>OX459008.1:10941427-13341427 GCA_949774965.1 Diarsia brunnea | reverse complement strand
CACAGAGTACACTATTATCGCCATTATCACTGCTCCGTGGCACCGGCATCCTCGGTTGATTGTTCATTGTATTTTGAACTCTACTCGCCGGTTGTGGAGGTACAAATTGCCTTGGCGCTGCGTTAGTATTGGTAGTGTTTATTTGGGTTTGTCTCGCTGGGGCGACAGGAATTGTATTGATAGGACTATTACTATTGCTATTATTATTAGACCTATTAGTTGTAGGTTGTGTCCTATTAATATTTCCAGTAGGCCTTGTATTATTTGTTATTTGAGTTCTGTTGTCGGCGCTTGGCCTCACACTTGTAGGATTTATCCTAAGCATTTCTAAGAGAGTTGTGTCGCAGCCACCGATACACGCGGTGTGAGGGGACGGGTATATATGACTTATTTGGTTGTTTCTCCATTCAAATTTCAGCATTTTATAGTTTGGGCCGCACTGTAAATACATTGAATATTAATAAAAAAGTAAAAAAATCACATGGTTTCTTGGCTATGTATATCACATTAAGAATTCAATTAATCACTACATTTTTAGATTTCCAGGGTCGATGCGTGTTGTTGGATATTCGTAACGTTCGATTGCATGCTGTTGGATATTCGTAACGTTGAATCAGCGCCGAGTTGAACATCCAACACGTTCAATGCCTGACGGGATGTCGATGATAATTCAAATTGAGTCGGCTTAAAATTTGGCGACGAGTTTAGCACTTTCAGTAGTCTCCGTAGCTCTTGTGATGTGTAAATAACAGGACAGACAGGACACGATATCAAGTGCCCCATACTCCATAGTTTGTGGGGCAACACCACATTTACACTTCAGGGCAGAGTCATATATGAATCTTCACCTTGGTTTTCCTTGCTTCGGCCAACCTGTGTCCGGAGTCCATTTAAAGACTTCCAGGTCATCCATGGCATCTCGTGGCCAAGTGGGAGGTGTTTCAGCTAATTAAAAAAGGTACTTACAACAGGACAAGAGTCGGGTAGAACTTGTATTGTTTTGACTAGAGTCGGCAACCAGACCGCGTTCTTACAGTTAGGGAATGACAGACAACTAATGTATAATTCATCTGCATTGTTCTTTTTCTGTCTTACAACCATATCTGAACCACATTTGGGACATTTTAGAGCTGAAACAAGGATTTTAAGAGCGCATGTCAAACATTGTAATTTAAGTCATAAGACAATGAAACATAAGACACATTTTTCTCGCGCATGATTTACACAAGAGCCCGTCAATCATTGTAACTTTATAACATTGAAACAAGAGTTATAGATACGCATTTGCAACTTTTGTGGCTTATAGCGAAGCAGATGTTCGTTACTGGCAGGAATCTACCTCTATTCTATTCATTGGTCAAAAGCTTTGATATTTGTGATTCCTCTCCAAAAACCACAAGTCATGGTAAGTAAGTCGTAAGTTGAAGTATTGGTCTTCGACTTTCCGTGGCCTTGATAATTGGCATTCAACATCCCTTTTAGGAGAGGCCAATCAATATTCAATGAACACACATAACATAAGAAAACAATTGATAATTTAAATTTTAGATAAGCATACCTGCTATGTTTACCACCAGTAATAGTTTTGTATTGCAATTAATTTTGTTCTTATGAAGTGAAAATAGATTGAACTTGAAGGATGCGCTTTAGCTTATGATCATAAAGTTGATATTTGCATGACAGATAAACTGTGCAGTTTAAATAAGGTTGGTATGGATTAAGTTACCTGCAGGCATATTGACGGGTAGTGCCTCAGCAGAAGGAACATACTCATTGGGTTGTTCACTGAACCTTTCAGCGAGCGCAGCGTCGATTTTATTCGCTTCCAAAGCTACTGTCTGATAAACTTCTTTGTATTTAGCTACCTACAACAAAAACACACGAATATGATCTGAGAAACGTTAAAAACAAATAAAGCTTTGCCCCACACTAAGAATTTCTCCTGTATTGTGGGAGTTTACAGACATTTAAACTCACATACACAAATACCCAGACCCGAAACAACTATCTGTAGGCCATACAAATATTTGTTATCTGTGGGGATCGAACCCGCTACACGTGCCGTCATATTGTAAGAAAATAAGCAAAATAGTTTGGCCAAAATACCTAATGTATGCAAAGATGAAATTTTTATGAATACATACATTCTACATACGTTCTTCTGTGCATGAGTACAAGGACTTTTCTATTAAACGAGTCTACTTTGGGCACATTAATTTTATACACATAAACATGGGACTTAAACATAACTAGAAACGTGGGTATACTATTGGGTACACGTCTGTTTAACCCCTCGGGGTTTACAGGCGTGAAGGTAATATATGTTAATAAGTATGGAGTATCCTGGAGACCAGCATTAATGGGGAAAAAAAACACATTACTAGTTAACAAATGTAACTCCAAAATATCACTACAACCAGGTTTTTGAAAGCCTATTGAATTTAATCAGCCAACTGTCATTACCTGTTCAGCTAACACAGCTTGCGGTTGCTTCCGACCTTCACTAATTGCCTTCAGGTCTGCCTCAAGCTGCGCACGCAAATGTGGCTTGGATATAGTAAGGCCCATGGCGTCATATCCCTCGACGAGCCCCATGCCAAGCAAACCGGGGACAAAGTGTATAGCGTCTGCTAGCGCTACGTACGACCTGTTCTTTATGGTTTCTATGTGTTCTGCGTGAGTTGCGTCCGTTCCTGGCGAGGAATAATAATATATAATAATCATTTTATTTCAGGCATCTTAGGCCCATAGGTAAAATACACAAATAATATAAAACAATAAACTAATACATATAAAAACCTTATAAACTATAACTATCGTCATGTTGCGTCATTGTTAGGGAGACAGCAGCAGACTCAGGTTCGGTCTCCAGAGCGGAGACGAGCGGAGCGGTGCGGAAGACGTGCAAGATTCAACCAGTCAATGGAGAGACACGATACAGACGTGACGTCTACTCTCATCGTCTCCGCTTTCCGTTCAGTAAAAAACGGTCATACAAATATTAGTTTCGTGCGGAGATCGAAACCGCGACACGCAGCGTAGGAGTCTATCGCTCTGCCACTGCGCCAACCGTGCCGTCATTATGTATAAGCAACCCTAAAACCCTTGAAGCACCTACTGCCAACTAATATAGTGGTAGGAGATTTTGATTGCATATCAATAAGGCCAATCACCTCAGCTTTAAGCGGCGCACTGTTAGACATGGACCTCTCCCAAGTTGCGTCACAACATACGGTTGTCCACTTCCGGCATCCAGTCAGTCGTGGCCACATTTTTAAGGTCCAATCTATAAGTAGCTATAATGATCATAATTTAAAACTTAAGCGTTTTTAGTCGCTTAGAGAAGTAACTTACCAATTCCGTGCTTTTCCATAAGAGCTATGAGATCAGCTTCTGTTAATAGATTTGGAGGAGATGTGTTGCCATCTAACATGTCAATACTTGTTGGATTAAAGGTTTGCCCGTTCTAAAAGAAAATTATGAGTATCATTCTTCTACCTTTGCCAAACATGTACTACGCAAAATTCAGCTTTAATTCCCACCTCATAAACATGAATTTCCTTTGACGACCACTTATCGTAAGGGTACACGTCTAAATAATTTCTCGCCGTTATCATCAGGCCACTTGCATTGAACTTTTCGTTGGCTATTTCTATGGCGACGATGGTTTCTTGGCCCTGAGCGTCTTTGGAACAACACGCGAGGAAGGACCGTACTATGAATTCGTATAGCCGTTGTTCATTTCCTGATAAACCTGCGTCAAAAAAAGTGAATAATAGCGTCCCTCAAATTAAAACCTTTGTTATTCAATTTATGTTGACCCACTTTTTAAAGGTTAAAGATCAGGAAGAAAATTATAAATCTTACTGTTTGAGTATTTCGTTGGGTGTATAGGAGGATGGGCTTTATCGCTCTTGTTGCCTTGCCGCGGTGTTGGGCCCCCGCTATCTAGAATGTTCTGTGCGAAAGACCCCCAGTTGGGGTCACCAGTCTGGTGGCCCACTAGTTGGGCCAAGTTCATCTCTTTGGGGTATTCATTTGTCTCCGTACGAGGGTAACTGATGAAACCTTGAGTGTACAATTTTTCCGCTAATCGCATTGTTTCTTTTGCGTTGATTTTCAGTTTTCGTGAAGCTAGTTTTTCGAGTTCCTGAATAAGTAGTAGTAGTAATAAGTAGTAGCAGTACTGTACACAGAGTTAGTTATTGTCAAACAAGATTTCGCAAATACTACATTGGGTTTGATAATTTTACTGGGATTCTGAATGCCGTAAAAAAAGTCTATAGACACTACTGATACTGTTAGCCTACATCATCCCACTACTGGACAAAGGCCTCACATACACAGTACACTATACTATCATATTCATCATGGCATAGCATACTCAGCCTGCTGTTCCAACTACTGGGACACAGGCCTCTTCTCTCCTTGAGGGCGAAATTCATCATTGTCATTAAAGTTTATACTCACCACTGTATCCAGAGGTAAAGGTCTCCATTTGGACTTGGGTTTGGTTTTCACCTCACAAACCTTAGCCTGTGGGTTCTCAAGGCAAATGTCATGGAATAGCTGACAGGCATGTTGGTCAAACAATCTCACTCTTTCCCATACGAAATCTACACTTAGATTGTTCATTGTATGGTTTACTGAAATCCATTACCAAATGCCAATCATTAGAATAACAGTTATAAAATAAATAACAAATATACAAGTTTGAGGCAACTCACCTCTAATCTTCCAAAAAGGTTCTGATACAAAATTTTCCACAGCTCTATACCTCTCAACCACAAAACCTAGTGTTGGAAACTGACATGAACCATAGCTAACTAAACTTTCTGCTAGCTTTCTAGGAAAAACTTTTTGCAGGCGTAAGGTTTGGAATCTTGTGAATGCAGCACCTGTAAGCATTAAGAACTTCTTTAGAAACAGTCTCTCATACTATGTTCTACACTTCTACAGTTTATGGTAGATACAATATCAATTTACCTATTCTTAAATCAAGTTCCTGTCTAACATCTACAGCATCACTGATATTCTTGTTTGGTTGTTCTAAGTTTTGCAAAGCCCTCCATACCGACACTCCAGTGATCTCTGAGAATTTCGCTCTGAATATTCTGAGGTTGCTCTTGACTGCTGTGCAAACATTAATGATCTCAAAACCAATGTTTTCTCCCTCTCTATCACAATCTGTCCAGATGATCAAACCTGCACAACCTCTTATTTCTCTTTCCAAAGTTTTCTGTAAAATTGTAACAGCTAGATTATTTAAATATATTTTTATTTACTTAATGGAAAAAAGAAAAAAAAAACATCTATTATGCTAAAGATGTCAAACAATGTCTTGTAATCAATTCAATTAAGACACATTATAATATTATTTTAATCAAAATTATTACTTTTAGTTATTTTGGAAACATGGATGGTTTATGGAAGATCATGGAGAGGATTCAATAAAGAATATGTAATAGATCAAATGTATCTTGTAGTATAGACTTGTTGTCCACAAGGATTTGTAAATACTTTCTGAATTATCTTCCATCATCAGGATAGAACTAGAAGTCTAGCCTTCTAGCAAACTCTTAGATCTTGTTTATAGCTTTGTATAAGATTCCTCTTTCGTCCAAACCGGCATTGAGAACAGACGTGTGTCTCGCTGCCACTCAAAATATATTTTTTCTCTGTATTCGATAATAGTCCTTTATCCAGTTAGCAAAGTGCTTATTATTGCCGACACTATAGCAGTGTCTCTGACGCCGCGGAGGTGCGCCCCTTCCCACCCGCGCATCTCGAGGGAACGAGAATCACTTTGCCATCCTGCTCTTGCGCCGCCATCGGAAACCTTCGTGCGGAGACGTCATCGCTTCGCGCTGACTTCGTGCCGCTGAGCGAACCGGACATTCAACACACTGCGTGACGAAAGACAAACCGTAGTGCCTACCTTACTACGAGAAAAAGTTGGTAACAAAAGCTAATACGCAAAAATTTCCACTGTGTTAGCAGCTCAACCTTGCTACGCCGACAACCCGTGAAGATATACCAAGAATACCTAGCTACTATCATTATCGCTGCACCGATGAATAAATCTGTCTCAGAATCGGAAGTTAGCTTGATGGGAAATGATGATAACAAAACGCCGCCTAATTATGTTTTTCGGAGGGCTAAAAGAAGTCGGGAAGATATCTCAATTGGTGAGCAGTTGGAGGACTTTAAAAGGGAAATAAAAGAAATGATGGATCTCTTCTTGGATAGTCAAAAAAATGAAACACACCAGGTTTCGACTACTTTGAAAGAAATACAGCAATCCAACGTCAACATAGAAAACACGATTATAAATCTTATGTCACAGAATCAAGATCTTGAAAAAAAAATACTGAAGTTGGAAAATCAGTCGAAGGAAGACAAAACATATATTACACTTTTGGAAAATAAAATTGAAGAAATTGAAACAGGAAGTCGTAAGGCAAATTTCGTTTTAAAAAACGTTCCAAAAATTGTCAACGAGTCTAAGCAAGACCTTATGGATGTGGTCCTGACCCTCTCCCAGAATATAAATTGTTCCATGACCAAGTACGACATTAAGGACGTCTACAGAGTGCGGGGAAAAAACAATGAAAACCAGAAGATACCCATTGTTGTTGAAACGGGATCCACTTTGCTAAAAAACGAAATGATGAAATCGGGGAAGTATTTCAACATTAAAAACAAGTCGAAGCTGTGCTGTAAACATCTCGGCTTGAAAACACAAGAAGATTCACCAGTCTTCCTGTCCGAGCATCTAACCCCAAAGGGATCACGCCTGTACTTCCTTGCCCGTGACCTAATAAAATCGGGAGCATATAAATACTGCTGGACTGCTTATGGAAGAGTTTATGTAAAGAAGGAGGATCTGGCACCAACCATAAGTATTAGAAGCGAAGAACAAATTCATCAGCTGTTAGTGAAAATATGACTTTTTACCGTTCACTCGTTCTGCCTACCAAGTGTGTGTGTAACCGCGATGATGTTATTCATACCAAGATTCATAGTGCTTACAGATATAAACCTGCCGAGTTGTATTCGGTATAGTGCGATGTTGTGTAATCATAATACCATGGACGTTGTAACAAGGTACCCTTTCTTTCACTTTGTAAACTTAAATACTTGCATAGAACCTTATATACACAATATACACACTGAGCCTTTATCACAGTTCTATTTTGCTTTATATTTACATACTATATTCAGCCCTCACAAACCATACTTGCTAACAATAGATATAAATCCATGTATACATTCATCTAACACCCTCACTATAACACAAATACTCAACTGTAAACATGCATACACCGCTCAAAACACTTACACAGTTCATATAAACACAATCCTTGATAATAATATGCGCAATTCACTCAACTCTAATACCCACACAATACAAATAATCAGTTACAAAAAAATATTAACTTTTAAGGTATCTTCATCATGCATGATATTACGGAAAATAAAACTGTCTCGTTGTTCTCTTATATACTTCAAACTCACTAGACTTTGCAGAGTTGTTTTGCGAATATCTTGCAGTGCTTATTATTCTATTAGGAAACTATTCTTATGAGTGACACGTTACAAGCAGTCCATGAGATAGACAAACTTGAAATTGCGAGCACAATTGAATGCGATTGCTTAAATCTTACTAAACATATTTATATAAAGAAAAATGATCTGACAATTTTTTCTCAAAATATAAGAAGCATATACTGCAATTTCGATGCTTTTGTTGTTATGTTATCCACCTTTAAGTTCGAAACCGATGTAATTATCTTAACGGAATGCAGATTAAATACTAACAAACCATTACCTCAACTTACAAATTATCACTCCTATGTAACAACACGGCAGATGAACCAAAATGATGGTGTAGTAATTTATGTAAAAAACACGCTTGAATCAAAAGTTCAAGAAATAAACCTTAATGGGGCATCATGTCTCCAACTGGACATACTAAATAATACTATTTTGTGCATTTATCGGTCCCCATCTAACACAAACCCTGACATTTTTTTGGATTCACTTTGTTTACACTTGGACTCATTACCTTCACATAGAAATTTAGTGATAGCTGGGGACATAAATATTAACATTAGGCCCAAAGATGCAGAATTGGCTCATGACCGAAAAAACCGAAATAGCTACCTTAATATGTTGTCGGCCTTTGGAATATTACCTGGTCACACCTTACCCACCAGAGAACTGAATTGCCTGGACCACTTCATGTTGCGAATTCATAAAAAGAAAACATCTGCTTCAATTGCTATTCTACAAACCACAGTTACTGACCACTACACTACGTTTTTATCACTTTCTAAAATAAAAAGCAAAGCGGTCATAAATAAAACTTTTACTAATATAAATTTTGAACAAGCACTAAAATATTTACAACAAAACAATCTTGGCGAGTTGTTATTTTGCAATGATCCAAATCTTTTAACTGACTTACTCATACAGAAACTGACTGACACTATTAATAATAATACGACAATAACAACCATCCCAAATAGTAAACGCATAATTAAACCTTGGATCTCCTCGGGAATATTACGCTGCATTAAAAATCGCAATAAACTGCAAAAAAACTTTCGGTCCGACCCATTTAATGAAATATTAAAAATCACATACCATCGATACAGAAATTTTTGTAATAATCTCATCAAAAAATTAAAAAGAAAATATGAAAGGGAATTACTCAGTGAATCGGTTACAAACACTAAATTACTCTGGAAAAACATAAAATCTATCACCTACTCAAATAAAGTAAATAGTCAAAGCGCAGAACTGTTAAGTATCAGGCCGTCTCCTACTGAATCAGTCAACTTCGTAAACGACTACTTTGTGAATATTGGTAAAGACTTAGCACAGAAAATCCAAACTAGGACTACAAAAATCCCTGCTAATCACCCAAGCATTTCTTCTGCGCAATCAAATTCTTTTGTGCTCTTGGACACTGACCCAAAAGAGGTTGAAGGAATTCTGATGAGTCTGAAATCCGCCAGTGCCCCAGGATGGGATAATATCTCTACTAGTTTCTTAAAATATGTTTACAAACAAGTTGTTCCCATCATAACCCACCTGGCCAACCTTTGTTTCAAAAAAGGTACTTTCCCAGCCCCTCTGAAAAAATCAATTATTATACCGGTACACAAGGGAGGGAACAGAGACGATGTCAATAACTATAGACCTATCTCGGTCCTACCAGCCCTGTCTAAGATTATTGAAAAATTAACTAACACTAGACTTATAAACTACTTAAACAAATTTAAATTATTATCATCTACACAATTTGGATTTAGACAGGGAGTATCTACTGAGGACGCAGTTGCTGCGCTCAGCTCATTAATTACAAAACATCTTGATACAAGAAATAAATGCATAACGGTATTTCTGGACCTCAAAAAGGCTTTTGACACCGTTTCTGTTCCAACCCTTGTGACCAAGCTGGAAAGACTCGGAATAAGAGGAGACCCACTGAATTTTTTCAAAGATTATCTATCAAATAGAACGCAGAGGGTTAAAATAGGAGCACATGTTAGTGATGATGCGGATGTGTCATTCGGCGTACCACAAGGTAGCGTGCTAGGTCCTACATTATTTCTAACGTATATTAACGATCTGTGCAACTTAAAAGTTGATAACGCAAAAATCTTCTCATATGCTGATGACACAGCCGTTGTCTTTTCTGGGATCAACTGGTCCGATGTTAGGCGCGCTGCGGAAATGGGTATGGCCCAAATAACAAATTGGCTCAACGACAACCTACTTACACTAAACACAGTAAAAACGAACTACATCTGTTTTACCATCTCGAATCGTTCACAACCAAATAAAGATTTTAACCTCAAAGTACACTCATGTGATAAAGTTTCGAACAATAAAAACTGTAGCTGTCCTGCAATTAGTAAAGTCTCACAAACCAAATATCTGGGAGTCATAATTGATCAAAAATTATCATGGTATGCTCATCTTGAGCATGTGACAGGAAGAGTTAGGAAACTGGGATGGATATTTAAAACATTGCGATATGTCCTTCCCACAAATATAAATAAAAAAGTAGGCCCTAATAGAAATCTCCTTAATGAAGTATATGTGGCACTTGTGCAATCTGTAATAGTTTACTGTATCCCCATATGGGGCGGTGCAGCAAAAACCAGATTTATAGATGTAGAACGAGCACAACGAGCACTAATAAAGATAATGTACTTCAAAAAGATAAGATTCCCAACCGAAAGTCTATACCAGATGAGTGATCTGCTGTCGGTTAGAAAACTATACATTACTAACACAGTCCTAAAAAAACATAAGACACTTCCTTATAATGCAAACACACTATCAAAGAGGCGCAAAGACATAATTGCCCAAATTCCTCAAACTAAAACAAATTTCGCTGCGATACAATACAACAAACGTTCTGCTCAGCTATATAATAGAGTAAACAAGGAGATATACATATACACTAAACAACTACATGAATGTAAAAAAATGGTAACAAATTGGATAAAACCATTTACCTATGATGATACTGAGAAGCTTTTGCAGCACATAGTTTAACTCACCCATTTCACACACACACGCGCTCACCTACTCACACATACTCACACACGCTCACCTACACACTCACACACAAAACACACAAACCCTGTGTTATGTTTTCTGTTCTGTTTTCTTTTGTGTTTTCTGTTCTGTTTACTTTTGTGTTTTCTGTTCTGTTTACTTTTATGTTTTCTGTTCTGTTTTCTTTTATGTTTTCTGTTCTGTTACAAAACCTAGCTGTGAAAGAGCGGAGTCTCCTAATACAGGCTTTTTGTTGCTTAAAAGGAGGCTCCAATCATCAACTTGTTGTCTTTTTGCGGTTTATGAATAAACAATTTTTAATTTTAATTTTTTAATAAGAATAGCTTGCTCTAAGGAACTAGGTAATCTACAGGCCATTTCAGTTAAACCTTACCTTAATTTTTTCATAATTCTCTGGACAGTACTTGAAGACAGGTGCATCAAATAGTGCTAAAGGGTTGCATGATTGCCAGTTTTTATATGCTCCAACAAATTCAAGTGCTAATAAATGTCCAGATACTGAGGTCATTACCATCTGCCATTTTTGTCCCATTACCTCTGCTTCAAATTCATAGATTTTATTATATTGTGATAAACCTTCACGCTGAAAACCGCAATCATAGTTATAAACTTAAATTAATTAAAACGGAACATATTAAACTGGCTGAGCTATGATACCAGGCAGTATGATCATGTCTAAAATAAGTAGAATGAATGTTCTCAATCGAGTTGTTGATATGAGAATTAATAAACATACCACTAACTTATATGGTTTTCAATCGTTGGCTATCTCAATGACTAGCCTTGAAAACCTAGTAAACAAAGAGATTTAAAAGTATTTGAATCGTTACTAGTAAACAATAGTTAATATAGGAGTTACTTACTCTTCGTGATGTTCCTCGAGACAAATGCTGTGCAATATTTTTAGCAGCATCATTTTTTTCGGCTACATTTAAATACTTCATAGTTCCAGCGTGACTCAATGTTCTAATATAATTTTTGATGAAGAAAATCTGTTTAGGGTTATATTTTGTACGAAATAAATAAATCATATTTCACGAGCCTATCATTTTTTTTTTGTGACTGTTTGTAATCTTTCTCCAGTTGGTTATAATTTACAAATTTCAAATGATTTTTATTAATTTAATTTATCACTGATGTAAATAAACAATCCCGCCCAAAGATGGTTGTTGATATTGACTGACACTGACAGTGAAGTGACACCAAGCTTCATACAACCAAGGATGGAATCATACCCTATATAAAAATGTACTCTGTGGATGGAATGGCAGACAACATAACGTCGACAAGTTTTGCAAAAGATGAAAATAAAGTATAAACTCTATACTTGTCTGTTTACGAAGTTTGGGTGTAATTAGCAATTTACAAGAAATTATGCGAGTATATAATACACTAGAACTTCTTCCGTCACCTTACCTGCAAAAAAACCTTGCGATTTTTATAATGTTTCGAAAATGAGTAAAAAAAAGTGGTGGACGAGAATAAAAATATTGATCATTATTTATAAAATAAATTCATTATTCGTCACCTAATCAACTGGGAGTAAATAGTTGAATCCAAGAATATGCTTTACTGTATACCGTTTGCAATTCATTACCCTGTACACCATATTTGAAAATTAATAAAAACAACAGAACTAGAATAACATCTCGATCATGTGTTTCTAAACAAAAAAAGTTAAAAAAACGTCAATTGACAATTTAACTTTTGTTGTTGACAATCATTGTCAGTTTTGACAGTTTTGTGTTTCCATTTGTTCGTGCTCGTCATGTTTGTTTATAATTCATTGCTTACACAATTAACGTAAAATGACAAGTTTATAAATAGGTTATCTCTCTTTGTGGTTACAAACCTATATTATAAATTAAAACAATGGTGCTGTCGCATTCATTCGCGCCAAAGCCCTTAACCTATACAAAGATGTGTTTTCTTGTAAACTGCCTCAAAAGATTTAAGAGTTCTCAACAATGGTTGAGTCGCCAAAAGGCTGATCCTTATGTTGAAAAAGCGAAAATATATAATTACAGGTAACTATTTTGAATCCCAGTATAATAATGTTGTATTTGCTTCAAACAACTTAATGATTTTGTCATTTGTAGATGTCGCAGTGCTTTCAAACTATTGGAAATGAACGACAAGACAAACATATTGACTCCAGGATTAACAGTTATTGACCTTGGAGCGTCGCCAGGGTCATGGACACAAGTTGCTGTCCAAAAAACTAATGCTGATGGCGCTGACCCAACAAAACCCATAGGAAAAGTTCTTGCCATTGACAAACTACAGATATTTCCCATACAGGTACTTTCGATGCCAAATTGTTTGATTATTTGTTACTTATCAACAGTAGCCTTTTCTCTAGAGCAGTTTTGTAGCTAAGATAATAGATTGATAATGACTATTCTAAATATAAATTTGTTACAAAATGACAAAACCTCATTAGTATAATATTTATGTAAGCATGTTTTTATTCAACAGGGAGCATCAATAATGAGCAACATGGACTTCTCTACAATAGATGCCCATGATAAAGTAATAGATGCACTCGATGGCACAAAAGTGGACATAGTTCTATCTGACATGGCCCCCAGTGCCACTGGGGTGAAAGAACTAGACAAAGACAGAATAATAGGCCTCTGTTACATGGCCATAAGGTTTGCTGCACTAGTTAGTAAGGTTGATGGGAGCCTGTTGTTCAAAGTGTGGGATGGAAAGGAAGTGCCCATATTGGAGATGGATTTAGAAAAGTTCTACAAACATATTAAGGTCTTGAAGCCACAAGCAAGCAGGTCAGAGTCCTCAGAAAAGTTTATACTAGCAAGAGGCTTTAAAGGTATACAGAGACCACTACGAAATGGAAGGTGGGGAGAATAATAGTTGTAATCATGTAAAGAAAATTAAAGAGCTGCAAAATTATCCATCCTGCTTTCACATTCAAGAATGTGGCAGGCATTGCATTAAAATCAAGTACATAATGTTAAATTTGAGGGCAGTTTTTACTGTCATGTATTAGTGTAAATACTTGTAATAAGATGTAAGTAAATAATGCCATAGAATGTTGTTGTAGATGTAGTGAAAAGTCTTCCACACATTGTTATGAAAAATAAAATATTACTAGTATAAGCTTCAAGTGTAAATCTTATCAACTTAAGAAATTGTTTAATACTATTATAATTTAAGAATTAGATGGATCATTAAAAACTATATTAATGTATGTTGGTATGTGAATTAAAACAAAGTTGTGTTAAAAGATTAATGTTTTCTTTATTGTAGCATATTTTCTGAAGCATTTTATTACAGTAATGCTTTAGATACAGCTGCTAGATTTCTACTATTCATTAAAATTCACATGGTTTTAAAAACAATGTTAAAATTGATTTATAATATTGTCAATTGATTGAACTCAACCTGTTTTTCATCTGTTATAATTATATCTGTTTATTTTTGTACCAACAAGTTATATAATTTATGAATATAATAATGTCACTTTTATAAAATAATATCACAATGTTTAATTTTAATACAGAGTATTTAACCATATGTTTCTAAGACATTTTTCGGACGTAAATGGATCTTTAATTGATCACATAAATCTCTAAACTCCATAATACAGCTTTCTTTATTTAATAAAGAATAAGGAAGTATATTCACATTTAGTTGTGACTAAGCATCACCAGCAAGCTTTATTTTTATAATAACAGTTGTATACAGCTGGTGTTTCGTAAGTATACTTTTTTAAATAATTATTAAGCCAACATACATCGTATTTGTGCATGAACACAACGTGACATTCAAAATTACAAGAGATCAAATTATCACATCCACAGTTACAGACCAATAAATAAGCACGTAACTAGTTTATTAAACCTACAGATAAAGTACACATACACACCAAATATAAACATAGTAAACTTTAAAAAAATGAATGTAAAACCATTGTAAAGTAAACTACTCCACTATGTAGAATGTAAACAACCATTATCAAATGAACAGATCTTGTTGTACAAAATGGTGAAGTTTTGTTATCTAATTTTGCGATTAGCGTAGTGCGTAACTATTAACTAGTTAGGTAAGGTATGTAGCAGCCATTTGAATATAATGTAGCGAGGGTTTCTAGACGAACTGGGATCGAGTTCCACTATTGAGTTTGTTGAGTTGTGCAGCGGACAGCAAGCTGGAGTGAGCAGCATGGTCCAGCAGCAACAGTCTCTCTCCCCTCTCGTCGCTGGCGGCTCTGACGGTGCGAGCACACCGCCCGCTGCCCGTCTCCAAGGCAAAACTGCTTACAGCACATATAGCGTAGATGAACGTTAGTACGAATAACGCACAACCAAAATCTGAAAGTAGCAAAAGAAACGTTAAATAGTTAAAAAGTTTTTATCTTGGTATTACGTCTGGAGATCTCTGTCTGTCGTGATCGTGAATTCGTGATGATTGAAGATGATAAGAAAGTCTCTGGCGAAGTCGAGAGCGAGCGTAGCCACGCTTCGTGGTGACCCACCACAAAGCGTGGCCGTGGCTACGCTCGCTACCTAGAGCCCCATTCAGAAGATGGATCGGTATTTTGCGAGTCGGTCACTCAAAACTAGTAAATTATTTTTGTTGATACGAGCATAACCTTGGTTTGGTTGGTAGGTAGGTACCTAAGTAGATACTTGTTTTCCCTAACGTATCGAAATGAGATCTTATCCTAGATGCGAGTGTTATCTAATCTTAAAAACAAAGACCGTATGATATTAAGTAGGGGTAGGTACCTACTTAGGTAATATCTGACGGTCCTAAAGTTATTCGGTTGATACCGTCAGCAACAAAAACGTAAGACTTCTTTCCCACTTCTCAGATAGAAGATACTCACGGTATAGATTATGACCTCCAAAAAGGTTAACAACACATGGATAGCCATCACCGAGCACGATGGCCACGATGAGCAGCACTACTCCGATGCATGCGGCCACGATCCAAGGCAACACATACTCGCGTTTGTACTTCACCGCACCGTGTAGCAGTGAGATGCAACACATCAAGTAAATCGAGGTCAGCATCGTGCTCGTGTATAGGAATATTACAGTCACTGGAAACAACAACTTGAATTAGTAAACGGCCTTTTTTAACATCTTGAGAATAAAGCAAATAATCATGCATTTTCTGGGTTTTCAACTCGACGACTGGTTTCTACGAACAAGATTCTTTCATCTCTAATACACCCATATAGACCGATCACACTATTTAGGTAAAACCTAAATTATAAACAAAGAAAAGGTATAGTAATAATTAATTAACCTGATGCCAGATGTCGTGCTTTAGCAAATCTACGTTGATTGTTAGTGCTTATCACTTCTCCGTTGTGATAGCTGAGGTGATCTCCGTAGGCCACTTCGTATTGCCCGCGTCTGTCGGCATCATCTTCCATGTCATTGTGCAACATTGATAGCATTTCCCCGACATGGGATATACCGACTAGTAATATTATTAATATGAAAGATGACAGTGCCTGCGAAAAACAACACATTACATCCACGTTTCCATGAATTCAAACCACTGTCCTTCATAAAAGCAATGAAACAAATTGTCATACTCACGATTTGATGGACGGCAATAAGAATTGTGCCTTGTCGTAAATTGAAAACGTACAAAAAATTGTTTAGACGAATCATCATCTTGTGTGAAAGATTACATTGCTTAGTTCTATCAAACATTTGTATTATAGTTCCACTAAACCATTGCCAGTAAGAATTACAAACATTGTTTGGACATAGCCCAAGTCAGAAACTACATAGCGACTGCGGCGCGCATGTGGTTTTCTATTGATTTTATTTTTTGTGACTTGTGCGTAATGCGCATGAATTTGTCGTAAGTAATAAAAACAAAGGGAGATGGGATTGTGAAGAAGACAACGTTATTTTTATAAATTAGTTTTATTTCAAGACTTACGTAATGAATAATAGCAATAATAAAATTATGACTGTAATCAACCTAAACCAAACTTTTAGTCGGTATTAGTTTATTTGGATTGTTATATTATCCACTATAGCTATCACAAGTCAGTAGACAAATCATAAAGTAACTTGTTATAAAACAATAATTATGTATTTACAAAAGTATAATCACGTCACTTCGTTTGTAATATTTTTATTTAAAAATATGTAATTTTGTGTTTTTGATAGTTCAGGTTATATTTGATCTTTTAGATACAACTTCGATATTGATGTTTTTTATTTAAACATGCTTTTTACAAGAAAAATTATAACAAATAAAATTTAATAAAATGGTCATACAGCATGCAGTTGTTTTGTAAGAAATTAACATGAAACCCACAGGTATTGAACAAATGCTTAAATTAAGCAACATTTAGAATACATTAAATTTTCTGGTAGGTCTGAATTATTTCTAAGGACGGACTAAACAAGTATTGATTGAAACACTGTTTTCGTTGTAATCATATTGTAGAGACGTGACTGAAACAGAAATATTAAATGCAAAGTAAACTATGTATTTTACAAGCTAAAACATACACAACCATCTAATATTGAAAATATTGGTATCATAAATGAAATGTAGTAGTTACTTTGACTAACAATCCTAAACAACAAGTTACAGTAAATAATATAATATGTATTTCTGAAAATAGCCAATATTTTACGACATTATGTTTTAGAATAAACATTTCGTATGCAGTGAACTCTCGTAGTTGATACAAATATAGCCAAAATATTTACACATTAAGAGACCTTACGAAGTATAATACCTTATAAATAATGGACAATAAGATACTTGTACAATTCGAAAGTTATATTATCCAAGACTGATATTAGTTACATACATCGAAATAGAAAACTGTACTTACGTAACATACTTTAAGAAACTGTACCGATGTCACTTATAATGGATATAATAGTATGCCTTTAATTTGGAGGTGACCACACAAGATTAATAAGTAGGTTAGTGTTAAAACATTCAAGATTTTCGTCAATTATGAGGTGCAGAGTGTTTGTTGATGGCACTCATGTTGTTGTATTATTTCTTAATTCATTATATCACCACCCACATTATAACAATATTCCTATTATATCACTAGGCACTAATAATGTTAGTCGATACAAAGTTAATGCAGGTATTATACGATGGACAAACATAGGCCTAGATGCCACGTCAAAATATTCACATATTACAATTAAATAACGCAATATTCACATTATATTCTGTTAAGTAACAATATCTTAGCCTAGTCTTTATAAACTATTCACAAATCCGTTGTCAGTTACAGCCTGTATTTTGTGTTAGGATTACTTAGTGTTTGGACAATATATTGTTCGAAGTTTCAATTAAATGTACTCAATCTTCGAGACAATTATTAAGACAACTATTTTCTAAATCATCTCTATAATATTCTTAACGAATTACCATTGGCAGTCAGAAACTGTTTATCATAAACGTGGCGAAATTTTGATCAAAATATTGGCAGGATATGACTGAAATATCGAGAAATAATAATTAGAGGATTATACAATCTTTATATTACAAGAAATATTTAAGATTAGGGACTACAATGTTATGCTAACTATACTAAAATGTTATTGCCGGGTTGAAAATACGCGTAGATTTTAAGGTTTACAAAAGTTGCTTTTGACGGGGTTGCCAACAGTGATGAAGGATCAGGTCAGCCACATTTAAATAGTCAAACAAGTGTAAGGTTCGCTGGTTGTATGTCTGTCTCAAGCGATGTTGCAGGAGTTCCGTCCGGTGCAGTTGAGTCGCGTGTGGTGGGAGTGTTTGTGTGCCCGCGCGCGGTGCCGGCTGGGCGCGGCGGAGATGGCGTACGACTTGAGGTGGGACTTCAGCGCCGTCGGCAGCGGCAGCCGCTCCAGGCCGTACACGGAGGTGCGCGCCACTATTGCACGACAACACAGCTCTTGGAGGCTTAGTACTGCGGTCAAGAGATATTCGTTACGAACATAATCAATTCTTGATCATTGTATAGTAAATAATTACATTTGAAAATAAGTAACCATTCTTTTTTGGGTGGTTGGGAAATCATCAAATAATTCCTCCCGCTCTGGGCAAAGCGGTAAGGGAGTCTCAGACTTTACCGACTAAAAACCACCCATGGTCCTTCTTAGCCCTTTGTGTCGAGGCCGCGGTATCTCTTTCGAACAACCCGCAGCCCCGACCTTATGTCCTACAGTGGATATATTTACGGAAGAAAATGAACGGTAATCACCTTTATTGCTCCTCCAAAGTCTCTCCATACCGTTCCGATGCAGCGCCATTCGCGACAGTTCGCAAAAGCTCTCTCTGATGTTGAAGTCACACAGGGGGCTCACTTCGAAGAACGCCATGTGGTTTTTGGCAGCATACGTTTCTGCATCTCGCTCCTGCACTTGCCGTTTAAAGGCGAGGTGTAGACGATTGCCCACAAGGACTTTAGGGACACCTGGTGCATGCTGAAATACAAACCAATGTATATTTAACAGGTTGTATCTGCTGAGTAACATTTTTTGTTCGCCTTTCTAAAGTTCAACCACAAATTAGAACCATTAATTTAAATCTAGTAGTTTTGTTTTTATTGAATTATAATTAATTTAAATTTTCGGCTTTAAAATTGTTTGACAGGGAATTTAAAATTTAAATTGCCACTATATTTAACTCGACAATAAAATGAAGATATATACCTTTTCAACTTCCTCAAGCCACCTATCAATGCTGTCAAAAGACCATTTGTTGGTGATGTCATAAACAAGGAGTATGCCCTGCGCCCCACGGGAGTACGATCGTATGATAGTGCAGAAGCGGCCTTGTCCTGAAGTGTCCCAGAGTTGAAGCTTCACTCTCTTGCCATCCAATAGTATTGTTGTTGTCTTGTATGCTGTAAAAATATATTGTATTGAAGTCATAGTACCATCATATTTTAGGCATTTGATCTTTTTTGACGTGACAACGTCTTATAAATTGGTTTGCCGGGTGACACTTCAAGAAACTGCGTTACGCTCCGCTCACGTTATGCGCTCACAATGAGAGCGAGTGAGAGGCACGCGTCCAGAGCGAGAGAGAGAGAGTGAGAGAGATAGGCATACACACCGGTTCATGTCTTGCGCTTCTATTTTCGTTGTCACGTAAAACTTTCGCCCGTATACCGACTTTACAGGCAACCAACTTTTTTTTATTCTGTAGTTAGTGCCTCAGCTAGTTCAGAGTTTTTATACCACCCATGGGCCTCTGACTTGGCTTTACATGCCGTCGAGAAATATCTCTCTATGCAGGTTTCCACACGATGTTTTCCTTCACAGGAGCAAGTGATAATTATACAATACGCATAAGAATCCGAAAAATCAGAGGTTCGAACTCGGGACCTTTGACATGGCAGTCCGACGGTCACACCACAAGACTGCTGCGGCATTTGATGCAACCCATAATGCATAATGCAGGAAATATGACGTTAAACTTACATGGTAGCATAGAGAATAGATCTGATATGCATGAAAGAAAAAACATGCTGTATCAACTATTTATCATTGACAAAAAATAACTTAACATATTGGTTCTTGCATATGGGATTAATGTTTTATTGTGTTAGTATAGGAGCAAACTCAATTATTTATAGTATTTGAAATATTTAAGCTGCCTTCCTCAGTTAAATGTTATAACATGAAAAGATATACAGCCGATCCTTGTAATATAAATAAATATGAAATAAATGCAATAGCTATGTTATTAAAACTTTTGATATCCTGTTCAACTTCCCATTACATAGTACTTATTGGTAAAACATAATGATGTATTAATGTTGTTTATTTCTTTGTGACAAATAAGAACAATAACTAAATAAGAATTAATGTTTTTGACATACAAAGGCATATAATTTAGTTATGTTACTCCCTTACCATATCTATGACCTAAGAAACTGAATTTCTATAAAACCCAATTTTAGAATTTCTAACAAATAATGGAATTACTATTTCTCTATGGCGGTATTGTGTTCATAATTTCAGTTAGTTCAATGCGCAAACATGGCATACATAAATTCATGCCTTTTACCATAGAGGTAGGCAGAAATAGGCAGGATAGATCAGTGTTTAGCAAATTCAGAGGTAGAAAATATAGGTATATCGCAAACAGAAAATGTCCAAATAATTATACACTATATTTCATACAAAAGGAAAATAATTCGATTATCCTCTCCATCTGCTGTGATTGTTTTGAAAATATTTACATACATACATAATGAAAACCTTTCTCATGGTTTCTCTTTCTTTATTGTGTGGCCTAACCTGGTGTCTCAAGTTTTTATGCCACCCAGGCGCCTATGGGCTTTTAGTCATGACTCAAGGTTTACATTACATCATCAATATTGTTTCACAGCTGCTGCTTTATGGCAGAAATCTGCATGTTTGATACATATTTAAAAAATAACCTTAATTGTCACGAAATCATAAGACATTTATTCAAACTGAGGTGACTTTCAGTCCCGTTGGGCTACGGGTTGGTCGAAAAAGATACCACGGCCTCGACACAAAGGGCTAAGAAGAAACCTGTGTGGTTTTTAGTCAGTAGAAGTCTGACACTCTCTACCGCTCTGCCCCGAACGGGAAGAGTCATTTGATGGTTTCCCACCTCCCCCAAAAAATAAAAAAGGGTAACTTTCAGTATGCAGCAGTTTTTTTGAATGCCAAGTGTTACAAGAAAGCTTCTAAAGCAGGTGGGTGTTTCACCAGTCCTATTATTTTAGCTTGGTAGGAGCAGTAGAACAAACAAACTCCACAACAACATTGCAGTCAACATAGGTGTTGCATTTACTTTTTTATTATCTTCTTGTTTTAGCATTAGTCATGGCACAAAGCCATAATAACATAATTCAAAGAGGCCATGTGACTTCATAACCAGATTAGCATCAAAACAATAGCACATATTATTATGCTTATAAATATTGAATAGATAATAATATCAGCTTACCACTGCCACTGCAAAATGGTGAGTCAGCGGACCCATCCTCCAAGTCTTGAAGTATCTCTTGTTTACCAACATCTGAGTCACCAACTAGCAAAACTTTTAATAAGTAGTCATAGGATTTAGGTGCTGCTGGGGGTCGTCCTAAAAAGCAAATAAAACATTCATCATTCATAAATTTCTCAAGAATAAAATGTAAAATTATATGATATTTTATACCTCACATAAGTTTGGTTTATTAAAAAATAGATGTCATCATTGATCAATTAACATGGATATGATAAGAATAGTAGGTACATTTACATTGCAGAGCTGGGTATGGCTCTATATGTATATAAATATATATTGTCAATTTAGGGCTGCCCACTTTGTTATAATAATATATTAGTCCATTCCACTAACGGCCTGTACCCAGCAGTGGGTGATTCCGGACTGATGTGATGATGATGCTGCAAACATCCTTAATAAAATGTCTTAATGGATTGTCTGTCATTTGAACTATTTACATTGTTTTAACTAATGTGAAGTGAACAAAAATAAATTTCTACTCCTTTTGGTTTTTAAAAGTAAATTCAAAGGTAGTGAGTGAGACCTTCTAAGTTGGTCTGGTCTAAAACTGTACTAAATGGGACCAATGATTAAAAATGTATAAGCCAAGTGACAGTTCAGAAATGCTCTACAAGTTGTGTTATTTTACCTGTTCTTTGATGATGTGATCGAGGTAATGTAGTACTTCCATTTTGTGTTACTTGACTAGTCCCTTGTTGTGGTGTCGCTACCATTCCAGACGATGGATACATAGTCATCGTGAAGTCGGAGTAACTCGCCTGATCTCCAGGTGGTCTATTCCACACGCAAGTATAAACATAATACCGCTGAATTTAGCCCTTCCGGTGATCCATCAAGATAAACTTTCATAAAATATTTAAGGCCATTCGAACAACAAGCAATAATCTGTTTATCAAAACAAGAAATAATCCACTTTTTCTTCAATCTGCCAACGAAAATAATACACGTTCTTGTAGGCAAGGTCGCCGCGCATTGAGATTTACAAATGAATTTGATTAACTCTTCCGTTCTATCTTTATTCTAAACGTTGTTATAATTTTATTTCCACTTTTTAATTGCCTTCTCAATTACGTTTAATTGCAATAACGACACAAAAACAACCCAATTTTCACGAATTAAAGAATGAATGACGATTATCGACTTCATTCAAATGAACGAATGACCTAAGTTTTTTTTTTAATCTATGGTTTTACTTAGTTTGATAACAGGTATTTTTATTTCCAAAAAACCATAGACATATATAAGTATTTTTCCTTACTCATTGCAAAAAACCACTAGTTTTAAGAACAATAATAGTCTGCTATTTTTGCTCACAAGTTTTTGGATCAGCCCGTGAAATTAATTAAAAATTCTTGCAAATTGCAGCTATACAATGACAAAAGGCAAAGAAAAATGATTTCACTTGCTACTTTATGTTGTTCCTCGTTGATCCAATGATCGCGGGCGTAAATTCTGAACTTGAGGTCCTGCATAGCTGTATAATGTATTCAGTACAATGTATAGTAAAACTTATAGACAGATAATTTATTAGCTAAATAGTATTTTTCACAACGAGTCTTTATGTACCTGCTACCATGTTGATCGAATCTGTGAATAGCATTTGCCAATCGTTCGATCCAAAAATCTGATACTCGAAAAAGTATCAAGGTCGATTTGATTGTTTGTGAATAGCAATGCCAAGCAAACCTTGGCATTCACGCGCTTTTTCAAAGTATAATTTTAACTTTGCGTATTTTTGTGAGAAGAAATATCGAGATGTGAAAATCAAATTGATGAAAATAAGACATGGTCAACCCCTCCCCTAACCACTCACACGTCCATGGTTACTACATTCCCCAAAAAAAATCTTGCTTAAATTGTCCATGGGGAGTACAGTCACCAAACGACGTCGTTCAGCGCTAAAGTGAGGTGATATTCGTACAGTAGAAAATAACTAGATGGCGCTATATGAAATTTGTCATCCGTGAGCGTGAAATTAATCTGTGCAATGGCAACAAAACGTTTGGAAAAAAAAAAAAGAAAGAGAGAAAAGGCGGGAATCGTTCGAACAAATAGGCGGCAATTTCTAAGCTAATTCTATTAATTAATTAACTAATCCTTAGAACTTCATATATAATAGTTGTAAATAGCTTATTTATATCAGTGTCATTGTAATTATTGTAAATATGGGGAAAAGCGGGCGCAAAAGGAAAAAAAAAGAAGAGGAAAGTTCCATCGTCGACGACTCGTCTACAGAGTCAGACTCGTCGTCGTCAATTGATGAAAAACTGGACTACGTTCCATATAATGCACCGAACTATATAAGGAAGTATCCTGATAGCAGTATTGGTAATGTAGAATACATTGTATTCCTTTCACATGTTGAAGCTAACCAACCAATCACCGAAGGCACCCGAATGGGCATCTCGCGCGCAATCCGGAGGGATTGTATAAGCGGCGTCCAACACTTACGCACCATAAATAAATTTAAAGTCGGCATTGTCTTCGATAATGCCAACAATGCCAACATGTTCCTCCAGGGGAGTAAATTAACTGTAGAACATAAATTAAAAACCTCTATACCTGCCTCTGCCACGGAGACCACTGGGGTCCTAACTAGGGTCCCCATACAATTGTCTAACAAGAAAATTTATTCTCTTCTGGCCAGCACCAGGAACATCATACAAGTTCGAAGATTTATGCGACGGGTAAGAACCGGAGGTGCAGTGAAGTTGGAGCCGACGCAGACTGTGGCCGTAACGTTCTCAGCCACTCAGCTGCCCGACCATGTTTACCTGGATCACTGGCGCCACGAGGTCAATACATACGTCCCACCGGTAAAACAATGTTTGAAGTGCCTCAGGTATGGACACATTGCTAAATATTGTAAAAATACAGAAAAATGCTCCATCTGCACAGAAAATCACAATTTTAAAATGTGTACCATTGACTCAGCCAATGCAAAATGCTACAACTGTGGAGGCAATCATATTGCTATATCTTCTGTCTGCCCAGTTAAAAAACAAAAAATCACGGAATTGAAAAAAAAGGCCATGTCATATAAATACTCAGATATTGTAAACGAAAAATCTTTTCCATCTCTTTCTTCACCAGACAACTTTCAAAACATTCTAAATTCAGATAAATTCATGAACATGCTTGTTCAATCTGTCATACAGATCATTACTTTACACAAAAATAAAGAAAATGTTAGCTCTAGTAGCATCAAAAAAATAATAAATGAAACATTTAATAAAAATTCAAACAACATTTAATTATGGACATTAACGTGATACAATGGAATGCACAAAGTATACTATGTAATAAACTCCTTTTACATAATTTTCTACTAGATAACAACATACATATAGCTATTTTATCTGAAACCTGGCTTAGGCCAGAACAACCATTTAAACTTAGAGGATACCAAATAGAGCGTAATGATACTGGTAATAAACATAATGGAGTAGCCATTCTCATTCACAATAATATTAAATATTCTAAACTTAATACTTTCTTTGATGACTCTTTACAAAATATTTGTGTTCAATTGCATGTTGCTGGTCATGTCATCAGCATTGTTAGTATGTATTGCCCAAGTCATACAGTTCCTAGATTTAATAAAAATAAATTGGATTCATTCATTAAAAGTATTCCTCATCCTTTAATACTAGCTGGTGATTTTAACGCACATCACATCTCCTGGGGATGTAACTCTACTGATGCGCGTGGTAGAGACATTTTGGACGTCATTGATGAAAATGGTTTGGTATTACTTAATAATGGTCAGGTTACTACTGTGGGCTCCATGACCTGGCGTCCAAATGCTTTAGATCTCACTATTGTATCTCCAACATTAGCTCTTTCTTGTGAGTGGTCTGTTCATGATGATCCGCTTGGTAGCTATCATTTACCTGTAATCACAAAAATTATCTTTAATTGTAATAGTAACAACAATAATAACAGTGTTGGTAATGACTTACATTTATTTCCTAGTTATAAATTAGTCAACTGGGATAAATATTCTAATGAAGTTGACAGTGCACTTAATAGTTACACAATAAATCCTCTGGATTCTCAAGCTAGCTACAATGAATTCTGCTATATACTACATTCTGCAATTGAAAAGTCCTTACCAATACATCAAAAACGTAACAGATCATTTTCAACATGCAATAGAAAGAAGTCTCGAGTTCACCTCCCATGGTGGAATCAAAAATGTAGATCAGCTGTTGAAGTGTCTAGGCAATGTAACGAGTCTTTTAAGCCTGTTACATACTATTGAATTCTTTGCTTTGATTTGTAGGCTCTAATGGTGGTGTTGCCTTATGAAAATTCATTTTTTGGTTGATTTGGATTCGTGAAGTGGTCACACTGAGTTTTATTTTCGATGCTGTCAAATTGACTTTGACATTTCTTGCTTTTCGACCTACAGCCTGGAATCAATGGAGTGATTTTTGAGCGCTCCAATAAAATCTCAAAATATAACTTGAGATGGGCGGCATCTAGTCCCTAATTATGTGGTAGCCGATTGCCCTTGACATGATCCTAATTGGATAGCCTTTATTTTTTAAGGTAAGCGAATTATTTGTGATTTCGGTCCGTTTCGCGTTGTCATGGCTATTTTGATAGCAGACGCTAATAGTTTCCGATATTTAATTGTTTCAGGATCTTTTATCTTCATTTGATAACTATTTGCTTGGATTAATTCATCTACTGATGACCACATTTTGATTTTTGGAAGAAACGGTGAGTTTAATTGTATTTGTTCGTAACGACTCCTGCGTCGAATCGCCATTTTTTATCCGCTAACGATTATTCATGTTTGTTTTCAGCCACAAGGCGTTTTTTTTTTTCCATATTACTTAAATTTTTGAACGCACGCCCCTACCAAAATGCATATATCTTGGACCGCCGTTGGCAATCTCGGCGAATATCACCAAGATGCTCTTGGATAATCCATCAGGTTCTTAATTTAGTCGACGGAGTTTGGTATGGTTTATGATACATAACTTCAATTTATTTTAAAAAAGTGCAATAATGACAGGTCTTAGAATAACAGCGATGTCATCTTAATTTTACACATTAGAGCTGTTAGCTTTAGAATTAGAAAGGAATTTTCAAACCAGCAGCCTTCGGGTAATAAAGTCGTTCTTACTTTTCATGATTGATTTTTATTGATGCCTTCCCGCTTGAAGATTAAAAGTCTCAAGCTCCCGCAGGTAAGTCTATCCTTGGCATAGTTTTGTGTGTACTCCAGGCGCCCGAATTTTCACTTTTACTTATTTTTATTTGGAGCACACCACACAGTTTAATTTCATTCATCTCACTCTCTTCTCATCACACACTCTTTTTTTTTATTATTACAATTGTCGCTCAGCGAACAGGGACTTGAAGTAGGTTTGTCTGGTACCTATATACTGTCATTATTGCACAATTATTAAATAACTTATGAGTCTATTGTTTGCATTAGTTTGTTCTACATTGTTACTTCAATAACTTTGTGTTTATTTTAATTTTTGACTCATAAGTAGTACTTAACTTAATTTGGTGAATCTTTGTAAACAATATTTGGTGTTTACTTATTGATAATTTTGTTTATTGACCTGTTTGTTCTAATAACATGTTTTTTTCTTAGCAAAACCAACAGAAATGTATAGCATTGACCGTGTTTTGTTGTTCTCAACAGTAAAGTTATTTTAAAAACTAAGTTTAACTTTTAAAGAAAATAATTTAATCTAATTGTTAAGTACAATATTGTACATTTAATTTATCTAGATTTAAGCTGCTTGTAAGTGATTATTGCACTTTTATAACGATAAAATTAACTTAGTAATTTTTCATGGGAATACCACATTGACTTCAATACTTAACCTCAAACTTGAGAATTTATTTTCAAACTTCTAGCATTTTGAAATTTAGTTTTTGCTTTTCGTTTGCTATTCGCCTTGCTGTTTGTTAGTCATGGACAAGGGAGTTCAGTTTCCGCCGCTTCAGGATTCGGGTGATGTCGATACCTGTACTGCTGTTGATGCTTATGCTCTCAGTTAATATCATAGGAATTCTACCTAAAACTTATTCTGGTCATAGATACATACTTTCGGTTGTAGACGTTTTTACTAAATATTGCTGGTTCTTTCCAATGATCAATGCTACCACTAGAGTAATTTGTAAACATTTTGAAAAAGAAATATTTCTCAAATTTGGTTGTCCAAAAATAGTAGTTTGTGACAATGGAACTCAATTTACTTCAAAACATTTTGTAGATTTTTTGAAAGGTTTTAATATAACCAAAATATTTTATAATACTTTGTATACACCTCAAAATAACCCTGTTGAGAGATATAATAAAACGGTCGAAACCTGCATATCGTGTTTTGTTAAAGATGATCATAGAACTTGGTCAAGTTTTTTGCCCAATGTTCAATTAGCTTTAAATAATAGTGTAAACCTTGCTACTGAGTTTACTCCTAACTTTCTGATGTTTGGTAGGGAGCTTATTCTTGATGCGTCATTACATCACTTTAGTAGTTCTGTTGATAACTTATCTCAACTAGAAATTTCAAATAGGAATGCTTATGCAGTTTCTCTTAATTCACTTAGTGATATTTTTGTTAAAGTTCAAGCTTACTTGTTAAAGGGGTATAAGCGAAATGCCGCTTATTATAATAAAGGTCGGAAAGTCATTTCTTTTGGTGTGGGTGATATGGTGTGGAGAAGAAGTTTTGTTCAATCTCATGCTCCTGCATATTTTTCAGCTAAGCTTGCACCTAAGTTTGTAAAGTGTAAAATAACTGAAAAGGTTTCGGATAACGTTTATGTTTTGAAAGATTTAAATAAAGGTTCAGTGGGACGTTATCATGTTAAAGATATTATTAAATTTTAATTTGGTTTCCAAGTGTTAGTCTTGATTTTGATAAATTCTGTTTGAAGGTCGTTTTTGACAGTGTGATGTACGAGGGGATGGATGATAGGTTATCAACGATTTGAAAGATGTATGTTAGGTAACTTCTTATAAATTTATTGAATTTGAATTCTTAACATTCTAAAAATAAAACTTAGGCCATTCTTGTTAATTAAATACTATTTTTTTCCACACTAAATGTTTTTCACATCAGAGGATCTTATTTTATGTTTTGTTCGTTTTTGTTGGATTGTATAAGATCTTATTTTTTAAGGGTAACCTTTTACCTGTTTACATTTTATTAGGATCTTATGTAACCCTACACTTCAGGTTATTTTTACCTTGAGATCCAAAAACTTGAACTCAATTTCAAGTTTTTGTATTCTTTTTTTTTCATAGTTTGAAATCATTCTATTTTCTCTTCGTCATAAATAGTAATCGATTTTTAAATCTATTTTGTGCTGTTCATTGACAGAATTGTTTCTCATTTTTACTAGAGTTTCATTCTCTTTAATGATCGGATTTGACTTTGTTAGTAACGCGTTCATCCTGGACTTTACTTTTTAGGGTCATTCTGTAACCTTTGTTACAAAATGCCTTATTATTTTTTGAATCTTGGTGTAACTTTTGACCTTGATTTCGACTCTTTTTTCCATTGTGCTCGGAAAGTCGGTGGTGTTGTGCCGATCACAATGTGGGATTTCGGCCCCGGCCATATTTTTTCCTTTTTCCATTGTGTTGGACATTGTTGTTCCAATCACAATGCGGGATTTTTTTTTTGACTTTCGTCATTCTTTTTTCTTTGCGTTCGGAAGTTCGGTGGTGATGTGCCGATCGCATTGTGAAACTTTGGCTTTCGCCTTTTCGTTATTGAGATTTCTCATTGGAGATCTCAATGATTTTTTGTGTTTGTCTGTGTTTGGGAGATTGGTAGTGTTGAGCCAGTCACAGCAACATTCTTTTACAGCTATTGTGCTCGGGAATTCGGTGGTGATGAGCCGATCACAGTACGCTTTCCTTTGTTTCGTTGCAGGTTGTGCCTGTAACAATATTTTAAATAAGGTCTTTCAGCTTTATTTAAAAAACTTGTTTGGTGTTTAAAATTTTTTTGGATTGTTGGATACGGAGTTAGTCAGTGGCAATAGAGCCTAACTGCACTCATAGAGATGGTAGAGTTGGAAGCAGTTGACATAGTAGTCAGTGGCGATAGTGCCTAACTGCACTCAAAGTTGTACTGTTCCAAGTGGTTTGAAATTTTTAGTCAGTGGCTATAGTGCCTAACTGCACTAAAAATTGTAGTTTGTATTGGTAAATTGTTCGAATTCGTTTGAAATTTGTAGTCAGTGGCTATAGTGCCTAACTGCACTGTTTTGGAGTTTAGAAGCGCTAAGAGATTTCTCTCTTCGTTTCATTTAACTAGTTTTTATAACTTATATTTTTTTTCTGTTTTTCACAGATTTCATTTTTGACTTTTTGTCATTTGCATGTTTTACTTTTATTAAATTCTTGAGACCTTGTCGTTTGACATGTTCAGAATTCATTTACACTTCGAATCTTTTATGATTCTTTTCTTTTTTTGGATTTAGAAAGTTGTTAAGACTGGTCTATTGTGTTGAAGATTTCTTTCTAATAAAAGAAAGTTCCTTTCTTTTATTTTCGGGGAGGGATGTAATGTAACGAGTCTTTTAAGCCTGTTACATACTATTGAATTCTTTGCTTTGATTTGTAGGCTCTAATGGTGGTGTTGCCTTATGAAAATTCATTTTTTGGTTGATTTGGATTCGTGAAGTGGTCACACTGAGTTTTATTTTCGATGCTGTCAAATTGACTTTGACATTTCTTGCTTTTCGACCTACAGCCTGGAATCAATGGAGTGATTTTTGAGCGCTCCAATAAAATCTCAAAATATAACTTGAGATGGGCGGCATCTAGTCCCTAATTATGTGGTAGCCGATTGCCCTTGACATGATCCTAATTGGATAGCCTTTATTTTTTAAGGTAAGCGAATTATTTGTGATTTCGGTCCGTTTCGCGTTGTCATGGCTATTTTGATAGCAGACGCTAATAGTTTCCGATATTTAATTGTTTCAGGATCTTTTATCTTCATTTGATAACTATTTGCTTGGATTAATTCATCTACTGATGACCACATTTTGATTTTTGGAAGAAACGGTGAGTTTAATTGTATTTGTTCGTAACGACTCCTGCGTCGAATCGCCATTTTTTATCCGCTAACGATTATTCATGTTTGTTTTCAGCCACAAGGCGTTTTTTTTTTCCATATTACTTAAATTTTTGAACGCACGCCCCTACCAAAATGCATATATCTTGGACCGCCGTTGGCAATCTCGGCGAATATCACCAAGATGCTCTTGGATAATCCATCAGGTTCTTAATTTAGTCGACGGAGTTTGGTATGGTTTATGATACATAACTTCAATTTATTTTAAAAAAGTGCAATAATGACAGGTCTTAGAATAACAGCGATGTCATCTTAATTTTACACATTAGAGCTGTTAGCTTTAGAATTAGAAAGGAATTTTCAAACCAGCAGCCTTCGGGTAATAAAGTCGTTCTTACTTTTCATGATTGATTTTTATTGATGCCTTCCCGCTTGAAGATTAAAAGTCTCAAGCTCCCGCAGGTAAGTCTATCCTTGGCATAGTTTTGTGTGTACTCCAGGCGCCCGAATTTTCACTTTTACTTATTTTTATTTGGAGCACACCACACAGTTTAATTTCATTCATCTCACTCTCTTCTCATCACACACTCTTTTTTTTTATTATTACAGCAAGCATATTTACAATTTAAACGAGATCCTACTGAAGTTAATTTCCTTAATTTTAAAAGGTTACAGGCCTTAAAAAAAATTACCTTGAAGAAGGAAAGAGATGCTAGTTGGGCCCACCTGTGTGAGTCATTTAATCGAACCACTCCATTATCCATAATCTGGAATAATATGAAAAAATTTAATAAAACCTTCACTTATAGCAAATTTATGAGTAACAACAATAGTAATTGGATACATGAATTCTTAAATAAATATACACCAGACTATGTTGATAATTATATGACTGAACACTTTAATGGAGACAGCAACTCTAATTCCACAACCAGTTTTCTAATAGAACCCTTTTCTTATCAAGAACTCAAATCAGCAATATCCTCAAGAAAAGATACAGCTTATGGATTGGACGGTGTACCTTATACTTTTCTTAAAAAACTTAACTCCAAATCTCTTAATATTTTACTTCACATTTTTAATCTTCTTTGGCTAAATAACGAAATACCTTCTCAATGGAAAACAGACTGCCTTATCCCAATACTTAAGCAAGATAAAGAGGAATTTAATCCTGATTCTTACCGTCCCATTGCTCTCACTTCTTGTATTGGCAAAGTCTTTGAGCAGCTCTTAAAACAAAGACTTGAATTTTACATTGAAAAGCATCATTTATTACCATCCAATCAATATGGCTTTCGCAGAGGTTATTCAGCCCGTGAAAGTATAAGCACTTTACATCTTGATCTTCAAAAAAGTATTCATAACAATGAGACAGCTGTTTGTGTATTTTTTGATATAGTTGGTGCTTTTAATAATGTTGATCATAACATTCTCACAGAGCAACTTAATCTTCTTGGTATACCTGGAAAAATGATTAATTGGATATTTAGCTTCTTACATGGCAGGGAAGTTTATGTTAAACATAACCAGAAGCTTATTGGGCCAAGATATTCCTATAAAGGAACCTGTCAGGGCAGTATTTTGAGTCCTTTGATATTTTTGCTTTACATTCACAGATTAAATTTTGTTTTAGATAATGTTGTAAACTTGCAATATGCTGATGATTTGACTATCTACTGTAGTGGAAACAATATAAAACATGTTGAATTAACTTTAAATAATGCATTGCAAAAACTTCAGCATTATTTTTCTTATTTAAATTTAGACATAAATGCAATTAAAAGCAAAGTCATGATATTTGGCAAGAATAAATCTTATAATATTAGAATTTGTTATGACAAAATCACAATTCCAGTAGTTACAGAAGCGAAGTTTTTAGGTATCATTTTTACAAATAATTTATCCTGGAATAAATATGTTGATTATATAGTATGCAAAGCTCGTAGGGCTTCTAACATTTTAAAAGTCCTATGTAGAACTTATTGGGGTGCAGACCCTAAAGTCATGTTAATGCTCTATAAATCTTTGGTAAGGAGTCATTTTGAGTATGGTTTTCTTTGTTTTGCTTCCAATGGCAAGCTAATAGACAAATTAGAGAAAATCCAGAATAGTAACTTACGCCTTATAACCGGTGCTTTTAAAACAACTCCCATTGTTTCTATGCAGCTAGAATGCAATATTCCTCCTTTATTACACCGCTTTAGATTCCTAAAATCAAAATTTCTCCTCAAACTAGCTGCCATTAAATCACATCCTCTTCTTATTAAACTCAACCTTCTTAAAAACTTTCCCGATTGTTGCTTTATTCTTCAAGATTTTTCTGAAATAACACAATATATAGAGTCAATGAACATCTTCTCCTCAAATGAATGGCCTTGTTACCAGGGAACATATAAAAGTAAATACCCACAGATGGATATTATAATTGATAAAGAATTGTCTGAAAAACATGAAGTTTACGACAAACTATCTCACTGGGCAGATTATAGACATGTCTACACAGATGGATCTAAAATATCTGGCAGTACATCCATAGCCTTACACGATTCTACTTTGAAAATAGGTGGAGGATCCAAAATCAACAAATATTCTAGCATATTCACAGCCGAAGCTACAGCCATTCTATCAGCACTTGAACACATTAATAAACATACAAAATCCGCAATAAAATGGGTTATTCTAAGTGATAGTTTAAGTGTACTTACTGCGCTAGAAAATCACTGCCTGAATACAAAGTCTAACTATTTGATTTATGAAATTAAAAGAGCATGGAAGTTGCTTCAAGACTCTGGCATCATTGTTATTTTCTTCTGGGTTCCAAGTCATAAAGGAGTGCAAGGAAACGAGAATGCAGATTTCTTGGCGAGGTCAATAAATTCCGTTACGAATACAGCTGTCACTTATACTAGTGTTGCCCTACCGCACACAGATATTATTATCGAGCTAAGAAATAAGTATTGCGAAGATCTGAATCGACATTGGACCCATATAACAACAGTGGAACAAAAAGGACAATGGTATGCAGGTATAGAAGGTACGACAGCAAACAAGAAACCATGGTTCACGAAATCATCAACTTTTTTGAATCGAAGATTTTACACTACAATAAACCGCTTACGCCTGGGTCACTGCAGAGTTAACTCGCATCTATATCGGATGAAAATGATTAATACATCGGAATGTAATTACTGCCAAGGAGAAGAACAAACATTAGATCATATCATATTTGGATGCCCATCCTTTGGCATTGACCGCCTTGTGCTTATGGATGATCTATTACAAATCTATAAGGTTGCTGAACAAATCCCGCGCTCAGTTCAGCAACTCATGGGAAATGCACAAACATTTTTACCCATTTATAACTTCATTCGCAATACAGTTAAGGAAATTTAAAACAAGTACTTGACAAAGAATTGAACATATAAATTAAGGAATCGACTAAGAACTGGACTTAAGAAATACACAAGGATTCGACAAAGAATAATAAATTGAACATGAAAAACAAGGAATCCATCGGACAAGAAAAACAAGGATAAAACAAAAAAACGGATATAATGTATACAAGGATATAGGAATTTAAAAAGAAAAACATGAAGAATTTAAACCTAAGACTAGGCTATCTTGCCTTATATAATTAATAACTATGTAAAATAATAAAACAAAAGAACAGGCTGCATGGGCTAGATCCCTTTGCCTTCCCAAAAGGGAAAAGAAGATAAAAAAAAAAAAAAAAAAAAGAAAGAGACAGTTCGTCATTCTTGTCAACAAACTGTGTGTGTGTGTGTGGAGCTCCAAGCAAAATGTGGTAAGTTTTCTGTTTTTATACCTTATTTCTGTTGTTATTGTACATCAAATTAAACGTAAAGATATTTTCTTTACGAAATATGCAATACTACGGCAATTCCAAAACGGTTACATAGAATAATTTAGCTGGAAAAGTTATAAGATCACTTCGCGATCATCGTTTGATGTTTCTTTATTGTTTACAATTTATTCTAATTGGTTGTTTGTGTTAAATAAATGCTAAATATAAGATAATTCTTCATTAGTAGCACGTTAATAGCCATTTATAAACGAAATATATTGAGATGGGGCCTAGAAATGATTAAAATGTAACTCGATATTCATGATTTTAGCGTTGGTGAGTGGAGTCCCCATGGACAGCTCAACTTACAACGTAAATAATGGTTTGTTCACACTTATAAGCGTTTGATGATGTTTGGGAATGTTTTGTGGTTTTTTGGCTTTGTTTATGTATCTACTATAGGTGTGGTGTTTATTTAATATGTTTTCGTTTTTCAATATCAAAGAATAAAAAAATACCTAGAATTAATATATTTTAGATTAAAGGTTTATTTACTTTTATGTTGAAACAATAATAATAATAATTTATTATATTAATATTGAAAGACGAACGAAAAATAGGAATACCAATACTAATAATATAATTTCGCTCAAAACGCACTCGTTTCGTTAAATACTGTACCTTTTTTTTGTAATTTACTTTGTTTGCTACTGCTAGTGTACTACCACTTTTGAACCTTATAACTCAGGGCATAAGGGTGAAAAGCTTTCGGTGGTGTGTTATGTACCTAGGTATGTAAATTATATCAAGTATGTGTAATAACATGATAATGATTTATATTACAGTGACCAAATAGACGAAGTAGAGCCGCAGCCGTAAGTACACATTGTATTTACTGTTTTATTTACTTTCACCTCTATTATTGCAACGAAATATATTAGAAACATTGATTTTAGATCGACAAGTCGAGGATATGGACGCGCTAGAGGGCGGGGACGTGGCCGCGGACGCGGACAAGGGCCCAATAGGCCGGAAGAGCCTCTGGCGTAAATATAATAATTGCGCTTTTTAAAGTAACATTTACCATTACATACAATATATTGGAACGAAATACATTTAAAATCTTGATTTTAGTTCGACAAGTCGAGGAAATGGACGCGCTAGAGGACGGGGACGTGGACGCGGACGGACGCGGACGCGGACGCGGACGCGGACGCGGACGTGGGAGTACTACGCCGGAGGAGCCCCTGCCGTAAATATAATTGTGCTTTTTAAAGTTTCTTTTTTTATGTTATATTACTGGTAACACGGTATTTATTGTTTTTATGTTATTTCAACAAGAGCAGTAAATGTAAATGAAGATGTGATTGTGTCTAGATTGGGTCTATATAGAAGATTATTTTATTTTTGCAGTCTAGAGTTAATTAATGTGAGGGCTGAGAAAGCGCTCACTAAGCGCCGAATGAACGCCATGTCCGCTGAAGTTCGAAAGGAGTTTGTATGTCGCAAGCGACAAGCTGAACTTCAGCGGGTTCTCCTGCCTGATGCGCCCCCGCGAAAAAAACAAACACGGTAATTACTTCATAATGATATCAATGCGTTCGATATTCTTGTTCAGTTACTATGAGATTTATATGATAAAATTATCTTGCAGGAGGCCATCTCCGGAGCGTGAGGTTTGCCCTTTAGTGGAGGAACCAAACTCTCCTACTGCAGCAGATGAGGAACTCTCTGCAGCAGAAAACGAGCCCGCACCCGAGCCTGAGCCTGAACTCGAGCCCAGACCTGAGCTCGAGGCTATCCCCGACTACGAACATATGGGTACGCCAGAAGCAGATACTGTCCCGAATTCCCCCTATAGTTCACCTAGCCGACTCTCAACGGCGCTAAGTTTAGAGTCAGCTTCACGGACACCTAAAAAGAGGCTACATCATTCTCCATCGTCATCCGAATAAGTAACTCACACACAATTACTTACATAATCGTTCATGCAGCTCACGGTTGATGTTATATTATAACACGTCTTATTCTTTTCTAATAGATGTCGTCATCCTGGGAGAAGAAGTCGAAGTGGAGACCCAACCGAGTACCTCACACAGAACTTCAACTAGTAAGTACTAAATGCACCCCATGGCGTTACCCACATAAATCTCGTTCCCGTAGTAATACCGGGATAACAAGTAGCCTACGTATTATTCTAGGGGTAATCCTCACAAACTTTCGAGTCTATAATAGCAGTAGGACTGCCATGGCATAACTTGTCTATTTGTTCGGATTAACTAATACGTATTTTATTTGTTTCAGATGTAACAGACAAAAATTTTGAAAATATTCTAGACAACTGGCTACAAGATGATGACAGTGACGTTGACTTAGACCTTAACTTCGACGACAATGACGACGGTTGTTTTCTTCCGGTCATGCGTAACGCAGCGACTGAACCAGCATGTGCCGCTGACATGACTGAACTAGAGACTGAAGTGTTACAGACTGAAGACGAATTAAATGACCGACTTTTACGCGAAATAGTGCCTAACAATGACTACTACAGTTTTGACTGGAAGAAAGACAGGGCGAACTTTACTGGACGACGAGAGACTTTTACAGGGTTATCGGGACCGACTTTTGACATAACAGACAAGACTCCTGTTGACATTTTTTACAAAATGTTTGACACTGATTTTATTGACCGACTTTGCACAGAGACTAACCGCTATGCAGAGCAGAAGATAGCTCGCTTAAAAGCGGAGAACAAGCTGCTTCCAACATCGCGTCTGCATAGATGGACTCCGACTGACTGCAACGAAATGATTACGTTTTTAACAGTGTTGATTCTGCAAGGCCTGCATCCGTTACCAGAGGAGGAAAAATACTTCTCTTTTAATGGGTTTGGGACCATGCCGTATTTTTCACGCATAATGTCTTTTAATCGTTTCTCACTGCTAAAATCGGTATATCATTTCGTCGACAATGAGACTTTGACTGACAAGACTAAACTTTGCAAAATACAACCGGTTCTTGACTACCTAAATGAAAAATTTTCCTCTTTATACATTCCTGCCCAAGAGATAGCCATTGACGAGTCTCTCCTCAAGTGGCACGGGCGATTGAGTTTTGCTCAAAAAATTGCCACTAAAGCCGCCCAAGTTGGCGTAAAAACATATGAGCTATGTGAGTCCCGCACTGGCTATCTCTGGAAGTTTTTTGTGTATGTTGGAAAAAATACACAGGCTGCCCCGACCAATGATCTACCTACTGAGGACGAGACGATTGACCAACCCCATGACGAGACGGTTGACGAACCCGATGACGAGATTGTTGATAGACCCGAAGACGAGACAATTGACCAGCCCAATGACATATTGCATGACCGGCCTGAAAACGAGACGCTTGACCAACCACAGGACGAGACTGTTGACCGACCAAACGACAATTTTGCACGTCCCACCAACGCTGCTGCTAAAATAGTATTTGACTTGATAGAGCCACTACTTGACCGAGGACAAACGGTAATAATGGATAATTTCTACAACAGCCCACTATTATTGCGATGTCTCAAAAAACACAAAACTGACTGCTACGGAACATTACGTTTGAATCGTGAATTCGTGCCCGACTCGCTCAAGACTCTGACCAAGACTGACTTACGACAGGGTGAGGTAGTGGCCAGCTACAGTTCAGACTTGTCTGTGATGGTGTGGCGAGATGCCAATTTGGTTAGCATGATCTCCACATACCATCACCTACAAGTGGGGATTCAGAACAAATACAACCGACTGACATATAAACCTAAAATTGTAATTGATTACAATATGTCCATGGGCGGAGTGGATAGAAAAGATCAATTTTTATCTGCTCAGCCCTTGGAACGGCTTAGAAACAAGATCTGGTATAAGAAGGTCTTCTGCAGGTTGCTGAACACTGCTGTGTTCAATGCCTATGTAATATTTTCATCGCAGAACCCGAAAATATCACATAGGCAGTTCCGGACCATTTTAGCGGAAGACCTTCTTAAAATACATCGACGCATCGACTTGACGACTGAACCCCGACTATATGCGAACAGGACTAGACAAGGACAATTGGCAATACGAACTAACGACCGACCGAACGTTGATCACGACCACTTTCCTGCGCGATCCGATATTAAAAAAGCGCGTTGCTGGATGTGCACACGCCGAAAAAGGGATACGAGGACAATTTGGAAATGCATTCAATGCAATATAAGTTTGTGTATTGAGCACTGTTTTAGAGAATACCATAAACAGTTATAATTAATATCAATCCTAAATAGTTTCAAACACATTTCAAATTTTTGTTCTATTTGTGGCTATTTTTTCATAGTTTTTTAGGCTTTTTACGTTCATACTATTTTTATTGTTTTGTGTCGGGGGTTTTTTAAATCTTTAATTTAATTTTTAATTTCATGCTTTTTGGTAGGGACTCCTTAATTTGTTTATTTAATTTCTCTTATTTTCTTGCGTTTGTTCACAAAATATAAAATTTCAACCAACTACATATATGTAATATCAGCTGTTTCATACATTTTGGTCAAGTAGGTATTAAACTTTTGTACTACACACTACTGTTTTTTTTCGTGATTTCAGAGTTGGTCCCATAGTTAAAGTTGTTCATATTCATGGGTAGAACACTCTGTAAAAATTTAGAGACTGTATAAAAAATATTCAGTATATAATATATATCTATGTAATATATATATATGCAATATACAGGTATAAACATAATAAACGTAAATGTGTTTGTTCAATAAACTTGCCGAATATTAATATTTGTGTTTCATTAAAATAACCCCGTCGTGTGCGCACGCCATTAGCCGGGCGGCCATCTTGTCACATTTTTATGTCGCCCGAGGCCCGGGGAACTTTTGAGAAGTACTTGGCTTTGTTTATTTTTTCATGACAGAAAACTAAATATTTGTATTAAGATATTGATGTCATTTTAAAGGGTATATCATTAACTATTGAACTACTGACTACTGAACTGTCAGTTGCCACGGTAAACATCGGCTCCGTAACAAAAATAATTAAAAAATAGTAATAGTAATATATTTTATAATTTAAACTTAAAATATCGTCAAGTGATAAGTAAGTCACGACATATAGTGTTAGTGACATGAAAATAGTTCATGTTTACGTGAAGAAATAAAGAAAAACATTTAGTGGAATAACAACAGAACCAGTGAAGTTTTCGGAAATATAAATATACATAAACATTGATAAAGTAGTGCAATTGATTACATAAAAAGAAACTAAAGGATTCTGTGAAAACAAGTGAGTGAATTTTTAAATATTGTACAAAGGCAATCCGTTGGAAGACACATCACCTGGTTCCTTTGTTCCGAAAAATGACCTTTGAACTGCTAACCGATTGACATTTTCTACAACAAAGTTCACCACTTCAACTGAACGTCTATTTCACTCAATCGCATAGTTGACAACTGGCGTAAAGGATACGGCCACCGCTTCACGTACAAAGTGATGCGAGTTCAAACCCCAGTGGAGACAACATCACTTTTCGTAAATTCTAAAATTCATATTTGGAATTTAAAGAAATATTAATTTTATGTAACAAGAGTCCGTGCGCTTGAGAAACCTCATCATGTCATCGAATACTTCAAAATCTCATTCCAAGATGGCAGCACAAGTAACATGCCATAAATGCAAGAAATTAGTAAACATAAAAAGTACTGCTTTGTGTTCTGCCTGTAATAATAGGTATGAGTTGGATTGCGATGGTTACCCCGAACAAACGTATCGCCTCAAAGATGCGGAAGCAAAAAAAAAGTGGAGATGTAAGGTGTGCATAAGAAGTAAAAAATACGCTAATACCGACTGTACAACCAATATTACCTTGAGGAAAAAACCAACTTCATTACAAACACCCTCACCAGCCGAACAACTTCCAAGTCCTAAACAGTATAAGTGTGACGTTCAACTACAAGAGTCAATGTACAGCGTAGCTCGTACACCGGTACACAAGTAATACGAGAGAATTGGGCGTTTATTTCCTGAACAGACTGCTCGTATTTTTGTTTTCCTTCGATAACGTCTGCACCATCACAGTTAATTCTGTCTCATTTTAACTCGCGCAAAATTCAGCACAGATTGTGGCTAGTCCATTACTTTCCTAGAAGGGCAATTATGTTCAACGGGTGTTGTCAGTAAAATGTTAGTTTTCTATAGTGGACAGCGTATTAAGGGGAAAAATAAAATCAGATTCAAGATGCAAAAAACGTAAGAAAATACGAATTTCACGGGGTACCTTGTCGCCTTCACCTTAACACTATGCACTACACTCTATACAAAGACGCAATAATACCTTAAGCATTTTCTAGCAGTCTAGCCTGCTACCAAACTATATTGGGGTTTGCTTCCAGTCTCGCCGGATGCAGCTGAATACCAGTACTTATTTTAAATGAAGCGACTGCCTATTGATCTCCATACCCTAGTCAGGACTAGGGTAATCCGATATCCCCTGGTAAGACTCGTTGTCAGACTAACTGTGACCAGTGTCAAAGATATTGAAATGACGCCGGGACCAGCCGCAAGTGCATTCCAGTTTCGTATAAGTATTCCGAGACACGGAGGAAACTCGTCGGTTTGTAATGAGTGGTCACTCCATGGACCAACTAGGCAAGCGTGGCTTAATCTTAAGATTGACCCGAGCGGCTGTTATTATTAGCCATGAGCACGAGGTATACTGAATGATATACTAAACTAGTAATTTGATGTCAACATTTATTTAAAGGTAGTAGGATATTCTTAAATACTATTTTATGCTAATATTCGAATAAGGCACTTACAGATTACGAAACAAAAAGTAACAAAAGCAATATAATAAATGCCAAAGGCAAGTCATAAATGTAGTTAAATAATCAATAGGTTTCAAAACCAGGCAGTTGGAATGTCCTACTGTAGTTTTCAATTTCTTCCTTGAGACTCTTGATTTTGGCCTGGAAGTCTGCACTTCCTTCAATGGTTTTGTTGAAGTCAGCAACTTTGGGTCCGGACACTTTGGTGATCTCTTGGGCGAGTTTTAGAGCTTTGTCGATGTAATCGACTACTCTGTCAATATCGGTCTCTTTCATGCCCCTAGTCGTGAGCGCGGGAGTACCTGTAGAAAATAATAAACTTTTATGATTGTTTGTTTTAGAGTAACTGAATAGCGTGAAGGCTGATAGGGGAGATGAAAGCAAAAACGTTGGGCTGACACCAAATAACATGGGACAAGGGCAGGAAGATGATGAGTTTGTTATCTCATCATCATTATCATCATCCTGCCTTTATCCCATGGCATTTGGGGTCGGCGCAACACGTTTTTTCCTTCCATTCTACCCTGTCAGCCGTCACGTTATCATTTATTCCTTTTTCCTACATATCACTCCTCACACACTCCATCCATCTTTTCTTTGGTCTTCCTCTCCCTCTCCATGCATCCACATGTATATTCATCACTTTTTTAGTCACATGCGATTCATCCCTCCTCATCACATGCCCAGGCGCAACTTTTAAACTTCGTCTAATTAATTTACGTTCCTAACTTTACCCATTCTGGTCACACCACTCATCCACTTCAACATTCTCTTCTCCGCAATATGCAATCTTTTTTCATCCATCTGCTTCACAGCCCAACATTCCGATCCATACAGTACAACAGGCCTAATCACGGAGTTGTAATAACTTATCTTAAATCTATTTTTTTTACAAAAAGCTTTTGGCTAAAGCTCTTCAAAACGTCAAATACAAGTTAAAATTTCCGTTAGTGTATGATTTTCTCGTAGCATACCAAGCCTGATGCCGCTAGGATGGAGCGCACTCTTGTCTCCAGGCACGGTGTTCTTGTTACAAGCAATGCTGCAGAGCTCCAGGATACGTTCGGCCGGGGCGCCGGTCAGGCCGCAACTGCGCATGTCTACCAGAATCAGGTGCACCTCGGTACCGCCGGTCGCGATAGCGTAGCCTCGGGACATCAGACCCTTGCACAGGCGCTGGGCATTCTTCACGACCTAGTTCAAAGAAAAAAAAGTGTGATGAGCGTGTGTGAGTATTGTTACTCTAGAACGGAAAGTGTTTAAACAACATACGAAAAGTGTCTGAAAGTAGAGCACTTGTTTTCCTAACATAAGATCTCATTTCTGATTCGATTGATATGCAAGAAAACTTAGTGTTTCAAGTGTCATTTGAGCTACTATGACCTTTTTATGAGACCATTATAACTGTAGGAGTAGTGCAATACCTAAGACGCAATGCTGAAACACAGAATAGACCGGACAAAGCTTGAAAGCCTGTCAACTTATTCATAGCATACCTGTTTCTGGTATTCAACAAATTCAGGTGTAGTTGTTTGCTTCATAGCCGTGGCGATGGCAGCAATAGCATGATTGTGTGGGCCGCCCTGCAGTCCAGGGAAAACCGCCTGGTTGATCTTGCTCTCAATGTCGTACATGACCTTCTGGCCGTTCGCTTTCACGGACCGAACTCCTTTGCGGAAGAAGATGACGCCGGCGCGAGGACCACGCAACGTTTTGTGTGTGGTAGTCGTCACAATATCACAGTATTCGAATGGGCTGGGAATTACACCTGAAAATAGTGTTTGTTTAAAGTTATTTTAACCGATATAGGCTTTATGGAATAGGGGTCATTAGAGACTCGCTTGTCGGCCTCAAGGCTGCGTCTTCGAATAGTATAGTATAGAGTTATTTACTATCAATGAAGAGAATGGAATAATTCCATACAATTTATTTAGAATACAGTGTAGTACCTAATTTTTTCATCATCACTAAACTGTGTACTTATCACTTAGATCAGCATCATTCTCTTATCCAAACTATTTTTTGATTAAAACATGCGTCGCGGGCCGCATGACAACAAGGCGCGGGCCCTTGTCTGGACAGCCCTGATTAGATCATACCTGCAGCAACAAGTCCAGAAACGTGGGCCATATCAGCCATCAAGTAGGCGCCATTCTCATCAGCAATCTGGCGGAATCTCTTGTAGTCCAGACAACGGGAGTAGCAGCTGATACCAGCGATAATCAAACGGGGCTTGAAGATCTTCGCCGTTTCGGCCAACTTGTCGTAGTCGATCAGGCCTGTCTTAGGGTCCACCTGAGAACACAAATTTTAATTGATTAATTAAAGTAAAAAAGTAGGTAGTATCTGATTTGATATCGCAGTTTAATTATTTGTGAAGTATTTCTATGATCTGTCCCTATAGACAAACGGTTATCTGGGGCATAGTTTGAAAATACTGCAGTGTGCACTATTTATAAATGAATAATAAATAACATGTCGATGTTTTATGGCTAAACTAATTTTAAGCTAAATATTTCATTTATTAAGTTTTGGGTACTTGCTATTTTTCTTTAACTTTGTTGGTAGATCTTATCAACATAACGCAAACATCAATTAAACTGATCACTAAGTTCATGGGTCAAAGTAACTCCGTTATGAAGGAAAACAAATGTTTGTTCGGATTACGTCAAGATTGCGGGTGTGACCGCCGACTGTTGCTTATCAGCGCAAATAGTTTAACAATAACATGAGGCGATTACTTCTAGCTTCTAGAAACTGAAAGTACTGTTGTTGACTTGTGGCTGGTTGCGTAAATTAACGCGCCGCGCGTCGTGTCGAAAGTAATTGAGTAGTTCATTGAAAGTAATTGAGTAACAATAATGTTGCTCTGCCTTCGCAGTGGCGAAACATTCTCATAGAAGATGGTGTCGAACACGAGTAAATATTTCAATTTAAAAAAGAGTGAGAAGATAGCGATTTCTAAATGTTTTTTATACCTAATGCAAGTGTTTCGCCTGTGCAAACAGACAAGGTAGCAACTGCCCAGACGGGGCTGCGGGTTGTTCGAAAGATATACCGCGGTCTCGACAAAAAGGGTTAAGAAGGAACATGGGTGGTTTTAGTCAGTAGAAGTCACCACACCCACCCTCAAAAAAAATAGGGTAGCAACTGCGATATTATTATCTTCTCGGTAGGTATCGTTATTAAACCGTGCTATGATTCTTAATCAAACAAGCAAACTGCTAATTAAGAAATGTTATGGTTTGTTTAATATTGCGCTACCGATAATTACCTAGGTTTGATAAATGCTTACATTAAATCAAAACCAAAATATTTTACTTTACATATAAATATGCCTACATAGGCACTTGTGGAACATCGGGTTAGTCGCTTCCTATAGAGAAGAACCGACAAGAAACTTCTTGGTTACTCTTATAAAATGTGTTGGTCTCACAATGTTTCCATGTTACAGCATTAATATTTAGGTATGGGAGGACAACGTAGGCTCAACCATAAGTCGTACAAAAATAAAAAAAAACGCCTCAAAAAGAGAAATTATACAAAGACTAAGTTAATCATTATTTTACCTTGTATGGCATGCTTTCAAAGAAGATGGAAGTGGCAGATATCTTCTTGGTGGCAGTGAAGAAGCCGTGGGTGAGATGACCACCGTCAGGCAGGTCTAATCCCATGATTCTGCCATGAGGTTCTACCACACCCGTGTATACCGCGAAATTAGCCGGTGAACCTGGAAATATGATAATTCTTTGCATAAATATTTTAGTACAAGCATTCTAAGCGGCGGAATGAATAAGGGTTAGGAAATTACTAAAGAGAAGTGTTTCTTAATGATAAAGAAGACATTTTAGGAGAACTAATATGTCTTCATCTATGCCTGGACTTAAGTTTGTTTCAGCTTTTTCTTCTCAGAGCCAGGATGGGGCCTGTTTTGTACCTGACTAAGGTACAAAACAGGCCCCATCCCGGCCTCATACTCATAGTAAAAGCAAAACTACAAAAACAGGATTTATGAACTGGTAAAGATGTCTACCAGACTAGCCAACGATTTTAGTTGATAAGTCTTTTGTGGCATACAAAAGACTTATCAACTAAAATCGTTGACCTGACTTTCCTAGAATTGGGAGTATTTTTGAAGAAAAATTACATAATACAAACTCAAATAGCTAGCTAATTAAACAGAATAATATGAAGTAGCCAATAAGTACCTACTTTCAACCATTAGATAAGGATACTTGTTGCTCAACATGGTTCAAGATTATCAGTAATCGAATAAATGAAACCATTATAATTATGTATGTATTTTTTATCTCAAGTACCTACCTACCTTTTGTATCTGAAGTGGCTGGATAATAGTAAAGTTATGGCTAAAATAATGTTATTTTAGTTCTTTGGTATCATAGGCAGATAGGCTGCCCATAATTGGTACCAAGCTGGTTTCACACTATGTAGAACGAAACTCAGCAGTAGACTAGGCCAGCTAAAAGTTGTGTTAACACCAGATTTTGATAAACTGTATTAAATAAACTGTGCCAATTTAGAATCAGCTCATGATAAAAAAACAAAAGCTATAAAAAAACATGTTAATGTTGCGTTCAAATATTTTGCATTTGGGTTTTGTAATAAAAAGCATTAAGTACCTGAATAGGGCTGCACATTAACACCCCATTCCTCTGCATTCACCCTATAGGCCTCAAGAGACCTCTTTTGTGCCAGCAGTTCAATTTCATCAATAAATTCATTGCCTCCATAATACCTGGAATAAAAACATATTTTATTTAGTAAGATGTAATTTTTTTTTTGTAATTTAATCATATTTTTAATTCCGAAGTTGCATGTAAGACGAACTTAAGTTTACCTTTGGTTGGGCATGCCCTCAGAATATTTATTGTGCAGACATGTGCTCAGGCATTGCAATACTGGTAGAGAAGTAAAGTTCTCAGAAGCAATCATCTCCAGTCCAGCTCTTTGGCGCTCCTTTTCATTCCTGATCATGGCAAACAGCTCAGGGTCCGTGTCCCACAGGTTTCCGTTCATAATTGTGCTACTCATGGTTGGAGTGCTATGTATTTGTCTGTTTAAATAGGAACTCTGAAATATTCTCACAACCTTTAAATACAATCAATTATTTAAACAATACTATATATTTAGTTAATTTAAAATGCGAATTTTGAAATGCTATTTAAAATATTGGATGCTTCTAAAAGACACTATCCTTACAAAACAAGAATACACACTAAACTTTATCAAATGTTATATTGTAATATAAAGGAGAAACGCTGACCTCAAACTGATAACTAGATAATGCAATCAAAAACAAGAGTTGGTTGTACTTATTGCCATGAGTTATTGCACTCAAGTCTTAGCTACGAATTGAACGCGCGCGTTTCATGGTATTCTAATTATTATATGGGTGGAAAAAAAAACATAGGTAGGTACTCATGGTACTTACAGAATATTAAAATATGAACAGTAAATATCCAAAAATAGCACAAATTATGATATCAAGCTAAGTTAACCTAGCAAACTACAAGTTTTAAAGCATGGAACGTGAATATTGCTGGCAGGTGCAAAACAAAACAAATTTATAACAATCTAAGTACCTCAAGGTGGATTTTTCCGTAAACCGCTTGCACTGGATTCAAAAAACAGTATGATGAAAGTCTGCTTAAATTTAAAGGTAATGAATAAAAACACGTTTTTCCTAGTATCTTGGACATATTAATGTATTGAAAACCCAACTATTCCTCCGATTACACTAAATAATATGTTTTTATTTGCGCAAACATGAGTTAATTTTTATCACTATTGATAACCCATTATGAACTTTACAGACGTAATTTGACGTTTCGTGCGACTGACACTGACAGATGGAAACGGTAACAGTTTCATCGAGTGAACTTGCTCGGGTTTCTGCGTATATTAAACTGCCTAGTAGGAAATTAAAAAACAATGTGTATGACTGTGTCAGTTATGTTTGGTTTAATTATGTAAATGTTTATTAACAATTAACTATACTAGTCGTTAATAAAGCAATAATTGCTTACAAAAGATTTCACTAAGCAAGTCTGTATTTTTTCATTATGTCCGTGTGAGTCACAAACACCGTTTGTATGTTGTGGCTCGGAATAGTGGCAATAAGTATTCAGTCATTAGTTAATTACCGAAGATAATTATGATATGATCACATTGATCGCTTACCAAAACTTGCACTGTGCGAACGATGTAGGTACATAACGCCATTTTTAGAATAATTGCATACACATAACATAACATTACGCCTGCAGTAATCCCCGAAGGGTTGGGCAGAGGTGTACCTAATAGTACACCCACATTTTGCCAGTTAGGTTTAAGTCCCATGTAATAGGGGGCGAGCCTATTACCATCAACCGGGCACAAATCCAGACTCCGTAGGTAGCTGTTACTGATGAATTCCTGATGGAAAAAGCCAATAATATTTTGCCCGACCCGATATACAACCCGACACTAACTAGCAAATTGCAAAAAACGTAAGAAAATTTGAATTTCGCGGGCATAATAAAATAAAATTCATAACACGCTTGTAATCCCAGAAGGGTTAGGCAGAGGTGTACCTAATAGTACACCCATATTTTGCCAGTTACCTATGTTTAAGTTCCATGTAATAGAGGGCAAGTCTATTGCCATCAACCGGACACATGTATACGTATACTAATTTGCTTTTCACTGTGTTTTGAGGTATCCATTACATCTTACTTTTTTAGTGAATCCCTTCTCATATACTCGTACCTGCAATATACATAGTTGTTTTTTCTTTATTACACCACTATTGTATTGGTCGTTAACGTGCAGTTAGTTCTACTTTGTAGTAAAAGTTTACCAAACATGTCGGTCGACAGCGGATGGAATCGTCAGAACAACAGGCAGCCAGCGCGACAGTTTGCTAATATAAACGTGTCACTGTTGCCACTGAACTGGTTGCACACGGAAGCCCAGGCTGTCAGACATGGACATGGCGTTATGGTTTGCGAAAATTAATTTCCACCTCGCCCCGGATTTATCGCTTCGTTTCAGTAGGAGGGGGGAGGTTACCCGAGATGTGTTAGAATTTCAAGACGAAGACAACGCAAGAGCTAGGTTAAGTGCTTTTCCCATACAGAAAAACGATTACACTTACCTAAGTAGGTACTCGTACAACTTAGTCGTTTGCTTTGCCACCTATGAGATAAAAAAATGAACAGCTCAAGGCGGAGTGTTTTTTTGGGTTATTTTACCTCAAAAGGAATAAAACGGAACCCGTATGGGATCATTCGTGTGTCTGTCCCCCTTATCACCGAAGCTAAAATTAAAAAAAAAAGTACAGAAATTAGTTCAACACATAAAGATTACAGGAAAACCAATAAGAAGTCTATGGTGCTAAAATAACATGAAAAATCTCTCAATATCTACTACAATGGTACGGAACCCTTCATGTGCAAGTCCGACATGTGATTTCATTCTTTTGCTAGCGACTTCAGAAGTTCATTATTCTTCTAAAGTTTATTTTTCAGTTTTTTGTGTTTTATTTTTTGTAAAAAGTTTTTATTTTTCACTTTTTAGTGGTTCACATGTGCTTACCTCTTTACAGCGTACCAGCCTGATGTTATGCTGTGAACTGGTGTAAACATGGTGTAAACAATAGATAGACATGAGATTTTATCAATCCCAGTCCATTTGCTATCATTTATTGAGGAGTTCCGTTGCCTATCTCCAAAGTTCTTCAACAGATCTTCACCAAATTGAAATGGGACCACTCCGAGAAATTACCCTTTCAAAAACTACCCAAATCGCTTCAAGTGAACCTATAAAATTTGAAGAGTTCTCTCTATTTCTCCAGGATCCCATCATCAGTTCCTAACTTGATGATCATGAGACCACCTGGGAAGCATCCCCTTTCAAACAAAACAAAAATAATCCAAATCGGTCCAGCCGGAGGTCGGTTAAAAAAACATAATTATTGTGTTTCTTTAGAATGTGTTAAGTTTTTGGGTTCGAAACTGAGTAATTCTAGAATGCTACCATAAAACAAGACGTTTAGAATCCTTAGCCCATAAATAGTCTATGTGATTGAATTTGTTGAGAGGGGGACGTGATAATAATCAATAACGTTCGGTAATTTCCTCTTTAAAATGCGAACGTCTTCCACATCGGAGAGTCAATCGTTGTCACTATAGAATAACGTAACTGGGGCCGTAATTTTCTCCACTGCGTATTTTGGGGGCTTACGAGATCCATAGAGGCCTCGATTCTATTCTTCTCCTTAATCATATCTTCTAAATGAATGTGACATTAAGTTTTGTAAATAATGTACAAATTGATTGATGGAAGCTTCAGAGGGGCATGTGCCCAAATATCACGGGTAACTTCTCTTTATTCAATTTTTTAAAGTCGCATCCAGAAAAACAGAATAAAATTGTGGTGCATACATACCACGCCGTTAAATAATTCACATAGAGGTTTTTTTATTTAGTTCTTTATTTTCTTGATAGGCTTTGGTAAAAGTGCCTTTTCGTAATAATTGAACGGTGCGACCATTCTGACCTAAATGGGCTCTTCATATGTGACACCCAAGCTACAGGCACTAATGCGATCATTCTTGTGATTATTTTTATTATATTCCGGTTTCTCAGAGCACATGACAAAGAAAGTCGTCGTACCCTGTCATGACGGCCAATTACATCCCAACTGAAATTCCAGAATTCACGAGTGTCTGGAGACATGCTCGCGTGTTGCCTAGTGTGCTTATTTCCTCGAGCGTTGCCCATCCAGACATCGTAACCTGATGTTAGCAGACATGCCAAGCTGTCGTTTGGTCCAGCGGTCACCCAATCATCAGCACTCATTAGTAACCCATGCATCAGCAGAACTGGAGGGCCGTGGCTCTCGATCCTGAACAAGGTAAGAAGATAACCATCCTCTGCCTCCACACCGGTGATATTTTTGCACGGGAGTTCATATTTATGTGCCAACTGGGTTATATTAAAATCAGCATCTTCATTATAAGGAGATTTCGGACCACTTAAAATATCTACGACTGTTGCAAATTCCCTTATAATAGCTGTGGCTTCGATTCCCAAATCATCTAACAATATTTGATTGGCAATGCAGAAACTGCGGTATAAAAACATTATCAATATTAAAAAACTGCAAATCAGTATTATCATGCTAGGGAAATAATAGTTGGGGAAAAAGTTTCTTCGCATTTTTTAAGAAAATTCAAAACATTTTTTAAATATAGTTTATTTACATTTAACTAAAGTATGTAGGTACCATTTTGTTCGATATCTTTTTGCCATCTTGTAGGTAGGGACATGATCCCATTGCTATAGAAATTTTGGGACTTCTGGTCAAAATACCGCGACAAGTGGTTTTGGCAGTCCTCCCGTGATGTTATCCTGACACTGCCTAAAGAATTCTGAAGAGACCGAAACAGGTGGAAATCGAAAGGTGCAAGGTCAGGACTATACGGCGGGTGCATTAATACCTCCCAGCCCAACTCTCCTAATTTTTGCTGAGTGGCTAAAGATGTGTGAGGTCTAGCGTTATCATGATCTGTCGAGGCTGCGGGTTGTCCGCAAGGGATACCGAGGCCTCGACATGAAGGGCGAAGAAGGAACATGGGTGGTTTTTAGTCAGTAGAAGTCTGACACTCCCTTTCGCTCTGCCCAAGAGCGGGAGGAGTTATTTGATGATTTCCCACCCCCAAAAAAAAAAAAAAAAAAAAAAAAAAAAAAAAAAAAAAAAAAAAAAAAAAAAAAGCGTTATCATGATGAAAAACCACACCCCTTCTGTTGATTAATTCCGGCCGCTTTCTCTCAACTTCTTGCTTTAATCTCATCAGTTGTTCGCAGTAGAGTTCAGAATCGATGGTCCTGCCTGGTGGTAACAGCTCATAATGAATAATGCCCTTCCAATCCCACCACACACACAGCATCACCTTGTTGCGAGTTAACCCGGGTTTCGCCACAGTCTGTGAAGCCTGGCCGGCCTTTGACCACGACCTTTTTCGCACGTTCTTGTCGTATGATCCATTTTTCATCACCAGTTATCAGCTTCTTCAAAAATGGTTCGGTTTCATTACGTCGTCGTAATAAAGAATCACAAATGAGTACACGGTTCATTAGGTTTCTTTCAGTAAGCTCGTGAGGTACCCAAATGTCGAGCTTGTTGGATTTATGTTCTTTAAAATTTAAACTTTCAATGAGACCAAAAACCAGCCAGATACAAATAGTATAGTCAAAGAGATTTTATTACAAGTTCATACATACTATAATGCGAAAAGACTTTTTCCCCAACGTAATATGTAAGAAACTGAAATGGTCAAATACGATAAACATTCAATAAATCTGTGAAGCAGAGTTTACCAACCTTGGGTAAAGTTGGGTAGTCTTTTTAATTGGGAAGGCAATTATTGTGAAGACCGGTTTAAACAAACCTGCAGCATTTTGGGTGGCTTTCTAACTTCCATTTATAACAATGTGAGAGGCTGTGAAGACTTCAATTATAACTTGTTTAAATACTCGTAGTTATACCTAGATAGTCATGGAGAAACTGCTTCCTGAGACAGAAACTACTTACCAATGTTTAATGAGTGTAATTAAGTTCGGTTCGTTCCCGTCATTCGAATCAGGTTGACATATCTAGACCTCTGGATAAATGCACAGAACTCGATTTAGTAACATTATTTCTAAATAATATTATACTTTAATAAATAACATTACGGTTTTGCCTCTCTGCAACTCAGCATGTCAAATTGCAAAACCCAAAGTATAATCAAAATACTTCATTACTTAGCTTAGTTATTATACACCATTTCACATTATACCTTTACCTATAATTTAGAATAGCGGATTGTCTGGCAATTTGTGTACTATAAGCGCCCCACCCAATAGTCCTTTCTTTGGTATTGTTCGTCGTGACGTTGAGCTCCTTGAATTATAAATCGAGCTCCACGATAACTGCACAAATGCTTGCACTGTCCACTTAAATCTATGTGGTGCTTTCTTCAAAAGACCATCTCAGACAATTATCTGCAGTCTTCAGGTGTGTGTCTACCAAGATTATGTCTGGACTTTAAAAGAGACTATGACCTCTGAGTTTGTTTCGGATGTTTCATCTTAGAGTAGTCAGGCCGGGGTGGTTACCCCGGCCACATATAGTTTTAAAAAAGTGACTTGTAAAAGTGTCTGTAAAACCTATTTGCAAAATAAACATAACTTAATTGTCATTATCATTAATATGGACTACAATATTCTTGCAAAGGACTCCAACAATAAAATTTGTTGACTATTAATTCTTGTTTACAGTTAACAGAGATTATTTAAATAATAGTGATAAAAGCAACTGTACGTTCTAAACAAAGTTATATATTTATGGCAGATTAAATCGGTATTGTCCAGAATCATCTGTCGCAGATTATTCAATTCCAGTTTAATAGTTATCATTTGTCTCCATAAACGTTCTCATCTGGTTCGTTATATTCCGAATTAGCATTTTGATTACCCGATCACGAATGATTTACTTACCGTCTAACACAATACACTACTATCATTTTGGTATGGTCCTGTTATGTCTAGTAAATATGGCGTTATACATAATATAAATAGCGTTCAGATTTTTCTGACACCATTTTATCATAAAAAATTGAAGTAGGTAGTGGCCAAAATGATTAAAATAGTTTTATTTGCTACTTTAAGTGTTTATTGTTTTAAGTGTTTTGCATGTAGTTATGAAATGCATGATCGTGATCGTGAATTATTAAATGTTCAGGAATTTAACAATTACCTCAAATCGACTCAGGACTCTAATCGATTCGACAGTACGAGGATCGTTAACAGTGACTTACAACAGTACAAAGCAGGCCTTAATAATGAAGATGTGTATCTAAATGTTTCTCAGTTGATATCCAAATATGGATATTTCGTGGAGGAACACAAAGTTAAAACTGAAGATGGGTACATTATAACCATGGTGAGAATACCCAGTGAAGGGCCTGTTGTATTTTTAATGCACGGTTTGCTGGGCTGTTCCGACGACTTTGTGACTGCAGGTACACAAAGTGGAATCGCTTATTTACTTGCCAACGAAGGATATGACGTGTGGTTGGGAAACGCTCGAGGCAACAAACATTCGAGGGCACATGAGACCTTGATGCCCTCTACGTTCCAGTTTTGGGACTTCAGCTGGGATGAAATCGGGCGCTACGACCTGCCGGCAATGATAGACTATATCTTAGATGTGAAGAATCAGACACAGTTAATTTACGTGGGCCACTCACAGGGTAGTACTGCTTTCTTTGTCATGGCCTCTGAGCTACAAGCGTACAACGATAAGATATCTTTGATGGTAGCGCTATCAGCTCCCACTGCAATACCTAATATAAAAAGTCCCTTTCTCAATTTTATAAAGATTGTAACGCTTAACCGGCCAGACCTGTTGTTTGCACTTGCGAAAGAAATGGGTTTCTACGAATTCCTGCCAAGTAATGATTTAGTGAAAAATTTTGGGCCGACCATATGCGGTATTGAAGAGCTCGCAGAAATCGTTTGTGGAAATATTATGTTTATGTTCTGTGGATTTGATGCTGCTCAGTTGAATATTACACAGCTGCCGGTTATTTTCGCTCACCAGCCGTCTGGTGCGGCTACCAAACAAGTTGAACATTACTCGCAAGCTATGATATCGGGTAAATTTCGAAGGTTTGATCATGGCGAAGTAAAAAATCTTGAAATGTATGGTTCTAAGACTCCTCCGGAGTATCCAGTGGAGAAAATAACTACCCCAATTGTAATTTTTTATAGTGATAACGACTGGCTCGTGTCTGTCGATGATACAGAAGCTTTGCTGAAGAGACTGCATAACGTAGTGGAAGTTTATCAAGTGCCGTATCCACATTTTAATCATGTTGATTATTTGTTTGCTAAGGACGTCAAAACATTGGTGTTCACCAAATTGTCTTCAGTTATAAAGCAATACAATAAGTTATAAAAGTAACAAATTACTGTGTTATTTGAATGTTATTTTGTTAGTTACAAAATTATAAAGTTATTGAAGTAAATAATGAAAGGATTCCAATAAGTAAAAGAAAGTGTTGATTTGATACTTTTGAAAGATTGTTATAATAAACGGAGTTCGTGAAGAAATAAATATATTTTTTATTTCTTTTTGCATTAGACAGAGTATTAAGTATTACTATTAGTATAATTCAAAGTTTTAGATTCGTGTTGATATTTGTTTTTTTTATTTAGCCTATTGTATCCCACTGCTGGGCAAAACCCTCCCCATTCCTTTCTAACTCTCCCGGTTTTGTGTTGACATATTATTCATTATTTTCCTATACGTTCATGCTCTTTGAACTTCATGATTTCAGTTCAGAAGAATCACGAGAAGGATTGGATTAGGACATGGAATTGGAGTCCTGAGCTGGGGTAATAGGAAGTATTTGGAGCTAATGGGTGACCAATCCTAAAGCCTGGAATACACAGGTAAATAAAAAAGCACGCTTGTTTGCTACTGGGTAGTATGCTCATTTAGCATGTTTTCGGAGTGTGTACATTTGCTCATTAAAGCATAGACCGAAGAAGCATATTACTTATTACGAGCATACTTCTTTTAAGCACGACTAAGTGACATAACCTTAAGCCGCATCCCCACTAGGGCCAAAAGGCCCCGTTAGGCCGAGGCGCTGCCTTGCCTCGTGAGTGTGGACGTGACCAAGGCCTGAGACGCGCGACATAACAGGATCGTTTAGCGGTGTCCCCACTTGGGCCGCGGGGCTCCGTGAGGCCGAGCCGCGCGGCCTAGCCTCGGCAGTGTGAACGTGTGAGAGGCCTTAGCCACGCCTAACAGGAACGTTTCGGGTGACGTTAGTAGGGACGCGGCTTTACAGTTTTTTATTGGATACACTGACAGAAAACCAAAGAAAGGTGATAACATGATAAAAAAAACGTATAAAATAGTAAAACCAAAGAGAAGTAAAAAAAGAGGATTTATGTATCGTCAACACACCGTGTGCTAGTAGCATGCTTATCCACAAGCATGCTCTTTTCGTATGTACGTGCTACTTGTATACTACTAACTTACTAAGTGACAGCTGCTCGAAACTAGCATGCGTTTGTGCTACTACGTAGCATCCCAAGTAGCAAAAGCTTCCATAACCAAGGCGTTTTATCACCAAAGAGTGATATAGTAGGCCTGGCCTATAACGGTAATCATTGTGACTGCTTGTACTATAAAGGTTTTTATCAGAGCATTTTGGTTCTTTATGATTAAAAAGCATTTAAATTTTATAAATAAGCTCTTAGAACGCTTCCAGGATGCAAAAGAATCTTTGAAGTGTTGCACTGTCATAGAAATGAAAAACATGATAGCACATTACCAGCACGGCAAAAGCCAATGTGTACCTACTCTAGCAGTCATAGTCGGGACAAGTCCTTATTTTATTAATTTCAAAATGAAAACATGAAAATTATGAGAGCGCATTGTCAAATTTGAAATAAGCATAATGATTTTATCGATATTTTTTTTTTGCAAGTGCAAGTTACGGTCCATGTATGTTTTGTGTTTTCCTTTTCATTACAAAATGTTACGTTAAGCAACAATGGCAAATGACATAATTCTAGAGCATAAGTTACCGATATCTTTTGTTTTCTTGGAGAACACTCACAACAAGTGTGATAATAACATCACTGGAATCGGTTACGGTGCAAAATAGCACTAAGTATTTAATTTACATGTTTTGGTTACTTTTATGGTGCAAATTTATCACATTGAGAGTCTTCGTCATGTAATGTTTATGGAATAGATCAGTGATAAAAGCGTATCATTGAAATAGTTTTTCGAATCATTGTGTTCGCAACAACGTCATTCGAAATAGTGGATTTCGACTCATGGTGTTTTCGAACTGGCGTACCACTCGTAAAGTTTTTCGAAATAACGTGCGTCGCAATAACGTCGTTCGAATCTTCATATCACTCCCCTAATCATGAACACTAATGAGTACGCTCTCTTATACGTTCTCAGGACTTTTATAGTACCAAATTTTGTTACTTGGGATGTGTTTTCCAGCCTACGGACAGGCGCCTCAGAAGTTCACCGATTCTTTAAAAACAGCATCAAAACAACATTTATGAAAAAAAAATGCCAAATCTAAAGCTACAAGATGTTTGCTGAATGTAATTACGCCGACAGACGTACACAATCATAATACAAGAGAACCTCCCCCTTTTTGTAAGTTAAAAAGGGATCACAGAGGTTAATAAATACAAACAGGCGATCTTGATACGTCGTGTATATCTGGCGCCAACGTGCCTGTTCTCACAACCGCATATGAAAAACCAAAATTTAGTCAAGGGCTCTATGTTTATATATGAAGTAGATAAAGACGAAGACGAATTGCGTGCCGAAATTCACTTAATTCGGCCGAAGAGACTTTTGGAATTTATCATTGCCCCTATGACGGGCCCGAGTCGTCTGTGGCTCATATCGTTTGCTCGGTTTCCATTAGCGTAAATGTATTGACGCATACGTCTTCAATTCAATCAATTCTATCACTCATTGTTCTATTTATTTGGCGAAAATAATTTTTGGGATATTTTATTTAAGCGTCGCCGCGTCGGGGAAATTGATTTTACCATATTGATACACTACGTCAGTAAACTGTAATAGAATGATAGTAATTGTGATTTGATAATCAGACTCTCAAGAATCTATTACATGGTACCAAACTCTGCCGTCAATGTCGTTTTCATGGCCCGAGTTGAAAATTAAATGAGCAGAATGTTTTCCATCGAGTGACGATTTTGCGGAACTCTCTACTACTACTACTACTACAAAAAAAGATAATTTACTCAATCTGTGTGAAATAAAGGGTAAGCGTGTAATATAATAGATTGCCTCTTGTATGAAAGTATAATATAGATAATCGTAGTTTGTTTAAGACTAGGAGTTAACTTTATCTAACATTTATAATAACCCTCCTTTCAGGCTTCGCCGCAGTCGGGTAAAAAGACTATCTCAAACTGTGATGTATGGGTATAAGGCGGTAGGTGCACATATCTCAGCATCATAGTTTTACCACCCTACCGCCATTACCTTGCCGCAATAAATACTTTATACTGTTCGGACGTGTTTTATTGTGCTCCTGCTAGAAACCCATAAGTAGCCTAGATCACCTGGATTAGGCTTGGACTTATCATTGGCGACGAGGTGGTGCATTGTTTCGCGTAGTGCAGCAGTATTTCGCGTATAAACAGTGCGAAAAATGTCAGTGGGCAAGATCGGGCCGTTTGACGTCACCAAGGACAGTTGGAAGTCATACGTAGAACGGTTGGAACAATATTGTGTCCTTCGGCCTCATTCGGGGTCATTAAACATTATTTGAGTCAAGCATCTTCCGTTTCCGTGTCACATCTATACAGGTATATGCAACTATCGCCTTTTGATAACACGACGATGACGTATTTCCGACTTTGTTCACCAGGTGGCCGCAGCGCGCCAAATTGTACATTGGCGTCCTGATTTTCGGACGGTTCACATCTTTTAAAAAGTTAACGTTGTTAACGTTCAATATTTAAGAAAATATTTTATAATATTCATTCAAGTTACAAGTAATTTTATTTTAAACGCTGTAAGCGTTCGGTATATGCAGAAGTTCGACATTCACAGTTTTTGAAAGTAAATCTAAAGATGGCGGATAGAATACAGACGCGTATTAGTCGTAAAGATTCGGTTTCGTCATCGGGCTCGTCGAGTTCCTCTAGTTCCTCTGAATCATCATCGGCTTCAGAGGTTGAGCAGGTTGATACATCCCGTAAGAGGAAGAAGGCGAGTAAGAAGAGGAGAAGTAAGCGTCTTCGAGGGCAAAGCAAGGTAATCAAAAAGCTTGCAAAACAGGTCAGTGATTTGAAAAAATTATACTACTACCCTCATAATACTATGTTGGCCGAAAATGGAAATTATGATTGTGATAACCCAATATATTATGGGGATAACGTCGACATGGCCCAGGAACAAACCGATACGGAAAGGTTGTCGGAACCCGTCGCAGATCCTGCACCGGTTCAATCATTTGATTTTAATTTGGCAACCCAATTAAAGGAGCCAGCGGTCATCGCTACCCCTTCTAATCAGTTGGAATTGTTAAATTCCATTCAATATTTCAATAATGACAACTGGAATAATGTTCGATATATGGAATCACAAAAAGTATATAATGCTCGTCCAGGATTTATTGACCTTGAAGTTAATGATGAAATTAAGTCGTTAGAAAAAGTTAGTCATCTACCCCCTGCAGATAAATTTCTAGGTTCTGTAACTCGGGCATTGTTAATGCAAAGCGAAGCTATGCAACAGGGTTTCCGACAGATAGTAGACTGGGCGAAGGAGACTAGTGGTATGGACCCGGAGCAGTTAGTATTAAAATTAAAAGAAGTTTTTTCTGCTGATTATCAAAAAGTTTCACGAGATTGTTTGCAACTAGTTTGTGGTCGTAGGGCGGATATAATTGAACAAAGACGTGAAATGTTTATTAAGCAATTAAGGGATAAAGCATTTAAGCCATGTTTAAAGAAAATACCGCCATCTAGTGAGTTTTTGTTTGATAAAGTGCCTTTTAGTGAATTTGTTAAGAATAATGGCGGAGTTAACAAAATTTTTTGTTCAAACAAATATATGTTTTCTGGGCAAGAAAAGAAAACCCCTAGACTCCAGGCGGCGTACCCTGGACCTAGTGGATATCAATCGTCCAGTCGCGCTCCCGCACTGACGACGAATCAGAGATTTCTTCCTCCTCAGAGTGTAGAAACTTTTTATAACTATCAGGCAAGGCACCCATATAATAATCCTAGATTTTTTCGTCCTCAATCAAGGGGACAACACGCTGGACAACGCTTTAACCAGCCCAATAGTTTTCGCAGAAATGAAGCGCAAAACAATGTACCACGAGCTAAGGGTTCGAGTAAATTCAATAAAAGGTTCTGACTCGAATCAGGAATTTTGGGGGGGTTGCCTACAAAATTATGTAACGGCATGGAAGAGATTGGGCGCACCAGAACCATTAATAAAAATAGTGAAGGGATATCGTATTCCATTTCAAAAGAAACCGCCTCTGGTCCCGCCAAGGCAGGTGAAACGGTGCAATCTCACTCTACCATCTCCGGAGATGGACACGGTCATTCAAAATTTATTGAAACAAGGCATTTTAGAGTATGCCCCCCTGACTCCGAGTTTCGTATCAAATTTCTTTCTGATTCTCAAAGGCGACGGAACCTACCGTCCCATTTTCAATTTAAAAAGTCTCAACAATTATTTAATCATAAGCAAATTTCGTTTGATTTCGGTAAATCGAGTTCCCGATTTTATTCAAGACAAGGATTGGATGGTCAAAATAGATCTGAGGCAAGCCTACAACCACGTAAATGTTGCACCAGTACATCGTTGTTTCCTCCGCTTATTGTACCGAAATCGGTTATTGCAAATGACTTGTTTGCCATTTGGCCTGGCGACAGCACCCAAAGTTTTCGCATCGCTAACCAATTGGACTGCCGAGATTTTCAGGAATCTAGGGATTCGTGTAGTGGTTTTCCTCGACGATTATCTCTTAGTAGCACAGGACAGAACGACACTAACACAGCACGTCGACATTGTTCTTCGAACACTCAGCCAGTTGGGTTGGCAGGTAAACAGGGAGAAATCGATTCTTGTCCCTCAGAAAATAATAGAGTATTTGGGTTTGATGTGGGATCCATGGCGAAATCAAAAATTTTTACCAGAAAACAAAATTCAAAGCATGCAAATAGTTTTGTCGAAGTTGCTCCGCCGGCGGAAAGCGTCTCTCCGAGAAATACAGAGTATCGTAGGGGTTCTGAACTTTGCTCGGCTGGTAGTTCCAATGGGTCGCTTGAATTTTCGCCACCTGTTGGCGTATTGCAATCTCGTTCTGAAAATGCCACATCAGTCGACTTACCCCTTGCCTGCGGAAGTGCTGCAAGAATTGAATTGGTGGAAAGTTCATTGTCTAGAAAAGTCCAGGCTTCATCCACCACCAGTAAAAAACTTTTTGACCACGGATGCAGCCGATTCAGGTTGGGGGGCGGAGTTGAATGGTCTTCATTTATCGGGCAGGTGGACAGAAGAAGAAGAGCGGCTTCATTCGAACCACAAAGAGATGCTCACTATTCTAAAATGTTTATTAGAATTCGCTCCGTCTCTGAGTCATACATCTCTTCTACTGCAGTGCGACAACAAGGCGGTGGTGACGTACTTGAGAAACGAAGGGGGAAACAAGTCGAGGATCTTGATGGAGTTAATATATCGGATATTCCATTTACTTCAGAAGTTCGACATTCATGTAATTCCCCATCACATACCAGGCAGGTACAACAATGTCGCAGACGGTCTATCGCGTCATCTGACATTACAGGAATGGCATCTGCTCCCCGAATTCACCAGCATTGTTTTTGCAAAGTGGGGTGTTCCCCAGACAGATCTGTTTGCCTCCAGCACAGCTCATGTAGTGCCTTGTTACGTCACTCTAGATCAACGAGACCAGCTAGCATGGAGACACAACGCGTTCGCATTCAAGTGGGATTTTCGTCTGGCTTGGGTCTTTCCTCCTCCGAGTTTGCTACCCCGGGTGCTGATGCACCTCAATCAGGCTCGGGGTGTATACCTGATAGTTGCACCGAGGTGGTCCCGAGCATTCTGGAGAGTAGACTTGAAGGCCAGGGCGACCGCGCCTCCATTCACGATTCACAGGTTATCGAAGGTGCTAGTGGACACGAGGACAGGGCAGCCACCGCCTCGAGTGAACGACCTGGTGTTAGAAGTATGGAAATGTGGGGGTGGTCTGAATCGTTAGGTGACTGGTCTGAGGAACAAAAGCTTTTGCTCAAACAAGGTTGGAGGTCCTCAACTTTGAATACTTATAGGCCAGCATGGCAGAGATGGTTAAATTGGTGTTCCAAGTTTGGTGTAAATTTTTCAGACCCGTCAGGTAGTGAATTGGCTCGATATTTAGCCGATTTACACCTAAAAGAAAAATTGTCTTATCGTACAATTTTACTGCATAAATCAGTTGTGTCTACTTTATGCAATACAAAGATCGAAGCCCGTTTAAGTTCAAACATTTTAGTTAGGCAAATGATTAAAGCTATAGCGTTGCAGCAACCTAAGAAGTGTCCACCCACTGTCTGGGATCCTCAGTCTCTGATAGGTTGGTTGAGCAGTAGACCTCTTCAAAATCAAAGCCTGTTCAATATTTCAAGAGTTAGTGCAGTTCTTTTGTTGTTATGTTCAGGGCGTAGGATACATGACCTAACATTGTTAAGTGTATCTCCAGACAGATGTATAGTAGGTGAGAATAGCATAATGTTTTGGCCGCATTTTGGGTCGAAAACTGATTCAGACACTCGTGTTCAGTCAGGTTGGAGATTATTAGGTAATGCTGAAAATGCGGCACTTGACCCGGTAGTTTGGCTTAAAAAGCTCATAGAAATTGGAAAATCACGTCGTTTGCTTTGTTCTAGTGATAGATTGTTTATTACAGTTTGTGGTAAAGCTAAGCCTGCTACTAAAACTATATTGGCGGGCTGGGTTAAATCAATTTTGAAGGATGCAGGAATTCAGGCTACTCCGGGTAGTTTTCGTTCTGCGGTTGCTTCCCGAAGTTGGTTGGATAATGAACCCCTTGATGAAATAATGGCACGAGCTAATTGGAGATCTGACAATACTTTTAAAAAACATTACAGGAGGGAAGTGGTTCCAGCACAAGGGAGCTCTTTGATTCATCTTTTTCAGCCAATTAATTGATCATCACTGATTAAATTAAAGGAATTATTTTTATGTTTATTTAATGAGGTGGTAAGTTTACAAAAAGAAGATTTATGGTATGTACGTATAAATGTTCAGTTCATAAGTGTTTAATTACCTATTATAGTAAGTTGTAAGTGTTATTATTTTATTGCAATATATTCAGAAAACACATAAATTGATGTTTTATTTTTAAATTATTTGGGTTTAATTAGTTCCTTGATCTAAATTAAGCAGATTTTTTATTTATTTTTATTTTATAACACATTGGCGTCCAGTTCACCAGGCGATAACAAACAAAGCCTCAAATAATGTTTAATGACCCCGAATGAGGCCGAAGGACACAATAGTAGCGTTTTACCTTCAAATAAAACGCTTGTTGTGTCCGGAGACTCATTCGGGGTCATAATTTTAAAGTCTGCCTGGTTTTTATTGGTTCTCAAGTTTTTAGGTTTTTGAGGCCACAATGAACAATTTGGCGCGCTGCGGCCACCTGGTGAACAAAGTCGGAAATACGTCATCGTCGTGTTATCAAAAGGCGATAGTTGCATATACCTGTATAGATGTGACACGGAAACGGAAGATGCTTGACTCAAATAATGTTTAATGACCCCGAATGAGTCTCCGGACACAACAAGCGTTTTATTTGAAGGTAAAACGCTACTATTTTATAGCAAACGACATCAAGGAAGCAATAAAAGTGGCTACGTTGATAACAGTGATAGGAAGTGATGCTTACGAGTTAATGGTTAATCTGTGTACGCCAGCCCGGCCGGCGAGCAAGACTTTTAACGAACTTGTGGCGGTAATGCAAAATCATTTACAGCCACAAACGAGTGTTCTAGCCGAGCGGTATAAATTTCGGCAGCGTAAACAGTGTAAGGATGAAACTATAGCGGATTTCGTGGCTGACTTAAAAAGACTATCGAGAACGTGTAACTTTGGGGATTTAATAAACAATCTAAGGGATCAACTGGTGTGTGGCTTGTACGATGATGACACAAGACAGCGGTTATTTGCAGAGGAAGAATCGACGCTTTCTTTTGAAAAAGCGTGCAAGATAGCTGTCACGATGGAGGCAGCTAGAACAGATGCAGCTTTGGTAGAAGGAAATGGACTAGAATCGGGTCAGCCTACATCGGTTTATCAAAACACAGTAGGAGCCAAACGAACATGGGAGCGTAAACAAAGGAGCAGCGGACGGGCAGCGGAGGCGGCGCCGCCGCCGCCGGCGGAGACGGGCGGGACGCGCACGCAGGCTCCCCGCGGCGCGCGCCGGCCACGTGACGCCACGCAGGCGCCCCGTGCTAGTGGCGGCAGCGGCGCAAACGGGTGCGGCGAAAAATGTGAGCGGTGTGGCGGCAATCATCTGGCCAAGGCCTGTAAATTCATCAATTATGTTTGTCGAATTTGCAATATAGAAGGGCATCTGAAAAAGATGTGCCCAAGAGTGAGGAAAGAGGATTCTGCGAATTATGCACGTCAAAACTATGTGGAGAATGAGGTAGATAGTTATCCGAGCTCGGACGAAAGTGAAGAGGTAGTTATTCATTCTATTTTTCAGAGTAGTGAAAATTTCAAACAATATAGCCCATATTTTGTCACTGTTTGTATTAATGGTAAAAACATTAAAATGGAGTTGGATACAGGAAGTACCATATCGTGTATTAGTTACGATAATTATTTAAAATTGTTTGCCAACTGTCCTATTGTGAAGTGTAATCTGTTGCTAAGATATTACACCGGGGAATTAGTGAGGCCAAGGGGAAAAATAAAGGTATGGGTACAATTTAAAAACAACTGTCAAAGCTTAGATTTGTTTGTCATAGATAAGGGAAAAACTACATTATTTGGACGACAATGGCTGTACGAATTAGGTGTCACGTCTCCACTTACAGATTGTTTAGCGCTAGAAAGTAAAAATGAAGGTTTTAACTTAGAGAATTTCAGTTCCAGATTTTGTGAAGTGTTTGCGGATGGTTTGGGACGGTTTACTGGTGGGCCGGTGAGCCTACGCGTGCGCGCTGACGCGAAACCCGTGTTCATGCGCGCTCGACCCATACCCTACGCGCTGCGCGAACCCGTGGAGCGCGCGCTGGACCAGCTCGTGCAGGAGGGAGTGATGACGCCTGTTGAGACTTCGGATTGGGCTACGCCTATAGTGCCTGTGGTTAAGAAAGATGGCACAATACGGGTATGTGGCGATTTTAAACTCACTTTGAATAAATGTCTAGAAGTGGACCGTTTTCCTCTACCCAAGGTAGAAGATCTTCTTGCCAAGCTACATGGGGGTAAGCGTTTTTCAAAAATTGATCTGTCGCAAGCTTATGCACAATTAGAATTGGATGAAACGAGTAAGTTTACAGTAATCAACACTCACAAAGGCCTTTTTAGGTATAACCGTTTAATATATGGGTTATCCTCTAGCCCGGGTATTTTTCAACGAAAATTAGAACAATTATTTGCGGATATTCCTAGGGTGGGTGTTTTTCTTGATGACGTGATAATAACGGGGGAAGATGACAGGCAACATCTTTTGTATTTAAATATGGTTTTTCAACGACTACGAAAATATGGGTTAAAAATCAAGAAAGAAAAATGTACCTTCTTTGCAAAGTCCGTTACATATTTAGGTTACGTAATCAGCCAAGAGGGAGTGCATACGTGTCCAGATAAGATCGAAGCTATTAAAAGTGCGCCGGTACCTAAAACGGTGACTGAACTAAGATCATTTTTAGGATTAGTTATGTATTACGCAAAATTTGTACCTAATATCAGTACAATACTGGAGCCCTTGTACAAACTTTTAAAAAAAAATGCTAAGTTTCAGTGGAGCTACGACTGTGACGAAGCGATTAATAAAGTCAAATTATTGCTAGTATCCAGTGAGGTGCTGGCACACTACTCTCCGGATTTACCGTTGGTATTGACAACAGACGCAAGTTCCGTGGGTATAGGCGCAGTAATATCTCACTTAATGCCGGGAGACGCGGAGACAGGCAGCACCACTAGGGAAAGACCTATTGCTTATGCATCCCGCTCTCTTAACGCAGCAGAGCGGGGTTATGCTCAAATTGAGAAGGAGGCTCTGGCCATAGTCTATGGTGTACGTAAATTCCACCAGTATCTGTATGGCAGGAAGTTTATTCTAAGGACGGACCATAAACCGCTAGTTTGTATTTTTGGAGAAAAAACAGGTATACCCGTGATGGCCGCGAGTAGAATGCAGAGGTGGGCGGTGCTTCTTGCGGGATATGATTATGAGATTGAATATGTACCGACCGATAAGAATGGGGCTGATGCATTGTCTAGGTTACCTTTAGAAAAAACTATAGGTGCGAAAGCAGAAGATAGTACTTACTTGAATTTTGTCCAGAATTTTGTACCGATTACTAGGTTGGCTTTGAAAGAAGCAACAGAATCGGATAGCGTATTGAGACACATAGTCTTGCATTTAGAGTCAGGTTGGCAAGCCAAATGCAGTGAAGAGGAAGTACGACCGTATTGGACTAGGCGCGCGGAACTATACTTAGATATGGGATGTATTATGTGGGGGTACAGGTTAGTAGTTCCAACAAAATTGAGGGAATTAATACTAAAGGAGCTACATCTGGGCCATTTAGGTATCGTTAAAATGAAAGCCGTGGCGCGCAGCTATGTATGGTGGCCAGGTATTGATAATGATATTGAGCGAGTTTGCAAAGAATGTACCACATGCATAGAAGAGAGTACATACCTAACCTACCTTGGCCATACCTAACGGAACCCTGGAGTAGATTACATGTCGATTTTCTTGGACCTTTTCATAATAAAACATTTTTTGTTATCATAGACTCCTCTACAAAATGGATAGAAGCATTTCTCATGGCTCGAACAACAGCATCGGCAGTAATTAAAGTTCTACGAGAGACGTTTGCCCGTTTTGGGTTGCCCCGGGAAGTGGTTTCTGACAACGGTCCCCCATTTTCTAGTAAAGAGTATGCAGAGTTTATGCAAAATAACGGTATTAAATTAACCTTCTCGGCGATCTACCATCCCTCTTCTAATGGAGCTGCAGAAGGGGCAGTTAAGCTTTGCAAGCGGGCGGTAAAGAAGTCCCTTCGCGATGGACAGGATATGGAAGCCGCGCTTCAAACGTATTTGTTAGCTTACAGAAACGTTGAACATAGTACTACGGGGGTATCACCAGCGACTTTATTACAAAAAAGAAATCTTAGGTCCAGATTGGATATGATTAAGGGCGATAGGACAGTAGAGGACCGGGTACGTAGCAGGCAAAAACGACAAGTGGAAAACGCAGGAGGTATCCCACGAGAATTTAGGCAGGGAGATAGGGTATGGATGCGTAATTATACCGGGGGAAGAAAGTGGTGCAGTGGAAAGATAAAGGAGAAGCTGGGATCTCGTAATTACATGGTAGTAGGGGAGGACGGTTCACACTATAAGAGACATGTAAATCAGTTAAAGAGTAGATCGATGGCAATGTTTGAGTGGCCAGCCCCTGATCCGGAGTCCAACAAGCGGGTAGTCCAAGTGGAGACGGCGGATGGGTCGGGCACGCATGGCCCAAGGGTTATAAGTTTAAATACAGATTCTGCCTCCCCGGAAGGCCGTTCCAGGCGAGTTCGTAGGCCAGTTAAGCGTTTTGGAATAGACATAGATTAAATGTGTTATAGGTACAGGTTAGTCTTGACATAAGGGCCTGCCTATTCAAAGTGTTATTTGTTAAGTTAATTTCTTAGACCTAAGTCTTATTTAAGTAAGAGGGTGTGATGTATGGGTATAAGGCGGTAGGTGCACATATCTCAGCATCATAGTTTTACCACCCTACCGCCATTACCTTGCCGCAATAAATACTTTATACTGTTCGGACGTGTTTTATTGTGCTCCTGCTAGAAACCCATAAGTAGCCTAGATCACCTGGATTAGGCTTGGACTTATCACAAACATTAATAACGCTAATAATCAAACAATAACGAATTTAAAGCCCAGTTAGTCGTATGAAATTACGAAATCGGTGACATGTTATAATTGTAATGAGGCAGTTATCAGGATGAAGTTAGCACGGAAATAGCTAGTGCATTTTGCTTATCCCACTTCTGAACTGTAGGGATGCTTTATCATACAATCAGACTCTTAATCACACTTATGTATTGATGTGAATGTTAGGTGTGGCAAAAGAGGCATGAAAGTAGAATGAATGCGGTGGAAATGCGTTCCTTGCGAGGCACGCGTGGTGTAGCTCTGAATGATAAATTGAGGAATGAGGTTATACGAGAACGTTGCGGTTTAAAAGAAGATGTAGTTACAAAAATTGAAAAGAGTACGCTTAGATGGTTTGGTCATGTAGAGAGGATAAGTGAAAGTCGATTAACGAAAAGTATTTACAAGGCAAATGTGAGTGGCAACCTTATTGGAGCCGTTCTTCAGAAAGGACAGCAGGTGCGTTGTACTCGCAACCGGCGTGTGTGTATGACTACGGATGTATGAATGTGGACGAGGCAAAAGGAGTATGTAAGGATCGTAGCAGGTGGCGTCGTGGGTCTGCGCCGCGTTTCCGCCTACCTCCATGGAAAAAGGGCGTGAGTTTATGTGTGTATGTAATTTTATTTTCGAAATTTTTCGTTTTGTCGTAATCATTTCTGTAAACAGATAATAGTAACTGAACACCATTTCCTCATGCGAACCAAGGTTATCGACGTAGCCCGAAGAATTGCCAGGCTTAAGTGGCAATGGGCAGCTACATTGCTCGCAGAACAAATGGCCGATGGGGCCGAACAGTTCTGGAGTGGCGACCGCGAACCGGAAGACGTTGCGTTGCAAGACCTCCCACTAGGTGGGCCGATGACCTGGTGAAGGTTACGGGGAACCGCTGGTTGTAAGACGCACGAGACTTCATTGACTGCTAGACAGCAGTGGACGTCTTTCGGCTGAAATAATGATGATGACTATTTTTGTATCCGTGTTACTAACCGTTGAAGAGTTTCCTCGTAAGAAGACAATCCTGGTTGCAGGATGAATTTATGGTAGACATCATCAATCCTGGTTGCTGGATGAGATTCATGATATAAATTGTCTGTAAAGAACTATCAAAATAAAATTGAACACATATACAAAATTCGTATCTGTGCTATTCACCGTTGAAGGGTTTCTTCTTGAGGAGACGATCCTGGTGGCAGAATGAGGTCATAATAATAAACGTATCTTTATCTATTAAAATTGAACGTGCGTATTACATTTTGGGTCTGCGCTATTAACCGTTGAAGAGATCCGTCGTGTGGAGACACGACAAACCCTGAGAAGGTACAATGTATACTTGGATTGGGTAGATCAGTGGCAGTCAGTCAGGTTACAAGGTTGCGTTCAGCTAGGGGCCTAAGATGGTAGAATAGATAAAAAATATACAAGTTTATTTAAACATTTTGTGTTCGTTAGTTGTAGCTTTTGCTGGATTACTGAGTTTAATTGTGTGTATATTTGGGTATTTTTTTTATTAAAACAAAGATAAAACGGAAGGGATGTAGTGTATATCTATTTAATAGTTAGGTAAACACTGTCTCACATCCACAAGCAGTCAGGGAGCTGTCGGTAATGACAACTGACAGTCTCAATAAAAATGGCGACAAGTTGCAAGTTGGAAGTGAGGCGTTACCCGGTGCAGGTCTTGATTGGTATGGTGAGCCTGTGATCATTCTGTGATATAGTTAGTTAACATGTTATCAACCTATAAGCTCTGCTACTAGTGAATACTACGGATACGGTGATCCGAACGGAAATTGTGTCGATTCAATTTCCGTTGATAAAATCTGAAAAGGTTTTCATGTTGAAAGTTTGAATAAATAAACAAAATTGTTGGACAAGAACAAGTAAATAGGGAAGTAGGTGATTTTAAATGAATGGTCCTTCAGTATTCCAGACAATGTTAGGCTAGCTCTTACAGTTATGAAGTGTTCTTCAGTAACAAGTTCTCGGTAAAGAAGTTGAATTGACGGATTTTATCAATGTAATTGGAGAGCAAAAATTGCTATTAATTATATAACAACCGTTATCTGTACTGTAATCTACATTATAGTCGAGATGCGAGAGGAAGTAGACACTTGCGTGTAATTAAGTCATAGATATCAAAACGACCCGTAAGCACGGCTATCTTGAGTGAATCGATTAAATATTTTGTATACTTTGCTATTCTTTGTACACTATTTTATCTTGACCCACCTACATAGGGTGTAAAAGTAGGCACTTGTGCTCCCCACCACTGCGATCATATATCTCGATAACATGACACTTTGCGGTACTAATGGTACTATGTTACATGACATTTTTTGTTTGTCTAGGTGTCCTCTACCTATACATACCACTTTCATCGTGGGCCGCGATTTCGAAAAAAAATCTAAATGGCAGTAGGTCGATATGCCAGCTTCTATACAAATCATTTTCTCTTACACAAAACTCGATAATCACTGATAAATCCAAAAGACAAAATAAGCAAATCAATATGTCATAAAATAGCAAATGTCAGATATTCATCGTCATAATTGAATGTTTATTAAACAAGGCGGTAGTAAGTAATCTTATAATTAACAAAAAGAAATCTAAATACATTGTTTCTAAACAAAGTTATGTCTAAGGTAAGGTAATAATGAAAAATATGTATATAGGTACTAAAAAACAATAATTTGCAATATTTCGTAAAAACATTTACGAAATAGTAATAAATATAATTCAACTAGCTGTACCCGCATGCGTTGCTATGCCCTTTTTCCTACATAATACCTGCCTACCTACCTGCTACATACCTACTACTTACCTACCTACTACCTCCTATCCTACCTACCTACTACCTACTACCCTACCTACCTACCTACTACCCTACCTACCTACTACCCTACCTACCTACTTACTACCCTACCTTCCTACCTACCTACTACCCTACCTACCTACCTACTACCCTACCTACCTACCTACTACCCTACCTACGTACCTACTACCCTACCTACCTACCTACTACCCTACCTACCTACCTACCACCCTACCTACTACTCTACCTAGTCTACTATCCTACGTACTGAGTTGTGTTTTGTTATTATGTCAGTGGCGTTTTGTTATACCACGTTTTATGTGATAAAACAATTTTATCAATCTAAAACATTGAGGTACATTATACCTCAATGATCTAAGACTCGTGGTTGTGACATGTAAAAATATAATTTGAATAATAACAGCGGTTGCTAAGCAATGCTGACATCTGACATAAGTTTAAAAGGTTATCAAAAATAATAAGGTTCTAGTCTATCATACACCTTAACAGTTAACCTGTAGAATAAATCTTAGGTATTATTTTCGGAAATTAAAAATTAAATAATTAATAAATAATTTACACAAATTAATGTCTATAACAAACAAATATAACACAGTACCTGAACTTTCTAGACATTTTACAAAAAATAAATTTCTGAACGCACACATGAATAGTTGTTACAGTATTTGACAGGATTGGACTTGGACAACAAATGTTTGACATGTAATAAACAAATCAGCATATTTTATTGAAATGATTAAGTATTCATTACACATATCGAGTTTTCATTTTTTTTAAATGTATTATGCTATTCGGGGCGAAGACAAATCCAACGAATCAATAACCATGAAAATTGGTTCAGCAGATCTCGAGTTATAAGTGTTGTAACAAACCCGTCTTTGTTTTATATATATAGATTCAGGGGTACTTGAGTACCCCACGCACGCTTTGCTACGGTCACAGTAGGCTAACAGGACTCGCTTTGACGCGACCCCCTGCCCCGTGCAAATACGCGGCAGCACGAAGAGATCAATTGGTAGACGAAAAAGTATTCGGAAATATTTTGTTGTACCTCAAGGTAGGTACGGTCGGGGCTGCGGGTTGTTCGCAAGAGATACCGCGGCCTCGACATGAAGGGCTAAGAAGGAACATGGGTGGTTTTTAGTCAGTAGAAGTCTGACACTCCCTTTCGCTCTGCCCAAGAGCGGGAGGGGTTATTTGATGATTTCCCACCCCCCCAAAAAAAAAAAAAGGTAGGTTCGGTTCTAAGGCTAGCATCTTCCCCGCCTCGTCCAGCAAGACGAGAGACTCCTGGCGCCACCTTGCCTTTTGCAGCTTCAGTTGACCCTCCTTCCAGGCTTTAGGGAAGCGTTTCGATGCCAGACAGTCGTTAAACAGCTCTCAACACCTGTCTTCAGGGCCTCTTTAAAAGCCAGGGCTACCACCCTAGCAGGCACCTCGTTCGGTCCCGGTGCAGTCGTCTTGGACCACGCTCGTAGAATAGGGTGAATGACTACTAATATTGTTCTTCAAAAATGTCATGTTATTTCAAAGAAAGAACTTACAGAAACAACACGATTTGTATTAAAAAATTAACAAAATCGATAAAAAAATGAATTAGCCACACGCTTTAGAAGTTTTTGGTGAGGGAAACAGTCATTTACAATACGACATAACTATGGCAGTACGAAAATATGACGTCACTTTTTCGTTGCGCTGTCTTTGTCTAACATGGCATTTGTAATCGATTAAAACAAATTACACTACTTTTTTTACTGTTGCCTATCGTTTTATTCACTGTTTCGAGATTACTAATACAAAAATAATAGTCATGTTCCCTATAATTGTCGCCACCATCTTGCCTTAGATATTGGAGGACGAGACTCCATCTCCGCATCTTTCCCATGACCATGGTCGGGGGAGGCTGACGAGGACTGAATCTGGAGGATTTTCGTCAGTGCCGCCTTGAGTGCGGACATTTTCTGTGCCGCATGGTATGGACGACCCTAAATTGAACTTTGAAGTTTTGAACATACCCGAGATCAGGTGATTAAAACAAACATATTATGGGCACAGTGTGGGTTTAGGGGTATTTTATTTTAAAACGTTTATTTGTCAAAATAATATAAATGACTATTAATAATGCCCTTAAATAAAATATCGTTCACGCTCAAGTGGATAACAAAACACTCTGTACACAAAAATCTATGTGTGTTCATCTGTTTGTACACAACAGACTCCTAAACGACTAAACCGTTTTTGATGATATTAAGCACATATGTTCTACATAGGTACGCTAGGGAGGTTTCTGAAAGGAAGATAGTAGAAAAAAAAGGTAGACACTAGGTAGGCAGTGGGTAGGTACTGTTTAACTGTTGGCATGTTGGGACTGACCATTCTGAAAATTTGTTTTTCTTAATAAACTTCAAAATAAGGTGGCTATTGGACTACTGCTTTCTGAGGTTATATACCTGTGAAAGGACTGTAACAACTAAAACGGGGTAATTTTGTCAGTAAATAATTAACGATCACAAATATCCACATCTCATTTATTATTAAATTTTCTAAAAAACAGTGAAATTTTAGATAAAAGTTACCTTTGGTCAATGAAATATCGAATCAATGAATTTATAAAATCTTCAGATAAACAGAATCTGAAATCCATACCATTTCAGTGATTTACAGTTAAAACAGTAAGTTCTTATTTAATTTTGTTAGCAGCAATATCTTTGTATATCTATATTTTTTACAAGTTTTTACGCAGAACACAGCATAATTGGTGTTTTTGTCGTGATCAAACCAATCTCGAATTAATCTCACCAAAGACAGACAGTTCTTTGTAGCGTGCCTAAAATTATTTACTATCTTTATTTCATGCCATTTTACTAAATCGTACATACATCGCATGTTAAATCACATCATTTTATACATTTACATAATATTATCGAGTATACTTAATTTGGTACATTTAGTTTGACCATATATACATAATTATATTTAATATATATCTAAAACTAATTAGGTATAATATAATACAATTTAATTATTTTCATTATAAAATTCCTGTATTGATCAGAACATCAAATTTTATCGACTATTTATAGAATACATTTGTTCATGTATTTTAAGTGTCATCTACTTATATCAGAAAAACAATACAGCAGAAGCAGTTTTTTTTCTTATCGCAACACAGAAGTTGATAATTTAATTTTTCATGCATGTTTTTAGAGCAATAAAATACTTAAGTATTTTCTAATGATGAATTATTTTTTGCAAATCACCGCCTCCAAATAAAAGCTTTTTGGTTTAGGAGTCCCATACATACTTATCATGATCATCTACTCGTATTAAGCACGTGTGCGATTGTCAACGTACAGTCCAGAGTTCCAGACAACATAGATATTCCAGTCTGCATTCATTTCCAGCAAACAGGATTTTTGTATATGACTTGAAATATGTCCGTGTTATGTCATGTTAAGAGTCCGCCGCGATTCCGCTTTTGTGTTGTTTTTTAATCCAGTCAAAATAGACAGTTCAAATAACTATAATTCGCCTAAAGCTCAAAATTAGTGAAGGTCTTGAATACTTGACTGGACTATTTATCCGAGGTCAGAGGTCACAAATATTCGTTTTTGGCGTATATCTCTGAAACTATGAGTGATATCGAAAAAAACTTTGTATATCGTGAAATATTTACAGAAAACCTTTTACAAGTTTTTCCCTACGATACACCGTTCTAAAGCGATCGCGATTTCAGACCGTAGGAAAGTCGTATTAACGAAAAACCTTCGCAAATATCTGTCAATTCTTGTATTGAAAATTGTCGATCATCATGATGTTCAATAAAAACTAAGAGTATTAGTACCATCACTCCAGAAACTATTCAAGCAAGTTGATGATCTTGTCTCCCAAATGAAAAGAAATAAAAAGAATCACGTAAATCAGCCCAATAAAACCGAGAAAATGAGCTTAGAAACATAAAAAATGCGCTGAAATACTCCTCTTTTATCAGAAGTCAGTTAAAAAGGCATCCATCCTACTGAAAAAAATAGTTCATATCTGTTGATACGCCTGCACGCTACGGGCTGCTACGGTCCGAACAACGTGGTCGCGTTCATTAGTTTTGCTGTGAACATGGGAGGTACCCACTTCTTAGGGTACAATTTATTGAAACAAAAGCATTTAATTTTGTTCTAATTAGCTTTGTGCCTCGAGTCATTGTTGCATTATAGTTAACTGCTATTTCAGTATCCGTACGATTGTTGACCCAACTTACAAACAAGTTTGAGTAACTAGAAATTTGTCAGACTTATACCAGCGCTAAACAGTTTCATAGACGTGAACCTGTTTAAAATTATCATTTAATCTAAATATTTTAAGATCGCTTTATTTTAAAGATTTGAAAAAACAATTGTTAACACGGAAACGTAATAACCCCGGGTACATAATTGTCATACAAGTTTCATAGCTCTCACTGCCGGGCTATCATTCGTTGTTTACTTATTAACTAAACACACGTTTACATTCAACTATAAGTTAGATTAAAAGACACACAATATACACTTTCATTTACACTCGACAGTCGTCACATTATCACGCATTGATATAGATGTCTTCTTTAGTTTTTACTGGGTAGTCTTTAGGTGGTAATTTGAAGCTATTCCTTATGTATGAGAAGCGGTGGAAGTTGTAGAAGTATTCTTTCCCGTCAGGTGAGTACTGAGGGTACAGAGTGTAGGCAGGGAGCTCAAATTCCAGGTCAGTCAGGGAGTCCGCAAGGGCATGCTTCGCGAACTCCTCCTGATATCGTCATGACTGCTCCCTGTAGGCCTTGCGCTTCATACACTTCTCCTTCAGTATGTAACAGAGAGCGATAGCTATAAGTACCGCGATAGCGATCGCCATACTTATGCTAATCCAGATTATCTCCTCATTGATGCCACTTGTCGATTTTCCTGCGGGCAATAAATATTTTTAAATTATAATTTGAAGGCAGTGTTGAGAACGGGTTTATATCGGGAATTATAAAAAAAAGAATTCCGATGTTTTAAGAGCTGTATTCCGTGCAAAGACGAGATGAAGAAAAGGAAAAACAACAAGTTGGGATACTTATGAAGCAAAACAAGAACATAAAAGTGAAATGAGAGCCAAGTTCAATATATTATGATATTTGCCTTGGTTGTTGACTTTAACGACAAAAGAAGTGAGATCTAAATGGATGCCAAGTTCAATGGTCTGTCAGAGTTCTGATTAATTATAAAAATATCTAAACGAATATTATAATGCTGAATATATATATACATATATTATTATCTATACCTTATGCAAAGAAGTAACAAAGAAGTCCTTAGGATTTTTTATTTATGTTACGAATAGTAAGTCGTATGTTCGAACCCAGGCAGGCGCATTCCTTTGTGTAATTTATTTCATCACCACTGCTCTCAAAACGGTGAAGGAAAACATCCAACCAAAAATTTGAAGACTTGTGACATCTACCAATCCGCACTGGGCCCGCGTGGTAGATTCCCATTCCCTCACAAAGAGAGGAGGCCTGTATCCTAGCAGTGGGGACATTAATAGGCTGATGATGATGATGTTATCTATACGTACCTCCTTTCTTGTTGGAGTAGCCACCCATCTTGCCGGCGACCCTCGCCGTGGTGCTGCCCGCCACCACCAGCAACAAGGCGCTGGTGCGGACTGCGTAACCTATAAAAACACAATAAGATACCATGGAAGATTCCTATAAAGATTTCAGTAAAAAACTTTTTGGCAAAAAATAAAACCGACTTCAAAAACACCAAAAAGTGAAAAATAAACATCTGAAGAAAAATCAGCTTCTGAAGTCGGTGACATTTGTTTGTTTGATTTCGTTTTTTTGCCACCGACTTCAGAAGCTGATTTTTCTTAATGTTTATTTTTCACTTTTTGGTGTTTTTGAAGTCGGTTTTATTTTTTGCCAAAAAGTTTTTTACTGAAATCTTTTTATTTTTCCATTTTTAGTTGTTCCCAAACAAATAATAGGTTTTATTTATCCCCAATAAATGGAACATTACATAATATCTTACTGTCCAAATCTGGGTGTACACATCTGCGTACCCCCTCAGATCATACAGGCGTGATGTTACGTCATGATGTTGTATAAACAATAAACATCCAAGCGATTGCAGCAATCACGACAGATTTGCCGTCTATTTTTGAAGAGTTCTATTGTATATCTCCGAAGATCAGGATCAGATCTTCACCAAATTTAAATGGGACCACCTCCGGAGTATACTCTTTCAAATAAAAAAAGAATTTTGAGAATCGGTTCACAAATGGAGGAGAAATCAGGTAACATACATAAAAAAAAAAAAAAAATACATACACACGAACATAGAACCTCCTCCTTTTTTGAAGTCGGTTAAAAACCCAACTAAATGCCCTGACTCCCTGGCTCTAAATACGCGTTAATACCTGTGAAGTTGCGAACACCTGTCTGATATACTATAAAATACAAATCCCAACTAAAAACGTTAACTCAGTATTTAGTTTTGTGACAAGGTCAAAATATTGAGGTCTGCTGGAAGTATCGATGTCGTTGGAAGTTAGTTGTTAGTCATGAATTGGCTAGGATCTGAATAAAACTTACAGATCATGATCGCCATTTTCTCTGCTCGCTCCAAGAAGTCGAAAAATGAAATAAGCTCCTTATTTACATTGATGTTGATGACGTCCTCTCCTTTGTAACTCTTCGCAGCACCTGTAAGATAAAGGTTACTAAGTAAGAGGAACATTTTAAAGACACAAGTAAATTTGAAAATCACAAGAAACTATCGCAGAAGTTAGTAATGCACCAAGTAATGGCACTCTGTCGTCACTGAGCAACGGGATAGGGTTAGCAGACCGAGGTTTTGACGTTTTGTTGTCTTTTGGCTTTCGACTCGCTGTGTCTGAGTCTTTTCAGATTTACGAGGCCTTTTACACGCCCAACATATTATTTAAATTGGGACTAGCGCAAGAAGATGATAATATAAAACACCAACTGTCCAGTGCACCACAAACCGTGCTAACGTAGATTGCAACGTTAGCATGGATAACCACGTTATTTAGGTAGTGCATAACAAAATGTTATCTTAAGAAATAAATAAGTACCTATATTACCTATATTTCAGCTCGTTTACATTTAAAAATTTTATCTGTGAAGATTAAAGACATTAAAATCAAATATTATGAGCTAAGTCTTTTAAATGAAATTCTACTATCTTCATAGTATGCCACCAAGTGAGATTCTACTAATTAATATTCTGCCATCTTAATAATAATAATAAGATACAGATAGAGGGAGGAACCCCTTCTCAACGCCTGGTTTACGTAATAAGAGCGAGTTTAATGGACTTTAAATAAATACATAGTTATTAAGCAAAAAATTATTGAAATTAATTATTTATTATCTTCAAAACAACATTGTGAACCTGCACAAATAAATTTCGACGTGCTGTCAATGTTACTGGATTGGACCCTTTTTTTTTTTTGGGGCTGGGAAATCATCAAATAACCCCTCCCGCTCTGGGCAGAGCGAAAAGAAGTGTGAGACTTCTACTGACTAAGAACCACCCATGTATCTCTTTCGAACAACCCGCAGCCCCGACGGGTGGATTGGACCCTAAAGTCAGATAAAAAGAAAAAAACAGTTAAGGTAAATCACAATTACCGTCAAAGTACTTACGCTTGCCCGCATAATGTTTATCATGGCATGATTCGCAGCCAAGATTAATGTCGTCAATCAAGGAAATGGCGGGCGTAAGCATTTCGCTACGGGCTGAGCTATACAAATGTTGCAAACAAGAAATTGTATGTTTTTGTAACAATATGCTGCATTTTCAAGTTACCATTTCCCTTGGTTCATAAAACTTTCAGCATGTTTAAGTCAATGCATTTTGTATGTGAACTGCAACGAAAGTACACGTCCACCACACACAGATTTTTTTTATTATTGACAGGAATTTCTGCATCTCCAGATTAGGTTTTCGTTTTCCAAAAGTCGTTGACTTGTCATACGTAAATACACAACCATATGCCTATTTCCCACGGGGTTAGAGTAACCAACCAGACATCAACTAAATATCTTAGCACTCGCAGGTTTTTGACGACTTTGTGGTTAGACCGTTAGAGATGATGACGACCAATATTAAAAAAGAAAGTCTATTCTTAAGGTTATACCCATGGGCCATCCTGTATATAGACAACACTAATAGTACATTTTGATACAAGTGCGGAAAGTTTGTTATTGCATTCGAGGCGGATTGAACACCCGAGCCGTATGGTGAGGGTGTTCATGGGGTCGAGAAATGCAATAACAAATTCCCACGTGTATCAAACGACGTTTTTCAATACACTTTCGAAGAAATTAATTAATAACGATACTTAAGTATTTTTGTCGTCAATTTTTAGGCGGCTATGATATCATTTGCTTTTTTTCCGCGGTTTGATTTCGCCAGATTGAAGAAGAAGCAAAGGTATGAAACCGCTAAACAGCCTCATAGGAAAAATATAAAATTCCATTGACTTATATATTACTGCGTAAGGACTGGGCGGACGGCATGTTAAAATGACGCCACAAACGTGGTCCCAGTAAGGTCTTTCCTAAGCCGAAGTGAACTAGTCCACGATCGGCTCTCTTCGGGTGCGGTCGTAAATTTTATTAAAAGCTTTATTTATGTTGTTTATACCTCGAAAATGCCACGCCGCTTATACAAGGTTACGTTAACGAGCAGACTACACCAATTCTCTGTATGGCAAACGCGTCGAGCAAATGTTCGGACGACCGTATCTTTAGTTTTTATATCAATGTAAAATTCAAATATTTTTTAATTAAGAACACAAATAAATGTTTACTTGTTCCTAAAAGTAAATACTTACATAATTGAAATAATCATGTTTATTTATAGTACTATATATATAGTTTATATTACAAAAAATATTGATGCTGTAAGACGCAAATCAAAATGACAAAATTAAAAAAAAAATACTGCCGACTCTATAGACGGTGGTGATTTTTTTTTAAATTTCCAATGTTTTAATCGATTTGGACATAATATAAGGTATAGTATATGGTATATATATATAACTGTGGTAATTTTCTTTTCCGCCCTTGGTTGCGGAAAAATAAGATTACCGCACGAGTGCGACATATGTTGCATTTCGAACCTAATCGTAGTGCAATATGAGCTAGTTTTCGAGGAAGTGTATTGAAAAAACTTTTGCGTTTACAGCTTTAAGCAAAATACAAAATACTGGGTTTGTCTCCACAGATCGCGATATCAGATTGAATTTGGCACTGATCACGGCGAGTGTTTAGATACCGTGATCAGCGAATTAAAATTTCAAATTAACAAAAAAATTTTTTTTTTTTTTTTTAGTGGCTACACTCGCCGACATTCATCGCAAATTCAATCTGGTAACGCGATCAGTGGAGACAAACATTACTATACTCTTTGAAATAAACATAAAAATTATCGTGAGACTCAAGAGAAAGTATAAACTAGGATACGAATCCCCCTATTCATGAGACTATTGTGTCTATCCGTGGACCAAACATATTGTATACAATCAAAGAAAGAAAGAAAGAAAAGTATTTATTGGTTTCATACAGGACAAAACAAATTGACAAATAGAAAAGCAAAAGAAAAAAAAAGCAAAAGCTCTATACTGTGTAAAAAAGTCTATTTTGTTACGAAAACCACTCAGCGTGACACTAAAAACTGGGTGATTGATAGATAATCGATACTCAATTGTTTTTCTGGCAAGTTAGGAAAGGAAAGTATCAAATGTTTTTGTACCAAACCGGTTACTTTTCTAGCGCTTGTTTGGAAATGTGTTACAATCTAGAATTCTCGATGAGAGTCACCGAAGCTAGCTCTCAATCAAGGATAGTTCGATTGAGTACGCTAATGTCTCCCTAGGGTATTAACTACATAGTTATAGTTTTCCCATTTAGATGAAAATACATGTATTTTGTACGTAGGCGCCACATCTCTCGACGCTATCGTGTAATTCCTTCCCTTGCTCGTACTCGACTAAAACTCGGTCACGATTTAAAGGCTTGACTCTTGCAGTCGAGGAGAATAATAAGTCCTCTTTGCGCACGACATAATAGCCGTGAACCAAGCATTCTGGACATCAAACTAAGTACCCCTACGCAAAAATTTTTGCTGGGAAACGACTGTTTTTTTTTGGGTCAAAAATCACATTTTACGGTAAAACTCAATGTAGCACTGTTAAAACATTATGTAACTAGTATTTAAAAAAACAGCTATGAAAAGTATGGAACTTTGACCCCCTATATCTTCGTAACTAGAGGTTTCCTAGGTATGGTCACTTTTTTCTACATACCCTACCCTGGGGTGGGGTTAACAGGATGAAAAGTACTTCACGACCTATTTTTATACCTACTGAATATACACACAAAATTATATAAAAATCGGTCAAGCCATTTTCAAAGAGTATGGCAACTAACACTGTGACACGAGAATTGTAGGTATATACAGGGTGTAAATCAACCCATCACACAGCCATCAACCAAGCATTCTGGAACTTTCACCCCCAATATCTCCGTAGCTAGGAGGTTCCCAGGTATGGCCTAGAACAAAAAAAATATCGCAGTGGTGGGGAGAACAATGTGCCTTTCGTTTGCGTTAAGGGTACTTTTACACCCTAATATAGACTAGCTGATGCCCGCGACTTCGTTCCCGCGGTTTTTTTATGTGTTACTAAAAATAGATTACGGCCGATTCTCAGACCTACCGAAGATTCGTATAAAATTTCATAAAAATCGGTCAAGCCGTTTCCGAGGAGTTTGGTAACTAACACTGTGACTCGAGCATTTTATATACATATATATAGATAGAAGATAGATAGATATAACTTTAATGAACACATTGCCAAAATCTGTAAAAGGATGTTACTGCTAATATGAGTAGTAGTGAAATGACAATAGGAAGTTTGAATTATTTAGCTTGCCTAATGTCCACCATTATGTTTTATTATAGTCGCATTAACCTGTAATAATCAGTTGCAGGCACAAGTATAGGTAATTGTAAGACAGATTTTTTTTAAAGTGTCACGATTCTATCGCAATCAGCACCACTTTCAAAGTGCATATTTCAGAAATGTTACGAGAGATTTGTCACAAATATACTAGTTATGGATTAATAAAAAAATTGATTCTTACAAAAATCTTCCAAAAATCTTCCAAACTCTTTGTAATGTAATTTCGTACGCTGTAGTCACTGTTGCGTACACTAAGTTGTGAATGTAAGTTCGAACTACTGATCAAAAATGTTCATAATATGACAACGTTTGTGAAATTTAAGACCACGTAGAGTTTCGGCGGGTGGCATGTGAAACTTGTTGTCGAATGTTCGAACCCTAATAAAACAAAAAGGGCGGTTCAAACTTTTGTGTGTGAATGCGGCGCGGCGCATCCCCCACGTCTGTCACTAATAAAAATACAAAAGGCTTTACACACTGTGTCGCACCCTTTTCAGCTTTACTGTCTGCGAGATATTTTCACCTTTGTACGTACGAACATAGTAATGTGTTATATTCAAGCCATTTGATGTGATTTTCCCTGACAACAAAATGCAAATGTTCCGGTTCTCATTTGCAGTTGGCATCATTACTTCGTCGTTTATCTCCAATTTAAATTGTTTTCCAATATTTAAAAAGCTATATTATCTGTATATAATATAGCCACATTCAGGGCGAATTTGAATTCAGCAGGTACGTTCCAAAACCGTCATACAATTTGCCAGAAATCACTAAAACGATTATTATCAGATTTGGCGACGCACAGGTGCGACCAATGAATTTAGTTTCAAAGGTTTTTTGGTATGTAAGCTAAATGCTGCAGTTTTGTGGTTGGTCAATTTACCTCTCTCGAAACACAAACGTGAAATCCATGTATGTTACGTTTAAACCCTTTAATTTTAGAGATTGTCGTTCTCTTTGTCTGAACAATGAACTCATATTAACTTTGGCGTATCTTCTTTCCAAGTTTTTGAACTTGGCAGCCTTGCAAGTCTGGAGATGCTACATCAAATTGTATTTACCAAAATTATCGTGGAACATTTATGAAACTTGGAACATTTATCTTCGATTAAAATTGCGGCCCAGTATGTCGTAAAAGATAGCATCGCAACTCGCCTGTTGGTGCACTGTGCTGTAGCGATTTACTAAAATAGTTTTATATACTCCGACAGTAAAATAGGACGCTTTTCCTGCAATAAAATTATAATAAATATAAACTCTTTTGCAAAAAAAAACGGGCACATAAAGAAGAACACAAAGAAGAACAAGAAAGAGGTTTTATTAATTTGACGATGCATTGGCATGTTATTTGAAGCATCCTGGCATGATTATTTACGTTCTAAATTTAAATTTAAAATCTAGAACAGAAAAATATTGATTATTGTGGATGCCTTTTTCATCAAATAGTCACTCAACAAGAGACTTATAATAATACTAGCTGACCCACACAACTGCGTCACATAATATAACTTATAACCTTTCTCGATAAATCGACAACATATTAAATTGAGTTAAATCGTACTCGTAACAAACAAAAAATCTTACCTTTCCTCTTTATAATACCTATTAGTTTACTCGTAGATTGGCTTCGATTATATTATTAAAGTAACAATTACTATAGGTATCTCTTACTGTTTAATATACAGTAACACCTTGTACTTGTAAACATTATGATGCAGTAAATATTTTGAATTTAAATTTCTCCGGAGCCCCCAGAGGCCAGAATCCCCACGTACCTACCTACCGCACCGAACCGAATGACTGCCACGCGCTTAATTATTTTGTCGCCCGTATATTTTTACATTGCGATATCTTCTAAGATATTTGTTTAAACTGTATAAAATAAAGGGCACAAATATTCTATATTAAATTTCCGTGCTAACAAACACATTTATTTAGATATAGATTAATACCATATGGGTTAAATAAGCTTCGCAAAATATCATTCTTTTAAACCTAACATTTTAATATTAAAAAATGGTTACAGTGAGTCAATCTTAAAAGATAAACATATGCTGTCGCGGACTTTTTTTTAGAACTTTTAAAGAGAAACAATTCCGTCGTACATGATATTTACGTAACTTAAACCGTTTTCGCAGCGCACGCAACGGAAGCTCTCAAAAAGGAATATCTTTTCCCGTTTTTGCAACATTTTTTATTTATGCTCCGCTCCTATTAATTGTAGCGTGATGTTATGTACCCTAAAGCCTTCCTCGATAAATGGACTATCCAGCACTAAAAGATTTTTTCAATTCCAACCAGTAGTCCCAGAGTTTACCGCGTTCAAACAAACAATCAAACAAACAAACAAACTAACTGTTCAGCTTTATAATATTAGTATAGATAGTATAGATGAACTCAGACGGTTGTATTGGTGATTTTAATAATAATTACTCATTACATAGACATTTCTTACTCCCGTGAATCCTATTTTATTTATCATACGACTTGACACTGGCCGGCAAATTGCAATAAACGTAAGAAAATTCGATTTTGCGGGTTACCTTGTCGCATTCACCTAAATGTAAAATTGCTTTACTAATGGCGCGAATAATTGCTGAATCGATTTTTTTACTAAAATTTTAAAACTTTTTGGATATTTTCTGCGAATTAAACAATTTAATTTTTCTTTTTACATTAAATACCACTTTTTGATATGAATCCGGTAAAATTATAGCCCTACTTGAAGAAGGTATATTTACTTGTTCTCAAATACATGTCTCAGCGGCTAAATGTGAGTCGTTCAACTGTCCAGAGGACTTGGCAACGGTATCGAGAGACCGGTTTGGTCAAAAGAAGACCCGCTTCGGGAAGAAAACGATGCACAGAACCAAGAGATGACCGCTTTGGTGTGTCAGGCGGCAGGCGTCGTGTAATCATAAGGCTTGTGTGGACCTGAAAACGAGTCTTGAAGAAGTAAGAGGAGTAGAAGTTAGTTTGTGGACGGTCAGGAGGAGGCTTTTGGCTGCCAATATGAGGAGTGAGAACACTGTATAGCTCGACTTCAGTTTAATTGAAACTATGCTTCATGGACTCTGGAGGACTGGAATAAAGTGTTGTTCTAGAATCTTTTTGTGTGGAGAGGACTGACGCCTGCGACCCTGCGAGTACTGTGAATACCACGGGAACGCTATGCGGAAGTGTAAGTATTTCGAAGAAATCACTCCTTAAGGCGGAGGCTCCGTTATGTTTTGGGCAGCAATTAATTCGACGGAGCGTACGGAGTGAGTTTTCATAGAAAATGGAACATTAAATGCACACCGGTACATAATGGAAGTCCTAATTCCATATGCACTGCCAGCATTGACTGTACTTGGGGAGAATCCATTTTTATGGACGACAATGCTCACCCACCCGACCTCAATCCACTTGAGCATGTTTGGAATGTTCTAAAGAGACGGGTAAGATCAGTGCAAACTGCTCCACAAAACACACTGCTGGGGCATAAGCCTGTGTGACGAAATAGGCCATAAATGGGCAACCACACGGGCCCAGTACAAATTGATTTGTCGTGTCATATGTTTTAGATTATTTTGTTCTTGGAGAAAACGATTTCCCCATGATGTTATACTACGATGACGACCTCTTTTATAAATCTACATATTTAGATCTATCTATACAATATAGGTACATATACCAAATAAATCCAAATCGATATTCCGAAATGGCGAAAAACTACTGCGTAGATGCATGTTCTAATTTTGTAATTTGACATGTTAGGCATTTCCACTTTATTTAGGGATTTCGGGGTATAAACAATATTGCGTTACGTCCGTATTCTTCAGTTGTTTGCCAATTTAGACACATCAGAAGAACAGCTATTCTTCGACGAAATATTTTCGTAATAAGACCAAGGCGCAGGCGTGCCTACCTACGTTGGTAACGATAACCCAAGCTCCTTGATCTTGAAGGCCGACCCAGTCCGTAGACACGAAAGTACGTGACGGTGAATTAATGGTTGGACCGATTTGTCTCTACTACCCACACTCGGCTGTTTATAATGGCTCCTATTTACTACCATAGAAGGGTCTGCCTACCTGAATCCTTTTGTTCTAATTATTTTGGATTCTATACTGCAATGAATCGTAAAATTTCAACGTTTAAAGTCTTAACGAAGCTGAAGTTATGTTTATTTATACAATACTTAGTTGTTACGTCACAAATAAATGCCCTAAAGTATAATACCTAAGTATAAGGTACCAAATAGGTGGCCGACACCTAAAACTGGACAGAGACTTCGTAAAGACTTCAATGCCTACAACATTGAGATACAGACGTGAAATTATTCGTTATGTTCTCTCTTCACCAAAATGAAATACACAAACGTTTCAGGTTTCGATTTACAAGCCATTAGGTTGCTACATGGTTGCTAGTGTTGCTACACACCGTCTCATTGATTGACTTTACTAATGAATGTTAAAACTAAGTTGAAAACTTTAAGTCGCGTATTTTTAAGCTCACTACCAAAGCTTAACATGCTTTCAACTGTTATTAATATGACAGGGCTTAGATGTTTCGTGACCGGGAAAACTTTTAAGGATAATCTCTTTGAATGAAAAAAATAATTTAATAGAATCTTTGATTTCTTAAAATGTAAGATAAGATGTATGTACCTATCTATTTTTTATTTTGTACCATCATCTTGCTTTACATATCATTTTGCCTTGGTTGGTCAGATAGATAGATAGTTCTTTAACATACAGGGTGGTGCCGACAATACGACAACAAATGAAACCACTGGTAGTTCCAGTTCATAGGAACATTTTTAAACTATCAAATAAATCCTAACACCGTCGTGGTGCCGACGATACGACAATAACCTACCTAAATGTCTTTGCCAAATTCGTTTGTTACATTTTATTTCCACACGTTAATCGGTGCAAATTATTCCTAAGGTTCGTAAACCAATATTTGTTTGTGAATTAATAATGTATTTCGTTTACACTTTTATGCTACTTAGTTTTTTTTTTTCAATTTTTTTCATTTTGTTGTTAAGATTTATTTGATAGTTTAATAATGTTCCTATGAACTAGAACTACCAGTGGTTTCATTTATTGTCGTATTGTCGGCACCACCCTGTATACATCTAAAAAAATTCAAACATAAACGTGATTGTTTCAATGCGGTAAGGTGCAAGTGCAACGAGTATCTAACGCTTTAACCAAGCTTTAACTCTTTGATTGAAGGTTTTAATCCCAGTCAATAATAACATCGTTATTTTATTTTACCAGAGTAAGCTAAAGTTTTGTGTTGCAAAGTTACTTCAATTTCCGGTTTGAGCAGACATCTATTACGTAAGTTTTCGTATTGAGAAGTTTTTCAACAGGGTAAGTACGGTACCGAGCTATTGAATTGTGATTGGGCTCGATAAAGCTCCTTATAGGTTCGACTATTTTTTAATGAAATATAAAGGTAAGGAAACATAGATTCATGAAAATATTTTAATGAGAATGTTTTAGAATTTAAGTAATTCGATTACTAAATAAGTGGTGACAGAGTTATTGCTCACATTAGTGAACAAAACTCTGTTACCACTTGTCTTGTTTGCCAAATATAAGGATTTACTGTCTGTTAAATAATGGAATCATTGAATCCAAGGTATTAGTTGATTGGAACAGTTCACCATTCTAGGCGAAGAGATATTACCTACTGACTATAGCTTTTTTTGTAATATATAAAGCTAATAATGTAAGCCTACATCATTCCACTACATCGCAAAGGTTACCTAACCCTATAACTTCTAGTTCTTTCGATCCGTAAGATAATACATTTAAAGAAAGTACATTATTAACGCGGACTAAGAAAGCAAAAATCAAAAGAACTATTGAAACTTATTTATCTTGTTTTTGTTTAAAACTACATTTCTGTCATCCCGAATGCTCCCCAGGGTGAGAAGCTTGTGTGAGTACGTTAACTCTATTCCATTTATGGTTTTGTGTTTCATTTGGGAAACGTGTTGTAGATACAGAATATATTTTGTTCGACGCAATAAATGCTATTATTTTAATAAAGGACAAATAAAAAAAGATATTCATTACTATGGTAAATTTTCTCAGAAAATGCAAAAACAGCTGCTACGAAATAATAAGTAGTAAGGCCCAGATAAGAAATTATAAGTGTAGATGCCCATTTATTGCTTTTTTAAGATAACTTATATACCTGAGTGACCTACGGAAAGTTTTAGCCCATCAAAAGGTATTTCACAGAGATGCGGGGAATGGGCTAGGAGGGTCTGGGCCTTACTACCTGTTATTTCATATATCATCAGAAAGAAGAGATTCCAACGAAAAAAAAGCCCACCGACTTTTTTAAAAAAGCAGATATTTTGACGGGTGAATTTTCCTTTTAAAATATGGCTGGTTTTTCGATATTAAGTCAATAACAAGGTGAAAAAATAAATATTATTATTCAAAAAAATTACAGTATGTTTGGGACATAAATAGGAAGGTTTTCACCAAATTTCGTGAAAAAAAAATATTGTAAAAGATAAAAATTAAAAACTTGGATACGTATTTGAATTTTTCACATACACATTGAGTTTTTTTTTTTTTTTTTGTAAATGGGACAAGCCCGCCACACTATTCTCAAACCACTGTAACTCCTGTTAGCCAGAATCAACAGTGGCGACCACAAGAAAAGCGCCGAGACAATGAAGCTCGACGAAGTCCCAGGGAAACGATTTAACTGTCTTGGATCCCGCAACGAAATTAACCAGAAAAGAATAGCGGAGGAGTAGGAAAAACATAATTTCCACTTCCCTCCATATCAGCAGGAGACAGAACAGAACAAGGCCAATAGGCACACAGGGACGAATCCAACTGGGATAGGCCCAGTTGCCTAGCACCACGGATATTATTCCATTCCATATAAGTGTAGGCACCAGCACAACATTGTGAACAGCCATTATTTACATTAATTATTGATCAATGATTTACTAAAGAAGATAATTTCTATTGATGGCTGAAACTGTAAACATTTTGACAGGATGAGAGGATCTCTTCACATAGCCTACATGGACTACGCTTTACGTTCAGTCATAAAAGTATAGGGAATGGATGATTTCTTTATGGGTCTAAATCATTGACTTATATATTACTGCGTAAGGACTGGGCGGACCGCATGTTACAATGACGCTTCGAACTTGGTCCTAAAACGGTATTTCCTAAGCCGAAGTGAAATAGTCCACGATCGGCTCTCTTCGGGTGCGGTCGTAAAATTAAAAGCTTTATTTATGTTCTATATACCTCGAAAATACCACGCCGCTTATACAAGGTTGCCTTAACTAGCAGACTACACCGATTCTCTGTATGGCGAACGCGTCGTGCAAAAGTTCGGACGACCGTATTTAGTTTTTATATCAATGGTCCAAATTCAATTTTTTGTTTTTTTTGTTAGATTGGTAAAACTGTTTTCCATTTTGGCGCGTAATCTGAGTTACATCTGTTATTTAGATTAATTAATGCATTGCTGTTTTTACTTATATGTGAGTATTGTTAATTAATTAATGTACAAAAGCATCGAACAAAGATTTTGTCTTAAATTCTGTAACACCAATGAAATTTCGTGTTCGGAATTACTGAAAATGTTACAGAAGGCTTACGTTGTATCGATTTTATCAAAAACACGTGCTTATGAGTGATTGAACACGTGATTATAAAATATTAGTTTGTAGTGTGTTGTTACTGGGATATGCATGTGATAGATTATTCCAGTTAATTAGGCACAAAGAAAACCTCTTTTAGATACTATTACAAAATACGTTTGTAACATAAGTTTTAACTGACGTAGCAACGTCAGCTGCCAGATGTCAAATAACATTGACGTATGGCGATGTTGCGTCAAGTATATTGTTGATTAAATAATCATTGTAAATATCTTGGAAACAAAGGTTCATAATTCGAATAAACCTAATTTACATTATTCTAATGATATGTTATAGCTTGTCGTATTTTATAGAAGTAGCTTTTATTGTGGCTTAAAAGACTTGGTTTCCGAACCAAAGATGGTAATTGTGCTATTTAAATAGTTAAGTCAAGTTAAATGTTTGTTTAATATAAATTGCCAGTAAATTAATTAGTAATTATTAAATGATACTTATAATGTTTCCTAGATTTTATCTTGCAATTTCAATGTATTAAGTTGTTTCTATCAATACCGAAACTATCTATTGATGTTCATATTTTATCCGATTAAACGTAAAGATTACAAATAAATACATACTGGATTGCTAAATTATCTAATGAAGTTTTAAAATGGTTGTGTTATTAGTTATTTAGCAATAATGTATGTCCATTTGCCATTGGTTTATTATGGCGGCAATCGTTGATTTACTTCATAAGATTTGACGGTTATAAAAGTAGAAGTACCGCCAATTCAGAGTCAGTTACGCTGCAACTGTTAAAGGATTAGGACAGACCCAGAGTAGTATATTGTGTATTCCATATAGAAAGAATTAAGTTTACATGTAACCTAGTTGTGAAGATATTTATCAAATGTTTAAAAGCTGAAACCTATTTGTGTTAATCTAAGGATCCACAATGTTGATGTAAGTTATTTGATATTATGCTACGATTATTACTGATTACTATGTGTTAGAAATATGTACTATGATATGGTTTATATTGCTTGTTGTTTATGTACACTGATAAATTGCTATAACTTGAGAGACAGTCCAGGACAATGTCAGGTTGTCCTTGCATAATACTTTAAAAGATGTTCCCGTGGAGTTTCTTGTCCATTCTTCTCCACGAAGACCTAGGGACCTAGTGAATGGAATCGAGTTGATTTGTTGACAAGACCAAAAGAAATAAAATGAATAGTCTTGTCTTTTGTGCTTTTACTTTATAAAAACCCTGTTCCCTACACAACTGCCTATAGATACTTTCAAACACAACAAATAACGAGCAATCATCTTGACACTTTAAAGTTAATTAATTGGTGGATATTAATACATATACATATATATCTACAACCTTTTTATAACACATGCAGTAGCCCTTGAGATATTGGATTAGACTAAAGTCAATAACGAATAATAATGCTGAGATGAGTAGTAAAATATTTCCTTAATATTAACTAACTTCATGGCTTGAGAGATTTGAAATGAGAGATTGGCAAACGTATATTTAGAGTTAAGTAACTCACAAGATGTCCATTCCTTACTTTCCCTCATTGATGTGTGGCATTATCGGGTTCAAGCTTGTCAGTGGCAATCATTGTGAAAAGGATTTAAGGGTCCTCTCTCGAAAAAGCTTAAAAACAGCGTGCAGATGAAGCGGTTTTTCACCGGCACTTACAGAGAAATTACATCTGAGAATTTTTTTTAGTAATCTACATAATATGACACGTAATTTGGTTTAGCCACAATTTTTGTATCGGTATCACATAATAAGAAAAAAAATCCACAAAATCACCTCCAAATCGTTGAATGGAACCATTTTACTCCTTCATTTTTTAACAAAATAATATAAAAAAAATATCTACTGCTTTGAAATACAAAGGAAAATAATTTGGTTTTGTTACTTTTTAAAAATATGTATTATTTTAATTATAATAAATGAAAAACGCGTCCGTTTAGAGTCCGTATCTACGACCGAGAGAGGTAGTTTGTATGCACAAGGTCATTGGCGTGAATACAAGCCTTAAGTGAGGAACACTAGCACAACACTAGCAAGTAATGCAAGTTCGTTAAGATAACTTTACGGTCGGCCTTAATTGTAAAAAAAACTAATAACGTTTCGAAACGAAGTGCAAGCCGTGGATTTCCAAAAATATATTTTCTTCACGGATCTCCTTAACTAAAGCCATTTGCTAATAAAATTAAATGATTAAACGAATCGAAATATTGTTTTCTGGATAGTATAATATAGAAAAATACCAGGGAATAGCCTGAGTGATACACCAATGGATTTTGCAGCAAAGTAATTTGGGCAAATTCTGAAACTACATAAAATATCATAATGCCATATTGCCAATTATAAAATAGATGTATGATCTAGGTACCGAATATACTTCTTACAAAAAAAAGGGATTAGTGGTTTAGACGTGGAATAGTACATTATGGTATAAGTGTGTAACGTTAGTGATTACCGCTGAGGCGCCATTGAGACCCGAACCGTTAGGTGAGGGTCTTAAGAGAGCCGAGGACGGTAATCATCAATACACACGTGTATCATACGACGTTTTTCAACACATTTGTGAAGAAAATAACACAAAAAAATCATTTTCAACAGTTAAAATGAGTTGTGAAAAAAATTTCACCATGGCGGGAAAAATTAATCAGTTTATAACGTTCTTTAAAAACGGTTCGTTGTCGCAACGCCCACCGTTACGACAACGATCCGTTTTTAGGGTTCCGTAGTCAACTAGGAACCCTTATAGTTTCGCCATGTCTGTCTGTCTGTCCGTCCTCGCTTAATCTCTGTGACCGTTAGCACTAGAAAGCTGAAATTTGGGACCAATATGTGTATCAATCACGCCGACAAAGTGCTAAAATAAAAATTGGAAAAAAATGTTTTATTAGGGTAGCCCCCCTATATGTAAAGTGGGAAGTGTTTTTTTTTTTAATTTTAACCCTAATGTGTGATATATTGTTGGAAAGGTATTTAAAAATGAATAGGGGTTTACTAAAATCATTTTTTGATAATGTCAATAATTTCGGAAATAATCGCTCCAAAAGTAAAAAACAAAGCGTCCCCCCCCCTCTAACTTTTGAACCATAAGTTTAGAAAATACGAAAAAAATCTGAAAAGTAGAACTTTATAAGGACTTTCTAGGAAAATTATTTTGAACTTGGATGGAAACAACAGATGGAAACTGCAGTTAACCAATATAATTTGGTCCCTGAATCGTATGAGCGCCTATACAATCCAGAGGTCAAGTTTCATTTGCCCGTATTTTTTTTTTAACTTCGTTTACATAATATTTTATTATCTACGGAACCCTACACTGAGCGTGGCCCGACACGCTCTTGGCCGGTTTTTTAAAGAACGTTTTGTGTTCTGCGACGATGGAACCGTTTTACGTTCTGGGTTCAAACCAATGATATTATAAGTAAAAAGGTGTTATAATATCATTGGTTCAAACAGTCTTCGTTGCACAAACTAGTCTTTCAATTACTTGGTGCAAATTTTTATTTTACGAAAATAATATAATAATTTTTTTTTTATGAAAATAAAGTCGCAATGTTGCAACTGTATTTTTTAATAAAGTCACTCGTCGTCGTCGCGTCGTCGACTCGTTGTACGTTCCGCGTTCTACAAAACGAAAACGCAATTCTATTCCATGAAATGCGGTTGCAGAAAACGAACCACGTTTTCTGCAACCGTTTTCGCTACGACGAAAACGGTTGCGTTTCGTCCGTCTAAAATTCGACAACGACCCACCCCACTTTTCCTGCACGCGCATCCAAAGAGTATGTAATATTACGCGCATCTAACAATGGCGATCAGCCATAGACTAAAATAATAAGGGTTTCTTTTTTTTGCTTTTTGCGGATAGCGTTTTAGCCATGTACAAAATGAGGAAATCGAAGTTTTTTTTATTAAAGAGAAAACAAAAGTTTTATTTATTGAAAACGTATATACAAGTTGAAATTATCTATTTAAATTAATAAGTTTTCCTCCGCGCGCATCTAACAATGGCGATCGGCTATAGACTAAAAGATTAAGTTTTTTTTTTCGCTTTTCGTGGATAGCGTTACAGCCACGTACAAAATGGGGAATTCAAAGTTTTTTTTATTACAGGGAAAACAAAAGTTTTATTCAATAAAAACGTTTAAACAAGTTGAAATTATCTATTTAAATTAATAAGTTTTCCTCCGCGCGCATCTAACAATGGCGATCGGCTATAGACTAAAAGATTAAGTTTTTTTTTTCGCTTTTCGTGGATAGCGTTACAGCCACGTACAAAATGGGGAATTCAAAGTTTTTTTTATTACAGGGAAAACAAAAGTTTTATTCAATAAAACGTTTAAACAAGTTGAAATTATCTATTTAAATTCGAAGTTGCATGAAATGAGCAAGGAACACAATCTTTTTAGTATCGAAGCTTTTTAAGAACAAAGCATCTCAACCAAAAAAATTAAAAAAAAACCTATAACTCACTTGTGAATAATGGTAATGAAAAATTTACAGTTTGATTACAGGTGTCATTATATGCCTAATTGCGGTGAAATTAGAGCCACTTTATGAGCAAGTGTGTTGAAAAGGTATTTAACAAATTAAAGGTAGGTACAGGTAATTAAACATAACATAATATCACGTCTATAATCCCCGACAGGTTAGGCAGAGGTGTACACGTTAGTACACCCACATTTTACTAGTTATGTTTTAAAGTCCCATGTACATGGGGCGAGCATACTGCCATCAACCGAGCACAAATCCAGGCTTCTTGGCTGCCTACTTACGGCTTTTAATTAAACCCTTATAAACGAATATAAAGAAAGATGAAACTAGAAATAATGAGTCCTGAATAACTAACGGTTAAGTCAACAAAGAACTGAAAGTAGTTTTTTCTATTCTTTTCTCTAAAGTATCTGTCTACAGTCTAATTACGATAGAATTTAAATGTTCTTTATTAGAAATTCCCGGGACTTGTTCGTAAGAATAAATAACTTAATTATAATAATCATTTCACGGTCGGGATCTTTTCAGGCTTTTTGTCTTGAAGTTATGATAAGTTTCCCTAGACGTCAGAGTCTTCTGAATAAATGATTATTGTTATATGGTTACGTGGTTAGTCAGCTTCGGTACCAACACTGCTGACTGGGCTTTATATTTGCCACATTCATGTCACGTCACACGTTTGAGCATTAAATTAAGGCACTTGATGTAGGCATAGTCATGTATTTCTTAATATTCTTATGTAGCCATATACATAGAAACTGTGAAATCAGTTCGTTCAGTCTGTAACGACTGATTTCAAGTTATTAGATAGATAGATTTTTTAAACTAGACTAGCATTGATAGTTACTTAGGTGATACTGGATTTTTGAAGACTGGCCCGGTTTTATTAGTCGCGACTGTACCATTTAGGTTTGATCACAGGACAGTTTAAATTACTAAATTAATTGAAGATAGCAATTAAAGAACTATTCTTTACCATTAAAATGAATAACTAATCCATCCATCTACATGACAAGAAACACTTGCAAAAACAATCTCGTACTCGAAGCACACGACACAGTTACAACACAATCGAATCACTTCACATTTTCGATCGAGCGTCATCAAACGGCCCGTTTGTTTCCATTGTACTACGATTGTTGTCGACGAAGTTAGGTCGCCGTGCTCGGCCGGGATGGCGGAGTGGTGTGGCCGCGCCGCCGTCCGGGAGAGTACTGAAGACCGGGGGACCGTCGACCCGACCCGGGCGCCCCGCCCGTAACGCACGCTATCAGACACTCCTGTGTTTTCACCCTTGTAACTTCAACATTAAGCGCATACTAACAGGCTTTTAATAGGAATAGTGTATGAACTACGTTGAGTAGTTTTCGAGCTTGCAATTTCGACGATTTCCTTAAGGAGGAGTTTTCAGGAAATCAATGAATAGCTGACTGGATGGAGGTCAGATGGAAATGTGGCTATAGTGATTCTATGAGTACCTATTTAACTGCTTACGTTTTGTTATCCCGAAATCGGGTGCAATATATCAAACTCGCACCTTCTTTAATAAGATCTATGATGACTGGCTTTAGCTTTGGGCTTTAAAATAATGTTCTACATTTTCAACATGAGACACACCACTATAAATTATACAGGTGACGTCGACAATACGTCAATATTTATAAATGGTATTGTATTCCGTTAAAAGTTATAATAATATGCTTATAAATCTCACCGGATTTATTTGCTAGTTTAACATATTGTATAACAAACGTTGTGCACCTTTTCTCAAACCTAACGTAGGATCTCAAGTATCAGGTGAAATATTGATAACTATTAGTTACTAACTCCATCAAAGTACTTTTGTCTAACTAAATAATCTCGTAACTACACTCGATCTTATAACTGTTATACAAGGTGTAAACGGACTCTTCACGAAGCTGTCATCCAAGGACCAAGCGTTGTGTAAATCAAACTAAGTACAAGACGAGTACAGGACAAGACGCAACAATAGGGGATCGAAAAAAAAATGATTCTAATTAGTCCGTCAGTTAGATTATCGAAAAATATTGGATACGTGTTTTTTGTTTTATCAAATTAATAATTTTTGGAAATCTATCTGACCGATCCCCAATTATTGCTGGGCAACATTTTTTTTTTTGGGTGAAAACTCACGTTTTACGGTAAGACTCAATGTAACACACTCAAAACATTATGCTGATGGTGATGCATTGAATAGTACGGAGATCGTGGTTACCACCATGACCAGAAAAAGTTATAACATTAACCTGTAAAAAAGTTGGTACTTCACCCTCAAGATCTCCGTAAAATATCGAACATGCAAACAATAACGTTGTACCGCATCAGATTATCCACTGAAACCCACCATGATTGAAATTGCCCTATAGGTACAGGACCTACAAACCAAGGACGATTATAAGGGGTGGTGTACCCATATAAGGGGTGTACCCTAAGCGCTGAGCCGTAACCACCGCGCTGATCGCGGTGTAAATTGATTACATAGTAAGTAGATTGAATATCGAATGTGCCGCTTAACATGTTACCTTCTGGGGGTCTAAAAAAACCAACTTCAAAATAAACTTCACAAGAAAAAGCAGCTTCTGAAGTCGGTGACATTTTGTTTGTTTGATTTCGTTTTTTTTGCCACTTTGTATAAAATTTGAGGGTTGACCTCGATTTCCCTGGGATCCCATCATCAGATCCTGATTTGATTTGATTTGACAATGCGACCACCTCGGGAGTATACCTTTTCGAACACAAAAAGAATTTTGAAAAACGGTTCATTAATGACGAAGATATGCGATATCAAAGATACAAAAAAAAACGTACAGACGAATTGAGAACCTCCTTCTTTTTGGAAGTCGGTTAAAAATAGCCACTTTAGCAGATCATAATAATGAATTAATCGTAAAATGGACCTTTCGTAACAGTAACTGCGTCTGTGACCATTATACGAATTTTATCGTAATTCATATTATTTTGCTATTATGATCTATGTATATCTTAAATCACATCGTCGCAGACGCAGAACAGTTACTATTATGAAGGGTCTATTTTACGCTTTTATTATGATCTGTTAAAGTGACTATTTTGGACCCTCTGGCCTTCTTATTTCTGTCCTCTTTCGTATTTTTATTTTGTTTCATGTAGATAGAATATATTTAAGTAACGTCAACTCTGATGGATCACAACACCCACAGTTGTAGGGCGTAATACAAGTCAAATATTATTATTGATGTCTAGCTCCAAAATTATACTTCGGATTTTCGAACGAGCTCTTTTCCATTCTGCCAAACCTTTTGTCCCCTCGTTTACATAAAGCGGATAATTTTAGCATCAAACTGTAGGCTCTTTGGCGTACTAGACGGTTAGTCGTTATATTTGTTGGGCTATCCTTTAAGACCCTTATCCATATGATAGGCAAACATAGGTACAATTAAGGATTCAGTAAATGTCGGTTTTGTCAGTATTCTTTCAAATCTTATTTTATCTATGGAGTACTTTACCTTAAAAAAGATTTCCAACGAGAATCACGAAGAAATATAAAAATGCATGTTATTATTAGATTTCGTAATACACCAGTAACGTCAATATTTATTCGTAAAAGAACCGGCCAAGTGTATGTCGGATCACGTACAATGTAGGGTTCCGTACGCCCATCAAATTATGTGGACTTACCTAACTGATTAACCTCCCTGCTTACATGCCTCCGAACGATGATTTTCATTCTTCTATACTTGCATTATTTAAAAAAAGAACCCTTTTGCTTGGTCTTTCGCAGTCGTATTGTTTACTAACGGAATGACGACACGAGCCGAACAGTAGGGCCGACTTGAGTTTCCGCGCCAAAATTAAAAATCATAAATAGTTTATAAGGCATTTTTCGTTTGTATAAAATTGAAATCTAAATTCTACTGGTGCATTATTCTTCAGTTTTCAAAACCCCTCCCTATCGTGATTACACAACATTCTAAAAATAAATAAAACTGCAATGACCAGCATTAAGATAAAAAAAATCGTTATAATTACAAACGAAGAACAATTATTTTAATTATAAGAGACCTTACAAGTAGGCCGCGGAGCCTTGGAACGAGAAGGAGACACTTCAACATAATTACTTAGATGAAGTAAAAGTTTATTTTGCGAAGACTTAGGAGCAATGATAACAACTGAGAAAAAAGAATTGAGATTTATTTGAAGAACGACATTTGAAATTAAAAACATTAATCAGGTAGTTGGAAGCGATCCAGCATCCAACATTGTGTGTTCCATATCTCTTGATTGCGGAACAATGAGAGACAGAGAAATGTGCTCAGAAAGCAAAGTTAGGAAACGTAGTAACATAACTTTTTTTTAATGTCAACAGATTGCTCGATACACATTTAAGTACCAGCATATAAACCAGATGATAATTCATCACCTCAACGTAAACCCACAAACTATTTAGCTAATAATTTATATCCATTAGCCCAAAACCACATTTTGTTCAATACCACACGCGATAAAATTGCCTACCCAGTTACGCAGCTCATTCTGTAAGCCAAAAACATCTCGAGCAAGATACATACCGAATGATTATATACCCCTAGCCATTATTCTTTTACGGTAGTAGTGGCGGTATACATGCAGGTCACACCGGGAACGAAGCGAAACGAAGCTAAGTTTCGCTTCAGTAGCTGCCTTTTCATACTGAATTAAACTACGCCAGAGCAATGCGAATTTACGAGTTTGCGAGTTCGGCGATCCCAGCAAAGCGAAGTGCCATTCACGTGGAGATGAAGAGCATCAATACCTACATCGCTGTTTGACATTTAGTTCTAGTCTCGCTTATCTTCCACTTCGTCTCGCTTAGCTTCACCTAACACTAATGGAAGGGCGACATGAGCGAACCTAAACGAACTTAGCTTCGTTTTGGTTCTTTCCCAGTGTGGTCTGCGCTTTATTCGGAACGTAGCGGCGCGCGTAGCGTCGTAGCCGCGTAGCCTACATTCACAGTATGCTCGTAGCTCAAGGACGGGGTGAACACTGCGTTGTGGAAGCAATCGTCACTGTGTTGTGGGGCCACGACCTCTCGCGCAACGTGAACATTATTATATCTAGAACAGTTACTCGCTATAACAAAACATTAACCGTAGTATTGACAACAATATTGCGATTGATAACAATACGTTTTACTATTTCGTAGTTACGAGACACTCATTATGCAAACTGTTGATGTGATTGCCTGCATTCCTAATTCATAATTTCACTAGTTGAATATTAAATGAAAGCAAAGTGGAATTAGTAATACTCTTCAATATACAGTAATGAATTATGAATGAGTGGAGCGGAACGACGCTGATCGCAGTCGTTCCTTATATTTACCCCTACAGTTACTACAGACGATGTAGGGAGGTAGAACTGCGCGGTCGGATAATCGCGCGACATGAATAATAAAACGGTACCAATTATATAAAAAGAGTCAAGTGTGAATGTTGCTCTTTTTTATTCATTTGATTAGATGAAGGGAATTGGATGGGACTCAATTATCGATAAAATACTAACGAGTATCGAACTCGTTGTAAAACATAAAAGGCACAGAATACCGCTCGTGCTTAACAGGTGAATGCACAAATCAACTGATATAAATATGAACCGGTTCATATGTGACAGTCGATTTCAGTCTTTTGATCCCTAAAAATCTTGAACCTCTTAGATAACAATCTAGCGAAGAAAATTGCGGTGGAGTTCTATCCGAGCTGGCCATAAAACTGCTTGTTCTCTTCATATCATGATTTTTTCCGTTGAGAGTTGAGACAGTCGATAGTCGTTGAAGACTGACAGAGATACTTGGACGGCTAGCAATCTATAGGTATAGCTAGCTCTTTATTACCTACTAGCGACCAGCTTCACACGGGTACAATGTACATACATATACACCTTTCTCTTGACCTCTTATCATTATATCTTCTGGTGAAAATTACATTGGAATCCGTTGTGAACTTTGAAAGTAATAAGCGTGCAAACAGCGGGAACTACTTTGTTTTATAAAAATACAGAATTGGGCGAAAAATTACCTTGGTTCCTTCTGACAAAGTTTATATTATGTAAGTATGTTTCTATGTTCTTGTTTTATAATTACTTTAAGCTTCTTAGCCTAATATGGCATTGACCACTTTTTGTCTCAAAGTCACCCCAAAATTGTCTTGTAGAAAACGTCTCAGGTATTGGGTCCACATTTGCACAGTAGTTTTCTACTTATGTGCATAGTTTTAATAAATAATAAAATTGTAAATAAAATATAAATAGATCACTCAATAAACGTTTTTTTACGGCGTTGTAACAAAAACTGTTAATCTCGGGATGAACATTTTATACCGAATCTTATCCATAAATCAAATAAAACATAAAAACTGTAAGAAAAAACGTAAGTATCTTTTATAAAGTAATTATGTTAATACCGCTTTGTCGCAATAAAAAAATACTGAACTAAAGGAATGCCAGACGTTGTTTACGCTTAGACAACAAGGCCGTCTCTGTATTCGTTGCTATAGGGTTCAATAAAAAGAGGAGTTAGGACCGAAAAGAAGATACATTGGAATGTTTTGTCGACGCGAGCTTTGAAATGGTCATCTTTACATAGTATGTAGTAGTAGTAGAACAAAGTCGCTTCCGTAGTTTGTACGCTTCGATCTTTTAAACTACGCGAGGGATTTTAATGCAGTTCTCAGCAATATATATAGTGATTCAACAGGAAGGTTTATATTGTGTAGTATACATGCTTAGTAAAGGAGAATTAAACTAGAAACCTTTTGGTAAGAAAATATTTTATTTGTTAATTGAATGCTATAAACATAGGTTTAATGCTGACTGGCGTTACTTCCGCCATTACGTTTTATTTTATAAATAGCAGCCACTCATAAAGCCTACATTAGTCGATAGCTGGCATCAATACAAAGTAAAATGTTTTGTGTTACGTTTGCGAGATTTACATAAGCCATCAAAGTTAAAGTCCGTTCACTGGTGGCATATTCAGTACAACTTTGGTTGCATTTATGCCAACTATTGACTAATATAGGTTTTAAGTGCGGCAAAAATTTTGAAAAAAAAATGTCGATTAATATAGGTTTTATGCGAGGCTTTCGGTCTCGCATAAAACCTATATAAAAGAAAATTAAATGGCAGAAATTAGGCAGGTCATTTAACTCAAGCTCCTTTCGTAACGAGTATTTTAAACAGTGAACATTATAATTGAGCTATACAAATATAATAACTATAAAATATAAAACTTAGTAGTATTAACAGAACAATAGCTAGATTTGTGGGAAAGCGCTTCCTATCATATTTTTACTGCGGTAACGGAAATTATACGCCACAATGGTGACGTCTTTGTTAGCCAGTTTCAGTTTACAGTCGTTGTCAACGCGCGTCACAAAGCAGACGGTATAGAGTGCCATCTCCAACTCCGGCGAGGTTCCTATGAAGAGGCTGTTGACAGGTTTATCGACTCCTTGTTGATTAAAGTGCAACTTCACGACGGCCCCTTTCTGAAATAAACATAAACATTTGTTACCTGTTAGTAGAATAAATATTTTAAATGTAGACAAAACTCTGTGCGTATGAAACTGAAGCCATGAACAATTTTCATTATCATCGTCTGTCTAGACATTTCACGTGAATAAAAATCTAGATTATTATAAAACCAACCGCGCACCAAACCGTGAAAGTAAAGAAAGTTTATAAAATATAGTTGATACTCCAACTAGACCATCCTCTAACAAGCTGTTCCGCAGGTCCTACCGGCTTTATTCAAAGGTAAGTCGTGCTTGCCGAGTTTGGTCAGTGGATGGGTGACCATCTTTAGCCGTTAGTCCCGGCTGTCTTTTGTAGATCTTTTACGGTCGTTACGATAGTCAGAAGCCAAAAGTCTGGTATCCAGTCTTACCAAGGGGTACCGTATTACACAGTACTAACTAGGTTGTGGAGGTCAGATAGGCCGTCGCTCCATGTAAAATACTGGTGCTCAGCTGCATCCGATTTGACTGGAAGCCGACCCAAACATGGTTGGGAAAAGGCTAGGCAGATGATATTGTCACTGCTGGGCAGAGGCGGCGTAAGGAGTGGGCGACCCGTGAGCCCCGCGTCCCAGAGGTTTATGCATTATTTATAATCTATATTATTAACATAACTAAATATGTTTTTATTCAGTCTAGCAATACTCTATCCTCGCTGCAAAAGCTATACAATATCGATCAGTACTGGTTCTGATGAACGAGGCTTCTTAAAATTTAAAGTCATTTAAAAATATCTCAAGAACAGTTTTATCTATTTTAAGGTTGATTATGAGGCTATAATTAAATAATTCAGCAGTGTAAAAAGCAGATTTCTATTCTTTTAGTAACAAAAAAAATATGTTTGGTGTTCATAGGCATAACGCACAATCGTGTCGATAAGCACTGTCACTATTATAATTAAAAAAAATTACTCACATCGCCCAATTCCTCGTGTTTCAAGTATCCTAGATAATTTATTTTATTGGCCGTTTCTTCTCCTAAGAAATAAATCCAGTTGTGCAAACCTATAACAAAAATTTCATTATTGCTATTAGGGAGGAACAGATTCATATTCACAAGCAAAAATAATAAAATCATACACATACCGGAAACTCCTCCGTTCTTAAGTTCCGAGACAAAAACGTGTTCGAACCCGGAACTACTGATCTTTCCTTTACCTCTTGAATATAGACCGAACCACATTTGTTTCAAGAAGTCTCTTTGTTGTTTTGGATCTGGTGTCACATAGCCTGGAACAGATTAGACATACCTAATTATTAGCCGCCTACTGACTGAGCGCGCAGCCTCGGGCGTATGCCGCTCGACAATATCATTTTAATTTTTAACCCCCGACGCAAAAACGACGGGGTGTTATAAGTTTGACGTGTATGTGTGTGTACGTCTGTGGCATCGTAGCTCCCGAACGCATGAACCGATCTTGATTCTGCTTTTTTTTGTTTGAAAGGTGAATTAGTCGAGAGTGTTCTTAGCTATGTTTGATGAAAATCGGTCCAAGATGGCCCCCGCCACAAAATGGCGGACTACATATTTTTTCACAACTTTATCAATATGGGTATCAAATGAAAGGGCTTGATTAGTAGAATACTACACTATGACAAATTTCAAATCCAAGATGGCCGCTGCCACAAAATGGCGGATTACATATTTTTTTCACAACTTTATCAATATGGGTATTAAATGAAGGGGCTTGATTAGTAGAATTGTAGACTGATTAGTACTATTCACTATAACAAGTTTCAAATCCAAGATGGCCACCACCACAAAATGGCGAATTACGTTTTTTTTAAAATTCCCTCAAAATGGGTAGCAAGAAATTAAAGGAATTGTAGAATAATGTACACCATATTGAAAGGGAATGAGGATTATAAATTAACGAAATTAAAACTAAAAGCTTGAAAATTGATTTTTTGGTGACCAAGTTTGATTTAAAGAGAGTAAAAGCTCTGCGAATGACTGCCGTGCGCGTAATTATTTAGTCGCGCGGATATTCTTACATTGCGATCTTCGAAGATATTTGTTTAAATTATATGGGCACAAATATTCTATATTGAATTTCCGTTCTAACAATCATATTTATTTAGATATAAAATCAAAATATTTTATTTCACATTGGCCTACATGGGCACTTGTAAAATGTCGACAAAAAAGTGCACGGTTCGGCACATTGGTCGATTCCTAAGGAGAAGAACCGGCAAGAAACTCCAAAGGTTAATAGATTAATACCATATGGATTAAATAAGTTTCGCAAAAAATAATTGAGTTTTTTATCTGCTTGTGTTCTTCTTTCGAAAACGACCATTGTCACGGTTAAAAATGACGTACCTAGAAAATACCTTCCTACTTATGTTTTAATAACTAAAATATTATAACCTTTGTTCTTCAGAAACGTCATTAAGTGTCTCATAACACTAGTAGACATTACGGCATCCATGAAAGCATTCTCTTCGTTTCTCTCCTGAAAATCAAAAGACAATAATGTGAGATTTGTAATACAAAATATTGAAATCTCTAAGATTCCAGGGCATTTCAAACAATGCTATAAAATAGCATGTATACGTAGTATATTTTGCTAGCCTATAAGTGTCCCACTGCTGGGCGAAGGCCTCCCTTTTCTCTTTCCAAGCCTCTCTACATATTATTATGTTGTACATTCCCTGGTTATGTTTGCCTCGCAAAACACTATACATAATATTATGATGGACACGCAAGTTCTGTAGTTTCCTGCCTACCCTCATGGGAAACAGGCGTAAGTTTATGTGTATGTACAGCTAACTACTATAGGTATAGCATAGTATTACTCGTATGTGAACGTGACATTGGCAAATTTACCGTATGACCTATGTTATAAATGGCTCTTTTGAGGAAAATAGGCGTATACTCTCATATTATAATGATGACTTCATCTTTTTTTTTTTTTAAGTATTTTGTTATTCAAGGCATGCTAAAATCACAATTCCGTAGCGTTATCTTTGCTTACGAGTTCAATAGTTCATGTCAATCTGCGATATTGATAATTATCTTATATTTAGGCCCCTTTAGATTTATAAAACAATGGTTAGACCTGCTGTTTGTATGGATCAGAATGTTGGGCCACAAAAGGGATGATTGAAAGGCATTTACATGTGGCTGAGATGAGAATGCTTAGGTGTGCGGTGTATAAAATAAGAAATGAGTATATAAGAGAAAGTCTAAAAGTGGCGCCGGTGACTGAAAAGTTGTGTGGAAATCGGATGTCGTGGTATAGGCATGTGATGCGGAGGAATGAGGAAAAGGTCGTGACGAAGGTTTTGAATATGAATGTGGATGGGTATAAGATAAGACCAAAGAAACGAGGGATGGACTGTGTTGAAAATGATATGGTACTCGTAGAAAGGAGGTGTCTCATGAGATGACGAAAAACAGAGAGGTATGGAAGAGGAAGACATGCTACGCCGACCCCAAATGAATTGGGATAAGGGCAAGAGAATGATGATGATGATTTAGGTCCCTTTAGGATATGATAAAGAAATAATAAATACCTGCGGAGTCACATGCTCGTTAACCAATGTATCTCGTTCATAGTTGTCCAATAATGGGACGAACTTCTGAATAGTCGGAATATTCCACACTTCAGGAGTTACGGTGATCAATCTACGACAAAAAGACAACATGGTGAGCAAACTATTTTATCATTTTTATGATATTATTCAACAAACAAGTAATCAATGTTTTGTTGTTAACCGAATACGGTTATAAAGTCAACAATTTTGGTAATCTATGTATCTAGCATGTACCTACAAACGGTCGTTCCAGTGCTCTCTATGATATTTTACAGTCAAAGTTACGTGTGTAAATACAGTTTAAAACAAATACAATAATATGGAACTGCCCTGCTGATCCCAACATCATACTACAAAAAATCGTGTAGTTCGATGCCGTCCGAACGTAGGCGTACATCTCATTGGAGTTCTACTTACGGTAGGGGTGCCATGTCCTCTGTTGAACGTGACGTAGTCTTCGCTTGATAGTTAATCGTTACGTATCTAGCAGCATTATTAGTGTCTTTCCTCAATAACTCTTCGCTAAGAGTTTCTAGTTCAGCATCGGTAACGCCGTCCGAGCTTGTAGATCCACGATTGTTGTTTGCTATGGAGCTGGGCAGCACAGGTGTCCCAGGCCGACTAGTAGGTGTTCCAGGACGATTTGTAGGTGTGTTAGGAAGTCGCGTTGTAGGTTTTTGAGTGGTAACCGTAGAGTGCGTACTAGGTTTATTACCCCACACAGCTGTGCTGAAGGACATTGGTTTAGGTGTTTGAACCGATGAAGTCGACGGTAAGGTCGCTGCAGGACTTGGCCCATTTTTATTGGAGTTACCTTGTAAAACTGAACTGTAACTAAATGTTCCTTGACTAGGATTTTTACTATCGTAAAAATTTATAAGATCTTTGACCTTGCCTCCTGTTCCAGCTGGCTGGTTGTTCTGTTGAATGGGCTTAACGGTGGTATATTGTGGTGCAATATAGTCTCTTTTTCCGTTAGGCGATTGGGGATTGCGCTGGGGCGTAGGGTTGACCGGAGTGGTAGGCGATTGTGGTTGTGGACCAAGTGATGGAAACTGGGAAGCATAACTAGGTTTTCCACCATTTTGATTAATTGAAGACATTTGCGTCTGGCTATTTCCTCCAGCAGGTTGGTTAGTTTGTTGTACAGGCTTTAGTGTTGGAAACTGAGGCGCTACGTAGTCCCTTTTGCCATTAGATGATTGCGCATTATTTTGTCGCCCATTATTTACGGTACTAGACGCTGTCGTCTGTGATGTGGATGGGGGACCCAGTGCTGGAAATTGGGCGGCATAGTTAAGATTGCCTCCGTTTTGGTTACCGTATGTTTGTGACTGACTAGCGGATGCTTGAGACGCTACATTATCTCGTTTATTTCCACCAGTTGGCGCTCCTTCGTGCAATAAGAAGTCTGTATTTGTATTAGCCCATTGGTGCTTATTGTATTCTAAGCCTGAAAAGAAAATTATGAACGTTTAAGATATTTTAACAAGACAAAGCCACTTAGGACCGCTAAACATGAGGTCCTGGGTTCGATTCCCGGTTCGGTCAAAGTTTCCAATTAAAGTATTTCTATCAGGAATTTCTCAGTGGCAGCCATGGAGTCTGGATTTGTGCCCGGTTGATGGCAATAAGCTTGCCGTTATTACATAGGACTTAAACATAACTGACGAAATGTATGCTACACCTCTGCCTAACTCTTTGTGAAAAACAGGCGTGATATTATGATATAGCCACTTACGATACTAAATTAAAACACGTTCTTACCATGAGAACGTACTTCAGCGTGCCTTGATTTGCTTTTATTTTGTAAACAAAACGTGCTGCAGCTCGCGAGTAGGTCGCGGTAGATATTGCAGCACATGACTCAGCATTTGGTACAAATCGCATGCCAAACAAACAGGAAAATAATCGAATAAGATTTTTAAGAAAACCGCCACTAAAGGTCATGACCATGAGTCTTTGGTCAACTGGACCCATTCGAATTAGACCCTGTTGAAATTGTGTTTTTTTTTCATAGTTTCATTGTGGGTCCAGTTGCAAGCGGGTCCAGTTGACCAAACACTCGCCGTTGACTACGACCATGATTTAATAAAAAAATATATATTACTTAATTAATTTTTTACCACCTTCAACTGCATGTTACCAAGTAACATAATGATCTCAACAATAATAACTGTCTCTGTGGTCTTTTGAATTTCGCGGGATGTTTGTAAACCTGAGCAGATACAAGTGATTCATACTTCGATATGAATCATGTTTGGCAATCATTTTCCTACATATATTAGTTTTACAAATTCCTATTTACTAATATGGTTTCGTGATTTTACCTGCATATTTTTACCTTTATTGTTTACAGCGTAAATGTGATATAAGACTTACCTAAACTATTATGAAGAACGAATAAAATTCCGCACAAAAAAACAGCACAGTTATTCATATTGTTTGAATTATGTTAAGAAACACGAACACAAATAACTACATCCGTGTTGACACATATATGTTTTGATTAGGCACACTCACGCGCCATCTGCCTTGACCGCGCTACTAAGATTATTGAGTTCATCTCAGTACGAACGACTCAAGTAATGACGTCTTGATTTCTAAAGTGAATGTTCAGCTAATATCGACGTTACATATAAGGTAGACGGTATATTTTGGCTTGATTCAAACTGAGATGAGAGAATATGGTTTTTTTTATGTGGCAACACTTAAAATATCAAATGAATGTAGACCATTGAGCACACGGCTGGTATACTTTAAAACTGGTGTTTAATAAAGAAGTTAATTAATCCACGTATTTACATTACGGTCAAATTCTAAATTGTTAAATATTATAACTTCTTAGGTATTTAGAATCAAGTATGGCAACTGATAAATAGAAAATATATTTTCCTAGCCCTAAACCTCACATAAAAGGTAGCTTTTGTGAGTCAAAACATTTAACACCCCGTCGCGGTTACAAGAACGGTATTTTTGTTGGTTGCCAGCCAGTATTAATAAGACTCAAAACGATATAAAAACGAAAGTTTTCTGCTATCCAAACAGTTTTTTTTATATAACCTTGATGTCAATACTTGTTTGCTCCATGCTTAGATGGAGAAAAAATACAAAGAAAGAGACAGTTTATTTTTATCAGTATCTGTACAGTACTCAATGTTTTATATATTGAATATATCGATTGGAAAGGGTAATACTACCGCCTTTCAGCTATAGCTCAATTTTTGTATCACGGTGACTAAATCGGAATTCCGTGTGACGGTCATTGATATAAAAACTAAAGATATGGTCGTCCGAACATTTGCTCGACGCGTTCGCCATACAGAGAATTGGTGTAGTCTGCTCGTTAACGTAACCTTGTATAAGCGGCGTGGCATTTTCGAGGTATTAAGAACATAGATAAAGCTTTTAATAAAATTTACGACCGCACCCGAAGAGAGCCGATCGTGGACTAGTTCACTTCGGCTTAGAAAAGACCTTATTGGGACCACGTTTGTGGCGTTATTTTAACATGCCGTCCGCCCAGTCCTTACGCAGTAATATAATTATGTATAAGTCAATGGTGACGGTGGATTATTTTCTAGGTTTCAGATAGCGGTAACTGAACTGAAAAACATTTATTTTTATCATTCATTCCTTTTCTTTGTACATTCAGTATAGAACAGCTTAATCCTGTGCCAAATTTTAATCCTCTACCTGTGAAACCCTATACAGGGTCTAAACGAACCTTTCACGCATCCGACAACCAAGCATTCTGTACATCAAACCAAGTACCCCTACGGAAAAATTTTTGCTGGGAAATGACTGTTTTTTTTTGGGTCAAAAATCACATTTTACGGTAAAACTCAAAGTAGCACTCTTAAAACATTGTACTAGTGGATGCTTTGAATAGTAAACGGGTCATGGAGGTAACTTAAGTAAAGTTAAAACCTGAAATACTAGTATATATTTACAAAAACAGCTGTGAAAAATTTGGAACTTTGACCCCCAATATCTCCGGAACTAGGAGGTTCCCAGGTATGGTCTAGAACAAAAAAATTACCGCAGTGGTGGGGAGAACAAATGCCCTTCGTTTGCGTTAAGGGTACTTTTACACCCTTTATAGACTACGATTAAGCTACCAATGTACCACGATTTATTTTTATCGTAACGGCGTAAAAGTTCACCATATTTAAAGAGAGCTAACAAACACAAAACAATACACAAATGGTGAATGTAATAATGTAGGTAGTTCTAAGCCGAGCTATGCCAACTCTATAGCTTTTTCCTCTATGAGTTGTTGGAATTGATCGAAATTCAAGTACCAAACAAATTAGTAGTTTCACCTTTCGAAATTTGAGATACCCAGTTAGAAACTGGTATTTTTTTGACTTGTATTTTGACATCCTAAAAGTTGTCTCAAAACTCACTTAAGGTGGCTATTAAAAATCTAAGGCCAAAGGTCACAAAAATCGTTTTTTTGCAAATATCTCGTTTCCTATTCATATCTGGCTATTTGTATTTATGATCAATATTGTAGAGTATTAAATTCCCTACAACTTCTCATAGCATGCTCCAAATCGTAAAGATTATAAGATTCAATCGATGAAAGATTTCCAAGTATATAGAGGAAACAGAGTTGATACTCTAGGCTTTATAAATCAGAATATTCATAAGCATACAATAAATTGAATAAACTTTACAGTGTAGGGCTAAGCGAAATTTTGGATATAAGGTACTCTCCTTATATTGTGTTTATAGCAACACCCCGCCTCCGCACAATGTATATATATATATACAATGGACTCGGCCGTTATGTGCTAACTTAAACTAAAGACCAGCCAATTTGGAACTCCCTGTCTGCATCGTTTTTTCCGAGCTCATATAACCCCAATCTATTTAGGTCGCGGGTAAATAGGCTTCTTCTGGGTTAGCTTGTTCCATCTTAGATCTCATATTTGCCCTTAGGGCAAGATTGAGGTCAAGAGTAGGCCCATTTCACAAAAAAACTAAACAGGGAGACTGTGTGAAACTTGTGAATGGGAACCGTTTGTCAATTCCTAGTTCTAGTGGTTCGAAATTCATTGATGTGTATGTAAAAATGTTCAGGTACCTAATTAAATAAGAAGATTACTCTTTGGTTTCTATAGTAAAAAATATATAGAATATAAATTACACGTTCGTACCAGGATGAGCTACTATTTATTGTATTTTTTATTTGGAAAAAACATATGTGGAAAGAACAATAAACGAAGTTAAAATAGTGAGTCATGATTACCTGTCCTTTTGATTGATTTATGAAAAAGCAAGTTTTGGTATACTTCAACAATTTATTAATACTAAACCTGTCGCAATCTCACAGGCCCAGTCCGTATATTTTGACGAGGGTTAGTCCGACCATTGGGTCGATATAGGGTTAAATAATGTACCTAGGGACTGTAGACAATTACCTACTCCAATCTCGGTACCTTTAACACAATAATGTGTACTGGTGAGATTCTATGTGTGCAGGATTCTTGACAAAATTATAAACAACTGTTTCCTCGGGAGGGTTGGGCAGAGGTGTCCTTAAAGTATAGTCATATCCCGTCGGGGCTGCGGGTTGTTCGAAAGAGATACCGCGGCCTCGACACAAAGGGCTAAGAAGGAACATGGGTGGTTTTTAGTCAGTAGAAGTCTGACACTCCCTTTGATGATTTCCCACCGTACAAAAAAAAAAGTTTAGTAATATTTTGCCAGTTACGATTAGCTAAGTCCCATATAATAGGAGACGAGTCTATTGCTATCATCCCGACTCCGTGCTGCTACTGAGAAATTCGTAACAACACTTTGCTTGACCTGCAGGATTCGCACCCAGGATGTCATGCTCAGCAGTAGCGCTTATGACCACTACATCAACGTGGCATAAAAATAATTAAGTAAACCAATAATAAGTTTTACAACTGATATTAACACTGAAAACGGTTTGTTACGAGTTCCTGATATTTGGACACTGTTGCAAGCACGGATGAATGAAAGTTACTGGTGGTGGATAATTTTGAGCAGAGTGATAGTGGAAGCGGTACCGAGCGTAAAAAAACAAACAAAAAATCTTTTTTGCAAAAAAAACAACTGACTTCAAAAACACCAAAAAGTGAAAAATAAACTTCAGAAGAAAAATCAGCTTTTGTAGTCGGTGGCAAAAAAACGAAATCAAACAAACAAATGTCACGGACTTCAGTACCTTTTCTTCTGAAGTTTATTTTTCACTTTTTAGTGTTTTTGATGAGGTTGTTTTTTTGTAAAAAAGTTTTTTTATTTTTTCATTTTTAGTTGTAGTCCTATACAAATATTTACTATGCATTTAACATTCAACCAAGAAACCTAACCCTTAACCTTCAAGATTCCCCTATTATTGCTTTCAACTCCTAACCGTTGAGGAGTAGTACCTTCCATCATCAGCTCATCAACATGAAGTGACGACTGCTTGATGCGAATACTTGAATAGCGCCAGAAAAAGCACGAAACCAGTAATACGTGCCTATGAAATTTGAGGGTTGCCCTCGATTTCTCTGGGGTCCCATCACCAGGTCCCGGTTTCTATATCATGGTACCACCCTTAAAATATCTCCTTTACAATAAAAAAAACATCAAAATTGGTTCATAAACGACGAAGTTATTAGCGGACACTTATAAACGAAAAATGTTCATACATTTAAAAAAAATGTTCATAAAATGAAAAGTACGGGGTCAAACAATGTCAAATTTTTATGGGACCAAATGGCAACTATTACGCATCAAACTAAAAAAGAATCACCTAAATCTATCAATGCGTAAATCGGATCATAAATCTCGGCGTAATCGGTGTACATACATAGAAAAAAAGACGTGTGGCACTGGAGACTGCCGCGGTAAAGCTATTGCATAGCATTTTTTATCAACTTATGCAATTATAATTATTTATTTATTTTATTAATGCAGTATTTTTTTTCCTTTGTTTTTTTCTCTTTGATATTAATTCAAGTTACACTTTGAGCGTGGTGACCGATAAAAAAACTTTTTTTTTTCTTTTATTAAATAAATGAGTGTTAGGTTTTTTTCGTTACGGAATTTCTGGATTCGGTCCCCACGCTCAAGGCCCGCGATAGAAGCTATGCAATAGCTTAAAAAAAAAAACATACCGATCGAATTGAGAAACTCCTCCTTTTTGGGAAGTCGGTTAAAGAGGGTAGCCCGATTTGTCTGCTCATAAACATCCACCCGCAATAACTTCAGTTTATCCGTGATCATAGTTGCAACAGCGTCAAAATATCGGGAACTCGAAACACACAGTACACAATGGTAAATATCTCGTTTTCAGTATTAATGATAATGTTAAACCAATATTCTTGAAAATAGTATATTCGTTTATAAAATTATGTTTCCCATAAACCCTGTGGTGTGAAAATTACAAAAGCGAACTGTATTTTGTTACCGAGCCGCGTATTATTTTATTTTCAAACGCTGACAGGAAGTTACATACGATTGTAATGATTTACTCGTACTTTAATTTAGTTTTAAAACAAACAAAAGGAAGCTAGAGTACCATCCGATATAACTTTAACTTAGTTAAGTTAGACAAAAACATATTGTTCAGGTAAACAGGCTAGTTTCCCAAGACTATTAATCTACCTAACTGAAGTTGGGCCTGGCTAGATTAATTCAGATTTGGATGCGAAGCAATTAACCCAGTATGTTCTCGGTTGTAAACTTGGAAGTGATTTGAATCTCCGTCTTAATTAACTAAATATAAAGGATTAAAGGCGGGTTGTTAGTTCAATCAATGTTAGCTTGGACTTTTGTTGTAAAACAAGAAATACGTAATTGATATTTCTGATTATGAAACTGCTCACCAAATCTATAAATTGAAACTGATGGGACGTTCTATTTTGTCTATTTTGTGCGCCGCCGTCTCACCTAGTGTCAAACTGGTATGTGTATGACGACGTTCGGTGATAAATTGAATCATAAAGGAAAAACCATTTACTGCATCACTGTACAATAACATCATCAGGCGGAGCACGGGACCCAGTCCCTTTCTCTTCGTTCTTTTTTTTTCGTCTTAATATTTTGTATTGACTTGAAAATTGAAAATTCCAGCAATATCACAGTTATACCTACATACGGTCAGCAGCGCCAATATGTATACTGTTTAGATGCACTTTTAGCTTACTGTTTTGATTTCATTGTCATGTGACGTAACGAATCTTATATTTTAGAAGCCATAAAGTAGATCATAATTATTTCAAACTTGCAATCGTAATTACACGAAAATTCGCATTTGAACTGCCAAGTGTATACATTATACCTAATTGCTCGTGACTGTACATACATAAACTCACGATTTTTTCCCATAGGTATAGGTAGAAACTGCAGAGCAATATCTGTCTTACATACTTCTTTTGCTTTGTCCAAGATAGGACCAGATATGAAACTGTTAGTTTCATTTCATCTGGTCATACACCCGTGTTGCAAATACTGCGCAACTGATCTCTCTGAAATAGATAACTCAACAATATCCGATACACTACTTGGACGTCCTCCATTGTTATATTATATGGCATAGGACCACTTTTATTCTACAGAAGTATTCTTTGCTCAACAATAGCTATATTTCATTCTAAAAGAAGATATAAAATAAGTCTTTGAATGTCTGTTTTGTTACTTAAGTCATTAAAACAGCCTAATCCGTCAACTACTTGTACCTAACTTTTGTCAAAATCTTTAGATTATTTACTTGCAGGAAACCCAACATTCGGTACATTGAAAGTCAGAGTCAATCAAGCCGAGTGTCGTCAGGGGACCAGCAAGATAACTTTACAAGGCAGTCCTGGGAATCTAAAACAGCCGGTTTAGCAAAATTATAATTAGTCTAGGAGGAATCAGCGCATGAGTACAGAAAACTATTCCACCTTAATTTTTTTACGCGACCTTCTTTAAACTACTCTACCTAGGATATAATGCATATTGCCATGAGGCAACCGCGGGCCAGATTGTTTAAAAATTGAAAAAAAATGTTGTTTTGCAACTGTACGTTTTTAAATTCTTTATTGAAATAAAAATAAAAAGTTCCTTTGACTTTGCACGATAGAGTTTAATATTTTTGGAAATATGAATTTTGTAGTTCGAAAAATCTCAAAGAACAATGGGAAAATTTGTATGAACTCCGTCCCCACACTTGTACAATTTTATCCTATATATCAAATGAAAGAGCGTAAAAAATACATATTTCAGAAAGAAGTTATTCACCGATAAAGGTAGAAAATATTTTTTCGTTTAACCTGCTTTTTGGGATGTCTATTGATAGGTCTTTCAAAATGACATTGAGGTTTCTAAACCCATTTTTTCTCAAAGTCAATCGTTTGAAAGATAGACACTTCCAAAGTGGTCAAATGATTCCCCCCTCCTCCAACTTTTAAACAAAAGGAGTGAAAAATCTAAAAAACTAAATGCTGTAGATCGCAATGAAAACTTTCAACCAAAATTGGTTTGAACGATTTATACTTTGTAGTTGTTGAGATATAAGATATTTAAAAATCCGCTAATATAACTTTGTCATTCATACAAACCCGAAGCATCAGAAGTCAGAACTCGCAGAAATGCTCTAACTTCCGCTTTGCCGATGACATCGTGCTTTTCCCCGAATCATTACCAGAGCTCGAAGAAATGCTCCAAGATCTGAGCACAGCAGGTCTCGAATTTGGACTTTCATGAATAGATCCAAGACCTAGATCATGACCAACAGCACGAAACGTAGGGTCGCGGTAGACGGGCATTCGTTGCAATATGTCGACGAGTAGACGTACCTGGGCCAGATAGTGTCGTTACAAAACCCGCAAGAAAAAGAAGTCAAACGACGAGTATAGAATGCCTGGAAGACCTTCCGGGCCCTGAAGGAACACATGAAGGGAAACCTTCCACTAACATTAAAAAGAAAACTCGTTGACATGTGCATCCTACCCGTCCTAACCTACGGTGCACAAAGTTGTCACTTACTGAACAACAGAAGTCCAAACTCAAGATTGCCAGCAAGCAATGGAGCGCAGCATAATAGGTGTTAGGCGAACAGATCACGTTATGAGCCTACCACACGCACAGGCTTCGCCACAGTCTTGCCTGCGCGATTACACGGTGCACACAGTATATCGCGCGTGTGTTTGGTAATGGTAATACAGTTTTACCAACCACACGCGCGCGTGGCACACAAAGTGTGGTGAAGCTTGAGCGTGTGTTAGGCCCATTTGAAACATCACCCTGCGCTCCATAACCATAGCTGATGTTGGAGAAAAAACAACCAGGCTAAAGTGGAAGTGGGCAGGCCACGTAGAACGGATGCACCCGGAGTGATGGGCAAAGATTGTCACACACTGGACTACTGAGGAAGGACAGCGCCGCGCCGTCAAGGTCGACCGCGGCGAAGGTGGCGTGACGATCTGATCGTGTTTGCAGGGCTAACATGGCCAGAGATCGTACAGGATAGAAAGGTATGGAAGGAGAAAGGGGAGGCCATTGCGAAAAAAAAGGTAATTTATTATCCTATTAAGATTCTGCTAAAGCTGCCATTTTAGGCGCCCAGTTTTGTTACAGAATTTCGAATAAAGTCAAATGGTATTGTTTACTTCTTCCTACTTGTAGATTTTTAGTAGGCATAGGTACGTAATATTATGTATAATTTTGTAAATAATGGCACCATTACTACACACAGGTGACGCAGGTAACATCACGCAAGTAATCTCCAAAAGGTTAGGCAGCGGTGTATGTAATAGTACACCAACATTTAGGCCTGACTTCATTCAATAATAAACACCCTTTTCCCGCATCATACGTTCTTACGTAAAATAAACAGTAATTAGTTACTTCAAAATTGTATTTATGATGTATTGCCCCAGGAACTTCTTATCTTGTTATAAGCACAAACTCTAGTCTAGTGGTGCGTAATAATATGAACAAAGCTTACCCTATACATAAGTATGTATGCAGCTAATTATTATCGTACATTTAATTTACTGTAGGCTTCTAACTTTTAATTAGATAGGCCTTTGAATTCACGTTAAGCTCAGCTTAACTTACTTAACATAATCATTGTTATAATAAGTTAAGCCGTGTTATACTTCAAAGTAGTACCTCATGTCATATTTTAACAAAGCTGTCACTTGCCATGATACTAGTATTAACATAGGGAGACTAGTCATAGGGTAGTTAACTAAAAAAATGTAATTAGTCCGTCAGATAGATTTTCAAAAAATATTAGACACGTATTTTTTCTTTTTTCACGTAAACAAACAATGAAGACGATACAGTGCTTTGAAAACTCGTGTGACGTCATATTCTAAGACACTAGTATGACATTTTTTACCGGTGAGTGACGTCACCACCCCCCACTCACCGTGTCCGACAGCATTAAATATCTTGGTGTTACATTGGACAATCTTTTGACTTGGAAAAACCAGATTAACTCAGTTGTAAGTCGAGTCAGAAGATTGATCTATGTGTTTAAAAAACTTCGAGCGGCTGCTGATTTCCAGTGCCTTAGAATGGTATACTTTGCCCTTGCTCAATCAGTTCTCAGTTACTGCATAACCACGTGGGGGGGAACGCACAAGACAAACATGCTGCGGGTTGAGAGGGCGCAGAGAGCAGTTCTAAAAGTGCTCGCTAAAAAACCCATGAGATTTCCCACTTCAGAGTTCTACTCAATTTCTGAGGTCCTGTCAGTAAGACAGTTGTTTGTGTTGCAAACAGTGCTTGGGAAGCACCTGCTTCTCCCTTACAAGCCTGAGTCCCTTAAAAAGAACCGTCGTCGTGCCGATAAAGTCTGTCAGACTGAACGCTGTAGTTTAGCGTTGGTCAGTCGCCACTTCACTCACATCAGCTCCAAGATCTATAATACCCTAAATCAAAAAATTAATATATACCCTATGACTAGGAATGTGCTGAAGAGAAAAGTAACCAACTGGCTTATGTGCCTGTCCTATGAAGAAACCGAGCAACTTATGGTGTCGTAAAAGCGGTTGACACACACATACACACCATAACACACCCCATCCCCACTTCCACTCCACATTTATACAATACATAACCACATAGTGTATAAATTATTATAATTTTTATTGTTTCTCTTTTTATATTATTTTGATTCACTTTGTTTTTGCTGTATAAATTAACTTATTTTAGGTTAAACTGGAACAATGTCTGTTTATTATTTTGTTTTTGAATTTGGGCGTTGATAGCTGCGCCACAGTATCTTACTTATGTAGCTATCTTCGTTTTTTCTATGTAACCTGTGCACCTAAGTTGTTCCAAATAAACATTATTATTATTACTCAAATCTTTGACGCGTTTTATCTTAGTCAATTTTTATTGATTTGATAAAATAAAAAATACGTGTCCAATATTTTTCGATAATCTAACAGACGGACTAATTAGAATCATATTTTTTTGTCAGTAAACGTCCCTATTAGTGACCGATACTTAAGGCCGTTGCGTTGCTAAAATCCCAAAAACGACATATGTTTAAAGAAATTTGTTGAGGAATCCTTCCGTACGATTTCCATATAAAAAATATATGTTATACTTAAACTCATCACAAATAATTCGTATTGTTTAAAATTTTAATAAACCTTCACATTATTTAATAAAAAATCGTAGTATGTCTTAACCTAAATCGAATTTTGTCTCTGTAACGGCTGAATAGTTCGGTATGAATTTTATACCCAAAAATACGTAGTGATGTATTTATCAATCCGTATTGTTTATTTTCTCTGATTTGTAATAATTTTTTAAAATAATAAATTAATTCCCGACATTTTGAGGCAAATGCGGCGCGAGACCCGTCGCGCATACTCGGAACGCGCTGCGCCAGTGTCTCGATGACTGTTGTCACGGGTGGACTGCACGCATGTCATTACTTCACAAATAAAATTCAAAAGTTCACGTTTTTAATGTTTTCTGAATTAAAACATATTGTAAATTGTATAGTTATCAATATTTCGTAAAATAAGAACAGAAAATAAGTTTGTAAATATATTTAAAGTAGTTTGTAATTTCGTTTTGTTGTTTGCACCTATCATAGACTAAGCTGACTATGCCTAATAAACGTTAAGTGACGCGTGGCCGAGCTCTCCAAAACTATTAGTAAATTACCTATGTTTCTTAGTAGATATTTTGGTATATAGATATATCTATGATATTATTTTAATTTTGGACTGCCTCGTTGGTCTAGTGGTCGTAAGCACGATGCTGAGCATGAGGTCCTGGGTTCGATTCCCGGGTCGGGCAAAGTGTTATTGGGTTTTTCCATCAGGAAATTATAAGTAACAGCCACGGAGTCCGGATCTGTGCCCGGTTGATGGCAATAGGCTCGCCCCTATTATATGGGACTTAAACATAACTGGCGAAATGTGGGTGTACTATTAGGTACACCTCTGACTAACCCTTCGGGGATTACAGGCGTGATGTTATGTTATCTAACTATTTTGTCTTGAGATTTTCGTTTGATGGAAGATGGAGATCTAGATGACTGATGATGTCTCGTACCTAATGATGGTCTCTCTTACTACATGATACATTTTGAAGGTCTGATGAAGACCAGGTAACTGCTTATCGGTTCTCAGTCACGGAAATAGTCAGAATTCTCCAACTTTCAGCTTTTATCTCATTGAGCACGGATGCTACTACATGATACATTTTGAAGGTCTGATGATGATCAGCTAAGTGCTTATCGGTTCTCAGTGACGGATGTAGTTAGAATGACATAGCTTTCAGATTTTATCTTATTGAGCACGGATGCTACTACATGATACATTTTGAAGGTCTGATGATGACCAGCTAAGTGCTAATTGGTTCTCAGTGACGGATATAGCTAGAATGACCTAGCTTTCAAATTTTATCGATCTAAGCACGGATGGTACTACATGATACATTTTGAAGGTCTGATGATGATCACCTAAGTGCTTATCGGTTTTCAGTGACGGATGTAGTTAGAATGACCTAGCTTTCAGATTTTATCTTATTGAGCACGGATGCTACAACATGATATATTTTGAAGGTCTAATGATGATCACCTAAGTGCTTATCGGTTTTCAGTGACGGATGTAGTGAGAATGACCTAGCTTTCAGATTTTATCTTATTGAGCACGGATGCTACTACATGATATATTTTGAAGGTCTGATGATGACCAGCTAAGTGCTTATCGGTTCACAGTGACGGATATAGCTAGTATGACCACCATCAGGTAAATGGCACCATCAGTCTCCAAGACCTCTTCGAGCTCTTTCGAATGAGTCGTGTGTGGACACGACGGTTCTACGTGGTGCCGTCAATGAGATCCTATACCCACCTTCGGAGTCCACCATCAGGTACGAGACATCATCAGTCATCCAGATCTTCATCTTCCATCAAACGAAATTCTCAAGACAAAATAATTAAAACGATAAAACAATTAACACCATTAAAACAATAACATACATTACATAACATCGCGCCTGTAATCCCCAAAGGGTTAGGCAGAGGTGTACCTAATAGTAGGCGTGATGTTATGTTATGTATGTTATTATTTTAATTGTTTTATCGCTTTTAGCGATAAAACAATTGTAGCAAAGAACAATTGTAGTCGTTCTTGTAGCACGGATACTACTACATTTTGAAGGTCTGATGATAACCAGCTAAGTGCTTATCGGTTCTCAGTGACGAACGTAGTTAGCATGACCTAGCTTTAAAATTTTGTCGATTTGAGCACGGATGCTACTACATAATACATTCTGAAGGTCTGATGATGACCAGCTAAGTGCTAATTGGTTCTCAGTGACGGATATAGCTAGAATGACCTAGCTTTCAAATTTTATCGATCTAAGCACGGATGCTACTACATGATACATTTTGAAGGTCTGATGATGATCAGCTAAGTGCTTATCGGTTCTCAGTGACGGATACAGTTATGATACCACAGCTTTCAGATTTTATCTTATTGAGCACGGATGCTACTACATGATACATTTTGAAGGTCTGATGATGATCAGCTAAGTGCTTATCGGTTCTCAGTGACGGATGTAGTTAGAATGACCTAGCCTTCAGATTTTATCTTATTGAGCACGGATGCTACTACATGATACATTTTGAAGGTCTGATGATGACCAGCTAAGTGCTTATCGGTTCACAGTGACGGATATAGCTAGAATGACCACCATCAGGTAAATGGCACCATCAGTCTCCAAGGCCTCTTCGAGCTCTTTCAAATGAGTCCACACACGACGGTTCTACTCAGTGCCGTCAATGACATCCTATACCCCCCTTCGGAGTCTACCATCAGGTAGCTGGTATCATCAGTCTGCAAGGCCCCCTCGAGCTCTTTCAAATGAGTCCAAATACGATGGTTCTACTCAGTGCCGTCAATGAGATCCTATACCCACCTTCGGAGTTTACCATCAGGTGCGAGACATCATCAGTCATCCAGATCTTCATCTTCCATCAAACGAAATTCTCAAGACAAAATAATTAAAAGCGATAAAACAATTAACACCAGTACAGGATCTCATTGACAGCGCTGCGTAGAACCATCGTGTTTGGACTCATTTGAAAGAGCTCGAGGAGGCCTTGGAGACTGATGGTGCCATTTACCTGATGGTGGTCATTCTAGCTATATCTGTCACTGTGAACCGATAAGCACTTAGCTGGTCATCATCAGACCTTCAAAATGTATCATGTAGTAGCATCCGTGCTCAATAAGATAAAATCTGAAAGCTTAGTCATTCTAACTACATCCGTCACTGAGAACCGATAAGCACTTAGCTGATCATCATCATACCTTCAAAATGTATCATGTAGTAGCATCCGTGCTCAATAAGATAAAATCTGAAAGCTAGGTCATTCTAACTACATCCGTCACTGAGAACCGATAAGCACTTAGCTGATCATCATCAGACCTTCAAAATGTATCATGTAGTAGTATCCGTGCTCAGATCGATAAAATTTGAAAGCTAGGTCATTCTAGCTATATCCGTCACTGAGAACCAATTAGCACTTAGCTGGTCATCATCAGACCTTTAGAATGTATTATGTAGTAGTATCCGTGCTCAAATCGATAAAATTTTAAAGCTAGGTCATGCTAACTACGTTCGTCACTGAGAACCGATAAGCACTTAGCTGGTTATCATCAGACCTTCAAAATGTATCATGTAGTAGCATCCGTGCTACAAGAACGACTACAATTGTTTTTTGCTACAATTGTCTTATCGCTAAAAGCGATAAAACAATTAAAATCATTAAAATAATAACATACATAACATAACATCACGCCTACTATTAGGTACACCTCTGCTTAACCCTTTGGGGATTACAGGCGCGATGTTATGTAATGTATGTTATTGTTTTAATGGTGTTAATTGTTTTATCGTTTTAATTATTTTGTCTTGAGAATTTCGTTTGATGGAAGATGGAGATCTGGTCTCGTACCTAATGGTGGACTCCGAAGGTGGGTATAGGATCTCATTGACGGCACTGAGTAGAACCATCGTGTTTGGACTCATTTGAAAGAGCTCGAGGAGGCCTTGGAGACTGATGATACTAGCTACCTGATGGTAGACTCCGAAGGTAATTATAGGATCTCATTGATGGCACCACGTAGAACCGTCGTGTGTGGACTCATTTGAAAGAGCTCGAAGAGGCCTTGGAGACTGATGGTGCCATTTACCTGATGGTGGTCATTCTAGCTATATCCGTCACTGTGAACCGATAAGCACTTAGCTGGTCATCATCAGACCTTCAAAATGTATCATGTAGTAGCATCCGTGCTCAATAAGATAAAATCTGAAAGCTAGGTCATTCTAGCTATATCCTTCACTGAGAACCAATTAGCACTTAGCTGGTCATCATCAGACCTTCAAAATGTATTAAGTAGTAGCATCCGTGCTCAGACAGATAAAATTTGAAAGCTAGGTCATTCTAACTACATCAGTCACTGAGAACCGATAAGCACTTAGGTGGTCATCATCAGACCTTCAAAATGTATCAAGTAGTAGCATTCGTGCTCAGTTAGCTGAAAGCTGGAGCATTCTGACTATTTCCGTGACTGAGAAGCGATAAGCAGTTACCTGGTCTTTATCAGACCTTAAGAATGTATCGTAGGAGTACCTGTGCTCAGTGAAATAACTAATGAAAGCTAGGTTATTACTTCATTAGTCAAAGTGTATAATTTATTATTAAATATTTTATTCATACATTATGATGTAGGTACTCCAAGAGAAACAAAATATGTTAGGCAAATACGATGACCACTCTGCGACACATTTCTGTTCTTTGTTACGTTTTTCTGTAGTACAGTCGTTTGCCGGTAGGGGCCGAAAAATAAACAAAAGCCAGTACAGAGGTCAAATCGTCAAAGTCATCCACTGCTGTGATCCCCTTAAACACATACTCATTAAAACCAACAACTTGAATAACATTAAATACAGGGATATTATTTATCCGTTGCGTCGTTTAAAAATGAAAAGCATATTTAATCACTGCAAAGAATTTTCATTTTACAATTCACATTAACGTTCTCACGTAACAAAGCTCATTAATTTCAACTGGAATTTAAATTTTAATCAGTTATATTTTGTTTTACAGCGCTTCAACCCTTGTGTTTATTTTAAAACTTCGATAGCATTGTATATAGAGTAAAACATAAATTATAACTTTGTAGGTTGTGGTGATGACTTTGGAACATGTAGGTAAACGACGAACCTTTTTTTTCTGATGCGTGGAAAATCAGCAAATGACTCCTCCCGCTCTGCCCAGAGCGGTATGGAAGTGTCAGACTTCTACTGACTAAAAACCACCCATGTTCCTTCTTACCCCTTTGAGTTGAAGCCACGGTATCTCTTTCGAATACCCCCAGCCCCGACGGGAAACGAAGAACCTTCAAAATGGTTTAGTTAAATGGTGGTGATCCATGCGTTATGCTGAATGCTCGTTAACGTGTACTGGCAGTTGTGACTGGTCAACTCTTAGCTGGCACGACTTATTTGAATAATTATTTTATTTTTGAATCGTCGTTTTTGACTTTACGTATTTTCGCGGAGTCTTTGATCGTGCACATCTTGCTACACCCGTTCTCACATAATATACCATATCATCATGAATGATGTATCCAAGGCTTTTTAAAATATCCTGATTTAAAAGTGTCTCTGGAATATCTTGCTCGTTCTTCTCCATAGAGATCTACGCTAGGGAATGGGCAACTACAGTCATTCACAGTTATTATACCTTGTGACTGGGACTGTAGCTTCTTTTTTATTTTGTATTTGTTTTTACTATTTAAAAGTGCATGTAACTGGCCTACTTGAAATAAATGATTTTGATTGAATTATTTTCACCAAAATAATAATAAGCCTTGAAATGTTTTGTTAGCTTTTATTCGTTCCACTCCACTTCATCGAGGGTATAAAGTACACATGCTCATTTCAATTATATTTCTTTGTGTAATGTTTCGACGCGCACTGAACAATTTATTTATTTTCACATTTTCCTTTTCCCATCCTCGATTCATCTCTGTTGGCGATTGTATGCATTTAACATAATTTAAGCTGGAGCTCCCGACCGAAGCTACTCATTACCATTAGCATAATGTGGTGACTATGTATTCTGTTGTTAAGCTGTTCTCTCGGTGCCGTAACGCCGCTGTGCACACACGCTGCTGGGATGGACTGTGATTACACTCCCCGCTCACTTTATTTACATCTTCCGCATCACATGAATTCGTAATACGTATTATTAATAACGTAAAAAGGGCTAGCTGTAGCAAGCTGTATGTCTATCCTTACTGTGTATAACGGGCTTCTCCCGGGGATTCACGGGTTTTCATTGGTTAATGGTTACAGCAGGAACATTATTGCTTCACTTTAAATGCGGTTGTTAAATATCATAGTGTAAAGAAAGAAAACAAATTTAATGAGAACTAAACGTTACACATAATCAATGAGGCTATTTGTTGGTTTTGTTTGTGATCCTTAACATCCCTACTGTTTTTTTATAAATGTTTTCAATGTCACCACGCCACGCCACGTCTATAAAATTATATGGGTAAGTACGGATTATTTTTTTGGGAAATATTTTAAGAAAAAAAATGAGGAAAAAATAAATACAAAAAAAATAATCTCAGTGCATCAACAATATATTCAAACAAATCACAAAAAGTGAAACCATTATTTGGGTTCGACCTTGCGACCAATAGTCTGCAGAGCGGTCACTAATCCGATATGCTGTTCACTCCTTTGCCACATTTTTTAAATAGCCGTTCTGAGCGTCGACATGACTAAAACACTTACTGACATAATGCGATATTGCTCACCCTCTTTAGCAAGTAGCGTGATAATATTTAGCCTTTTTTTTGGCGGGTGGAAAATCATCAAAAACCCCTCCCGCTCTTGGGCAAAGCGAAAGGGAGTGTCAGACTTCAACTGACTAAAAACCACCCATGTTCCTTCTGAACTTAGGCCTTTATGTCGAGGCCGCGGATAACCCGCAGCCCCTAATATTTAGCCTAACATTTGAAGAAGCCTGTTAGGAATATTTGAGAAAAATTTAAACAGTCTTTGTTTTTTTTTTTTGCGCCATCTCGGAATATCAATTTGATTTTATCATAATATGTATAGATAAGGAGGTAACTCGACGTGTTGATGGCTACATTTGTTGTAAAATTAAAAAAAATGTAACCAATAAACTGTTCTACCGAAATGCAGTAGTTTTTGAGTTATTTGGATTTTATTAAAATCTCAAATTTTACCAATTTTTAAGTTTAAGTTTTAAGGTTTTTGTTAACTTTTAATCATTAACAAAGTAGCGGAGTAAATCATATTTGGCTAAAAAACTACAGAACTAACTCTTTTTGTTATAACTACTAGGTAATTCAGAAACTACGGAACATTTTGTAACTCTGTTGCATTTTGCAATGAAGGAATACGTCGAGTTACCTGTATTTTCCCCGTAGCGCCAGCTTCATTGCTGCATTTATTACATATACTCCACAGATTCCAGCTCTGGTTCCAGGAAAAAAAATTATATTGTACTTTAACGTTTATATTATTTTATTGCGCACTCTGTTAAACAACTCAAATGTTAAACGAATGTTAAATTGTTTGAGCACTATGCTTGCTCAAACAATTTAACATTGAATCATTATAGTGCAGCATTGTATTATTTTTATTTGAAAATTCGAACACATATCGTGACATATGCTTACCTATTATTTGATCTGAGTGCTTACCTTTATGGATTAATTATAATCCAAATACCAAATTAAGCAAAATGCAGAAATCATAGCATTTTTTTTAATCTACCATAGATTGAATATTGTATTATTATTTTTTGCATCTTAAATGATTTAGAATTCATTCGTTAGGACTGAATGAAAGTGTTGCTCAAAATAATAAAGACTCTTAGTCTGTGCAACTCAATTAAACATTTCCGTAAGTTCATCAGACTATCTGTAATTAAACTCTGTAAAACTCTGAGTTTTCATAAACTTTTGGTTTCATAATTCTCATAATTTTTGGGTTTCACCTCTTTGGAAATTACTCGGGTTTCACTTGACTGATTTCAAGTACAACGAAGAGGAAGGTATCAGTTTCAATTTCAACAAAAAAATTACCAAAAAGTACAAGCGTCTCAGAAAGTTTTCTGTTCTGAAATCGATATTTTATTTGTTACGGAAATTACAATTCACCTAATACTTGCATGTAGAAGACATTCTAAATAAAACTTGCTTGATAGAAATCCTTTTCATTTCAGATTATCATGACATACAAGAGACTGTCTGTAAGCATGTGCATGTTTATCTGCACGATATAATTATGTCAACGCAATACAGTCGCTTCCGTAGCTGGCGGCGAACGCTACGCCACTACGAGGAACCGCTACGCCGTAGCAACAAGCTAAGTTAATTTGTGTAGGCGGCAGATACCCGATTTGAGGCTTAACTTATTACGCGCTAGAAAGTAGGTTATTTTCAAGGAAAACTTAGATATAAGAAGGCAAACTTCACTAAGTAGCTGTATTCTCTAAAGTTCTGTAATAATGTTGACAAAACTTTCAGAATTTGCCAAGCAGTTGTTATAACACAGTCACTTCGAAACCGTCGCTAAGAGTTTAAACTTTGGAGGTTAGTTTACTGACACAATGTTATATTAGACCAACATGCTCTTATACAACATTGACAAATGCCAAATTAAGTTAATTTAATCTCCTTGGATTTAGGTAACTTTTTGAAGAACAAAATGAGCTTAAAACTTTCTATGTTTATGCTTAATTTTATAAGGGAGATTTAATGGAGCCATTTCGACATTCTTAGCTGCGATAATAAGTTTTCTTTAATTATAAAATGACATCCGAAATCATACGACACATTTTATCTGACTATTATATAGAATATATGAATGAAACTCGTCACCATACTCAAGAGACTTCCCGCTATCAATCATAAACGTTAAACCGTCAATACGCCCATAAAAACACGATAAACATTTTAAAATCTGTCCTCGAAAAGGTATGTAGACAGAACGAAATGGGTCGTAAAGGAAATTATGACTGAGATGAGAGCACATCACATGTTTGGGAAATTAACCGTAAATCGAGAGCGATGGAAATCTGAGGTAAATGGACCAAAAAGTTCCGGAGAGCACGTTGAATCACCTTAGCCTTCATTTTGGAGTATGACAACGAACGGTTCAAAGAGAAAGAGGCTTTTTGGAACAAGATTGTGTTTATGCTGAATTTTCGTCTTTTTCTGTGTTCTATCGTAATAGGAGAACACACAAGATGTGTCTTGTGGCGTTCGTTTCAATAGTTAGGTATTTAATTTCTTTTATTAAAGAAAATATAATAATATTTAAGAGTGCCAGTCTTAGCCGAGTAAAAGTGTTAAAGTACATTAAAATCATTAAAAACCGGTTTGCGTGTTCTTTGTTTATGAAAAAAAAACCGTTAGTCACGAGTATGTTTAAGATCCGAGATTGTTAACGTCGTGATTAGAGGACTACCTGACAAATTAAAAAGTTTTTAACATAAAAGAAATTAATAGGAACCTAGACATACCTACTCTTCCTTGAATAATAATAAAAAAAATAAAATCCGCTCAGTTTTCGAGGAAAAAACGAACCGTTACTATATCGCACTCTACGAGGGCAGCACAGAGTACATTATTATTAGGCAGGCTAGACGCAGCGCGACGGATAAAGTTTTATTCCAATACCATTTTGTTAGACCTCTTAACAGTATTGGTGAGGAGTTAAACTTTTATACTGCCGCCGCCGCATAAAATCTCGTGCCGAACATTATTTAACGACCCGTAAAATGTAACTTTCATGAAGCACTTGTGTATAAAGAAGAGTACAAAACGTGCAGTCTAACATATTAAGACATTGTGTGAAATACCCATTATACTCCGTCATAAATTACATCTTGATATTTTTTTTTGTAAGCATAAAAGGGTCTTCAGACTACTCTGTAGAATGAACATCGTGGGACGTTCGTTCCACGTAAAGCTGTTCTTTGCTCGAGAGTTCACGAGAATGAACGTTTCTGAAAGGCCTTTGTGAATATGAGTTCTTACTGCAATAGCTGCTGATTGCCGCTCAAGGCTTAGTGCTTTAATTTACTAATGAATGTTAGTGTATTCCAGAGATATATATTCAGTTAAAAGTTGAAGTTAAAAGTGAAGAAGTTAAAGTGCAAAGATATACAACCGCAATCGAGGTATACTCCGTGATCACGCGCCCCTCAAAGAGATGTCCGCACCATGCCGACGCCAGCCGGCGCTGCGGGACTGTTCGAAAGAGATACCGCATCCCCGAAACGGAAAGGGCTAAGAAGAACATGGGTAGTTTTTTAGTCAGCAGAAGTCTAACACTCCCTTCTGTTTCGTCCAGAGCGGGAGAGAGGGGGGTCATTTGATGTTTTCCCAACCACCAAAAAAAAGTGGTAAACTTAGTGAGATTTTCAGTTTCACCAATGTGTTGCCCTTCCTTGAGGAGTTGAGGTGGATCGGATGATCAATTTACCAAGCCATACGAGAAGTACGCACTTAAACATGGAGTTGTAGATAGCAACCTGAAATTCTGTACAATACCTGCATTATACACCTAAGCATTTTTATTGTATTTTATCTTTTGCGGAATGCCGTGGATAGGTGGCGTCGTTGTATTATAAATACTGCATGTTCTTGCAGTTCTGTGCTCGTATTTGTTACGCATTTTTGAACAAACACACTACAAAATACGGGTGTCGTTAGAGAGATTTAATTACCTTACATAAATATTATATTTATGTTAAGTAGTGTGAAGGGCGATACGGCAAGAAAAGACGTGTCTTACGATATGACGAGTAACATTGAAGTTTGGTGAGAACGATGGTGATTATGCTAAGTTCTAAGTTAATATTGAAGGATGGAGAGGGAAAGGAAGGCCAAAGAAAAGAATCCGCAATCCATCCATTGTGAAGAATGATATGAAAAAGAAAGGAGTAAATGCCATCGTGACAGGGAACAATGGAAGAAGAAAACGTGTTGTAAAAACGTTTTCTTCTTCCATCATCTTCCTGCCCTTATCCCATTCTATGTGGGCATAGAATGGGATAAGGGCAGGAAGATGATGATGCTAAGTGTGTTTAATTTACAATAATTTTATAACGCCAGTACCTAAGTGCTTTCCGTTGTTTCATTAAAACACTTCGTTCGATCATTTATATAAACAGACTGTCTGACTTATCAACACGCAGATAAAAGTTCTGGAAAAAGAAATGTTTTTCTGATACTATCTACTAACTTTTCGTCTCGGTAAAATGATATCATGAAAGCGTTGTTATTTTCTTTCCATTTGTCTTTTATTACAAAAAGAGGGTTCAAATGACCCCAACTTTACTGACTAGACTGAATCGTTAGGAATAGTGAGTGTAATAAAATAAATGTTACGAAATAACCCGGTTTTATCTCGCAACATATAAAATCTAGTTTCGACCTTAATTCAATTGATTGCACACAGTATTACCAGAATGTAAATAACCCGGCCATGTGTTAACTTTGTGTTAACGAAATTAAATGCTGATTTAATTTTCGTACGCTTATGCTAGTAACATGCTAATAGTCAATTAGATGTTAATATGCTATGGTAAAATTAATAGTGGCGTACAAAATTACTTCCAGGTCAGGGTACTAGGTAATTGATTGTTGTGGGAGGCACCACCCTGCGGAGCCTGCTGGCAAACTGCCATTATGGGTCGTGACTCCACAGGTGATCACTGTAGCGGCCAGCGGCAATACAAGGGATAAACCCCTAAACAGAATATTGATTTTGGTAATACCATAACCACTTTAAGCTATATGGAGATTGGATAGATGCAAATACTTGAAAGCCTGTCTATACGAAACATCTGCGTCTACCTGAAATTTAAGTGAACGAAATTTTTCTTTGGCCAGAGGCTACGTGTTGCCATACAACGTGGTAACGCTGCCAGTCTCTTGGGCACTTTACCTGCTGACAGCGTTGAGGAGGAGTTTTTCGATGCCCTTTTATAGTCGGTTGTTAGTTTAGTTAATATATTTTGTTGTTATGTTTAGTATAGTCATATTACGAAATATTATTTTGGGAATCTCCTTCCTCCATCCGATCAGTGAGAGTAAGGTAATATTCAGGATGCTCTGTGAGCAACTGTTTGTTTGCGGGGTTGGCTTGTCGCCAGTAAACTTGCACTGGCTTCAACAAATTGCGCGCGAGGCTGGCGCCGTTACACAGTTGATTTAACATCACGTCAATGGCATCAGGCACTAATGATGAGCTACTTTTATTTAACATAACATAACATTTATTTATTATCAGGCTACTTTGGCCCATATATAAAAAACATTTTTTTTTTGGCGAGTGGAAAATCATCGAATAACCCCTCCCGCTCTTGGGCAGAGCGAAAGGGAGTGTCAGACTTCTACTGACTAACTTCATGTCGAGGCCGCGGTATCTCTTGCGAACAACCCGCAGCCATATATAACCGTACAGACTAAAATACATATGATATAATACAGTTTGTATTAGTGAATAAAACCTTAAAACTATATTAGAAAAAGTGAAAAGTGAAGCTTATTCCTCGGCGCTTATGAAATAGTCTGTCACATTCAGTAAAAGGCACTAAAGTATCTCTCTGATGTAGTTTCTCGAAATTACAAGTTGCATTGATCAGTCATATTATTATTATGATTACTATTGTTTATTTTCAGCTGCGGTTTAGGCGGTATGTTTTTTTTTAAAGGTGCCCCACTTTGTATTTCTCCTGTTACGTGGGTGTGTTTACAAACATTTAAATTCACATACACAAACCAAACACCCAGACAACTACGAGTACCTGTCGGCCATACAAATATTTGTTCCGTTCGGGGATCAAACCTGCGACACGCAGCGAAGAAGTCAATCGCTTCAGCTTCTGCGCCAACCGTGCCATCAAATTGTTTTAAAATTAGTCTCACTAAGGATTTTTGAATTTTGAATTAGTTGGAAAAGTATATGCTGATGATGAATCTTTATCAAAGTTTAGATATATAGGCATGCAAAATAAATGTACCTTCGCGAGATTCGAACATCTAGTTAAAAAATAAACCTATGAAATAATAATTGGAACATAAAGCTACTGGTGTTACATTTGTTGGACTCGCTAAAATAAACTTAACTTTAAAAATCGTGTTATACCACAACAGAGCGACTCTGTACGAAACACGCAACTATTAGCATTTTAAAAGGTAGAATAAAATTAACATAGATTAGCAAACTACGCGGTAAAAAGGATTCTGCTGTCTGGCAGCTTAATACTTTCTACTCGGAATTTATAATAACTTCCACGAAAAAAGTTCTAATTTTCATTCTATTTTTCTCCCGGATTAAGTATCCATTTGGCTCTGACATGTGACTCTGTGTGTTCTTATAAACACATCTATTATATAAATAAAGTGACAAGTACTGACTGACTGAATCACCAACGCAGGTTTCTAGGTCCAAGGGTTTGGGCTGGCCCAAACCCTTGGACCTAGAAACCTGAAATTTTGCACAGAGGATCCCATTATAATGTAGGCGAGAAATAAGGTGTTTTTTGAAATTCAACTCAGTAAGGGATGAAAGCTTGTATGGAAAAATCGTCATTATTTATATTTCCAACAAACACGCGGACGAAGCCACGGGCAAAAGCTAGTGTGTAATAAGCATCCAATAAACACGGTCTGTTATAATCCTACAAATTAATAAAATATCGACAGTTTTTATTTGCTTCCATACATCCTGTGTACTAACGAACGGAATATATTCACTGATTGAAAGCTCTCATGAGAAAACTGTTTGCAAACGAATTCAAATTCATACAATTTTTTGAGTTCCGCAGTCAATACGGAACCCTTATCGTTTTGTCATGTCCGTCCGTCTGTCTGTCCGCTAGTACTAGTAAACTGCAATTTGGAATGGATATATATTATACAGATTAATTACGCTGACAAAGTGGTGAAACAAATCTTGAATGGTATTTTATAAGGTATCTCCAGCACACGTAAAGCGGGAATGTTTTTTTTTCTCGTGTAACCCATAGTGTGTGATGTCGTTGGATAGGTCTTTAAAAATATTGCTAGTTTGTCCTAATACTTTTTTTATTAAGAGATTCGTTTGTGACTGCTAAGCTTAAACCCCCTCTTATCAGCTAAACGGTTGTGTTTGGGTCTGTGAAAAATTATTCGCGGTGGTAGTAGGTATATATATGGAAATTTAAAAATAAACTATCACAGCTACTTAGCTGTGATAGTTTATTTTACAAAGCCTACTTAGGCTTTACAAGTTTACGAGTTATAGTCGGCCAACTTATAAAATGTATTTGTATAACATATTTTCCTAAACAAGTATGGGAGCACATTTTTTTAACTGCAAATGTAAATTCGGTCTCTATAATCACAATAAAAACCATCATTCGGAGGCAGAGCTGCGTATGTTGATGGGTAACTACGGGACCCTACATTGTGCGTGGCCCGACACGCACTTGGCCGGTTTTTTAACTTTACACCCAGCTGCTGTAAAATTCGGCATCGTGTAAAGTTGGGCAGTTTAATTTCGATAACTTTTCAATCGATTACCACATTGGATTCGTATTTCAAGATATTCAAAGTCTTTAATAGAGAAAAAATCGCCTACGAAAAATATTAAAATAGTCCGCATATCAACATAAATATTTTATGATGCTTCGACCCAAAGCGATTTGCAATATTTTATCGTACTAAGGGTGGGTTGCACCATATTACTATAACGATAACCAAACCGTAACAAGCCATCAAATTATACTTTTTTAGTGCTTTTATGGCTTGTTACGGTTTGGTTATCGTTATAGTAATATGGTGCAACCCACCCTTAGTTGGTAACTGCCGTCTTATAAAGCGCGGTGTATTTAAACAATATTTGTATAGTCCAATGGATTTTATCTGTAATCCGATAACGATTTGTGTAGGTGGAAAAAATGAGCGCCCCGCGCCCTCAGGTACAATAAAATTCTTCCTAACATGAATCAGACAAGTATAATTCGGTAATGTTGTTGTTTCGTTTTTTGGATATGGCTGTGGTAACGAGAGTCAACGACAGTCCACCCAAGTTCAAGAATGGACTTCAGTCGGCACTATATATGGTTCTTAATGTAATCACGCACAACACCAGTTAGATTCCTGGAAGGCCACCAAGGCCAAAGTATGTCAGCAAGTACTCCATTCCAAAGCGACATGATGGCGAATGTAAGCTCGTTATTTCCAAGAAATAATACTTTCATTCGGTATACCTAATACTCTTAAAGAAAGCTAAACAAAGACACCGTTTACGATTCTTGTTATTTTAATTCAAGTCCGTATACCTAAGCGTATTAGCGGTAACGAATAATATCTCTACCAGTATAACCAATTCAACTCTAACCTTTGGTTTTTTGTTCGCAGAAATCTTCACAACAATTTGCGTCGCGCTTTTTCCCTGAAGCGTAATCCGCCAGACTCGACAGGAAAGTACGGGCAATAAATAAATAGTGCAAAAAAATATAATCCATTGGGACTATAACGAACTTATAACTTATCTGTCAACGGAGATTCTCTACTTAGGAACGGAAAAAGTTGACAGTGAAGAGTTTAGTGATAAAAGATGAAAAAACATTTATAGAGAACCTGGGGAAATAGAGTATTTTTCATGGAACTCAACAATTTTTTTATAAATGCAGAACCATTCAACATTAAGATACAGTTCTGAGAGAAACAAACAGAGATAAGTTGTAATAAATGCTAGAAGCGCGTTGCCAAATAGTCTGAACTTAGCAAACGTTCAGAATTTTGGGTTCCTGTAAATGCATTTAATGATAACCAACTAACGTTTTCAATATAGACTTGTTTCGAGAAACCGTTTCGTTTCGAACTCGGCTAAGTAGAACAAAGTGGAAGAGGGAGACCTACATGATTCAAACCATTTTCGCAATGAAGCTAGATTAGTCCCCTCTAACTTTTAAACTGAGAGAGGGACACATCTAAAAAAGGAGCAGTAGATCGCAACAAAAACTTTCAATCAAAATTGGTTTGAACGATATATAGTATATAGTTTATGAGATATAGCATATGTAAAAAACCGCAAATATAACTTTGACATTCATACAAACACTATGAAAAACAAACTTATCAAAAAATATGCATTCTGTTGCCGCTTTAACAAGAAATAATACAAATTAAAGGGAGCTTCCTTGCTACAATGGTACGAAACCCTTCATGTGCAAGTCCGACTTGCACTTGGCCAGCTTTTTTAAAATAAATATTCAAACTCATCACATTATAAAAAAATTATTGATCGTTTATCCTTCAAGCTTTATTTCCATGACACTTAAAAACTTGGAACCAGTTCCCCTTTGACATTAAGCCGACCAGTTGTTTCTTCGCTCATCTTCATACTACACCATAACACACGAGCCGCACATAAAGTTATCTCAAAGTTACCTAGATAACGCAAGAATCAAGATCTGTATAAATACCAAGTCATATGAACTACTCGTATACAAACTTACCATATAAAAATCGTCATCTTCCTGGCCTTGTCCCATTGTATTTCGGGTCGGCGCAACACGTTTTCTTCTTCAATTACTCTACAAAAATAAAAAACTTTTTTACAAAAAAGAAAACCGACTTCAAAAACACAAAAAATTGAAAAATTAACTTCAGAAGAAAAATCTACTTCTAAAATCGATGGCAAAAAAAAACGAAATCAAAGAAACAATTAATGTCACTGACAATGTGACTTCAGAAGTAGATTTTTCTTCTGAAGTACTTTTTCACTTTTTTGTGTTTTTGAAGTCAGTTTTAAGCAAATTAGGTTGCTGCGACAGTAACCTCTTTAAGTATAAAATATTTAAGTAGGGCAAGCGAATAGAATGGGCTCTAGCGTTACCTAGGCACAGCTATATCTGTGTCGTAGAATCTGTGACGTCACAACAAATAGGCCAGCTAATAGAGGGCCCGTTACTGGGAATAGCTCACACAATACGTGACATAGTAAAATGGGGTGAATAGTAACTCACGGGTGAATCGAGACAGAACTTTGAGAAGGATTTTAACTTTGAATGAATGTGGTATGTGGCAAAAATGGTTTCTATTTAATAAAATAAAATTAAGTGAATATAATAGAGTACTTGTCGGTAACATATCGTATTCATTCAATGTTAAAATCCCTTTCAAAGTTCTGTCTCGATTCATTCACCCCATTTTACTGTACCTATAGCTACTTACATTATGTATCAGATAGAATATTAATTAAGCTTTGCAATGTGATATATGGCGGCGGTAATGACAGGTTATATCTTTGGGATAATGGGCAAGTAATTAATATGTAATACGTAATTGGAGCAGCGGTGGTCAAGTGGTGTCGGCCCCGACTTACGAACAGAAGTCGTGGTTTCGAACCCTGACAGGCGTATTACTTTTTGTAATTTATTTCATCACCGCTGCTCTCAAAACGGTGAAAAAACATCGTAAGGAAACCAGCATAGGACCAAAAAAAATCGAAGACATTTGACATCTACTAACCCGCACTGGGCCCGCGTGGTGGATTATAGCCCCTGCAGTGGGAACATTATAGGCTGATTATGATGATGACGCAATTTGTGAAGTTTATAAGCAGTTAGATTTCTGAATAACGGAAATTAGTACTTATTTTTAAATAAACTGCATCTTTGTATACCTTATATAGGTACCCTATAGGACCTTACAGCATCCTCACTCTTTGCGTCGTGTTCTCCTTAATCATCATCATCGTCTGTTCGACTATGTTGGTCATCTGTGCCCTTTCTAAGCTAAGGACACACATAGATAACTCATGTCGAAAGCAAAGTCTCACAGAACACTTATAACATTGTTTAACAGTAATTTGAAGTTAGGCGTCTGGATACAATACAAAATGTTTTATTTAAGAAATTTGTTACAAAAATGGGTGGTTGTGTTTGGGGAATCCATTTAAGCAATTTTTGCCTGTGTTAGGAGACCCCGCTCTTCCATAGCACAATAATTACAGCAGTAACAAATTATGTGGGTTATTAAACTTATACTTAATTTTAATAACTAACTTTATTATTATTTATATAATTTAAATACAGAGTAACAATAAGATCAAAAACCTGAAAAATAGTGTAGAAGTGTATGTCTCATGAGTGCGCGTGTGTATGTGTATGAGAGTGGGTGAGTGTGTGTGTGTGTATGTGTGTGTTAAAAAAAAAAAAAGATTTAAATTTGAAACTATTTATTACATCATGCATATTCATTAATTAAAAAAACACAGTAACAATAACGCTCAATCTATAATTCTAGATTATGTGCGCTATCGATTAAATATTAAATAAATTACTCGCTAACAGTGTTTGTCACGAAGTGGGTGTGTGTATGTGTGTGTGTGGATGAGAGTGAGTGTGCGTGTGTGTGTGTGATTCTGTTTGGTTTTTAAGTGTCAGTTTTTGTGAGATTGTATGTATGTGTTTGTGTGACAATTGAGTAACATATCAATTATGATGTATCTTGTTATTTAATATACTGTAGAAGTGCCTCAGTCTCTTCATACGTGAGTTTTTTTATCCAATTTGTAATGCTTTTCTTACAGTCATATGTGCTTTTAGTGTATATGAATATTTTTTTGTTTACCTTATTGTATAGTTACACTAGTACACGGTTTTAGTTTGGGAAACTGGTGCCACTAAGTCTTTCCTTCTTCTGGTTAATTTTGGATACTTATTTCTTTTGGTGACTGTACTTTCAAAGCAACCTCGTTTTAAAAACGAGAGCAATTCTCATACGTCATTATGCTGTTTGCTGACTCGCTATGAATACGAATTATATGCATTAGCGTCTTCAGTTCAAGATGAAGTGCATTCGCGATGCCAGCCACGGAGGAGGAGTATTGAATTACGCATGGACTGAAGACTTATTTAATGAATAAGTTTAATTTAATTCTGTTTTCGATAAATAACATTTAGATGTGGATTCCCTTGCATATCATTTGTGGTGTAACTTTGATTGAACGATTGATAAATGATGTGATAATACAACTTTGTGGTATAAAAGATGTAGTGTGTTAAATTTAACACAATATGCTTATATGGCTTGGTCATGTTGAGAGAATTAAGGTTGCGCTTCATCCAGGAGCACGGATTTCCTTCGCTCAGAACCGTCATTTACTACAATTAGAAACAGCGGGAACGCGCCCGCTCTGGTGCTGTGCGATAGCGTAGCATCTCAATTCTCTCTCATTCTCTCTATTTATGTCGGTAGCATTGATGTTACTCTCGGTAGCACGCAAAAGGTACACCGACCGATGAACCGTTACAAGTTCCAAAGTACAGTAGTTTACTTAATTATGCATAAAGACAGTTTTATCCGTATGTGTGTATGTGTTCATTCTAAAAATCTCATATACCAAACCTACTTTGGTTATAAGTAATTACTTATTCTGGTGTTCTGAAATTTAGTTTTTAGTCGGTAAATCAGAGCGAATGTGAGTAACCGTAAGAGCGTGTTGACATGGCGTACTTAGAACGCCTGGGGGTCTAAAGTGGCTACTTTACCAGATCATAATATGAACTGCGTTAAAAAGCGTAAAAAAGGTCCATTTTACGATTTTTAACGCAATTCATAATTATTATGATCTGCTAAAGTGGCAATTTTAGACCCCCTGTTCTCTGTACAAAGTGTGCGAGACGCGTGCTAGTATCGCGTTTGCATCGCCGTATCTGCGTGTATTAAGTAGGTAAGACGCATATGACCCGCGTTTACGGCGCGGCAGCGCCACCAATTATGTGGACGTGTGCGGCTGAGGTTAATGTCTGCGATCTCGCTAAAATTGCTTTGAACGCTCGTCATATTCCCAAAGAGTAGAAAATTCGTACCAAACGGCTCTAAGGTGACGCCTTCGGTAGCACTTATTTCATACTAGCTTATGACCGCAGCTTCGCCCGCGTGGAGTTCGATAATTGTCCCACGGGATCGTACTACCGAGATAAAAAGTATTCTGTGGGTTAATCCACGTTATAACTATCTTAACCATCTAAACATCTATTCATCCATCCTCACAAACTTTCACATTTATAATTTTATATGAGTAATATTACGAATTAGAATAGGATAGTGTCACTTTTATTATTGATAATGACACTTATTTGGAGACTGACTGAATCATTGCCTTTTTAGCCATTTCCTGCATTTTTTGTAGATGTGAATGGAAACTGAAATGGGCATACAAAAATAGATGTCTACATATAAATGTAGACGATGTAATCGTTTCCATAACCTAACCTTCCATAACGTGACAATGTAATACCAGTCTCAAATAAAGTAATAATAAAGTTTATAAGAACAAGACAATTTCCTTTGATTTATTCTATGGAATTTTACGTATAATGTGTATTATAACAGCGGTTGTTTTTGGCTGATAAATAATTTTAAATGAATCAGACATACTCGTATCAACACAAAAATCGTTGGAAGGTGAAGTGATCACTTGAGAGTTAAGCGTTCCATCCGCAACCGACTTTTATTCGCTTCACCTCTCAAGAATCCTTCACATAATTATGTCGAACATTCAGGCACGAGGCTAAAGGCTATCAATTATTTAAGTCTATGTTTATTTTTTTTTTCAAATACTCACCCAAATTGCATTTCGCTCATTTTTCAACCATTTGATTTGCATTTCACACCGGCAGTGACATGTTTTCTTCTTGTTCTGTATTAAAAACATTAATATTTGTAATATTAATTGAAGAAACATAGCTTATATTGAGTATTATAGAGTTATAGTTTTAGTTAAGAAGATATTATTCCTTTTTCTTGTACAAGGATTTTATAAGAAAAATGTGAATGTTGAAGAGATAAAGAAAATAACTGATTATCTAAATACTGGTATAGGTATGTATACTGGTACAGAAAAATATATATCGTTGCTATTTCGCTACTCGGGGACCAAGAATAAACAGAGAATGCGTAATGTTTATCTTCCCGCAGTTCGGCGAAGTGATGAAATAAGGAAAATATTCCACTTATTCGCACTCATTCGCCTTCGCACTGTATTTCGTATCAAGTGCTGTAATCATTACTGACATTTTCAGACCAATTCACTGCCATTCCTTTTCATATAAACGGGACTCCCGTTTTGATAAGTGAAACAAATTCATGGAAGTACGCAACTCTAAAAGCAATTATAAATTAATAAAACTGATACGAAGGTAATGGTTTTCAAGACTTTCATTACGTTCTAGGTAGCTCAAAGTAAACATAGGGCAAAGAAAATGATTTTTCACCACAACAATCATTTTTTTATCTAATAGTTTGATTCGTAAACAGATTCTTCATATCTAATAGGTAGGTAGTATATTATTCCATAGAAAGATCGCCTTTTAATTCTCCATGAAGGAAAGCCATGTGATGAATCTCATCATCATCATCGAATAGAAAAATAATCTTTGTTATAGGCCACTCTCACATGACGCCGCACACCGCTTCACCACTCAACCGCCCCGCATCTTACATTGCATTAGCGCATCTGGTGGTAATCGGTTGATGCCAACACGTACACCGCTCGTAGGTACGCGCGGAGAAGCGACATTCGCGCGGCCACCACCCTTCCGCGTAGATTATCGCGTGGTGGGGCGGCACTTGCCTCACGAAGTCACGAGACACCGCATTACAGGGCGGATCACTTCATAGTCATCGAAACACATTCAAATGAGTCATCTTTAAATGCAGCAGTTTTACAAACAACTTTAAAAGCAAAAATCAGCTTCTGAAGTCGGTGTTGAAAAGGGACCACTCCGAGAAAGTACTCTTCTTAAAACTACCCTAATCTCTTCAATAGTGCCTATAAAATTTGAAGAGTTCTCTCTATTTTTCCAGGATCACATCTGGAAAAATAGAGAGAACTCTCTAGAGAGAACATCAGATCCTGACTTGATGATCATGGGACCACCTGGGAAGTATACCTATCAAACAAAAAAAAAAAATCAAATCAGTCCAGCCATGCATGGTCGAGTAATCGGGGAACATACATAAATCAAATAAAACAAACATTTTTCGACGAATTGATAACCTCCTCCTTGTTGAAGTCGGTTAACAAGGTAAAGTACCGTCACTCCTTAATTTTTCAACTCATCCGTGAGCAATGCTATCTCTCATAACGCGACGCTCAAATTGAGATAAACTCAAGTGAATTAGAGGCGCGCTTGCAGTCATTTCCGGATCCGTGGATGACCATTTTGGAGCAAGATAGAGGTAAGAACATACGCTTAAACAAAACGGATGTATACCTATGCTTTTACAGAACGTCTAACTTATTTAGTTACACTTTGATTATTATGATGAACAATTTTTGGCTGTTTCCTCGTGGTCATACTATTTTGTAATTTTTTTGTCCATTTTGTGGTAATTGGTAAAATCGGAAGTAATCAACCCGGATGTACGCGCGAGTTTCACACTCGCCAGTTGATGAACATGCCGTTCACTAATTACCAGGCACCCCATATTCTTTCTTTTTCCACACGAGGTGTTAAAATTATAGTATGACCAGGAAACCGCCCATTTTTCAGGGATGTCGAGATTTGCGTCAACGTTTTCTCATGTGGACATAGCCTAGCGTTTTTAAGTCTTATTTCAAGTAGATAAATACAGGCCACTTTCGCAGAACAAAGCCTTTCCTATGACGCACATGACACAAACACGATTCATCTGTCAAGTCATTTTTATAGACGTTTTCAAAATTAATACCCGTTTTTATTATTTTATTATAAAATCTGTAAATAATAGCTGACAGAAAATGTTTCCCTCTCGAAAATTAGTTCGTGAAGCAACTAAATCATTAATAAAGCAAGTTCGTGGGCGCAGTTTTTGTAATGCACGTTGCGTCGTACGAGTGGGTGACTGCTTGCCGCATTGTGATCTGTACGAGGATTTTCCTTCCAATGCAATACAAATGTCTCAGTTTGCGACGGGAAAGAATCTTATCATATTCGGCGTGCCTGGTGCTTTTGCTCCCCTCTGCTCAAAAAACCACTTGCCGTCGTACGTGGAGGCTGCTAGTACCATGAAGAAAGACGGTATTGATGAGATAGTTTGCGTTGCGGTTAATGATCCTTACGTTATGAGTGCTTGGGCGAAGCATCAGAAAACAAAAGGAAAGATCCGCATGTTTGCTGACCCTACCGGCTGCTTCACGTACGCGTTAGGACTCGGCATGAACTGCCTACATCTTGGCGGGTTCCGTGCGATGCGCTTCGCTATGGTGGTCGTGAACAATATCGTCAGGGAAATACACGTTGAAAACGATGGCGTCAGTTTGTTTTGTACCCTAGCAGTTGATCTCGGTTACAAATCACATATACAAGTTTTGGGATAAATAATCCTAACAAAAATATCGCTTTTTATTTCGTTATAAGTATTACGCACTTAATGTGTGTAAACAGGTGAGCAGCATTCAAACGGCGATTTTTCCGTGAAGAAGAAAGTGTTCCGGTGATACCATATTAATTTATTATGCCATTTATAAATTTTGCTTCGGTACTTTATGAGTTATCCTCTATGATATGCATTTTTTCTCCGTCGCGACAGAACGGCTGATTAGATTTGTGATAGTGTTATTGAATATATCGTATAGGTTTAGTAGTACTTATTTTACCCTTTTAGTTGCGGTATCTGACACAAGTATCAAAACATTGTGACTAGTAGAGAAGTTTCATTTCATTAGCATATCATTCACATAGACGACGCGTCGTCGTCGTCGTCGAAATCTAATCATCCGTTCTCATAATTTTAAAATTATTTAGTTCATCATCATCTCCCTAGTGTGGTGGGTGCCCAGTTCATCATACCCAGTCGAGTCACAGCGTGACTCATTGGGTTTCACTTTCCCATCGAGTCACACGGGTTACTCGTTGCAACCTTTTTTTCCAAGAGAGTTCCAAGTTGGCAGGATGTATTATGTGGCTTCCTCGCTAGTTGACGAGAAGAAGCACACCATCGTGACAAGCAGAAGGACTTTGTCCAAGAGTGGGACTATACTGTATAACAACAAAAAACACAAAATTTTTATTTTATGTAGGGTGTAAAAGTACCCTTATCGCAAACTAAGGGCACTTGTTCTCCCCATCACTGCGATCATTTTTTTGTTCTAGACCATACCTGGGAACCTCCTAGTTACGGAGATATTAGGGGTCAAAGTTCAAAATTTTTACAGCTGTTTTTGTAAATACTAGTTTTTCAGGTTTTAACTTTACTTAAATTACCTCCATGACCCGTTTACTATTCAAAGCATCCACTGGCAAAATGTTCTAGGAGTGCTACTTTGAGTTTTACCGTAAAATGTGATTTTTGACCCCAAAAAAAAAAAGTCATTTCCCAGCAAAAAAAATTGCGTAGGGGTACTTAGATTGATGTACAGAATGCTTGGTTGACGGGTGTGTGATGGGTTGATTTACATCCTGTATATAAAATAAATAAATGGAATAGCAATCGTACCCCGCTACCGGCGTAACGTATGACCAGATGTCTGAACGAAAAGGCGCAAAGAAGTATGTGAGGATCGTAGCAGGTGGTGTTCCCTTCACGAAGCCGTCAACCAAGCTATATTTACATCAAATTAAATACCCCTACACAAAATTTATTGCTGGGAAAAGACTCTTTTTTGAGGTGAAAAAAAAATTCATTTTACGGTAAAACTCAATGTAGCACTGTTAAAACACTGTGTTAGTGGATGCTTTGAATAGTAAACGGGTCATGGAGGTAATTTAAGGAAAGTTATAACCTGAAAAACTAGTATTTCCAAAAAAGCTGTGGAAAATTTGTAACTTTGACCCCCAATATCTCCGTAACTAGAAGGTTCCCAGGTATGGGCTAGAACAAAAAAATGATCGCAATGGTGGAGAGAACAAGTGCCTTTCGTTTGCGTTAAGGGTACTTTTACACCCTATATATGTATTAATGGAAATTCATAGCTCTCGAATGGTTCCAAATACAATAGGTACCTCATCAATCATGCGTAACGTGTACACATTGAATGATTAACATTTTACTCGTAGTTCACGAATATACAATTTGAAACAATAGGTATGTAATGTCGTCCAAGCAACAGAGACTGTTGCATGAAACATTGTTGTTTATTTCGGAACTAGGCCGCTTTCAAGTTAACGGTTATTTCTACAAGTTCGTGTCAGGAGTTCTGATAGTTGTATAAATAGCTCTACTAAAGAAAACTCCACTGAATCCACTAATATCAACCTTATACTTAAAAAATAAAGTCACTATTTCATATTGAATCTTGCCTGTGATTTGTTATTTAGCTATAGTATGACGCACGGGATCAGGATTACCTACCTCAACTCGAGCCAATGCAATCGTTTCAGGCGGGAGGATACGCCCAGATGCTACCATTGCGAGGATCGGCCGGAGGACACGGTGGACCACACCGTGGAGGTCTGCCCCGCTTGGGAGGAGCCCCGCCACTGTGTTCTCGTAGCGGCGATCGGCGGCAGCGACCTCTCGCGTCTGGCCCTGGTGTAAGCCATGGTACGGGGCGAGAGGGTATGAGACGCCGTCGCTTCCTTCTGCGAAGCATTGATGCTAGCGAAGGAGGTGGCGGAACGTGAGAACCTCTCGTCTCAGCCGCCGCGCAAGACGCTCTCGGCGTCGGACGCCACGTGATGGCTTCCGGCCCCCGTAGGCGTGGGCCTGTGGACGACAACAGGCTGTGTTGACGGCGCGTGCGTGCTCCACGCGTTCCAAGGGCCGACGCCCGTCCGAGAGAAAGCGATACCGCGGCCTCGACACAAAGGGCTAAGAAGGAACATGGGTGGTTTTTAGTAAGTAGAAGTCTGACAGTCTGACGCCTACGGAATCATCCACATGGATGCACATAAGGAGCAAGTTAAACAACGTCTAACGCTTTCAAAATTATACGTACTTATGGAGAGAAAATTGTATTCTTTCAGGGTATTAGGTTGAAAGAAGAAAAATCTCACTAAACGACTTTAAAAAAAATCTCAATTAGTCGGGCTTTTTTTAATGTATAGTCACCGATTACTCCAAGACGCCTGAACCGATATGGAAAATTCTTTTTTTTGTTGGAAAGGAGATATCCCAAGGGTGGTATCACGATAAGGAAATCAGGATCTGATGATGGCATCCCAGAGAAATCGAGGATACCCTCACATTTTATAGGCACGTATTACGATTTTCGTGCTTTTTCTAAAGCTATTCAAGTATTCGCATTTAGCAGTCATCACTTCATGTTATTAAGCTGATGATGGAAGGTATAACTCCTTAACGATTAGGAGTTGGAGGAGAATTAAAAAATAAAATATTATGGGGGCGTGCACATGTGGTTGTATTCTTAAGGTTTTTTTTCTTATTCTTATCTGGGTATATCTCCTCAACGGTTAGGAGTTGAAAGCAATAATAAGGGAATCTTGAAGGGTTTCTTTGTTAAATGTTTAATGCATAGTAAATATTTGTATGGGATATTACAACTAAATATGGAAAAATAAAAAACTTTATTGCAAAAAAAACCGACTTGGCAATAAAAACGAAATCAAACAAACAAAATGTCACCGACTTTAGAAGCTAATTTTTCTCGTGAAGTTTATTTTTCACTTCTCGTGTTATTCACTTTTTTTGGCGTTTTTGAAGTCGGTTCTTTTTTTCGGTTACATTTCGGACAGCGCTTTGGAATTACACAATTTAATTATATAATCTATTCTATTCTATAATCCCCATACTGCCAGAGCCACCGTTATATTATTATGTTTGAAGTCCCACGGACCAGAACAAAGGTTTTGCTTCCACATTTATTGTGCACACCGCCAGTCTGTGGAATTCACTGCCGGCTCCTCTGTTTCCAGATTATTACAATCTGGAATTCTTCAACGTTCGAGTGAATCGATTTATTCTAGGATGTTGCGGCCTAGGGTCGAGCACTTCTCCACCTTACGCCACAACATCGCCTCACGACGAAACACGAGACTCTTTGGTGCTCATGGTGTGTGGTGGTCAGCTAGAATTGACTCTGTATTTTCACCGTCGTTTGTATAACATACGCTGAATTAGTACCAAATAATGGTCAGCGTAATATAAACCTTTATTTTCACTTAGCCTGCTCTTTGTTCCAAACAAAAGTTCCAAAAGTTTGCACCATTTATGAAAACAATACAGCAATAATTGCTGGCTTTCGGCAATGACTTGAGTTTTATATCCCAGCGGCGCGGCGGCGTCGCGTTACAAAAGCTTTGCCCAACCCTTGTCGCTGCGACAGTGACTTGACAAGGTAACACCTACGCGATACGGAGCGGAACGGCGAGACAGCTTTGTTTGTTTTGCCATCGCAAGAAATAGATTGAGCCCAAGATAAAACTTATTGTACATAACCGAATGTTGTGCTAGCAAACGAACAGAACACTAGACTTTCAAATTAATTATTGATAGTAGTTTCGAAGTTATGCAAACTTTATTCTTGATATAAGTTATGATTCTTAGCCAAGAGAAAACTTACTGACAGCTTCAGCTTACTGTCAGTTAGATACAAATATCTATGTTTACTTTGGATATCCGAGCAGTAAAAACACTTTGTTTTGCCGTTTATAATATAATTTAACATAACATCCATCGATTAACAGTTGACTCATCTGCCAATCAGAACATTAACCATCTCAAAACAGCAGTAGCAGAAAAGCATTTGAGGGATGCAATAAGGTCCCGTCGGGGCTGCGGGTGTTCGCAAGAGATACCGCAGCCTCGACATGAAGGGCTAAGAAGGAACATGGGTGGTTTTTAGTCGGTAGAAGTCTGACACTCCCTTCCGCTCTGCCCAAGAGCGGGAGGAGTCATTTGATGATTTTCCACCCACCATAAAAAAAAGGGATGCAATAAGGTAGTTGACTGACTAAAAAAAATATGATTCTGTTTAGTCCGTCAGTTAGGTTTTCGAAAAATAATGAATACGTGTTTTTTGTTTTATCAAATTAATACAAATTGACGGAAATAAAACGTGTCAAAGATCATGAGTGGGGGCTTTTGACGTCACTGTCTGGTAAAAAGTGTAAGTACCAAACTATGACGACGCACAAATTTTCGAAGCACTGTATTGTCTTCATTATTTGTTTACATGGAAAAAAGAAAAAATACGTGTCCAATAATTTTTTGGAAATCGATCTGACGGACTAATTATATATTATTTGTCAACTACCCTATTATTCAAGATATTTAGAATTAAAAGCCATTTTCACACCACCTGCTCGAAAATGTCAAATTATATGTCAAGCAACCTTAACCTAAAGTGAGTCATTAGTGGCCGGGGGCACAGCCGGTCAATAATGTTGTACTGTATTTCATTATGACCCGCTGGTCAATAATGTGATTTGAATTTGGAATCTCACATGCTCAGCTAAATTGGCAGTATAGTACTAACAAACACCCAGAAAGAGGAAAGCTATTCTCGATACCCTTACTACGCGTGGATGATATTCTCGATTTCCTACAAAATCATAACGACTGCTTCTTCATATCGTTGCCATGTTTTCGAAGACATAATATTGTAAGAATAATTAGATAACTACGAACCATTTTTTAAAAGGAATGGAATAACATTAAAACTGGCATTAATAATAACAAATACCGTACCGCGCCGTAATACCCTTATAGTACTTGGCTGTAACATTAGTTAAAAGTTGTTTTTGATAATGTTACCATTAACCCGTTTGTGCATATAACTAACTAGTTCTAAATATGTTATTCTTACTGTTTGTTTATTTAATAAATACTTTGTTTTTCGTACTATGGCTATTATTTTCTCACAGTAGGTGTAAAAAGTAGAGTATCCTCCTCTGGGCTAAAGGTGTCTTTGCCTTGGGCTAGCTTGAATCCCTCGCTACATTCAGGATTCTTGTATTAACTCCCTCGCTTCGCTCGTGAGTTAAACTCTTAACTCCCTCCCTGCGGTCGGGAGTTAAATCCCGAATCCTTCATTGCGCTCGAGATTCAATATGACGCCCGTGACATAAGACACAACTTTAGCCCCTCGGTGCATAATCTACTATTATTCACTCACTAGACCACAGTCCACTACCTTTTTTTTTATGGTGGGTGGAAAATCATCAAATAACCCCTCCCGCTCTTGGACAGAGCGGAAGGGAGTGTCAAACTTCTACTGACTAAAAACCACCCATGTTCCTTCTTAGCCCTTCATGCCGGGGCCGCGGTATCTCTTGCGAACAACCCGCAGCCCCGACGGGACCCGCAGCCCCGACGGGACAGCCCACTACCTAGACTGCACAATCAACTCTTATAGCCATGTTCATTAACATTCCGCAACTCTACGAGCCATACTCTGAATATTGTGAGCGCAACAACCGAACTTCACTTTGATGCGTCCGCTGTTCGAAATGTTTTACTGTTCCGAAACAACACGAAATGTACCTACGAGTAACAAGACAATACATTGAACAATTCAAACCGTAAAATAATGCAAATGTTCGTGTTTTATTTAACTAGTGGTCGGACGGTGATATCCAATCTCTACACATAAAAGTGTCGTTTGTTTCATTGTCCATTTCAGCGTTTATGTCGTGGAAGCCGCCCCGGTTTTATGTTTTCGTACTCACAGCTAGAATAAAAGTGTCCTTCAAACGTACCGTGCTCGTGAAATCGGAGTTCCATTATATTGGTTTCGAAGTAGCATAATGCAGCTTCGTGGAGCAAAATGCTGTTGTTTCTGAGGTTCTCGGAACTGTTACCAAGTTCCTAGTGACATTGTATCAGAAAAAAGGATGATGGAACAGTCCAAAAGGTTATTGGGCAGGATAAGTTATCGAAAAGTGAACCCGAAAAGTAAAATTTTCATTACACTGAAAACCAGATATTTACCATGTTTACACACCTAACACGACACAAGCCAAAGAGTATCGTATGTATTAACTGGGTTGTGGAGGTCAGATAGGCAGTCGCTCCATTGAAAATACTGGTATCAGCTGCATTGGGTTAGACTGGAAGGCGACCCCAACATAGTTGGGAAAAGGCTAGGCAGGTGATGACTCACCTAACACAAGCATACTTGCTTAAAAGGTGACCTCCAAATCGTGTTTGCTATAACTCAATTGTAATTGAAATAAACATTTTAATTGTAATTGTTTTTTACGGTTTTCTATAAAAGCGATTAATAAATAAACCAAAAAAATCAAATAAACAAAAAAAAAACCAAATGAAAAAAAACAAAAAAAATCTAATCAATCTATTTATTATTTAATCTTTAATTGTTTCGTATTCCGAAGTTGGCTTTCACATTACCGTGTCACTACATGAGGTAGTGAAAAAATGCTGTCATTATTTAGAGAACAGCGTAATAGTGTAGTAATAAATGTGTAGAAAGTAATAAAAGTATGAAAGCCAATAAAATGTTTATGGAAGCAACAAAACGGCTTCCGATATTGGGAGGTCAGATTCAACGAAGTTTTACAAATAAATATTTGCACGTTCTCACATTTTTTTTACCCACGATGGAACGGAGAAGGTATATGCGTTTAGGCTGAGAGGGTTGTTTGTTTGTGCGCAAACGATTGTTCGCATTCTCCAGAATGGTTAAACCGATTTAAGTGCGGTTTTCAGTAAAAGATTTGTCATTATCTGTAATGATTCATACATACGTAGGTGCTATGGCGTTTATTCGGGGCGCTGTAGATATAATTTTTCCCTTGTAAAATGTTTAATAAATGTTCCCATTTATCTTCAAAGCGGTTTGATTGTTTCAGATGTGGTTTCCTGTAATAGATTTGCTGTTTATCTGTGATAGTTTTTAAATAGATGTTTTGGTATTAACCCGCCAGGGGGCGCTACAGTTAATATTTATCCGTGTATCTCTTAACGATTTGATAGTTTTTGATGCGGCTTTCTGTAATGGTTTTGATGTTTTTACAGCAACACCTTTCCCAGTCTCTACGTTATCGTAACGACAGGAAACATGCTGTGTAGTCTCAAAAGGCGTACCCCCGCTGCGTCAGAAACTGCAATTCATATTTTGAGACTAGTGGATTCACTTTCATTTGAAAATAATAGTAAATTGCATACAAATTAAACCTGCTTCGATTTGACATTTTTAAACATCAGTAAGTAGGTAATTTACTAACATTTAATTTACGATAAAACTGAGATTGCAACTCACAGAAACAAAGACATTGACCACTGAGTAACAACACTAATTCGCAATGAGTTTTGCTGTAAGAAAACCTGATTCTGGGTTTAACAATTTACATAACATAACATCACGCCTGTAATCCCCGAAGGGAAAGGCAGAGGTGTACCTAATAGTACATCCACATTTGGCCAGTTACATTCAAGGCCCATGTGCCTAATAGGGGGCGAGCCTATTGCCTTCAAACGAGGTCAATTACAGGCTCCGTGACTGCTATTCAGAAATTCCTGATGGAAAAATCCAGTAACACTTTGCCCGTCCCGGGAATCGAACCCAAAACCCTCATGCTCCGCAGTTGGCGCTTGCGACCACTAGGCCTACGAGGCGGTTTTGCAATTTATGTATTATTATTTTTCTTAGTGTACAATAGGTATATAATAATAGTGGTTAACTTGTAACATAAAATCATTCCTCCAACCAAATAATTAACGATTTTCAATCTGCTATGCATGTTCTTAAGGCTCGTAATGCTCTAACGGCGATCTTGAGAAACCCAACTTTCTCGAGCGCTCGCTAAAAGGGTTCCTTTTATTCCGGCCAGTCGTAAGGGTATTCTGTAGAAAGGGTTGCCTACACATTCCTCATAACATATACTCATACAGAAGGCCTACTCCATACAGTAGCGACACGTTATTATCGGAAAAACAAATAAAACTCCCACAAAAAGTACAATTTACGCTAAAACTTCATACTTTTTATGACTATTTTGTAATGACTTGTCATTTTGAAATGTTAGGATAAAAAAATTGATATTGGTTTCAGCGGATCTAACATCAATAAAGTAACAAGACGTTTAGTAGACCTGCACGCACTGCGTTTTGGAACTATGCAAAAAAACGTAGACAATAGCGTAAACAGTCGTAATAACGTAGACAGTCGAACAAGCTAATAAGTATACACTATACAGGCAGAAATCTTTATAATTCTAGTACACTGAAAAAAAATATTGTAATTTTGTTTTATAAATCGTGCCGCAGATGTTAAACGCTGCTGTATCGTTTAACATCAGTCTCTAAATGTATCTATATAATATAGCCAGCTAACCTGTATATAGGGTGTAAAGGTACCCTTAACGCAAACGAAGGGCATTTGTTCTCCCCACCACTGCGATCTTTTTTTTTTCTAGACCATACCTGGGAATCTCCTAGTTACGGAGATATTGGGGGTCTAAGTTCCAGGTTTTTCACAGCTGTTTTTGTAAATACTAGTATTTCAGGTTTTAACTTTACTTATATTACCTCCATGACCCGTTTACTATTCAAAGCATCCACTAGCACAATGTTTTAAGAGTGCTACTTTGAGTTTTACCGTAAAAAGTGATTTTTAACCCCAAAAAAATAATCGTTTCCCAGCAAACATTTTTGCGTAGGGGTACTTAGTTTGATGTACAGAATGCTTGGTTGACGGATGTGTGATGGGTTGATTTACACCCTGTATATATATGTATATATACAAGTTAGCTGGCTGTATACTTGTTAGCTTGTTCGGCTGTACGTTTTTGCTCCATGCATGAAACTCCAGTCCTTTTGTACTTTACTACTTCGTGTACTCGTCAATGTGTTTTCTCTTCACGTGGTGAGTGTGCAAGTAGTGTGAGGGGTAGACCGCGGCCCTTGTCTCACACCCGACACGTGTCGCACCCATCGACACTAACGGGATTAAGGAGAAGTTAAATATTAAACAGATAAAAATTGGATTCAGCGAGAATGTTTTATTTATTGGAAAAGGAAATAAAAATACGCGAGTCAAGAATTATGTACTTTATTACAAATTGAATAAGGTCTTCGTGTTATACTTTTTACAAGCTTTTAAATTTATATCAAATACTCAAGTCACAGTAGACTTGACCCTTATAGCTGTGATAAAATCAAACTTCTTAGCCATCGCAATCAGAAGATATAGCTGTTAATGTCGCAAATTTCCGCAAACGACACTCGCAAGGGAATCAATACCTACAGGGTACTTCCCGTGAACTCAGAATCTTGAAAGGTACGAAGCAACGTCTTATAGCACAGATATAGAAATTGCGAAAACCATAATTTTTTAGTTAAATCATATAATAAAAACATTATATTGATGTAACTAAAAATGATAATGATATGATTTGTTTGTACGGAACCCTCGGTGCGCGAATCCGACTCGTACATGGCCGGTTGTTTTAATTAAGGCGTATTTAAAAGTAACTTAATCCGTATACGTCTAATAGACGTAAAATTAAGCACGTAGGTACGTATAATTGTATATACTTCCGTAAAATTGTACTAAAAGAAGTAATAAATTTTCGAACAGAAAATTCTACGAATAGCCTTCCAGTTTAAATTAAAGCTTCCAGTTTAAATTAGTTTAAAAAAATACTTTTAAAAGTGGCCAACTGTGACTATTACTGTGTCGTGAATTTTCATGAGTTGGTGATTATAAGTCTGTCAGTTTTTAAATAGGTTCTTCAATGTAAACAAAAACATTTCCAATATCTCTTTTAAGCCTTCATCGACTACGTTCCCAAAAATCAAACAGAAAATTATTTCGTACACTCAGTATGGACGCTCCACATAATAACCCGCAAGAATCAATGATACGATAGCGATCCCGACCGCTGGATGTCTGGCCACAAGCCGGCTTTCAATTAGACATGACATGGTTCTGCCCACTGCTCGCCACAGTTACTCAGCTTTAAAGAATTTCTCGTAGCTCAGAGACGGAAAAAAGCTAGAACTCTTTGATAAAGTATGACAGCTATTGAGTGTAAATGTACTTTATCGCCACTCAATTACCACTGAATTTATTGAAAAACATAATTATTACTTTCACGGAGTTGTATTCAGAAACAAAGAGCCCACTGTAATGACCTCTCGTTATAATTTTGGTAGACGCGAAATAATTACTTATCCATTGACAAGCTGTTCAGACCCAGTTTTCAACTTCAAGATTGAAATAGTTTATTTTGTTGTTCATTTACCGCTAAATGTTATAAACTGTTCACGATTTGATTATAACTCCGACATAATATCTTCGTTTAATGTGGGTTACAACCACATGTCTACTTTGTTATCGCTATTGATTTACTGTTATACCTTCATTTACATTACGGAATACATCATGCGCTGTATCTCGGATCAGAGTTATTGAATAACATGTGTAGGCTAGGATCAAAATACACGTTTCCGAGAATTCTGTCGAATACGCAATCACCGTTGTGTGTTTTAGGTACGCCTTCTCTTTGTTTTCATACGAGTAGGTTTGTAAATCATGAATATATAGCAGGCTGAAGCATTGTGTTGTTAGTATAACAGATGCATTTTTTACACAGGCTTACTATTCTATTTGACTTTTTTATCTATTTCAGTTTTAGACTATGAAGAAAGAGGTCAGAGAAGTTTAAAATTCGCCAGCAGTTTTCAGAACTTTGCGGTGTAGTTTTTATTGGCGTTAATCCAACTTCAGGATTAAATTTTCACATAGAAACTGCTTGGATTCCCTAAATAAAACTTAGCTCTCTTTGATTGGATAAAGCTAGGCACTCAAAATTATATTTCGTTCACCGCTGTTTCAGGTACACGCTGACATTCTACATCGATCAACTTTCACGGGTTTGCATTTAATTGAAATATAAAACGGTATTTGGCTTATCGTAGAATTTTGTTAAAAATACACGTTTTTGACCTGTCACCTGTAGAGTCGAGTGACAGTTATTGGCTTTTCGCCAGGAACTAGGGCGCGGTTGCTTGCCGCAGAAACAATTATTGTCAACCTGACCTGGAAGTCATTTCCTCCAAGTAATTAATTTTGAGAACATACCTACACAACCAACTAAATAAAGAGGAGAGAGGGAACTATGAATCTACATAAAAAGGTAAAGTTTGTAAGTTTGCCCTATTGCGAAAATTATTTCACTAATGGGAACCTATACACTATTCCCCATTGTCAAAACACCCTGTGGGTTAATTTCCGACCATAATGCGAGCGAAACCCTATTCAAAAACTAGTGTTATAGTAACTATAAATTAGTATTCAAATGAACATGGGCTGGTTATGAATTTATGAGGCAACATTTTCCCAGACTAGCTTCACACACACACAGTTACACCGCCACAGTTATCTTTCACCGCCATTCATCCACTCTTGGGTGTTTATTTGATTTCCCACGATGTAAAGGATCATACAATCGTTGCTTTAGCATCACTGTGAAACTTATTGGGTACTTAACAATTTTGAATGTGAGAACAACTATCGATCGTAAATTTTGCCACCATAATGTCATTTAGTTCTTCCACACCTTTCTTTATTTTGAAATTTTTTTTTTTCTATACCCCAAGTATTTATTTTATAGCAATGGCCATTGAATGAATTTGCACCCAAAAGAGATAATCAAACAACGTAGACATTAAACACATATTCTTTACTTTTCAATTACGAAATAAAAAGATGTCAAAGTCCTTCGCGACGATCAGCAGCTATTGGACTATAGGAGCGTCATCTTCACAAAAGCCTTTGCTTCAGATACGTCATTCACTGGCATATGAACTCCGATGCAATTAACAGCTTTACGTGTAAGCGATCTTTTCTGAATGTAAGTAGGTAATGTCCGTTTTTCTCTGACGCTAAGCGATCCCTAAATATAATTGCACTGTTGGAATTTCTGTTGTCACTGTTGGACTGCGAAGTGAACTTCATCTTTCCATTTCGTCATAGTTGCATAAATATTTATTTTACTGTATGTATGGTGTTCTTTTTTATATTTATACGTAAGTAAGAAGTACATTCTTACATTGTAAGTCCAGTTTTCATTTATTCCGTTAGACTCGAGCATTTTGTGGGCAGAAAATGTGTTTCGTGCAATGAAAACACATCGACACACGGCACTGCGCCGAGCGGTGAACTTCAACTTTCGGCGCTGAATCGGCCGGTGAACTGCAACTTTCGGCACTGCATTGAGCGGCGAATTTTATCTTTTGGCTCTGCGCCCAACGGTGAACTTCAACTTTCGGCGCTGAATCAAATAACGCCTCCCGCTCTTGGGCAGACTACTACTGACTAAAAACCACTCATGTTCCTTCTTAGCCCATGTGTCGAGGCCGCGGTATCTCTTTCGAACAACCCGCAGCTCCAACGGGACTCCGTACCATCTACGTTCATAATTTTTGTTCGAGGACCGAACTAAGAATTAATGAAGAGCCGATTTGACAGTTGCCCCTACTCCCGATGTGTTTTGAGCCGAGTGTTGAGCTTCCAATAGCGGACTGTGACTTAGGAATTTATTTAGATCTTGCTTAGTGTCGTGTCTATTTTAGGTATCGAGATTCCCATTAATATTCACCCCAGAGTGTAGTCTAATGACTGTTTCATAGATACATTTAATAGAAACAGGACAATGGTAGAGTTTAATAGTTATGGTTTATGGTGCACAGAAACTTTATTTTGTATACAAGTGGTTCATTAAAGTGATTCTACAACAAAAGCCGTTAAAATAATACTCAACAGGAGGTTTAATGACAGAGCCATACAAATTTAAGTCTCAACAACAACAAATTGTAAATGAATGATTATGCGATAAATATAACAATAACGAAAACAAACTTTGTTGAAAACATTTTTATTTAGATTAGATAGATTTTGCGTTACGCAAAAATAAAATATGTAAATAAGAACGCTCAGATAAGCATCAAAGAAAAAATAAAGTATCTGGCCATTATAAGATAAAGATGTTCCAAAGACTCGTATTTCGCAATAAATAAAATAAAGTTTGTGCGTGCTTCAATCCGACTGTAAAGACGATTAATAAAAAGAGGGTGCCGATAGAATTCGCTCTCCAAATATTTCCTAAACGTTCCTTGTAATAAAGTGCTCCACTTTCGATCGCAATGCCGAAATTAAAAGCTGAGATGATTCGAAGCACTCACCGGAATATTTTACTCCACTTACCTACCGAACACTCTAATCGTTCAAAAGTATTTTCAATTTTAGGACATAACATCACGCCTGTAATCCCCGAAGGGTTAGACAGTGGTGCACTCTTTAGTTCACCAACATATTGGCAGTTATATACGGTTAAGTCCTATGTAAAAGGGGGCGAGCCTGTTGCCATCAACCCATCACAAATCCAGACTCCGTGGCTGCTTCTGAGGAATTCGTGATGGAAAAACTCTATGACACTTTGGCGGACCCGGGTATCGAACCCATGCTCAGCCGTCGCGCTTTTGACCTCTACACCAACGAGACAGTCACACTGAGCTAGTAAACAAAACATTTAATTACACAGCCAAGGAAATTATTTGTTCAAATCACATTACGCCAATTTGCCGTTTGATATCCATATCATACAATTTCCATAGGATGATAGCTGCAATAATTCCCTGGTCATATACGTAAGGTTGTTCTCGAGTATAACACTAACTATCAGACAGTTCATATTATATAAGGAGGGCGTCCAAGGATAGGAAAGATGGGCAGACGATATTGTTGCCATCACAAGGATATCCTTGATGAGGCTGGCACAGAACGTGGTGCTTGGCACAATCATAGAGAGGCCTATACCCAGCAGTGGGTGAAGTAGGGCTGTGGATGATGATAAGGATGGTGTCATCATCATCACTACATATTATAAAACAAAGTCCTCCGCCGCGTTTGTCTGTCTGTTCACGATGAACTCAAATACTACTGCACCGATTTTGATACTGTTTTCACCAATGGATAGAGTGGTTCTCGAGAAGGTTTTAGTATATATTTTAAGCAACGGGTATCAGCTAGTTTCATATATATTTCACTTTTGAAGACTTGAAAAGTCATGTCTCTGTATGAGTATTGACGTGTGACGGTTGAATATGTATGAATGATAATGACAAGCCTCACATACACTCATGCGTTGATAGCTTTCATTCATTATTCATGAATTGTGCCTTTAGATTTAACCATACGCAGGGAGCACAGATTAAATTTATAGTTACGACATAAAAGCAAGTGGTTTGTGTGTGTTTTAAGTACAGAACAATGACGGAGTATGATTGCGAAGCATTAGCCGGAAAGATGATATTCCCGACTTGTTAGACAGAGTACACAATAGAAGTTCATAACCGTTAAGTTACATTACGTTAAGGTTCACTATACATCCAAATCTGTTGTATTTTCCTGACTCAAAAACGACAAAAATAATAGTTATTTGTGCAACAAGAGAGCAAAGTCGGTTTTTGCTGCGAGTGTTGATTTTGAATCCCGAGTAAGCGAAGGATTCTATAGTTGAATCACGAGCGTAGCGAGTGATTCTAAAGTTGAATCCTGAGTGTGGCGAGGGATTCAAAGGCACGAGATGCAAAGAAAACTTTGCTCTCGTGTAACACACATTACTTTTCACTTAGCAGCGAGAACACTTTAGGAGATAAAATAATAAACAGGAATAGATTGAAATAACTATTTATTGTGAATCAAAATAATTAACATTGTAGGTAGAGGTACCAATTCAATAAAATTAGCCTTATGCCCAACTGACATTCTTTCTAAAAAATATACGAGTTTTGCGTATGTTTCAATATGCACGTTATGTTTTGTTTTTATAGTAGCTTTCAACATTGAGTAAATACTCCACCTCAGTACTCCACGTTGTAGATGATCGCCTCGTCTGTGATAAATCTAAAAAATATGATAGCAACACCGTCTCCGAAAAACTGCGCCCTTTGTAAGTCTCCATTCATTGAAGACATGGTATGCTTTCAGATATTTTTCGCGAGATTTTTCAGACAGGAAACTTAATTCTGCATTTTTTACATTATTCTTCAATTCTTCGGGTGTTAAATAGCAGACTTCGTCACTGGACTCACTCATATTTATTTATTATTATTACTTTAATATCCAAATTTTATTGTACTTTGTAGCATAACAGAGAATAAAACAATAAAAATTTGAATCCCGCTGTTTTTTTTTTAATTCGTTCTGAAACTACACTCGCGGTATTCTGTCTCAATATTAAAAATTGTTAAAACTCTAAATAAATAAGTAGATACCTACATGATAATCTTCGTATTTTTTTCTTCAACATTCTTCATCTTGATTTATATATAAAAAATATAATTCCTATAATTCGAAATATAACAATTTTTCATTTCATCACGTGATTTACAATATTACGGTTATCTATATATATAAAAATGAAACCCGTTTTCCGTTGTCACGACTTGGCATGAAAACGGCTTGACCGATTTGGCTGATTTTTTTTTTTAAATGTTCGTTGAAGTTCAAGGATGGTTCTTACGGCGAGAAAAATTCGAATAATGGCCGGAAAAGCCCTAAAAACAGCCCTTTTCTTTTTCCCATACAAACGTTTTCTAACTAAAACGTAAAATCAATTTGAGCTTTAATACCGTACCCATAAAGTTCAAGTGTTAGTGGAGAGGTTCCGGGAAGGCAAAACAATTGAGTGACGTTCAGTTGTTTAGTCAACGAATGACAACTTCAAACAGACCATACGACATTATCACAATAATCACAAATAATTACTGTTTCTTTCCCAATAGAAAAACGATTTTTCAAATGGTGTTTGCGTATAATATAAAAACTAATTGCTGTTAGTCAGTCGCGCTAGAACTAGAGAACGGGTAGACCGATTTGTCTAATTTTGGTTTTGAAACATTTGTGGCAGTCCAGAGGTGAGAAATTAGTAGTATGTAGGTAGGTAGGTAATAGGTAGGTGGTAGGTAGTTGGTACGTAGCCAGGTAAAAGGGCATTGCAACGCACGCGGGGTACAGCTATATTATATAAAAATGAATAGCTGTTCGTTAGTCTCGCTAAAACTCGAGAACGGCTGGACCGATTTGGCTAATTATAGTGTTGAATTATTCGTGGAAGTCCAGGGAAGATTTAAAAGGTGAGAAAGTGGTAGGTAGGTAGGCAGGGTAGTAGGTAGAGTAGTAGGTAGGGTAGTAAGTAGAGTAGTAGGTAGGGTAGTAAGTAGGTAGGGTAGTAAGTAGGTAGGGTAGTAGGTAGGTAGGGTAGTAGGTAGGTAGGGTAGTAGGTAGGTAGGGTAGTAGGTAGGTAGGGTAGTAGGTAGGTAGGGTAGTAGGTAGGGTAGGAGGTAGTAGGTAGGTAGGTAGTTGGTACACAGGCAGGTAGTAGATAGGAAAAAGGGCATTGCAACGCATGCCGGGAACAGCTAGTCGATTTATAATATCGGTATCCGAACGTTTTATTGTTTGTTTCTTTTTTCCTATCGAAGTGATAGTGACAGAACAAAACGAAGTTGAAATCTTTCGAATTTTGTGCGTGGACCTGAACAGTTCTCGGTATTAAAAAAAAATATTAAAAAGTTACTTTGTCTCACGCTCGTAGCAAAATCGAATTTTGCTCACTGTCTGTAAACAGCAAAACCTGCTTGTTTGAGGTGCTGAGGTGAAAATTAAGTATTTAATGAGATGAACAATCTTGGAAGAATAATGTGATTCTTTATAACTAAATATTATCTCATAAAATTTCTCTGAGAATAAAAACATATCAGTGAATCCTAACATTGACCTAAGAAAATTCACCGAAAACCTTGAAATATGTCATGTTATCAGAAAACAAGGAAAATGATAGGAAAAAAGGATAAATACGGATTGCGTAATTGAAAGGGCGAACCCTTTTCTGATCCTTTGTTACCGATCGTGGGGAAAGTAGGTTATTTATAATACGTATTACGAATTCATGCGATGCGGAAGATGTAAATAAAGTGAGCGGGGGAGTGTACCTAATCACAGCCCATCCCACAGAGTGAACACAACGACGTAAGCCCGCAAAAGAAGAACTTAAAATTGGTCACCACATTATGGTAATGTTGATAGCTTAATCCTGCATTAAGTTCCTTACCATCAGCTCACTTTCAGTTTAAAAAGTATTTGGTATAAGATTTTCTACATAGCATAGCAGTGATAGGTTTCTTGTGTGACCATCGGATTGCCAAGTCATAGGTCTCGACTTCGAATCCAAGACACGCACGAAATTATCACTTGCTTCGATGAAGGAAAACATCGTGAGGAAACCGGCATGCTCGAAAGATATTTCTCGACGGCATGTAAAGCTAACTCAGAGGCCCATGGACGACGTTAAATCTCTGACACCAAGTTAGGTACTACCACACGACAAAGAAAGATAAGGTTATCTATTAGTCTGCTATTTTTTCCCCAATCAAATGCATCCATCCTATATCTTTTTCTTTTATAGGTAAAAACAACAAAACGCCTCATTTTGACGGGCTTTAAAATAGGAGACCGTTCTATAAGCGTAGGCGTATATAAAAGCCTGTAATCCTGTATTTTAAAATGTATGTTCATCCATATTTCCGTCAATTATAAACCGGTTTACGTGATAATTCTCATCATAGAGGGAGCTCGGTGGTATATTATTAATATTTTTTCCATTTGCTTGGGTGGTTTAAGAGTTAGCTTCTTTAATACGTATTTTTATCATTTTTGATGATCTTCTAAATCTTCAAGTTATAGTGTAAAATGAACACATTACAAAATTTGTGTGTAATGCTTCAACTAAAACAGACTTCCACATGGAAAATAAATATAGGTTTAATATTATTGAAACTGGATCACCTCATTAATTTTACAGCGATTCTGTTAAATTATTTGGACATAGAGAGAGGATTATAAAAGCTTATGTGCATAATTATTGTTTATTAGCATATTCCGTGGCATAGCTGGCTAATGGAACTATCTAACCCAAAGGACGTAACATTCATACGTACACCTATCTTTCTACGTTAGTTCCTCTTATTTTAATTTATACATTCATCAAAACAAATTGTCTGTGAGAACGAAACAAAGAAACAGTAAAGTTTATTAGTGAATAATAAATTGGATCTCATCATAAGTTTATAACGAAAGGTCTCAGGGAGCATCCTACGCAAAATTTATAAAAAACACTCCATTAGAACATTTAAATATTACATAAAGATTACAAATAGAATACTTGATGTAACAAAGCAAAATTGAAAATACTCCAAATGAAAATACCTTTTCAAAATATTAAAATATTTTGAAAAGGTATTTTTAATTTGGAGTATTTTCAATTTTCCTTTGTTCATTTTAAATTTTAAACAATGCCTGACTAATATTGCCTATGATAGAAATTATTCAAAGTGTTCCTATGAGCTTTCTTACCGAACTTATGACTGACTAGTCGGACAATATTTTATTATTTATCATTCTCATGTTGTGTTATAATGCTAGTTTAGACTATAAATTATAACTTACGCTGCTGAATAAATTAATAAATTATCGAGAAGACTACTAGCCTGACGATCTTAAACTTGTGTCGTCATGATTGCAAACCCTACTTGTTCTCGATGATGTCCTGCTGATTAGATATGATCTCTAAGGTATACAGATTGTGGTCCTCAAACGACAATGAACAAAGGCAAACAACCGTTCCCCTCACAGAAAGACAAAGCGCCCTCACCTGTCCCACATTTAAATGCTAAATCCCTCGACCTACAGCTAAAACTACAATTTCCATGTTTTGCTGAAATCACTGCGTATTATAATCCTTCATACTACGTGAAACGAAGCGTGGAATCGACGAAATTGAACTCTGTGGATTACGCTGAAACAGCAATTGATGTATTCTATGTTTCATACTAAAAGCCAAAAAGCAAGCGTTTATTGAACTTACGTTCTTAGTATTAAGATGATTGAAACAAACGGCCATACCTAAACTACGAGTATAAAGACTAAGACAAATTAATCTAGACAGACTGAACCCCGGTCCGGTAAATTAATTGTTCTTGAGTGCTGACCTGAAAACCTGTAAGGTGCACTTTTCTTAAAAGCGCAACACTGAAGCTTTAATACGCGACGGTTGGTCCGAACCTTTCCTCACAAACTATCATGTTTTAAATGAATGTTTAAAAACCTGTTTAATTTTAAAATTCTATTAAACATTTATGGAACATTTATAATTATTATATATTTGAGTATTGTGGAGTATTCACCGTCGCCAAGAGCCATATACTCATAGTATGATGACACTACTTGACATCATACGATGAGTATATGGAATAAATAAAAGGTTGTACAATACTCAGCTTGCCTTCATTAATCAGCCGAAAAGGTTGATTCATTAAAAATTGTGTAGTTAATCTCATTTTACCCTAGTTGGCTTTCCGCCAGTCGCCCGGGAGTCTACCTATTCAAAGAGCTCTGTAATAATTTTAATTAATTTCGGAATGTCCAATACCCATTCCATTGTAATAAAATGCCTGCACAATTTTCATTTTTTTAAAGCTTATTTGGTTTGCACGAAATTATGACGGCATGGGAACAAACTGCTTGCACAAACAGCGGTTATCTATCACTTCTCTTCGGACGTAAGAGCGCAATAGTTACAAATAACTAACTATCGCAAAGTTCAGAAACTCAAATACCTGTAAAATTGGTTGGAGATTGATTGATTATAAACTATTCAAGTTCCGGATTTGACGGCGTGCCAAACCACAAGTTAAAACAATAATTAATCAGGCAGCGGTTTGGTCTTTATTTATTGTAGAATGCACAAATCAAACTTTTACTTGTCTACTGGGAAAAACTTTGACTACCCAATAGGCACAATATTTAAGCAATATATTTGTGCAAGAATAGCTCAATGCAGACTAATAAAGAAATCATGAAGAAGATATTCCGCAGCTTAAAATGTTTAAAATTCGGCTCCGTTTGTTGATCTTTCATCACATAACGAATGTGAACTAAATTTATAAACAGTTTTCTTTTAGAAGTTTTATACATTTTCCTTGTGTTTGACTGGTCTATTTGTTTATGTTTGTTGATATATTATGCTGAGGCGTGGGACTAACGTGGACACAATATAAAGCGGAATGTTGGTCATTTTGCCTGTTCACTCCACTGCTTACAATAATTTAATATTCAATTAGGTACTTATTATGCAAACAAATTGCTTTGAGATGGGATAGACTTTCAATTGGTGTTAAACGATGATTATCACTATATTATATTCTATATCGATCAAACGAATTGTTGTCCAAGAGTATGGTATAACAAACATTAGGCCCGTAACCCCCGAAGGGATAGGCTGAGGTATATTTAATAGTATGATATAATTGCAGCTATATTACAGCGATTGAATCCTTCAAGTTAGAGTTAGGTTCATAACGACCACTTCCGATTTCGACCACAAATCTAACATTCACAAGCAGTAAATCTTGTTTCTAAACCAGAATTTTCTTTCAATATATTCCGTAAAGTCAAACGTTTCAATTTTACTGATTTAAAAGCCGGAAATACACACGCAGGTTTAAAATTACCCGACTTCCTCGGTTTATTTTCTTAGTAACTTTATTTCGCTTTCGTGAAATAACTTTTAAAACTGTGTTGAAGAAGATAAGCAGCAATCCCAAGACAATAGTAGTCCATAGAGCTAACTTAATACATAGTTGTCGTGCCAGTCCCGACGGGGCCGGGGCGGTAGACCGCGAGTAAATAGAATTCCGCCGGCGACGGACAACGCTCAGAGACAATTTTCAGATATACCTATGAGGTAGCTTATAGTATACTAGTGTTGTATTCTCACACAGGGCTGTAAACTATCCTGAATAATATCGGCAAAGATATGTACTGAACATAAAATGTTTAATATTTTCTGACAGTGCGTTTTTGGGAGGTTAGTATGACTATTATTTATGCAGATTCACATCATAAAAGTTACTGACATGAAATAAGACTTACTTAAAATCTATATAAATGAAAAGGAAAGTCCTAACTAACTGATATACTGACTCATCAGCCCAAACCCTTGGACCCAGAAGCTGAAATTTTGCAGAGGTTTCAGAGGTTCTGTAGACAAGGAATAAGGAAGGATTTTTCAAATTTAACCCCTAAAGTATATAAGTTTGAATTAAAAATCGTCGTTTTCACTCGGGCAAAGCTACGGGCTAAAGCTAGTTCTAAATGAAACTTATTTTAATGCATTCTAAGTAAAAACTGGGTCAGTAAATTCTGAAATATCGAGAAGTTCTAGGAACTAACAGAAATTACTTATTTCTGTCAGAGTATATGCTGGAATTGATTGATAATGATACTCGTAATTAAATTAATTTGATTACGTTGATACAATAAGTAAAAAGGGAGCGTCTTTAAATTCGAATTACTAAATCTGATAAAGCTTTTAATGTATCCGAACCCAATATCAGGAAATTACAAATACATACATATCCGAAAATGTTCGTTGCAATATTCTATTCTGTTTACTCGTAACCAACACGGCTATATTGAAAATATTGAAAGCTTAATACACTCAGCGTGACCCGGTCTACCTGGAGAGCTATCGATGCCGGCAACATGCTCCACTCATCGATATTTTCGATTTGCATTTGACTATGACCGCCTTTCAGTTCACGTCACCGTGGGCAAAATATTCCTCTTACTACTGAACTATGACGTGACGTGACGTGACGTGACGTCAACAAAAAGTTGTACAAATATGCTCACATTCTCTCAACGTAAACAACATTAACTTTTTTCAATTCGGAATTTAAATTTTATTTTGACGTAAAGCATTTTATGATAAAGAGACTTTCCGAAACATTTTCATTTTACGATTCGTTGACTTTATGTTGCAACATAAATTTCTAATCTTGAGATGAACAGATTTGATACCCTGCCATGAAAATCTGTTTACTTCACGGAAGACCTGTAAAACGAGAAATATAATCCACTTCGGATTCAAAATGTTCAAATAATGAAGTTGGAGGATCGACTTTATTTATCAGGTAATAAAGACTTAGTAATCCAAGTATCTCCGTCAATGGGGTCAGACGTCGAGTGTCTTATCTTAACTCTTAGCGTATCGTCTGATGAAAATTTCATGAAGTAAAGAGGGCAAACAGATTCATGGCGAGCACGGCTAGGACTTCACCGCAATTTTCTCCGATGTGTAACATAATATACTGAGATTTTCAGGAACGAGTGAAAATAGAAACGTTTTTCTATTTTCTCTGATTTAAAAAACCAAGTTTCACATTTCCATATTCACAGAGTTTAACTGCGGGGTTTTATTAAAACTATGTTTGTGAATTTTTATTATTAATAAAATAAAACAACCAAACCTGACCGCGGTTCACGTTCAATCGTGACTGTTTGTTTAGATAGCATTAAAAGCTTGTCGGAACTTTTAATCGCGTACTGTTTACTATTTTTTTGAGGTAAAATATAGCTTGCTTCTTGCTGCTTGTTGTGTACTGCGCTTTAAAATAAAACAAGATATAAGACACTTTATTGCTTGGTAACTGAAACTTCGAGCTCTTAACTTTCTTAATATTGGCCGCTTTTAATACCAGCTTTCTTCAAACAAAAAGTAATTTGTCCAATTTTCCAAAGGAAAAAAAACGAACATTCGGCACTTAGTATGTACTTGGCACTGTCAACTGCTTCATAATTCATGTCATGTGATTAATTATCTTATCGCACTGTTTTACCTCCCCACTCATCTGATAATCGTCTGCGGTAACTGTACCTACAAGTTAATAGGAGAGGACTGCGATCAGCTTCGTCCCGCCCCATGATCTGCCTAGCCTTTTCCCAACTATGTTGCGGTCGGCTTCCAGTCTGACCGGGTGCCTTCGTCCCTCTTAACTCATTCATAATTAATTACTGTATTAATATTGAAAAATATTGTACTAATTACTCCCAATTTCATTTATTAACAGTTTCCAAAATGAGCGCCTCGTAACTACTCATATATGTAAATCCGTAATATTATTTTCTTTTTCTGGAATCGAATAGGTCCTAGATTTTGTAATGTGTGCTTTATGCGAGAGGTCGTAGAATCATAAATGGCAAGCGGTTGACAACATTATCGATCCTTCCTTTAAGCAGGAGGTGTGAGGGTTTTTTGGCCTCTACCCTACGTGCTTTAGCGACATGCGTGTTGCAAAGAACAGCGACTGTAAAACAAATATGTTTAGAATATGCCACGAGCCAAGACAGACGACTTGCGACGTAACGGTAATCACGCGAAGGAAACACACAAGGTGACACAATCGCTCGTCGTTGAACGCAAGTTGCATCACTTTATCGGTCACGCGATGTCGCAAAAGCGTACGGCTTTAAATGTGCGCTACGCAGCTACGCTGCTACGGCGTAGCAACACCGAACGTATGCCAGCATAATACGGGTATACAACATTCAGTGTGTTTCTGCCGCGAGGTATTTTTGTTTCACGTAATGAGCGGCCGGTGGGCTGTTTTATTGTGAGAGAGATTGAATCAAATGCGATTTGGGCTAATGGAGATTAATTATCTTAATGAAATGTGGCTTTACGTTCCGTTAATGAGTAAGGGTTGTTCTTACGCACTCGTTTTAGTTCATTACTATTTTATTAAAAACGCTGGAAACCAAAAATGTGTATACTATAAATCATTGAAATAAAAATGCCAACTGGCCAATTATGGAAATAATATTTAATACACCGCAGCCGAGAGGCGTAATGGCATGTTATGTTATAAAACAATTAGATATGTTTTCAGTGTTTTTAAATATATAAGCTTGGTCTAAACCCAAAAGAAAACTGAAAATAAAAACGTGAATTACACGATTCAATTAATAAGTGACTCTACGAGCATCGTCTACACGGATCTAATAAATGGAAAGAAAAAATTATAACCAGACTACCGATTGTACATATTCCGAGCAAGCTATTTAATTTTTTTTCTCATCGCTCTTTAAAACTTTTATTTGTAAAAATCATATCTATGTATCCAACTACACTTTCCGAGCGTATTTTTCCGTTCTCATTGTTTCGCAATAGTTACGTTTTGTAATATATGTTAGACAAACTAATTAGTTTGAACACTGAATCCCCGCAACTATAGTTATACGAGTTTCGTTTTTAATTTTAATTTGAAATTGTCCTTCAAAACGTCTTTCTAGTTATTTTTGTAGGGAACGCAGAATTTTTTCAAACAAATTTTTTGCCTGCTTTCGTTGGCTGAGTTTATTAGGATTGATCAAGTGGATCCACCTAATAATGGTTAACGAACGACCATATTTTTCTGGCTCTTAAAATAGCAAGACCACTGTTCGTGTATAGATTATGTCATGTGTATGTAATTATTTAATTATTCAAGTCATTATTTTAAATACTTTTGCTTATCTTAGTTATCTGAGTAAGTTACAAGGATAAGATTCGAGGAAAACAAAACAGTGTGTTCAGCTTCTATTTAGTAGGATTTATCATTCAAATGTAAGCATCATATAGATATTCATTCATCATCTTTCTGCCCTTATCCCTTGTTCCTTCAGGGCCGTCTTGATATTCATTCTTAAGTAAAGTGTCAAGAGTTCCCCAGAGATAACCAATAACAAGTACCGGTCTGATATTTGGTAAATTTACATGAAAGCCTCCAATTTGATGCTTAAATTATCCGATATCATGTAAACGAGGGGAGAAAATGTTTGGAAGAATATTAAAGGTTCTGCCGTAAGAAAACCCGACGAATAATTTAGAAAGAGTGATGTAGGTACATATAAGTGTGGAATACAAGCAAATAAGGCTTGAAAGATTCGTTAGGTTGGTTTTGAAAAAGCCAGCTGGGACGACTACGTGACGGCTTAAAAAACGGCATACGACAAAACGCAGAAATGATGGAACACACTCAAACAAAAATGAAATAAAGTTGAATACGAGTATTATGTAACCGGAGGGTGAATCTGTGGTTGCCCGCAGTTATCGATGTTCATTACTCCATTTTCATATCACTTCTGTCTATAATATTGTAGGTTCCCATTCAGATTTGCGAAAAGTCGATAAAGACAGCAACCAGATGTAAGAGATTAAATTCAACGAATGTTTATTTTCCTAATGATTTTCCTCAACGCTTCGCGTTACATCGCTTTAATTATTCAGGCGTAGCTTGAGTTAACAAATATTTCTGATGGCATTAATACTTTAAAATCCTCCTATAAATTTCTTCCCATTAAGAACTTTCGTAGTATTTGAGCTTGTCATTTTTGGGCCGATAAAAGGGTAGAACGTGAGTACGGTTTCTAATGTCAAGCATCCACATTTACCTACTAACACGTTTCGTGTAACACTTGCCTTTTTCTTTTTGAGTTAAACGAGCATTTATTGTGCCCTTAGCCCTAGTAATAAATATTTTAAAGTGTTTGCCTCGGAAAAACACGCCTTTACAATTTGTGGAAGATAATTACGTACTATGGAAAATCAGCTCAAAATTAACTACAACAGGTAAATAGGGCTGGTATTAGGAAGCACATCAAAAAAGCACATGGAATTAATTAGGGGAGGCCTCATCTAGGACTACTTCTTCATTATTGTATTATCTTTAACAACTTTGAACATAATATTGACCAGAGTCAATCGTTAACAACGATTTTTACTTTAACAGCCTGTATATTGCAGGATGTAAGCGGCGATGAATTGGGGACTTTTAGATAAAGATTCAATACAACATGTCTTGTACCACACATCTTTGGCCATTATTTGAGCTATAGCTCAAGACGCCAGTGTTAGCCGGTTAGAGACTTTTGGGTAGTGATTCAGTAGCACTATACTATATTGCCCGTCGGGGCTGCGGGTTGTTCGCAAGAGATACCGCGACCGTGAAGGGCTAAGAAGGAACATGGGTGGTTTTTAGTCAGTAGGAGTCTGACACTCCCTTTCGCTCTGCCCCTAGGGCGGGAGGGGTTATTTGATGACTTTTCACGCGCCAAAAAAAAAAAAAGTAGCGCTATATGTTCCAAATTTTAGCTTGTAACTAGATATATCAGATATATCGCCATTTTTTGTCTAAAAAACCTTAGCTTATTACTAGTACCTATAGTTTGTTATCGATTATGTATATGTATGTAGGTACGATATTAAAATAATACTTACATTTTCGTATTGTTTTCGTTGAAACTAAATACGTTTCGTAACGAGGCAACCAATTATTTTCTAATTGATAATCTCATTACACGTATTTTCTATACCTATAAAAAAAAATCTATGAAAATTGAGACTCATAAAGACCAGTGTGAGGGCTTCTCGTGTTTCGAGGTTGGAGACTCAGAGTACCAATTTGTTGGTTACTTTAAGAGCAGAAAATTCGATGAATCAACACTACTGTGTTACCTGCTCCACCGCGTGAACTTCATTAATGAATCCCACAATATTGATGAGGGTCGACAGCCCGACAGCGTGCTTTGGGAAATGAATTACCTATAATTGAAGGATTGCCTTACCTGATTGGATATAGCAGTGATATAGGTACAATTATCCCCGGCTCAATTTATTGAGCACAGATTTGCTGTGATATTTTGAGAAAATAATTGACGGCCTGGCTGGTCTAGTCGTCGCAAGTACGACTGCTGAGCATGAGGTCCTAGGTTCGATTCCAGAGTCAGGCAAAGTGGGGACTGGGACTTAAACATAACTGGCGAAATGTGGGTATACTCAAAGACACACCTCTGTCTAACCCTTCGGGATTACAGGCGTGATGTTATGTTATGTTTAAGAAAATAATGTAAGTGTTACAAAGTAGTGTTTTTTTCTGATAACGTCACCGTAATTTATTATACGTTAATGTCGTAACGAAAATAAATTTCAGTCGTCTTCTCGAAGATTCAATCTGAAAGAGTGATTCAAATATTAAAGTAAAAGGTTCGAAGTGAGTTCGGTCGAGCCGTGTCGGTTCAGAGCTATTTATAGCACAAACAGAATAGTTTACGACTTTTCTGCCTGACAGCAACTTGTAGCGATGACTGGGTACTGGCCACTGAGCTATGTTTCACGCAGCTGTCTGTCGCAACGTGGAACAAGCTGCTGCAGCTTGGTGTTACTCTCATCATCATCATTTCAGCCGAAAGACGTCCACTGCTGGACATAGGCCTTCCCTAAGTTTCGCCACATTGACCGGTCCCGATTCCATCAGGAAACCTCTTTTTTCCGTCAGTAGATTAACTTTCAAGTAGCTCCGAACATCGTCAGGGAATAGTTATTTGTGCAACAAGAGAGCAAAGTGGGTTTTTGCTGCGAGTGTTGATTTTGAATCCCGAGTAAGCGAAGGATTCTATAGTTGAATCACGAGCGTAGCGAGTGATTCTAAAGTTGAATCCTGAGTGTGGCGAGGGATTCAAAGGCACGAGATGCAAAAAAACTTTGCTCTCGTGTAACACACATTACTTTTCACTTCAGCAGCGAGAACACTTTAGGAGATAAAATAATAAACAGGAATAGATTGAAATAACTATTTATTGCGAATCAAAATAATTAACATTGTAGGTAGAGGTACCAATTCAATAAAATTGACATTCTTTTTAGAAAAGATACGAGTTTTGCGTATGTTTCAATATGCACGTTATGTTTTGTTTTTAAAGTAGCTTTCCACATTAAGTAAATACTCCACATTGTAGATCTATGATCGCCTCGTCTGTGATAAATCTAAAAAATATGATAGCAACACCGTCTCCGAAAAACTGCTTGTGCCTTTTGTAAGTCTCCATTCTTTGAAGACATGGTATGCTTTCAGATATTTTTCGCGAGATTTTTCAGGCAGGAAACTTAATTCTGAATTTTTTACATTATTCTTCAATTCTTCGGGTGTTAAATAGCAGACTTCGTCACTGGACTCACTTATATTTATTTATTATAATTACTACTTTATTATCCAAATTTTATTGTACTTTGTAGCTAGCGTAACAGAGAATAAAACAATAAAAAATTGAATACCGCTTTTTTTTTTAAATTCGTTCTGAAACTACACTCGCGGTATTCTGTCTCAATATTAAAAATTGTTAAAACTATAAATAAATAAGTAGATACCTACATGATAATCTTCGTATTTTTTTCTTTAACATTGTTCATCTTGATTTAAATATAAAAAATATAATTCGATTATTCGAAATATAACAATTTTTCATTTCATCGCGTGATTTACAATAATTACGGTTATCGATTTGCAATATCGGTATCCGAACGTTTTATTGTTTGTTTCTTTTTTAGGCCTTTAGTAAATATGGAATTTGAAAATCTAATTTCGAATCGACTTGTTTCTATCTCTCGCTTGTTTCGTATCAAAGTGAAAGTAACAGAACAAAACAAAGTTGAAATCTTTCGAATTTTGTGAGTAGACCTGCACAGTTCTCGGTATTAAAAAAAAAATTAAAAAGTTACTTTGTCTCACGCTCGCAGCAAAATCGAAGTTTATCATGTAGGTATCTACTTATTTATTTATGGTTTTAACAATTTTTAATATTGAGACAGAATACCGCGAGTGTAGTACAGAACGAATTAAAAAAAAAACAGCGGGATTCAATTTTTTATTGTTTTATTCTCTGTTACGCTAACTGCAAAGTACAATAAAATATGGATATTAAAGTAATAATAATAAATAAATATGAGTGAGTACAGTGACGAAGTCTGCTATTTAACACCCGAAGAATTGAAGAATAATGTAAAAAATGCAGAATTAAGTTTCCTGCCTGAAAAATCTCGCGAAAAATATTTATAAGCATACCATGTCTTCAATGAATGGAGACTTACAAAGGGCGCAAGCAGTTTTTCGGAGACGGTGTTGCTATCATATTTTTTAGATTTATTTATCACGGACGAGGCGATCATCTACAATGTGGAGTATTTACTCAATGTTGAAAGCTACTTTAAAAACCAGAGATAACGTGCATATTGAAACATACGCAAAACTCGTATCTTTTCTAAAAAGAATGTCAGTTGGGCATAAGGCTAATTTTATTGAATTGGTACCTTATAAATAGTTATTTCAATCTATCCCTGTTTATTATTTTATCTCCTAAAGTGTTCTCGCTGCTGATGTGAAAAGTTACGTGTGTTACACGAGAGCAAAGTTTTTTTGCATCTCGTGCCTTTGAATCCCTCGCCACACTCAGGATTCAACTTTAGAATCACTCGCTACGCTCGTGATTCAACTATAGAATCCTTCGCATACTCGGGATTTAAAATAAACACCCGCAGCAAAAACGCACTTTGCTCTCTTGTTGCACAAATAACTATTCCTGCACTTAAAAAATCTTTTTTCCATCTCAAGTACTGCGTTTATCAAAAATCATTTTAATTGAGAGTGATGATAAGGTCTTAATATGAAAAAGGATACACAGTAAGGGTACTTGTTTATTCATGTGTAACGCAGTATAGAATGAATAATTCTATGTCACTGAAGGAGGAGCCAAGTCAACGATAAATATCCGCAAAGTGAACTCTGGCGAAACGCCAATTAAGTGTTAGTTTCCAAAGAAAATATAAAAGAATATGATGCCGTCTAAAATGTTTCCAAAATTTGGATATATTCCTTAACCACAAATATGTATAACATAAATAAAATAAGCACATTAGGTTTAACTCGAACATCTCGCAAGTAATCCCCGAAGGGTTGGCAAGAGGTGAACTTAACAGTAGGTGTCTATACACCCACAATCCACCAGTTATGTTTATTTAATAGGGGGTGCGCCTAATGCCATCATTCGGTCACAAATCCAGACTCCATGGCTAAAATTTCGTAAATCTTCAGATTTCATAAAAAAGGAACAGTTAATATTGGGACTGTCAAAGTTATTAATATGTCAAGTAAATGCACCGTTAAGTTAAGGTTCCTGGACTTGTATGAGTAATGGAGTCTAATGTGCTGCCAGCTCCAGACGTGTCCACATCAATCTTCAAACCGACAGCACCTCACTTTATATTTGCAACCTGTTCCCGAAATCCCGATGCGAGGCATTGTTAGGTTATTAGGAGTCATACTGCTTACAAAGGGATTATATCAACTTAGCGTATCGCAGTGTACAGCTGGACATAGGTCTCTTCTATACTACGCCGCAACACCCTTCCTCACATCCTTATCTGGGGTATGAAGTTACAAAAAAAACTGAACACCTCAAATCGAGACGAATTGCGATTGCCGATCGCATGCAGTGGTTAATAACAGTATATTTGATGACTCATGACACTCGTGGGGTGCAGCTGAAAATCAGCGTCAGGTGGTACACCCTCCCGTCGGGGCTGTGGGTTGTTCGAAATAGATACCGCGGCCCCGGCGCAAGACGCGGGCCTGTGGACAGTGAGTGATGGGTAAGCTCGCCGTCCGTCCGTCTTATGACGACGACAGGCCGTTTCGACGGTGCGTTCGTGTTCCACGCGCGCCTCAAAGAGATGTCACCGTCACCAACATGGAAGGGGCCCGTAAGGGCCGACGCCCGTCGGGGCTGCGGGTTGTTCGCAAGAGATACCGCGTCCTCGCCATGAAGGGCTAAGAAGGAACATATGTAGGTGGTTTTTAGTCAGTAGTGTAGTTAGTCTGACACTAACTACCGCTCTGCCCAAGAACGGGAGGGGTTATTTGATGATTTCCCAACCCCCAAAAAAAGAAAATGTGGTACACCTTGTGCTGCCATCTGGCATTATGCTGTGCTGAGGCGGTTTTGGCATTTTTAATTTTGTTTGTTTATTTATTTTGAACAATATGTATTAAGGCATTTTTGTTTTTAATACCAAATAAACAAGATTTTCTTTCTGTCTTTAACCTCAAAACGTGTATAACTTATATTTTACAACTTCACCCAAAACTAAAAGCTAATGTTCTGGTTTAAAGCAACTGTAAACTGTGCTATGATTGAGTTACATGGTAACTTTATACAAGAAGTGCGGTTGCGACTAGTTCATGACTCAATTTCAAATCACAAGGAAAAGGCGACCCAGCAACAACATCGTGAGCTAAATAGAATTTAAGGAATTTAGGGATTGATGTCTATTACTTCGTAAACCATCCCTCACTTCAAGTAATTTCTATAATAACTAACTTATTTGGTTTTGCTTAGATACTCTTACAACCAACGATGATTGTTACAACAGCAAGATGAATCTTTTCGTATTTTTTTATTTATTATTTCGTATGTGAAGATTTGATGTCAAAAAATGTTTACTATCTGCCAGAAGAACAAAAGGTTTCCCTTTTTTGTCCAAATCCACTACATATATGCCTAAATCAACACATGTACATAAATAAATAAAATTTAAGTAAGTATCTGTTTGTAATATAAAAATACTTCAAACTAAATGCATACGAAAGTAAGTACGTATACCTACCTGATATTATAAGGTCTAATATAGGCTACTTTCACTTTATATAAATAGTTAGGTTAGGTTAGTTTAGTGAAGTAACTTTTTTTCTATAATAATTTCAGCCGACCGAATATCGCAGGGCACAGCTGCGTACCCACCCACCCACACACTCATAATTCAAAGAAATGGGACGAAATGTTTATTTGCTCTTAACGAGGCGCTACTCCCGACTCCAAATAATACAAGCGAACACTTGTGCGCTTAGAGCCAATTAAGAAAGTAGTAATTAAGAATGTAGAATGCTTGGAGATGAAATTAAATTTTGAATTAGTCCTAACCATAGACGTAAAGGTTCTAACTAAAAAACACAAAAACGAAAAACACAAAAAAGTGAAAAATAAACTTCACAAGAAAAAGCAGCTTCTGAAGTCGGTGACATTTTGTTTGTTTGATTTCGTTTTTTTTTTGCCACCGACTCCAGAAGCTGCTTTTTCTTGTGAAGTTTATTTTTCACTTTTTTGTGTTTTTGTTTTTGTGGTTTTCACTTTTTTGTGTGAACAGTGATCCACCTCCAGCCATGGCCCGGTTCCCCGAGTCTGCTATTCAATAGTGTCAGAATGGTCTATCATTGATCTCATAATTGTTGATTTTGACAACACCAAACTTGTCAAAATTAACAATTATGAGATCAATGATAGACCATTCTGACACTATTGAATAGCAGACTCGGGGCCCTGGCCAGCCGCTCACGAACGGATGGAAAGAACTGGTGAAGGTCGGCCTTCCCGTCGGGGCTGCGGGTTGTTCGCAAGAGATACCGCGGCCTCGACATGAAGGGCTAAGAAGGAACATGGGTGGTTTTTAGTCAGTAGAAGTCTGACACTCCCTTTCGCTCTGCCCAAGAGCGGGAGGGGTTATTTGATGATTTCCCACCCCCAAAAAAAAAAAAGGTTTCGGCCTTTGATGGAATTATCCCACCTACATTGCCATTCAGACAAAAGTTCCTCGCAGACGTCAGTATTATAGAGTTATGATCTTATTATTACTCATACTAATTGCTACACTTTATGTGTCTGGGGAGACGATTGGCCTCTGCGATTGGTCTGGCTACTCCCAATTTTTTTTTACCCTAAAATGTAATGTTGCGCCCAAAAAAATATTTCGTTTCCCAGCAACAATTTTTGCGTAGGGGTACTTAATTTGATATTCCAAATGCTTAGTCACCTAAGCATTTGGAATATCAAATTAAGTAGACGGCTTCGTAAAGGGTTGTTTTCACCTTGTATATTTTTTGGAAAATTTGCAGATTGACATTTGCGGCTATGATCTTGGACCAATTATGACATAAATCGCTAGTTTCGATAAAATAATTATTATTCCTTGTTCGTAACTAGTAAAATTTTATATTTTTGCAAAAATTCCTTGTACGCAACCGTGGTTTCGTACAAAGACAAATAATTCCTCCATCGACACTAGTTACGTGTAAGGACAAATCATTCCTTCTTCGAAACCAGTTACGAAACTACGGTTTCGTAGACGGCCGAAGCCGTTTTTTTACACGACTGCCCAAAAAAAAGAGTGTTATGTTTTTAACGTTCATGTATGTATGCACAGAACAGATAAAAGAGGCTCTTTTATCTGTTCTGTGTATGTATGTATGTTAGTTTGTGAGTTTCTTTATTCCACCATAACTTCTAAACGCCTGAACCGATTTTGATGTATGTATATTTATGTATATTCGTTTATTTGTTATTTTCACTAGTCTATTGGAATGAGTGAAATACATCATTCCGAAAGTTACTACGTCGAATTACACGGCGCCGAATGTTTGCAACAACGAATACTGTGAGTAGGGAGACCGGGGCCACAATTAACACAATATATATTTTTAGTTGTAGATAAGAAATTATTCAAGATTTAAACTTGATTTTTAGGATACATGATGCTTAATCATTCAGGTACCTATTATGTACTTATCTCAAAACAAACATAATAAAAACGATGCAGTAGGTAGAACGCTTTTTCTTAAAAATGGCAGCTGTTAATTGTTACCTCACGTTTGGGGTTAGAATTAACAGGTGTGGGGCAGGTATTAACAGAAGGGGTAAAAATTAACAAATATTATGCTGACTGATATAACGAAAAATAAATATACGAGTACGACTTAATTTGTTTATTAATGAAAGAGAAATTAACACAGCCTTGCATGACATAGGATTTCTTATAAACTAATGATAACAAAATCACAAAATATCTTAACATACACGAAAACTCAAAATATGTTAAATTATTTCAATATTTTACAGTTTTTTTCTCCTGAATCACTATCAATCAGTCTTAAATGGTAAATATATGTTAAAGTTAAGTTTAAATTAATTGAAACTTAACTAGACAAATTACTTAAAACACCATACGATGAGGTAGAAAACGGCAAATTTTTTGTCTTAAAAGTTTTAGTCTTTTATAAACATTTTCTATTAACTTAATTAGCACCGTCTTTAGACTTAAACAACGTATATAAAATGTACTTTAATACAAAATCAACAATAAAATATCAAGGATTAGGAAATATTTTAGATACCTACGAACTAAAAGAATATCTATTCGTATTCATCATCTGAATTACAATTCAGACAACAGAATGATGTGATTTCAACTTTGATACATTCTGCTTGGGCCCAGTCCTTTCAAGCGACACATTCAATCCATTCAGCACCTGATGTATATCTTCACTATAAGAGGTACCGCAAATGATACAAAAATAGTCATCGTCATCGTAAGAGCTATTGCTTTAATTTATTATCCTTATCTTCACTTTTCCTATACTTTTTCTTTATATTTCCCTTAACCTTTCCTTTACCTTTTCCCTAATCTTTTTTGTTCTCTTTGTTCTGGTTTTTTGTTGTCATTTTTCTATTTTTGATTTCTCTAATATTATGTTCTTCTTCTAGAGAATTTTTTTCCGGAGTGTCAGTGAGAATGGCAGACTTTTTTACGCGTTTTCTATTAAACGAAACTCGTGGTGGAGGTTCTGGCAGAGGTTTTATGCTTTCAACTGCAAAATCACTAGCACCTTTCTGTATGCCTGACGGTCCAGCTACTGGTTCATTAGACATTTGCGATATCACTTCAGTCACTCTTATACCTAAATTAGGCACATCGTCTAAAACTTCAGTTTTTCAATCACTGCCCGCCATCTCATTAGTTTTCCAGGATTCTGGTACCTTTTCAATGTTGTAAAAACAAATTAATACTCTGCTATGATTGCTTCTTGTTCAGCATTGATGACCAACCGGGTTTATTTTGTAACCCATTTCTGCTGTGGTACCCGTTTTATATTTTTCACAAAATTATAAAGAGAAACATATAGGGTGTAAAAGTACCCTTAACGTAAACAAAAGGCACTTGTTCTCCCCACCACTGTGATCATTTTTTTGTTCTAGACCATACCTGGGAACCTCCTAGTTACGGAGAAATTGGGAGTCAAAGTTTTTGTAAATTCTAGTTTTTCAGGTTATAACTTTACTTAAATTACCTCCATGATCCGTTTACTATTCAAAGCATCCACTAGCACAATGTTTTAACAGTGCTACATTGAGTTTTACCGTAAAATGTGATTTTTGACCCAAAAAAAAAGTCGTTTCCCAGCAAAATTTTTTGCGTAGTGGTACTTAGTTTGATGTACAGAATGCTTGGTTGACGGCTGTGTGATGGGTTGATTTACACCCTGTATATAACAGAGGTCAAATTCTTTTGCTCTAGCGCAGCTAGCTCGTAGACCTCTATTTATGTGGTACCACGCCATGCGTGGTTTTCCATTTATGAGTTCTCATGCTGTGATAAAAAAAAAAGTATAAAATAATCATTCCAAACATTCAGTTACGCTGTTATAGCTAGGGTGCTGGCGAACAAAAAATCTATATGATTTGCTCGCGTGGCAGACTTTATTAATAGCGTTAATTATACGATAAGAAATATTAAGAGCCGCGTCTGCCACCATGGTAGCGCTGCGTTGTCAATTGACAGCCCTTTAAAAATGTAAAAAAAAATAGGTATCCTATATCATTTGCTCGTGTCTGCCTCTAAGGCTGATGTTTAGGAACCTTGTCAAAATGAAAAATATCGAAAAGGCAGACGTCTAGGACTCTGACTTTTGAAGTTATGGATTTTTAAAGATTTTTTTATGATTTAAAAAAAATATATGAAATGCACGCTTGGCAGACTTGCAGTGTTCGTTTAAAAACCCTGTGAACAACCTCAGAAAAATAGTCTGCCACCATCGTAGCGCTGCGTTTTCAATTAACAGCGCTTCAAAGATGTCGTCAAAAAAAACTGTGCTATATCATTTGCTCGTGTCTGCCTCTTTGACCGTTGTTCATATTGCTTATAAAAAAGAGAACATGAATGAGGCAGACACCCAGGCCACTGATATTCCGAAGGCAGACCATTTGAATATATATTTTTTTTAAATCTTTGTTTAATGATTCCAGTGTGTAAGCGCTGGTTTAATACCTTGAAAAGCGAAATGCGCGTTAGCAAAACGTGCGATTCAAAGTACCCTGTGTGTACTATGCCCAAGGCTTTGAAACCACGGGTTTTTGTACGTTCGCACACAGTAACTAAAGATGACACTACCATCGAAACATAAGACGCTAGTGTAGGGCGGTCGGTCTCGTCGTAGCTACACACATGCATACATACGTATTTGTATTATGTACACAGATTTTTAAAGATGTTTGGGAACACCTCTTAGCTGCCTCGGCTTGTTTGAATTATTATTTTGTTTTTGAATCATCGTTTTGGACGTTACTGTGGACACTTTTATTGTGCACATCTTGCTACATCGTTCTCACATAATATACCATCTCAACATGAATGATGTAACCAAGGTTTTGTAACAATATTCTGATTTAAAAGAGTGTCCATGGAGTTTCTTGCCCGTTCTTCTCCATAGAGATCTTCGCTAGGGAATGGGCAACTACAGTACATTCTAGTGGTGGGTCGTTGTCGAATTTTTGACGGACGAAACCCAAATGTTTTCCCGACGACGAAAACGGTTGCAGAAAACGGTCGTCGTTGCAACTGGTGTCGTTCGTCAAACGACAGCATTGACAACTGGTAATACAGTCGCTATTGTACCTACACGACGAACGCGCAACCGACTACAATTTAGCGCGGAACGTTATGGATAAGGACAACGCACGACGACGCGACGACGACGAGTGACTTTATCAAGAAAGATAGTTGAATCATTGCGTTCTCGACTTTATTTTAATAGGCGTATAATAAAAAATCGTCAGTGACATTTGTTTGTTTGTCTCGGTTTTTTTTGCTACCGACTTTAGAAGTTGATTTTTTATCTGAAGTTTATTTTTCATTTTTTTTTGTTTTTGAAGTCGGTTTTTTTTATTTTTCCATTTTAAGTTGTAATAGGTATCCTATACAAATATTTACTATGCATTTAACATTCAACCAAGAAACCAAACCCTCAACCTTCAAGATTCCCTTATTATTGCTTTTATCTCCTAACTATTGAGGAGTAGTTGTACCTTCTATCATCAGCGCATCCACATGAGATTATGATTATCAGACGCAAATAAATGAACAGCTTTGGAAAATATATGGAAAACGTAACAAGTGCCTATAAAATTTGAGAGTTGTCCTCGATTTCCCTGGGATCCCATTATCAGATCCTGACTTGGTGACAATGTTACCATTTCGGGAGTATACACTTTTGAATACAAAAATAAAATTGAAAATCGGTTCATTAATGACGGAGATATCCGCATTAATTAGCCGTAATACCCGCTTTTCCTCAAATTCGCAGACTTCAACGAGCTGTAATGGTTAAAGTCAGTAAGTAAAATGTCTGCCAATTTTTTTTTGTATTCAAGGGGTTCTAATAAATCGATTTGACCTAATTAAAGCTACGAGCAAATGATTTAGTAGAGCTTTTTTATTTTACATTTTTATATCAACCTCCTGTGATAATGCAGAGCCCTGGATGTCTGCCTCATAGATTTTCTTCGTTATCAAAATGGTATTGACCACTAACCCCAGAGGCAGACACGAGCAAATGATTTAGTACAGATTTTTTTTTGACAGATTTAAAGCCCTGTAGCTAAAAAACGCAGCAACATAGGACCTTAATTCCTTAAGAAAATTTTGTCGTATTGATCCGAACTTTAATGCCTATCAATTCGAAGTACGAGCAAATCATATACTTAAATGCTCGCCAGCTCCCTAGCTATTAATACTAGCCCCCATATCTGAGGGAGGTATTAACACGTTAATACCTACCCCCTCAATGTGTTAATTGTAGCCCCAAAGGTACATATAAATGATTAAATAACGTAAGAAAATATTGGTCAATAGTTATGTCAAATATAAAACATAGTATTGTTAAGTATAAAATAATAATATGCTACTAGGAAAACAAAAAACATAATCATAATACTTTATAATTCTAGCGCTAATCAAAAAATGGTAAACTATGAAATGATCGTTAAGTGTTTAAAAATATCGACCGGCACGCAAGTCACCCAAATGACGCGCGGAGCACAACAGGACGATACTGTGCCATGCGGCGTGATCTAAATGACAAGTCAAGACACTTACTGGAGGAATAGTATGTACTCGTATAGTTTTAGAGAAATTTGCCTGTTAATACCTACCTCTGTTAATTGTAGCCCCGGTCTCCCCTACGAAAGACGCAGTGACACATACCGTAACAACGAATGCACGAGTCTTCGAATCACGAAACAGCGAATGCACGTTACAGGGAAAATCGTCACATCGAAACACGTGACCCCGAAATAATGTAACAACGAACGTATCACCGACAGTAATAATTACCGCCCCATTGCCCTCTTACCGACAGCTTTCAAAATATTCGAAAAAGCCATGGGTAATCGAGTATATGCTTTTTGTAAAAAATATCAAATATTTGACGACTGCCAATACGGTTTCCGAAAAAATCGCTCTACAACCTTGGTCATTTACAAATATATTACGCATACGCCTACGCATGGTTTAAATATGGTGTCAACTTATGGGGAAATAGTACTGACGCGCCCACGCTATTTACCCTACAGAAAAAACTAATTAGGATTTTAGTCAATATTGAAGCCACCGACAGCTGTAAACCCCACTTCCAGGAACTAAAGATTTTATCCCTACTATGTCTATATATTTGAAGTTTGTACGTTCGTGCGTAAGTACCCAGATTTCTTTACAAAAAGAGAGGACATTCAAACAAAAATTATTTTAAGACACAATAATAGATTAAACTTGCCAAAATCACGAAAATGCACTCCGATAGTACCTTTGTCATGTCCATAAAAATTTATAATAAGTTACTTGCAATAATGAATTTAGACAAATATCATATATTACTTATTGAAAATCTTCTTAAAAAACAAATGCTACTATTGTAAAAGCGAATACTTAAATGATAAATTATAAATATGACATAAATAACTTACCTCTAGGGATAATAATAATTAAATCACATAATAAATAATAATAAGGAAATAAAACAATAATGAATAATTTAAAAAGTAAATGGTTTTTACAATGTTACTAAATACAAGTATATACTCGTAATTTAACTTCCTACCAATAATAAAGTTATTTTATTAAACATCCAGCGTTCTTCCTCCTCTCTCCTACATTGATATGCTGTGACCGGCAGGGTCCATAATTGAGACTAATGTAACTGTTTCCCTATCAACTGTATACATTATAAAGAATTGAGAATTGAGCAAAACAGTAAAACAAAATCAATTAATTTTTACTACTTTTTTACAATGACGCATTATTTATATTAAGGTGTATTATATATTAGGTCCTTTTTTTTGGATGGTGGGTAATCATCAAATAACCCCTCCCGCGCAGAGCGAAAGGGTGTGTCAGACTTCTACTGACTAAAACCACCCATGTTCCTTCTTAGCCCAGCTTCTTAGCTCTTTCGAACAACCCGCAGCCCCGACGGGATATATTATATAAGCTATACTTTCCCGGCAGTATGTGGTTGTACTATAGGTAATTATTGCTGGGCCATCTCGAAAATATTGCCAGCTACACGTGAAAATGCTTGGCCATACAAAACGTGTGGGTATATGGCCGGGCCATTAGTGCAGTATGCAATATAACCGATGCATAAATAAAGTAGTAAAAATTAATTGATTTTGTTTTACTGTTTTGCTGTCGGTGATACTATAATGTACCCTACCCATTGCCACTTAAGTCTGGCAATTCTTCGTTAGGTAAGTACTGAGCTCTTTTAAGATGTTTTGCATTAGCATCATTTTCATTCATGTTCCTTTTTAACCGACTTCAAAAAAGGAGGAGGTTATATGTTCGTGTGTATGTATTTTTTTTTTTTTTTATGTATGTTACCTGATTTCTCCTCCATTTGTGAACCGATTCTCAAAATTCTTTTTTTATTTGAAAGAGTATACTCCTGAGGTGGTCCCATTTAAATTTGGTGAAGATCTGATCCTGATCTTCGGAGATATACAATAGAACTCTTCAAAAATAGACGGCAAATCTGTCGTGATTGCTGCAATCGCTTGGATATTTATTGTTTATACAACATCATGACGTAACATCACGCCTGTATGATCTGAGGGGGTACGCAGATGTGTACACCCAGATTTGGACAGTAAGATATTATGTAATGTTCCATTTATTGGGGATAAATAAAACCTATTATTTGTTTGAGAACAACTAAAAATGGAAAAATAAAAAACTTTTTGGCAAAAAATAAAACCGACTTCAAAAACACCAAAAAGTGTAAAATAAACTTCTGAAGAAAAATCAGCTTCTGAAGTCGGTGGCAAAAAAATGAAATCAAACAAACAAATGTCACCGACTTCAGAAGCTAATTTTTCTTCAGAAGTTTATTTTTCACGTTTTGGTGTTTTTCCATAACATAATCACGCGTATAATCCCCGATTAACCAGAGGCGTGCCTTAATCAGTAGATACATAATACGTCAGTATAGGTATTAAAGTCCCAAGTAACAAAGAGCGAGCCTACAGCTACCATGTGAGCACAAATTCAGACTCTGGTCCACCATCAGGAAACCTCTATTTCCAGCCAGTAGAACACATTTCAACTAGCTCCAAACATCTTCGGGGACATAAACACTTAAAAAATATTTTTCCATCTCAAGTATTTTTATCATAAATCATTTTAATTGAGAGTGAGGATAAGCTCTTAATGTGAAGTCCTTCCCCCAGTTTGGAGCACGGAACCCTCCAGAAAAAGTCGTATCTATAACGAAAATCTTTGCTGCGCGGCCAGTTATTTTGGTCACAAGTATGAATAACGAGAAATCCATAGTGTTTTTTTCGGAATGTTTAATTTTAACAGAGTAACGCTGAAGTTTGTTCCCTAATCTTTTCCACACGAGTCTAGCTTTGCAAATGAGCTACTAAAATTAATTCTATCTCTTATTTAACTTTTAAGGTCGCAGTATTATATATATGCATATATAGTGAATACGATTAATATGAAGTATATTAGTTTACTTTTCTCTTTTATGTTCATATTTACTAAAAAAATGCATAGTTGAGTCCAGAGTGAATACTAACTTAGAAGCAAATAAGCATTTGCTTCTAAGTTAGTATTCACTCCAGCAAAAAAACGTATTACCGTTAAAAACTTTTGTACAAGTAAAACCACTCCAGGAATTGGAAAAGAAAATGTAAGAATCTTAAAACTATCTCACGTAGATTTACATTATTATCCTCAAGAGTGGAGAAACGTAGCTTTTCTCAGAATATACATTCAAGATTCAAATTAAATTATATTCAAGATACATACATTCAAGATTCAAATTTCATTTGTATCGTAAAATCGACATTCTACTGAAAAGCGAACAATGAAAAAGATAAAATTAAACGTAATGTATTCATCCAACCTAGAATTAATTTAACTACGTAATAGGTACCTATCGTATGCGTGCGTGCGTGACACTTTAAAAAATATCACGTTAGTTTGTGAAAATGCCACCAACTTCACAGTTCATTAAGTGAGACTTCCTGCGACTTCACTCTCGGTTTGATGAGATATTTGTTGAAAAATATTACTACTGTTACCAAGAATGCTTTTGATAAATTGATCGTCTGATTTTCGTATGTGAATATTTGATGCCAAAAAATGTTTACTATCTGCCAGAAGAACAAAAGGTTTTTCGTTTGTTTTTCAAATCCACTATGCCTTTTTTATTTTTTGGGGGGTGGGAAATCATCAAATAACCACTCCCGGTCTTGGGCAGAGCGAAAGGGAGTGTCAGACTTCTACTGACTAAAAACCACCTATGTTCCTTCTTAGCCCTTCATGTCGAGGCCGCGGTATCTCTTGCGAACAACCCGCAGCCCCGACGGGACAACCCGCAGCCCCGACGGGACAACCCGCAGCCCCGACGGGACAACCCGCAGCCCCGACGCGCACTATCTATGCCTACATCAACACATGTACACAAATAAATAAAATTTAAGTAAGTATCTGTTTGTAATATAAATATACTTCAAACTAAATACACACGAAAGTAAGTACGTATACCTACCTGATATTATAAGGTCTAATATAGGCTACTTTCAGAAAAATAGTTAGGGTGCTAAATCCGATTCAATTACTGAAGTAACACTTTTTCTATAATAGTTTCACCCGACCGAATATCGCGGGGCACAGCTGCGTACCCACACACTCATAATTCAAAGAAATGGGACGAAATGTTTATTTGCTCTTTACGTGGTGCTACTCCCGACTCCAAATAAAACAGGCGAACACTTGTGCGCTTAGAGCCAATTAGGAAAGACAGTAGTAATGTAGAATGCTTGGAGATTAAATTAAATTTTGAGATAGTCCTAACCATAAACATAAAGGTTCTAACTAAAAAGGGATTGTTTATTTGTCTGTCAACAACGAATACGGGATTTATGACATAGGCGACTTTTTATCCAGGTAATGCGTTTCTGTGGAATTGTTGACCTTTATGTGCATGAGCCAGATTATGGTCAAGTGGTTTTGGAAAACTACCTTATGATGGCCAGCTCATAGTATTTGATCATGAAAACCTCGCTCCTTCCCATCTTCTTCTTAGCGTGTCGATGGCAATCTAAATTGTGTCGGCCCAGAACTGTTAGTTTAGCGCTTTGAAAAGCGTCCATCAGTTGCTGTAGTGAAAAAACAACAGGACACGCAGAACACGATATTAAGTACCCAATCGTATGTGGAACAGCACCACCTAAATTACATTCCAGGGCAGAGTCATTAATTGCTCCTTGTATCGTACCAAAAGAGAAATGTGTTATGTTATTGGACACGCCTGGCAAAATCTGTGTGTTCTCAAAGAATACGAGTGTGGTGTTATGCGTACATCGTTTAAATATGGGTAACACTTTTCTACATACTCGTACATTTGTCGTGGCTGAAACTTTATTGAAAACTCTATTTAATAACTAAGTTTATAGTTTTCGAAAATAGCTCGAACACACGACAGGTGTGGTCTGGTGAGGTTAAAAAATGATAGCAGGAGCCTACAGGCTACCGAATTACAGACATTTATTTATTAGGTTAACCAACAATTGTTTCCACAATACATTTTTTACAAAACATTGAATATAGGTGTAACAATTAATTATAGGCTAATACCACTATTTGTGGTTAAATTATAATAAGCAAATAATAACGAATTGATAAAAATGCTTATTCAAAACAATAAAACTAAGCTCATCAATAAATAAGAACAATGTTACAATTTATAGCAGCGAAATTAAATTAAAATTAAATCACAGGTTGATGGACTTAATCACTACATAGTATAAAACAAAGTCGCTTTCTCTGTCCCTATATCCCTATGTATGCTATATCTTTAAAACTACACAACGGATTTTAAAGCGGTTTTTTTAATAGATAGAGTGATTCAAGAGGAAGGTTTTAGTATATAATTTGACCGACATCCACGCGGGTGAAGCCGCGGGCATTATTAATAAATAAATAGGTACAATTACATTTCGACACAACAAATAAGCAAATAAAATAGGAAAATCATAGCATGTAATTAAACACAGTAACTTTAAATTGGAGGACAATACTAATACTAATTATTAAGATAATAATATTAAGATCACAATTATAAATCATTACAACATGCATTAAATAAATACACGCGTAAGTTTAGCTCTACGCGACGATATCCACCCCATACACTGCTTCCAAATCCTAAAATACGCACGAAGTATTAAATTTTCTCTAATAACCATTAAACTGGCAGAGAATGCCTTGTGGCATTAAGTCCTCCTATGTACCACTTTTGTACATGAAGTTTAAATAAATAAAACTCAACATTTACAAGACCATGAAGTGTGAACTCTAGAAGCATAATGAGCCTGCGAACAAATACACGTTAATTTAGAAGTAAACTCAGTAAGCCAAGTGCAACCGTATCGTTATGACACTAACTGCCGCACTCAGAGATATTTAATGATTACTTAGGCCATCACTTAGTAAAGGTTTTGACAGTTTTGTCATATAAAAGTATGTCAAACCTTTACTAAGTGACGGCTTAAGTAATCATTAAGTATCTCTGAGTACCGCAGTAAGACAAAGTAGCAGTAATACGACGAGTGAAGTACACACGTAGTGATAGTATTACACTTACGACACTAGAACAGTAGAGCAGCCCATTTGACATCAGCCGATGTGCAACGTACTAGGTTTAAAACTATCGGAACGGAACCCATCAAAACGCATTATATAATGACAAGTTCCCTACACTCGACCCCTTTAATATCACACGGAACCGTCTTTAAAAGTGATAATTACAATCCTGGATCAAACACGGGTTACTCAGTTCCACTTAGTTCCACAGTTCCTCCACTAGTGCCAGTTAGTCACAAATAGACATACAATATCATCGCACATACTCACAGACACCCACACCGCACAACGGCACGCCACACAATATATTTTAATGGCAATTTTTTAGAGTCACTCTCGGCTACCACATCTCATTTTAGTTTTTTGTGTACTAATACGTAATTGGCGTATTGTTTAATGTAGCTGTGAAGCTACCTTTCATAAATGTTTAAATAAAAGTTGTCACTTTGCGTCGCTTTTATTGAAAAAAAATTATGTTACGGCGGGAACACCACTTGAGGAACGCTGCTCCTAAATATCAATGGCCTCCGCCATATTGTCTTCGCCTTAGATTCCTCTTCGTGGCAGATGGGTAAATGGGTAGTTGAAATCACACACAATACTTCACTCAAACACCAAACGTTTATTTAGAATAGTCCATTTACAGGCACTTATAAACTTTTCAGAGGTTGAGACACATTCACATAAATCATTGTTACTATGGAGAAGAATGGGTTTAAGAAACTCCATTTAAATCATGTTACAATTCTCGTTTGCACTAATTAATATTAATCACATCAAAAACCACTTTAATTTACTTAATATTGCAATTTTTGCTAAACGCGAGATAATGTGCGTCCATCTTTCGTTACACGCTGTCTCGTCCGTCTAGCGGAAGTACAACGCACTCAGTATTGTTATTAATTACTTAATCAGTTAAAATTAATAAACAATACTAAAATAATTCACAATTGATTGTAATAATTATTTAACAATAAAACAATACCAATATTAATGCGAAGGCGTTATTAAGTTCATATCTAATCAATAGGTTCATTACTTTTTACAACAGAATGTTAGTTACGCCATTTCCGGCTAATTAAAGGATTTAATACAGAGAACGGGTTTTCTACTAATAAATTGCTCTACAAAATGATCTTATGACTTTTTAGTTTATAATTACATAAAGAAACTGATTTAGTCGTAGTTTCAGATTATAAATTGAGTTATTGACCATTAAAATCGTATTCGCCGCCATCTTCACAACAATGTGCAATGACGTCTCTTATACAGCCTAATTTCAAGTGAGCAATCATTAAAATCCCAATATTCATAATCAATTAGCTTATCTTAATTTTAACTATAGTTCTAGTTAAAGACCTTTGTTTAATAAATCATTATTCGAGCCGTCGACCATTCAATTACAAACCATCTCTGTAGTAGTTCACACAAAAGCTAACAGATGGCACTGTCGCTCCTGTCTTTCAATATCGACCCTCGTATAATTGTACAAATATCTCAGAGATGGCAGGTTCATCAATTATTATAAGAAAACTAAGCCAAGCTATTATTATAAGCTGGTTATTAATTAGATTGACTAATGATCCCAGCAGATAGACACTCTCGCGGCGAGATATACGTATATGAAAAAAATATACGTTATGGAAACTGGAAGTGTATTCATGCGAAACAGAATTTTAGATTTTAAATAAAGGATTTTGAAACAGTACTGGCTGGCACAAATACTGCATGCTTTATTGAAGTTTGCACAGAAAGCATTCTGAAACGGGATTATGATGACCTGTAACGTTTCACGTCAGCCAATATCCGGCTCACGGTGACTTTGTGCCCCTTTGACGTGGTCTAATTACTTGTCCGCTGTGCAGTGACGCCTCTCGGGACCAACCTGCACTGTTAATAGGTATGCAAACTGTTAGCATTCGGTGAAAGATTTTACTCGTCACACGTTTTTATTCCACACTCTACGAGTATATGCAATTGGAGCAATTTTTTTTTAAAAGAACTTATAATTCCGGTTCCTTCATGTAGATTTGAAAATGGTCGAAATGTTGACAAATTCTTTGCATAGTTTTTAGAAGCAATTGTTCTGACTCTCAAGGGTGTTTTAAACAAGCTATTTTGAATGTAACAAATAATCATTTGACATTCTTGTTATCACTTTCTAAGTATCTATTTACACACAGAAATATGAAAATAGTGTCCTTAGATAAAAATTATTATATTTATATTTTTTTTTTATATTCGCATAACATCCACAAGGGGCGTATGCTTTAGTTAAATATTACACTCATATATAATATCATCAGCAGTACATATGCTAAAAACTACAACACGCCCCTAGCTACGTGTTAATATTATTGTTTTCAGCATGTTACCCAATATGGCTGTACAGCGTAGGTAGGTAGGTATAGGTAGCAAAATCAACACAGCTTAGTGTTAACTTTACGATCCGAAACCCAAACACAAACATAACATATGTTACGACTTACTTGCGTATTATGTATAAACCCATTTCCTAATATTCTAATTAATGATTAATACGAACTAACTTCTGTTACTGAGTACGCGCGTCGTGAAGTTATTCAATTATAGCAACTTCTCTATCCTCGCGAGAAACGGCGAAAAACCGATGATAAATAAGTGGCGAACAAACTCGTGAAGTCAATTTGAGTTTGGCAGAAGCTAGTAGAGCCTTGCCAAAACTCGACACAAACAATTAAATAAAGACTGGCGCACCACTCGCCAATCTTGGCTGGCCAGCGTGGCAGCGAGGGTACTAAGTATACTCCAATCTGTTTTTTGTTGAGTTTCTGCATCCGTTCAGACCGCGAAGTAAATTAATTAAGTCATTGAGTTTCGCTGGCGTTTTTCCTTTGGACAACATCTAATTAAATAAATTCACAGACAGACACTGATTGGATAGAAGGCAAGTTTGCTCCGGTTTGCAATGCCTTTTCTGTTTTTGTTGTAACTAGATATTTCCATTCATCAATGTAGATTATGTGTGCATCCCATCGGGGCTGCGGGTTGTTCGCAAGAGATACCGCGGCCTCGACATGAAGGGCTAAGAAGAAACATGGGTGGTTTTTAGTCAGTAGAAGTCTGACACTCTCTTCCGCTCTGCCCAAGAGCGGGAGAGGTTATTTGATGATTTTCCACCCGCCAAAAAAAAAAAAAAATTATGTGCGCATAGGTACATAATTTTACTAGCTTTAATAATGAACTAATTGTTCCTAGTAGAGAATTCCAAGCATTTATTTTCAACAAAAACAAAATTCTGTGTGTATGCTGTTGTCAGCTGTTTGTTTGTACAGCTCGTATAAGTGCAAATAACTGAAATATTTTCCCCATTTCATCACTTCACCAAGGTACGGGAAAATAAACAATAGAATTTATTATGTTTTCTTTGATTCCCGAGGTAGAACGTGGAAATATGTTAGTCTAAAGCGGGTGGATACTATATAGAAAATGGCTTGAACTTCGACCTTTTTGGATACAAGATAGATAAAAGAATATTGTTCATCCTAAAACAATAAAGGGTGACGATGTAATTTACCTCCAATAATTATTGGGTCCTATACGTAGAAATATCCACACCCGCTTTTTATCGTTGGCATTAATTTTTTTTAATATAAATATTTTTATTTTTGTTCTCGACCATACCTGGGAACCCTCGAGTTACGGAGATATTGGGGGTCAAAGTTCAAAATTCGTAACAGCTGTTTTTTAAAAACTACTTTTTCAGGTTATAAATTAACTTAAATGACCTCTCTGACCCTTTTACTATTCAAAGCATCCACTAGCACAATGTTTAAAGAGTTCTACATTGAGTTTTACCATAAAATGTGATTTTTCACCCAAAAAAAAGTTATTTCCCAGCAATCATTTTTGCATAGGGGTACTTAATGTGATGTACATAATGCTTAGATGACGGCTTCGCGAAGGTTTCGTTTACACCCTGTACCTAGAAACGTAAAATTATAGGTCATCAAAACCCGTTGTTAAAGTAAAACGACAATTGAATAGATCGTGGAATTCGTGGAACGATACATTCAATCTCTTTTATTAAGATACATTCTAATTGAAACAGTAAACGTAGTGTAACACTAACACTAATTTGTGTAAAGTCTTGATGTTGTATCCAGTCGTTACTAGTTCTTGGCGAAGTAAGTACGACGCTCCGAGTTCACCCCGACGTGACATAAATACAGACTAAAGGAGCCGTAAATACTTTTATATCATAAATCTTCCGATCTCGAAAGCTTATCCTGCTAACGCCAAGAAAAATAAAGCTTTTTTAATATAAATACTTCCTCGAAAACTGGCTCTCATTTCACTATGATTAGGATACTCAATACTCAAACTTTATTAATTTTATCGTTTAAATATTCATTTATACTATAATAGCATTTTTCTGTTAAAAATTGTTTTAGTTTTTTTATAAATATGTTTAATTGTTCTTCTTTTTTTATTATGTCAGGTAGTTTGTTATAAATTTTTATAGATATTACATAGGGATATGATTAGGATTAATATAAACGCACGCGTGCGAAATACATTGTATGTCGAAATGCAATGTATTTCGTACGCGTGCGTTTGTCTTATTTATCCACAACCAAGGGCAGAAAACAACCTGTCGAGGCTGCGGGTTGTCCGCAAGGGATACCGAGGCCTCGACATGAAGGGCGAAGAAGGAACATCACCCATGTTCAAGGGCAGAAAACAAAATTAACACAGATACGAGTAACTATGCCTTATATTAAGTCCAAAACTATTAAAACGTTGACGGTGTTTTTTTATAATGTACGTTATGTATAGGAAAATATTTTATACAAGCACCTACATTTTATAAGTTTCTTTAAAAAAAAAAAAAAAAAAACATTGCCCCACACTAGGAATTTCTCCTGTATCGTGGGAGCGTTTACAAACATTTAAACTCACATTCACAAACACACCCAGACCCAAAACAACTATCTGTAGGCCATACAAATATTTGTTCCGTGCGGGGATCGAACCCGCGACACGCAGCGCAGCAGTCCAATCGCTCAGCCACTGCGCCAACCGTGCCGTCAATTATTACACACCCCCGTCCGTCTGGCCCGTCCCGTTCTTATTACTAGTTGGTCGACGATTACTCGTAAATTTGTAAAGCCTACTTAGCTGTGATAGTTTTCCTTTTATTTATGTTATATATGCTATTACCATGACATTACCATTTTTCCATACGCCCAAACACAACCCGTATAGGTGGTTTAGGTTAGGTTAGGTTAGTTAGGTTGGGGTGCAGGTTGAAAGCCTCCGCGTGGCGCACCCTGGGCAACGTCCGCTCCAGCCGCCCACTCGCGTAGAGTGGGCAGCTGGATGCGGGCGGCTAATTTCAACACACGGGGAAGGGTCACGGTTCCAATCACAGATCATCATCCTTGATGGTCTGTGAAGGGAACCGGGCTAGAGACGGGACGGCCAGTCCGTCGCTGGGGTGAGGCCGATGGCCATCTACCGCCTACTGCCCCCTCTGCTCTCAGAGGGTTGGTCAAGTGGGCGAGGAGTGGAGGTGAAACCCAATCCCAAGGTCTAGCGTGCCGAGGGGATGAATGGCCGGAGGGTTTGTATCCGGTCCCTAGCGCTGGGGGGGAAGGGGAAAGGGACCGCACCCTTAAAAAGGAAAACATAATGGAAAAAAGATTATTGGAAACCAATCCCCAGGCGGGTACCCTTGCGCAATGCAAGGGCCAATCCCGCCCCTCTAGGGATCCCTTAGAGGGCAGCCCCACCGTATCTGGGGGGGGCACCACTGATCTCGCAGGCCGGCAGACCACCGCCGACCTGCGCCACGAGCGAGAAAAGGAGCTCCAGGACAACCTGGAGCGACTGCGCGATGTGGATTCACCACTTGCCGTCACTGACGGCAACCAGAGCCGAGGAGGCTCAAGTCAGCGGAGGAAGCGTCCGCGCAATAAGGACTCGGGATCGCTAGGTCTCTCCTCGAGTGAGGAGAACCTATCGACCCCGAAGATATCTACGGGGCGGAGAGGAAGAGGTCGCGCGGTCATGGCGGGTGTTGCCACCACGCGGCTGCCGGAACGCGACGGGCGTGGTCGCTTTTTGTCTCGGCCTAATGCGCGCGTCTCTGCGGAGTGTGTCCAGAGCGACCCTGGACGCATGAGCGCGGACCAGAGTGGTGGCTCCACCACGTCCCTGCTAGGGTCCAATAGAGCGGAGGCGAATGCCGAAAAGCGGGCGCAACGCCAGGCTGTCGCTGCTGACGAAGTCGGTGAGTTGGCCCGACAGGCCCGAGAGCGTCGCTCTGCCAGGACAGCAGATGCGTCGGCAGTGGCGCTCAGTCGGCAGGTGTCGGACGGGCTGGACGTCGTCCTGAAGGTTGCCACTAAGTCGGGCAACCTGAAGGGCACGTTTACGCGTGCCCTAAAGGATGCAGTGGCATCCATCCAGGAGGCGGTTGAGGTCCTCAGCGGCCGCACAACTACGGAGGAGACGGCGAAGTTGTGGGAGGAGAATAGCCGTCTCCGATCCGAGCTGGAGGACCTCAAGCGGCAGTTTGCCGCCCAGGCACCGTCCGTCACGGCCACATCGCCAACCCCGTCGTCGGCACAATCTCCGGCCCCATCGTCGGCCCCTGCACTTGCGGATGCGGAGATCGAAAAGATCGTACGCATCTGCATGGTGCAGTGTGGAACAATGATGGGTGCCAGGCTCGAGGCCATAGAGGCCAGGCTGCTGCCTGCCGAAAACCTCCGTCCACCGCTCGCTGCGGACAGACGGAGGAAGGAGGCGACAGCGGCCGAGCCAAGAAAAGGCGGCAAGGGGGCCACAAAGCCCGCAGAGGGGCCCAATAAACCCGCGGAGGGAAGGTCCGCGCCCACTTCCCAGGCGACGGCTCCGAACCCGGCCACCGTTCCTGGACCTCTCACGGAGGCCTGGTCTACGGTGGTCAAAAGAGGCCGCCGCCGCAACAAAAAGAAGACGGCGCCGCCGCCGGCACCCACTGGAGGAGCACCCGCGGTACCGAAGAAGGCCGCAGGACCGCCTAGGGTCAGAGCCCCACGCTCCGCGGCTGTAGTGATCACGCTGCAGCCCGGAGCCATCGAAAGGGGCGTCTCTTATAAGGCGGTCCTCACAGAGGCGAGAGCCAAAGTCGCGTTCCCCGACCTTGGAACACCGTCCGGCTTCAAGCTGAGGCCGGCGATCACGGGGGCGCGGCTGCTCGAAGTGTCGGGTGCCTCCAGCGCCGAAAAGGCGGACATGCTGGCGGCCAAGCTGCGGGAGGTCCTCAACCCGGAGGACGTCCGGGTGTCCAGACCGACGAAGACCGCGGAGCTGAGGATCGACGGTCTGGATGACTCGACCACTCCGGCTGAGGTCGCAGCGGCCATCGCCCGAGCCGGCGGATGTCCGTCTGAGGACGTGCGGACGGGCGAGATCCGCGCCGACCCTGCCGGGCTTGGCGCGATTTGGGTGCGGTGCCCGGTGGCGGCGGCCAACAAAGTCGCCGACAGCGGCAGACTGCTGGTGGGATGGGTTGCAGCGAGGGTCAAACTGCTGCAACCCAGGGCATTGCGGTGCTATAGGTGCCTGGACATTGGGCATGTCCGGGCACGGTGCACCGCCGAAACAGATCGCAGCGAGTTGTGTTATCGCTGCGGTCAGCCCGGCCACAAGGCGGCCCAGTGCTCCGCGGCGCCAAACTGCAGCCTCTGTACAGCTGCAGGGAGGCCCGATGGGCACAGAGTGGGCAGCAAGGCCTGTGGTTCGCCCACGCAGCAGAGAAGGAAGAGGAGGGCTAGGGTTGCAAGGGGCCCTTTACCCCCCTCTCAACCTGCACCCTCTTCGGCCGACTCCCGGCCTAGGATTGGTGCCGTGGAGGAAATGGAGTGTTTATAGAGAAACTATTCCATTTCCTCCAGGGCAATATCAACCACTCTGCCAGAGCTCAGGACCTCTTGCTCCAGAGCATGGCAGAGTGGTCGATTCACGTGGCTGTGGTCGCCGAACCGTATTTCGTCCCACCCAGGGACAACTGGGTTGGAGACCTTGACGGTTTGGTGGCCATCATTGGCGGGGCTCTTGCCAACCCGTTCCGAGGTCACGGCTGGGTAGCCGCCCTCGCGGACGGCATTGGCGTAGTTGGCGCGTATTTTTCGCCCAACAAGAGTCTCGCCGACTTCGAGAATTTCCTTGTCGAGCTGGGCGCCGTCGTTGCCCAACTCCACCCTCGCCCTGTGCTGTTGCTAGGGGATCTCAACGCCAAATCTATGGCGTGGGGATCTCCGGTAACCGATGGTAGGGGTGAGGTGCTGGAGGAGTGGGCAGTCACCACTGGCCTGGTCGTCCTAAACCGGGGCTCAGTCCACACGTGCGTGCGACAGCGGGGTGGTTCGATAGTGGACGTATCGTTCGCTAGCCCTGCTGTCGCTAGCCGTGTTCGTGACTGGCGTGTCGCCGTGGAGGTGGAGACGTTATCGGATCACCGATACATTCGTTTCGACGTCTCCACCCAGACCGCCGGCGGCCGCAGATCGCGAACCCCGCGAGCGGACGGCCCGCGCTGGGCGCGCAAGCGCATCGACAGGGAACTTCTCGAGGAGGCCACCATTGTCCAGGCCTGGATCCGGGAGTCGGCAACAGCCGGACCCGTCGACGTCGAACAGGAGGCGCTGTGGTTCCACGGGGCGATGACGCAGATCAGCGACGCGTCCATGCCCCGGGTCCACGCACAGTCAGCGAGGCGCCAGGTGTACTGGTGGTCTACCGAGATCGCACAGCTGCGCGTCGCGTGCGTAGCGGTGTGGCGCCAGTACACCCGATACCGGAGGAGACGTCGTCGGGTCCCTGACGAAGAAGCCGCGCGGTATGAGGTGTACCGCGCGGCGAAGAAGACTCTGCGGCTGGCCATCGGCGAGGCAAAGAAGCGCGCCAGGGAGGAGATGTTGGAGACTCTGGACGGAGATCCGTGGGGGCGCCCCTATCGAGCGGTTCGAGGGAAACTTCGAGCCGCCGCGCCTCCACTTACGGAGAGTCTCCAACCCGAGCTGTTGGAGGAGGTAGTAGCAGCCCTCTTCCCGGCGAGAGCGGAACATATTCCGCCGCCGATGGCTTTGCCCACGGCCGCAGAGTCTACAGAGGACGACGCCATCAGCGTCCCAGAGGTGACACAGGCAGAGATGGGGGCGGCCGTGATGCGGCTCCGGGCCAAGAACGTGGCTCCGGGGCCCGACGGAATTCACGGCCAAGTGCTAGCCCTCGCTCTGAAGGAGCTAGAGCCCTGGCTGAGAGAACTCTACACAGCGTGTCTTGAGCGGGGCCGGTTTCCCACTTTGTGGAAATCTGGTCGTCTGGTCCTGCTCAAGAAGGTGGGGCGCCCTGCGGACTCGCCGTCCGCGTACCGGCCCTTAGTGCTGCTAGTGGAGGTGGGTAAGCTATTCGAAAGGATAATCGCTGCCCGCCTCCTCGGCCACTTGTGCAGAGAGGGGCCGGATCTGGACGAACGCCAGTTCGGCTTTCGGCACGGGCGCTCCACCATCCACGCGATATCGCAGGTGAGAGTTCTGGCGGAGGAAGCGGTATCCCGGGGTGGGGTGATGTTGGCGGTGTCCTTGGACATCTCCAACGCCTTCAACACCCTGCCCTGGAGTTGTATCCGGGAGGCACTGCGGTACCATCGAGTGCCTCCTTACCTCCGCCGCATTGTCGGGGCTTATTTCTCGGAGAGGTGTGTCACCTACGTGGGACGTGATGGCGTCGTAAACCAGCACCGCATGTCGTGCGGTGTTCCACAGGGCTCGGTCCTGGGCCCGCCCCTGTGGAACATCGGGTATGACTGGGTGCTGAGGGGCGAACTCCCACCGGGCGTAGACCTGACGTGTTACGCGGACGATACGCTGGTCACCGCCCGGGGGAGTTCGTACAGGGAGGCAGCGTTGCTTGCGACGGCTGCGGTCTCACAGGTGGTGAGCCGCATCCGAAGCCTAGGCCTGGAGGTGGCCCTCAACAAGTCGGAGGCCATGGTCTTTCATGGCCCCCGGCGGGCGCCGCCGCCTGATGCCCACATCGTGGTCGGGGGGGCTCGAATTGCTGTCGAGTCTACCATGAAGTACCTGGGATTGGTGCTCGACAGCCGGTGGGATTTCGGCCCCCACTTCCGGCGGCTGGCGCCCAAGTTGTTGGGCGCGGCTGGGGCGCTAGCAACGCTGCTTCCCAATCTGGGGGGCCCGAGCGCCGCCTGTAGGCGGCTCTACGTGGGGATCGTGCGATCGATGGCCCTGTATGGGGCCCCGATCTGGGCGGCTGACCTGACGGCCGGTAGCATAGCTGTTCTGCGGAAACCGCAGAGAGCTATGGCCGTCAGAGTCATCAGGGGATATCGCACGATCTCCTACGAGGCGGCTTGCGTACTGGCCGGATCCCCGCCCTGGGACCTGGAGGCAAAAGTCCACGCGTCACTGCATCAGTGGCGCGAGGAACTGCGGGCGCGGGGCGAAGGGCTGATGCAGCGACACATGGAGTTGCGTCAGTCTCAGCTCCGCGAGGTCCTGGTGGCGGAATGGCGGGACAGGCTCTCACGCCCTACCGCCGGCCTCGATACCATCGAGGCGGTCCGGCCAGTACTCGAGCCCTGGCTCGGGAGAAGGCACGGCTCCCTGTCGTTTCGTGTGACGCAGGTGCTCTCGGGGCATGGTTGCTTCGGGAAGTATCTGTGTCGCATAAACAGGGAGCCGGACGCCCGGTGTCACCACTGCGTCGACTGCCGGGAGGACACGGTGAGGCATACGCTGGCAGAGTGTGCCGCTTGGGAGGAGCCGCGCCGTGCCCTCATCTCAGAAGTAGGCAGTGACCTGTCGCTGCCGGCCGTAGTCGAGTCTATGGTCGGCAGCGAGGAGGCCTGGGACGCGGTGGTAACCTTCTGCGAAACAGTCGTGTCGCAGAAGGAGGCTGCGGAGAGGGAGAGGGAGATTTCTTCCCCACACCCGATCCGCAGCAGACGCACCGGGCGTCGGCGGAGGGCGGATAACGCCCTCTTCCGGCCCCCCTAATTGGGTCCAGGGGCGACGGACTTGGGGACGTCCGTCGCCCCCCACACATCTGGACCCGAGGTGGCGGCGCGAAGTGTTCCACGCGCGCCCCTCTTAGACGTCGCGCGGGGGGAGTATAACACCTCACTCCTCCCGCCGACCCGAGATTGAGGCCCGCAGAGGCGGGCCGGCACTAGCCGGGGGTCGCGGTAGTATCTTAAGTTCCCGCGGCCACCCGGCGTAGGTGTGAGATGGAACACCGGGGTGGTTTTTAGTCAGTAAGAGTCTGACAGACCCCTCCGCCCCCCCAGGGCGGGGGACATCCATGAGGATTTTCCACCCCGGAAAAAAAAAAAAAAAAAAAAGGTTAGTTAGGTTACACTTGAATCTAACAATTTACTCTTTAAAGCTTAATATTTTACAAACGAATCCCTTAAGGTGAATGCTCCAACCACCCCGCGAAATTCAATTTTTTTTACGTTTTGCAGGTCAGTGTTCGTTTGTATGTTGATTAGAATATTAATTGCGGCTGTAAGACGTATGTACTTCAAGTTCATAAAGGTGCAGGAACTTGAAAAAGTCATTTTTGCACCTTTATGAACTTGGAGGCTTGTATTGATGATTTTGATGATTATATTTATGTAACTACATACGTCTTGCAGCCGCAATTTATATTTTAATGAACATACTAACTAGCACTGGCCTGCAAATTGCAAAAAACGTAAGAAAATTTGAATTTTGCGGGCTAGTTGGAGCATTCACCTTAATCGAAAAAGTGTTTGAGCAAACTCGCAATATGTTTTAAAGACCTATCCAACGACATCCCACGCAATAGTCTTCGCGAGAAAACAAAAATCATCCCCAGTTTAAAGTACACATTAAAGTGGAGATGATTTTTTTTTTCTACCAAGAGGAGTTTTGAAATTTTTTTTTTTGGAGGTTTGCATCAGGGCCAGACGCGAGAGTTCGCCGCCGCCGCTCGCCGCTACGAAACAGGGCGGGGCTCCGCACAAGCGGGGCAGACCTCCACGGTGTGCTCCACCGTGTCCTCCGGCCGATTCTCGCAATGGCAGCATCCGGGCGTTTCCTCCTGCCTGATTCGGTGCAGATACCTCCCGAAACAACCGTGTCCGGTGAGGACCTGCGTCAGACGGAAGATGAGGGCGCTGTGGCGCCTCTCCAGCCACTCCTCAAAGAGGGGACTTACCGCCACTATCGTGGCGTGCCCTACTATCGTGGAGGGCCCTATATTATAAAATTCTCGTGGCACAGAATTAGTTGCCATTCTCCGCGGAAACGGCTAGACCGATTTTTATGAAATTTTGAGTGTATATTTAGTAGGTATAGGAATAGGTCAAACCAAAGATATATATGGACGATCAAACAGTACTTTTCACTATCCCAACCTGACCCGAAGGTATGGTCAGGTAGAAAAAGGTACAATGCAACGCATGCAGGGCACAGCTAAAGTCCATTTCACGAAAGAAGTCCCGCGGACAATTATGGAACTAAATTTAACAGATCGGCCATGTTGTCGTTTGTCGATGTTATCAAGGTGCGTTTGTTGTGGTAGATATTTTGTGAGTTTATTATTGGATTAGTGCGTTATAAGGTTTATTTACGATGCCAAAAGTTGTGAAACAACATTATGTCGCGCGACATACAGCGCTGCGTCTGCGGGACTTCTTTCGTGAAATGGACTTTAGTTTAATTTATAAAAAGGTATGGTGCACCAGGGTTACTTACTACCTCCTTGTTTGATAAATATATTTTTCAAAGATGACCTGACTAACTTGACATTTGCAGAATTGTGACATAACATTCTGTCTTCGGGATTTATCAGTGCTTAATTTTAATTTATTAGAATAAAATTGTTTTGTATATCGAGTTTTGTGTTATGCAAAATGTTAATAAAAGTAGTATCCACTGCTTTAAATAAGATCTACAACGTAATATAATTTCACAGTTTTACTCAATATTTTCTATGTATTAGTTATGGTCTGTTCACGAGGAAGTGTAACGCGAATTATATTATACAGTTTGAGTCTTTCATAATGTGCACATTTCGAAATGATTGAAACTGTGCTTAGTTTAACTATGTCCATACTAATATAGTATATTAGTATGGACATAGTTAAACTCGGAGTAGGTAGGTACTCAATGATCTGAAGCGTATATTATACGCTTCAGATCATTGAGCCTACTCCGATCACTGCTCATGACCAACTGCTGGTTTTAACACAGTTATACGGTGCCGAACTAAGTCTAGACATATTAGTGGCGAAAAATTATTACTGCTACATATTATACAATAACCAATGTATCAAGGAGTATTGTCTTAGCTGCAAACATGGTCACCGAACGTTGGGCAGTTGCACCCATATCTTTAGAATTGTATATTTTCTTGCTTGGGCCAGGTACGAAGGGGGTTTGATCCACCCTGCTGGATTTTTAAATACTGTTTGTTTGGATATTGAACACTATTAAATCGTCTTAACTAGTTTTTAACCGACTTTCTTGAAAAAGGAGGAGGTTCTCAATATGGTTTAGTTTTTATACATTTCGTTGCTGGCGATTCTGGGTTTATTGTCTATGAGATTTTGGCCATGTCCAAAGATGCATCAATCCTACTATGAGGTCATTTAGGCCACTGCATCATTTTGTAAGGAATACGTCAAGCTACCAGTAACCCTGTATGTAATAGATTAAACAAATCAAACTGAATAATACGCGCGACAGATACCCATTAAAACCGTTAAAAGTATCAACCACAGATTTAACAAGAAAAGCAGATGACGGGCGCTAGTTAGGATCCGTTCGTTCAAACCTTCACTCGCAGCAGCTCGAAGTATTAGTTGGTGTTGCCATTAATATTATTGTATATACCTAATTATTTCAGGTGTTTACACGTTTGAAGAATTTCTACGGCATGCAACGGTTACGCGTTTGTGTGTTTGCCGCGATAGTCATCACATCCCTAACTACTACTTATTTTATCGCCATCACACAGGATGAGGAAGAGATACCCAAACCAATGAATTTTGGCAAAACTAAACTGTAAGTCTGTTTTTCTGCAGTGTGACGTACCTTTACATAGGAAAAATCGTAATCACTTTTTAGGGTTCCTTAGTCAACATGGAACCCTTATAGTTTCGCCATGTCCGTCCGTCTGTCTGTCTGTCCGTCGGCACTATATCTCAAAGACTCTTAGTACTAGAAAGCTGTAATTTGGCAGGAATATACAAATAGGTTACGTCGAAAAAGTGCTTTTTTAATTTTCTAAAGCTGAACAGCTTTAGAAAATATACGGAAAACATAACAAGTGCCTATAAAATTTGATTTCCCTGGGATTCCATCATCAGATCCTAACTTGGTGACAATAAGAGTTGACAACTTTACGAGTAATAGTCGACCAACTTATAAAATGTACTTGTATAAAATATTTTCCTATACATAATGTATGGGAGCGCAGGTCTTAAAACTGCAAATGTAAGTTAGTTTTATTAATAAAATCACATATTTTGATTGGCAACTACGGAACCCTACTTTGTTTCGCGTGGTCCGACATGCACTTGGCCGGTTTTTAAATCGAATAAAGCTTTATGTTTTCATAGGTTTAAACCAAAACTACATGAATATTATATTTGGGTAAATTGTGTGTACCAATGTGTACGATGGGACTATCGTTGCAGACTCGTCGAAAGCCGCCTGATGGAGTATTATTTACAAGAAAAAGGTATGGGCTGCGAAATACCAAAAGTTGAGCCATTTTCCGCAGAAGCTATGAAGTTTGTCTCGAAAGAAAAGAAAATACGTTGCAAAGGCAATGATTGGGTTATTTGTAATGTGAGTTATCAAAAAAATTAAATGAAGCATGGTTTAACTTATAAATTTTGACTTGGACTTCAAACAATAAGATTTATAATATTTGGATACCTTCCCGATATCCGCGTATATCTATAACTCAAGGATGTTAATAACTTACTACATCATTTCAAATTACAGAAAACCGAATGCCATGTCAAGAAAGAAATATTAAAAAGCATTATCGATGTCACTTGTAGTTACAGAGACATTGTGTATGTAAATGATTCACTATACTTTCTATCCGGCCATACCGAAGTGAGTGGTGAAAAAAAGTATACGCTCAACAGAAGCGACCATGTCAAAGTATCTTGTTCTGGTAGGGAGTTAAACAGGTTAGTCTTACTTAAATGATTTTGTAATTAACTGAATTTTAAAATTTACGTAATTACCTACTAGCCTATTGCTGAACTAATTGGAAGTTATTGATTGGGACTTAAATTGGTAAAACTGGAGAGATTAGTAATGCTAAAATAAATAAATAAAATTGAAGTGTTCTGTTGTAATTTCAATATAAGAGCTATTGTTTGATCGCATATTATAAGATTAATATACCTACGGTATCTATAAATAAATACTTAGTTTTAGTGGACGAAGGTCGAAGGCAAAAACTAGTTATACCTAAATGGAACGTCTACGTTACTATGACCGTGTGTTGAGAAAACAAATAAGAACAAGGAGATAAATAATTCGTTATGCACTTTTTTTTTAAATGACTCGCAACCCCCGAATTATCATTTAACGGACTTGAACATTTACAGTTACATCAAACGATATTCCCGATGGTCAGGAATCAAGGCAGGCTTCCGCCCAGTAGAGACCAGGCCGATTCCCCCAGATGATAAGGATTCCTATAATGTCGTGTTCTTAGGCTTCGACTCCGCATCCCACAATGGGTTTATCCGGAAAATGCCAAAAAGTTTTAAATTCTTGGCAGATAGAGCGGTCATATTGAACGGGTAAGAAACTACCAATAAGTACACTTACTTTTATATGTTATTTCATTGCAGAATTTCTGTTTACTTCTAACTGAAATGATACTTATTTCAGTTACAACATTGTGGGTGATGGTACTTCTGCTGCTTTGTATCCACTACTGACAGGCATGTCTGAATATGAACATCCAGATGCAAGAAAAACGATAACACCAAAAGTATATGTTGATCATAAATTGTTTATTTTCCATCAATTAAAGAAATACGGGTAAGTTTTTATCAAATTGTTACCTACCACAGGACTTGTTGGGGTTGGGAACCGCTAATTTATTTAAATTAATAATGTAAAGTCACTTTCTTATCCAGGTATCGATCAGCGTACTTTGAAGACTCACCGGTAATTGGAACCTTCCAGAATAGGTTTAATGGGTTCCGTCGGCAACCCGCAGACCATTACCTTAGAGCCTTTTTACAGGAAAATGTTATGACACAAAAGTACTGCGTGGGAGACACTCCCGAATATCTGCTGCTTCTAAATCTCACCAATGAGGTATCTTTTTTTTTTACTAAGTAGACTTTCTACAACTTGCCTGATGTGAACCGACTATGTGGGCAAGGGCGGATCGCATTTGCCTAAAAGAAACCGATTCACTCGAATTTTGAAGAGATCCAGATTATAATCGGGAAAGCCGGCACTGAATTCCACAGACTGGCGGTTCCCATAATAAATGTTAAAGCATAGCGATTTGTTCGGATTTGTGGAACTTTAACCATATAATTTCGATGCTTTGTCGTATCTCTGCTCGTCCGATGATAGACAGGGATGGAGGAATTAGAATTAGAATTTCAATATACAGCGCGTAATAAAAAGGCGGGACAGATAGTCGGGAATACTGGCAATCTATCTCCACTCCTCTGGAACATATCAGTGGACAGCCTCATAAGGAAACTGAACGATAGGGGTTACCCTACCATTGGTTATGTAGATGACCTTGCTATACTGATAAACGAGAATGCTCAAGATATGTACAAAGCGATGCGCTCTGCACTGCAGAATATAGAAGATTGATGTGAAGAACACGAACTTTCAGTAAATCCTAAGAAAACAGAACTTATCCTTTTACCTACAAAAGGAATTTACCAGAATTACAGCCACCAAAGCTTTTCAACACCAGACTCGTTCCATAAGCTCGTTCCATCGTCGACCTCATCTTTGCCCTTAAGGTAAGATTGAGGTCAAGAGCAAGCCCATTCCAAATAAAAAAAAAAAGTATTTGGACCGTCACCACTACTGCCCATAGCTCAGGCCCAAATCTAAACATGGCTGCGTTCAAGAACCACAGAAAAACACCTCACTGAATGGAGAAACAGTGATAGATGTAGGCAAACAAAAGATGCAGTTCCGATCTATTTAATATAGCTGTAACAGATAGCCCACTGTGCAGAAGATGCATGGAGGCGGAAGAAATGCAGGAGCGTGGCGGATCACCGGGCACAAACTCTACGATCCCCATTAACTCTCCCGGAAGCCTGCAGCTGCCTGGGAATGCTGCTACAATTCTGGGATGACCTATGTTGGTTGGAGTCGGTAATATTTAGATATCAGGCACAATGGCCCAATCAAGAGGCTAAGTGCGGATAAAAGCCCAGTTAAACTAAACTAAACTACAGCGCATAATTAAAATATCTCGATTAACATACCTATGGTTATTTTTGCGATTGATAAAATTAATAAATGTGAATGCGTAGATATTGAGCACGACTACGGTACTAATTTTATGTACGATTGTCCGTGGTCCAACTCGCACTTAGATTGGATTTTTACAGAGCCCTTACGCAATGTATAGTCATAATGCTTCTTGTAACAGTTCTTACAGTTAGACGGCAAGAAGTTCGGTTTCACACTCATAGCTGATATCAGCCACGACAACTTCAACCTGATTGGCACAGCAGATGAAGACGTGGCGTCGTTCCTGGAGACTTTATCTGCAAGACGTGTGTTTGATGACACATTCTTTATAGTTATGGGAGACCACGGACCTCGGTACTAAACAATCCACTTATAAAATTCATTCACTGACACATAATGCACAACCGATTACCCATAATTATAAATCAAATACAAGTTTCGGGCCACGGTAGTTCGACCACATGGTTTGATCAACCGGACTATGTGAACTTTTTTTCCAGTTGGTTCGATTAATCGAACCATTTGTGTGAAATATGTGAACTTGCTTTTGTTTGTTCCCGTTGAGTTACACCTTGTTGTGTAATACTGTTATCCATCGGGAGAATATATCCCGATAAGTTACACTCGTCGCCAAATTTTGGGCCGACTCAATTTAAATTGTCATCGACACGCTAAGAAGAAGTAACACTGTAACTCAATGCCACGTTTTTTTCCTACTTTTTTTTTCACTGTACCCTAATAATACATAACCTGAGTTACAGAACCTGAGAGAAATTTGTTAGAGGGTTAATCATTTGGCTTACGGGAAATCCCATCGAGTACACACATGGCTTGTTTTTTTATAACTTTACTGATGATTGCAGTTAACATTCCATTCAGCCAATCTTGGAGCAGTACCTAAACAAACATAAACATTAAATCGACCGTCACGCAGTCACGCAATTCTATTATGATTATTCGATATTTCAGGGTTAAGAATTTTCGTAATACATACCAAGGAAAGTTGGAAGAACGTCTGCCCTTCATGGCAATAATTTTACCAGAAAAGCTGAAGCAACTCAGGCCTGTCGCTTTGGCGGCGCTTAAACAAAATATAGATACTCTGACGACGCCTTTTGATATCCACACCACTGTGCTGGATGTGTTGAACTTGAAGAATAAAGGCAATAAGTACAAAATCTTCGGTGCTGATCTACCAAGAGCCATGAGTTTGTTGGAACCGGTATGTATCGATTCATTTTGTAGATTAGAATAGAATTTGTTGTTTTGTTAAAACATGGTACTTTAAGGTCTCATAAATAGTGTTTCGATCTTACATGTTCTGTCGTAGAGTATCATACAAATCCATAATTAACACACAGTACCACATGAAAATTTATTAACTCGTGGAAGGGGCGTTCAGTCCATGGGAAGTCAATTTCATTGATGACAAAACTCACAATGAAGTTGACTTCATTAATATTGACTAAACTAATTAAATTAAATTGATATTGATTTTTCAAAATGTAGATGTTCTCAACAGAATATTACATGCGTCAGATCTGCCACTGTGCTACTTACAATGATCGAGTAAAGTAGAGCGTTTCAGAACCGTAGTGTTTCACCTTAGCACCGAGATAAAGATAGAAAAACAAAACACTAATAGTAGTTTCTCTTTCTAGTTTTTCTTTATTTATTATTACCATAATAAAGAAAGAGAAACATGCCTATCAAGTACAAAACTGTTAACAAAAAGATCAAAAAAGACTCGGGCTCAGAAGGAACATGGGTGGTATTTTGTCAGTAGAAGTCTGACACTCCCTTCCGCTCTGCCCAAAGCGGGGGGAGACATTTGATGATTTCCCACACCCTAAAAAAAAAAGGTATAATTATTGCTCATCAGAAGGAAAAAAAATTTTTTTTTTAACCTACGGTACCCACATTCGTCTCATTAAATATTTCGATTTGTCTTATAATAAATATTTTGTGATGCTTGACTGTACTTAACGATTTCAGATACCCAAAAATCGAACATGTCCCGAGGCTGGTATTGTACAACATTGGTGTTCTTGCACTAAATGGAACAACGTATCTCATCCAGAAATGTACAACAAAGCGGCTTTTGCATTGGCCGAGTATATTGACAGCATTAGTGAAGGACAAAGGTAAGTTTTATTTTATAACGATTGGTAACTGGCCTTTGCCTGCGGTTGCGATCATACCGTGGGATTACAGGATAGGAAGTACTTTTCTCTGATTCAAAACAATGCCTGCGTCAATCACGCGGCATCCATTGCTCTGTAAGAAAAAGACGTATAAAGAAGGAGAAAAAAAGTAACAACCTTATTAAAATAATTAATAAGGTTGTAGGCATCTGTACACTTGATTTAAATTATTTACATTATTATATTTATCTATGTCTTAAACTTAATCTAATATTTACAAACCAATCACTGAATACTAACATACATACTTCCTTACCAGTTGATCGATAAATTTACTATCGATAGTCGATGGTCATAAACTATCGAGCGAACCATCATCACTAATTACCAATATCCGTACAACTATCAATAGCTATATACGGCCGGCTACGGCTGCGCGGGCGCATGCCTTTTACCGCACAAGGTCAAACCAGTCAGGATCACACCTCGACGCGGAGCGCACGCTTGTCGCCTCAATATTGTAAACACGCGGTGTCGCGAATTACCTTTGCTTTTTCATGTTATCTCATTTTCAACCATACTTCGTCTGTCTATCAATCTTCTACTTTCATCCTTCCGCTACTCTATACTGTGCTTGTGCTTGTGCTTATGAACTTGTGCCTATCGTGCCTTCTGAACTTTGTGTACACGTGTAAGGACTTGTGGACAATAAAATATCGTCTATAACGTGAGTTACTTATTATTTATACCACGACCCATACCACGTAACCATACTGGTGACCCCGTGAAGAACAATGGAAAGCGATATGTTTAAAGACGCACAAGGCGCGGCAACGTTACCGTCACCTAGCACTAGTGATGGGGGGATGTCGATAGATCCCAGCAATGTTTTTAAAGTCGGCGTACGAGTGCCCCCGTTTTGGGCTGAAGAGCCAGAGATTTGGTTTGCCCAAGTCGAAGGCCAATTTAGTATAGCTGGAATAACCAGCGATGTCACTAAATTTAATTATGTCATCGGACATCTCGATAATCAACACTCCAGAGAGATAAAAGATATAATTATTAGCCCGCCTGCCACTAACAAGTATGAAAGACTGAAGACCGAGCTAATCAAGCGACTCACCGTGTCTAATGAGAAGAAGATCAAACAGTTGTTGATGCATGAGGAGCTTGGCGACCGCAGGCCATCACAATTTCTTCGCCACTTGAAAAGCCTAGCAGGCTCAAACGTTCCAGACGACTTCTTGAGGACGATATGGGTTAGCCGCTTACCGTATGGCATCCAGACAGTGCTCGCAGGTCAACCAGGGGCAACTTCTCTCGAGGATCTAGCTGACTTAGCCGACAGAGTGAACGACCTGGCTACGACAACTCCGAAGGTTGCCGCTGTGAGCGACGCTGTCCCTACTTCAGGTCTGAACGAACTAACTAAGGAAATAGCTGAGCTTCGTCGACAGTTCCAGCAGATGTCAGGTCGGAACAGCCGTTCACGCTCCCGTTCCACCAGAAACACTCGCAGCAGTTCGAGGCAGCGCTCTCTATCGAACTACAAAAAGTTCCCCAATTGTTGGTACCACAACAAGTTCGGAGAAAAGGCCAACAAGTGTATCCGGCCCTGCGACTACAAGGCGGAAAACTCCAAGGGCGGTCGGTAATGGCGACCGACGATTGCCCTTTGCCCGCTTCTGGTCGCCTGTTTGTTACTGATCGATCTTCGAAGACGCAGTTCCTGGTCGACACAGGGAGCGACCTCTGCGTGTTCCCACGGTCAGTGCTTCATGATCGTCGTGCTCGTACGGACTATAGTTTGTGTGCAGCTAATGGTTCTAGTATAGCTACATATGGTTGTATAAATTTAGATTTAGATTTTGGTTTACGCAGAACCTTTCAATGGCGTTTCATTGTAGCTGATGTTACGAAGCCAATAATAGGCGTAGATTTTTTAAACTTTTATAATCTCATAGTTGATTGTCGTAACAAGCGCCTAATTGATAAATTAACTACTATTTCTACTATTGCTGCGGTAGCTAATTGTAATAACATTTCTTCTGTTAAAGTCGTGACTGGTGAGACTCGGCATCATAAAATTCTCAGCGAGTTTCCGGAAATTACTCGACCAGCTGGTAAGCCACACTGCACACCACACAAAACAGTACACCACATACGCACGACACCAGGCCCTCCAGTTTGCTCTTCACCTCGTCGTTTAGCACCGGACAAGCTTAAGGTTGCCCAAAAAGAGTTCCAGTCTATGCTGACCCTTGGTACAGCTACACCTTCTGAGAGCCCGTGGGCATCACCGCTACACCTAGCGCCAAAGAAAAACAACGGCTGGCGTCCTTGCGGCGATTACCGTAAGTTGAATACCCGTACCGTGCCTGACAGGTATCCGATTAAACATATCCATGACTTTACTCATAGTATAACTGGGTGTAAAGTCTTCAGCACGCTAGATTTAGAGAAAGCATATAATCAGATACCTGTCAGCCCCGAGGACATTCCTAAGACCGCCATCACAACGCCATTTGGATTATATGAATTTCCATTTATGACGTTCGGTCTTAGGAATGCGGGCCAAACTTTTCAGCGGTTCGTGGACGAAATGACGAGGGGATTAGACTTCGTATATTGTTACCTGGACGATTTTCTCGTGTTTTCTAGAAGTCCAGAGGAGCACGAGGATCACCTACGTCAGGTCTTTAACAGGCTGAAGGAATATGGCATGTTGGTGAACACTTCGAAATGCGTTTTCGGTGTGAAGGAGGTAACGTTTCTAGGGTACCGGATTACCGAGAGTGGTACTAAGCCACTTGATGCTAAAGTTCAGGCGATCAAGGATTTTCCACCACCAACCAATGTTCGCCAGCTAAGAGGCTTCCTAGGCATGATTAATTTTTATAGGAGATTTCTCCCTCAAGCAGCCGAAATTCAAGCCCCACTTCACGCCTTACTAACAGGCTCCGCCAAAGGCTCACAGCCAATTTCCTTGACAGGCGACACACTAGCTGCTTTCGAAGCCTGCAAAGAAAGCCTGACCAACGCTGCTCTTCTAGCTCATCCGGACTGCACCGCTAAGCTTGCAGTTGTTACAGACGCCTCCGACATGGCCATCGGAGCGGTCCTGCAGCAGTTCAAAGATGATGCGTGGCAGCCCTTAGCTTTTTTTTCAAGGAAACTGAGTCCTTCGCAGGTTAAATACTCACCATATGACAGGGAGCTTCTAGCAATTTATGAGGCCATTAAATATTTTAGGCACATGCTAGAAGCTCGCATTTTATAGTCTATACTGACCATAAGCCAATTAGTTTTGCCTTCAATGAAAGGAAGAACAACTGTTCGCCTAGGCAGTATAGGCACTTAGATTTTATTTCCCAATTCACGACAGATATCCGCCACATTTCTGGTAAGGATAATGTGGTTGCAGATACCTTGTCGCGAATTGAAGAGCTAGCAGACCCCGTAGACCTCGAGAAACTAGCTCAAGCTCAGACTTCTGACTCAGAACTCTGTAAGCTCTTGAGCGAAGGTACTTCTCTGCAGCTTAAAAAAATAACTGTCCCAGGAAACCGAATTCCCCTGTACTGCGACGTCAGTACTTCAGCTTCCAGGCCACACGTACCTAAACCATTTCGCAAGCAAATCTTTAATAGCTTGCATTCTTTAAGCCACCCTGGCAGCAATGCGTCGGCCAAGCTGATAGCCGAGCGGTTTGTATGGCCGGGCGTGCGAAAAGACTGTAGGGACTGGGCGCGTGCTTGTATACCGTGTCAGAGGACGAAAGTCAACCGTCACGTGACTTCTCCTCTTGGCACTTATAACTTACCGCGCGCCCGGTTTAAGCAGATCCATATTGACCTGGTTGGTCCTCTCCCACTTTCCCAAGGTTATCGGTACTGCTTAACAGCCGTGGATAGATTTACACGGTGGCCAGAGGCAGTACCGATACAAGATATTACAGCGGAAACGGTGGCCAAGGCTTTGCTGTCCATTTGGATATCTCGGTTCGGTTGCCCTACAGACATTGTAACCGACCGTGGTCGACAGTTCGAATCGGCCCTGTTTCAATGTCTCTCGAAGATAGCCGGATTCGAACATAAGCGGACGACAGCCTACCATCCGGCATGCAATGGTTTGGTTGAACGGTTTCACCGCCAGCTGAAGGCCGCGATCGTCTGCCATGCAAACGATAGATGGACGGAATCTTTACCATGGGTCTTATTAGGCGTAAGATCTGCCTTTAAGGAAGACCTCCAAGCCTCTTCTGCGGAAATGCTGTACGGGGAGCCGCTAAGGTTACCCGGAGAATTTTTTGAGCCAACAGTCAACGGTACATCAGACACAGCTGAATTTACTGCGAGGCTTAGAAATTTCGCCGAGAAACTGCGACCGGTACCAGCTTCCCGCCACTGCAATCCCAAAGTGTTTGTATATAAGGAGCTAGAAACTTGCGGTCACGTTTTCCTCCGCGAAGACGCATTGCGGGGTGCTCTCCAGCCTGCTTATTCTGGGCCATATAAAATCATCACACGAGGGGACAAGATCTTTAAAATACTCGTTAAAAACAAAGAAGTTACAGTATCCATTGACCGACTGAAGCCTGCCTTCATTCTGTCTGACCAGGTGGAGGAACCCTCACCAGTAGTGCCGCCGAGTTACACAACACGTTCCGGGAGGCGAGTTAAATTTACTGACTTCTATCGCCCTTGACGGTCTCTGGAGGGTAGTGGTGTAGGCATCTGTACACTTGATTTAAATTATTTACATTATTATATTTATCTATGTCTTAAACTTAATCTAATATTTACAAACCAATCACTGAATACTAACATACATACTTCCTTACCAGTTGATCGATAAATTTACTATCGATAGTCGATGGTCATAAACTATCGAGCGAACCATCATCACTAATTACCAATATCCGTACAACTATCAATAGCTATATACGGCCGGCTACGGCTGCGCGGGCGCATGCCTTTTACCGCACAAGGTCAAACCAGTCAGGATCACACCTCGACGCGGAGCGCACGCTTGTCGCCTCAATATTGTAAACACGCGGTGTCGCGAATTACCTTTGCTTTTTCATGTTATCTCATTTTCAACCATACTTCGTCTGTCTATCAATCTTCTACTTTCATCCTTCCGCTACTCTATACTGTGCTTGTGCTTGTGCTTATGAACTTGTGCCTATCGTGCCTTCTGAACTTTGTGTACACGTGTAAGGACTTGTGGACAATAAAATATCGTCTATAACGTGAGTTACTTATTATTTATACCACGACCCATACCACGTAACCATAAGGTTGTTTCTTTTTAACCGACTTCCCTAAAAGGAGGAGGTTCTCAATTCGTCTGTATGTTTTTTTTTGTATGTAGGTTATCGCATATCTCCGTCATTAATGAACGGATTTTCAAAATTATTTTTGTGATACTCCTGAAGAGTGGTCCCATTGTCACCAAATTCTGAAGTCGGTGGCAAAAAAAACGAAATCAATCAAACAAAATGTCACCCACTTCAGAAGCTGCTTTTTCTTGTGAAGTTTTATATTTCACTTTTTTGTGTTTTTGAACGCGGATTTTTTTTCAAATAAGTTTTAGTCGTCCTTTTTCGTCACCATAACTTCGTCCATTACTGCACAGACAAAACCTTCAGTTTCACCGAGAGGTCACCGAAACGTAGCCAGGATACGGACCCTAAGAAAATTGCATCGGACTCTTGTAGGGCAGTTGCTTGAAACTAGCATGCTTTCGTGCTACTACGTAGCATGTGTATTCCAGCCTTTAGAGTGCAAATTTTTGTTAGACTCAAGTAACCCCTTTTTTTTTGGGCTGGTGGAAAATCATCAAATAACCCCTCCCGCTCTCGGACAGAGCAAAAGGGAGTGTCAGACTTCTACTGACTAAAAACCACCCATGTTCCTTCTTAGCCCTTCATGTGACGCCTCTACCAGCTTAACGGTTTTGTTTGGGTGTGTGAAAAAAATCATGATAGTAGTATACCTATATCTATACTAATATTATAAAGCTGAAGAGTTTGTTTGTTTGTTTGATTGTTTGTTTGAACAGGGTAAACTCTGGAACTACTGGTTGGAATTGAAAAATTCTTTTAGTGTTGGATAGTCCATTTATCGAGGAAGGCTTTAGGCTATATAACATCACGCCACAATCAATAGGAGCGGAGCATAAATGAAAAATGTTGCAAAAACGGGAAAAGATATTCCTTTTTGAGAGCTTCCGTTGCGTGCGCTGCGAAAACAGTTTAAGTTACGTAAATATCATGTATGAAGGAATTGTTCCCCTTTAAAAGTTCTAAAAAAAAGTCCGCGATAGCATATGTTTATCTTTTAAGATTGACTCACTGTAACCATTTTTTAATAATTAAATGTTAGGTTAAAAATAATGGTATTTTGCGAAGCTTATTTAACCCATATGGTATTAATCTATATCTATATAAATATGTTTGTTAGCACGGAAATTTAATATAGAATATTTGTGCCCTTTACTTTATACAGTTTAAACAAATATCTTAGAAGATATCGCAATGTAAAAATATACGGGCGACAAAATAATTAGCGAGTGGCAGTCATTCGGTCCGGTGCGGTAGGTGCGTGGGGATTCTGGCCTCTGGGGGCTCCGGAGAAATTCAAAATATTTACTGCACCATAATGTTTACAAGTACAAGGTGTTACTGTATATTAAACAGTAAGAGATATCTATAGTAAATGTCACTTTAATAATATAATCGAAGCCAATCTAAACATTAGTTTAGATTGGCTTATAAAGGTAGGTATTATAAAGAGGAAAGGTAAGATTTTTTGTTTGTTACGAGTACGATTTAACTCAATTTAATATGTTGGATAGTTGAATTATCGAGAAAGGTTAGAAGCAATATTATGTGACGCAGACGAAGTTGTGTGGGTCAGCTAGTAACGAAATAAAAGGAAAACTATAACAGCTAAGTAGGCTTTACAAGTTTGCGAGTAACAGTCGACCAATTTAAAAGTGTACTTATATAAAATATTTTCCTAAACATAATGTATGGGAGCAATGAGAACACAGGTTTTAAAACTGCAAATGTAAGTTTGTTTTATTATTACCTACAATAAAAATCATCGTTCGGACACAGGTAGGCAGGGAGGATAATCAGTTTAGTTAGTCCACATGTTTTGATGGGCAACATTCGACATTCACTTGGCCGGTTTTTTATAGTGAAACTACGTCAATTTCGCTTACATTAATTTATCTTTTACGCTTATTTAGTAGTTTTGAAAATGCCACAACGCGATATAGTTGATTTTGCTCGTTGAGCGTTTTCGATCTTTGAGCCGTTTTTTTTTTTTGGGGGGTTGGGAAATCATCAAATAACCCCTCCCGCACTTCGGCAGAGCGGAAGGGAGTGTCAGACTTGTACTGACTAAAAATCACTCATGTTCCTTCTTAGCCCTTTATGTCGAGACCGCGGTATCTCTTGCGAATAACCCGCAGCCCCGACGGCGATCTTTGTGCCTAACACTCAAACAACTGATGATGTTACAGATCAAAATGCGCAAGAAGACGACTACTATCCATAGAATGGGTGTTACAACTCAATATGAACAAGCATGTTTTGACACATGGGCACGCAAACGAAGAAGATTCGTATCTTGGAAATCCCATACGAAAAGAACCCAGAGCGTTTACGGAGTATTATGAGGCTAAGGTTGGTGTGTGATCTTTATTGGGGTGCTTCCCAAGACATTTAAATTTTTTTAGTTTGAAATGGGCTTACCCTTAACCCTTAAGGCGCGCATGGAACACGAACGCGCCGTCGACACGGCCTGTCTTCGTCATAAGACGGACGGACAGCGAGCTAGCATCTCAATCTTGCCCTAAGGGCAGAGATGAGGTCGACCATGAAACGAGCTCACCCAGAAGAAGTCGATTTACTCGCGACTTAAATAGATTGGGGCTATATGAACTCGGGAAAACCGACGCAGGCGGGGAGTTCCACTCCTTGGCTGTACATACAATGAGTTCATATGGAATAAGTACATCATAGGTCACTAGGCCGTCATCTGTAAGGGAAGCAGTTTAGATACGGATTACGTAGAGAGTGTTAACATATGGACATTGGCTATGATGATAAGAGAAATCACTTAAACAATAATTTTTCAGATAATCTTAGGTCCTGGTCGAGGTGTGTTCGAAGGAACATTGGCATATAACACTCAAAGTAATTCATTTACCACCTCCGAAAATGATATTTCTAGAACAAGCAGGTACGTGCACGCATAATCTCTCATATCTGCGTTCCTCAATTGGCTGGAGGCCTTAAATTCAAGGCATCCAAAGGAAAGTACGGTTAAACTGTAGCCAACCTCCTAGGTTCTACTGCGAGATCATGCCATTTATAAAAAAACACCACCAGCACAACTTTGATAGTTTTAATCTGTGTGTGTTTGTGTATGTGAGTTTAAATGTTTGTAAACGCACACACGATACAGGAGAAATCTACAGTGCGCAGCAACGTTTTTTTTTTTTTTTAAACTCAGAAACTTGACACAGTGTCACACTTTACTTGTTGGTATTGATATCAGCTATATACTGATCGAAGCCGGTATTTTGCGTGACTAATCAAATCAAAGTTGTGCGAAAGGTGCCATCAGAGAATGGACTTTAACTTTGATAACTTATATTTTGTATGTGTAATTTTTCAATAACCAAGAATGATGGCGCCTATTCATGACTTCTCAATATTTTAACGATTATAATTATTCTATTTCAGTTATGGAGATGAGCCAAACTGTATCAGAGCGACACATCCACATCTAAATAAATTCTGCTATTGCATAAGCCATCTTGATGCAAGTAAAGTGACCCCTAATAAATAAATGTTTAATAAATGGCTTGTGTATTATTAAATAAATAGGCTTCAAGTAGTAATTCCTCGCATTTTCTGCATTAATATTTAAAACAGGCGAAAACTTTTAGGTTAACATACCAGTACTTGCCATAGAAAAATCACCTAATCCATCTACATCCACATTTATGCGTTTTTTATTACGCTTTTCGCAACCGGACAGACGAAGCAGCTTCCCTCGGAAGCTGCTTCGTCTGTCCGGTTGCGAAAAGCGTGCTGGTCACGTGGCACGACTACTAATAGACCTGGGGGTCTACAGCTGTTTGAATATGGTAGGTAGGCGTCCTTTACCGATACCTTCATCTCTTTCCGAAGAAGAAACATTCGATACAAACTCAGAGGTCATAGTTTTTTAGAGTCCAGACATAATCTTGGTATACACACACACATGAAGACTATGCAGATTATTGTCTGAGATGGTCTTTCAAAGAAACAATCACATACATTTGAGTGGATAGTGCAAGCATTTGTCATTTATCGTGGAGCTCGTTTATAACTCAAGGAGCTCAACGTAACGACGAACAATACTATAGAAAGGACATTTGGGTGGGTCGGTACAGGTTGTAAATTAACCCATCACACAGCCGTCAAACAAGCATTCTGTACATCAAACTAAGTACCCCTACGCAATTTTTTTTTTCTGGGAAATGACTTTTTTTTTGGGGCACTTTACGGTATAACTCAATGTAGCATTCTTGAAACATTGTGCTAGTGGATGCTTTGAATAGTAAACAGGTCATGGAGGTAATTTAGGTAAAGTTATACTTATAACCTATAAAACTAGTATTTACAAAAACAGCTGTGAAAAATTTGAAACTTTGACCCCCAATATCTCTGTAAGTAGGGGGTTCCCAGGTATGGTCTAGAACAAAAAAATGGTCGCAGTGGTGAGGAGAACAAGTGGCCTTTTTTTTTTTTTTTTGGGGGGTGGGAAATCATCAAATAACCCCTCCCGCTCTTGGGCAGAGCGAGAGGGAGTGTCAGACTTCTACTGACTAAAAACCACCCATGTTCCTTCTTCGCCCTTCATGTCGAGGCCTCGGTATCCCTTGCGGACATCCCGCAGCCTCGACAGGCGTCGGCCCTTGTGGGCCCCTTCCGTGTTGCTGACATCTCTTTGAGGCGCGCGTGGAACACGAACGCGCCGTCGACACGGCCTGTTGTCGTCATAAGACGGACGGACGGCGAGCTTACCCATCACTCACCGTCCACAGGCCCGCGTCTACGGTGGCCGGAAGCCATCACGTGGCCCCCGACGCCCGGAGCGCCTCCCGCGGCGGCTGGGACGAGAGGTTCTCTCCCTCTCACGTTCCGCCACCTCCTTCGCTAGCATCACTGCTTCGCAGAAGGAGGCGACGGCGTCCCATTCCAGAACAAGTGGCCTTCGTTTGCGTTAAGGGTACTTTTACACCCTTTATATAGTAAACAAACTGCCAGACAATCCGCTATTCTAAATTATAGGTAAAGGTATAATGTGAAATACTGTTTAATAACTAAGCTAATAAAGCAATTTTGTATTTTGATTACACTTTAGGTGTTGCAATTTGACATGCTGAGTTGCAGAGAGGCAAAACCGTAAGCGGCGGTAAGTCCACTCTTTGAGGAGTGGCGCGCGCCTCAAAGAGATGTCTGACATTGCAAGGGCCGACGCCCGTCGGGGCTGCGGGTGTTCGCAAGAGATACCGCGGCCTCGACATGAAGGGCTAAGAAGGAACATGGATGGTTTTTAGTCAGTAGAAGTCCCACACACTCCCTACCGCTCTGCCCAGAGCGGGAGGAGTCATTTCATGATTTCCCAACCGCCAAAAAAAAGTTCTATTTTGTTTCCCATTTTTTTTTTCTTTCTTCCTTTTTATTTTAGCTTTTACTGAACCTCTTTCCATTAACAGTATAACAATGGATCAAGGTCTGAAATAAAATATTTTTATTTTTTTAAATAAAAATACATACTTTATTTCACACATAAGAGCTTATGTGTGATAAAGCTACTGGGTCAGGTACCTACATTACCTACAGGCAAACTGCTCGCTAAGGGATGTATGAAGCTATTTATAACCTTCATTCAATTTAACTAAATGACGGACGAAGGTGCGGTTCCAAGGACGATCGACTTTAATTTCCTCCTTCAGCCTGTGTGTTTAGGTTTGATGAAGGCCTCGGTGTTCTCAGATGAATAAATGAGTTTAACGGCGAGGTTTATGAACGGTAGGTACTTACAATATTATGAATGTCTGTCAAAATGTGACAAACGACAACATGCCTATTTCAAAGCCTGTGCTAAATAACGTTTCTAGATCTCGGCAATAGACTTAGTTACGTACTTAGCCTAGATACTTGGCTCGATACTTTGCTCGATACTTTGCTCGATACTTTGCTCGATACTTTGCTCGATACTTTGCTCGATACTTTGCTCGATACTTTGCTCGATACTTTGTTCGATACTTTACTAGATACTTTGCTCGATACTCTAATAGATACTTTGCTCGATACTTTGCTCGATACTTTGTTCGATACTTTGCTCGATACTTTGCTCGATACTTTACGCGATACTTTGTTCAATACTTTCAAACTAGGCTGATAATCAGCACTTTTCGAATGTCAAGATTTATTTACAAAAAATAGTCCCCCAAAACGCCCACCCTTCGACACTTTCTAGTGATTTAGCTGAGAAGAAGAAGTGTAACTCCCCAGCAATACATCTGTCTGTTAGGTTAGAAAAACCAGACTAATAGATTAAAATTATAGCATAGCCAGGTACCTAATTTCAACTATTACGTACCTGGCTATGCTATAGTGGCCATCGAAATAAGAGAAAGAGAAATAAGAGAAACATTGTACTAAGGGGTCAATGGCAGACGAATTAGAGTGGTTTTTATGTCTGCAACAACAAACAACTCTATTTTTCTAAGGTTGATTTATACATAATTTAATTTTGACATTATTATTGTCAAATAATTTGACATTTTTAGTAAATAATTTTATTATTATCATCATTGTCCTAATGTAAGTAAGTAGGTACTAACACTAGTGTGTCATATCTGTGTTCAATAAATGATTATTATTATTAATTAAAGTCTTTTTTTTTTCTTTTGTTAAGACAAACCGTTTTTATTTTTCAGATTTCATTTATTAAGTTTGACGGCAAAAAAAAAAACCAATTCTGGGAAGGTTCCTGTTAAGTCGAAGCTGTAAAAAGTTTCGAAACCGGTAATATTCTTATTCAGAATGTTGTTCCGCCGGAGATTTGTTTATCCCGGGAACTGGGAAATAAATGTACAAAAAAAATATGTTCCTTTTTGCTATGTATAGTGGCATTACAGTGAAAGCTACATGGAGAACTACATATGTCCGCAGAAAGACCTTTCCCGGAGTTCTGAAATCAAGTGATAAAGTGGGTCTGTTATTGCACCCGCAAGCGTAACTAAATAGGAACTCGTATGTAAAACAGGATTTGTTATTGTTAGGACCCACAGTGTGGATTAAGAATGTAAATTACTTCGCCGTGTTCTTATTTTCCTATCGGTGCACACGACGATATTCATATCATATTTTTAACTAGTACCGTATATACAGGGTAGTGCCGACAATACGACAATAAATGAAACCACTGGTAGTTCTAGTTCATAGGAACATTATAAAACTATCAAATAAATTTTAACACCAAAATAAAAATAAAAAAACAATAAAACTAAGTAGTATAAAACTGTAAACGAAATACATTACAATTTACAAACAAATATTGGTTTACTAACCTTAGGAATAATTTGCACCGATTAAAGTGTGGAAATACAATGTAACAAACGAATTTGTCAAAGACATTTAGGTAGTTTATTGTCGTATAGTCGTCACCACGACGGTGTTAGGATTTATTTGATGGTTTAAAAATGTTCCTATGAACTAGAACTAGCAGTGGTTTCATTTATTGTCGTATTGTCGGCACCACCCTGCATATATATATTAGGTACCAAATAAAAGGGTGTAAAAGTACCGCAAACGAAGGACACTTGTTCTCCCCACCACTGCGATCATTTTTTTGTTCTAGATCATACCTGGGAACCCCCTAGTTACGGAGATATTGGGGGTCAAAGGTACAAATTTTTCACAGCTGTTTTTGTAAATACTAGTTTTTCAGGTTATAACTTTACTTAAATTAACTCCATGTCTCGTTTACTATTCAAAGCATCCACTAGCACAATGGTTTAAGAGTGCTACATTGAGTTTTAGCGTAAAATGTGATTTTTGACCCCAAAAAAATTAGTTTGATGTAACTACAGAATGCGTGGTTGACGGCTGTGTGATGGGTTAATGTACACCCTGTATGTATTTGTTTTATATATTTGTTAAACCGTAACAACTTTCCTTTCAAAGTTCTCTAGGATAAAAACAGTTCAGCCATTAAGTTGTGTCGCAATTGAAGGCCTTATCGCCTTAAGCTTGGTATCAACCACTTGAGGTGATATTCTCGCGATAGGACTCGAGTAGCCTTTGCATCGCCAGTCGTGACCCGCATACTCAGTGGTGTTGTTACGGTTCTCAGCGTCTTAGCTACAAATGAACCTGAATCACGTCGAATTTGTATGCAAGCTCCTTTGTTTTACGTACTTACGTGCAAGGAATAGAGCGCTCATTAAAGGAATCCAATCACCTTCCGAGTTTGCAGCAAATATTTGCAATTTACTCTCGTTAGCTGTTCTTAGACAGGAATCATTTTAGTAGACAAACGAGGCCGAAAATACTGTTGAATCACATTTACAACAGAAGTTATCTTTCGCTTTAACAATTATTGCTCCCGGGTAGGTACTTATCGCTCCAGGGATTTTGAATAAATTTACATTCAATAAGCTTTAGGCAGAGCGAATGTCAGGCGTTCTTCTAAATTATTCCAAACAAACTTTAAAAGGTTTTTTGCTGTATACTGACTTACTTAATTAAACACTTAAATATAACATCACGCAAGTAATCCTCGAAAGGTTAAGCAGAGGTGTACCTACCTAATGGTACCATCACTTTTCGCCAGTTTTGTTTAAGTTCCATGTATTAGGGGGTGAGCCTATTGCCATCAACCGGGCACAAATCCAAACTGCGTGACTGCTACTGAGAAATTCCTGATGGAAAACCCAATAACTCTTTACCCAACCTGGAAATCGAACACATAAAGAACGAATAAGTTCTCCTATAAATAGGAGAACTTATTCGTTACACAACAAGAAAAAAGAAAAACAAGAAAAATATATCTGGCTATTTTTGCTATAATAAAATTTATTGAATCGGCTTTGTCACCCAGCCAACTCGACCATCAATACTCACATGTATCCGTATCCGTAGTTATAATAACCACTTCCGGTCTCGAAACTTTTTATATTGCGAGGTTATCCTCGCAAAAGAGATATCCAGAATTGATTATTGCGTTTTAAGGCTTGCAGGCTATTTTCCTTGATAATATTACAAAACTCGTACTATTTCGTACTTTTCATATTATATCTGTTAAAGTTTCATAAAACGATCGACGATGTCATTGCAAGTTGGTAAAACTTGCAATGACATCGTATAAAACGAAATAGCTTATCCATGGTCAAAATGGTGAAACAACATTTGAAATAAAAATGTTGTGGGTGCTAAATTAAGTTATATTGCAAAAATCTAGGTCAGAGTGTTTTTATTTGTGTAAAAACAGCGAAAACTTAATTAATTAGGTCCAACCTACATCGGCTGGTTGGTTCGTTAGGTTACAACACGGCATGAATTTATTTTTTGCCGAGTGAATGCGTGGCCTCCGTACAGTTCAACGTTTCAGGCTGAAATGTTTTGTGCTTGCATTCGGCAAACAGAACTGTTTGCGGTTTATGCAACCAGTTTCCATATTTTGGTTTAAATCTCCACTTATTTTCCTATATTATGAAATACTTGCGTTGATTGTTTCAGATTCCATCATAGAGCTACATCTTTTGAACCGTACAACGAAAAGTTTTTTTTATTAAAGGGTCCGCCATTCAAGAAAAGTGTTTTTTATGTGTTATAAAGTACCCGGTTCCCTAGATAAAAACAAAAGCAAGTTGCTCAAAGCAAAGTTCCTCACATTACTTCCTTTATGAACCAGTTCTTTTGTAAATGCAGTAGGTACTTAAATAAACAATGACAAATAAAAACGTGACATTCTTTACCTATAATATTATATCACCTGAAAAAACAGTGACACAAACAGTGACTTTAGTATTTTTTTATTTTCGATTTGTCGCTACTAGCTGTTTGACATGAAGGAAGTATGTGTCTATATCATCGTGTTTCAGGCATTATTTTCGAAAACACGACATCAACATCATGTAACGCCGTTACGGGACTAGTTCAGAGTTCAGTAACCCTGTAGTACAATAATGTATGTACGCACCTAGTAGGTAGACTAATATATTATAACACTTGGCCATATGTTTAACGTAGCAATAAATTAATTCTGGTGTTTCTTACGGACATTTAGCTCCAGATTTATTATGATTGTGACGATGTTTTAGCGGGCTTATTTCATTGTTTTCGTTTATCTTTGAGGGCGTGATAATTTAATTGATGTTTTGCCGCGTCTGGGTGTAAAAAGAGACTCTTGAAACGTGAAATGTTTTAAAATTTGGACAAATTAGATTTGACTAAAGGGTATTGCACTCGGAGATCAGGCTTAGGGACACTTAATTGTGTTTAGCCAGCTTCAAACGATTTAAGATCTACTTAAACTCTTGGCTAGACTGTAGAGTTAACGTTAAGCTGAAATTAGAAGTAATAAACTATTTAATTAAACTTTTACCGTGTGAGTTTCTCTTTTTTATTATATAAGCAGAACATCTTCATTAGCGACGTCTGTGCTGCATTAACGTATGACTACTCTTCATAAAATTTCATAAAACTACCATTTAGCAAGGAAATGGTATAATAATGGTATAATGGTAATGGTATAATGGACGCAGTCATAAACCAAACAAAATGGTGTCATGAATATTCTTAATTTCTTTTCGGCATAGATAAGTATTTTATATAGCTTCAGGACATGTATTACCTTCACTTGGCCATAAAAACATCCAAGTGCTGAAGTCTCAGCGAAATCGTACCAATAACGCTGTATTTATGACTTGTCGTCTACTACACGTTGAAGTATCGATGCTACCAATAGATTACGATCATCTAACAAGTTATTGGCGGATATTTACAAGGATATAAATAATAATCTCAGTCTAGTCGACAAGAATGTTGGTTTGCTTCGCGTTAATCTGACCGTAACTTCGGTATTAAAGCTCAAAGCCGCTACCAAGCCACCTAGCGAGGTTTAGATTGGATTTCAAAGTTATACTACTATCAGCTGAGTTATGCAAATATGCATGAGGGCGCCGTTCATTGTCGTATCATCGTCATTGGGTTTAAAGTTTCAAAAATATAGGATGATTTGTGTGCCCCCGCCGGCAACCGCGCCGTGATTTAGTCGTGATTGTTAAAAGACCAAGTCTATGAAATTTAGAAAAAGGTTTAGTATACCCTGTAGCATTCTATGTAACAAACTACTGTAAGTACAAATCAAATCGTAGTTTAGAGTCACTGTCTGTTTCAGTCAATCAATAAAAAAATCTGCTGTAGTGATTTACAAATAAACTACATAGCGTTGCTCAGTAATCTGCAGCGATTCGCTGGTTTAATTTATTTTTGCTTTAAAATTACCCAGAAGGTTGGCTCGTTCACTTTTTGCCAACATGTAGATTTATTATATTTATCTCTCACCTCCAAAGAAGACAATTTCGAGGTTCTCGTGACTAGATCATAACACCCGCTTGGATGAATCATCAGGTTAAACCGCTCTTGCCTAGATTAGTCTATGAATGGGTGACCAGTGTGACCACCCATTACATGCCGAATTTTCTTTGTGGCTCGGAAAGCACGTTGACCCAAAAGTCTGAAAACCAGTCTTACCAAGGGGTATCATCATCTGCCTAGCCTTTTCTCAACTATGTTGGATTCGGCTTTCAGTCTAACCGGATGCAGCTGAATACCAGTATTTTACATGGAGCGATCTGCCTATCTGACCTCCACAACCCAGTTAATACTAGGTAATACGATACCCTTTGGTAAGACTGGTTATCAGACTTTCAGGTCACTGACTACCTGTAACGACTACCAAAGATCTATATAGGGCAGCCGGGACCAACAGCTTAACGTGCTTTCCGAGGCACGAAGGAAACTCGGTATGTCGGGCGGTCACCCATCCACAGACCGACCTAGACAAGCACAGCTTTACCTAAAGATCGACCCGAGTGGCAGTTCTTATTAAGCCACGAGCTCTTACCAAGGGGTATCATAATACCCAATATTAATTGGGTTGTGGAGATCAGATAAATAGTTGCTCCATGTAAAATACTGGTATTTAGCTGCACCCAACATAGTTGGGAAAAGGCTAGGCAGATAATGTTCTGTTGATTGTATTAGTTTGCGTCGCTTTCAGAGAGATTTACTTTAAGGCTTCGCCATTACCATCTTGTACTAAAGAGCCCTTCATTTGCAGAGGGTTCTTGGCTTTTTCCGGGCCATATATATACCTATAAATAGGCAGTTTGTTGGTAAATCCTTAGGGATACGATTTCGTTCAGATTTCGACGCTATCTGCGCCGTTATTTACCCCTTGAGTGCTGTCTTGGGTAGCCCCTGTGGGAATTCAGGGCGTTCCAAATGAGAGTACTTCTCTTTGTAGGTAATTTACTCGCGATAAAGTTCCCACTTATAGATAAATTGCGGGTATGTTCTCATCTCTTACATTTTAAATGTCGTACTTTATTAAAGTAAAACTACGAGTATACTTGGAATTACCTACTTCTATACAAGAAAATTACAATGAATTTGAAATAAAACTTGACGTGTTATGTAATGGTAATTAATGCGATTGCGCGTATTTCTTGATGCGTCATTTAAGCTCTGGAGTATTACTGCGATGTTATTGTGTTATGTTTAATTAGTCTACTGCTATTTGCCGCAGTAATTCAATATAACGCATGTAGATACATCCCTACCCAATAGTTGCAGGTGTTGTAACTATTGTTCACGGTTCATGAGTTACAGTCTGTTACTCTGTTGGTACATGAACAATATTGACAGGTTATATCTCAAGAGAATATAGATACTACCACAGACATAGATACAGCTAGATAACGCAAGTAGGTATCACGATCCGTATGAAAACCAGACGTACCATTTTTGCTACCTTACCTACTATGACATCATTTATTCACTATACCACTTAGTAGCTATACAAACAAGTTACTATAGAAACAAGTTACTATACAAAATAGATCACGTTTTTGTTCTTTAAATATCTAGAATTAGGTTCTTCAGTTTTAAAGGTGTAACGTTGTTTTTTTAATTAGCTTGCTGCAACAGTAACCTCGTAAAGTCGGATACTATAGCCGGGCACGTGAAGTGGCACGCGGTCTTTCGTTTTCTAGGAATATCTATATCTGTGTATACTACCGTGAGTTACGATATACCAAATTCCTTTATATACGTATGTGTATGGTTTACTGTTCCCAAGTGTAGTAAAAGTAGTCTCAATACGTTCAATTGGTTTGTTCCAATATCTGGGAAGACAGATCATGAATGATTGATTTGAAATGTTTTTGTCTATAACATTTGATATCTTGATATCAAAGACGATTGATGGATTGTGTGAGGAAATATATAAGAGAAAAAGGAGTACGTGATAGGGTCACGGTTAACAGAGGCAAATGGAAGAAAAAAACGGTTTACACTGTCCCCGAGTGACACGGGACAAAGGCAGGAAGACGATGATGAGAAACAAAGGGGTTACAAATGTAATCAATTCTGCTTCCTTTGTTTTAAAGTTTTACGTTCAAAAGTGCCTTTCAATGGCCTAATTGAAACTGTAACAAAGCTATGTAGTATAGGTTCCAATCGGAAACTGTATTGCAACCACGAATAAGCAGAAAAGCTTTTCATCTCATGTGTTTTCCCGTCTTTGTGAGGTCAACTTCCTGTCTAACCAGTTGAAACTGAATACCTACCGGTATTTTACTTCCTATTTGACCTTCACCACCCGGTTACTAAGTAGTTGTGAGAATATATAAAAACTGGTCAGGTGCGAGTCGGAGCCGCGCATGAAGGGTCCTTTCATTTTTAATTTCTTTTATTACTCGTTGTAGCGGCAACAGCAATACACATTCTGTGTATCAACTGTCTACCTATTACGGATTGTTAGATACAGCCCACTGACATATAGACAGACGTACATCGGATGCTATAATATAATGTAATAGGGTCCTGCTGGTTATCCTTCGGGTGCAGAATCCTAAAGAGCAACGAAGAGTGCCTCATCTACCCAAAGAATAGCCTCCGCGAGCGGCGTTAATCTTAAATCCAACTACGATTCCAAACGCCCGGCGCACCCTGGAAAGCTAGCATTCGGTAACGCAAAGTCTCTAGCTGACTAATCCTTTCACCAACAGGACTCAAACTCAAACAATAATTAAACAGTAATAAAAGTTTGTTCTGTCAACTCCTGTTCTCAAATAAAGTAAGTATGTATTTGACGAAGGTGACTTTGTTTACGTCGAAGGAAGTTTATTAACGTACTTCATATAGAACAAAATTTACTTGAGTGTTTAATTTACGTCGGTGTTCTCCAAATGCCTTTTATCCACCTTTGGACTGTACTGATTCAAAAGAATTAACTTTTTTTCAATTTTAGCTTATCATTTATTTATTTTCTTCCTTAGGTAGGTAGGGTAAATACATTTAGTGTGCATCTGACAATGTTTTTTTCATAAAACTTCTCGAGGTAGGTATGCTAGATGCTCTATGCTGTACATTTATAGGTCTTATAAAAGAGAGCTTAGGATACGTATAACCTCTATTGATTTAGTGTATTCAATTGTTAGTGAGCCAAATAAATAAAATAAAATAAAGCCTTAAATGTTCCCACGGCCGGGACTCACGCCTCGTCCAGGGAACTACTTACATGCAAAAAGAGAGGTTATGTACTCATAAAAATGTAATTAAAAAATCATCTGGATTATGTGTCTAACATAAAAACAAAATACATCAATCCACTATCGCTTAACGAATTATCATAATATTGATAAGAAACCCCTACACACTCAAAATATTGGGAAAATGTCGCTATGCGCGAAAAATTAATTATGTCATATCTAAAGGGCCTTGAACTTTTTTGTATGTGGTACCTATATCGACCCACCGCACATTTTGATTCTTTTAGAAATCACGGCAAAATGGACGGGCAGGTTGACATGCCACATCGGTTCTATCCCCTTTCCTGCGGCTCTCCTACAGCAATTTGCAGTATGTTAACGAACTTACTACCGCGTACCGGTCTCGTAAAAGCAGGTCATATACCGTGTAGGTACACTTCGATCGATTTATTTTCAAAGGGATATAACAAGTGTGAAAAATGTGCTGGCTATGCTGGGAATAAATGAGCACTCGCTCGTTACCGATAGATTTTCACATGCTTTTTAGGGTTCCGTTGCCAGATGGCAAAAAAAGAATCCTTACAGATTCGTCCTGTCCGTCTGTATACATCTGTCTGTCCGTGTGTCACAGCCATTTTAGTATGAAACTGTTGGCACCACACAGTTGACATTTGGCAAGTAGGTGCCTTTTTTAAACCGCTACACAAATGTAATGTGAAATTATGAAACAAATAAATGTAACTATGGAATGGACAAAAATATCTATAACTGTATGGGGTGTCTATCGATAACTTCTAAAAAATATATCGAAATTCCTCAAATGGTTTTTTCTTACGTCAAAATTTAGATATTTGCTTCTAAAGACGTCGAAGTGATGCGATAGCAAACTCCTTTCCCTGACCATATCATTAAATTAAATACCTACCTGAGATTATAACTACAAAATTATATAAGTACCTACAAATAGGTACTTATACAGATTAGTTTGCTAAATAGAGCAAACTAATCTGTAGCTATAGAGATAAACCAAGAAATATATTACCTAATTAAGTCTGGCGTCCATGACAGTTATGTGTGGATTTGCTAACCCATGCATTATTCAATTCAATCAGAAAATCGTTCACGAATGAGTAAATGAATTACTAAGGAAACATGATACCTTAAGGGGTATATTCTACTACATTGAAGGGGCAAGGGCCGACGCCCGTCGGGGCTGCGGGTTTTTCGAAAGAGTTACCGATGCCTCGACACAAAGAGCTAAGAAGGAACATGGGAGGTTTTTAGTCAGTAGAAGTCTGACACTCCCTACCGTTCTGCCCAGAGTGGGAGGAGTTATTTGATGACTTCACAAACTAAAAAAAAAAATAAGGTATATTCTACTGAACATGCCTTCTATTTAACGTAGGAAAATGACGTAAGAGGGAAGTGACGTTAAAGAACCCTTTCATTTTCGTAATAATTACACATTCTTTGCACGAATCGTAATGAAAATGCAAGTCGGGTGACGAGAGTCAACGAGCTTTGCGTTATTATAATTTATGCCTGCGTTTTCCGTGTGGGACTGGAGTCGCGAAAGCAAAATAATTTAGATAAAAAAGTCGAGGAATGCATGTAACATATACAAAATATAATATCATTGTAGTCGTATTTTAATTTTTTTGTAATCTGAAATAACCATATCTTAAGAAGTGCTTTGCACTAGGGTATTTTTCATTGCGATGCAAAACTACTTAAGAAAGAAGAAGATTAACTAAAAAGAACGGGGAAAAAGTTGGTTAATTGTTGTTTTTAATAGTTTTTTTTTATTAGCATACAGAAGACAACATTATGTTTTGATATGAGTAACGTGAGTAGAAACCTCGCGTGCAACCGATGGATGCAAACGACAGACTGCCGTTCGTTATGGCGTTCTATGGGGGAGACCTTTGTCCAGCAGTGGACGTCTTATGGCTGATGATGATGAGTAGAAACCTAAAATAAACGTTATACCTTTCCGATTGTAAGTATTACAGAGTTAACTGTTAGAACTTCTCCGAAACAACGATTTTTTTCCAGGGAAATACCGCTTAGATACACGGCCGGGGGCAATAAATACTAAAAGCGCGCGCTTCCTAACAGTCTATACTAACTAAAGTCGTGTAAATGTTACGTATTTCCAAGAACTAAGGTTCATACAAACAAAGTTTGTTGACTATAGTTTAAATGAGGACTTTGGATCGATTCGTATCTCTCTTGAACTGGTTGATCAAGAGCTGATAAAGGAGAAGCTTTAATACGTTTTATTGTTCTAAGAAAACGAGATTTCTCACTAAAGCGTGTTTGTTAAAAGCGAGTTGTGAGACAGTTGTATGTCGCCTATTGGATGATCTACTGAAACGAAGATTTAATGGGAAATATCAATTCGATTCGCTCAACCAACCATCAGAGGCCCTAGCTAGAGCATGCAGTGTAAGTTTAACCGTCATATAATATCCATCGATTTCTGAATCAAAAATGCAAATTACCGTATAGTATTTTATTTTATTCATCATCTGCCTAGCCTTTTCACCAACTATGTTGGGATCGGCTTCCAGCCTAACCTGATGTAGCTGAATACTAGTATTTTACATGGAGCGACTGCCTATTTGACCTTCACAACCCAGTTGATGTTGGGTAATACGATACCCTTTAATAAGATTAGACTAGTTGTCAGACTTTCAGGTCACCGACTACCTGCAACGACTGCCAAAGATCTATACATGGCAACCGGGACCAACAGCTTAACGTGCTTTCCGAGGCGCGGAGGAAACTCGGTATGTAACTGGTGGGCACCCATCCACAGACCAACCTAGGCAAGCGCGTCTTAACCTAAATATCGACCCGAGTGGCAGTGATTATAAATCCGCTCCTCGTAGTATCATCCATAGATCCGATATGATTATGGTTAAAACATTACATGTGAAACGGGTATTTTTTTTTTTTTACGACGTATTTTCATTACATTTATAGTTATGCCACATACTAGGGCTACAGAACATTCTTTTCAAGCGTGTAGGAATGTTTTTTTTAAACGGCCTGCCTTATTGACTGCAACAAATAAAGTACTAGTACGTAGTTTTCCCTGAAACTATCAGTACCATGATAATATCGCACGGCAATACAATAGTGGCCTCTTAGAACACCAAGGGTAATATGAAAATGAGGTCCGGAAACTTCTCTGAATACTTCAACTCCATAATATAAAGCAGGCACCGGGTTTGTATTGAAACTAGAGCATCATACGCGTTGTTTGTTCGCGGTACGGCATAACTCACGTGCCGCGCACAAAGGTAGGTATCTCATAGACGGGACGCGCCGACTATTCTCTGCAACGGATCTACTCTAACACAACGTGACTATGTTTGTTTAAAGCTGACATACCTATGAAGGTATATGCTAAGCCAGACGAAATTAATGTTAAATACATTGGAAGGAGATGGTGGGTTGAACTGAAGGTCTGAATTAACTTCATGATACAGTATAATATTGAAGGTCCTCCACGTAACGTTAGATTTTTTGCTCGAATTTATATTGCAAGTATCCTGAGATAGATTAAATACCTACCTAGGTAATCCTTACAATAAAAACTGAACTCTGAACTGGCGGTTTGTATATGGACTTCCTACATTCTTAGCAAATAAAGCATTCTATTCTATTCTTCCAAACTTGATTCAGTTTTATACAAAGAATAAGTTGAGTCGACCCTATCTACATTATTAATACGATTAAGAAGTTTTAAAGCCTTGGCCCAACAAACAATAACATGCAAAACAAAATCGTGTTACAAACTAAAAATTGGAAGGACTATAACTTTATATCCATAATTGAATTTTTATTCGGAAACTTTTGAGAATACATTTTTGTAAGAATTTTTTTTTCTACTTATACATTATTTTTCTGTTGATCTATAAAATAAAACTTGGAACAACTTTGTAGACTGTTTGAAAGTTACTTGTACACCCGTAACTTATAGCAAACAAATTGATCTTGACTTCAATCTGGCACACCGAGAAGTTTTCCCTTGTTATATGGCTCCTACATACTCATAAGAAAGCTACTTAAGGTTGCACAAGCCGACGGCTCGAACTCGTTGCCGGGCGTGGCTAATATGCATGTTATTTGGTAATGCTTTTAATTTATCTAGTTTTATTCATTTAGTATTCATTTATCTATTTATTTACATATTTATTTATTTATTTAGTGAACTATACGACGATTTATAACGAAAATGAGCGCGTGAAATTTCATAAATTGACCTTTGGGCGTATAGATATTATGGAAAAACTACTGGATGTATCCACTTAAAACAATTTATTTGAACTTTTGAATAAATTATCTATCCCTGTATGGTTTCACTTTTTCCATTTTCATTCTACATAAGTTATTTATTTACGCTGAAAGATGAGTTCAAATAAGTGTTAAAATATGGAAGTTTCGACGCTCATAACTTCTAAACCAATGATTTTTTTCCAATTCTGCTTCCATACAGGGCTAGATAATGACAAAACCAGTTGATACAATTTTTAGTTTTGAATCTTCATCGTGAAACAGACGAGTAATCACCATACTACGTTTGTATGGAAGAATGACCGGCTAGTTCAACCTTAAGGCGATCAGAGGCTGAGGGCTCAAGCGAATGTTTGAACTTACAAGTAAAAAAATATACTTTGAAATATTTGGAAATCAAAGTAAGTTGATAACTTTCGTTTTTACTCAGTATTTTGTTTATGATATTTTTTAATTAATTGAGATTTGTAAAGGTCCAAGTTATCAAAATACTTTTATTAATTTCTCATTCAGTAAGCTAGAAACGGATCTAGAGTAGCAAAATAAGTCATTTTAAACAGTACACAGACTACGTTAAAAATTGAAAACCGGCCAAGTGCATGTCGGACCGCGCACAATGCTTGGTTCCGTAGTTTCTCATAAAAATATGTGAACTTACTAAATTAATTAACCACCCTACCTGTAGACCTGCCTCCGAAAGATGATTTTTATTGTTGAAATAAAACAAACTTACGTTTGCAGTTTTGAGACCCGCGGTCTATAGGAAAATATTTCATACAAGTAAGTACATATTTTTATAAGGTAAAAAAAAACTTATTTTTATTTGGCAAAGTAAAAAAATAACAACGTAGTACAATAATTCAATAACCTATTAATGAGCAGTAGATGTACAAAGTTACAAATTTTGTAACATGCCTACTTAGCTATCATAGTTTTCCTTTTATTTTCGTTATATATGCTACTCCCATAAATTTTTTCACACGCCCAAACCCAACCCGTATAGGTGGTTTAGGTGAGATATAGTGCGGACGGACAGACAGACGGACATGGCGAAACTATAAGGGTTCCTTATTGACTTCGGAACCCTAAAAACTGAAGAATTGTTGAAAGCCCGACTGACCACTTCAGGGTTCTGATCGTGACCGCCTTTTCTACTCGTCCCACCTCTCGAGAACCGCTTGATAGATGTTAAGTATTCTGAAACTAGGCTAGAACTTCACTAATTGGATGTTCGACTAATGAGGCTGACACATTTTAGTGAAAATTTATTGAAGTGAAACAGTTCGTCGCCAAGTTTCATTTTAATTTGGAATTATCCAGCAAATTGCCTAAAACTTTAGAAAAATACCTACGATGAGTGAAAGTTTTTCAATTAAAGCCTTTATTGTTCAAAGAACTAGTTCAAAACCTTCAAAACCTAAGTATACGAACTAGAAATGTGGATAACATTCTTACCCCTTTCATATTGGATATTATGTAGTTCTAGTTCCTGACAGTTCGTTGATGAGAAGTACTTTGGGCTTTCATCCCAGCAGCAAAAATCTTTGATGACCTTATTACTGATACAATTACCAAATCACAACATGTTTATTTGGTTATTGAGGAATACTATTATATTTTCTTAAATTCGGTAAAACTCTATTCTCAAACCACTGCAACTTCTGAAAGCCAGAAGCAACAGTGGCAAAGTCTTAGAGAAATAACAAATATATAAATTGTTTTCATAAATGTATATTTTAAAAATATATATACACTAGCGGACCTGGCAGACGTCGTCCTACCCGGACAGCAGCGCTACCTACCGGGTTCAATCATCCAAGAACCCATTGAAATATCCCCAGAAAGTTTCATCAAAATCGGTCCCGCCGTTTAGGAGGAGTTCAGTGACATACACACGTACAGAAGAATTAAATATATAAAGATTTATATTAATGGATTTCATTGTCCATCTCCAAAGATCTTTAGTGGATGCTGACCTTATTAATTGGAAGTACACTGTAAATCTTTTGCATTACAAACAAATCATCCAACTCTGATGGAACATGCCGGAGATATGGGATACATACAAAGTAAAGCGAGGTAAAACAAAAAAAACCATACAAGTAGAATTGAGAATTTACTCCTTCTTTTTTTGAATTAGGTTAAAAAAGCTCTATTTTTCTTCGCGCAGATAAGCTTTCGAGATCAGAAGATTTATGATACAAAAGTATTTACGGCTCCTTTAGTCTGTATTTATGTCACGTCGCGTCGGGGTGAACTTGGAGCGTCGTACTTACCTACTTCGGTAACAACTAGTAACAAAACTGGTTACAACATCAAGCCTTTACACAAATTAATGTTAGTGTTACACTTCGTTTACTGATTCAACTGAAACCTTATCTTGTAGGATGCTACAACAATTTTTATATAGTTAATTTTTAATTTTGCATGTTTTTCCTTTATGTACATAGTGAGCACGTGATAGATACTTAGCAAGCAAAATTAATAAATGGATGTAGATGTTTCTACGAATTTAAGTAAGTTATCAATCACTCTAGAAGGTGAATTTACGTATTCAACTTTTATTATTACATATTATACATAAACTCAAGCCTGTTTCACATGGGACTAGACAGAAACCACAGAACGCCACCTGCCTGCTACGATCCTTACATACTCATTTTGCCTCGTTCACATTTATCCATCTGGCCATACACGCACGCCGGTTACGGGTACTACGCACCCGTCCTTTATTATTATGTGATTAACAATCATAATTTATGTTTTATTGAGCTCAAAAATGTGCCTATCCAAACAGGTCAAAACTTCTGAGGCTATTTTCTAAATCCTCTAGAGATAACAGTAGAGTTTCCAATCTGCCTCGGGAATGAAAGAGGACAGAATAAATTCAACTGTTTATTTTCCCGCAGCTTGGTGAAGTGATGAAATGGGGAAAATATTCCACTTATTTGCACTCATACGAGCTGTGCAAATAAACTTCTGCTGACGTCAGCATACAGGATGTTTGTTTTAACTGGAATAGAATGTTGCTCTATACTTTGTACCGTACAAGCAAGGCTATATAAAAGTTACAGTTGCGCGTTGTTTAAATACCTTCTGTGTGCACATACTGCGCGTCCACAAAAGGATAATACCAATACATGGAAAACCGAGAGAGCATTGCAGCCCCCAAACAACTTGCATTCTATCCAATCAACGTATATCTGTGAATTAATCAAATGCGATGTTGTTCAAAGAAAAAACTCAAATGACTCGAAATACTTAATTAATTTACTTCTGAAAAGATGCAGAAACTCAACAACAAACAGATTGGAATACACTTAGTACCCTCGCTGCCACGCTGTCCAGCCAAGATTGGCGAGTGGTGCGCCAGTCTTTATTCGTATTTAATTGTTTGTGTCGGGTTCCGGCAAGGCTTTACTAGCTTCTGCCAAACTCAATTTGACTTCCGGAGTTTGTTCGCCTCTTGTTTATCGTCGCTCGGTTTTTGGCCGTTTCTCGCGAGAATAGAGAAGTTTCTGGTAATTGAATTACTTCACGACGCGCGTAATCAGTAACAGAAGTTTCTTCGTATTCATAATGAATTGCATAACGAGTAAATGGGTTCATACATACTATGTAAGTATGTAGTTACATAAGTTATGTTTGCTTTCGGAATTCGGGTCGTAAAATTAGCACTAAGTAGTCAACTGTGTTGAATTGCCTGCCAATATATGTGCTGTAATTATTGTACATTGCCTACATTTGTACAATTATTTAACGTGACATGCTGCGCGCAAACCATATTATTATGTAGGTACTTAGCACACAGTGTTTTGTAGCTTTTGGCGTACTCCTGTTTTGATGATTTTTATGTATGGGTTTTTTTATTTACATAAACCATACCCTGCCCCTTGTGAATATTATATAAGTACCGTTACACTACAATAAATCAAGGGATTCTTTGTTAATTAATTTGGTAGCTACATATTTATGCGAGCCACTCTTTTATCAAAAGAACATAAATGTCAACGTTACATTTTACAACTGCTGTATGAAATTCCCTTGCGAATCAGAACGATTCCGCTTGGAAACATTGCAAACATTTCTAGAATTTTCAAATCTGGTATCGCAACAGGACATAAAAATGTAAATTCTTCAAAAGAATAACTGCAATTGCATGTAGACAGTGTAGACTACAGATTTAAAATATGTACAATCGAGATCTTTTTCAGCGAATGTTAAGATTAGTTTCCGCAGCGATTAACGGTAACTATGATTAGGGTCGTTCCTAAAGGCGTCACTGCACACCGGTCTGGTAATAAGACCACATCAAAGGGGCATAAATTCCCCTTGAGCCGGATATTTGTTGACGTGTATACAGGTCATCATAGTTCCTATTCAGGTATGCTCTGTGATCGTTCAGTATTTGTGCCTGCTATGTCTGTTTGAAATTCCTTAATTGGAATTTCGAAATTCCGTTGTGCTATTGAATAAATTTTCAGCTTTCATGAAGTGAAGTCATGAAACTCTCAATTCTTTCTAGCAAAATAGTCGCATGCAGGGACAATGTTTATGCGTTCCGTCCCGTTACTTTTAAACCGAAGCACGTTGCACGTCAGCTGATGTGAAATGGGCTGCTCTACTGTTCTAGTGCCGTAAGCGTGCTACTGGTACTTTACTTGTCGTATTACTGCTACTTTGTCTTAGTGACCTAACGATGTGGTTGTACTTACTTTTGCTGAGTTTGACATCGTGTTTACTTCAAACATAATATTATTTTGCTTATAAACTGTTGAAGATGGATATGATGATAACTAAACATTTTGTTGACAACTTTGTTTACCCCTTTTTTTTTGGGGGTGGGAAATCATCAAATAACCCCCTTCGCTCTTAGGCAGAGCGAAAAGGAGTGTCGGACTTCTACTGACTAAAAACCACCCATGTTCCTTCTTAGCCCTTCATGTCGAGGCCGCGGTATCTCTTGCGAACAACCCGCAGGCCCGACGGGCGTCGGCCCTTGCCTGAAAGGGGCCCCTTCCATGTTGCTGACATCTCTTTGAGGCGCTCGTGGAACACGAACGCGCCGTCGACACGGCCTGTCGTCGTCATAAGACGGAAGGACGGCGAGCTAGCCCATCACTCACCGTCCACAGGCCCGCGTCTACGGTAGCCGGAAGCCATCACGTGGCCCCCAACGCCCGGAGCGCCTCCCGCGGCGGCTGGGAGACTTTGTTTACCCTTGTGTAAGCTTATCTCTACTTAATTCACGTTTTTGCGCGAGAAACCTTGTAGATTACTTGTTTACGAGAATTCAGCAAACCACCGGTATCCATTTAAAATCGCTCCAGAAGTCCCGCTGTCTAACACAATATTTGAAACGCGGCTTGATAAACAAATAAATAACTCATTTACAGATTCATAACATTGTTTCATTTCATTTCTAAATTGGGGCAGTAACGTATAAAACTAGACTGGCCCTTCGCATCAAACTACACTGGCACCGCATTTAAAGCTAAATAGATACATTTTTATTGGCTCCTAGCGTGCAAATGATTCTTCTGTTTTATTTGAAGTCGGGAGTAGCGCCTCGTAAAGAGCAAATAAACATTTCGTCACATTTCCTCGAATTATATGAGTCTGGGTACCCTACTTACTTTATACGGAAATAGCTCTTAAGTGGAGTAGATGGAAGAGCTTTTGTCCTGGCAGATGGTAAACATTTGTTGTCATCAAATGTTCACATCCGAAATAATAAATTGGAGTCGGGAATACCTTCTCGTGAAGAGCAAATAAATATTTCGTAAAATTTCCTTGAATTATATGAGTATGTTTTTTACGAGGATAGCTCATAACTGGAAGATGAAACACTTTTTGTCGTTTTTGAAGTACCTACCTAATCATAGTTATGTTGTCACCAAACGCTCTCATTCGAAGAAAATAAATAAGCCGAAAAAAGGTATCGTTGTTCCCGTTTTAACAATCATTTTTATTTATAAATAAGCAAGACCAAAGTTTTAGGCATAACTTTAAGTTGAAGGATGTTCTACGAAATAATAATTCCCAAATTCTCTAAGTTCTATTTAGCTCACGATACCCTAAGCCAGGGATGGCGAACCAATGGCACGCGTGCTATTGATGGAACGTTTCAAAATATTTTAGGCACACCACCGAATTTTTAACCATGAAAATATGGTTAAAAATTCGAGTAATTATTTTCAGAGATGAATAACATAAGATTCGATTAGAAACCGTTTGGTAGTGGATTCCAGTTCAACATGCAATCTACTATAAGTAACCTCTTACAACCCTTATACTATACATAAGTTACTTATCATATAATCAGCAACAACAGAAGGGCTTAAGGCAACAGTAATTATAGGCAATAATAGAAAACGTGTTGCACCGACCCCAAATAGAATGGGATAAGGGCAGTGAGATGATGAATAGGAATCATTTTAAGGTGAAGTGACGATCTTTGTAGGTAATTTACGAAGTCATAGGTCATAAATTCGTGAAGTTGTATTAGCTAGTAAAAATGAAGTGCGGTGTTGCCGATCCGTTGCATTATGTGTGCCATGAGCCTCAGCTGAAAATACTCGCAGATTGATGTGAACAATCTGGAGCTGGCAGCACATTAGACTCCATTACTCATACGAGTCTTGGAACCTTAAATTAACGGAGCATTTACTTGACAAATTAATCATTTTATGTCTCAATATTTACTGTTCGTTTCAGAAATATGTACAAAGATTTATGGGACTCGTACTTAATCTGTAAAATATTACTCATTTTCATTTGTGTTATTCAAAATATTAACTTTGGAAAATTGGAAACATTATCGACAATAACCTATTCTATTGAAACTAAAGTTTAATTGGCTTTTCGCCAAAGTCCACTTCGCGAATATTTATCGTTTGGTTGGTTCATACTTCGGTGTCATGTAATTACTCTATTAGTTTTATAATAATAATAATAATAATCATTTATTTCAGGAAATTTCCCATAAGAATAAAATTCGATTACAAATTACAAAAAATATTAAAATACACTAGATAAAAATACAATAATACTTATACATTTAAATTCATTAATGTCAAAATATACAATGTCAAAAATTTTGAAAATGTCAATAATTTAAATTAAATAAGAATTATATTCATAAATACACCAACAATCACTTAATAAATGGTGAGAAACTGGCATGTAGATGCATCCACCTCTCCAACACCGGCGAGTCCCACCGCTCGGACAACACGCGGTTGCGCACGCGCGGTTTATGGAGTAACTTCATCTGCCTAGCCTTTTCCCAAGTATGGTGGGGCGGACTTCCAGTCTAACCGGATGCAGCTGAATGCCAGTATTTTACATTGAGCGACGGCCTTTCCGACTGGTTTTATGGAGCAACTTACATTTACTACTTATAGTTTATATCTTTTCTCTGTTCGTAGAGTCAGACGGCCAATCTATCCGACACATTCTCGGGAATGGTAACAATATGTTTCAACAGTAATATCTCGTTAACGGCGCCTGCCATTTCAGAAGGATATGAAAGAAAATGGGGTCGCAGACTAACGTCTCTTCATAAAACAATATTAAACATAAACAAGCACTGTTATTCCCCGAAGGGTTGTGGGTGTATAGTAACACATACATTTGGTCTAGACACATATGTGTAATTATTACTTGATGGCCAGTTTGTAGTCATCAATCATATTTTGAAGGCACGGTTGGTGCAGTACCCAAGCGATTAGGTACCTACTGCGCTGCATGCGCATTTTTTTTTTCAAAGTTAATAAATTGAGAAGACGTGGAGTGGTTTTGGCTGAAAATGGTATTAATACAGACTCCAGGGAGTACTACTGCGGAAAATTCGTAATTGAAAACCTAATAGTAATTTCCCCGATCTGGAAATAGAACTACAATCCGCTCTGCTGTTATGGTTGCTAAGCCAACGAGACAATAAGCAACCAATAAAGTCTCACTCAATGTACTCTGTGATATGAGTGTGATATTGCGAGAGTGGCGCATTCTAAGAAACTCAAAGACATTCAACGTGATATCTGATACGAAAACATTCTTCCATTCCATCCATCTATCCTTTATCCAACCTAGAATTAATTTAACTACGTGATGCAAAACCCTCGTCATAATATTGCGTAATTTGAATACTGAATCTCCATGCCTAGCGTTTTCTGCGAAAAGCAACTTTTGTCTCTCACTTTAAGATATTGTAATTGTAACTCTTCGTGAGATAATGTTAAGCTGCTTGCGTTTTCTTTTCCAAATCATGAAGTGGTTTCACTTGTATGTAAGTTCTTGTATGTAACAAAAAATCAAGCAAGGGTTTTTTTTGCTGAATTTTTGTTACCTCTCCGTCTCTTTTCCAAACTATAGATTATTAAATAAATATTTTGTATCATAACTGCTTGCGACCAAAATGCTTAATGTAGGCTTTCTAGATGCATTGAGCAATTTAAATACGATTGTGCTAAATCGGCCTCCTTAGCCCCCTGATCGTGGAGCAAAAGATTTAATAGATACGAGTTTTTCTGTAGGAGGGGTGCAAGTTCCAAACTTGGGAAAGAACTTCATATTAGCTTATCTTCACGTCCAATAAAAAATAAATTACGATAAAGGCAGTACTTGAGGCAGGAAAATTATTTTTATTTGCAGGAAGTGGTAATTTGCAGATACTATTTGAAATACTATATCTACTTGAAAGTTTTTCCTATTGGGGGAAAAGGAATTTCTTAGTGGCGACCCGGTTTTTTGATTTATGCCCGGTTGATAACAATTGATGACTTAAAAGAAACCTTTAAAATGTCAAATGTGGATGAAGCTCAGTAGCTTCACTCACCTATCAGTCTGTAGGTACGCTCACCTCTGCCTACATCTTCTAAGAATAGAGGCGTGATATTGTTGAAAAAAGAACATTAATCATACTGCTGATGCATAGCTTTCAACATGTCCCAAAAAACCTTAGTACAGTCCAGTACCCAACATTATCTGACCCCTCATATAAAGAAGAAGAAGAAGGCAAGTGGTGTGAGAAGAGGGGTCAAGTTATGCTGGGCATTGACTGTACGTACTTACCTAACGTGAGAGTAACACCAAGCTGCAGCAGCTTATTCCACGTTGCGACAGACAGCTGCGTGAAACATAGCTCAGTGGCCAGTACCCAGTCATCGCTACAAGTTGCTGTCAGGCAGAAACGTCGTAAACTATTCTGTTTGTGCTATAAATAGCTCTGAACCGACACGGCTCGACCGAACTCACTTCGCACCTTTTAATTTAAAATTTAAATCACTCTTTCAGATTTAATCTTTGAGAAGACGACTGAGACTTAGAGATTAAATTATTTTTACAGCAAATTCATGCCCTTAAAATGGAATCACGCGGCGGGTTGTTCGAAAGAGATACCGCGGCCTCGACACAAAGGGCTAGGAAGGAACATGGGTGGTTTTTAGTTAGTAGAAGTCTGGCACTCCCTTTCGCTCTGCCCAGAGCGGGTGGGGTTATTTAATGACTTCCCCAAAAACAAAAACAAAAAATAGGATATTTTAAATCGATAAACAGCACCCATATCACTGCTTTATCCTATCAGGTAACCCGATCCTTTAATTAAGGAGTCTGCCCACTGTACCGTATCATACCATAACCGTGCCTTGAACGTATCACGGAAAGAAACATGACACGGACTAGTAGGTATGCCCACAGGAACGTATGAATAGCATATCACACCCGTTTGGAACGGTGATCATCCCCGTTTACGGCTTTAGAACGGTGATCTTACGCAGTTACAACCTTTATTCTTTGTATTGAGAGTAGGCCTACTAGACCCTTCCATCACTGAACATTTTGTCGGCAAAAATATTTTGCTAGGGCCAAACGCTCCATGCAAGGTACGTGGCGGTCTGTGGTGGCGGTGTTGGTGGTAGACGGAACTATCAAGCCGGCTATTACGTTCCGAGCACGGTCACGGTGTTATGTACGGTGTAGTGGGCAGACTCCTTTATAGGTATTTCATTTCCTAAAGATAATGACGCTGTCGACCCTCGTCAATACTGTGGGATTCATTAATGGAGTTCACGCGGTGGAGCAGGCAATTCAGTCGTGTTGGTACATCGACTGTTGGACTTCTAAAGTGAACAACAAATTGGTACTCCGAGTCTCCTACGTCGAAACACGAGACTCCTTCGTCTCTAATTGACTCTCAATTTTCCTTAGGAGGTTCTTTCGTATTTTCTGATCTTGAAATAAAAAGTATAGTAGCTGTCAATACCGAGTTATAAAAGTCGTTTATGTTATTCTATGTTGTATTTAATCGGTACCTCCCTATAAAGGGTATATTTTTTTGTAATGAAAAAGATTGTAATACCACCTTAAACCTTGGATTATAAGCTTTATAAAACAAAACAGTAGCTGGTGAATTACGGCAATGACTTGACTTTTATATCCCGGGCGGTGTCGCGTTACAAATGCTTGGCCCAACCCTTGTCGCTTCGACAGTGACTTGACAAAGTAAAACCTACGCGCTATGGAGACGGAGGACGAGACAGCTTTGTTTATTTTGCCATCGAAAGAAATACACCGAGCCCGAGATGTTATACCCATTGTTAAAACCGAAGTACCTTATATTATAACAACTACTTACCGTGGGAATTCCAAAATTACTTGACATAAATTTCTTGAGCTTCACGGACTTTCAGCAAAGTTTCTTACTTAAGGAAGTTCTTGATTGCTTTCTTACCTAATGAACTCAGTCGTCTTGACGATATTCTTTCCTATAAAATCGTCGGGCAAATATTGTTGCCGTAAAGGGTTGCAACTTAATACCTGATCCGAACTGACCTTATTTTGACCCGATTCCGATGTATTGAACGGTGCGCTAAAGTAGAACAACCTGAGAAATATCGGAATCGTTCTGAAACGTCATTATTATAAATGACCCATTCCTTAATTGCAGTATCATCGATAATTTACAAAAACAACCGCGGGCTCATATATTTGACCATGTAGGTACTGCATTTTTGTAGGCATGGTTAAAAAAAATCTATGTGTACTTAGAAATCATTAATCGTTCAGGATGATGTACTGAACACGTGGAAAGCGTTTATTATGCTTCGGTGTACCTTCCACACTTGTATAATAAGAATGAAATACACCACCATTCTACGAACATTACCTTGAATTGTGAACGTAATAACTGAACTGCGCTTTGATTAATTCCGTTGTCCCAATTTTCCCAAAATGGCAGGAAATGTGTTTTAACGAGACAATAAATTGGACAATAGGTACGCTGAGCTGACTTATAATGAAAATGTTAGTGTTTGGACGTGACTCCCAATCTCTACTCATAAAATCGTCGTTTATTTTCCGTCCATTTTAACGTTTATGTCTCGACACCGATTCGATTTTATGTTGTTTTACTAATTGGTTGTACTTTGTCGAACAGTGGGAAACGTGACGGTTGAGCAGAGGGACACACTACGTGGATTTCACAAACGTAGAATCTACAATGTAGTACATATTTGTATTTTCATTTGTGTTTTTTTGTTTATGTAGTTGCAAGATAATTATTTGCAAGAATGTAAATAATTATCAATTTGACATAAACAATACACTTACTGACATAATTAATTGGCTTAATATGAATAATTTATTAATTAACCTAAAGAAAACCAAAGTAATGCATTTTCACCAAAGAATTGAACCACAAAAAACTTATATCAATTACAATAATATTGAAATCGAAGAGGTAAAAGTAACTGTATTTCTGGGTATCCATATTGACAACCACCTTAATTGGAAAGCGCATATAGAGCAACTAAGTATAAAAATAAATAAATCTGCATATGCACTTTATCAACTGTCAAAAAAAGTTAATATAGATGCGTTACTAGTTGCTTATCATGGTATGGTTGCTTCTATTCTGCGATACGGAATTATTTTTTGGGGCCACTCCACAGATAAGGAATTAATATTTAAATCACAGAAAAGATGTATAAGAGCCATGTGTGGTCTGAAAACAGATGATAGCTGTGCACCTTATTTTAAATCGCTTAATATACTTACACTACCCGCAATATACATTTTAGAAACAAGTATTTTCGTCAAAACAAATCCGAACCTTTTTGAAAAGATTACTACGGTACGAGATGTTCCAATTCGTAGTCAGTACAAAAATTGTCTGTGTAATCATAAATGTAAAACTGCTTTAGCTAAAAAAAGTGTTTTGGGGATGGCTCCACGTATTTTTAATAAAATCCCAGACGCCATAAAAATATTAAATGTCGCACAATTTAAAAAACGAATGAAATCATTTCTAATTGATAAATGTTATTACACCGTTGACCAATATTTAAATGACGAATTAATTTGATTTACTGTTTTATTACATGACTTGGCGTTTATAATTAATTAATTTTGATAATTCTTATTTGCTGACATTTATAATTTTTTTCATGACTTTTTGTACTACGTATTTAAATTAATTTTAGTTTGACAATGATTGTAATATTGCTGACATATTATTTCTTTTTCGTGCGACTTTTTGTAGTATTTCATTTCAAATTCGACAAATTGTATTGTATTTTATGAGTTTTTGAATTTTTATAATTAATTTGAATGAATTGGATAATGTGGACTTTAGCGACACTTTATTAAGAGCACTATTTTGTATGCCTTGGGGCGGAGCATAGGCTGGACTAAACATTGTTTTTTTATTTGAACATCATATTTTGTACCCTGTGTTCACAAAATCAATAAATGAATTTGAATTTGAATTTGAATTGTAGTGATATTTTGTATAAAGTTCTTAAACTCAAAAAATACTGGCCACTTTTAAATTCTTTTGAAGAAAGTTTATTTTGTAAGCCTTTTTGAACGATTCTAAATTTGAATTTGAAAAAATACATTAAAAACAAAAGATTTACGCGGCATAATGGTAGCGAATTCCGAAGGTTTCATTTACGTACAGTAGTTTGTGGCTTTTTTTGTGTCCAATTTAAGTTTTATAACAAGTTATCGGTTAATTCCGAATTAATGTTATTGTGTGCATCATGCAGCGGCGCCATTTAACTAGAGAAGAAATGTTAAGGGCAGTAGGCATGCTCCAAGCTGGGGCTACTCAACGGAGTATTGCTGAGGAGTTTGGAACAAAACAAAACGTGATATCAAGGTTATGGTCACGTTATCGTGCTACTGGTGAAGTGGCTGAAAGACACCCAGGCGGGAAACGCATAACCACTCAACGACAAGACCGATTTTTGCAAGTTGCCGCGAGAAGACAACCAAATGTTACGGCCATGCAGTTGGTTCAGAGGCTCCAGTCAGAGCACCAGTTGCTTGTGAGTGACCAAACTGTAAGGAGAAGGCTGCATGAAGCTAACCTTCATGCTCGCAGACCGCTTCGTACTCCAGCACTACGCCGAGGAAATCGTGGACGACGACTAGAGTGGGCTCGTGAACATTTGCTCTGGGAAGAAAACCCGTGGTCTGTAGTGCTGTTTACCGATGAGTCCCGGTTCGGTTTCCATCCCGATACACGTAGAGTGCGTGTTTGGCGAGTTCCTGGTCGTGAGAGCCGTCTGCAACATCCTCAGGAAGTCCATTCATACCACGGTGGGACAATTATGGTTTGGGCGGGAATTCGTGTTGGTGGAAGAACAGACCTCGTTTGGATCAGAAACACCATGACGGCTGAAAAACACCGTAACGAGGTGCTAGTACCAATAATCTACCCCCATCGACTACAAATGGGCCAAGAATTCACGCTCATGCACGATAACGCCCGTCCGCACACAGCGAGAGTGGTGACGAGCTGGTTGCAGGAGCACGACGTGTCGGTCTTAGACTGGCCCGCTCAATCGCCTGACCTAAACCCCATAGAACACGCGTGGGACATGCTCCAAAGAAGGGCTTTGAGGAATTTCCCTGCAAACGTTGCGACGGAAGAGCAACTTTTTTTGCATCTTAGCCGAACCTGGGACAATATATCGCAGCAAGACTTGGATAACTTAATCCAAAGCATGAAAAACCGTTGCAGGACCGTTATTAACGTCATGGTCGGTTTTACTGACTACTGATTTTTCACAGAACTGTTAAAAACAAATTATTTTTTCCTTATTTGTAAATTTTTCTTGAGAAACACATTCGTTGCTAGTTTTACCATTATTTCATGTTTTTTCTTTATTTGAATAAAAATTTGTTTACGCAAAAAAACATTGTTTTCTTTTATTCTGGAGTGTAGTCTGATAAATGGGCTTTATAAAAATATATACATGTTGTATGCTATTATTAATACATTTTGAGTAAATTGAGTAAATCCAAAATATCCCTAGACAGTGTTGATGTGTGTATGTTACTAGCACAGTACTACAGATAAACTTGTTCTTATTTCTCGAATCGGGCACGAGTTCGTTCCATGTTCACATAAATTCTTTTCTAACGTTTCCAGTTCACAAGGATTGAAGACAATAGTTATCCCCAGCCATAACTTCGAAATTTTCTTCGAACTGATTTTCCAACGTACGTTCAAGAAATTGTAAAGTCGTGCATTTACCGAGAGAATACTGACTGTTATCACAACATAACATTACGCCTGTTATCCCCGACGGGTTAGGCAGAGGTGTACCTAGTCCCATGTCATAGGGGCGAGCCTGCTATCAACGGCACAAATCCAGACGACGCGGCTGCTACTGGAAATACATAACATAACAATAAAGAAATACCTAATGGAAAAACTCAACACTTATCACAAAATAAAACGGCAGGTAATACACGAAACGCGTGGGTATGTAAATGTAGACGCGCCCCGCATTAATTTTCTTGAAAGTATCCTAAAATGGGAGCCCAATTTTGACTGTTCAAGAAGCCTCATATCAGATAAGTCGACATTAGAAACCACATACGCGCAGTTCTACCCTCTAATCGGGCTAAAAATTACAAGCCCAAGTACCTCCGAGAATCCTTAACAAGTTGAGAAAAGAGCGAGTGGATTTTACAGTATGAATGTCTTTAGAAAATGTTTGTTAATTCAAACTGGCTACGACTGAATAATTAAATCAATGCTCGTATTACGGGTACGGAGCTTTGAGGAAAATATATAGAAAAGAAAAATATTCGTTGAAACCATCCCGTACTTTTGTTTGTAGTCTGTCATTGACTTAAAATATCGCTGTCCGCTATTTTCCTCTTTGTCGTGAATTTTAATAGAAACCTACATGATTGATAAGAACCTATGATTGATAAGAACGATTCGAAAATAGAATATTAAACAATGATAACGACTGGCAAACAGTCATCCAGTTACTTTTGTAACAAGCTCACTTTTCTCAAATCAAGTCAATTAATAATTAATTCGCATAATATGGTTACATAGATGTTGTTTTGTCTGTTTCTATTCTATGGCCTTTCTTCCACCATTTTTTAAGCCGTCACGTCGTCGTCTCATCTGGTTTGTGTTCCAAACGAATGTATCACGCGTTATTTTTGTGTATACCAGACTTATACAGCACTTACCAAAAAGGTTTGATTCTATTGAAGGTTGCAGAGGTATAAATAACTACTATCATCGTCATCGTGAAAAAGCCAGCCAGCTGCCCTATATTTAGGGCCGAGAGTAGGTGATAGAGTTTTGTATGATACAGCTGATAATTTTTTGGGATTACAATGTTCGTCGCATACATCATGCATTTTTTTCCCGTAAAGATAGATCTTATCAAAATAACGTTAGCCCAGACTAGGATTAATTTCTTCTGTTAGTGTCTGGGTCACCAAGATACAGGCTGTGCCTAGTTTGAGACCCGTTGTGAAACCTGTTAGTATCACGTTACTGTGCGTTCGCACTGGCGAAACATTCACATAAATATATCTAATGGATTCATAAACTTGGGTGCGTTTACAAATATTTCAACTCAAAAACACAAACAGCCAGACTAAGATCAACTATCTGCAGGCCATACATTGTTCCGTGTTGGAATTCGAACCCGCGGCACGCAGTGCAGCAGGCAATTGGTCAGCCACTGCGACAACAATGCCGTCAGTTATTCGTTTTTTTTTAGATTTCGATTCGATGATAGTGATTTGCTCACATATGATAATTATTTTGATTTTCTGATACACTCCGTATGTACACAGCTACACGAGTCTTCTTGTGCTTCTAAATTATTCGTCGGGTTTACTAACGGAAAAACCTTTTATATTCTTCCAAACATTTTGTCCCCTCATTTACATGAGAACGGGCCATTTAAGCATCAAATTGTAGGCTTTCACGTAAATCGACCAAACGTTACTTGTTATCCCTCGGGCCCTCTCGACACTAATATTCTTGAGAATTAATATCAAGATGATGCCAAAACTTTAAATTATCTTCTGAATAAATATAATAATATTACTTAGGAGTTGAGATTTATGTTGTGAATTCCTCGAATTAACACCTCAAATAAATGATTAGACACTCAACTAAAACAACGGGTCTTATAATTTTATTTAACTAATTAATATTAAGATACTCTAGCTAGAGAAATATGGCCGTACTCTGAAATCTATTGCTCGATTTTGAACCTAATGTCTTAATAAAATCAGCTTCAGAATACCGACTTCGCAGATGTTAAAAAACTTAAGTACACTTAATTACTTAAACAAAGTTCTACGTCCATTTTCTATTACGTTGCAAAAATAAGACAGACATTTATAATTAAAAGCATGTTTCTAGTAACTAGTTGCGAGCGAGTCAGCGTTCGAACTAATTAGTTTGTTCAACATTTATTACAAAACGTAACTTTTGCGAAACAATGAGAACGGAAAAATGCGCTCGGAAAGTGGAGTTGGGCAACATAGATATGAGGCTGCGTTCACGAACAAAAGTTTTGAATTGCAACAGCAATGAGAGTTTGAAAGAGCTTCCGTGGAATTTGTACAACCGGTAGCCCCGGGTTAGTAAACCTTTTCATTTTTTCATATCTTTTACGCTAGTAATAGTTTTGCCCGTTTTAAAGAAAGTCCAGTTTGTATTATATATTGGTTCGAGTAATTTACTTTCTTGCATTCAGCTTTCTTTTCAATTACGATTAATACTATTTTTATTTTCTAAGACCTACTTTTTTTAGCTTTACAAGGTCATGGTGGGTCAAAAAGAACTGATGAGTTCTTTCTTTTTTCTCACAAACTAATCAACAACGATACTCGTAACATGCCAACTCATTAAGTTCATTAAAACCCTACCCAAATCGAATTTGATTCAATCTCTCTCTTATTCTGTAAATATAAAACACATGCCCACAAACGCTTCGATTGAGTGTGGATGGAGGCAGATACAAATAGAGTGGTGTATTACCGTAGCTCTCTTTATTATTCTTATACGCTACGAACGTAGCCGCGTAGCAGCGTAGCCACGTAGCAGCGTAGCCACGTTGTAGCGTAGCCCACATTCTCATCGCGATGTTACTTGTTTTCTTCACGTAAATACCAGCAAGTCTCATAACTAGTGAATTTAGTTTAGAGTTTTCCACGAGTAGTGGAATGTTTTAAGCATTATTCTTCCATTTGTTTGCGCAAAAGCGTGAAAGCTCGTAGCCTTACCTTTCGCATAATTACAATTTTCACCATCAAGAAAAGCTGATTGGTGCCCGAACAAAAGTACTGCGGTTCACAATAGGACTTGCATTAAATATAAGTATGTTGTTACGAGACGGTAATTTCGAAAACTGTTGACGTGAAACTACTGGTTTTCAGAGAGTGATAAATTGATTATGGTAAATTTTTAATACACCGTAATGAAATACGAATGAGTGGAGTGGGACGACGCTGGTCGCTATCGTTATATTCACTCGTACAGTTACCTCAGACGATTACAACAGTACGATCGGATAATCATACAACGTGAACAATGAAACAGCTTAACAAAATAGTAAGTAGTAGGTACGCAAATAACGCAAACGAAAAACTTTATATTAAATTTAAACAAACAACCGCGCTTGAATGGAAATCCGAGCTCAGGTTTAGTGGTTTTATTTTATCACTAGCGAAAATTTTGGCAAACACAGTTTTAATAAAACGCCCGCAGGAAAATTCTGTGAAAATGGAAATGTTAAGCTTGCAATTCGAAATCAAAGAAAATAGAAAAGGGTTCCCTTTCCACTCGTTCGTAAAATCTCAGTATTTGTTACATACCGGAGCAAATTGCGGTTGCGGAGTTCAAGCCGAACTCGTCATGAATCTGTTTGCTCTCTTCACTTCATGAAATTTTGATCAGACGACCGTTGAGACTTAAGACACTCAACGACTGACCCCACCGTCGGTGATACTTGGATTACTGACTCTTTAGTTTACCTCGAAGGAACTTCGAGGTAAACTTTATTACTTGAAATTTCTGAATCAAAAGTCGATTACATTTCTCGTTTAACAAGCATTTTGCGCAGTCAACAGATTTTCATGGCCGATCCATTAATCTCAAGATTACAATTTTATGGTGAAACATAAAGTCAACGAAACGTAAAAGAAAAATGTTTCGGAAAGTCTCTACTGCATAAAATGCTTAACGTCAACATAAAATCTAAGCTCCACATGACCATATTTATACTTTTTGCTGACGTCACGTCATAGTTCAGTAGTAAGAGGAATATTTTGCCGACGGTGACGTGAACTGAAAGGCGGTCATAGTCAAATGCAAATCGAAAATATCGATGAGTGGAGCATGTTGCCGGCATCGATAGCTCTCCAGGTAGACCGGGTCACGCTAAGTGTATTAAGCTATCAATATTTTCAATATATCAGTGTTGGTTACGAGTATACAGAATAGAATATTGAAATGTTCATTTAAATATTTTGTTCGGCTATCCATTTAGAATTTGGATTGATATTGTTGTATCCGACAAATTAAAATCTATCTCAGTCATTGACATAAATATCTATATATATAAAACAAAGACGGGTTTGTTACAACACTTATAACTCGAGATCTGCTGAACCAATTTTCATGGTTATTGATTCGTTGGATTTGTCTCCGCCCCGAATAGCATAATACATCTAAAAACAATGAAAACTCGATATGTGTAATGAATACTTAATCATTTCAATAAATGCTGATTTGTTTATTACATGTCAAACATTTGTTGTCCAATCCTGTCAAATGCTGTAACAACTATTCATGTGTACGTTCAGAAATTTATTTTTTGTAAAATGTCTCGAAAGTTCAGGTACTGTTATATTTGTTTGTTTTAGACATTCATTTGTGTAAATTATTTATTAATTATTTAATTTTTAATTTCCGAAAATAATACCTAAGATTTATTCTACAGGTTAACAAAAGTGTAAATATCTTTTTATAGGTTGTCTATGATTTTTCTTGATAAGCTATTCATACGTAGTGGTTATATACTCTTTGAGCTATTGTGTATGTCTCGAAAGTTCAGGCACTGTTATTATATTTGGTGGTTTTATGTGGTTTGTAGGGTAGTCGGTAGGTAGGTAGGGTAGTAGGTAGTTAGGGTAGTGGGTAGGTAGGGTAATAGGTAGGTAGGGTAGTGGGTAGGTAGGGTAGTAGGTAGGTAGGGTAGTGGGTAGGTAGGGTAATAGGTAGGTAGGGTAGTGGGTAGGTAGGGTAGTAGGTAGGTAGGGTAGTGGGTAGGTAGGGTAGGAGGACTAGGAGGTGGTAGGTAGGTAGTTGGTACGTAGGTACGTAGTAGGTAGGTAGGGTAGGAGGACTAGAAGGTAGTAGGTAGGTAGGTAGTTGGTCCGTAGGCAGGTAGTAGGTAGGAAAAAGGGCATTGCAACGCATGCCGGGAACAGCTAGTATCATAATACACACATCAAAAGTGTCTAGGGATCAACATATATTTTTGCAATAACTTTTCTCCTGATTGATATTAATTAAAATTTTCTTTAAGGATTCATCAAATAAAGTGTTTTCGTTTGTCACAGTAACGATAAACCAAGTCACCTTTGCATTAATAAAGAAATTTGCCATTTTCCTAATAAAGGGATTTTTGACATTTGAACCACTAACATTAAAGTTCGAAAAAAAGACTGAAATAACAGTTTTCTTTAAAATTTTATTGGGTAACTTAAACAATTAATAATCCGTGTTTCTACCGCGAACACTAACAACACAAGAACATCGGTTTGGCATACTCAAAATGAGTTCATCCAAATCACGCTGTGGAATGGCCGCCCATGTTCGTTGCAACAACAAAAAAAGGTCTTCTTGCGACTGGATACCCTCCATATTCGGCAGAGCTCTTCTCTGTAGCATATCCCATGCATGCTCAATCGGGTTCAAGTCTGGCGACGGAGCAGGCCAGGGCGGGACTCAAATCTTAACTCGAAGAGCTCCAACAATAACCGCCATGATGTTAGCCGTGAGGCTTCATCACTCTTCAGGGAACTTAATTAGCGACCAAACAGTCAGAAACCGCTTGCATGAAGTGAACCTTCATTCCCGAAGACCGCTACGGGTACCACCTATAGCAATGCACAATCGTAGGATTCGATATCAATGGGCTCTTGAACACAGAAATTGGGCAGAAGAACAATGGCGTTTCGTGTGCTTTTCTGATGACTCTCGTTTTGGTATGAGACCGGATACAAGACGTATACGACACTGGAGAACCCCTGGACGCCAACAGCGATTAAAATCCTGCCTGAACCATCATGGTATGGGCGGGTATTTGGATCGGCGGAAGAACTGAGTTGATTTGGATCAGAGGCAACCTCAACGCTCAAATTTATGCTGAGACGATTGTATCAGACGTCATCGTTCCTCTACAAGTGCAAATCGGTCCCTTATTTCAGTTAATGCATGATAATGCACGACCGCACACCGCAAGAGTTGTAAGACAGACTCTCGCCGCAGCTAACATCAATGTCCTGCCCTGGCCTGCTCAGTCGCCAGACTTGAACCCGATTGAGCATGCATGGGATATGCTACAGAGAAGAGCTCTGCCGAATATGGAGGGTATCCAGTCGCAAGAAGACCTTTTTTTGTTGTTGCAACGAACATGGGCGGCCATTCCACAGCGTGATTTGGATGAACTCATTTTGAGTATGCCAAACCGATGTTCTTGTGTTGTTAGTGTTCGCGGTAGAAACACGGATTATTAATTGTTTAAGTTACCCAATAAAATTTTAAAGAAAACTGTTATTTCAGTCTTTTTTTCGAACTTTAATGTTAGTGGTTCAAATGTCAAAAATCCCTTTATTAGGAAAATGGCAAATTTCTTTATTAATGCAAAGGTGACTTGGTTTATCGTTACTGTGACAAACGAAAACACTTTATTTGATGAATCCTTAAAGAAAATTTTAATTAATATCAATCAGGAGAAAAGTTATTGCAAAAATAAATGTTGATCCCTAGACACTTTTGATGTGTGTATATTAAACATTCTAGATTCAGAACATATCTTCTCTAGGGTCATTCATGTTAGTTCATCGCCCTGTGTGAGAATACAATACTAGTATATACTAAGCTCTAGGTACATAGGTGTGTCTCGATATTGTCCTAGCGACGACGTAGCGTTGTCCGTCGTCGGCGGAATTCTATTTGCTCGCGGTCTACCGCTTCGGCTCCGTCAGGACTGGCACGACAACTATGTATTAAGTTACCTCCATGGAGCACTATTGTCTTTGGGTTACTGCAAGCCTTCTTCACCACAGTGGTTTTACTACAGCGAAATACAGCTATTAAGAAATAAACTGGATATGTAGGATAATTTTAAAACTGCCACAACAATTCTAGCTTATAAAGCCAAAAGATTTACATTTTTAACTGAAAGTAAAATTGTGGTTTAGAAACAAGATTTATTGCTTGGGAATGTTCCAAATCGTAGAGCTTATAGGATTCAATCGCTGAGAGATTTACAGGTATTAACCAGTCATTGAATACGAGGAAATAGCTCCATTTGTGATTTGTGGACTAACACTCCTAATGTACATTATACGATTCTAACTGACTCCCTCGTTGGTCTTGTGGACTGTGGTCCTGGATTTGATTCCCGGGTCGGGTAAATTATTATTGGGTTTTTTCCATCAAGAATTCCTCAGCAGTCTCAACGGAGTCTGGATTTGTACCCGGTTGATGGCAAATAATATAGTTCGCCCTCTATCAAATGGCACTTCATCATAACTGGTGAAATGTTGGTGTACTATTAGGTGCACCTATTCCTAAATGAATACAGTGTGATTTCATGCAATGTACGATTGTAAACATTACTAAAATATATCATTGAAATTATCACTTTTCGTTGGTTTAACATCAGCTAAATGTATTCGAAGCTCAAAAGTGAAACAATTTGTTTGCATTTCATTAATTAAATTACTTTACATAGCGGAGCGGAACAAAATTGCCAACATTCCACGTTATATTGTGTCCATGCCTCGGCACAATATATCAACAAACATAAACAAGTATAGTCCAGCCAATTTCATGCTCAAGGAGAATGTACAAAGAAGTGAAAGAGAATCGTTTGCGAATTTAGTTCACACTCGTCATGTGATGAAAGAACAACAAACGGTTCTGAATAGAAACATTTGAAGCTGCGTAATATTACCTGGGAGTTTACTTCAATATTTCGCTTATTCATAAAGTCTTATAACAGTACACATTAAGGTACTCTTGCTTTAATATTACTCATCAGGGTAGTAAAAGTTATTCCCAGTACACTAATAAAAGTTTGATATGTGCATCCCGCAATAAATAAAGAGCAAACCGCTGTCTGGTAAATTATTGGTTTATCTTTGTGGTTTGGCACGCCGCCAATTGTTGAACTTGAATAATAAATCAATCTCCCGCCGATTTTACAGGTAATTTAGCTTCTGAACTTAAAAATATTAAGCTAATGGTAACTACTGAGTTGCTAATATCCGAAAGGAGAAGAGACAGTTAACCGCTCTGTTGAGTAGACTGCATCCAATGTGATCCCATAAGATGGCTCGAATAAAAAAAAATCTAACTAGTTATAATTTCGTACAAACCAATTAAAATGTTCTTATTTTAAAACCTTAGCAGTAAGCATAAAACGTATGAGAGTGGACTGGAGCTGAAATTATTCAGATCTCTTTCAGAAATAGGCTGGAGAGTAGACTTTTAGGCGCCTGGCGGAAAGCCAATTTAGTGTAAAGATGGATTAACTAACAAACAAAATGATAACGATTGAACCGCTTTGTCTGATTAATTAGTCGTTAGCCTGTAATACTTGGTGAGAGTGAATACAACAAAATTTTCTGTACAACATTCAGATGCCTATTGCCATGTCTAGTGTCAATGTATGGTGCTGTTAGCACTGCAGCTCAATGTTTATCCCTCACTCAGTTTTCGGTATTTACACATAGGTAATGAAAAGAGAACAAAATTTTAAAATATAAAAAATAGTAGTCCGCCGGTATCTGGACCAGGATCCAATCGAGGAGTAGGAGAAGCCTTCTGAATCAGGCCCTTGATCCAAACTCCAAGCGAAAACCTCGAAAAATATTCGTCGAGGCTTTTGGCCATCATGCCATTGGCAAAATGAGAGCCGAGAATGATACGCGCGATAATTTATTTGTTTCACTTTCTCAGCTTTCACGAGGTTCTCCTCATGCGGGATGGTAAATCAATAAAAAATATTATTCATAACGCGGCGCGGTGATCAGTCTTTCACAACTATATAAGGTTATTCACAAATACGAAAGTTTCAAGGAAAAGTTCTAACCATCGCATAATAAACCACCGGACTGGAGCATGAGTTGTTAGTCGTGTGTTCAAACCCAAGCAGGCACATTACTTTGTATTATTTATTTCATCGCCACTGCTCTCAAAACGGTAAATGGGAACACCGCGAGGAAACCGGTATGTTCTAAAACCAAAAATTCGAAGACATGTACCAACCCACAGTGGACACTCCCTTTGATAAAAAGAATGCCTGAGATTCATGTTATGCTTTACTTTTTCAATAAGAGTGAATCGTGCAGACAAACCAGCCAGTACTCAAGAGCAATTAATCTATCTGACTGAGGTTCAGTCTGTTTAGATTAGTCTGTCTCAGGTACAAAGCAATCAACAGCTGAACTTCAAATTTAAAAGGATTAAATGTTTGTCTAAATTAATTGGATACTAAAGGATTTAAGTTCAATAAACGCTTGCTTCGAGGTGTGGTGGCAAAGACTGGAGAGTGTTGGCCTGAAATTGAGCAGAACCAAAACTGAATACTTGTTTTGCGATTTCGGCGGTCTCTCCAGTCATATGCCTATAACTCTTGCCGGAACTCCCATACCGATCTGCTACAACTTCCGGTACCTCGGGTCGCTTGTCCAAGGGGATGGTGAAGTAGACCGGGACGTAACGCAACGGATCAACTCAGGATGGATGAAATGGCGACAGGTCACTGGAACAACTTGCGACCCACGGATGCCCCTCAAGTTAAAGGGGAAAATATACAAGTCCGTGATTAGACCTGTCGTACTGTATGGATCAGAGTGCAGGGCTTTGAAAAAGATGGATGAAAAACGATTGCATGTAGCGGAGATGAGAATGTTGAAATGGATGTGCGGAGTGACAAGAATGGATAAAGTAAGGAATGAGTATATTAAAGGAAGTTTGAAAGTGGTACCTGTTACATAAAAATTTAAAGGAAGTCGTTTATCTTGGTATGGTCATGTAATGAGGAGGGATGAAACGCATGTGACTAAAAAAATGATGGATATAAATATTGATTGTGAGGAATGATATGAATGAGAAAGGAATAAATGCCATCTTGACGTGTAACAGGGAAGAATGGAAGAAGAAAACGTGTTGCGCCGACCCCAAATAGAATGGGATAAGGGCAGGAAGATGATGATGATGAAACGCTTGCTTCGATATTTACCGTGAAATATGGAATACATAAATTGCTGTTTCAGCGCCATTCCTCGGAATTCCATTTTGTCGATTTCGCTCATCGTTTCACGAACCATGAAGGTTTATAATATGGAGTGATTTCAGTAACGTTTTCACGGTAGTGTCTCAGCAAAGCTTGGAAATTCTAACCAATTTTATACGTGTGAAAGTGAGTTTATGGTATGTCACGACTGAACGGATTAATCTGTGTGAGGCCATGATTATCCTGGTAGGATGTTTCTGAAGGATAGTTTTTGACCTCCGAGCAAACTCGCGACCAAAAGCTAGTTATAACAGTGAATGGAGTGATTTAGCATATTTATGAGGGATAAGACAGTAAGAGCGTTTTGTCTTTGTGCGACAGGGACGGTATTATGCCTTTGTTCGTTGTCATTTGAGGATCACAATCCGTATATCTTAGAAGTCTTATCTAATCGGTTGGACAGCGTCGCTCTATTACAAGTATGGTTTGAAATCATGATGACACGGCTTTATAATTGCTAGCTATTATGATCTTTTGTAGAATATAATTGGTAATTCATCAAGGTAATTTGTAATTAACAGTATAGACTAGCATTGTAGGAGCTCGTGGCTCGTATCGACGCTCGGGACCTAGGCTACGTTAGTCCGTGGAGGGTGACCACCCATTACATACCAAGTTTCCGCTGTGCCTTGAAAAGCATGTTAAGCCATTCATACCGGCTGTTATTTGTAGATCTTTGACAACTGATCCAGGAAGTCAGTGGGCAGGAAATCTGAAATCAGTCTTACTAAGAGGTAAAGTATTTTATTACCGTGGAAGTCAGATAAGCAGTCACTCCAAGGAAAATACTGGCATTCTGCTCGATTTGGTTAAACTGGGAGCCGACCTCAATAAAGTTAGCAAAAGGGATGATGACGACTAGCATTATAAAATAACAAGGGACCGAGAAATAATTAAATATAGTTTACATATTCATAGGCCTGGAAAAGGAAAGCCCTTGGGAGCTCCTTCAATAATTTCTAACACCTAAATAAAGTTTCGAACATAAAATATTTTATTTTGAAACATGATATTTTTTTGATATTAATTAATTCTTGCCTATAAAACAAAGTACAACCTTTAATGTTTTATAGGACAGAATTTATTATTTTCTTGCGTAGGATGCTTCCTGAGAGGTCCCAAGGTAATAAAGTAATCCAATTTTAAATATTCAGGAGTAACAAACGTAGAAAGTTATATCAAAACTACTACTTGTTACATAGATTAATCGTTATTTATGTTTTGGATAGTTCCATTAGTAGGTATTTCAGAAAATGCCAAAATTTCAAAATAATTGGAATTAATCGCGATTCAGTTTCAACAAAATACATACCATATTTTCAATGTATTTTGAATGTAAAATATTTAATCCTGTTTCCAATGAAACAGAAATGATATACGTAGTTTTAATGAGCTCATCATATTTGTAAAAACAATTTTCAAAATTGGATTCACGTTTATCTTACGTCCGTTTTCCATTTCAATTTTTGCTGTCACAACAAAAGTTTAATTTTATTCAAACTGGTTTTACTTCGTCTACGGTAATAACTATATTTATATGCAGAGAAAGTGAAAAACCAAGGTGGAGGCGAGTGGAGCGGAAAGGATACGTGCGAAAACCAACCAATCATTATTCATTAAAATCCACATCGTGTTTCTCATATTTCCCGTGATTGGCTGAATCTAGTACAAACACCGCAACGCTCCGTTCGTCTTTGTTAGTCCGGATTTAGCGTAGGTAGAAAACTGTGCCGTATACTAATATAATAAAACTCGTTGCGTTCATTTTGTCCGCGCAACCTGAACGCATCTATCATCGTAATCTATACTAATATTATTCAGTATAGACGAATATATATTTTGCCGCTCGGTTGTGCCGAATCATCCCTAATACATTTTTCATGATATCAAATATATTTTGCTTGTTTATCTTGCTTGACACGTCATACTAGACTGCCTCGTTGGTCTAGTGGTCGCAAGCTCGACTGCTGTGAATGAGGTCCTAGGTTCGAATTCAGGTCGGGCAAAGTGTTAGTGGATTTTTCCAACAGCAATTTCTCAGTAGCAGCAATGGTGTCTGGTTTCCCGATAGACGGCACTATTGCCGTCTATAAAAAAGCTAAAGCTAAAAAAAAGTAGGTCTTAGAAAAAAAAAAAGTTTTAATCGTAATTCAAAAGAAAGCTGAATGCAAGAAAGTAAATTACTCGAACAGGCTCGCCCCCTATTACATGGGACTTAAACATAACTGGCGAAAAGTGTGTAATAATGGATACGCCTCTGCCTTAGCCTTCGGGTATTACGGGCGTGATGTTATGTTACGTCATGCTAGATAATTCAGTCCGCTGTACTACGAGTTCGTATCGTTCAAGATATTGAAGACCACGTCCTTGCTCCGCATATTTCAACGAATGGGACCACCACGTATTGTGAGAATATATTGCTTTGATGCATTTCTACATTCCTATTTCATTTCTTTGCGCGATGTTCTGCGTAACATCGACTATTTTTCTGATTTGGTTTACTTATCTACTCTCTGGTAGATTTAAAAAATAGTGAGCATAGAGAAAACCGGTTTTTTATAATAATGAAAAAGGATGTTTTAACGTTAAATTACAAACTGCTCCGCCATTATAATAATACAGTATTTGTGAAGAAAGTTACTAGGCAATGATACTGATACAAAATATATTATTTTCTTCATTTTAAACCGAAAATACAGAATTTTGGAACTACCGTATTCAGAAGCTATCAACATTACCATAATGTGGTCACTAATTTTAATCTGTTTTCTCGGTGCGGTAACACCGCTGTGCACACGTGGTGGGATGGGTTTTGATTATAACCCCGGCTCACTTTATTTACATCTTCCGCATCGCATGAATTCGTAATACGTATTATAAATAACTTCCCGTCCACACGATCTGTAACAATGGATCTGAAAAGGGTTCGCCCTTTCAATTACACCATCGGTATTTGTATATCCTTTTTTTCGTAGCAATTCCCTTGTTTTCGATAACACGGATACGCATGACATTTTTTATGGATTTTATCGAATTTTAATAGGTCAAGGATACGTTTGATTTTTATACTAAGAAATATTTTACGAGGTTCCTCACCTCAGTATAATATTTAATATTCAGCCTCTGAAAGAATGATATAATTCATTCAAGACGTTCCATTCCAACCAATATTTTATTTGTCTTATTTGAGTCCGTTGTGTGTTATCAGGAAAATAAAGCAGTATGATTTGAATTTACAATGAACCTTAACGTCTAAGGTTATGGACTACTATTGTGTACTCTGTGTGTGAAACAACTGGGGAATATCATCTCTCCGGCTAATGCTTCGCAATCATACTACGTCGTTGTACAGTACTTGAGTCACAATGCAGCTGCTACAACTGAATGAATACATCTAGCTGAAACCCCCATTATACTGCATAAAACAATACTGAATAGAATATTCATTTGATGTCTGAATGAGAATTGGATTTTCACTGACGTTTACTTCAATTGCTATTAGTTTTATTAAATGTCTTTCAAAAGTTTAATTTTCTGTCATAATCGGTGTCTGAATGTCTGAGATAAAAGTGAATTTGTGAAAGCTTTTTTCATCTCAATTATAGCACTTTTAATTAGTAGTTATTTGTAAAGGAAAATCGGTATTTAAAAATTTAATTTGGGGCCGACGGGACGGACCTTCACGTAACTAACATTATACTGAAATGACCTACTCGTAAAAATACCAAAACATAGTAAAACTAATAGAGATCCTTTCTATTACAGGTGCATAATACGTGTCTGCATGTAGTGCATCTTTTATCAGCTCCATGTCAACCAACCACACTAGCATCCGTAGCAAGCGGCGGAAGCTACGCCGCTACGAGTAACTGCTACGCCGTAGCAAATAGCTACGAGGACATAATACTATGTTTATTTGAAGACTAGCTGACCCATGCAACTTCGTCTGCGTCACATAATATAGCTTATAACAAAATGTCAACATAAATTGAGTTAAATCGTAACAAACAAAAAATCGTATCTTTCCTCTTTATAATATTAGTTTAGATTATATTAAAGTGTGAATTACTATTGGTATCTCTTACTGTTAAATATACAGTAACACATTGTAAACATTATGGTGCAGTAAATATTTTGAATATGAATTTCTCCGGAGTCCCCGGAGGCCAGAATCCCCACTAACCTACCGCACCGGACCGAATGACTGCCGCGCGCTTAATTATTTTGTCGCGCGGATATTTTTACATTGCGATATCTTCTAAGATATTTGTTTAAACTGTATAGAGTAAAGGGCACAAATATTCTATATTAAATTTCTGTGCTAACAAACACATTTATTTAGATATAGATTAATACCATATGGGTTAAATAAGCTTCGCAAAATATCATTCTTTTTAACCTAACATTTCAATAGTAAAAAATGGTTACAGTGAGTCAATCTTAAAAGATAGACATTTGCTGTCGCGGACTTTTTTTTAGAACTTTTAAAGAGGAACAATTCTTTCATACATGGTATTTGCGTAACTTAAACCGTTTTCGCAGCGCACGCAACGGAAGCTCTCAAAAAGGAATATCTTTTCCCGTTTTTCCAACATTTTTCATTTATGCTCCGCTCCTATTGGTCGTAGCGTGATGTTATATAGCCTAAAGCCTTCCTCGATAAATGGACTATCCGACACAAAAAGAGTTTTTCTATTCCAACCAGTAGTCCCAGAGTTTACCGCGTTCAAACAAACAAACAAACAAACAAACAAACAAACAAACAAACAAACAAACAAACTCTTCAGCTTTATAATATTAGTATAGATAGGAAAACGCTCTGTAGATTAGTTTATAGCACATTATCTGTTGGAAATCGGGCTATTCAGCTTGAAGTAAAACGTGAAATATAATACGGGTATTAAAGTGTTCATCTTTTCTTATTATGCACCTGAGAAAATTAATTGAATTAGTTAGTCTGAGATAATTGTCAGTCGTTAAAATATTCGCGCAAGTATTTTATTAACTAAAGTTCTGTTTTAGTACTTCCTACGAGGCAGCAGAGGTTATATTGTAAAATCTATCGAGACAATGAAAATCCTTATATCCTTGTATTCTTCAAAAACGGGTCATTAGTTTTGGTAAAATTAATTTCCTAATTTTACAGGTTTTGGATCTCAAAAATACCTAACCTGATATTAACATAATAATCTGAGGATATTATTACATTAGTATCACTAACTTACAATTTGTTGTTACTTATATTTAAGGTACAATGGTTAGGGACTGAAGTTTTTATGACTCCAACTTCCGTGGAACATTATTTATGAAGCCACTTTAATGAGCCACTTGTATACAAAATAACATTATTGTGTACATTAACTATCAAATTCCGCCAACGTCTTGACGTTAATTTAATTTTAATTGAAAACGGACTCTACGATGAACATTAAAATGTCTGTTTTCACTAACTTAACAAATAAAAACAATGGGCTTTCATTTGTCAAGATGATTTTGAACGTTCGGGTGAGTACCGAGAGTTGAAATAGCAATATTTCAACTAGTATTAAACATCCATTTAGGTGTTGCTTTCGTAAAAATGGACGTTAGCTTCTATACAAAAAGGGTCGCCTACACGTAATGCTGTTCATTGCCTCGGAGTTCATACGTCAGTGAATAAGCGAATGAATGACGTATCTGAAGCAAAGGCCTTTGTGAACATGACGCTCCTACTCCATTAGCTTCAGATTGTCGTGAAGGACTTTGACGTCTTTTCATTTTTTAATGAGCTACCTACGATGAAAAGAAAAGAAAATGTGATAAATTCCTTCGTTGTTTCATCATTTTCTACAGTCGTTCATTCATGCTATGGTCATTGTTCAATACTCAATACCCCGAGTATTGTGTATTGAACAATGTTTAAATGGGTATAGTTTTTATTAGAAACAAAAAAAGATTCGAACGAAAGAAATAACAGCCAATGAGTTTTACGACATTAGTTTCCACATTGAAAGTTGTCAACTACTAAATAACTGTCACACGGATGCTGCATCGATGAAAATGCCATGGTATTGGGAAATCAAATAAACACAAGAGTGGATATACCCAGGATGAATAGTACTTGGTGACTTTTGGCCGAAAGGTGTCGTATTTCGTTGTTTCAGAGTAGGCTAAGCGACACCACGCAGCGGAACACGACGCTGGCATCGTTACGTGTTTAGTTCTAAGTAGTTTAAGGATTGTTATTATGTATTAGTTTGTTATTGTATAAGATAGTTGTATGTATTTTATCTATGGGCCTCAGTAGCCTGACAGTAAAACTAAAAAATATATCAATCAAACAATTGATTGATATATTTTTTAGTTTTATATCAACTATACGTCAGATTTAATGTCAACATAGTTATCCCATGATCATTTTTGTAGTTATTTATAGTAAATACGAGGATAATACTTCTAGGTCTTGATTCAAGTCTTCGTCAACCGTTGTCTCCGTTGCATCTTCGCAATTTACTGGCCCGAGGCAATCTCTAACGAAAAAATGTGAGAGAAATGACACGAAAGCCCGAACGATCGTCAGGTTAAGCGTCGTAATTGGAAATGCATCAATCACACGCTCCGGAGGAATTCCGATCACATACCCAAACAAGCGATGGATGTATCTGTGGACGCCTTCTGCCAAATCTAGCGGACGTGGGATTTGAAGTCAATTTCGGTTGAAAATACATGTTTCTGTAAGACGCATCACCCACTCCCACGTTTATGGCGAAATGACAATAACTGTCCCGGACCTCCACAGGCTGACTACGTCATCATCTTTATCTTGCCCTTATCCTATTCCTTTGGGATCGGAGCAGCATGTCTTTTTCTTCCATATATCTCTGTTACTCATCTTTTCATCGGACACCTCTTTTCGTGCCATATCATCCTCCACACAGTCATCTGCCTAACCTTTTCCCAACTATGTTGGGGTCGGCTTCCAGTCTAACCGGATGCAGCTGAATACCAGTACTTTATATGGAGTGACGGCCTATCTGATCTCCACAAGCCAGTTAATACTAGGTAATACGATACCCTTTGGTAAGACTGGTTGTCAGACTTTCAGGTCACTGACTACGTGTCGCGACTGCCAAAGATCTATATGTGGCAGCCGGTACCAACATCTTAACGTCCTTTTCGAGGCACGGAGGAAACTCGGTATGCAATGGGTGGTCACCCATCCACAGACCAACCTAGGCAAGCGCGGCTTATCCTAAAGATTGACCCGAGTGGCAGTTATTATTAAGCCACGAGCTCCTCCACACAGAATTCCATAAAAAACATGTGTCTTTAGCAAAATCCTATGATAAGCCACATCCAGTTTCATTATTAAATTGAACACAAATCCGTGACAGCATAACGATATAAAATGCCAGCATCTACCTGAAATAGCGGTGAACGAAATATAATTTTGAGTAGCTCTATCCGATCAACGAGAGGCAAGATTTTATTTAAGGAAGCCAGGCAGTTTCTGAGAAAAGGTAAAATCGAAAAGTTGGCTTAACGCCAGAAAAAACTACGCCGTTAAGTTCTGAAAACTGCTGGCACATTTTAAACTTCTCTCACCTCTTTCTTCATTATACCTAAATTATATCTTAAAGCTGCCGAGAGACCAGTGTGAAATCTCAATCCATTATACTAATAACAAAATGCTTTTTCCTGCTTCATATTCGGGATCAGCCTGGGTACTCATGCGAAAACAAAGAGAAGGACACACTACATACTCGTAGAAGGGTATAAGCGTTTTCGACGGAATTTTCGCTACCGTGTTATTAGATCGTAACCTACACACGTTATTCAATAACTCTGATTCGAAATACAGCGCATGATGTCGAATGGAAATGAATGCATAACAGTAAATCAATAGTGATAACAAAGCAGATATGTGGTTGTTGCTCACGTTAAACGAGAATAGTGGTGTCGGAGTAATAATCAAAACGTGAATAGTTTAAAACATTTAGTGGTAAATGATAATAAGAAACTATTTCAATATTGATGTTGAAAACTGATACTGAATTTGTTAATGAATAAGTAATTATTTCGCATCTACACAAATTATAACGAGAGGCATTTACAGCGGGTTCTGTTGTATTATAAAACAACACGACCTGACATTTTTGCAAAAGAAATAAACGACTTCCTAAAAACACACACAAGTTTTTATTTTACCCTTTTAGTTGTGTGTCCTACACAAATCTTCATCTAGTATCATTTTTTAGGGTTCCGTAGTCAATATGGAACCCTTATAGTTTCGCCATGTCCGTCTGTCTGTCTGTCTGTCCCTCCGAACAATATCTCAAAGACTTAGTACTAGAAAGCTGTAATTTGGCATGAGTATACAAATGAGTTACGTCGACAAAGTGCTAAAGTAAAATATTGAAATATTTTTTTTTAGAGGATCTCTATAGTACACATTAAGTGGGGGTGACTTTTTTTCTCGCAAAGTTCATTGTGTGGGATGTTGTTGGATAGGTCTTTTAAAAATATATTACGAGCTTGCTCAACCAGTTTTTCGATTAAGGAATTCGTTTGTGAAATATTAAGCTTTAAAGTGCAAATTTTTGATAGGCTCAAGACTGGCAACCTAAACCACCTACCTAATATATACCAAGCAAAGTTAATACAAATATGAAACCACCGAAATTAAAGTAGTAAAGTAAATCGGACCACGGAGAAATCGGTGATATGTTGACGTCGGTTAAAAAGTAAAAATATTTGTGTCTAAATATCCCAAATTCAGACATAACCGAGTGGCTATAAAGTACAATAACACTCAGTAGCTGATACTTTATTAAAGAGTTCTAACGTTGTCCCATCCCGTTAGCTACGAGAAATTCTTTAAAGCTTTTAGTAACTGTGGCGAGCAGTGGGCAGAGCCATGTCACGTCTAATCGAAAGCCGGCTTGTGGCCGAACATCCAGCGGTCGGGATCGCTCCGCACAATAGGGTAGTTGACAAAAAAATACTAATTAGTCCGTCAGATAGATTTCCAAAACATATTGGACACATATTTTTTCTTTTTGCACGTAAACAAACAATGCTTTCAAGACTCGTGTGACGTCATATTGTAAGACATTCGACTTATGACTTTTTTACCGGCGAGTGACGTCACAAGCCCGCACTCAACTTTGACGCATTTCATCTTAGTAAATTTTTATTGATTTGATAAATCAAAAAAAAATTATCCAAAATTTTTCAATAATCTAACAAACATACCTACCAATTAGAATCATATTTTTTTTAGTCACGAAACATCCGTTAAAAATTCTCAGTGTGGAACCAGGTGGATCCTTTATAATAACTGACAAGCTATACGTAGATTCACGAATGATTGCATTTAGGATCGGCTTCCAGTCTAACGGGATGTAGCTGAATACTATACTTATCGTGACTCAGATATGTATGTAATAGATGGTCTCCGGACCATCCCCGGTAAAATCTGTTTTACCTTAGAGATCGACCCTCGCGACTGTTATATTAAAAAAGGGGTGCTAATTAAACCGGCTTCATTTTAATAGCATTTTTCGCCTCTAAAAATCTACATTGCCTTCTAAATTACTAAGTAAGCCACAATTAACGAGCACCTAAGTATTCCTATCTTAGTCACTAGTTAAGTTCTATCTGAGCCACTCTAAATATAACTCAGCATGGTGGTTATTTTTTACCCGACAACGGCGAAGTGACGCGCGCTCGCTTTTCTCGCATATTAAATCACACTAATATCTTCTGTCCCCGAAGTGCCGGGCCTCCGCCGGCCTCCTTCGTCGGCCTACGGCCCGGTGCCCATGCCGCCCATTAGGGTGCTAATTAACTAATGTTAAAGTTATAAAATGTAAAATGGTTATGAGATATAAATTCCGTGGCTGCGTTAGTAAATTAGGTGTCTATGTAATAAGTACAAGTTACGATAATTGATGATCTTTATTTGACGCTTTCTGTAAGATATTTAGTTGGCATTGTAAAAAGACGAATTAGCTTTTTAGAGGCTATCTTATTTTCCCGTGGCTTGGTCATAAAATTAGAAATTTGATCACGTGGCCATTAAAAAAATCTGTTGCTCAATTTATTATTTCCCTTAAAAAAGTATGCTAAAGAATTCATAAAAACATAACTAATGACACAAAGACAACACAATAAGACAAAACAATTTGGAACCTAGATAAATCTAGACAGTGCTGATTTGAATTTTCCCTTTAAATCAATAAAACATTTCGCTGAATCCAATCTTTTTTATCTATTTAATATTTAACTTCTCTTTAATCCCGTTAGTGTCGATGGGCGCGACACGTGTCGGGTGCGAGACAAGGGCCGCGGTCTACCCCTCACACTACTTGCACACTCACCACGCAAAGAGAAAACACGTTGACGAGTACACGAAGTAGGCAGGTACAGAAGTACTGTTGCTTCATACAAAGAGAGAAAATGTAGGCTTCATGCCTACATTTTCTCTCTTTGTATGAAGCAACATGCACCTACTGCGAGTCAAAACGCACTCCTGGCTGTTATTCGTTTCGCATATTTTGAAATCGTTGCACGCATGCGTAAATGTGTAACGTTGGCAACACCGGAGCCTCGGATGTTTCAGAAAGACATACACTAAGCTTATTAGTCCGTCCGGACTACGTGTGTAATATGACCAGATTTATAAAGGAGCATGTAAGGATCGTATCAGGTGGTATTTTGTAGTTTCTACCTTCCCCGAATAAAACAGTTGATGAAGAGTAGAACAAGAAGTAAACTTTCTGTTCGTATCTATGTGAAGAAAAAGGTAAGCAACAATTTCTCAGAATATTCTTACGACCGGCTTGAATAAAGGGAACCTTTTCAGCGAGCGCTAGGCTCGAGAAACTTGGCTGATTGAAAACCCCTAATTATTTTTTTGAATAAATGGTTTTGTTAAGGTTGAGCTGGGGGTAAAATTATATTTCTAATTCTATTATTCTTTAATGAACACAAATAAAAAACAACCAAATTGTTAAAACCTAGATCTAAGTTTTCTTGCAGAAAACTTCATTGCGAATTACGTATAGTATTGCCGGAACATCTTTCGTTGAGTTTTTTGTGAGCTACAACTACAAATATTTAAACATAAGAAGGTAACTTTCTGATGTTTAAAAATATCAACACAAAAAAAGTAAAAAAACAACAGCTTAACGTGCTATCCGAGGCACGGAGGAAACTCGGTATATCGGGCGGTCACCCATCCACAGACCGACCTTGGCAAGCACAGCTTTACCTAAAGATCGACCCGAGTGGCAGTTCTTATTAAGCCACGAGCTCCTCTTATAAGCTTATAATTAAATACAAATAAGCAAAATATGAATTGCGACGTAGCGTGCTCGCATGCAACATGTTATGTTGTCGTTTCGTATTTGAGGAGGCAGGGAAAGGTGTTGCTGTAAAAATCACATAAAAATGTGACAACGTGCCAATATTTATTTTCAAAGCTCCGTTGAATCTGACCTTCCCATATCCCCGTTTCGTCGGTTCCATAAACATTTTATTGCTTTTCATACTTTTACTATGCTCTTAAGCTGTTCTAAAAATAAATGAAAAACTTTTACCATTTCACTGCCTCATCTAGAGACAAAATAAAACTGATAAATAATTTATTAGTTGAAAAAATGTTGTTACAAGTTCTTTGAATAGAATCGTAAACTTTATCATCAATTCTACAAACTTTCCAAAAGAAATTCAATGAAATTAGTTAATTAATGAATTGTAATCTTAGCAAGCTTACAATTTAGAATGAGGAATACTTTTATTTACATTTTATTGTATTTACCGAATAAGGTAAACGCTAGACAATTTTGTACTCACACAGACTGACGGACGGAGAGATGGACAGACAGCGAAGTCTTAGTAATAGGGTCCCGATTTTACCCTTTGGGCACGGAACCCATAGAAGCGTCATCATCATTACGTCAATTTGCAGTGTCATAACATTTCATACTACTGTCAAAGAATGACAGTTGTGATTTTAATATACATGTCAGATTTAAACAATAATAGTCACGTATAGTTAGAATACGTCCATTTGCAGAGAATAGTCGGCGCGTCTCGTCTATGAAATAGGTACCTTTGAGCAAAGCATGCGTATTATGCCGTACCGCGAACAAATAACGTGCTTGTTGAAATACAAAGCAGGTGGGGTCCTTCATATTATGAAGTTTAAGATTCCACACAAGTTTCCGTACCTCATTTTAACCTTCCCGTCGGGTTCTATAATCCTGGTGAGATCATCTTGTGCCGGTAAAAGTACTCAACTCCCTGATAGTTTTTGGGAAAATTGCGAAAGTTTGTTATTGAGACAGGCCATGATTTTCATACACAACATTCCTATAGGTACTCTCATCCTTTACACCTGTGACTGAACACGTGTCCTTATGGTTTGTTGAGCGATAATTGAGATTACATTATATTCGCAAAAACAACTGTCTCACAACTCGCATCCAATAAACACGCTCTCATGAAAATAAACTTTTTCTTAGAACAATTAAGCAATTAAAACTTCTCTTTTTATCACCTTCCGATCAACCAGTTCTCGATCCTTCATGAATTGATCCGAATTCCGAATGAAAACTACGAGTATATTCAACAAACTTTATGTTTCTACGAGTATGAATCTTAGTTCCCGGAAATACGTAACATTTAGACGACTATTTAGTTAGTTTAGCCCATTACGAAGCGCGCGCTTTTGGTATTTATTACCATCTTTGTTTGTTGCTCTCGGTTGTGTATCTAAATGGTGTATCTCTCAAATGACTTCGGGAATCTTGAGACATTACAACAGAAAACTTTATAATACTTAGAAATATAAATTCGCAATGTTTAAGTTAATTATAGTTAAATTAGGTAAACCATAATGTGACCTTCTATTCACTTAGAAAAAAACCAAACTTGTCGATTGAAAATTCTAATGTAAGAGAGAACCCGTTTTCTTCCAGTGTTTATTTATCACTATTTCGGTAGCTTTGCTTCAAAAGTAATTATGTCTCAGGACAAAGGACGTCTAACCCTTGTACCCATAAGACAGAGGTAATAAATGATCTTGAGACTGAATGTGGCGATGATTTATGGACTACGATTACAATTTATGGGCAGAACATCTGTGCGTGTTGTATATAAAGCCTACTGCAACTGACGACGGCTAGATGACGTCGTCGGCTTGGATTTGCAAAGTTGAGAGAAGTATCTTCAATTCTTCTTCTTCTTCTTATCGTGTGGGCAGTAAGGTTTAAAGATCTAACACACCCTATCTTCAATTGAACGGAACTGTAATGATATTAGGCGACCTTAACTTGAAAACTGCTTAATTATTACTGTTACTTCTTAAGCTTCTGTAGTCTAACTAAGATGAAATATACGTGGGAGTTTGTTGTCTTGGCTCGGGAGGGCACCGAAGAAGGAGCTGGTTCCAATCGACTTTTGTTACCCTCCGTTAGATATCACGTTTACTATCAAAACGCGCAAAGATAGAGAAAAAGTGAACCCCAGCCACATTTATCGGAGTAGGGATTGGAATTTTATTAAAGGGGACTACGCAGTTTCGGTCGCTCACAATGGGCCTCATCAGAAAGCTCAAAGTCACCCTAAGGGCAATGGAAAGAGCTATACTTAGAGTTTCTTTACATGATCGAATCAGAAATGAAGATCAGCAAGAGAACCAAAGTTACCGACCGTAGCCCAAAAAAGTTCCAAACTTGTGGCAGAGGGCTCGGCACATCGCTCGAAGAACGAATGACAGATGAGGCCGAAAAGTTCTGGAGTGACGACCGAAAACCGGAACACGCTGCGTTGGAAGGCCTCTTACTAGGTGAACCGATGACCAGGTGAACGTTGCAGGATCTGCTGGATGCACGGGACCGGTCAATGTGGCGACACTTGGGGTTGGCATAATTATGTCCAGCAGTGCACGTCTTTCGGCTGAAATGATGATGATGACGCACTTTTAAGTGACCTGATTCTTTCTACTACTTGGCAGGATGTTCTCCATTGCGTTGACTCACCCTCTTCAGAAGAGGAGAATGATCACTACTAATAGGAGGTATCCGGTCTGGTTTACTCGAGATATTGTGAACGACACTCAGCGAGAAACGAAACTTCGAAATAAATTGAAACAGACGCGGTACGGTCTCATATATCAGACAGAGTTAAGTGAACTGCGGTCGAACCTGAAAGTTTAAACCCAGGAAGCTTACTTAGTTGCACTGCTACTAATGTTAAATGCTAATGTTGTAAACTTTGTTTTTTTTTTCGATATCTCTATTAATTATTGTAATTGGTAATAACCGTTTCTTAAACTATAAATACATTATATGAATGAACTCACGACTGCAAATGAAATGTTACCTCCATTTTATAATACGGATTACTATGCTTTCGCAACTTGAGCTCCGCGTGGAGAACGTAGGCATAATTAAAATAACGCAAACCTCTTTGACTCTGGTCTCCCGACTTGTCTGTTCATTACATTTCGCGGAAAGAATGTCTAATTATGGAGCCTGTAGAAATGAAAAGAATGTTACGACAATTGGTAGCTTTTTACATAGAAGGCAAGCTGCTGTCGTATATGGATCAGAATGTTGGGCCACAAAAGGGATAAATGAAAGGAGGATGGTGTAACACGAATGGATAAAATAAGGAATGAGTACATAAGAGGAAGGGAATGAAAAGTTGTGTGGTAAGATTGTCATGGTATGGACATGTGATGTGAAGGAATGAAGAAAATGTTGTGAGGAAAATTTTGAGAATGAATGTAGATGGCTATAAGAGTAGAGGAAGACCAAAGAAACGATGGATGGACTGTGTGAAGGATGATATGGCAAGAAAGGAGGTGACTGCTGATGTGACGAAAAAAAGAGAAGTATGAAAGAAGAAGACTTGTTGCGCCGACCCCAAATAAATGGAATAAGGGCAGGAGAATGCGTATTCTTATGATTGGGTAATTTATACCTATAATAAGGAGCTAGTCATGTGTGAACGATTTTCCGATTGAATAGAATATTATATGGGTTGGCAATTACACGCATGAATGGGTTGATTAGGTAATATATTTGTCAATATAATGTACATCCTAATAGCTATTGATTTACCGACTTATGTCATCCCAATCTCAGATCGTGTATTTGCCAGTTAATCAACTCGATGTCTAGCTTATGTCAAGGGACTGGGCGGTTCACTTTGCAATGGAAATACAACTAAGTCCTGAGTACCGATAACATTGAGTTTGTATATCCAAAATATGACAATGAATTCTTCACAAAAAGGTTTACAAAAATAGAACACGACTTTACAGAGCCTGACGTGAAATGGATGATTCGAATTTTAAACAAACTTACGAGTATTTATATCGGCAGCGAGTGCTGAATTTTCTCGCACTGTCACCACATTTTTCGCACGTAGGTACCTAAGTGTAAAAAATACGAGTGTAATAATATACCCGTTTGAAATAAAGTCGATCGAAGTGTACCTACTCGGTATAACCAGCGTGTTCGAGACCGGTACGCGGTAGTAAGATCGTCCACATACTGCATATTGCTGTAGGTTGCTGTAAATTTAGATATTAACTTTTTTTTCTCGTAACGACTTTTTCCCAATAACCGCTTTGTGTAAAGTCCATTTCACGAAAGAAGTCCCGCAGACGCAGCGCTGTATTAAAATTATCTGCCAATTAAATATTACATTATTATTATAATTATTAATTAATATTATTAATATATTATTATAATAATAATTAACAATTAATTAATATTTATTATTACCAACTAAATTAGAATTACCAATTTAGTTCCACAATTGTCCGCGGGACTTCTTTCGTGAAATGGACTCTAGAGGTTTCTTTCCTATTTCAAGGTAGTTTGTTCTTCGATGGTAGAATGACGTATTTTGTTTTTAGCAGTGCCATATTGCTGTTCTATTTAATATAACGTCCTGTTGTGTACTTTGTGTGTAGGTGAATAAATAAATAATCGACATACATTTTTAATTAATTTTTTATGACTACATAACCTCTCTTGTTGCATATAAGTACCTAGTCCCATAGAGAGGAAGCCTGAGTCCCAGCAGTGGAAATATATTAGGCTGATTATGTGTTAACTAAGCTATTTTTCTTAATAATTTTAAATAAATTATCTATAACAAACACAGAAGAGTTTTAAAGTACATTATCAAGATTATTTTTCTTGAAATTGCCATCTGTACGGACTGTAAAGGAAAAATATAATTAAATTTTAAGCCAAACTTGAATAAAAAATAAACTCCTTTGAATCATTACATTTCAAAGGTAGACAAAAGGTATTTGGGGAACGGAAAGCGGCATGAAAACATTCAAGTAAATTTTTGTTCTTTATAAAGTACGTAAATAGACTTTCTTCGGCGTAAACAAAGTTACCTGCCTTATATACATACCTAATTATCTTCAAATCATGACAAACTTTTGTTACTTTATTTTAACTTTTTAATTAATTTCCTTTGAGTTAATTAGGCAGCTTCGTTATTACATGTTTAAATACTTTAATAAAAAGAAATAAGTTTATAAATATAAAAAATAATAGCCCACCGGTGTCGAGAACAGGGTCCATGCTGCCGGTGGTCAGTAACTTGAACCGTGTTCTATAATTTTTCCTGGGGTTCCAAAGAGAGGAACAATACGAGCCCTGTCCAGGAGGATTACCGCTGTCTGAATCAAGTCCTTGATCCAGCTGCCTAACAGGAGCCTACTCAGTTATTGGCTCTTGGCAACACTACGAGGATTACTGGCGTGACGTTATGTTATGTTACTATTCAGGAATTGGGTTTTGGAAGTCAGACAAGTAGTCGCTCTAAGTAAATACTGGTATTCACCTGCATTAAGCTAGACTGGAAGCCGACCCTCAGATAGTAGGGACGAAGAATTCCAATTTGTGCTAGATACGACCTAGATGTGTGTAATCCCTGTAATTTTTTATTTCAAGTAGTATACATAAAGGTAGGTTAAACCAATAACTTATTATCTATTTTTCCAATTATTGGAAAAAACAAAATTAATTCATTGTAACCTCCTGAGACTACTTTCAGTACGCACCGAAACAATAAACTACTTATAATACATAAGTACATATGTTAAAATAATTGGCATTTCCGTAGGAATTAACGCGGACAGGCCTGGCCTTTTCCCAAAGATGTTGGAGTCAACTTCCAGTCAAACAGAAAGCTGCTGAATATCAGTATTTTATAAAATAATATCAGTAATTTCATGAAGTGACTGCCTATCGACCTCCACAACCCCGTTAGTACTGTGTAATGGGATACCCTTAGTAGGACTGGTTGTGAGACTTTCGGGCTACTGACTACGTGTAACGACCGACAAAAATCTACAAAGACAGCCGGAACCAACGGCTTCACGTGCTTTTCGGGACATGAAGGAAACTCCATATATTATAATGGGTGGGCGAGGCACCCATCCACCATATGAAAATTTACTCAAGTGGCTGATATTGGGTATTTAGCCACAAGCATAGTCATGTGAGTATGTAAAAACTAAAAAAAGGTTTTGAATTTCTAAAAGTCATAGAACAAAAGTAGGTCGAGCTGATGGTCTGAGTCACCTTGTATTCCTGTTGGGATATAACCTGTCAATATTGTTCATATATATATCAACAAAGTAACAGAAATTATTGACTAATTCATGAAACGCGAAATAAACCATAACACCATTACATCGTAGTAATCTCTCAGGATTACTACTCAGGAAGAAATACCCGCAAAAGCATTTACCTTTACATAAGATGTCAAGTCTTATATTCAATTTAGAAATGTTGTCTTATAAAGGCAAAGCGGGCAAGACATTACGAGTGTAGTTTTACTTTAATAAAGCACCTCATATAAAATGTAAGAGATGAGAACATTTCAACCCACAATCCGCAATTTATCTGTAAGTGGGTACTTTATGGCGAATAAATTACGTAAAGAAAAGTACCTACCCTCATCTGCAGCGGCCTGAACTCCCACAGGGGCCATCTGGTAGCACTCAAGGGGTAAATAACGGTGGAGAAAGCGTCGAAATCTGAACGGAATCGTATCCCTAAGGATTTACCAACAAACTGGCTATTTATGGATACAGCCATATATGCCCGGAAAAAGCCAAGAACCCTCTGTACATTAAGGACCCTTTAGTACAAGATGGTGGTGGCGAACCCTTAAAGTAAATCTCACTAAAAGTGACGCAAACTAATACAATCAGAGAACAGAACTTTACACTAAGTAAACAGTCTTCCGTGGGTAATGAAAGCAACATAAATCTACAGGTTGGCAACAGCAGTTTCGTTGTATTCTGGGTTTATTTTGTACCTGAAATAAATGAAACCAGCGAACCGCTGTTAGTAACTGAAAAAGGCCTGTGTATGAACCACTATACTGTTGAGCTTCCCTACTGTGTAACCGGCACAGAGAGTTAAAAGTTTAAAACGTAGTGTAAAGTAGGTACAGTTTGATTCGCAATATGAATAGCCGTTTGTAACGAGGCCGGGCATAAAAGGCTATGGCCGAAACCTTTTAATAAAACTTCTTTTTGATACCCACGACAAAAAGTGACGCCTCCGCAAATTCTGAAGAAAAATTTTCATTGGATACCCTAACGTTTTTAAAACTTTTAACCCGACAACGAACCGGGCTCCCGTGCATATTTGCATAACTCAGCTGATAGTAGCAAAACTTTGAAATCGAATCCAAATCTCGCTACGTGGCCTGGTAGTGGCTTTGAGCTATAACAGCAAAGTTACGATCAGACTAATCCAAAACAAACCAATATTCTTGTCGACCAACACTGGGATTACTGTTTATGATCTTGTTAATTACCGCCAGTAACTTGTTAGATGATCATAATCTATCGGTCATGTTAATATTTCAAAGTGTAGTAGAGTAGACATCGAGGTCGTAAATACAGCGTTATTAGTAGGTACATGTCGCTGAGACATTAGCAAATGTATGTTTATATGGCCAAGTAAGATAATAAAAAAATGTCATGAATCAGCTATGTCTATAACATACTTATTTGTGTAAAAGAAATGGTGCATTTTCATGGAGAGCAGTGATTGACACGTTACTGGAGCATAGACGACGCTAATTTAGACATTCTGCTTATATAAATAAGCAGAAAGAGAAACTCCAACGGAAAATTAATTAAATATGTTAATATTTCTAATTCCAGCTTAACGTTAACTGAGCAGTAAAGCTGAAAGTTTAAATTAATATTAAAACGTTTGAGACTGGCTAAACACAATTTGTATCCTGATCTCCGAGTACAAGAACCATAAGCCAAATCTAATTTGTTCACATTTCACGCGCAAAGAGTCTCTTTTTACACCCAGAGGCGGCAAAACATAAATTAAATTAATACATCCATAAAGGGATAAGAAAACAATGAAATAAGCCCGCTAAATACATCGTTACAAATCATAATAAATCTGGAGCTAAATGTTCGTAAGAAACAATTTATTGCTTCGTTAAACATATGACTGTGAGTTGTACATGAGTGTACCTATTAGGTGTGTGCATACATTATTGTACTACAGTGTCACCGAACTTTCAGCTAATACCGGAATGGCGTTATACATAATGTTGTTATCGTGTACCCCCAATATCTAAGTGACAAAAATGCCGGAAACACGATGATGTATGGGCACTTACTTGTTTCATATCAGTAGCGAAAAATGGAAAACAAAAAATGTGTAGGAACGGTGTGTTAAAAAAAATACATTCTGTGAATGTCACTGTTCCGAGTGTAACATCCATTTTCAGTTGTATTTCCCCTCAGAGGGGATTTTACCTGTAAAAATGTCACGTTTTTATTTGCCATTGTTGTTTTACCGCAGTTACAAAAGAAATGGTCCATAAAGTAAGTTATGTGAGGTATTTCGCTTTGAGCAACTCGCTTTTGTGTTTATTTAGGAAACCATAATGGTGTTACTTTATAACACATGAACGTAAACATTGTGCTTATTCATTTTAATTCAAAAAATGTATGTGTGTGTGTATTATTTTATTGTGCGACATTTTGACCACGTAGTAGGTTTTTCGGATTTAAATAAGTGCGGTTTTATATTAAAATTATATATCGTTAAACTTTAACAGACGAATAGTTGGTCGAAAGAATGATAGATTCTAACATTACTTAACTAGAAAAATACAGTGATTTTACGGAGATAAATAAAAACAAAAGGCTTAGATTTATCGAAAGCCTCAAGCCGTCAAAGCCTTAAAACGCAATAAATCAACTCTGGGTAGCTTTCTTGCGAGGATAAGGGCGATATAAAAAGTTCCGACAACGGAAGTAGTTATTACAGCTACGGATACGGATGTGGGTATTGGTGGCAATCCTATTGGCTGGGGGACAAAGCCGATATCATAAATTTTATTACAGCAAAAATAGCCTGACATGATTGTTTTCCTTGTTTCTTAAATAAGTTATAATACCTTTTAGTTTGTTTGGAATAATTTAATAAGAAATACGTTTCCTGACATTCGTTCTACCTTGATGAATGTAAAATTATTCCTCAGTATAATTGGTATTTAGTACCCAGCAGCAATAATTGTTAAAGCGAAGCATAACTTGTGATTAAACAATATTTTCTGCTTTGTTTGTCTACTAAGTTTTTCTGTCTCCAGTTATTTTCAAATATTTGCTACAGTTTTGAAAGCTGATTAGGTTCGTTTGATGAGCGCTCTACTCCTTGCACGGAAGTATGCAAAACAAAGGAGCTCGCACACATATTCGACGTGATTCAGCCTCATTTGAAGCTAAGACGCTAAGAACCGCAACAACACACAAGTGGCGATATAAAGGCTCCTCGAGGTCGGATCACCTCAAGTGGTTGATAAAAACTTAAGGCGGTAAGGCCTGTATTTGTGGTGCCTCTTGAGGACTGAACTGCTTTTATGCTTGAGAGTCCTTTAAAACGGAATTTACAATGGATTTATATTAAAAATATGTCTAGCTCTATTTAGTAAAATATTGTACACCGACGTAGGTAAGAACATTATCTTAAATGTTTAAAGACTGCATACTATCTCGTATCCTTTTATATTATAAACTTCGCACGGGTGCAGTGTAGGTACCTTCTTCTTAAATAACTCTATCTATTGCCATCATATTAGATACCACCATGGCACAAAGAAATTATAAGTAATCCTTTATTCCAACGAAATTCATAAAATTGAATGAATAAACGTTACCTAGTACATACTTAGCTGGAACAGCGAACACGCGCACTTGCTAAGTACCGACAAATAGGAAAACTAAAACACGTCCTTTATATTCTGAATCCACACTGGTCCTAACAAATCCTGTTTTACATACGAGTGCCTATTTAGTTACGCTTGCGGGTGCAATAACAGACCCACTTTATCACTTGAGTTCAGAGCTCCGGGAAAGGTCGTTCTGCCGACATATGTAGTCCTCCATGTATCTTCTGCTTTAACGCCACTATATATACGCACAAAAAAGAAACATATTTTCGGTATATTTACCCTTATACTCGTTCTTTCATGAACAAATCTCCGGCGGAACAAAATGGTGAATTAGAATATTACCGGTGTCGGAACTTTTTATAGCTCTTACTTTGCAAGAAGCTTCCCAGAATTGATTTATTGAGCCTTAAGACCTAATAAATGCGCCGTCGGGCTAAAGAAAAACGGTTTATCTTTAGAAAGTAAGTTACAAATAAAAATCGTTTATAAAAATTGCCTTAGACAAATTGAGTTGTATTTGTAAGGGCAGACTAAAAGCTAACCTATTTCGCCCGCACTTGACCCTTTAGTACAACGTTTTTCTCATTTCGGTGGGCACTACAGCATAATACATAGGTAATACTCGATACCTTTTTGCTACTTGTCCTTCTTTGAGTGAAGGGTCATTTATGGGACCTAATTAGTCACATAATTGTTTGGTACGAAATGTCCGCCCGGGGTTGGTCATTTACTTTTTGTGTTTTATCCTTTAAGCCAAGCTTACATGAGCTGCCAATGTAGGGTATTATTGACACGCACGCTCAATACTGTTTATTTTCATTTTGAAATGGAAACGAAAACACTGGGTTTTACTTTGACAGTTTATTTACCGAATGGTCTTAATATTTATATAATATCTATCTAACGTAACATAACATCACGCCTGTAATTCCCGAACAGCAAGGCAGAGGTGTATATAATACTTTAGTACATCCACATTTGCCCAGTTATGTTTAAATCCCATGTAATAGGGGGCCTATTGCCATCAACTCGGCGCAAATCCAGACTCCGTCGACACTACTGGGAAATTCCTGATGGAAAAACCCAACTTTTCTTCTTTTTATCTAACTTTTATGAAAAGAAGGTAATATCTATTTTTATAGAGTATAGTAGGATATCTCACTGATTAATATTATTCTGTGGAGCACGACAAACAAGCTATCGTTACTGTCTTATACCCTCGGGGCGCGCCGCTCCGGTGACTAGATAATCCCATTATTAGGTACCTACCCTTTATGCGTTCTGCCTGTAAATAGCCGATATGCTACCCACGATAGAAATAACTCTAGCCGCCCTAGATACGTAATCCAGTGTATTCACACCCTGTTTTTTATTCGCTCCACGTATAATAAACATAGGGTTTTATTTTCATTGGGTGGCGAGGGTTTTTCCTAACCAGTGAATATATCGCAATTTATTGAAACACTCTCCCCAGCTAATCAATGAAATGTAGTGAGCCGAGAATATTAGACGGTTTGTTACGCTGTAAAACCCAGTGGGGCACGAAATAATGTTTTACAAAGTTTGTGGGGACTTACTGAAATACGCACCTACGATTTGATAAAGGTTTTCATGACGGGAAAAGCTGTACAACCAGCGTATGTAGGTAACGCGTACAAAATCAGTTAGTTCGTAAGAATAGTAAAAAAAAAAATATTAGAACCCGAACAAATTGAGAGGTATTAAGTAGACGTAGAGGATATAGTTTAAAAGGCTTAGGCTGGGGTTTGACCGAACGGTAATACTTACATGTAAGATGGAAAGGCTCGACTGCCCCGTTGGTCAAGTAGTCGCAAGCGCGCCTTCTGAGTATGAGGTCCCGGGTTCAATTCCAGCTCGTCGGGGCTACGGGTTGTTCACAAGAGATACCGCGGCCTCGACATGAAGGGCTAAGAAGGAACATGGTTTTTAGTCAGTAGAAGTCTGACACTCCCTCCCTTTCGCTCTGCCGAAGAGCGGGAGGGGTTATTTGATGATTTTCCAACCCCACAAAAAAAAAGGGGTCGGGTTTACGGAGTCTGGATTTGTGACCGGTTGATAGCAATACGCTCGCCCCTGTTACATGGGACTTAAACATAACTGGCGAAATGTGGGTGTACTAAAGGGTACACCTCTGCCTTACCCTTCAGGGATTACAGTCCTAATACACTTGGGAGCAAATAAATCGAGCCACTACCTTTTTTCACGTAAAATGGTAAATATTTTTGGTAATATGGAACGTATCAATTCGAACTATATATCGCCTAAAAGTTTAGTTAATAACCTTTACAATGAGGGTAAATTATTGAATAATAACCTTATTGAATGATAAATTATTGGCTCTGCAAGAAAAATGGTAATTTTGATAGAAAATTTAGTAGGGCTAAAACAGTCCATAAAAACAATAAAAAACAAAATTATTGCAAAAAAAATATTCTTAATAACTGGTATTACCCCCCCGTGCCCTGATACATTCTTGTAGCCTATTAGTCATCGATCTGATCAGCGTTACGATGACATATTGTGGTATGTTCTCCCACTCTTCAAGCACAGCGACTTTAAGCTCGGGAATGGATGAAACAGCGGGAACCCTGGCTCGGACTCTCCGTTTTAGCTCGTCCCATAGGTGTTCGATCGGGTTCAAATCGGGACTTCGTGCTGGCCATACCATTTGTTGAATCCCGATCGCAGACAAGTATTCCGTAACGATCTGCGCGGTATGAGGTCTCGCATTGTCATGCATAAACAAGAAATTTTCTCCGACAAAACCAGCATACGGCATTACGTGGTTTTCAAGAATGTCAGTTATGTATCGGTCAGCTGTTAATCCACGTCTACCACTGCCATCGTTGGCGGGGTCGACGAAGACAAGTTCCGTTTTTCCGTCTAGAGAAATTCCTCCCCACACCATACAAGAACCACCACCAAAACTCACAGTTTCTCGAATGCAACATTGGGCAAATCTTTCACCAGGACGTCTATACACTCGGTTTCTCCCGTCATTGCTAAAAAGACAGATTCTTGACTCGTCAGAAAACAAAACTGACCTCCAGTCTTCTAACGTCCAATTAATGTGTTCTCGAGCAAACTCCAAGCGAGATCGGCGATGAGCTACAGTCAATTTTGGGCCAGTTGCTGGTTTGTGTGATGTTAAATTTCGTTCTTTTAGTCTTCGTCTCACTGTCCACCTACTGATTGAGACTCCTCGAACGTCACGTAACGCTTGCTGTAGCTGAACAGCATTAAGTCCACGGTCGCGCAACGAATTGGTTGCAATAAAGCGGTCGTCACGTTCTGTTGTTGCCCGTGGTCGGCCAGTTCCAGGTCGCCGAACAAAAGCACCAGTCTCCAGATACCTGCGGTATACCCGCTGTACCTTTGAACGACTCAAATGAAGTCTGCGTGCCACTTCACGTTGTCCGTGTCCAACCTCAAGTAAAGCTACAACTTGGGCAGCTTCCGTCGGTGTAGTATCCATTTTATCAGGTTATTTTGATTACACAGACACAGATAAAGACAACAATAACAAGTAATATGGGTATGATTAACAAAAACCTCAAATTTAATCTTTTCTTAACAGAGTACAATAAAAATGTCATAAGCAAATTAAATGCGATAATTTTATTCTACCCTTTAAACTTTAATTTAAATAAAAAAAAAATGAAATTTTGACAACTAACTACCCTTTTTGTAAAGGTTATTAAATACCCTTTTAGGCGATATATGTTTCGAATCGATGCGTTCCATAATACCAAAAATAATTACCATAATGCGTGAAAAAGGAAGTGGCTCGATTTATTTGCTCCCAAGTGTATTATGTATGTGTAAGAGCGAGCTAGTTGCTCGTTCACATTGCGACTACACTATTGAAATTGCAACTCACCTAGTTCAACTAGTGTAGAATCGATTTGCTCGTAGATTGACTTCTACAGATCTATAGCAATGAGTATAACCGCCATTCGCTAATATTTACTTGCGCACTATACACCAGTTAATAGCTCGCCGATCCAGCTCCTCCTAATACCAATTACGTTTTCATTATTGACTTAAAATCCAATAAAGTAGTGTAATGTAGTACACTACAGTTATTGTAATAAAATAATAAGTATCATGAGCTAAATTAACTCCATCAACATTGCCCCTCTTGAGCAAGGAATTAAGTAGTCATAAAAATACCTACGAGTAAATATTCCACCAGACAAGCACTAAAAACGATACAAAATAATGAGATTCCTTGAGTCGAAATCTTTTAATGTGTCCAGAGTTTATTCAGCTTTAACTTCACTACCTACAAAGACTTTTGTGGATGTTGTTTGTTGTAAACAATACTTACTAGTATTGTAACTTACACGTCCCGAACACATTGAGAAACAAAGTTGTGCGGCATTGTTTCTCGCTAAATACAATGTTGCGAAACTTTAAAGGTCAGTGAATTCGCAACACGTAACGTATTACTGTAACGTATTTTTCTGGAATATTATGAAATTACATATTTCTCAAGAAATTATACCTACGTAGAGTGTAGGGTAAGTACCGAAGTTCCAGCACTGGCACGACCACTTGCCTCTAGCACTTGTCTCTAGAACCTTGCCTCAACCACTTGCCACTAGCACTAGTCTAAAACATTATTAAGCCAAGGTACAGTTTCACAGTTGTGAGATAGCAGCAGGAATGATGCTAATCCAAAGCACGCACTAAGTAGGTACCTAAGTACTTAACGTTCACTTTTTTTTTTGTAGGGTGGTAATTCATTAAATGACGCGTCCCGCTCTGGGCAGAGCGTTTGGGAGTGTCAGACTTGTACTGAGTAAAAACCACCCATGTTCCTTCTTAGCCCTTTGTGTCGAGGTCGCGGTATCACTTTCGAACAACCCGCAGCCCCGGCGGGGCGTTTATACACCTCTGCTTTAATTTTTTTTTTAATACTCATGCTCGGAAAGTAGGTCTGAACTTGCCTGAGGAGCGGGTTGAAAGTAATACTTTTCGGCCTTAGGGAGTAGCAATATCAACTGACAGGTGTCAAATTATTAAAAATCAACTAGTGTAATTGGTGGCAAGCCTATTGCCATGAAACGATGTAATTGGGAGTAAGCCTTTTGGCATGAATCGATGTAATTGGGAGCAAGCTTATTGCTATAAACCGATGTAATTCGAAGCAAGCCTATGGCCATCAACCGATGTAATTGGGAGCAAACCTATTGACATCAACAGATGTAATTGGGAGTAAGCCTATTGCCATCAATCGATGTAATTGGAAGCAAGCTTATTGCTACCAACCGATGTAATTTGAATTAAGCCTATTGCCATCAACCGATGTAATTGGGAACAAGCCTATTGCCATTAACCGATGTTATTAGGAGCAAGCCTATTTCCATCCATCGATGTAATTTTTACTTTCCTTGTATTCGTAATGAAAAGCGCAGTGTTTACCTCGGGTTAAAGACTTATTAGTCCCTCGAACTATTAGCGCCCACGCTACGCTCGGGCGCCAAGCGCCCGGGTGGGTAGTCTCGGGGCTGGATAAGTTGCTTTCACCCTTAAGGTAATAATGTAATATTAAATCGCCGAGCCTTTCGTAAAGGTAAAACATAGAGGCCAAAGGAGAAAATTGACGACGATCGCCCTTGAAACCGCACCTTCGTCCGTCATTTAATTAAATTGAATGAATGTTATCAACAGCTCCATACATCCCTTGGCAAACAGTTTTCCTGTAGAGTACCTGACCCAGAACGTTTACCACACCTATGAGGCTTTTGTTATACTATTAATAGAAAGATGTCCAGTGAAAAATAAAATAGAAAGAAGGAAAAAAAAATGGCAACCGTTTGGGTTGAGGCCGTGTCAAAATATTTTCAAGTACAACAAAGGGAATCCTACAATATTATTAATGATAACAAAAACTCCAGAAGGGACACGTGTTTCCTAATGAAGCTTGTTGCAGTTGTTGCTAAGTAGATACATCACACCTACCTACGTCTAATGCGTGCCTTCTATTAAGGTATATTAAGTACGGAAATTAGCAGCACCAGCCTAAATTCACACACACATTGTTTTTGGCCATTATTATGGGTGCTATGAAAAAAAACCCAAGTACGAGTTGGACCCGCGCACAAAAAGTTCCGTAGCGTAGCACCTAACAATATAATAACAACAATCAACAGCAAAACTTAATTTGTTAATTAAAAACAAAGTTACCTACTACTGCTACAGTTTTACGAAAACGTCTCACATCTCCTCGAAAGCTTAGTATCAAACCAATTTTCGTTGAAAATTCTTTATTTTTTCCTCTTAGACTTCAAAAAACAGAGGGGGCTCTTTAGAAGCAATATAATTATCATCAACCGTTGACTAATAACAAAAAAAGTAGATACCTACTTATTTTAGGAAACCTGATACATTTTTTAACAGCCGATAGATATCTCCACACAGTAATAGAGTAGAAAAAAATAATTTCAACCTTTAGATACATTTAGATACATACTCGTATCAATTTTGTGTAGCGGGTCATAGAAGACGCCTGCTCTCCAAACAACAGTGTGGTGCCAACGATCTCGGAGTAAAATGGATAAGACATAGGTACGGACGCATTCGACTCGGCTGGGCGGCGTTTGGGAAGCTGAGTAGTATCTTCTCGTCCAACTACCGCAGTGTCTCAAAACGAAAGTCCAGACCAGTATGTGCTAGTGATTACATACGGGACCGAAACGTGGTTGCTCACAATAGACCTCATGAGAAGGCTTGAAATCACCCAAAGTTGACGGTCACTCGAAGTTTCCTTGCGTGATCGAATCAGAAATGAAGACATCCGCATGAGAACCAAGGTTACACACGTAGCCAGAAGAATTTCCAGAACGGATGGCCGATGGGGCCGAAATGTTCTGGAGTGGCGACCACGAACCGGAAGACGTTGCGTTGGAAGGCTTTTCACTAGGTGGACCGATGGCCTGGTGAAATTTACGGGGATCCGCTGGATGCGAGACGCACGGGAACGGTCAATGTGGCGACACTTGGTGGACGCCTATGTCCAGCAGTGGATGTCTTTCGGCTGAAATGATGTTGAATGATACGGACGAAGACAAGAAAATGATGAAAATGATGTTGATGTTGAAGCCAGACGGACAGGACGAATCGAGAAGGGTTCCGTTTTTTGCCATTTGGAAACGGAAGTCCTTAAAATGGACGAATATTATTTTAATTTGGCCTTGAGCCAAAAATAAACGTTTATCTACTCACTTTACTTGATTTATTTATTCAAACGATAATGAAAGACGACCTGAACAAAATTTTTGCGAAAACAAATTATAATGGGCGCTTATTTGCATAATAATTGCCCACTTTCTGCAGAGTGGGCGGTGAAGTACCCGAATAATTTAATTTTTTATGGACTAGACGAGACATAGACGCTCTCATTAGTAGGCACACAAAAAAGCTTTTTGCCAGTAAAGAATCCCATCGGGTACTCTGACTGGTAATACATTAATCAGGTACCTACCTCATCTTGTTAATGATGAATTTGTAGTTCTATAATAATGTGGTTGAACCGCGAATTTCCTTCCCATTGCGTAAGCTGTTTTCTTCATCTGCCGTTGTGTTTGGAAGAATCGCCCTCACAGCAATAATAACGTAGGCACTTCAGTGAATTAAGTACCGGCTAACTCATTTGCCACTCTTAAATCGGCTTATAAAAACGCAATCATATACGAGTATGTATAGGATGAATAATATTTTATGTAGGTATGTGATATTTCTCGACTCTCTGTAAGCTCCAATGACATAAATAATATATTCCCCAGAGAAGTTCACATGCGACATGATCGCTACGAGCTCATTATAAGATATCGCTTACAAAACTCCACGAAGAAATACGGCGAGCGACAGAAAAAACGGAAACCCGGTTATCCCCGGGGAGTTTAAATCGCTGCCAAAGCAACAGCATTTATTATGCTAACTGGCAGAGAAACGGAACGCATTTCCCTATCACACAAAAACTTCCTCAGAGTTAAGAAAAAAATAACGAGGGTTCAGCTTAGTGAGACGTTGCACGGTATCAATAAAATTAGAACCTGTGTTAAGATTGATGTGGGCTGTGCGCACTTTTATAGCGAATTTGATTTTCAACTCTCGAGCATTGAGTATGAGTATCCAACAAAGCGCTCTCCAACGGGTCGAAAATACGCTATCACCATCTGCGTTGCCCTCTCCCAACTATGGTCGGCTTCTTACCTTACCGGATGTTGCTTAGGTAGGTACCTATAGCAGACAAAAACGAAAGTACAGTAAAGACTAAAGTAGTATTTGCAGTAAAGCGTCGATTATCCCAACGTCGATCAACCGAACTACCGCTTATTTATTCGAACTACTACGCCCGCCAGATCCGCCGCGCTATAGTGCTCGCGAACTTGTCGCGACTTGTCAATTGTACTTCCAAGTAGCCGCTAGTCGGAAAACTAAATTTTGCTGCGTGAAAGTAAACTCTCAATTTAATATAATACATACGTCATACATAGTAGGTGGTTGGATTATCCGAAAAAAACGGTTTTCCGAACACCCATGTGTCCCCCAATTAGTTCGGATAATGGACGCTCCAACTGTACCTAGTTACGATGAAAATACACTTACTGCGGTACTCAGAGATATTTAATGATTACATAAGCTGTTACTTAGTAAAGATTTGACATAGGTACATTTGTATGACAAAACTGTCAAAACCTTTACTAAGTGATGGCATGGCCTAAGTAATCATTAAAGCTCTTTGATGCGGCAGTTAGTGCACAATGAAATATCGACGCGTTAACCTCTGTTGACTAAGAAGAATTGCTGAAACAGAACTCGGATTCGCATTGGGCGCAAGATACCACTTTTCAACGCCTGATTTACGCAACAAGAGCGAGTTTCATGATCATAAAAAAGTACGTAGGCAGTTCTTACCTTTTATATATTTAATATTTTGTTGCACTAAAGGTAAATGCAAGTCATTTATAACTTCAGTCAAAAAGAAAATGTAAACCTGAGCGAATATTTCGACGGGCTGTCAATCTTGGTAGACAGTGTCCTTAGAAATCGCCCATGCAGATGTAGGCTAGTGGGTACTAAGTACTAACCAAAAACCCAAAATAAATAAGGCGTGACGACGAGACACTAAAACAGACGCAGGGTTTCTACGTCGCCGACCCATCTGGCGGCTGGCCTAAATTGATCGCTCTGCAAACACGAGTAATTGATGGGACGAAGTATCAAGTTGAAGTTGACTATTAGCTAGCTAACATTTTAGTACGTCGTACGTGGCTTCCAATTTCGAGCCGTTAACACGACTATTAGTGTAGTTAGTATAACGATAACGGTAATGCAAACGTGCCAGTTACTCATTTGTGTAAAGGCTTTACGTGACATTATCGCGGCTACTCTGCTTCAAAATCAAATTAATGCTCTTGTTAAAGTACATGTTTGTAATTCTGATTTAGGTTGTCAAACATACACATCATTCACCAAAGCATTTAATTACAAACACAAGCAAGATTTATCGCTTCATTAATTCTATCTATGAATTTGAATAATTCATGATACCATAGTAGGTACTATACCATAAATCTCATATTTTAGGGTAAATGGATTAATATACCAGACTTACAGATTAAATCTCCATTGGACGTTGCTTCTATTGGACGACCAGGGTGGATGGAACTAATTAGCACCCCGGTCGGGAATTCATTAACTTGTAACTGAGCGCAAAATTAACATCGGCTGGTAATGACGTCATATTGAAGTTGCCGTCATTACAAGGACAGTAACCAGATAATGGATGTTAAACCAATTTCAAAACAAGTATGCCCGTTATGGAGGGCCGGTGGCTTTATTAAACCAAGTTACCTAATAAAGATGGCTTTGAATGGTTCAATCGCGCCCGTACAAACAATTTTAGGGTTGATTCTTCCCGTCCCAAATTTACACCAGACATTGGATTATTTTTTGGTTCTTCTTCTTTTCGAATCGATGACTAAATTTTGTACGTGGCAACGTAGACAGCTGTTTTTGGCTGTAAATTATGATTGAAATTGAGACTTATTAATATATCATTGAAACTTTTGCACCTAAATTACTTACTGCTATTACAAATATTGGCTAGATAAATATGGCGTAAGTAGCAGTTTCGTACTACGCTGCTACACCAGTCAAGCGTAGTAGACGAGTTACGAGGCTACGAGCGGCTACGGAATATTTAGGCCGAGATAAATAGTTGCCGCTCAAGTTACTGACAGCGATTAGTGGAGGTTTATCGACAGTTGCTATTTCGCCATTACGGAATATAAATCGGCTACACTTATATAAGATCCGTTTTTAGTAACTTTATAAGACTGACTAATATATAAAACTAAAACTATTTAAGAAAAAGTATATTTACCATCATTTACCAAATAGTCTAGACCAGCCATACTCAACGTGCGGCCCGCGGGCCGCTTGCGGCCCGTTTGCTCTTTTTATGCGGCCCGATCCACGGCATAGCCCAGTATTTTAATTTTAGAGTAGTATTACAAATAAGGGTTCAACATTACGCAATAATAACGTATTAATTAATTCACTCATTTTCTCTTGTTTTCTCTCTTACCTTTTGAGTAAGCACAGCACACTATTAGGTACTTACTACCTTTATCTACTATGCGGCTGGGATAAACTTAATCGTCGGTTACAAGGTGAGCATAAACTTATTTCTTAAATGGCAAGTAAAGTGTTTGCTTTCGAAGATAAACTTCATATTATTATGTACATACATCGTACAAATAAATAATAAATAACTTCATAACTTTCCAACATTGATAAAAGCTCAACAGGATGCAATTACTGTGTCCTCAGAAAATCTGGATTATGTTTCTAATTATTTACTTTTCGTATGCCGCGAATTTCCGAGAAGATTTCGGGATTTACGTAAAATGAATTAATGTCTTATATTATATGAAAATCTTTGGCACTTAAAAGTAGCCACTATAACAGAGCTTGCAACATTGGGTTTTGATAATGTAAAATTATCTAATGAGCTGATTGATTTTAAAAATGATTCCAATGTGGAGGCGATTTTTAAAGAGAGAAGAGAGACATCAATATGAAGAATTCTGGAAATTAGTATTAGTATTATGTATATTTTTTCGCATAATCCCCACTTGCCTACAGCAGGCAATCCTGTCGGGGCTGCGGGTTGTTCGAAAGAGATACCGCGGCCTCGACATGAAGGGCTAAAAAGGAACATGGGTGGTTTTTAGTCAGTAGAAATCTGACACTCCCTTTCGCTCTGCCCAAGAGCGGGAGGGGTAAAAAAAAGGTGGTACTACATTTGGCGTATTTTTACAAATTAATATTTGCGATGTTTACGAATGAACCTTATTTCATTCAACTTACGGTGTATTTTGCATTACTAAGATGCCACCAATATTTGGGCAAATACGCCAAGTGCAGTGCCACCAGCATTACGCTTTGAACCCTAAACCACTGAATCGATTTTGATGAAATTTTGGTACACAGATAGACTCTACATGTTAGGTAGGTAGGTAGATTATTGCGGCCCGCCAGATTAAACAGTAGCAATGATATGGCCCAAGGTAAAAAAAGGTTGAGTATGGCTGGTCTAGACTGTGACAATGGTGCTACTATCTTCTATAATATAAAAATGAATCGCTCAATGTGTTGGTAAGCGCATAACTCAACAACGCCTGGACCAATTTGGCCAATTATTTTTTTTAAATGTTTGTTGAAGTTCAGGGATGGTTTTTACGGCGAGAAATCGAAAAAATCGAATAATGGCCGGAAAAGCCCTAAAAACAGCCCTTTTCTTTTTCCCATACAAACGATTCGTAATAATGCTTAAAAGTCAATTTGAACTTTAATACCGTACCATAAAGTTCAAGTGTTACTGGAGAGGTTCCGGGAAGGTAAAACAATTGAGTGACAACTTCAAACAGACCATACGTCATATCATAATGTCAATAATATACAACGTAGTAGGTAGGTAGGTACAAAAAGGGCATTGCAACGCATGCCGGGAACAGCTAGTTTAAAATATATTACACTGTCAAGGACTACTTAGAAGACAAGTCAATAGAATCTAGTTGGATTCATTGAACATCTCTCTTATAGTGAAGACATTTGCACGTCATGTTTTTTAAACAAATTTGCTGTAACATCTTATGTACCATATTTTAGCAAATACATATTTTGATAGATTAATAATTCAATGAAACTTCCTACGCAAGTTGAAAGTCCTGAAATGTAAAGAGTAAAGGTAAATAAAACGGCTACAATTACAAATTCAAATCAGTTTATTGCTTAATTACTATTAGTTGTCACATTATTTTAGAATTAGTTAAGATAATTTCATAAATAAATGATACGATACTTCGATGTTGTTAAAGTTAATATAAAATAACATAATTATATTGTTTGTGTTTTCCGATTTCTATAGGAAATAAATGCACTTGATCTTAAAAATATGCGATTGTTTGCTGTGTTTCATGTGTATACAGTTTCACCTCATCTTTTTTCAATGCCAGCTCAGGTCTGAAATGAACAAATAGTTTGAGTACGTGATAAAGTAACAAAGATTTTGTTTATGCTCGCCCACGTTATGCACGGAAATTAACCCACTGTAACGTTTAAAATATAGCACTCTGAGATAGTCTAGCTTGCTGGTAGTAATAGTACATTTGATATAAGTGGACGAAGTTTGTTATTGCATTCGAGGCAGAATTTACAACCGAGCCGCGGTGGCGTTATTATGGAGCCGCGAACTGCAGTAAAAAATACCCACGTGTATCAAACGACGTTATTCAATACACTTTCAAACAAAAAGAAGTTTCTAAATCGGATCAGGGGTTCCGAAGATTACTCCGTACATACAAACTGACAATTATTTTTCTCTATAATAGTAAAGATATGCAATTGAAATAAACTTACAATGTCAACTCCACGGTCTGTTGTTGAACTGAAAAATAAAAGACAAAAGGGGTTGACACATTTTCACATTTCAGGGCGCAGAATTATTGTGTTCGTTGAAACAAGTTTTCCAAATATGAAGTGGCCGAACAATTATGAATAGTGAAGAGAATACTGTCAGCGCCACTTTATGAAATGACTGAGTGCTCTGGGCCTGATAACATTGAACTCAGGCTTTTGTATTACAAGATTAAAATTTCATTTCAAAACTATCAAGGGACACTTTGTTTCAAAGTAAATCAATTGAATGTTGGTTTATATTTAAAGAATTTCACGAATTAGTAAAAATAGATGTCAATCAAGTTCATTAAATGGTCATTCAGCTCTTCACCTCAATGCGTCTTTCAATCAAAGTGACTAACTTGTATGGTATGGCTACGGCGTACTATTTTGGGTGTAAAAGAACCTTTAACGAAGCTGAAAGCCACATGTTTGCCCTGTGTACACTGTACTATGATGTACTGTGTACCATCTATAAAGGAATTCGGTCATAAATCGTCGGACAAAATATCCCCGAATATCAGGCCGCAAAAATCAGCTTCGTGAGAACGAGACTAGAATATTCGCTAACAAGTGAAAATAAACGTAAATGTAACGCGAATAGATAAAATAAGGAATGACTACTGTCTGAAACTGACGCCAGTGGGCGGTGAGCCGGTGACTGAAAAGTTGTGTGGTAATCGATTATCGTGGTATGGACATGTGATGCGAGGGAATGAGGAAAATGTCGAGTAGGAATGTAGATGGCTATAAGAGTAGAGGAAGATCAAAGAAACGATAGATGGACTGTGTGAAGGATGACATGACTAGATATGCTATGCGCTATGATATGGATATGGAGAAGTAATGCTGCAGTAATAGAATAAGACATGCTGCACCGTCCCCAACTAAATTGAAGGGCATAGATTGATTCAAGGGATTGATGAAATGAAAATAAACTACAAACAGTGTTCTACTTTTCTTTAAAGGATGGTATAAAGAAGAACGGGAACACTTATTGATGAATATAAATGTATGGCAACAAATGATAGTTAATCGATATCTGTCAGTCACTCGGAACCCTATTAATGCATAAATAGTTCTACGAGCGACACCCGACGCGTGGGTCGTTGAGCTTTTCGGCGCGGTCCACCGGGCTTGTGCGTAAACCCGCAATGATGTAGCGGTTTATAGGTAGGTACTACACGAAACTCTAAGTAAAATCTACTAGAATACCTGTCGCTAATGGAAAGTATTATTTAAACATTTTGCGAACCATGCTAAATTCAATAACAGCTTATTTGGGAACTAAGAGATTCTAGAATATTTTAAATACAGTAGAATTAGCCCTATAAGCTCGAAAAGATTAAAACAAAATTCCATGAAAAAATAAAAACCTTCATGATAGTTAAATATTTTCTATCACTGTAAATATAATTCTATGAATGCATGTGACTAAAATAGCTAGAACACTTTAAATAAATAAATTTACAGAGAGAGAGGAAGACCAAAGATAAGATGCATGGATATTGTAAGGATTAAAGAACAAGGAGTGCCTAATTGAAAACGTGACGGTTGTCAGGGGATAATGTATGGAAAAAGTGTTGTGCCGACCCCGCAAGTAACATGGGACAAAGACATGATAACTGACTGGTAGTGACAATAAGATCGCTAGCGCCATCTATGTCGCATATCAAGAACAAAGAATTCAGCATCGTGAATCACGATTATCCACCAGTTAAAACACTTATCTGCACAGCTATTCACAAACAATCGAATCAAAATCGAATCGAATATGTCGTATGTATTTTTTTTTTTGCCTTTACGAGAGCGAGTGAGATACACATACGACATAATATTCAATTCCGTTTCGATTCGATTGTTTGTGATGCTGGTCGGAGGATTCTCTCTTTTCAGCGGGGTATGAGAAAGAATAGACCATGTTCCTCATTAGCACTAAAGACTCACCAATCTGCTGCTGCTGTATCATGCCGACATCGGGGAAGAAGAGCGCATGATTGGAGATGAATTCCTTCGGCGGGTCTATGTACGTGTTCTGCGTCTGCACTTGCGTGATTGTCATCTCCATCTCCTGCAGGCGCCACTTCTCCATCCCCTCATTCTCCTGCAGTTTCTGCAACCGCTCCACTTGTTTGTACGTAGGCTCGCCGCCGATGTAGTCACGTTTCATGCGGTTGTGGTTCCGTATTTCATGTTTTCGCAGATCTGATCTAGAGATGGAGTTTGGTTAAAGTATGTTCGATAAGTTCCTAAAAATATACTGTTTATGTGTGCTAAAAAATTGAAAAAAAAAGATATAACATTTATGCCCACCAGTCCACCAGATATACCTATTTATTTAACTAGTAACAAAACCAGTTGCCCTAAGCGGTGATTTTTGTGACTAAAGGTCGTTTTCAACCAAAGCAGACGAGTAGAGCCGTGTGGAAATGTTCAAGATTCGACCAATCACAGGATTCACAAGAGAGACGAACTGTAGATGACAGTTCCCGCACGTCTCGATCTTTTGAACACATACACGGATTTTGACGCCATATTTTCTCATGACAGAGAAGTGAATAAAGGACGCATAGATTATATTATAAGAAGATAAGAAACCCCCCACTAATTACGTTATACTGCGACTGCCTGGCGTGATCAAATTTATTAACAGGTATTCAGCCGTCTTTTATTACATTTTCTGTTCGGCGCGAATGTAATCCTTTACGTCAACATTCTTAGCGAGAGAGTATAATGAAATGTAAATTTACTTGAAAAATGTTTGATTACTTTGCCAATGGATGAATGAACCGTTTCTTTTAAGCGGTATAAAGAGTGAGTGTTTGAGACTTAAAGTCGAGAACTTAGGTATCTTACCTAAGTTTTTAACTACGCTCAAAGTTTAAGTTTTCAAAACAATCTCGTATCAAATAATGGAGTAAAGACTAGGGATTTTGTTGACGTCTAAGCACTAAAGCAAACAAAGCTACTTATGATGTTAGTCCTAATGCACGTCTTCAATTTAGACAAGACCGCAGAGCAGTCTGTAAGAAGAAAGTGAATTTAATGTTGGCAAGCAAATGCATTAGACTAAGTGGGATTTATAGCATTCTGAACCACGTTTTAATGCAGTATAGAAATAAACGTGAAATGTGTGTGGAGCATAATTGTGGTTATTTCTGAACTTACACAGACGTGTACAATCACGAGCAGTACAATTTACACACGTACTTATGAACTTTGAGAAGTAATATTCTAAATATACTTGTTATACAGTGCTACCTTGAAGTTGCGATCGTTATGCTACGAGTTAATCACTTCTGAACGTCGCTCAGTGTTTACATATTAGTGCTCGTGATTGTACAACGTAGTTTGAAAACGCAAAAGACCGCCTCTTATGGACCCAAATGAGAAAGGCATTTATTCATGAAAAAAAAATATTAGAGCCCCTAAAAAATATTTCTATTACGGTTGACCTTTGCGTTATGAAGCTCGATTGCGCCAGTTAAGTGTACGCCAACAATACAAATAAACTGCAGCCGCTCCATTTAAAATACTGGTTACATATCTACATAGCTACATCCGGTAAGACTGGAAGGCGACCCCAACATAGTTGGAAAAAGGCTAGATGATGATTTGAGTTGCTGTAACATTGGTGAACTAAACTTTTAAATTTGGTGGGTTATCGAGTAATGTTTACCTACTCAGGTCAAAAAAACTGCGTACGTCAACTGTCAGTGCGTTACGCATGGTGAAACCGCGATTTATGTTTTAGTCTTACTAACATAAAGTGGTATAGATATATGCGTAAGATATGAATATGCATTTATATTGTTTAAGTGTGCGTGAATTTGATAGGCATTCTTGCGAGCGCCTACTGGCGCGGCGTAAAAGTAATATAAAGTTCCTTAGTGAATGTTACGTTGGTTAGGTATATTACAATGCGTATGATGGGTGAAAACGATTGTTTTATGTATGTAGTAATAATAATTAAAGACAGTTTAATAGGATTTTATGAAACATTGTATAATTAGTTGTATGGAACGTTTTACATAATGGCGACGACGTACAAACGCATATCAAACTACTACAATCTGTAAAATTTCTTTAATTGATGTTCAACTTAATCGCTGAAGTAGGTATTAGGTTCAAGGTTGGTTGTGAAAATTTGACAATTTCGGGTAGCTTGATGAGCTTGGCGTCTGTAGCCCTAAATAGACCTAAATGGACAATCTATAAAAACCTTTTTTTAATCTACAAACGGAGAAAAGAAATAATAAAGCATTCAAGGATAAATAACGTACAGCAGTCAACGTGTGACACGCACGGCCACTTCAGATAAAGTCCTCTTCCCAACAAATTAAGTTTGTACCAGTCCCCTGTGAAAAGTTACATTTTGGTACACTCGACAAAACAATTTGGTATGGGAGATAAAGTGGCCAAGAATGAAACACTTTTCAAGTAATATTTATTGTTATTGCGTTTGTAATTATGTACTCGTGGAAGAAAGATGTTACCCGACTAAAAATAATATGATTCTGTTTAGTTGTCTGTTAGATTATCGAAAAATATTGGATACGTGTTTTTTGTTTTATCAAATTAATAAAAATTGTACCCAGCTGTGATGTCACAAGACTTTTTGAAGCACTGTATGGTCTTTATGTTTTGTTTACGTGAAAAAAGAAAAAATATGACGGCGCTTTAATATTAAAATTAGTTTTAGTTAGATTTAATAGATGTCGCTGTTAGTTTAAGTGTCGTGAACATGACTTATCTATGTCTGCTACGTCACATGATCACATCCGATCACACGACACTATGACACAACACCGAGCGCTAGCGGGCGGTGGGGTGACGTCTTACAGGCAGTATGGTTTGAGACTCGGTCGAGATCGCACAGGCGTGCTACGCGCTCGGTGGAGTGTCTTACTTGTGCTATATCTATTTTGTTATTTTATTTTATCGGTTATTACTTGGTGAATATTTTAAAAGGAATAAAAGTAATTTTGTGCTAGTGAACTAGTGTCCCTATTTTCTTTGCCCGACAATCCACGCCTACCTACAATGTCCAACTTAGTAATTGAGATCATGGATCCAATTAATACCGCTGATGAGGGCCAAGTTCCTACAAATATATTGTCCAATATTTTTTGGACATCTATCTGACCGTCTGACGGACTAGTTAGGTTTTTTTTTATCAAGTACCCTATTGTACGAGAACACGGTAGACTTGGTAACGAAAGGTATTTCAGCGCAATCGGGTAAACAAGAACTTGAACATACAGGATTGTGTCGTCAATATTTACGACTTCCAATCTACTACTAGTAGTATTCTGTATAGACTAGCTACTGTGTCGACGTCGAGCCTACATGGAGGAAGAAGAAACAGCAGCACACGTTCTCCTGCACTGTCCAGAGGTTGTCTCTTACAGGGCTAAGTACTTCGGTAACCCGGATACTCTCCGCGAGATCGTCATTCTTCTCGGGGAGTTGGAGTAGATCGAATAATGTTCCTACCCGTATGCAATATACGCACTTTGAACATGGAGCTGGGGACACCAACCCTTTATACTATACTAGACCTAAGTTTGACATCAATTTGACGAGAGTACGGTTAGTACCCTCCTTTACCTGATCCCTACTTTCCTCATTGTTCCTTGTAAGAGGGGTCAAATAATGCGGGGCACTGTACTTACTTATAACAGAAGTCACGTCCGCAGTAGTTACACGTGTGCTTGATGTTCATGTGCGTGGCCTCGTGGTGCTCCCGCAGCGCCGTGTTCGTGCGGAATGCTTTCTCACACATCGTACACTAAGGACAAGTTATTTTTCAATGTTATTTATTAATTAATGAAAGGTAGCTTCACAGCTTACAGTTAAATAATTTAAAATTATTACATTATACAATACGCAAAAGGACACAAAAAAATAAAGTAAGATAAGGTAGCCGAGAATGACTCTAAAACATAACACTCTTTTTTTTGGGGCAGTCGTGTAAAAACCGAAAGAGAAAGAATACGTGCTGCGCTGATCCCAAATAAATAGGGATAATGGCAAGAAAATGATGATGATGTTCTTGAAGAGAGATTTTCTCTCTCCAGGTAGCAGTTTGATTTAAACGCTATACTGTACAGTGTTGTCAATGGTGTTCAGAAATGTTCGCTTTATGCTCGGAGTTCTTATGTCAAAGTTAGCTAGCCGTGCTCTCAGTACGTGAAAGAGCAGCATACCAAAGGTCTTGATAATCACACTAGAAAGCCATCGAATGCAGTCGTTGTGGCTGAAACCGGCTAGATGGCATCATCATTATTGTTCGTCCTCACTTTTAGTACAAATTTGTTTAACTTTAGAACAAGTCAATGATCCGAAAAGTCTATATAAGCACGGAGGGTAAAACGGTTAACAGTTCATGTTTATATATCCAATTAGGGGGCGTTCATAAAATACGTGAGATGTTTAAGGGGGGTCGAGTTAAATCTCATCTAATCTTACGTTGGAGAGAGGGGGGTCTCGGCGAATAACACGCAATTTTTTTTCTGATTGTAACAAAAAAAATATATACTATTTTGGTCCATTTAATCCAGATTGTACATGCTTAAGATTTAATCTTAAGCGTAATCGTAATACGACAAAATTTTTATTACACTTAGTTAAACTCTCAGCAATATTGATTACTACCCAAGTAACACATCAAAGCACTATAACGGCCGGCTTACAGCATTTCGGTATCGTTTTAGCATTTTGAGTTGGTTATATTTTAGCATTACAAACATCCATACGGCTACTGTAATGCTTATTTGGGCACAAATTATGCGGCTTTAGGCCATAAATAGGTTCTTCAAGTAGTCATTTTTTAGCATTACAAGCGCATTATGTTAGCATTTTTCTGACCAATTAAGATGCCAATCCCATTAAAAAAGCATAATTACGGTCAATGAAGTTGCCAATCGCATTACAAAAGCATTAGATTGTGCTAAAATAATGATTGTGGCTTTTAAAGTGTTCACATGTAGAACTTAAATAAACCCTACACCATTGCAAAAACATCTCTAATACCATGGCACAAATGTTATAATACAATTAACGTTGTAGTGTAAGTACTATGTCTAGCAATATAGTATGGACGGGGACCGTCAAAACGTAATGAACGACAACATACTTTTTTTGCTTTACTAAACAATGTATTTTTTTTATTTTTTTAAATTGGGACAAGCCCGCCACACTATTCCCAAACCACTGTAACTCCTGTAAGCCAGAATCAACAGTGGTAACCACAAGAAAAGCGCCGAGACAATGAAGCCCGACGAAGTCCCAGAGAAACGATTAAACTGTCTTGGATCCCGCAACGAAATTAATCAGAAAATAATAGCGGAGGAGTAGGAAAAACTTAATTTCCACTTCCCTCCATATCAGCAGGAGACAGAACAGAACAAGGCCAATAGGCACACAGGGACGTATACATATTAGGTTGGGGAAAAAGTCTTTTCGCATTATAGTATGTATGAACTTATAATAAAATCTCTTTGGCAATACTATTTGTATCTGGCTGGTTTTGGTATCATTGAAAGTTTAAATTTTAAAGAACATAATTCCAAATTCAAATTAGGAAAATGTGTGATTTTCATTTGTTTTTCGTACCGTCAATATGAGTGAATCTAATGAAGAAATTCGATACATTAAAATTTACTAAAAAAAAAAAAAAAAAATGCAACGCAAGCCGCGAAAAAAATTGCGATGTTTATGGACCTAGTGCAGTGTCTGTGAGAGTAGCACAAATTTGGTTTAAGCGTTTTCAATCCGGAAATTTTGATGTCAAAGATGCACGTCGCTCTGGTCGCCCTGTTACGGATAAAATGGATGCCATTTTTGAAAAAGTGGAGCAAGATCGGGATATCAGTAGTTACGACGTAGCTGAAGAACTGGGAATTGACCACAAAACAGCTTTGGCGCATTTGAAAAAAACTGGGTACACAAAAAAGCTCGACATTTGGTTACCTCACGAGCTCACTGAAAGAAACCTAATGAACCGTGTACTAATTTGTGATTCTTTATTACGACGTAATGAAACCGAAACATTTTTGAAGAAGCTGATAACTGGTGATGAAAAGTGGATCACGTACGACAAGAACGTGCGAAAAATGGTCGTGGTCAAAGGCCGGTCAGGCTTCACAGACTGTGGCGAAACCCGGGTTAACTCGCAACAAGGTGATGCTGTGTGTGTGGTGGGATTGGAAGGGCATTATTCATTATGAGCTGTTACCACCAGGCAGGACCATCGATTCTGAACTCTACTGCGAACAACTGATGAGATTAAAGCAAGAAGTTGAGAGAAAGCGGCCGGAATTAATCAACAGAAGGTGTGTGGTTTTTCATCATGATAACGCTAGACCTCACACATATTTAGCCACTCAGCAAAAATTAAGAGAGTTTGGCTGGGAGGTGTTAATGCATCCGCCGTATAGTCCTGACCTTGCACCTTCAGATTTCCACCTGTTTCGGTCTCTTCAGAATTCTTTAGGCAGTGTCAAGTTAACATCATGAGAGGACTGCCAAAACCACTTGTCGCGGTATTTTGACCAGAAGTCCCAAAATTTCTATAGCAATGGGATCATGACCCTACCTACAAGATGGCAAAAAGTTATCGAACAAAATGGTACCTACATACTTTAGTTAAATGTAAATAAACTATATTAAAAAATGTTTTGAATTTTCTTAAAAAATGCGAAGAAACTTTTTCCCCAACCTATTATAACAATGTATTATATAATACTGGATGACTTTATGACTGTTTTGTTATTTCATGCCATCAAATATTAAACGCAATGTAGTTTACTGTAAATGTCTATCCCACCAAAAACATTCTGTAAAAAACCAGCCAAGTCTAGATTAAGCTGCTTGTTTATCTCTAAAAAGTAATGAAATCTAGACAAAGTCGTGCCAAGCCTAAGGTTCCTTACTGCGATTTCTTTATTATTATAGTTAATGTTGTGTGACTTGGCCGTTGAACATTCTTTATACGGGTACGTTAGTGGATACAAGTCAATTCTGTTTACATGTAATGTTATATCTGTTGTAACTACCTATGTTTGTTAAGCGAGATAATAACCCATACTGGTATTGGTAATTGGACTCTAATGTCTCATTTTAGGCGGTTGTTGATTGTGCATTCAGCATTGACAATGTTGACTTCTGCTCTCTTCTTTTTGGAGCGTCAAATCGACCACCGATCTAACATAAAATAGACGTACAGACGGACTTCTATCAATGATTAGAAGTCCGTCTGTACACGTACGTCTGTACGTACTGTCACACGAGGACGTGTGATTGTCAGTTCCGGCCGTGTCGGAGACTGCAGTCTCTGAACGTGGATAGAATCAGAACTACTGGAATGTCAAGCAACTACTGTCGTTAAGTTCAACCTCTTTAGTTGTGCTTGGGTGTGTTTAGTTCTGGCACGATTAACAACGACAACTGTCAGGTTATGAATGACAGAAGCGCTCGTCAATTTAGAGGGTCGGGGCTAGCGGCAGGGCTTCGATGGCGGACGGCGCTGCAGTTGGTCGTGGTCGTGTTTCCTACTAACCTCACTGCATTCCATGTGTTTGATTTGATCGTTTGCCGTGAGCATCCATTATTATTTTGTAATCGAGATGTGATTACCAATGTAGACCGTTGTACTGAAGAACCGTTGTAGTGTTATTTTGAGATATCCATTTTGAGATGTCTTATCGTCATCATCATGAGGAATACCGTCTCCTCCGACATGCATATATCTTTTGATAGAGAGCACCGATTACGATGAAACAAAGACTAAATAATAGCCCAAGTTGCGCACAATATTTATGTATAAAAGTTACCTACATTCGTTTCGTAAATTTGACGTGATGCTTAGTCATCGAAACAGACAAATAGACAAACAGACAAAAATTCCAAAATTGCTGGAAATGTGTTCTGTTGGTTATACTTTAATACCCTGACAATTTTTTTTTTAAATATTTTCGATGTACAAAAAAGATTTTTCTACAGATTTATTATATGTATAGATAGATATAGATATATAGATTACAAAATGGTGTCGGTCTACAGTAGCCCGGTGAACCTTTAGAAAGTCTAATTAATGCCACCAGCATTATAAATACTCACATGTGAACAATTATTAGGCTAGGGGCCAGAGAGAAGACTTTTGGTGAACCATCGTAGTGCCATTGTCTATAAAGTAGTTTTATTTGGGTTCACCGGCATGCCAATAGGCTTGATGTAGACTGAAATAGTGCCATTACTTGAACGTAATTTTGGGAATCTTTGAGCAAAACAATAGAACCCATAAAAACTAAGTAGCGGTACATGACGATAATTGTCAAAACCAATTTATTTTTTAATTTATGATAAAGGTCTATTGCTATTATAAATAGGTCCATTAGATTATATTTTTTGATTATAAAATATTTACAAAATGGTGTCGGTCTACAGTAGCCCGGTGAACCTTTGGAAAGGTTAATTAATGCCACCAGCATTATAAATACTCACATGTAAACAATTATTAGGCTAGAGGCCAGAGAGAAGACTTTTGGTGAACCATCGTAGTGCCATTGTCTATAAAGTAGTTTTATATGGGTTCACTGGCATGCCAGCAGGCTTGATGTAGACTGAAATAGTGCCATTACTTGAACGCAATTTTGGGAATCCTTGAGCAAAACAATAAAGCCCATAAAAACTAAATAGCGGTACATGACGATAATTGTCAAAATCAATTTATTTTTTAATTTAGATATAAAGGGTAATCAACAATTTCTTTGGCAGGTTATTAAATTTAAAAAATAATAACTTGCCAAAGAAATTGTTGATTACCCTTTAAATCTATGTAAATAAAAAGCTTAAGTAAGTACTTCACATAACATTTTTTATTGGTACGTATGTAATAGTGGTATGAAATATAATTAGTATTCATGATGATGCATACATACTAATGTACATCTTGTTTTGTTGATTTTAATAAAATGTGTTTCTCCCCAATATGACCGACAAATGGCTTTACGAATACAGTAAAGTGACTGCCTCGTTGGTCTAGTGGTCGCAAGCACGACTGCTGTGCATGAGGTCCTGGGTTCGATTCCCGGGTCGCGCAGTGTTATTGGCTTTTTTCCATCAGGAATTTATCAGTAACAGCCACGGAGTCTGGATTTGTGCCTGGTTGATGGCAATAGGCTCGCCCCCTATTACATGGGACTTAAACATAACTGGCGAAATGTGGGTGGTACTATTAGGTACACCTCTGCCTAACCCTTCGGGGATTATAGGCGTGATGTTATGTTATGTTAAAGTGAATGTATATATGGCTTTACGCATCACAATAGCTCGCGTGTATTTGGTTAAAGAGCTGTTAACCGGACAACAGCACTCAGGTGACCTTTAAAAATGCAAGCATTATATTGATTCACGTTTATGCTATTCACCAGTATTAGGCTTTTACCTAGCACTTGTAAGAGAACAAAGAGCACTCAAAATAGCTCAAAGCCGTTTAATAGATTTACGGTACATTATAATGGTACAAGTATGCTATTAAACAGCATTAGGCATTATCTTACGGCCCAAAATGCTATTGTAAACCCTAAGGCACCAAAAACAGCTGAAAGCTGTGTACTGGATTAACTTGGCATTTTAATGGTTCACGTTTATGCTATTAAACAGCATTAAGCATTTATTTTACTACTTAAAATGCTATTGTTGATCCAAATGCACTGAAAACAGCTAAAAGCTGTACAGCTGCATTGTGGTTTGCTGCAGTTAAACTAAAGGCTTAATAAAAGCATTTTGACATGCCACTGTCCAACCGCTATTCAGTGTAAAGCATGACAATGGTTTTCAAATGCCAATATAAAGCCTTAAGATGTTCGGTGAACTATTATAAGAGTTTATACGGACCTTAAGCTCTACATAAGTATACTAGTTGTTTTTTAAAATGCTTTCTGTGTTACTTGGGATAGTCTTAACTAGTCGTAAATAAAAGCACGAAGCAATTTTACGTAAGAAACCCACATTTTGAAAAATCTCACGTGAGATTGGGGGATGGGGGAGGGGGTTGAATAAAATCTCACGACATCTCACCAGGGGAGAGGGAGGGACAGAAAATTAAAAAAAACACCTCACGTAATTTATGGACGCCCCCTTATCCATGCTTGGTTTATGTTTACTGAGGAATTAAGCATTTTCTCAGCTCGTAAGTAGGAGCAGAAGAATTCGTCATGCACTTTAAAATGTTGTTTGCGAGGCTGGAACTGTTGAGTAAAAAAAAGTTTATTTCGAGATGTGTCGACTTATTTCGTATCGGAAAGAAACCCATGTTAGATCCGACATCTAAACAATATAATACTTTCATGAAGCAAACGACAGAGTTCTCCAGGTTGCTTCGTACTGGTCAGACAAAATTTGAGTTATCGATTCGAAAAACCGGTCAAGTGCGAGTCGGACTCGCGCACGAAGGATTTCGTACCATTAACTATAAAAATCTCTTGTTGTTGGGAGGGCTACCAAAACCAAACACGATAAATATTTATTTTATTTTGTTTTTAGTATTTTTTGTAATAGCGGCAACAGAAATACATAATTTGTGAAAATTTCAACTGTCTATTTATCGCGGTTTTTGAGATACCGTCTGGTGACAGACAGGCGGACAGACAGCGAAGTCTTAGTAGTAGGGTCCTGTTTTTACCCTTTGGGTACGGAACCCTAAAAAAAAGAATATAATACTTACTTTGAACGCCTTAGCTTGATGCGTGAGCTTATGTTTGTTTAGATTGGACGGGTTGACGAAGGTAGCAGGGCACAGGGCACACTTGTAGGGCTTCTCACCGGTGTGAGTGCGCATATGCATGACCAGGTAGTACTTGTGTTTGCACTTGTACGGACACAGGTCACAGAAGAAGTTGAATGTGTTTGTGTGAACCACCCTGTGTGCAAAATAAAAAAAATTGTTAAGGAAAAACATGTACAACATTAATAGAATTGTATCTATACAAATAAACAAAATTGGAATGTCCGTTTGTAATTTCAAAATTACAGCTTCTTACTGAATGCATAAGAAAGTATATAGATAGGGTACCTACTTTTTTTTTTAAACCTTGCCCCACACTAGGAATTACTCCTGTATCGTGGGTGCGTTCACAAACATTTAAACTCACATACACAAATTCCCGAAACAACTATCTGCAGGCCATACAAATATTTGTTCCGTGTGGGGATCGAATCCGCGACACGTAGCGCAGCCGTCAACTGCTTGAGCCACTGCGCCAACCGTGCTTATTAGGACCACTTTTTGTTTCATTTTTGTCTGTCTGTTTGTTAAAGAAACATTTCACATTTGTTCCTGATTGTTTGTCTGAAACGCGTGGCCCGATTTTGACGGAACTTTAACTGGCAAATAGCTAATATTTAAAAAAAAAGAAGGGTTCCGTAAAAAAAATGTTTTTTTTTTTATAAATAATTTCACGCGAACGAAGATCGAGGGCACCATGATGATCATGGATGAATGCTGCGATTAGAGAGGTCATGTTCAGCAGTGAACTTGTAAACCTATTTTGTGTCAAAATATTTTGTAAGAAAAAGGGTCTTCGTCAGTCTCTTACTGAAAAAGCTATATTATCTTTGAAAAGGAAAATTAAAAAAAAAATGAATTTGAATTGAAAAACAATTTTTTTTTTTGTCTTTGAATAATTTTATTATACACTAGGTTATGCCTGCGGCTTCGCCTGCGTAGAGGTCGTTGTCCAACGGGATCATACTACCGGGATAATAAGTGTATTAAACCAGTTTATAAACTATCTGTGAAAAAAGTAACAAACATCCATTCATCCTCACAAACTTTCTCATTAATAATATAAGTAAGAAGTAGAATACAGCATAAAATGAAGGACACTTACATATGGTTCTTCAGTCTAGCAATGATGGGGAACTGTTTCCCACAAGTGGGGCACGTATGGGGCACGCTCTGCTTGTGTATGTGACGCATGTGTTGTGTGATACTCAGGACCAGTTGGCCACAAATATCGCACGCCCGCCGCATACATTGTCGCTCCCGCCGATGATCCATTAGCTTCTCCTAAACAACACAAAATAGACTTGAAAATGCTTCTTCTTATTGTGTGGGTAGTAAGGTCTAACGACCCCACACACCCTAATGTCAGTTTTTAAACTGCCTCAAGGTCCTCTGTCACCCCGTCCGCGTCGGGGCTGCGGGTTGTTTGAAAGAGATACCGCGACCTCGGCTCGGCTTGGCTTGAGAAGTCATTTCATGATTTCCCACCTCCAAAAAAAAAAAAAAAGGCCTCTGACACGGTTTGATGACCGTCATTTGACCACCGAAACACACAAATAATCTGCAATTATAAAAAAAAAACCACCTCGGTGGTCTAGTGGTTGCAAGCGCGACTGCTGTGCATGAGGTCCTGGATTCAATTCCCAGGTTGGCAAAGTGTTATAGGGTTTTTCCATCAGAAAATTCTCAGTCTCTTCAGCAGTTAAGGAGTCTGAATTTGTGACCAGTTGATGGGAATAGGTTCACCCCCTTTTACATGGGACTTAATCATAACTGGTGAAATGTGCATTTATACTAGTATTTTCTTATTTATATTAATATTATTTTGGCACTGTTTTACTATGCATTGTATCTGTATGAAATTATATTATCTGTATATTATACAAGGAAACTTGGATTAGTGGGATCTGAACAGACATATATTTTGTTATTTACAGAGGTTTTTCATTTACCCAGTTTTTTTAAATAGGCAGGTTAGCATGACAGATGTCTTATTATATAGGGCCATGAGTAGTCGGAATCAATTATGGAAGGAATTAGCCTGTTGGTAAATAAACACATTATAACTGGTCTGAGCCTAACAAATTGTCCCACTTATACGGGCTATTGAGCTGCAAAGTTCCAATTATACAGGTTAACATCGAAAAAATATAAGAAATCAAGTATCACAATTTCCGAAAGTGTTGGAACCTCATTGTAATTATCTGTTACAGAGGTTACTCACATATCCAGGGCCTACTTATCCAGGTTTCACTGTAGTATTAAATACCAACCTTATTTGGGAATGTCATGTCACATGGTGAACATGTTAACTGTTTCACTTTAGAAGATTTCTTTTCTTGCAGTCTTTCTCTCCTCATCTGTTCCTTAGCTATATTCTCTTCAATTTCTGTCCTTTTCTTTTTGATCTGATGCAGCATCAGTTGGAAGTCATGCTTGGAATATGGATATGATGGTGTTATTCGATTGCCTGAAAAGAAACAGGTATTTATGGTAAATATATTACATACCTATAAATTATAATATATTATTATGATAGAATATTATATAGAATATTAACTTAAAATATAGTTTTAATCACTGATGCACAAAATTAAGCCTCAATACACATGTAATCTTAAATTAAGTAAGTACAACAAAAATTAAAATCAACATTTCGATTAATACTCCTCTAGTTGACTATTCCTTCAAATCAACAAAAATCTCTTATCCCGAGCCAATCATCATCTGTGCCATGTGTTTATGAGATAAACAACAGTGATCTCTGAAAGTCTGAAGTGTAAAGGAAAATTAAAGGCTTACCTGCCGGGTTCAGTATTTTCTTGAACTTTTTATCTGACACCTCACAGGTTCTTTTAAAATTTATTGCTACCTTGAGATTTTCCAAACATTCAGTACAAATGAATTTGGGTAGAGAATCATCAACTTCTATCTGTAAAAGATTATTACATACAATAATATCATGATTTGGCTTTAAGGTATACCACCTACCGGTGTAGGTGCTTAAATAGTTTTCATGACTAATTTTACAGTTTGTAGGAATATTTACAATATTTTTATCATAAAAACACCTCTGGGTAGTGAGGTACTTACTATTGTTTACAAACATATGGTACTGACAATGCTAAACTTTAATTTTTACTTTTTGCCATAATAACTATTACATATAACAAATTCATTCTTATTAAAACACTATTATTTTGTTTGAAAAATCCTAAGAAATAGCACAACAAAACACAACCAAAATAATAGTCAGAACAGCAGTAGCGATAACAAAACTTAAAGTGCAACTTACTGTTATATTAGAAACACTCCGAATGGCACTCATAATATCATAGCCATCTATTTGATCACTCAGAGGATGACATGCGCTCCTGGCACACACCCTGCATATCATCTCTTTAGATAAAGTCAGCATTTTCTTACTGTAAGCAAAACAATTAACTAGAACAGGTGTACTATATTTTATATCAATAACCAACCAATAAGTAAGTAACGAACGAGCCTTTGCATTGATCTGGAACTCTTAACTAAAGGCAAAGGCTCATCATAAAAAGTAGATACACTTACTTGCACTCCGATATTAAGCTGGGCCAAGGATCATCACGAATGGTCACCTCATTTTCAACAGGCGCATCACATGGATATTTTAATTTATTCAGCCTCGACAGCATCTTCTTCGTTAAATAGACTGCCATTATGCAGTCATTTATTTTCCCACAGTTATTTAGTAAAATTGTACATTTTCTAAATATTTACCAGTAAATAATTCCCTTGTGAACTCTTGTCTTGACCACTTTGACTCTTTGACACTTTGACAGACAAACTGACAACTTGACAAGCAAAATCATTCGCTCATTCATTCGAAATACCTACAATAAAGTCCATTTCACGAAAGAAATCCCGCAGACGCAGCGCTGCACAGTGGAACGAATGTATGGGAGCGGTTGGACGTAGACATGTCCGAAAAAAAAGAGTAAAATTATGCCAAACTAATGATGCCATCTTATTCGATTACTTAATGCCTTCATAACTTGTGGTGATGAATTTCTTCATAACTCCCATATTTCGGGAGTAATTTGAGAAAATGTGAAATTTTACTATGAAAAGGAGTGTATCGAGGTCTCTCCCTCCTGATTCCGGGCTTGTTTCAAGTAGCGGTCTCTAATATCATAATGCTAATACTAAGAGCTATATTTAATACTAAGACACATAGTGCGCCAAATGTGCACTTTCTGGGATAAAGAGTGATGTTTATTTTATAACACAATTTTTTTATTTTTTGTTTATTTTGTTGATTAAAACCGTTTTTCTAAAGGTTTACCTTATTACAATAACATTTCTGAGCAGCCAATTAGAGAAGATATAAGCTAATTAGGATATATAATTAGGGACTTAAGGTTTACATATAAAACTGATGCACTAATGATTACTGATAAGAACATTGCTATTATTTAATTACTAAATGGCTCTTAATACACTAATTTAGCATGCATCATTTACTAATTATCACAATAACTAATTACCTTGCAATATTTAACAAAGGATACCTGGGATACCTGGATTTTATATAAATAGGTCACTATTAGTAACTTTAAAATCAGTGTTGATTTACACCTCGTTGTATCCAAGCTAATCTCGCAATGTATTTTCCAAATTTTAATACAAATCTTGATATTCACGTTGCTTTATGCGCACGCGCACATAAAGATTTACGCGACTTTAACTATTTGTTCAGTGTTTTAAAAGATAACAGTTGTGTTCAGTTATGTGAAAGTGCTGAAACAAGTTTAAAAGACTGGTGTCGTCGATTTTGCTACCGCATTTATGCAAAATGGACACAGTCTGGAAGAAGCACAGATAAGTTTCGGAAGAAACATGAGATTTGGCTACAGGCTGCAATTCAATGGCCGGAATTACAGAATGAAAATATGGAACCTTCTACAGAAAATATAAGTGACGTCATCGAGCCCATAATTTCTCCTGCTAAATCTGATGCTTCAACTTGTACACATCCTAGTCCTCGTAAATCTTTTGAGGACCTTAGTAACCGGCAAAAAAGAAGACGCACTGAAGATAGTCTTTCATGCAGCAGTAGCAGCGCTGAAATTATGTTTTCGGCCGAAAGGGCGCTTCAAAAGGCAGGACAAAGCGATACAGCTTATGTTATGAAATACTTGACGGAGAATCCAGAAGAGGCCTCAAAAATCAAAGCCTTCATTGAAGGTAAATCAATTCAGGTACGGGAAATATCCCCTTTGAAGGCATTGGCTCTTTATGTATCGATGAACTTATCGAAATGGCGCTATAACACTCTTCGGGATTTCAACACTCAAGAAGGAGCTCTTCAATACCCGAGTTACTACATGTTGGTTAAAGAAAAAATTAAGTGCTATCCGGCCAAAGAAGATCTCACAGTTACAGAGAGCTCTGCAAAAATCAAATTACAAGCCTTGATGGATTTAACCTCAAGAAGACTTATTAGGTCGTTAGAAACCCCTGTTGATCCCAATCAACAGCTCGTATTGACCAGCAAATGGGGTTTTGACGGATCATCTAGCCAAAGCATTTATCATCAAAGGACGAGTGAAGATGAGCAAATCGATCTTGCTAGTAATTTTATGATTAGTCTTGTACCACTGCGGCTCGTCTCAAAAGGTGTAACAATTTGGGAAAACGAGCGACCATCTTCCACTTCATTTTGCCGGCCAATATTGTTTAAGTTTATAAAGGAAACCAAAGAAAATGTGCAGAGAGAGATGGCTGAAATCGAAGCAGAGATTGAAGCCTTAACTCCATCCACCATCACTGATGGAATTAGTGTCAAACACCAACTGCTGTTGACAATGATTGATGGTAAAATTCATTCCATTATATCCAATACAGCAGCTTCAGTGTGTGACATATGCAAGGCTTGTCCTAAAGAAATGAATAATTTAGAGTTAATCAAAGATAAACACGCAAACGAGGACATGTATAAATATAGCTTAAGCACCCTTCACGCTTGGATTCGCTCAATGGAATGCTTATTACACATTTCCTACAAATTAGACATAAAATCATGGCAAGTAAGGGGTGATATAGCAAAAAGGCAAGTTGATGACAGGAAGAAAAGAGTTCAAGAGGCTGTAAGAAGAGAAACGGGCTTACTTCTCGATGTTGTGAAACAAGGCAGTGGATCCACCAACAATGGCAACTCGGCAAGGAGATTTTTTGAAAACTACACTAAATCTGCTGAACTGACCGGAATAGATGCTATGCTTTTAAGAAAAATCTGTGTGATCTTGCAGTGTATTTCATCAGGAGAGAAGATCAACGTAACTAAATTCCGAGAGTTCTGCTTTGATACTGCTAAGCTTTACGTGGAGTTATACCCATGGTATTATATGCCTTCTTCACTTCATAAAATTTTAATGCATGGGCCAGACATAGTTCAGAACATGTCAATTGTGCCCATTGGTTTTCTATCCGAAGAGGCATCTGAGGCTAGAAATAAAGATTTTAGAAAATATAGAGAGGGGCATTCTCGAAAGCATAGCAGTATCTCATGCAATGAAGATATTATGCACAATCTTTTACTGTCTTCTGATCCACTTGTTACAAGTATCCGTCCAAAAGGAAATAAGTTTGTAAAAAAATCTTCTTTTAAGGAATTTTATGAGCTTACGGATTCTGAGAAAAGTGATATCGAATTTGTTAACATAAATGATTTAGCGGACATCGATTCTGAATTTGAATTAATTGATGATGATGATGATGACGAAGATAATTAAATGATGTTATTGTTTTAAAATGTGTAACTTAGTAAATTAGAGCTTACATCTTAATTATTTATTGTACTTTTAATGAAACTAGGTAATTTATTATCAACTTACTTAAAAGTCATACTCTCATCAGTTCTTGTGAATATTTTTGTTAATATATATTTCTGTATATATATAATATATTTATAGACCTCTTAATAAGTCTGTCTGCGGTTTAAAGTAAATACAAATGGGGAAAAAACGTTTTTTTTTTTAAATTTTCATTTCCTTTTATCCCAGAAAGTGCACATTTGGCGCACTATGTGTCTTAGTATTAAATATAGCTCTTAGTAATAGCATTACGATATTAGAGACCGCTACTTGAAACAAGCCCGGAATCAGGAGGGAGAGAGCTCGATACACTCATTTTCATAGTAAAATTTCACATTTTCTCAAATTACTCCCGAAATATGGGAGTTATGAAGAAATTCATCACCACAATTTATGAAGGCATTAAGTAATCGAATAAGATGGCATCATTAGTTTGTCATAATTTTACTCTTATTTTTCGGACATGTCTACGTCCAACCGCTCCCATACATTCGTTCCACTGTGCGCTGTATGCCTGTATGTCGCGCGACATAATGTTGTTTCACAACTTTTGGCATCGTAAATAAACCATAAAACGCACTAATCTTCTTTCGTGAAATGGACTTTAGTTAGTGTCTGCTGTCAAACCCTACACCAAGGCAAGGACTACTAAAGTCCATTTCACGAAAGAAGTCCCGCGGACAATTGTGGAACTAAATTTGAAACATCGGCCATGTTGTCGTTTGTCGATGTTATCAAGGTGCGTTTGTTGTGGTAGATATTTTGTGAGTTTTTTATTGGATTAGTGCGTTATAAGGTTTATTTAAGATTCCAAAAGTTGTAAAAAGTGCAGGTCGATAGTACATACAGCGCTGCGTCTGCGGGACTTCTTTCGTGAAATGGACTTTATCCAGATTCTTGTTAGTCTCTGGTTTCATCACTGTCAACAACTGACATTGACAGTGACTATTGACATCTTACAAAAAGCCTGTTCAGCTCCATGGTTCAGATTGATTTCAGAAAACGTTAGATATTGTAGCATAAAACCGATGTAAGAAAGCAGGATGGCTTTATGCACTGATTACCAGTGGACGGACATAAGTGATATGAAGCCCTGTGCTATTTATATAAACATAACATCAATGCAATCATAAATAATTTATAATTCTCTATACTGAATGTTATTTTGTAAAAAGCTTTAAACTTTGTAAAAACCATAACAAAATCATATTATAATGACTTCCCTTTTATTACTCAAGTCGATGTTGTTTGCTAATGCAATCCAAAACAGTAAAAAAAAGAAGAAGAGCAAGATCAAGAAATCGTACGTATATAATTATTACCTTCTTAGCAGAAAATGTATTGTATTACTGTTTGTTTTTGTTTCACCAATTACTATCTTCGCGAGTACAACGCTAGTAGTACTTTGTGTTATTGGAAGGAACAGCTTCATTCAATGGTTCACTTCACTTCTTAGCTTTCTTACTTTCAACTTGAGCTTTGTTTCAGTTCCAAACCTAAAATTAAGATGGTAGCAACCCAAAGTATGTGTAGAATATGCAATGATGAACCAGGAGATATACCAATATTCAATAATTTTGTACAGCCAAACATTCCTGAAGAGGTACAGAACTTTTCAGGCATAGCGGTAAGTTTTAAATAATAGTTTAGTTTATTTAAAAAATAAGAACACAAATCATAATCCATTTCAACAAGCATATTCAAAATATTTTATTTAAATTCTGGCTTTTTTATTTAAATTCTGATTGGAAGTTTTTTGTAAACATCTATCAAATCCAATGTACTTGAGTAACATCTGCCTGAGTATCTGTAAGAAAATTTACCCAATAAACTTCTTTTCTAGTTAAATAGTGAGGACAACAATTTATCAAAACATATGTGTCAAAGCTGCCTGGATCTTTTAAATGGATGTATAATGTTTAGAGAAATGTGTCAGCGGACTAATAAACTTCTTATTGAAGTTTCTATAAAAAAAGGTATAGAATGCAACCATATTTTATTATAAAATCATTGCTTATTTAATTATTAACTACTAAACTGAACCAATAATCCCGTGATTTCCCTAAATCTGACTCGATTACCTCCTTCCCTTAATTTCGTATTTTTTTCCAGCTCCTACTCTTTTCTTTAATGTGTTTTTCAGCCTATTCAGTCCCGCTGGGTTAACCCCTCCCTCATGGCTTTCCAATTTTGTATTAACATTTGCCTTCTCCAACCAATCTATCCGTGAAATCTATTATAAAATATAAATTCTACTGCTTTCTATATACACAGCCTAAATAGCAAGCATCTGCCTGGTCATCACAACAATCCAAAGTAATTATTTATTTATTTTTAAATTAAAGTTTTTTTTATAGAATTCACTCCAGATTGTCAAACTTATGAAGAGGGGCATGATGTGGATGATGCCAAAGCAGATAGTGAAGACTCTTACAATATTCCTTCTCCAGAATTTACTATGGATAACTCTGATCTTCTGTCACTTTGGGGCTGCTCAAATTGTGGTGAAGAATTTCATGTTATGGTTAGTGCCATGTATGAAATATTTTTTAAATTATAACTTGAACTTTACACTTTTTTACTTTCTTTCTCTTCCATCAAACATACAAAAACCTTGTGCTATTATTATTTCATTAACCTGGCCCCTTATTCGTACACACTTTGATGCAACTTCGATTTGGAAAGTGGTATGTCTATCTCACTCGCTTTCGTAATGCGAAAAAAAGACAGAAATATAACTTTTCGAATTGAAGCATTTTTCATAAAATTATTTTTTGGCAGGCCACCTACAGCAGACATATTATCAAGTGCAATGCCCAAGCAACAGATGCGCCCAAACCAACGGAAGAAGTAACCAAAAGGAAGTTCCTATGTGACATCTGCGGGAAGACTGCTTTCTCAAATGCCAGTCTTCTTGTTCATATGTAGGTATAATATCATTTATTAAGTACAAGATTTAAAACTTATAAACATTGCTGTTTCTGTAGTGAACAAACAACAGGACACGCACGACAGGATATTAAGTGCCCCATTGTTTTTGGAACAGCACCACATTTTCACTCTAGGGCAGAGAAATCATTCATTCATTTATGAATCTCCACCTCGAAACCGGCAGTTATCCGCGACTTAAGACTATATATATAGGCGCATCCGACGCAAACAGTTTGCGTCGGATGTTCCTAAAGATAAAATGGGCTGCAGCCCATTTTATTTTTAGGAACTTTAACAAAACTTAAACTTGAACTTTTAAAACTTTACGCCCGGGCGTAAAGCTTTTCATCCCCCGTAGCAAACAATGAAGAACAGGGCGCGCCCTGTTCTTCATTGTTTCCACTACAGACCTACAAGTCACGAAATATCACTCCACTCCAGAATTAGCTGTTTACCTATATCTTGTAGGAAGTGGTAAGATGAACTAGAAAAATTCAACGATCAGTGGTCCACATTAGTTCTCTGGCGATCAGGCTCGTTCCAATCCTTTTGAAAGTCCTCGATACTCGTGTGGGCAGTAAGGTCTAATGACCCTATACACCCTAGTGTAGTTATTTTAAACTATCGAAACTTTTTTCCTTATAGGGCCATCCACGAAAACGTGTTCCCTTTCAAATGCGACGTTTGTCCGTACCAAGGTCGAACAATGGATCTCCTGAAGGTGCACAAAAGATCTCACTTGGTTGACAAACCATTTAAATGCACACAATGTCCTAAGGCCACCACTACGTCCAGTAATCTTGCTAAGCATATGCGGCATGTGCATAGTACTACGAGACCGTTTAAGGTATTTCTTGATTTTTTTCTAGATTTACCTAAAAAAATATCATTAAAAAAAATCAGGAAAAGGCACACCCTCTCCGGAGCGTGAAAGAGTTCGAACTATACAAGACGTCCCAACTCCATCTCTTTCCCACACAAATAAAATTTATATAATACTGTTAATAAGAGGTGGTAGTCAGGGTCATTATGAACAGCCCTTAAACCTCAAATTTATTTCGTGCCAAACAATATTCAAACTTATTCTGCTGTTTGTAGTTTTTAACCTTATTTTTTGTGTTAAAAAAACAAAAGAGTAAACTTATTTTATTAACATTTTACTTTTCAGTGTACTTATTGTGAAAAGGCTTTCTCATACCAGCATGACATGAAAAGGCATGTTAAAGATATACATTTAAGGCAGGGCACTGCAGAATGCGAAATCTGCCATAAGAAGTTTAATACTAAGTAAGTATTCTAATACTCATCAACATGTTTAATACAATATTACAAACAGGCATATTCCCAAATCAGCTTAAACCCTCAAATATTTTATTTTTTCACAAAAAGACAATTCTGTTTCTATACTATTATTCTACCACCAACCACCTCTGCCAAAGAGCGATGGAACATAGCTTTCTTAATATTAGACTCTCCGATCGCATGCGCAAATTAATGCTCCGATGAATGTCTGAATACGGTCTAACACAGACGACGCCGATGTAAGTGATAAGTCTGCCAGGTTAAAATGAGACTGGGCGGGTCACGTTTCTAGCATATGGTATGTAGCCGGATAGATGGGCCAAGATAGTCACACAACGGGTGCCTGAAGACGGCCGTCGAAACCGAGGCAGCTCCAAAAAATTCTGGCGTGACGATCTGGACTCATTCTTAACGGATTGCTGTGGGACAGAGTAAGCTGATATAAAAAAAATATCTCCCAAGCCAAAATGTAAAAACATAAGACTCTTTTTTTTTGGGGCAGTCGTGTAAAAAGAAATGTCTAATATCATTTATGTGGCTTGTTTCAGGAAAATTTTACAAGGTCACAGATGGAAAATTCACAAGATTAAAGGCGAAAGACAGGGTCGCCTGCCGTCGTACTTACAATGTCAAACGGAAACACCACATAATGAGAACAACATACAGGGCAACACAAATAACTGTGATCAAAATTATTGATAGCATCTGCCTAAACCTTTTCCAAAAAGGTGGGCTTCAAGTCTAACTAGGTTCAGATGAATACTAGTACTTAACCGACTTCGTAAAAAGAGGAGGTTCTTTAACATAAAGCTATGTTTATCTGATTCCACAACATGTAGGTACATACGTTATTACTGTTATTAGATTAGAAGTCCAGGCCACGATCAAAAGAAAACTCAAAAAATAACAGTTCTGGCAGCTATTCGTTTTTATTACGCCATACTTTTGTGTATGTAATTGACTGAATATTTTAGATCGGGACTCAAGTATGTAAAGCCAATATGTATTTGTGGCAGTTGTGGTCATAAAACGTGGGAGCGAGATGACATAAGACACTAGACAGTATAGCTTTAGAAATCTCCTACTAAATATTCACCGTCCTACTCGCACGCATTCTGACCGGAACTGCTACGAGTCTTGTCAATTAGTATAATAAAAAGTATTAAAAGAGAGTGGGAGAGTAGAAACGCCACTTGATCTCAAAATTGGAAATGAGGCTCTTTACTCTTTGTTATGTAGATTAGAACCAATATGTAGGCAAGCGCACGACCTTCTCGTTTAGAACAACTACAAAAACAAATAGGTAGGTACTTATTTTCTTACTGAAGTTGTCATAATGTAGATTTAAATCATAGATGTGCCCTCATTGCACTTACTGCCGCACTCAGAGAGCTTTAATGATTACTTAGGCCATCACTTAGTAAAGGTTTTGACAGTTTTGTCATACAAAAGTATGTCAAATCTTTACTAAGTAACGGCTTAAGTAATCATTAAATATCTATGAGTACCGCAGTTAGTCGCGTGTAAAAGTGGATATGAGCGAGCTCACACATCCCACATGAAATGATAGACGACGACGACGACGTGAAGTATGAATAAGCAAGACAATATTATTCAAATCTCATTGTCAACGAAATAATCGTGAACATGTTTTCGCGCAGTATGACGAATCTTTGATTTAAATCTCTGGAAGTGACTTTATTGTTTCTTTGCAAAAAGGGGATAGTGATATTCCGATATTTCTTCCTGTACATCTCGCATCTCATTTACGCATCTAACAATAATTGCATTAAACACTATCATTCGTTTACCGGAGCTCATTTGCCTTTTTTTTTTTTGGCGGGTGGAAAATTATCAAATAACCCCTCCCGCTCTTGGGCAGAGCGGAAGGGAGTGTCAGACTTCTACTGACTAAATACCACCCATGTTCCTTCTTAGCCCTTGCGCCGAGGCCGCGGTCTCTTTCGAACAACCCGTAGCCTCGACGGGGAGCTCATTTGCCTTAGTTGCTAGGTATGTGGTAGAAAACATTATGAGGCTTACTAAGGAGCAGGTCCCTACCATGTCTTGTTTTATTCTTATTCCAGCGTGGAATAACAATAAAAACAAGACTGCTTGGTATGGCACTAGTTGAGCGGAATAAAGCAAAAAAGTGATTGATCCTTCTCCATTTCTTTAAAATGTTAAGACCCCGTTCACACGGTGATGATGATCAGGGGGCCCAAAATGGCCGCTTGAGCAGAATCATAATAGGATAATATATAAAAAGAATTGAGTTAAAATTCAATTATCTTTATCAGTAACAGCCATGGAGTCTGGATTTGTGCCCGGTTGATGGCAATTGGCTCGCCCCCTATTACAAGGGACTTAAACATAACTGGGCGAAATGTGGGTGTACTATTAGGTACACCTGTGCCTATCCCTTCGGAGGCGTGATGTTATGTTAAAATTGGTAAAAAGTTCACAGACGCAGTTATTTTAACGCAATTCATATTATTATCCTATTATGATCTGCTAAAGCGGCCATTTAAGACCCCCAGATAGATATTTTTCGATGGAAAGTTGAGATCACATCAACATCCAAATGCAGTATGAAACTGCTATGTCATACTAATCGTACTGACCATCGTAGTTTGAACTGAGGCTCATTCTGTCCCTATAGTGATAAAGTTTATCATTATTTATATAATGAAATACCTATCCATTTGTACTTACTGTAAAGTATTATTTTACTATAGAATAGATTTTGTATTTTTTACATACGAATTTATAATAATTTATGAAAATTATATTATTTACTTAAAGAAAAAGAACAATTATTATGTATTCAAGAAAATTACAAACGATTGGAGTAGATATGAAGGTAATTAAGATGATAAAATGTTAATAACTTATGTATCTTCTTTTTATAAATACATAATACTTTATTATACTATTAATGGTAATTTATTTGTGCTATTAAACCTTTTCTATTAGCAATTGTCGTTCATTGATATCTTAAGGGCAACAATACAATAAAAACTGATTGGGGATTGCTATGTTTTCCAATGGGCGTCTTCACCGTTTTAGATACGAAATAGCGAGGAAAAGGAACGGACTTGTTACAAGTAATTGTGTACCCTTTTTATAAAATGAATAATTTTAAAATTGTTATAGCAGTTCTGTCATGTTTCTTACTGTGTGTCGCATTCGACCTGCCTAGAGATGGGTGCCAATCAGAATTAAGTATCAACAACAACCATTACAATGTCACGAATTCATACCATGTCGGTGATGCGTATCCTACGGATGCACACTATGACGTTTTTGGCAATCTATTCTATGTGGAATCTGGACGAAATGAAAACGGATACTACTTTAACGCTAACATTATAAAGTTCAAAACTGCAGCTCCTGAGAAAATACCAGGTGAGATATTTTTTTGTAACTAGTTCATTCAAAATTAGTAGTAACTGTGGAACTGTGTCGCAAACTATGCTCCACCTCATATTATCCTTCTTTTTTGGATTTTGGGAAATCATCAAATGACTCCTCCCGCTCTGGGCAGAGCGGTAGGGAGTGTCAGACTTCTACTAATTAGCCAGTAGAAGTCTGACACTCCCTACCGCTCCACCCATGTTCTTTCTTAGCCTTTTGTGTAGAGGCCGCGGTATCTCTTTCGTACAACCCGCAACCACCTCATATCCTGCCTTAGCCCAAACACATGTAGCTGAAGTGACTTTTACGCTGCCATTTCCCAGTTACCCAATAACCAGTAAATTAAAACTCAAAAATATCCCAATCAATAAAAGAATAACCCATAACCCGACCTCTTATGCCCGGCCCCACGTTGGGCGCCACAATGAGAAGAGGTTTCAGGGAACAGAAAAACGGTCTTAGATTGGGTGTAAAAGTTTATTCACAGCTTGACACGTCCACGAATAACATTCCGAACTCTTGTATATAATGTGTCAAGCTGTGAATAAACTTTTACACCCAATCTAAGACCGTTTTTCCGTTCCCTGAAATTGCCTGAAACCTCTTCTCATATGTGCCCCACACTCTTTTTTCGTCCACAGGGAACAATATGTTTATTGAACGAGTGTTCAATATATTCTCTACCTATTTGGCCCTTACCCTTACTCGTACCACCCCGCCACACTGAGCCAGTAGTTTTAAACCAGCCTCTGAATAATCTCTCTCAGACCCAGTACCCTTTGCTGCCCTCCCAAGGTACGCGCTAAGCCGGGCTGGGTACCCCAGAGGAGCCAGGGTCCCTGGCCCCTGCGTGCCCTTAGTGCGCTGTCACTTAATATTTTTTTAGCCCTGGTTGGGGGCCTTACACTCAAGGCATCCACAGGATACTCCAATTAAGCAGAAGGGAGCCTCATAAGTTGACCAGCGAGATGCCATGTTGTAAAAAAATATATTAATAATTCGTTCGCGGCTGAACTCATACTTATTTTTTTTTTGTCACAGGTTTACCAGAAGACACTAGTTACTCTATTGCTGTCGATAAAAACGAAAAGAAAGTTTACTTCGGCACAGGAAAGGGTATATTTAAGTATAATTACGAAAGTAGCAATGCCACACCTGTCTCTAGCAATACCTTCAAACTTGATATGATATTTGTAGACAAGGACAGTAATAAATATGTTACAGAAAACAATGACGGAGTCGCAGAATTGTATTTGCTAGATGGGGAAATGATGAAGAAAGTACGGTTCAATAGTCTTGAAGCACTGAACGAATTAACTATTGATGAAGAAAACAACTTCTATTATTTAAAAGATGAAAAACTATTCGTATTGAAATCTTCTCTTTCATCGCCTATTTGTATTGGTAACGTCGCCTATGATGGCATGGCGCAAATAGCTGTCCACAATGATAACATCTTCATAGCTAGTGACGACTTGATGTATTTTCATGAAAATGATACGGGGAATCTTAAAGTAGTCGACAATGCTCCAGAAAATGTAACAGCAATAGCTTTTGATGCAAACGGCGATTTTATTCTAGGTGTTCGTGGCCAAATTATAAAATATACGAAAAATGAATGCCACTTGAGGAAGTCTAAAGTACTCAATGACGATTAAAGCACTACCGTAATATTAGTGTGTAAAAGAATATATTTTGTGTAATCATTAAATATGTAGGTACAGGTACTTCTTTGGCTGAAAAATAAAATGTAACAATATATTTTTCAAACTTTTATTTAAAAAATACAAATAAATTACATTCTCATTAATTGTTAATTATATTATTATTACAACTGACGCAATAGCAAAACAGTAACTAATAGGCACTGGATATTTTACCTAGGTCAGGGTAGTTACTCATTAAAAAAAGGTAGGTATACAGGATGTTTTTTTTTAAGTGGAAACTAAAAGGCAAAAGTTGATTTTGTAAGTTGAAAAACAAAACCATCACAAATGCACATTAATGTGCAAACAAAAAAATGTAAGAAAAACAAAATATACACGAAAGAAATACATACTTGTTTGGTGTATAATGAGAGTCCGCCTTTCTTTTAGTTTGACGTCCGTCATTAGTTTATTAGATATAGTTAGTGGATACAGCTCTGGAAAATTACTGGTTTTCTGACCTGACCCCGGTAGCAGCAGATGCTGTACTCACTTGCAGGTATAGCACCGCCAGAAGTTCGCTGAACAGTGGCAAGCTCTAGCAAGAGAGCCAAAATGGTTTCAGAACACGACACCCTTGTATCGCAGGCTGAAAAGCCGAAACAACTTTCTAAAGTGTCACCCCACTCACTGGCGAACGGTTTACGGAAAGACGAGGTGGCGAGGTAGTAGTGCATCCTTACCTACCCCCATGCGTTCCACCTGCTGAAAATTTCCCACCTGGACATGAGTTGGTCGACCGGGAAGTCTTTAAATATAGACTCCAGATCCAGGTTGGTCGCTGCAAGGAAAACCTGCTGAAGTGGAGATTCATAAATGAATCTACCCTTTTTTTATGGTGGGTGGAAAATCATCAAATAAGGGTCCCGCTCTTGGGCAGAGCGAAAGGGAGTGTCAGACTTCTACTGACTAAAAACCACCCATGTCCCTGCTTAGCCCTTCATGTCGAGGCCGCGGTATCTCTTGCGAACAACCCGCAGCCCCGACGGGCAATAAATCTACCCTGGAGTGTAAATGTGGTGCTGTTTCACAAACAATGGGGCATTTAATACCGTGTTCTGTTTCTTCACAAGACAGGAACTGATGGACGCTACCGAAAGCGCCAATTTTAGATTGCCATGAACACGCGCTATACACCACTATTGATAGTCTTCTTGTAAATCACAGCTTCCTGTTCGTTAATCTAATGATGGAGATGTAACATCACGCCTGTAATCCCCGAAGAGTTGGGCAGAGGGGTACCTCTCAGTACACCGACATTTCGCCAGTTATATCTAACTCCCATGTATTAGGGAGCAAGGCTATTGCCATCAACCGGGGGCCAAAATTCAGACTCCGTAGCAGCTGCTACTGAGAAATTCCTGATGGATAAACCCAGAAGTGCTTTGCCAGACCTAAGAATCGAACCCGGGACCTGATGCACAGCAGCGCGCTTGCGAACACTAAACCAACGAGGCAGTCATATAACAGTTTTATCAAATTCGGCTCTGTGACGTCGAGTATTTTTCGCTATTTTCAACCGACTTCCAAAAAGGAGGAGGTTCTCAATTCGTGTTAAAAAAGTGAAAAATAAACTTCACAAGAAAAATCAGCTTCTGAAGTTGGTGGCAAAAAAACAAAATCAGACAAACAAAATGTCACCGACTTCAGAAGCTGCTTTTTCGTGTGCGTTACCCCAACAAGAAAGTATCTCCTAGAGTTATATGAGTAGAACGTATAGTTGGTGCCTTATCTGCTGTAAATGTGCCCCCACATAAAAAATGTGTGCCCCCTGTCGTTTCGAAAAAAAATCGAAAAAACGATTCTTGCTGGGGTAACGTTTTTCTAGCAGGAAAATTCTAAACGAATGATCGGAGAGAGAAAAACTGTGCATGGCCAGATAGCTTATATGTGTGCCAAAATGTGCCCCCAAAAATAAAATCTGTGCCCCTTCAGATTTTCGAGATATTGCATTTCCTGCTGGAGTAACGTTTTGATGAATAGTATATCTCTAAAACCATTGCATGTGCCCCTGTAGAATAAACATACGCGAGTAGCTCTTAATGTGTGCCCCTTTGTGCCCCAATTAGATTTTAGAAAATATTTATAGTTTTCAAGTTATCGCGGTTTTATGAAAACCCGAAAAAACATCGCAGCGCCTAAATGAGACACGGCATAACTTCGCTGAAAACTGTATTCGGTCTTTCTTGACGCTAATAATAACCATACAAAGTTTCAAAAATGTTCATGCATGCGTTTTTGAATAATCTTGCTAAATGTAAAAACGATGGTGTCATAACTTTGACGGCAAAATACAAGGAACTGGCACAATCCCAGATGTGTAGGTGTAAACCAAAATCTTGTGCCTTTAGTCAAAAATATATGGTGAAAATATTGAGCTTCAAATGTTACGCATTAAGTAAATATAAACAAAAAACCAAAATATGTAAACAACGGCTGGTTATCCGACCAAATCTGAATGACTACTAAAAAGCGGCGGATTGGTACAATGGATGACCTTCTTAACTTTACTCACCAACCGGTTGAAACGTGTTGGGCCTGAGTACACTGAAGTAGAAAAGAAGTAATATTATAAACTTGTGTGATTAGATTATATTCTACAAGCTGTTTCCGTGACTTTGTACATAAATAAGTACATTGTAAAATTAGCTTATGTGCTATTCCAACATATTATTATAACCTAAGTATCTTTTTAATTCCAAATTTCATTGAAAACATTCAGTATTTTGTGTGGACGGAGGACATAGGTCTGTACATCTAGACGTTAGCATTTGTAATATTAGTCGAAAAAGGTATCAAGGTATAAAGACCAAACATTGGATTAGCGATTATTTTTATTAATAAAATATATGTACAGTACCCGGCGCTAAATATTGCACATCGACCTTTGGAAAGAGACAATCGGGTAATTTTGGCTTCGTAGAGCGTTATCTCTGTCGCACTAGTGTGCGACGTTTGCGCCTATGTGATGTTTTGTCACTTGTCAGTCGTTGTTCAAGTGCGATAGAGTGCGGTCGCGTCCAGTTCAAAATATATATTAAGAGTTGTTAACACCCCCAAATTTAAATAATTTAAAGTTGTACTATGGCATCTTTAGGAAAAGGAGGGAAACCTTTACGAGGTCAGTCACGCGAAATTATCTACAATGTTTATAAATATTTTGTAACCAAAGCTGACAGAATTAAAAAAAATGAAGATGAAAATATAAGTTGTTATTTTAAGAAGGTTCAAGAGCGAGTTGCAAATGCCACTGGAATTTCAAGAAGAACTTTGAACAATATATTAAACGAAGTCAGTACTGAAACACATACTACTGAAAATAAGTTCAGCACTCCAAAAAAAGGGAGACCAACAAATCAATTTCGTTTGGATGTGGACGATTTGATGTTGTTCGAAGAATTGGGTATGATTTTCACTTACGATTTAAAGAACTGCCAACAATAAAATCATTAAAAGCTAAATTATCTGAAGCTATTAATTACAATATAAATATTTGTATGGCCTGCAGATAGTTGTTTCGGGTCTGGGTGTGTTTGTGTATGTGAGTTTAAGTGTTTGTAAACGCACCCGCGATACAGGAGATATTACTAATGTGGGGCAACGTTTTTTTTAAAAAACAAAAAAAAATGGGTCTGAAAAGACGTTTAGAAAAATACTTCACTAGATGGGATTTCGGTTCTCTAAACTGGAAGATAATCAAAAAGTTCTAATGGAAAAGCACGATGTAAGTCTCAAACGAATGGAATACCTCGACAAAATATCGACTACATGGATGAGTCTTACATACATCATCCCACACCAAAGGGAAATCTTGGAGTGATGATAAGAAAAAAGGAGTAAAAAAGGCAATTTCTTAAGATCAACGTTTGATAATAGTTCATGCGAGAAATGAAAAATGGCTTTGTGCCAGGTGCCTTTTTAACGTATAAATCCACGGACACTACAGGTGACTATCACAATGAAATGAATAACGATAACTACGAAAAATGGCAGGTTAATCAATTAATCCCAAATATACCCAGTGATTCTGTTCTAGTTATCGTTAATTCTAGTTATAGTTATTAATAAATATGTTGAAAGACCCCTGAACTCAAACACCATTAAACAGGAAATGATCAACTGGTTAAACAGACACGAAATTCTAGTTAATCCAAAATTAACAAAAAACCCAGATTTATGCTATTATATGTCAGCACAAGGAGAGGTATATAGAGCTTTCCGTGGACAAAGTACTTGCCGAACATGGGCACACTGTGTTGCGATTGCCACCATATCAGCCGGATTTTAATCCAATTGAAAATATATGGTCTCAACTAAAAGGCTATGTAGCCTCTAGAAATGTGGGTATGAATTTAACTACAGTAAAAACATTATAGATTGAAAAAGTAAACATGATCGGGGCTGAAGGGTGGAAAAAGGTTTGCGATCATGCAATCAAAATGTGAGACTGAATATAGAAGCATTCAACACGGTTTAGACAATTACACTGATAGACTCATTGATATAAAAACTAAAGATACGGTCGTCCGAACATTTGCTCGACGCGTTCGCCATACAGAGAAACACTAACGCTATCTATTAGAACTACAGGCTGCTCGTAAACGTAACCTTGTATGAGCGACGTGGTATTTTCAAGGTATAAAGAAATTAAATAAAGCTTTTAATTTAAAAAAAAATGTTTATTGCAGTTTGTTTGTATAAAATAAAATAAGATTCGCGACCGTAACAAATGTGAATTTACTGATTAAAATCAATGCCTTTTTCATCAAATAGTCACTCAAGTTAGTTTTATATATTATGAACTGAGAGGGTTGTATTGGTGATTTAAATCATTATTACAAATCAATATCATTCAATATTTACAGAATAATAATAATTTCCACATCAACAAGATCTTTCAATTATTTAAAGCTCCCAAAAATAAGCCCATTTAAAACATTTGAACGCGACTGTACGAACAACGCTTAGATGTAATACGTCCAACAGAGAAGGTAATCCATTTGTATGTATCCCCCGCTTTTTTTATTCATTCGAATTTGGTCGGATAGCCAGTCGTTGTTTACATGTTTTGTTTTTTGTTAATATTTACTGAATGCGAAACATTCCAAGCTGAAAATTTTCGCTATATATTTTTGACTAAAGGCACTTATTGTTGGTGTACACCCACACATCTTGGGTTAAGCCGGTTTCTTTTATTTTGGCGTCAAAGTTATTACACTGTTGTTTTAACTTTTACCAATATTATTCAATAACGCTTGCATGTGCATTTTTGAAACTTTGTATGGTTATTATTAGCGTCAAGAAAGACCGAATACAGTTTTCAGCGAAGTTATGCCTTGTCTCATTTAGGCGCTGCGATGTTTTTTCGGGTTTTCATAAAACCGCGATAACTTGAAAACTATAAATATTTTCTAAAATCTAATTGGGGCACAAAGGGGCACACATTAAGAGCTACTCGCGTATGTTTATTCTACAGGGGCACATGCAATGGTTTTAGAGATATACTATTCATCAAAACGTTACTCCAGCAGGAAATGCAATATCTCGAAAATCTGAAGGGGCACAGATTTTATTTTTGGGGGCACATTTTGGCACACATATAAGCTATCTGGCCATGCACAGTTTTTCTCTCTCCGATCATTCGTTTAGAATTTTCCTGCTAGAAAAACGTTACCCCAGCAAGAATCGTTTTTTCGATTTTTTTTCGAAACGACAGGGGGCACACATTTTTTATGTGGGGGCACATTTACAGCAGATAAGGCACCAACTATACGTTCTACTCATATAACTCTAGGAGATACTTTCTTGTTGGGGTAACGCACACTGCTTTTTCTTGTGAAGTTTATTTTTCAATTTTTTGTTTTTCACTTTTTTTAGTTTTAGGAGTCGGTTTTTTTTTTGCAAAAATGTTTTACCATTGTAAATTCGGTAATCCATGTCCACTTGAAACATGTAGTCTTTATTAGAATCTATTTAAATAAATCAAACTGAATGCATGAACGCAAATGAAATGATTAAACAATTTACATACAATATATTGTATACATGGAAACACACCACAGTAAAAAATATATGGATCAACTGATCCTCAAATATAATGGGATGGGGAAGTAAGGACTGTGATTTTAATGTTTAACCTACAACAGAAGAGACACAATTAAGCTAAAACCGTCAAAACACATCTAATAACTGGTCATTCCAATTGCACCTACTTTAGGTTCTGATAGAACAATGTTACAACTATAATATCATAAAAATACTGTTTCTGTAGGGTCTATGCCACTGCAACAAAAGTAGCCACCTAAGTCCAAATCGCGTAATTTGGAAGTAACATCAACACAACAAGAAGCACTGCTTCCTTAATGATTTATAAGCACAATAAATTCTTCATTTGATTCACAAACAAAAGATGAGCAACAATCTAAAGATTCATTTGTTCACACTTTGGATTTTATTCTTATTACTATTCACTTAAAAATACATTCTTACCATAATAATCAATAACCAAAAATTATTGACAAATAAGTTTCATTCAATTCTTTTCAGATAAGTATTTGTCTCGAAAATCATTCAATGTGGTAGTATACTTTGAGACATCATAGGGAATGTAATTGGCTGAGCCTGAGTGTTACTTAATGCCATTGGTTGACTAGTGCTGGAGATAGTAATTTGCTGGGTGGATGTTTGATGTACAAGCTGTTGCGCCGAGGGAACAAGCTGCTGCTGTGCCGATTGCTGAGCAGCTAGTTGCTGAGCCGATTGCTGCGCTACCATCTGTTGAGCAGACTGTTGGGCTGCTAAGTGTTGTGCCGATTGTTGTGCAGCCAAGTGTTGAGCTGATTGCTGGGCAGCCAGTTGCTGAGCTGATTGCTGCGCTACCATCTGTTGAGCAGACTGTTGTGCTGCTAAGTGTTGAGCTGATTGTTGGGCAGCCAAGTGTTGAGCAGACTGCTGCGCTGCCAAATGTTGCGCGGACTGCTGAACAGCTAAGTGCTGAGCAGCTAAGTGTTGTGCTGACTGCTGTGCAGCCATATGTTGTGCTGACTGTTGCGCAGCCATATGTTGCGCTGACTGTTGAGCTGCCAAGTGCTGTGCTGATTGTTGGGCAGACTGCTGAACAGCTAAATGTTGAGCTGATTGTTGCGCAAGATGCTGAGCAGATTGCTGGGCAGCTAAATGCTGAGCTGATTGTTGAGCAGCTAAATGCTGTACTGATTGCTGAGCTGCATACTGGTTGGCTTGATGTTGAGATGCCAGTTGTGGTTGTAATGCTGATTGCTGGACAAGTTGTTGCACAGCTGTTTGAGACGCATTGCTCATAAGCTGCTGTGCAGGCTGTGTCAAAGTTAGCTGTGCTGGAACTGCTACTACAGTTTGTCCTCCACCCATCAGTGTGCCTGAGTCACTAACTTGCATCAGTTGTTGGGCACCAGCACTTGTGACTATAAGTGCACCCGAGTTACCCATAAGCTGTTGAGTTGTGCTTACAGTAAGAATTTGTGGGGCAGGTGTTAACAGTTGAGCACGAGAAGCAGCAGGAGCCAAAGCCAAATTTGGTGTAGCTGCTGCAGGAACTAATGCTGGGAGAGCACCAGCAAGGCTCACTACAGGTGTGACACTGACAGTAGCCAAAGATACAGGCGCTGAGGTGCCATGTCTTGAAGTAATCACACAGGGCTGGCCAGTTCTCATTGCAGCTGTCTGTTCTAATAAAAATTCATTCATAGAAGTTAACTGAACATTCTTTTCAGTCAAGTCACCTACTTTTTTCAGTAAGACACTTATATTATCATGAAGTAATTTTATTTTATGATCCAAAACATCACAATTTGAGCATAAATTGGATGTGTGTAAAACTTGTTTATCAAAACCATTTTCTTCAAATGCAAATCTCCTCATTTTTGCTTCTGGAGGGGAATCATCGTCTCTGATTGGTGGTGGTGGTCGGCTGTATTGTGGTGGTAGTGGTGGCATATTATGTACTGAAACGATCTCATTACCACTTAACACTTCAGGTGGGTGCATATATTGACAGTCTTGATTAGTACAGCCATTCTGTACGAAAGCTTGACATATTGGTAAGTTCCGAACATTACGTGGCAATATCCCTGTGGCGAAGAAACTGTCTTCTTCTTCTACTGTGCTGTGTATGAATTTGCAGTTCTGTCTATAACAGCCTTTGTTTTGAAAATCATGGCAAAATCGAAACAGTTCCTTCAGACATGACTTTGGAGGTATCACATGAATGAACCGACAGTTGTCTCGTAAGCAGCAACCGCGAATATAATCTCTGCAATAACAGTTAGCGGCCGGAACCGACATCTCGCCGGATTCATTGGCGCTCATTTTGCCGTCCACGAGTACAACCCTTACGACCATCATTTATATGATTTATGATGTAGTATAAAACTCACATGTTCACATTGTTTGTATCACAATTAATGCTGGCGGTTACCTTATAGTCAGGAACGTATAATTTCTCGGCATTGTTCTCGATAACAATAAGTAAGTCCAACAATTTAATAGTACTTCGTTTCAATGCAAATTATTTATTTTGACGCGATTATCTTTTTGTCTGACTTTTGCAGATTTTTGACAAACTGAATGAATGTGAACGAATGAATTTATTATCAATGAAATGAACAATGAGTAAGGAAAACTAGATGTCTATGCTAACAAAATCGAAAATTCGATTTAGTTCGTTCAATTTGAAAATACAAAAACATGGCGGCGGCTGTTGAATGAGTAGTAAACACTGTATAGTGGATCTTGACTTTATTTACGAGTATTAATATGAGTTACATGACACAAATGATAGAGATTAACGAAAACAACTATAAATAAAACAAGGATAATCTTTAATCACATAATGAGGTAAGTTTCTATCTGCACTACAATACATAAATATTATATTGTGTCCCACGTTGCATTACTTGTTCTGTTTATTTTATGTGTTTTAGGTAACAGTGAAAAGAAGAATGTTTAAACAACAGCTATCACCCCGGACAGTTCACCCATACCAGACGACGGTTGTGCCTAGGAGTGAACAGCAATTTGCATCGGCTGCGCAACAAAGGGCGAAGTTCCCGTGGGCGGACGATATTAACACTCCAGTTTATCAAGTTGCGGGCACCGACAGCTCAACGTCCGACAATGCGTACCATGTAAGTCCTTACCTGCATACGGGATACCTTATTTTATATATTAAAAACTAAACAAACTTGCTAAGTGTTCTTCAAGCAAGTCCATTGCTAGTTAAAATCACGATTTGGCTGTGTTTATTATTACTTATGTTTGCACCGACCCCAAGTAACATGGGACAAGGGCAGGAAGATGATGTTTGTTAAATGTAAGCTTTACATTTCAGATGCCTCATTACTACAATGGGGCTGTGAGAGATCATGGCCCACCTTCACCGGTGTACCAGTCACCCTATGGTTGGCGTAGTTTCAAGAAAGTAGAGAAAATTCGTACACACCGCCCGCCTACAGAAGCATACTCATTTCCACAGTGTGCATCAGCCTTCTCACTACCATTGTGTGATGAGCCTCATATGCAGGCTGTGAACCGCTCCCCTGTGCCACCTATGCCCTCAATCAGCCCTGAAGTACCTATAATAGGTGCCTGTGGAGGGCATTGCCCAGGATTTGAATATGTTTGCTATTATATTTTACAGGTAAGATTTAAATTGTGATTAATATATGGAGGCAGCAGTATTATGTAACAGATTTATGTGTAAAGGACATCACATAAATCTATAAACAAATGTCTCTCTAAAACCCATCAGTTTCTGCAGATGGAATACTGACTGGAGCAGTCTGTAGCAGCACAATAATTATCTCAAAGCTATGTTTTTGCAAGCACAAGTAGAGTATATATATAAATAAACAGGACATATTTACAGTATCTGTTTGTATTTTCAAAATAACAATTTGAGGTACTTGTAACAAAAAAAAAGCAATTTTCTAAATTGTTGATTGTCTGTCTCCTTGTTCTGGCGAAGGACTTTTACTGGCAAACAATTCATGTTATAAGGAGTAACTAAGGCTACTTTAATTTTAGAAAAAGAAATAGAGTAACATACAAAAAAAATTAAAACTTGAAGTTATTAATAATATTGAAAACGGGATATTTACCATGTTACTACTGCTGTGTTGTTTACTATGTATGTTGTTGTGTACAAACAAGAAAGACGGTACACCAATTTGTCTGCTCATAAACATCCACCCGCAATGACTTCAGTTTATCCATGATCATGGTGCTTGTAACAGCGCCGAAATATCGGGAACTCGAAAACCCATCAGTAAACATGTTACCATGTTTACTTTTAGTTTATATCCCGTTTTCAATATGAATAATAGTGTTAGTGACCATGTCAGTTTAAAAACTTTTGAAGTTGTTGAAAAAACCCGATTCAAATAGGGAAGTAATATATTTATAATATTTCCCGCGGACGAAGGTCGCAAGTAACAACTAGTATGAAATAAAAAATAATAAATAAATATGCTCAATTGTGTAATTACGATAAATAAAATACAACAATTGCAGTGTCTTACAATCATATCAGTATAATTGATTAAGTAGGTATTTTTATTGCTATTTTAATAGCTGTGCCTTATCTTTCAGGTTATTTTTGTAGTTGGTATACTGACCGGAATATCGCTTTGCATTGCTGGAATTGTATTGAGGCGCACAAATCGTAATGGAGATCTAGGTGTATTAGTTTACATAGGTAAGTTATGAATGTCTTTAAACTCATTGTAACTTCAATGTACTTTGTACTGTACTACCATACATTATTCCAAAGTAAAGTGCATTTGGCGAAATGAGCTGGACTCTTTCTCAAAGGATTGGCCCACAATCGCACAAAAAGTTCCCCCACACTAGGAATTTATCCTGTATCGTGGGTGCATTTACAAACATTTAAACTCACATACACAAATACCCAGACCCGGAACAACTCACAAACAACTCACTGTAGGTCATAAAAATATTTTTTCGGTGCGCAGATCGAACCCGACACGCAGCTGAGCACTCAATCGCTCAGCCACTGCGCCACCCGTGCCCTTCAATGTTTTGTTACATACAGGAACTTTCTTCCACTTTTCTGGTATTTATGTGAAACTTTTTAAACAGGGTGCTTATCTTCGTGCGTGTGCGGTGTACTGCTTGGCGTCCAATGCTGCGTCCGTCGCGAGATTAGACAGAGGAAGCTGCGTGCCAATATGCATATACCAATGCAATCAATTCAGGTAATAAATCAGCTTATCAACTTATTCTTCTTATCGTGTGGGCAGTAAGGTCTAACGACCCCACACACCCTAGTGTCAGAGTTTCTAAACCGCCTCGACATCCCGTCGGGGCTGCGGGTTGTTCGCAAGAGATACTGCGGCCTAGACATAAAGGGCTAAAAAGGAACATGAGTGGTTTCTAGTCAGTAGAAGTCTGACACTCTTCGCTCTGCCCAAGAGCGGGAGGGGATATTTGATGATTTCACAAATGGGACAGCCCTCCGCTTACTGATGGGTTTAATCCAGTATATCATAGTAAGATGACGGTACAATAAATTATAATTATATAGTTACCGTGGCAAAACGCACGTAGCGACGGCAAGCGCGACGACTAGTACGATGAACTCTGTAGCTACGAGTAGGCAGGAAGTGAAAAGCTGATTACACACAATTATGAAAGAACACCGTTCCTTCATAATTATCTGCTATTGACAATGTGAACGTAGAAGTAACTCTGTTTTAATGTATATTTATTCTAAACTAGGTGATACCCGCGGCTTCGCCCGCGTGGATGTCGGGACTTGACAAATTATATACTTAAACCTTCCTTGAGAACCATATCAGAACTCTATCCATTTATGTAAACAGCATGAAAATCGGTGCAGTGGTTTTTGAGTTTATCGCGAACAGACAGACAGACGCGGCGCAGGACTTTGTTTTATAATATGTAGTGATAAAGAGTTTGATCGCATGCAGCCTAGTGGTGGTGCTGTATATCATTTTTATAAAATAATTTTGTTTTAGGAACCACCTGCCCAAGCTTGCCCATTATTGACGTCCACATTACCTCGTAGTCAAATATATAGGTAAGCAAATTAACAATCGTAATATGATGTTCATGATGGATTGACAGGGGAGAATGGACGAAAAAATGTGTTGACTTGTGACCCACACATAACACTGGACAAGGGCAGGAAGATAATGTTCATTATTAATTTCGGAACTGTAAGGCCCGAATTACACAGAAGCGGCGTAAGGACAAGGCGCGGCGCAGGCATCTGCTTGCCGCTTCAAAACTTTTCAATACAAAATATAGGTAGGCGGGCACGATGTGAATTATACTCAAGCGGCGGCGGCGTTGCGCAGTCACGTCGTTTCGTCGAATGTTCCGCGTTTATAGAAGTACGCCGCGCCTTCACCTTACGCCGCTTCTGTGTAATTCGAGCCTTACACAGTTATAATTCATGGAATCTTTCTAGGGTTCCGTACCCGAGGGGTTACAAACGGGACCCTATTACTGAACTTCCCCTGTCCGTCTGTCACCGGGCTGTATCTCATGATCCGTAATAGATAGACAGTTGAAATTTTCATAGAATGTGTATTTCTGTTGCCGCTGTAACAAAAAATAACAAAAAGCGACTGTACTACGATGGTACGGAACCGGAACTCTTCATGTCCAAGTCCGATTCGCACTTTTCCGACTTTTTTAATATACAGAGATATATCTCCATGTTATCGGCAAGATTAACGCATTTTATAAAAATATAGTTCTACCATCCCAAAAATGTGGTGAACCATCTCCTTGATTCAAACGCACTACAAAAGTCCACTTCATTAAACCATGACGTGATTTACATAATCACTACAATATTAACTTATTTAAATAATTATTTACTTACATGTACAAGTAAATCCTTGTTCGATTTGTGTTTACTTCCAACCAAAAATAATTTTGCGAGTAATTATTAGTTCTTAACTAATATTGATTCAATCTTGGAAATCTGACATTACCGATAGGTTTGTCGTTAACACCTTATAAAAGCCACATTTGTTTAAATTGAACTAAACAGAATATTGTAATAGATTGAACAAAATTTTTTTTCTGGTGCAAGTTACTGGGTTTTCTGAATAAGATTGTCTTAGAATGCTTGAGTCCTCTCATTCATAAATTTATAGCCTTTATCGTTACCCCAATTCAGTTGGGGTTGGCGCAGCATGTTTTGTTCTTCCATACTTCTCTCTCTATTCCTCGTAATCTTATCAGACATCTCATCCTTCCATCCATCGTTTCTTCGCTCTTTCTCTACTCTTATTGCACCCATGCACATCACATGCCCGTACCATGACAACCGATTACCACACAACTTTTCAGTCACTTTTGTCCAATTTAATATGATAGGTACGAACTAAATTACGGCCAGGGTCAAAATGTCCAATTCCCAAGATTTCCAATTCTCAAAATGTTCAATTTCCAAAATTCTCAACTCCCAAAATCTCCAATCTTTAATAATTGGATATTTTGACCCTGAACGCTAAATTATACAAGGTACAAAGGTTTGTGGGAGTCGGGAATCCAAACTAGGATACCATGGGCTATGGGCTCCTGGCTCCCTCGCCGAGATTTGAATTATCACAACTGTAGATACATGTTAGACTATTGTAAGAAAAGAATAACAGAAGAACATAACATAACATCACGCCTATAATCCCCGAAGGGTTAAGCAGAGGTGTATCTAATCATACACCCACATTTCGCCAAGTATGTTTAAGTCCCATGTACTAAGGGGCGAGCCTGCACGAATCCAGACTCCGTGGCTGTTACTGATAAATTCCTGATGGAAAAACCCAATAACACTGCCCGACCCGGGAATCGAACCCAGGACATGAGGTCCTGGGTTCGATTCCCGTCAGCTCAGCAGTCGCGCTTGCGACCACTAGACCAACGAGAAGTAAATAGCTGTGTTTGTCAGTATGTGAAGTGTGTGTTGTACCTATGTATGAGTGAGAGAGAGTAGGGTGGTTTGTGTACGTTTCAAGATAAATGCTATCATATTTAAATTACGGTGATTTTATTTCAAGGTACTACAATAAATATAAATTTCTTTGTTACAGACCGACAGTAAATATATGTGCAGAAGAAGATGTGACCGGAGTTCCTTGGTGGCGTCGAAATAACAGAGACTGACTAGGTTTAAGTTCATATACACACTTGTATTTAATTATAATTTTGTTTACTTAAGAATATACAAAAATAATACCATGATCTTGTTATTTTTACAATAAAATGTGAATCAATGTACTATTTTGCTTGTTTTAATTATTTATAGTTTTTGTTTGATCTCGTTGGGAAACTAAGGTTCTGTCAGCACCTTTTAGGATAACAATATGTTGACACAGCTACCAGTAATTATCACCTTCCACAGGTCAAAAATCTTCAGAGACCCATCGGCGGCATTAAAACTCTAAGTTACGTAATAACCACACGAGACGGACAGGTCAAAGCAGGTTTTTTTTTCTTACTCCTACACCACCTAAGCACTTGAAGTGACAACGCCTAGGAGCATTTATTTTTCTAGCCTGCTCTGTCTGTCCCACTCCTGGCCAAAGGTCTCCCTCTCTCGCGAACCCGCGCGCACTTCTTCCAGTTCTGACGGAACCTGTCCAGTTCGTCATGCAAATTCTTGTGTGGCATGCCTCACTGTGTCTGGGGCCCAGTTTCCTGTTATTTTGGCCTCTACGAGCATTATATGCTTTTATTTTGAAGGTGTAGATATCGAAATAAATTAAAATGAGCCACATCCGTAGAAAATAATCCAATAAAACAACAATGTTCAAGTAAGTACATCTTTATTGAGAATTCATCCATACACTTGACATTGATAAGTACATAATTAAAAGTATAAAACAGTAATGTACGTAAAGTACCTGCATAGTTACACAAGCAATGTCAAGGAAACTCATTCATAAAACCAAAAATTCTATGAATATTTTATTCGAACTTTATATTTGTGTATATGTGATTATAATCGCTAATTGCGTAACATGTACAATTCAAATTCCTTTATAAATAAAATATTCCAATACTCAGTGGGTACAAAAAATAAATTCGCGCCGAATTAAATAAACCATAGGTAAATACGTTGTCTTTAATTTCTTGATACGCAAAAAATAAGTAACGAAACAGATACATAAAAATACCTAGGTAGAGAATCTGTGAAATATAATAACTCATTGCAACCAAAACAAATATTCAAGGTGTTTTTCACTATCGAAATTCAGCACTGTATAAAATACTTTAGTTAGACTGTTAGAGACACTTATGTGCATCGTAGTAAACATGGAGTCGATAGTGAAAAACTATTACAAGTTCTTAATACTAGAGTCCTTCTTAGACTTACATTTTATGTTTTACACGAATTGTATATTTTGTAGCAACAAAACTGTGATGTAGATATTGCAAGTTGAAGATTAGATTCAATAAAAAAAACTACCTTTAAAAGAGAGCTCAAAATAAATTAATACCGTATTTTGTTACAATCAAAACACTTTAAATGCTATGCATTCCGTCCTGTCCGACAATGCATTCTAGGACAATCTTATAACTACCACATGGCCCAAACACTTATATCTAAGGACGGTCAAATAAAATAAAATTGGACAAAACAATAATACCCTACATGTGACAAGGATGACAATAACTAAAGGTTTTTATTCGATAAATTATGTGGCAATTTATTTATCTTGTGGTGGTACGGAATCTGTTTCAACTGTATTATTTATTTATTTATAAATAAATAAATATGCAGAGTTACTTCCCTCCTATAGTGATGTGTTTATCCCCCAATATACTCAGTACAAGCAACCCCGTTTTACTGCCAGGGCCCGCGTAAAACTACTTACAAATACCTGGCATAATTACCTGCGTTATTATCGTTTTAGTCTGCTTATTACTAAAAACGTCTTTTAAGTATTAAAACCAATTGTAGAATTTGTTAGGGATTTAAAAATGAGAGCAAAAATTACTCTATTCTTAGTTCTACAGATTCTTAAACTACAGGAATATGAAATGAACTTGCCTCTTAGAAAAATAATTTAAAGCTAAGTATATATTATAATAACACAATTCCTAGGCTGCCAATCAGAAATGTAAACATTAAAAGATACACTTATCAAAGTTACTCTTACAAATTAATACTTTGAACAGATTTTATCAATTTACATAATAATAAATTATAAGGACAACACACGAAAACCTAATATTCCCTTATCATCCAGATTAAATTTGAAAAATAAACACTCAGAATATGTTGTTGTATGTATGTCATGTAAACTCCTGTATTTATTGAAATAGGTACTGAAAACGCATTCGACTTTACAAGAAGTTAATAAGATCAAACTCCAAGCTTTGATACGCCCATCTACGTAACATCACGACTGTAATCCCCGAAGGGCAGAGGTGTACCTAATAGTACACCTAAACTTCTGAGAAATTCCTGATAAAAACCCTAATAACAATTTGCCCGGTCCAGGAATCGAACCAAGGCCTCATGCTCAGCTGCGATTGTCACCACTGGACCAACAAGGCAGACCCAGAGAGATTGATTTTCAAAAATACATAATTGTTATGTAAATTAACGGCTGTACAATAAAAATATCTAAGTCGCAAAACGAATTTATACAAGTACTATAAATAACTTCTACAAATCGAACTACGTGTCTTTATAATTCCGAAATATTTAATACTAATTTGGAGATTTTTAAGGTACCGTCCGTTAAGAATATAAACCGATAATACTTAGAACTTTTCAATTTATGTCTTTGTTATACTCAATATCTTAACAAAGACATTATTCTCATTAGTACTCATTACACTTACGTTCATAAATCTGGACAATAATTTGGCCTCTTGTCTTTTACTAATTTATTATTCATCAAAAATAAGGGCGTACTTCACCAAAGCTTCATACAATATTGCAAAATAGTGTTAAACACTGTTATCTAAAATTTATCGGAATTTGACGATATAATGACGTGTAGTATACATTTAAATGCATGTGATTATAATGTGGGATTATATTAAATCTGAACACTTTAAAGAATACCTAATAAGTAAACATCTCTTAACTATTAGTGATCTCATAAATAAAATTACACGTAAACATACATTGTATGTAATTATTAGAAACGTTTACTTGTAATGTACGTACGTGACCTAAGTCCTATTCTTCTCAGACAAAGGTCAGGGTTTGTAATATTACTTATTTTGTCATGCTCATTTATCTGTAGATCCCAAGTTGTGAACATTACAAGTAAAAGTTACCATAGTGATGATAAGGCCCTTTGATAAAGTTCAAAATAGCCGATTACTTAGAAACTAAATATAATCGCGAAATAAATCGAATTAAAAATATCAAAATTATCAAAACGTGAATTACAGTGCACCATAAAAATCAGATAGATATCACACAAAACAAGCACACATTATTAGCGAATAACAGAAGATATTATTCGCTAAAGTGTTTTATTGTAAAGTACTTCTTTACTTTGTACCAAAATGCAACCTTAAAATATGGATTATGGACACGAGACTCGACGAGATGGAGCGGCGTTAAAGATACGTTACTGTAGTTTCGATGAAATATCATAAAAATAAATTCTATGTTACTTATGCTTAGCCACGTGTATTCGTAACGTATCTCTAACACCGTTCATTACATAATAGGGGGACATTAGGACTAGCCTAAGCTCGTAAGAATAATCTCGTTATAATAATATGATAAAATGATCGTATTTACGCGACAGACGGCCTGCCATCCAGCATCTTATCGCTTTCCTCCGCGCTGCTCAGGCTGAAAGAACAAAATATTGTCATGTATAGCAACGGTGAAGCGTACAAGTTTAACAAATCGTTTGGTCACGCACGAGTCAGCGAATAGCGATACTTTCCAGTACAAATAACGTCGGTGTGACCACAGCCTAGTTACGAACGGCCTAGGACTAGGAATCGACGTAGGAGGTAAACAAGCAAAGACAATGGGGCGAACTTTAATATCGCAAGGCGACGCAAAACAAGGAAGATCACTAACAATAGAGGTGCTCATATAGTTTTAGTAAACATCTTATTATGTTCGGCTGCAAATTAGTATCATTATGGAATAAAACTGATACCTACTGGCTGCAGTTAAACACGTGAGAAAATAGAGATTATAGATTTTCTTAATTTTTTTGAGATGTCTAACTAAGTAGTTGATAGTTTTTATTCAGTGATGGAATCAAAAACAAGAGAACAACTCAACCCGTAACCGAAATGATGAGTCAAGATTTCGAAGCACATCATTACAATTTAGCTACTACGCAATACACAGTTACTCAGTTTCTCACAAAAGAAAACCGTTGACAGTGTCGTTATAACAATAAACTCGTACCCATTATTGTTGCATTATCATTACGACCCTAACAAGTCAGTCAAACACCGTTAAGGGATGACTCAGTACTCCGTGTTGGTACCTCCTTTACACGCAAGTTTTTTTTACATAGTTTCAAATTATTGTTGATTTATATCATGCTCATTACGGATTTATACATACACTAGTGAAGTACCTAGGTAACAGGCATCATTAAAAGTAAAGTATTTTTTGAAATACTTAGACTACTACTAGAGTATCGCAAAACGTGGTGATTAGCACAAAGTTTATCGCCGCGGTGCTCATTAGAATGCGAAGATATGCTGCCAAAACATCCAAATTATTTCGGCATAGCAAGAGGGTTTTTGAAACTGCCATAATCACTTGTAGTGAGATTATGGCTGATATTAGTGGCATACCTGTCCAACTGGACGGCACAGAGTTTGCCGGTAGACGCCGCAGTCATTCAATAATCAGATCAAATTCAATGATCTAATCTGATCTTTCAGCAGCTTAGCGAATGTGTGAGTCGCAGAAACCAGGTGTACTCGTAAAAACAATTCTGTCTCACCAGTCTTTGTTGTCCATGAGATTGCGCATCTCGTCATCAGGCGCGGGTGGGGCGTCGCGTACGGGCGCGTATTGGGCAGCCACCAACGGATCCGTCGAAGGGTTCAGCGCTGTGAGGGCCGCAGCTCCACTCGCTGGGGCTTCCTTACCGTTGCCCCATCTCGATGAATACGTCGAAATACCTAATACTGAGGACAAAAAAGGTATTTGACTTAGTATATTGAACAAAAAAACATTTTTAAGTCAGGTAATCGTTATTCAAATTCAATGTTATTCAAGGGAAATGATAGTGCCACTACATAGTCAGTTACCTTGGACATTCGCTACGCCCATATTGTCACATGATGCGAAATATACAATTATAAGCTATACAAAGGCCTATATGCTCACAGCATCAGTGGAAACTTGAGCATTTATTATGTATACTGAAATCCGCTTACTGTAGAAGCACTGCAGTTCAGTTTATCTCTGAATAATATATTCGATTCGGGGATTGCGCTTTGCATTAAGTACCTATTTTGTACTATGACATCAGCCCCGAGTTTGACTAGATAAAACGAGTTTTAAATAAATTCATTATTCAGTGAGTTCATTAACGAATTAAAGCACCTTGTGTCGTCAGTACACCTCATTTCTATGCAAAGGTTACATCTAAAAGGCAGAATATCATATTACAACATAGATTGCTGTAAATCTTGTCGTACGTGTGTCATACACGTGAGCTTCAAAATCATTTTCAATGCTGACAAACAAGCTCACGTGTTTTTCGAATTTAAAACTACGCAAAATAATTTAAATTCTTATACGAATCCTAAATATGTTATCAATCCAAATCAAATAGGTTTGGATTTGCGTTGAAAAGTTGAATATCTTTATTGGTCTGTATTTCATCAAATAACTCAAATAAAATAATATGGTTTTGAAAGTGGAGCAGTGTGAGGTATCTTCCAGTAGTTCACTAAAATAACTCTTAGTGCAAGAATTTTTGTTTTCTTTATTAAAAAAAAAAACGTTGCCCCACACTAGGAATTTCTCCTGTATCGTGGGTGCGTTTACAAACATTTAAACTCACATACACAAACACACCCGTACCAATATTTGTTCCGTGCGGGGATCGAACCCGCGACACGCAGTGCAGCAGTCTAATCTCTCAGCCACTGCACCAACCGTGCCGTCAATGATCACACCAAAAGAAAATTCTTAGAACCAATAAAAACTGGCCCTCTTCAAAGTTTAAGAAGGTGAAAATTGCTTGGATATAAAATAAATAAATCCCTTGTAAAGGTGACTTAACCAGAAAGTCAATATAATCGTGTGGGCCATCTTTAACTGCTTATCTATTCTTACGTAAAGGTCAGTTGAGGCTTGGCCAGTTGTTAGATTATATGACTAGGCGGTAAATAATACATATTACCTACTTCACTTGGTATTAATTCTACGAAATTGGGCACAAGAATTCTGAAAAACGTTGATGGAAAACATCGTGAGGAAATCGCCATATCTCGGAACCAAATAATCGAAGTATGTGTCATCTTTCATCTACCAACCTGCGCTGGGTCCGCGTGGTGAATTACATCCCATTCCCTCTCATAGATAGGAGGTATGTGTGCCAGAGGAGGTGTGTGTGTGTGTGGAATATGAGGGGTTGATTATGCTTAGGCTATATGTCCCTAATGTTAAGCTGCAGAGTTTACTGTGAAAGCAAAACTGTCTGTTGTCCATTCCATCGCAAACCGGCCTATCCGGCAATGATAATGTGGTGATGTAAGTCATTTATAGGAATATGATGATGATAGGAACTGACCCGTCTCTGAGTGAAATCATGCCAAAGAAAAACTGATACGTAATGGCCAAGACAAAAGAAATTCTTTAAAATGCATTGTAATGAGTGTAATGGCAATGACTGAAAGGTCGTTATTTTATGTTTTTTCTTAGAAACTAGTCCACGTTTCAAAAGCATTGATAAAAGGCCAGAAATAGAATATCTTTTCGAGGTTCTCTCTGTGTTCTTTCTAGAAATTATTATAGCATTAACTGTATATATAATCTTAAACAGGTGCAAGCATCCTTATACCAAACCTGTTGAACAAGCAACTTCCGGCTTAGCGCTTAGACAGCTCATAAGCCCCATTACTTGTAAACTAACGAATAAGATTTCTCTACGCGGTGGCTTTCCGAGGCTGGTTAATAATAAGACAGACGGTAGTAAATAAAGGATCATAGTAAATACTTACGGCCGGCTACCATTCCTAAGCATAATAAGACGCTGCCTGCAACCAGTTCGCCGACGCCATTTTCGAAACTGTGTGGGTCTGGTTCAGCTGCATTGGAGAATTTAACGCCTCCCACGATAATCAGCACCGTACCTGATAACAAAATATTAAATGTTTTATTTTTACACACAAAGTCATACCTTAGCCAGGCAGAAACTACAAAATGCTACATGTAATTGCTGAAAGGGGTCGACCATTATGCTTTGAAAATTGCAATTCGTCGAAGTAAACATTTTGTGGCAATGTCTAGCTACAACCTCCGTGGCATGGGTCGGCCCCATTAAGTATTAACTGCAGTCATGTTGAAGGGTTGAAGTTCATCTGGTAGCACGTGATTTCACGTCAGAGCGTGCTGCCGATCGCATCGTCGCGCGTCGATGCTACCGCGTGTGATAGCAATCCCGCTCTGTTTCTTGCTCTAGCAACTGACGACGGTTCTGAGCGAAAGAAAAGGTTAGACGCACGGACCATCCTGCAGTTACGTGCTTGCCAGATGAGATTCAACCCTTATCATATATAGAAAATATTTCTTAATTAAAATATTTAATATTCGGCGCGTCGTCGGCGCCGTAGATGTAAATTTTTGCGTTTTCATATATTCAAACGCGCGTAGAACACGATACGAAAGCGCGTTCGAAACTCGGAGTTACTTTGGGCCTTATATCAGCTGCGCCACAATTTCATGCTCATTATTTTATTTTTAAGTACAAACAGACCACAAACAAAACCGCAGTATATTGCACGTGCTATATATGATTCCCAGGCTGCTGTCATTATTACAAACACGAATGATGAAATCATGAACACGAAATCAACGACATATTTGAGCCAAATACAACTACGCACTTGGCATGTTAAATCAATAGAACCTCATTAATTTTTAAAACTGGTGTTGACTCTGCCATCGTGCTTTGTAATTTAATAGCAAAAATATATGTTTTAATTTATTTATACTAGTAGTTAAAACTATGTGCTTAGAACGAAAATAGTATTCTATTAGTCAAAATTGCGTGAATAGAGGTCGCAATTATTTTACTGTCTGGAAAAACTAAAGTTTCAAACAGTCGTTGCCAAAATCATGATACAAAAACTGCTGTCTGGGGAAAACAGGATTTTCGCTTTGTCCGCGACCTTCGTCCGCGTTAAATTATGGTATACATATTACTTCCTTATTTGGATCAAAGTTTGTTAACAATTTCATGGATTTTTTTTCTCATGTAAAGAAGCTGGTGGAAAATTAACCTCCTCCTAAAACGTCAGCAATCTGTGAGTAAAAGTTTAGAAAAATCGGTCCTGCCTATTCGGAAATTAGCTGCAACAAACGGAAAGACGAACAATTTTTTATAGAAGGTATAATAATATTGATAGAAGGAATAATTATAGTAAGCAGATAAGTAACATCCAACCAAGAATAGACTACTCCGGATTTCCTCCCTTTGTCGTGGGTGCTACGAGTATAACACGATAGGCCAGGTTTGGTTCTACCACAGATATTATAGGACCTAGATAACGCAAGTATCACGATCTGTATGAAAACCAAGCGTGCCATTTTTTGACTACGTATTATGACGTCACAAGCACTATTTCGTGATGGAAAATCGGAAAATCAAATCGATTCAAAGATGCCGCCGCGTAGGGGGCGCCCTTCGCTCCAACTCCCGCCTTTTGCACCTGCGCCGACGGCCGACTAGCGCTAGGACTATACACCGATGCAGACTGATCGCAAAAGTGGGCACTTACGATTTTTGTACGTAAGCTAGGCACGCAAAATGGCACGCGAAGTGATGCTCTTGCGTTATCTAGGTCTATCTATATCTGTGGCTTCTACCTAGCTCCATAAAATACGCCAATGCTATCGCTCTATAATTATAGGTTATAAGTAAACTACATCAGCATCATCATAAAAGCCCGGAATCACCCACTGCTGGGTATGGGCCTCCCCTTTTTCGGTCGGTCTGTTAAATTTTTATGTCTAAACGGATTTCAAGTACACAGTTACACTAAGAGTCCAGCAGGGCTATTGCGTATCTTTTTAAATGTCAGTGGCTATCATAGTGTCCATCAATTAACTGTCAAATGGTTAGTTTAGTATACCAAACCATAACCTTTGACAGTTAATCGATGGACACTATGATAGCCACTGACATTTAAAAGATACGCAACAGCCCTGCAGAACCTAGATCATGATCCTGTGAACTAGGATTGGATTTAGGACCTAGGTCGTTTTTACTTTTACGTTAAATTCTATATAGAATAGTTTCTTTACATTCACGCGGACGAAAGCATAAGCTTATCTTGTTGTAAGAATAAATCCAAATCAATACGAAATGTGCATATCTTCACATTTCAAGTTACGATCGCCATCTGTTTGTATAAGTTATTCGCGATCGAAATTGACGCAAGCATCGACACATCTGCACCACACTTTTATAACCAGTTTTCTGATATATATAACGAGTATCAATCAAATCGCTGGGTCAATGTACTTGTGATAAGTATCTACTACTCGGTATGAATCACTGCATACCTACTCTATGCTAATTGCAATCACATTACCTGAGAGGCTGAGACACGAGGTCAACCCTTTATTTAACCGTGTTGGTTAGTAGATGGATTTTTTATATTTCGATGGATATTCAGTTTCATCATCATCATCAGCCTATAATGTCCCCACTGCAGGGACTCAGGCCTCTTCTCTAGGAGAGGGATGGGATATAATCCACCACGCGGGCCCAGTGCGGGTTGGTAGATGTCACATGTCTTCGAGTTTTTTTGGTTCTAAGACATGCCGGTTTCCTCACGATGTTTTCCTTCACCGTTTTGAGAGCAGTGGTGATGAAATAAATTACACAAAGTAATGCGCCTGCCTGGGTTCGAACCCACGACTTATTGTTCGTAAGTCGGGGCCGGAACCACTGGGCCACCAGTGCCCTCCGATCTACTGACCGGAATCGGACCAGATACTCCGGAATATTCAGTTTAGTAGTGTTTAATACACAAGGATAGAGGATTTATTTACATTTTCATCGAATCTAGGCCGGAAGATGCGTAGAATATAATACACAAAAATCAACATTTTCCTTGCACGGAAGGAAAATGCTTTGCAACGTGTTTGCGACTGATCTGATAAAACAGTTGACAAACAATGAACCGTGAAACTCGCGTCCACACATTTTATTAACACGACGAGCTCAGCTGAGACTCAGATACAACATAGCAAAGTATAACATGCATGTGTTCGATCGATAGACGAAACCGACACGGATAATCGTCGTACGATACGACCACAATATCTCATGGCTGCAACCGCACCTGGGGCTTGCGCAAAATGAGAAACATGAGTTATAATCAGTCTTTGCAATAATGTACAGTGAAACACAAAATTGCGAATCTGCATTATTTTATGCATCTGTTCAAGTGGAGATTCATACATAATTGACTCTGCTCTGGAGTGTAATTGTGTTATTGCCCTACAAACGATGGGACACTTGATATCGTGTACTGTCTGTCCTGATTTTGCACAGCACAGGAGCTGATGGACGCTACTGAAAACTTGGTTGTAAGAGTAAACGAGCGAGATGGGAATGGAAAACACATAATTTTTGGAATTGTAATTAATTTAGATAATTCGAATCGAAGATACAGTGCAATGATTGATAAAAAAAATACAACAACCATACTATCTTACATCATTAAGACCATAAAAATTTGGATTGTACACTCCTTTTAAACATGTGGCTTAGTTACGCCGTCCAACGATAATGTTTTAAACATAAGGCACTTTTAGTATAATTCAGCTATGTTTAAAGTATAATAATATTAAATCATCGCAATAAGAACCGATTCACCTTGACAACTGGCTGTTCGCCGGACGTAGACCATTTACTTGTACACGTTAATCATTACCTAACGAGAGGCTAGTTTCAATCTTGACCAGTTTTGGTACCCACGTAAAAATCTTTGCTATAATCAAATGCCTGTTGGATACATTTTCGCTTCCAAACTAAAGTCCGTCAGGCTAAACATTCGCGGTGAAAGGGTCCTGAATCCTGTCGATTGCCCAGGGTGTACCGCACACAACAGGAGGTCGGAAAGTTAGTCGCCCGGAAAGGCTCCTTTTATACAACCAACGGCTCACAAGTGCGCACTTGATAATCTATTTACTGCATCAGTGGCATCTGAACTTTTAGCCATCGATTGGATACGCTAAGAAAAACATTAATTACAGAATTATACGTGAAATGGTTGTCTCAATTTTACATAATGAACGAACTCCTTTTGTTAATTATACCAAACGCTATACATATCTACAAACCTACGCAGAATCGACTACACCCATGGAACAGAAAACTGTTCCGTGACTACCAATGAGTCAAGGGTCTTTTGGATTTCCCCAAATTCCCTACAAGCGGAAAACAGAGCGCGAAACGTGTCAAATAAAATAAATTCTTAAGGGACGGATCATGGATATGCAAAGGTAATCATTCACAAAATTACTAGTTACTAACTGCCGCACTCAGAGAGCTTTAATGATTACTTAGGCCATCACTTAGTAAAGATTTTGACAGTTTTGTCATACAAAAGTATGTCAAATCTTTATTAAGTGACGGCTTAAGTAATCATTAAATATCTCCGAGTGCCGCAGTAAATGGAATAACAGTTTACGTTGAATAAGTAAATTAATATGTTCTGACACTAGGTCGACTGAATTAAGACTTTATGATGATTAGACTGTGACCAGTCAAGGTTACTTATGCAATTAGCAGAAGCTATTTAAGTTTTTTATTGAATGAAATAAACGATCTCCATCGATTCAGATGATACTGTTTCTTTTCTGTATGAAACACCTTCCTTAGTAAAGGCTAACCCAGCCAATCATCATCGGCCTACAGTAGTCCACTGGGCATAGGCCTCCTCAATCGCACACCACTGAACTCCATTCTCAGCAACTCTCATCTAGTTGCTACCAGCAACCCTTTGAAGATCGTCGATCCCCCGAGCCTGAGGACATCCCAACTTTTGTTGCCGATTCGGGGTCTCCAATCAACAACATGTCTATCCCAACGGTAATCGGTTCTACGGATCATATGGCCAGCCCATTGCCACTTGACTTACTTATTATTTGAGCTATGTCGACAACTCTGGTTCTCTGTCGGATCACATCATTAACTAACCTCGCTACCCTAACTCACCCCAAAACGGTGAAATCAAAAATATTTATTTATGGCGTAAATGACAATGTCCAGCAAACAGTAATTTATCCTGCCTTTGTAATACATGGGAAATGGACCATATTAATTAGGTTTCATTTCCTTTGTTAATAATGCAGTTCCTGTAATCATGCTAATGAGTAGTTAAACGAGTACATCGACATCAGTTTGCAGCGGTATTCCAATGAGATTCTTTTGCTCCGAACAATTCTAGCGCGGGAGAAAATACTGTCTGTATTTATTTAGCTTCTCGAAGGATTTCTTTGTTTAAACTTCGACACACTTACGGGTCAACGACATTTGCTTTTACTGTGTAACTTTCCTTGTACCTGGAGTAAAGGTTGTCTGGACCAATGGACAATACCAAATTGAGGGCGAATTAACATTTAAGTACGAGAAACAAGTCTTGTTTCCGTAAGTTTCTTATTTTCATAAATATCGTTAAACACCACTTATGATTAAGTGATATTGTATTCGTGTTGGTGTGAGTCAGCATTCAACTGCATTAGTAGTCTCCGAATATAGATATGAGTTGTAGAATGATTACAAACACGACTTAATAACCAGTTGCCTGCTTTCATAGATTAAGCTACTTGAACTTTGCATTTTCCCAATAATCAAAGATGATGAAAAAGATCACCAATGTGTGGAAAGGTGGTGAAATTGAATTGAAGTGACGTAAGAAGACGTATGCCAAAAGATATTTACCCCGAGTCGACTAAAGGGTGTAGAGAACCACTGAAGTTTCAAAAGATGTAATTTTTGTAAAACTTGACCAAAGACGCTTGAAGACGTTTTAAACACGCCAGATGGTATCAATAGAATTTTCCATTATTGCTCAAGTCACCGTGCTTAAAGCACGAATTAATTAAGTAAATGTTGTCAGTTATCACCAGTGTTGTCTGTTTTACATTTAGAATAAGTGAGGCTACGTTACGAGACTTGTCACAGCGTGGGTCGACATCCTACAGAACTAAACAGGTGGACGGTAGTGAATTGACACTATAAAGAGCAAAATTAAATAAGGGAATCGAAGGTTCTTATTGCCAAACGTCAACGCAGACTACTACTACTACTACTACTACTCCTACGTGAAGTAGATCTTACAGACGTCAGCCTGCACATAAAGCTATCCGAAATGTCAAAATTTCCCAATCAACCTTGAACATGAGAGATTCGAACTGTGGCGAAAGAAACATCAGATCCCTCCACATTTTATCAACCCGGAAGATCACTTGCCGCCCGGAAACGCACTGCAGTGGTTAATCTGGTAATCTCTTAACCGATTGGGGGGCTAGGTTGGCCGCTGTAGATATAATCTAGCTAAATGGGGTATCCTGGATCCATCCCAAACAAATTGCCAGTGTGCCAGCCCCTCTAGGATATGCGCCACCTCCTATCCTGCCCATCCTGCACAACTACTTGTACCTTTCAGGATTTACTCGAAGCAAATGATAAGAGCTGTGCAGGTGTCTACATACTGGTATAACACGATTTGAGATCATCGACACGTAAAGAAGAAGATGAAGCGATTCAATTGAAAATCTTTCAAAGATATTTGACAGATAGCTCGGTGTGCTGGCGTCAGCAAGTAAACTCGAAGGATTTCAAGATACAAAAACTTAGCCATGACGTAACCATGCACTTATTCAATAGGAAATAGTCCGACACGAATCGAAGCGTTCAGCAGACAACCGGTTTCGATCGACGTTCTACAGTTCTACTACGCCCGGAGTGTTGCGAAAATGGGCCACAGCAGCGGAAGGAGTAGGTTAAGGCAGTGGGCAGCTACCACATTAGTGATTCATTAGAACTCAACGGCTTTCACCCGCTATGGAACTAGAACAATAAACACCCGCGCGGTAATCTATAGCTACTTAGAAACAATTTCATATTCCATTTGCATTGTGTACCCACTGACACAATCCAGTTTTTGTCGGCAACGGTTCATGCAGTTATGCTCAATCCTCAAAAGATATTCCAAATAAGACCGCCTACGTATTCGTTATGGTTTCGAGATGTGTCTACTGCTCTATTCGAACGGTTTGGTACTTTGGTACCGATGATCGACTTTGTTTCTTGGGAATAAAGATGACTAAACAGATTTTTGATCGTTAGACTTGGACCTACTAAACGAGTCGCGGCTGGTGACTATGTAATTTTTGCGTTTCAAACCATTTTCTAGTCACTACAGTTTATTTACCTACATGAAAGCTTAAAACGTGGCGATTAAAAAAGTTTTATTGTTAGATCTTCAATGTCGACACAATATTTCGACAGCGGGCTCGTGTTTCGCCCACGGGCGAGGAAAGTAATGACTTTCCTTCGTTGCACGTTACGATTGCTGTGTTGCACTCTTTCGCTGAACCTTTCTCGATTCGTCACTACTCACCATAAAAGCTTTTTTGTTGAATTTCTTGTTTTTCTTACGCAATCACAACTTTCATACGCCCCACAATTATGATAATGGTCGAAAAGTATTTTGATAGTTCTAAAGTACCTTTACAAATCGTGTCTTGTGTAGTACTTTTTTTAAAGTTGTATGTCTAGTGTATTCTGACAACCAGTCCTACCAATCGTATTACCCAGTTCTAATAACTGGGTTGTGGAGTTCAGATTCAGATAGGCAGACGCTATAGGTATGTAAAATACTAGTATTCAGCTGTATCCGCTCGGCTGGACTGGAAGCCGACCCAAACATGTTTAGGAAAAGGCTGAATTACTATCGTAAATCTTTCGATCTACAATACCTTGCAAAACCGCCTTCTCCGCTTGTCAAAATTTTATTTCCCAAAATAAACAGTAGCAGTGCATAAATAGTCAACTACGCTCTCATTGCCATACATGGCATGTGTGTGGCGTGTCCAAGGACTTAAGTGGAAGTGAATAAAGCACCTATTACGGAAACGTCATGGCAGTCGAGCCTCGGTGGAGTTTGTCGACCTTCGTTCGCAATGCCTGTTCCATTAAACAACGCAGCCTTCTGATTCTACTAGACCTGTAGTAGTAACGTCGATGTAGAATAATACTATATCATAGAATTTGATGAATTAAGGGCATGGGCATCCTCCTAAATAAACATGGGTATTTTGTGTGATGTCATAAAATTTAGGAGAGTAAACTGTATAGCACTGAGTTTGTGAGAACTCATATTGAAATTCTAGATGTGTCCTAGCACAGAGCCAGAATTATATTATTTAAATATTAATCTTCGGACAACCGACCACATGTATCACGTAACGAATCACGTCGTAAACAACGTACCTAGGTACCTACCTAACTCGTAAAAAAATGCAATCAAACAAAATGTGATCACTCCGCAAGAGTAGACGAAATAAAAAATTCAAAGTGCTGTCATAGTGCTGTCTACACTTTCTATGGTTCGTCGTGATCAGATCACGGCACACGCAGCCACCGGATGAGTCACCGGCGACCGGCGCGGCGCAAGCGCCGCACACACCGGACACCCGATACCTTTTACGACTACCACCGCTCATTGTGTACGATACGAGGATACGCAAACGCAATCGACTCAGCTTATCGATGCTACTCGTGCTACTGTGCGTGCGCCACCAGAATTATAAAAACCGTCCCTCACACGACGTTCAATAATGTTTTAAACTGGTAACAGCTCTGACAAGGCTGGTTTTTAAGCATCAGTGCTTGCTAGTTAATATGTAACTAGCTAGATCACTCAAAGTATTTAATGTTATTGTCGTTTATTTAAATGTTTTAATTTGAGCCTAATTACTTCATCATTACTACCAACTTTTATTAACCTGATGATTAGTACAAAAGAACCACAAACACATACATGCTCCCTATGTTAAGCTACTATAAACTTGATCGGTGGACTAACTGGTTTCTGTTGCCTGTTTGCCTGGGCCTGGTCGATGCCTGTTTATCAGGACCAGTTCTGGGAATCCCTGAGAGGATCAAGTTCTTCAAGACAGCACCCATCAAATTCCAAGCTCATAGGTGACCACAAGTCGAAAATTCCATGTTCATCTAATCAACAATTTAACTACCATGTAACATTTGGTTTGTAGCTGTTGTATTGATATCTTTAGCGCACCTTACGCACTTCTGGGCAAAAGCTTCCTAACTAAGTCCTTCAAGGGTGAAGGACTCTTTTTCCGCAGCTACTCGAACTCGAACCAAACCTGTCCAATCCAGGGACAAGGTGATACATCTACATAACACCCTATGTCATAAATTCATTTATGATTTTGCGAGCCACGCGTGGCGACTGCCGCCTGGGCACCGCGATTTATGTGGAAACCAGTTTCGGCAGAATGACGTAATAAGGCTACAGGTGGAAGCTGTAAGTTGCCCGTTGTACACACATCGGGACAGGTCGACCGACACCAAAACGTAGAAAGAAGTGCTATTAAAGAGGAACACATGGGTGGTTCGCACCATACCATTATTATTACAGGCTAGCAGTTCGTTTAATTGTAACTCGTCAGATCAAGGTGCGACGAAAGAATACTAAACATGTGGATAGTGTTATAGCTGCGTATACAGTCTACCTATGGCTTCTTTGCGCCTTTTATGAAGTACTGTAGTAGGCTCCGTTATACACGGAAATTGTCCGTCACTCTGAACATAATAGTAGGGAGGAAATAAAAGCTGTAGTACTAATAGTGGTCGTGACAATACATAATAATTGTGTACGTGAGTACATAAGGAATAGTTACGACTCTCGAATAAATAACAGAGCAGGTACGAGCGGAAGTGGATTTGATTATGAACGGTAATAATTTACGAGAGAGAATGAGAAGGCCATCGTTTATTTCAGAGAATTATGATGTGCGACGTTGTTGAGTAACGACGCGGACGATCCGAGAAACGATCGCTGTAAGCTCATTATTTATTTAATCGGAAAAGTAACCTATTTTTAACAGAGGACGATTTACACGTCAAGTTTTAGGTGATGATGTTATTGCTGTTTTACATAGTAATGTGCTTTGAATAATAAAAAACATAACACTCTTTTTTTTGGGGCAGTCGTGTAAAAAAGGATGGTATTGGCTATCTACCAACAGCAGAGCTATTGCGTATCTTTTTAAATGTCAGTGGCTATCATAGTGTCCATCAATTAACTGTCAAATGGTTCCATTTTGTACCAAACCACATTTGACAGTTAATCGATGGACACTATAAAGTAAAGTAAAGTAATATTTATTTGTTTAAACATGGTGTACATGATACATTGCATGCAGGATAATAACGAGATACAGAAAGTTCTAACATGTTCAGCCACATACCGCGGCGTACAAATAGGTAGGAAGAGATGGTGCGTAGACCGTGATAATATTCATTCAAAAATTACATAATATAAATTATGTAGAAACATTATTCATTTAAGATTAAGTAGCTATCATTACATTTCATCAAGCATATATTTTAGTTAAAATTAAATGTCATTTAAAAAGATACGCAATAGCCCTGCAGAACACTATGTGTTGAAACTGTACCTTATTGATTCAAGCCTAGTCAAGGTCTATGCAATATGTATAATAGTAAGTACAAGATATTAGTCCTAAGAATTGGTACAACAAATAATGTTATTACTGATTTGACCATAATTGACTACACCATAAACGTGTTTTTTATTATATTTGAAACCTGCCTATTGCCTTCTGAGTGCAAAAAAAAATATGATAAAGAAGATTGATTTATTTATAATTTCAAATTGAAAGCTCTGAGATTACATAGAAAAAGTTAACTTTAAGTAAGTAAGACTAGCTAGACTAGCATGAAGTTATTATGAAAATATAAATTCCCTATTTGATTTCGATTTCGTTAACAATTTCCCAGGTTTATTTATTTTGCAAGAAACTCTAATTATTTTTCTAAAAATAAAACACTACACACAATTACAACATCAGCTATCTACCAGTAAGAGTCTGGTCAAAATCGGTTCAGCCGTTTTCCGACATGAGCCAGAAACAACAGATAGACAGAGAAAATTGTATAAAATATATATTTGTTATAATTATGTACTAATATGTACTGTACAATACTTTCACATGCATTCAGTAAAAGGCTGTTATTTTAAAATTACAAACATACACTTCAATTTTATTTATTTGTATTGAAGACAGACAAAGTTGAGTCATAATGGTGATTGCATCTGGCAAGTTCAATCAATGATGATGATAAAAAAATTAATAATTATTCACAGTTAGTGGAACAATCAATTTGTTATCAGCTGCAGTTTTTGAATTAAACCTTAGAATTTGTTGTCTGATAGCTGAGTTAAGATTGGCAAAGCTGAGTTTATTATTATTATTGTTCAGTGTTATCTGTCCCATAGTTTCAGTTTGTTTGCCAAGGGGTTCCCCGCCTGATAAGACATAACTATATGAAAACAAATACAGGAACATGATAGAAGCTTATGATACATGATTTATTTTAAGATAAGGATCAATACAAAAGAATGTTATCAGATAAAAGGAGCTGATTATCTTCAAAGTACATTTTAAAAGTTCTTCCTGAAAGCAATTTGAGAAAAGTGAAAAAGATAGTTTGAATGTATTCAACTGAATATTTAAATAGTTATATTCTTGGAATGTCTGAAATATTAATTCATAAATAACAGATTATTAATGAAATTAATAAGACAATTAAAAGAAATGAATTTTTGAAAGACTAATAGTTTATCTAATTAATTTACCCCTACTATTTATAAGAATCCTGTTAGTTGCATTCCCATTAGAGTTAGGAGTTATGAAAAGGTAACAAAAGTAACTACATAGTACTTTACTAATGAAATCCTGATGTTAAAAAGATTAAATGTAAAAACATTTTATCAGCAACGGAATGCCGCTATTTTAATATGAAAGTTCTGGGAAATTAAAACGCTACAACAAAGAGTCCGATGAAGTAGGTACTCACGAAGAATACAATAATTTTCTAATTAAAACAAAACATTCACATACAAATACAATCATAATGTTACGATCTTATGAAACACGCTTCAGGTGTTGCAGTTTTATGCAATCTTATGATTCAGATAGCGTTTCATTATTAATCCTTACAACAAAACAATGTATTCATAATCATACAAGCGTAAATGGTTTTACTCACCGATGATAAATAAAATGCTGCCCGACAAACATAATCCAACACGCATGCATACTGCCCGGTTCCAACTAGAAGCCATACGCCGCGAGAAGTAGCTGATGGGACAGTTCCAACGCTGATCCGTGGGCTGTTGTTCATAGGTCACTGTGGTAGGCTGATAAACCGCACTCGTAGGCATTTTGAATGAAATCGAGTAACAACCCAAACAAAGACTTCGTTACTATAATAACTATTGAAGCACTTCACAGGATAACACGCAGAATAAGCAAGTAAACACCACAACAGACTACAATAGCGTGGTGCATGCGTGAGCAACGATTTATTTATGTGGTTTAGTGTTGTCACTTGTTCGTTCGTGGGCCGCGCGTAGTAAAAAGTCGATAATGAATGTCATACATACCAACAACTCCCGAGGTCAAAACATGCTTCGTATTGTAATGAAAGACCGATAATAATTTTATGAACTGCTTTCTTAGTATATTTCTAATTATTTTGAACTACAAAACTGAAGATAAGAATTAAGAAACAATTATTTTAGAATTTTTAATCAATAACTTTTATTCTCATCTACATCGTAGGAGTTATTTTTATTCTGTGACTAGCATAATTTCATTCATTCATTTTGATTACTCGTAGGTTCATTCATTCTCTGGCGGCGAAAACGAAATGCAGCTAACAGAGTTCTGTGATCTGGAAATTATATTGAAGAGTTGAAGACCTGTATTTGTTCGTTATCGTGTGTGGTAAAACAACAACGTACATTTTAGTAAATGGCTGCTCAAATTAAATTATGTATATAGCCGGGAGATCGCGTGACCGCCAAACTTCTACTTAACTTCACCGCTGAAGTAGCTTACTTTAATATTTATTTTATTTAATATAGGTAAGACCTATTGACTATTATGAAAAATCGGTTGTGGTGGCTTTGACAGTGATCAGGTAACAAAGATATACTGAATAGCTAAGCCAAGTTACGGCACAAGTGCTCGAAACCCCCCCGACTGACACCATTACTAGTTCTGGATCTGGAGCCATGGTCTCACATTTATTGTAACCTGTTTATATGGCAATAAAGAATATATTATTATTTCATAATAGCTAAGTTTTAAGTTTTAACCTGTACTGTACTTCCACAAAATAGTTTCAGCTTTTATAAAATAACACTATCAAGATCTTGTTCCATCATAGATCTTGCATAGCACACTGACCACTCAAGTGAGACATGAAGCAGGCTAGGTGGAATAGGTGTTTATATAGCAAGGGTATGTTCAATCAAATATTCTAAGAGAAATAAAAATCGGAATATTTTGCAAAAATATGTAGTTATAATTTTAAATATTCATTATCACTAATAAATAGTTTTATATCACTAGACAGTCGCTGCTTTATAATTAGAGTCATTTATTTAACAGGTAAAGGCACTGATCCTTCTTAAAAACACTATCATTTAGAGCAAGACAGTAGGGCCGCCAGACGTTACTTATTTTCTTATTAACAAAATGTGTTGCATCAAGTAGTGTTAGTATGTACAGTGAACTCAGACTTTAAGAAAAAAAAAAAAAAATTACGCCACTTTAGCACCTAACATCTAACAATTGGTCGTCGCTACAATTTAACAGGCATGCGTTATTTTATAGTAGAAGATACAAACACTACTTGATGACATACCTTTTGTTAATCATAAAATAAGAAACGGCTGGCGGCCCTGCGACCTTGGACTAATATAATTCTAGGTATATCAAGCAACAGTCACGTCAGAGTTACCCAGATTCGTAACTGCATACCTAATATTTTATAATATACATTATGGAATTGAGTGTGTCTATTTTCAGCAAAAAACTGCAATAGAAGAGACATGACTCGTGTCACTGACTCTGGCAGAGCCACCATCAGGGATTTTCATTTTGAAAACACAAAAAAATTGTCGCTAATTAGTCGAAATTTGTCGCCAAATATCAGAATTTGTCGGTCACTGGTTCAAAAGATATAAGGGTTTATAGGTGGCCGATCTGGAGAGAGTCTCCCCAGCAGGGCCACATTTATATCTCAAAAACTAGGGCACCTAGCAAATATCTCTTTTCTCCCATAATTTGTCGCCAATTAGTCGGAATCAGTCGCCAAATATCAGAGTTTGTCGGTCACTGGTTCAAAAGATACAAGAGTTTATAGGTGGCCGATCTGGAGAGAGTCTCCCCAGCAGGGCCACATTTATATCTCAAAAACTAGGACACCTAGCGAAGATGTGTTTTCTCCCATATTTTGTCGCCAATTAGTCGCAATTTGTCGCAAAGTTACAGATTTACTCGGTGTGTAATTAAAAAGATATTAAAGAATTCAATTTCCCCATACAGTGGTACAAGCGAGTACAAAATACTTTATGTAGTTTCTAGACAGTATCTATGACGTCTTATGGAGGAATGTTTGTTTCGAATTAAATAAATGTAAACTTATTCTATAATTTCAACCCACCATAGGAAAGCTGTATTCATTACCTATAAACAAATCTACAATACATATAATTATGTAATTATTTATCTAACACAATGTGAAAAAATTTAAAAAAATTCTAAAATTTCAAAATCGGATCAGTTTTACCGGAGATTACCCCTAACATCCAAAGTCACAAACTGTATCTGTTAATAATATTGAATAAGTACCTACTTATAAATGTTACAAATACCTATTTGTAACATTTTCTGAAAGTACAATAATTTTAAGGTAATAAATCATTTTATATTTCGACAACAGAAGTTTTATTATTCTAACCTCAATTAAGATAAAATAAAAACTCAACCCGTCCATACCCACAACACAACACTCGCAATCACCTCAAAATACACACCAACACAACACACATCAAACGAACTTTATGGAAATTCATTTTTATATAATAAAATTTGATTACAATTGACAATACTTTTTCAACGTTTAAGTATTTTAAACATTTTACTAAAGGTACGACATTTATTTATTATTCTAAAGTTAATTAGAGCTTAACATTGTAAAGTGGTAAAACAGTTGCATGCGACTGTACATCTTTCACCAAATAGACCAAGAGCAAGGTTTAATGTTTTCAAAGAAGTTTAAGCCACTCTAACCTAGTAATTTAAAACATAAAAACATGAATTAAATTGAGAATTTATCTCTCTCGGACATTTCTAAAGACTTTAGACCGATAAAACTAGAAGTATATTACACATATTAATAGAAATATTTTTTTCTTGGTATTTTTCGTGAACTCTTCGACCTAGCTCTTGGACTATACCTTACTAATTGAACTCATTATATCTCCTAAACTAAGATCCGATTAAATCTGTGACTTGGCGACAAATTGCGACTAATTGGCGACAAAATATGGGAGAAAACACATCTTCGCTAGGTGTCCTAGTTTTTGAGATATAAATGTGGCCCTGCTGGGGAGACTCTCTCCAGATCGGCCACCTATAAACCCTTGTATCTTTTGAACCAGTGACCGACAAACTCTGATATTTGGCGACTGATTCCGACTAATTGGCGACAAATTATGGGAGAAAAGAGATATTTGCTAGGTGCCCTAGTTTTTGAGATATAAATGTGGCCCTGCTGGGGAGACTCTCTCCAGATCGGCCACCTATAAACCCTTATATCTTTTGAACCAGTGACCGACAAATTCTGATATTTGGCGACAAATTTCGACTAATTAGCGACAATTTTTTTGTGTTTTCAAAATGAAAATCCCTGATGGTGGCTCTGCCAGAGTCAGTGACACACATGACTCCCACTCGGAATATCATATTTGATCAAAATAATAAACAGTAAATATTTGCCAAAACATAAATAATACAAACTTGATTAAAATAATGACGTTTTCGAGTTATTACCCTTAAAATACAAGATTATTATCATACACATTTCATATAAATCGGAAGTTACATGCTTGATGTCGAATAAAACGGAATATTCAGTCATAAATAATAAAATCAATCACTTACGTTTTGACATTGAAAATACAATACTTATGTTTATATAATAATAAGGCACCAAAGCATGAGCATTCGCCTCAACGTAATTTCGAAAATCAAAGGAATTAAAATGCTACAGTACACGTGTATAATGTCAGCATACTTTTTCATTTGTACTGATTTATTAAAATTATATACAAATATATTCTACAAAAATATTTCAAATACCTAATTCATTATTATCTATTTTGTACATGCAAAATAGAACTTATGTTATTATGCCGTTATATTTATAATTCGACTTAGAACGTTAACTAATGTTATAACATTGCTATTGCTTTATTTAAAGTATTTAACTTGAAAATAAACGGAAGCCCAATTAACATTTGCTTCACTGGAAATATTGGTGTAAATAAATAGATCATACATTCTGTCGGAGTTAAAACTAAAATAAGAAAAGTGTTAATAAACAACATAGATTTGAGCGTTATTATAGCTAGCCATAAAGCGATTAAATGTGCATAAATTCCTCTTAGTGCAACCAACACCTCTTGGTCCATTTTTTTAAATAGTTTATTTTTAGGTAAATACAATCTTTTGATTTTAGCTGCAGAAGACGAAGAAGGCCTAAACTGAGTATGTTAGTATTTAAAATAAATGAGTCTATCTATGGCCTGGTTTTCTATCATAATAATTCCGTTTCAAAAAGCATTCAATTGTTTTTAACTTCTTCGGCTAAACAATTTTGTCATGACATCTCACCCAGAATTTCCTCAGTCTCATTATAACTGTCTTTGTTTCATACATTCCAGACTAGTTTCCTTAGTACTCACAATTTTCACCAATATTTACACCCTACAATCACAATCCTCCGAAATACATAAAATTCTGAAAGGCGACAGATTATAAATGAACACATTTTGAATTAAATTCTTAAATATCCTTGTTTATATCATATATAGTAAGCAAGACCCACGTATTTATAATATCTGCATCATTCGACAGCAAAGCCGGCCGTTTCGAGCACCGCCTGTTTGAGTTTGTCGTGGAGTTTCTCCTTGTTCGGGTAAGGAGGTAAGTCGAGACGATTGAAACAAGTGTGGGCCTTCGGGAGCGAGTCGGGAGTCGCGTCCGCTACGAGGTGCAGCGTGAAGAGTCGTGGAGCCGCTGCGCCAGTCGAGCCCTGCAGGGCGCGGAAGCCTGCCAGTGGTACGCGCCGGGATCCGGTTACGAATTGCAACAGCCTAGCTCGCATTTCCGCATCAAATGCCTCGACGATCTCCCAGAACCAGCCGACAATGGGTGCGTCGGGCGTGACGTGCTTGAGGCGCGTGTGGCGGCGCCAGTCGGCGGGGTCCAGGTCGGCGCGGCCCGCCAGCAGCGGCTGCAGGTCGCGCGGGGACAGCGGCCGCAGCAGCTGCGGCGGGATGATGTCGGCCAGGCCGCGCTGTAACGCCAGCCACTGCCGCTCGGCGCCGCGCGTGAACCGATGTGCGACGTAGAGACGCACGTAGTCGCGTTTGTTGGCGTCCGTCACGGCCTCGTTGGTGCCGCCCGGCCGCAGCTCCACGCTACGGACTGCGCCGAATGACGAGCATTCTACTGAGAAAGTAGTGTCGATCACGCCAGCAATGCTGTTTTCCCTGTTATAGTAAAAATAAGATTATTCATTTGTACACCATAACCATAGCTTCAAGCCTGCATGCAACCTCCAAGGATTAGAAAGAAATATACCCATATTTCCCCAAATACACCCGTATTTTCCCTGTTATGTTAATCTCACGGAGGAGAACCCTATTGCGTTCTACCAAGCACAAATCCAGACTCCTAACTATTATTATACCCGGATATCTTGCTCAGCAATAGCGCTTGTGACCACTAGACCGAGGCAAACATATTCGACCGTTTTGATCTTCTATACGTTGTACTCACAGCATCCAAGACAACGAGCGATGTAGTTCAGGGTCCACGTCACGGATATCGCGCAGCGTTATAGGTCTACCAAGCAACTGTTTGTAGAATGGCGCGGTGAACGCTGCATCCAACTGGTGACCGTGGAACAGTGCCACGCCGAGAATGCGGCCCGCGAAGTGGAAGTATGAAAGATGTTCTGGGTTCACCTGTGCAAAGAAAAAATTGTGAAATCAGTGTGACGCTTTATGAAGTATGAAAGTATAGATGTTGCGTCTTAGAGCTCGTTTACGGAGACGTTGGGCGTCGCGTCGCGCGGCGCGTGCAGAAGGCTCGTCTCGAGCTTTTTTATTTATTTACTGAGAGGCGCGTCCACCGCAACGAACGCTGCATTTTAAACTAACGAGCGAAAAACGCTTCTCGTAAAATCGACGTTTGAAATCGTTAACGTTTTCATACATCGCCATGTGTTCGAATTAAAAACGCACAACGCGCCGCGCGACGCCCCGCGTTTCCGTAAATGAGGTCTTAGCATTACGATACCGGTTATAGGACCCATCTAAAATTTTTAATGCTTTTTTCGGAAACGGAAATAGTGCCTGATAACGTCATAAATACGATCTATCGTAAATTCGTGCCAATATTTTTTTTACCAATGAAAATTGATACATGGTTTTCATACTTCTGTCTGGTGGTAATAAGTTGATTTTATTGGCCGTACAACATATCTGCTGGAAATGACTGTATCTATAGTATCGATATTCTAATAACTATTTTCAAGATCCTTACCCCGGAATCAGAATTAATCTGCAGGGAGTATCGATCGTCGCCTGCGTTCGCGTATTGGAACAGTCCATAGTGGGGGTTGAAGAGTTCTCTGCCCAGCAGATGGAGCCACTCGCGCGCCACGCCACCGTAGTCCAGCCCTTCTTCACCGCGGAACTTCACCAACAGACGTTTTCGCAGCTCCTTGCCTCGTAACTTCATTACGAGCCGGTACGACTCCTCTAGTATTTCGTTACGGGATACCTGGAATATTAATTTAGAGTTGTTTTAGTACTCATTGGGTAAACAATGTTTAAGTGGAGAGTCATGAGAATGGTAATCAAAGTGTGTTAATTTTTCATGTTTTTCATCAGATATTTAAGATTTTTCTCTGTTTTGGCAAGTTGCCTCTGGTATGGTAGATATCCACAGGCGGTGGTAACCACTAATATCGGTTTGTTTGCTGCCCAATCAAAATAATGACTAACTATTATGGACGCCAATAGGGATAGCGCCAAACTAGTACACCCAGTACGTTAGATACAATTTAGATTGCCATCGACACGCTAAAAAGAATAATAAATATCATAATATGGCAAGGACTTATCCGAGATCAGCATCCACAATAGAAATGTTTCCTGACAAAAAAATATGATTCTGTTTAGCCCGTCTATTAAATATCTAAAAATATTGGATACCTACGTGTTTTTTGTTCTATCAAATTAATAAAAATTTACGAAAATAAAACGTGTCAAAGATCATGAGTGGGGGCTTGTGACGTCACTTTCTGGTAAAAAATGTACAAAACTGTGACGTCATACGACTTTTCGAAGCACTTCTCTTCTTCTTAGCGTGTCGATGGCAATCTAAATTGTGTTGGCCCAGAACTGGGCTACTTTCGTATCGTCTTTATTTTTCGTTTACGTGAAAAAAGAAAATATTTAATATTTTTTGGAAATCTATCTGACGGTCTAATTAGATTAGATTTTTTTTTTGTCAACTACCCTATTGCCTGGAGTGTAATACCATACTGCGGTACTCAGAGATATTTAATGATTACTTAAGCCGTCACTTAAGGTTGCACAAGCCGACGGCTCGAACTCCTTGCCGGGCGTGGCTAATATGCATGTTATTTGGTAATGTTTTTAATTTATCTAGTTTTATTCATTTAGTATTCATTTATCTAGTTTTTCTCTATTTATTTACATATTTATTTAGTGAACTATACGACGATTTATAACGAAAATGAGCGCGTGAAATTTCAGAAATTGACCTTTGGGCGTATAGATATTATGGAAAAACTACTGGATGTATCCACTTGAAACAATTTATTTGTACTTTTGAATAAATTATCTATCCCTGTATGGTTTCACTTTTTCCATTTTCATTCTACATAAGTTATTTATTTACGCTGAAAGATGAGTTCAAATAAGTGTTAAAATATGGAAGTTTCGACGCTCATAACTTCTAAACCAATGATTTTTTTCCAATTCTGCTTCCATACAGGGCTAGATAATGACAAAACCAGTTGATACAATTTTTAGTTTTGAATCTTCACCTTGAAACAGACGAGTAATCACCATACTACGTTTGTATGGAAGAATGACCGGCTAGTTCAACCTTAATAAAGATTTGACATAATTTTGTATGACAGAACTGTCAGATGGCCTAAGTAATCATTAAAGCTCTCTGAGTGCGGCAGTTAGTGAATATTTCTATGGGCATCGAAACTCACCTCTATCCTACAATGTCCAGTTTGAGGCTGTAATGCCTGTAGCTCAGCTCTCAACACCCGTGCTTTAGCCGCTAAGTCTCGCTTGTATTTGGGCAGTTCGTCTGAATTGAGCGGCTCGGCGACTGGCGCGGTTGCCGCTACAGTGGGCTGTGACGGCGGTACTGCTGCGGGGTCTGCTTGTGGCTGGAAAGAGGATTTTATGGGTTAGTATGGTTTTGTTGATGACTCGCACTGTGGGTGTGTGAACTGTTATTGTTAACGCTTTTGTACTTCAACTATCATACTTTTCGAGCTTTTGGGCGGGACTGTCGTCAACACTAATTCACCTGTTGTTAAACTTGTGTTAACCTGTTGTGCAATAATTACGGAAATTTAATTAAATAGTGTATACTATTATATCGTATGAGTGCACCTTAGCCAAGTCCAAGGTTACAATGGAGTCAGTGAACTGTGTGGTCTTACTATTTGGTCCACATCGTAGATCCCAGGTCCTGTTTACGGGGCTGCGGGACTGTTTGCAAAAGATATCGCGGCCCCCGGAACACATGTGACTAAGAAGTGGGTTTTAGTCAGTAGAACTCTGACACTCCTTCCGCTCTGCTTAGAGGTCATTTGAAAAATACCCATCCACAAAAAAAAAGAAAAATGCCTTTTAGACGCTTGGAACTGAGACTGGGACAAGTGTATGGAGGTAGTACATGAAGTAAACTCACAAGTCTAGCCGACAGCGCCAGCCTAGGGTCAGTGAACTGGGTCGTCCTGTTGTTGTGATCCACAAAGTAGGGTCGGCCAGAAGGCGCGTGTCTCATCTCCCAGCCAGGCGGCAGCGGGCCGGCCGCAGCGGCACAATGCCGCAGATGCTGTGGGACCCTCGGGTCGTGCCACGTCGACGCACCCGTGCCTGAGTTGTAGAAGTATACCTGCCCTTGGGCTGTGGTGCGCATTTCTGGAATGTAGAAATAGGAATGTTAAACATGTGCAAAAAACTTCTGGCAAAAGCGTACATACTGCTTTTAGTTCTCTACGCAGATTCCAAATAAATAGAATTAGAAGCGAGCGCATCTATGGACCAGTTTTTTGTTTGAAATTGAGTTAATTTTCGAATCATTTTAGTATCTTCATTCTAGAATTTATCATGATGATGTACTATTGATCAAAATTTAGCATCAAGTCCTGAAGTTTAAATAAATTAATGATCGCTACAGTGGCTTGCACGCGGAAAACACACGCACTTATCAGACAGTTTCTGAACGTAATTCCTTTGGGAACAATCTAACTACATATAGCGTTAGAAATCACATTAATCGTTAAAAGTATAATTGTCATCCATCATTTTATCATTTGATGTTGACAAACGACGAACGCGAAGCATTTATCAATCGCTTTTTACTGGTACAATACCTCCTGGCCTCTCGAGGCTCTATTTACCAATTATTCAATGAAAAAAAATTCATAGTTGGGAACCAAACTCAAGGCCTCGCACTTGCCCCGTCGGGGCTGCGGGTTGTTCGCAAGAGATACCGCGGCCTTGACATGAAGGGCTAAAAAGGAACATGGGTGGTTTTTAGTCAGTAGAAGTCTGACACTCCCTTTCGTTCTGCCCAAGAGCGGGAGGGGTTATTTGATGATTTCCCACCCCCAAAAAAAAAAAAAGGCCTCGCACTTGGCAGCCGCACTTACGACAACTAGACTAATGAGGCGGTGACAATGTGTCGTTATACTCTAACATTGTTAGGTAGTTGTGGTATGTACTGAATACAAATTAATGTTATGAGTATTACTTCACTACATAAAGCGTCCTTCACGAAATCATGATTGGCATGTGACAATGCAAGCAGCCTTTTGACAAAGAATAGTCAACATTTATCTGTTCCTTTAGGTTTTTTTAAAGATATCTTAGGATACACTAGCCGATGCCCGCGGCTTTTCCCGCGTGGATGTCGGTTAATTATATACTTCCTCGAGAACCGCTCTATTCATTGGCAAAAACAGCATGAAAATCGGTGCAACAGTTTTTGAGTTTATCGCGAACATTCTCTAAAGGACAACACTAACAGGGTCAGAAATAACCTCTTCTGTTCTTGTTGTTTCTTTGATGAGAAAGAAATTAATGGGCATTGTTTTTCTCAAAAATTCACGCCTTTTTAAAGATTTGTTATCTTTAGAAAGGCGTTAATTTGAGAGGCGTGAGACACGTGTACTAATAGGGTGTAAAAGTACCCTTGTACGTACGCAAACGAAGGGCACTTGTTCTCCCCACCACTGCGATCATTTTTTTGTTCTAGACCATACCTGGGAACCCCCTAGTTACGGAGATATTGGGGGTCAAAGTTCCAAATTTTTCACAGCTGTTTTTGTAAAGAGTAGTTTTTCAGGTTATAATTTTACTTAAATTAACTCTATGACCCGTTCCCTATTCAAAGCATCCAATAGCATAATGTTTTAAGAGTGCTACATTGAGTTTTACCGTAAAATGTGATTTTTGACCCAAAAAAAAAATCGTTTCCCAGCAAAAATTATTGCACAGGGGTACTTAGTTTGATGTACAGAATGCTTGGTTAACGGGTGTGTGATGGGTTGATTTACACCCTGTATACACATGTTACATAACACATGCCTGTGAAGTAATTTGTACAATAAACACTCGATTGTTTGTATATGAACTTACAAGGAGGCACATTATCAAAACATGATACCACAATAAAAATTATACGGAATTACTATACCCTAGTTTAGTAACGTTATACTACTCGTGAGAATGTATCATAATGTCATGGTATACTGCGGGACATTATTACAAGACAAATAATTCTGTATTTTTAACTTTAGGTACTGTCTATTGCAACTAGAGTTCTCGCTGACAGTCAATCAATCTCTATCATCACCTACCATTCTTATAGCATATTTATGTACATTGCTTGAGAGAAAATTGATACTTTATAGTATCAATTTTCTAAAAAAATATAGTTCGAGGGTTCACTGCCGACAAGAAAGCAATTAGTTGTTATCAACTAATTGTCGGCAGTGAACCCTCGAACTATATTTTTTTTAATAACCTGCACGCCTAGCATGACCACCGTAGAAACGGGTTTTGTCGACGAAAGAATCGACAAAATGCCAGATTGTAGAAAGATTTCATGTCAAGTTGTATTGAAAAAGCTTTGTCTATTCTTTGTAGAATAGAGATAGAATCGCCATACTACGCGGGCTGTTGGTACTGCCCCACTGCTGAGTAACCTCAATTCCCTCCATGTGCTGCTTTCTCGTGCCTCCTAGAACTAACCCTCGCGGTATGAGTCCAGATCCTCTCGCCACTGTCTTCATTCTATAAAAAATAGGATCTCTCTCTCTCTCTTACCGTAGCCAGGAGGTAAGTCGGTAGCAGCAATGGGAGTAGTGGGCGTGGTTGCCGCGGGTGGGCTGCCGGTCGCCGAGCCAGCGGGCGGGGATGCCGCCGTTGGGATGCGTGACCGAACTGCTGTTTGAGGCTGCGGCTCTGGCCTATAATACACAAATACATTGCAATTTAAAATGTATGTTCTTGCAAACATCATCATCAGCCTATAATCCCACAGCTTAAACACAGGCCTCCTCTCTGTGAGAGGGAATGGTCTATAATTCACCACGTGGGCCCAGTTCGGGTTGGTATATATCACATGTCTTTGAATGCTTGCTAGTCATGATTTGGAAACATAGTTTGCCTCAACCTCTATTATGGTCATTCACAATGTCAACTTTGTTTACTTCAATAAAACTAACAATGGGACTGGCCTTGGGGTCATACAAATTACATTGTTGTGTCCACTAAATAGGTTTTTGTTAGTTCTAACTTTTAGGCACTGACATTGAATAAATGAATCTGTCATAAAAAGTGGTTTCCCATGACATTTTATTATTATCTAGTTGTTATTGGTGAAACAATATGTCCACCATACCGAATACCTCTATCATACCTACGAGTACATGACGAAGCTTCGACTGCTTGTCTCTTACAAGTGTCACTAACATTAACTTCCACCATGATAGAACAGTTTACTACATTACACAATATGTATCTAAAAAAGTTGACATGTAACAGTGAAAACACGAAACACAAAATGGATACAAACCTCAAAGATATGGAGGTGGCATGATTGACGTCTGTGTCGGAAGACGGTGAGACAGGTGAGGCGGGCGAGGCCGGGGAGGCGGGGGTGGAGGGGGAGGCGGCCGGCGTCGGGGACGACGGCGGGGAGGAGCCCGCCGGGGACGCGGGCGCGTCCGGGCCCGCCGGCCGCTCCCACTGCGTGCGACGAGACGCGTGGTTCACGTAGTATGGTCTACAAGGGTGAATTATGTGGTTCTAGAGTGTTATTACCTATACATTTTGCTTATTATCTTGTTATGTGTATGTGGACGATGCAACTAAACCTAAGATTTAAAAGAATGTTGCGTGTATTGAAAATCTAGAAGACTGAATTCCGATGCTATGATAAGAGTAAATTCAGATTCTGGGTGAGGTACAAAACAAAATGTGAACAAAAAAAATGTGTTCTGCAACTAGACTTAAATTACGATTCCTGTTAGACAGCATTTTCACATCACAATAACATAAATAAACAAGCCTTCACCATACAAGGACACAATATAAAACGTTAGTAACCTTCCGCTAGATGTGAACCGCTCCTCCCAGTGTTGTGGTAGTGGATTCCTCGTCCCATTTTGTGTGGGCGGCGGGTCTCGAGGGTCTCGAGGTGTGCGCACATCGCCGGCCGGGCCCACTACTGCGAGAGGGGACCCTTCTCCGGCCGCGGTCGCCGGCTCTCCCCGCGCCGCGTCTCGGGACACTAGTGACACGATCACTTGTCCCCGAACGCCGAAAGTCTCGCCGGAGCCCTCCTCACATAACTCCAGGCATTGGTCTGTGTGATATCAACATTTTTAGTATATACTTCGAAAACAGGAAATCTCATTGTCTATAGTAATTTTAACTGACAATAATAATTGGGAAATAATAAATCGAGCAACAGATTTTTTTAATGGCCACGTGATCAAACTAATTTTATGACTAAGCCACGGGAAAATAAGATAGCCTCTAAAAAGCTAATTCGTCTTTTTACAATGCCAACTAAATATCTTACAGAAAGCGTCAAATAAAGATCATCAATTATCGTAACTTGTATTTATTACATAGACACCTAATTTACTAACGCAGCCACGGAATTTATATCTTATAACCATTTTACATTTTATAGCTTTAACATTAGTTAATTAGCACCCTAATGGGCGGCATGGGCACCGGGCCGTAGGCCGACGAAGGAGGCCGGCGGAGGCCCAGCACTTCGGGGATAGAAGATATTAGTGTTATTTAATATGTGAGCGAAGCGAGCGCGCGTCACTTCGCCGTTGTCGGGTAAAAAATAACCACCATGCTGAGTTATATTTAGAGTGGCTCAGATAGAACTTAACTAGTGGCTAAGATAGGAATACTTAGATGCTCGTTAATTGTGGCTTACATAGTAATTTAGAAGGCAATGTAGATTTTTAGAGCCGAAAAATGCTATTAAAAAGAAGCCGGTTTAATTAGCACCCATAATAATTGAGTCGAAAAAGAATGTCAATAAAAATCTTCCTCATTTAAAAAGTTGAAGGTCAAGGAACTGAGACGTAGCATTGAATTTCGCAATACAATAATCTTTAAACAATCTCTTTTCGTATTACAGGAAGCTGAAAATTACGTGAAGTGCGTAGACCAATAAACTTGGTAATAAAGTTTTTATCACTTGCTTAGATTGAGGAAGGAAATATTGGTTTTCTGTTGTTCTGTACATGAACAAGTATGACTTGACTTGATAAAGAAAACCTATTCTGAGTAGCCTTATAGCCTACAATAAAATAGCAAAATGAGGCATGCATTATGAGACAATATTGATCTATGTATATAATATTGTCTCATATTGCTGAACCATATTTGGATAGAACATGATACTACACTATCGCACAGCACTTAGTTTCATGATGACCACAATGACTAGACATAATGAACAAAAATAGAACATTTGAACTTACATCCCGTGTCCTTCAATTTGTGTACGGTAGATGGCTGAATTCGGACACATCCAAGGAATCCTGAATTTTGTCTTTTGTGGACTTTTCGTTGATTCCATACACTATAAATCAAATAACACAGATTATATTATTAGCCATTTGTGTCCCACTTTCTGGCAAAGGCATCCTTTCCTCTTTCCACTAATCCCTCTCCAATACTCCGAATGAATACCACCACCTCCCACTGGGCCTGCCGTTTGGGACCCATTAGCTGCTCCGCCATGCGACATATGTGGCCAGCCCAACTCCATTTGAGCTTGGCAGCTGGGAGACCTACATCGGCAATTTGAGTTTAGGAACATACATCTCTCTTCAAATGATTCAAAAGGAAATAATTCTTAGTTTTCAAACTTGTTTTTACTTTCGTATTTCCTACATGCATCACATCAACTAGAGATGTGATGCATGTGGTAATGTTCAGCTTTTATAGATGAAATACATTCCAATTATTTTTAAATGTTGTGGTTTTTCATCCTTATTGAAAATTCAAACAAACAATCATACAAACACTTAAACGTAGGTTTAGTGTATCTACACCAATATACGAGGGAAAGTTTATAAGTTTGAATTTAGGGGGTACTCTTCCAAATACCGATCATAATCCGAAAATTATTTCAGTAATGGCAAGTAACATGATCCTTGAGTATCATAGCCTATTCAAACATTCCCGTGGGATAACTTTAGACCATAATGTGAGCAAAGTCGCTGGGTAAAGCTAGTAAATAATAAGAAGAAAAGAATAACACCACACAAATTCAAACAGTTCCTACTTTTTGGAAGTGTTTTTTTTCTAAAGCAGTACATATTGTTACCATCTTTAATTAATCATAGTTAATTAGCAAGGCACAATTACTATTTATCATCTTATGGTCAGCTTACTTCCTCAATTGTACATTAATGATGCTGAAGTGGTGAAAGTAAGTCTTAAGCATGAAAATAATAATTACGCTTGTCATCAGTTCCTGCATTCGTGTAAATTGAGATTCACCGTAGCATTCTCTGTAGTACTTTCACTTTAGTCTCACAGTATCTGATGTGCAATGTCAAATATCATTGATAAGAATCATTTGAGATAAGCAGTGAAACTGTATATGGGTCAATTTAATACTCAGATATCATTTGAACGTTGTACAGATACAGTCAGACACTCAGAATAACAATCAAATATAATCTAGTCATAAGACTATAATGTTACTCTGTCATACATAATGCATATTATTATTTCATTGAAATAAACAATTCCAACCCATATAATACTTAATCAAGGAATGTATGTCATTCAATTCTGAGCATGAAACTAAATACAGAAACATTTCATACCTAATTAAGGACAACATGAAGCTCTTAATTGCTTGAAGACTCATCAACACATTCATATTATGTATAGTAACTATCAAACTTACCTAATTGTAATGCCATCTCCTTTGGTTAGGTACAGATCGTAGTGTGTATTCCACTTGGGATCGAGGGTTGCTTTCACAGTATTCGTAGAATACACCTGTCCACTACCATCTACAGAGATTTTTGCAAAGGGGTCTGGCAAACCTAAAATAAATAAAATTTGTAATGATCATTATTGTGATAATGAGACGTATTTATTATTACAAACACAGTTGAAACAAGCCGAAATTGCGTCGCAATTCTTTGAGACTTATTGTTTTCTTAAAATTCAACGCAGGTCGTATGGTTTTTCACCTTGAAGATACACTTTATGTCAATTTTGAATTAATCATAATAATCATACAAACTGAAAAAGTACTTACGAAAAAGATCCCTTCTGACCAAATTCCTTGCACATAGAACTAAAAACAAAATAAATGAGCGAGTTAATTACAAAGAATGTTAAACATACTCAAAGCAAAATATTCACGCCAAGTAGCGGAAATGATTGGATAACAGGGCACTCACTAGTTAAACGAATTTTTTGGGCACCGTATTTACGATTGGACACGGGAGTGGACATTTTTTAATACTATGTTATAATCATCAGGATAATTTAGTTTTAAAATGATTTCATACGATTTTCACATAAACTTTCAACCACCATTTTTATTTCGTTGAATGAAATGTTTTTTTTTTTCCAGACGTAAATAAAAAATCTAGTGTGGAACCTTGTCTTTTCAGCAAAAGGGAACTCTGCAGTTAAGCTGGTTCGACACGCTTGGAACTTGACTCTTTAGTTACCATTATCAAAGCACTAGATTATTTCCTTGCATTTATGGACAAAAACTGACACTCGATCGAATAGCCCACCCATGCAACAAATTGAGGTTTGGCAAGTGTGTGGAACCGGCTAAGTAGCAAAATACCTAACGAAGGTTCCGGATCTCTGGTTGGAATGAAATTTAAATAATCATTCAATTAAAGTTTCATTCATTCTGAACAAGTTGTCAATGAACTTACTGACGAGTGACGACAAGTCAACAAAAACAAGGTTTGTGTTGCTTTTGTACTTACCATTGTAATACTTAATAATTTAATCAAGAACACTATTACATTAAATTATTGCATTAGAAAATAGATTGCTTTCCAGCTAAACAGACTTGTGAACAAGAATTTATGGCCGTTCACTGGAGGCAATGATAACAAGAGGCGGCACTTTCAAAACGATTCATTTGAAAGTAATTTGTTTGATGTGGGTAAATATTTCAACAATGCGTTTGAAGTGTGAATAGTTAAATTTTGTAATTCGTTAACGTACCTACATCTTATATAGGGTGTAAAAGTACCCTTTGCGACGAAGGACACTTTGTTCTCCCCACCACTGCGATAATATTTTTGTTCTAGACCATGCCTGGGAACTTCCTAGTTACGGAGAAATTGGGGGTCAAAGTTCCCAATTTTTCACAGCTGTTTTTGTAAATATTAGTTATACCCAAAAAAAAAAGTCGTCTCCCAGCAAAAAGTTTTGCGTGGGGGTCAGTGATATAAAAACTGAAGATACGGTCGTCCGAACATTTGCTCGACGCGTTCGCCATACAGAGAATTGGTGTAGTTTGCGTTTGTTTCCTTGTATAAGCGGCGTGGTATTTTCGATGTATAAAGAACATAAATAAAGTTTTAATAAAATTTAGGACCGCGCCCGAAGAGAGCCGATCGTGGACTAGTTCACTTCGGCTTAGGAAATACCGTTTTTGGACCCGTTCGAGGCGTCATTTTAACATGCGGTCCGCCCAGTCCTTACGCAGTAGGTAATATATAAGTCAATGGTGGGGGTACTTAGTTTTATGTACAGACAGAATGCTTGGTTGACGGCTGTGTGATGGGTTGATTTACACCCTGTATAGTTCGTAAAGTACATATTATCAGAATATTACATTATGAATGACAAATCTTTTATTTCGTATTTCTTCTGAAACTTGGAAAAGTTGGGTAAATAAACAATTAAACTTTTGCTGACAATGAAAATACGATGTTTTTCCTGTACTTTTATTTATTTATTCACGTACGTTCCACTGTTTTCTCCGTGCGGGTTTCTCTGGCCAATCTCTCACAAGTCACAAACGCCTCTAGATCGTCACGCCAACATTTTCCAGGTCTCCCACGGCGATGACGACGCCCTTTTTCTGGCACCCACTGCGTGACAACTCTGGCCACTGGACGCTGGGTCTATAGAAAATGCATCAAGACCGATATAACCTGCCTCAACCTAGCAGTAAAAAAAAAACTGGAATCATTGATGTGGAAAATAATTCCACATCAGTGATTCTAGTTTTTGAATTTTCGCCAACATTCCTTACTGGCGACGCGCGACGCTGGCTAACATGACTGAAACACTTCAATTATATTATGAAGTTTCGTGGTTCCTGATAATAAATAAGTATCGAAATTAAACAAAAGCAATAAATGATATCGGATTGAAATAAAGTTTATTACTCCCTATCTTGTTTATATAACTGCTAACTTACACAAAGAAATCTCTCTGTTACAATAAATATACGGGAATTAATATGGAAGTAGATAGTATATAAAAGTAGAAGCAAGGTAAATAATACAAACATTGATAACGACCGAAGTTTACTGATAATACCGCGTGAGTAAATTGTCCTACATTTTGTATTCAGAGTTTATCCAGCACACACATTAAGCGCAAGTTGTATTGGAGAGAAGTCAGAAAAACATCGAGTTTCGAAAATGCACCCGATTATAATCGTACACGGAGGAGCTGGGGACATTCCCCAAAGCCGAGTGAAAGGCAAGTTGGACGGCATGAAGACATCAGTGACAGCCGGATACGAAGTTCTGAGGAATGGAGGCAGCGCCTTGGATGCTGTGGAAGCCGCTGTTGTGTCTATGGAGAAAGATGAAAACTTCAATGCTGGTAAAACACTTATTTGTTATGATTTAGGTACAGCAATATTGTTTATCAATCATTTAGCGAATATACGCTAATCTAGCTCGTATGCAGCCAGGGTCTCATCTTTTTGTGTGATAGTTGGATTCTTTGACTTTGAACTCTCACAAAGCACTATTTTTTAACCCATTGCGTTCGGGTATGAGCTGAAGTTTGTAGGCGTATTTCACTTAAGGATCCAGGCAATTTAACGTTTTGCTCCCACATTCAGGTTACGGATCAGTTTTAACCCTCCGAAGAGAAGTCGAAATGGAAGCAAGCATCATGCGTGGACAAGATCTGAATGTGGGTGGAGTTACACTGGTCAAGGAGTTTCTTCATCCTATCAGTATTGCTCATAAAGTTCTTACAGACTCACCACATTCCCTTTTGGGAGGGGAGGGTGCTAAATTATTTGCATTAGAAAAGGTAAACGACGTTCTTATATTTATATCTTACGTTTGGCGTCATAAGTAGTCATAACTGAATGGCTTTCGATAAAGATATTTTTTAATAATTGCAGGGGTTTAAGCCAATTCCTCCAGAATCATTGATAAGTGAAAATGCAAAGAGAGCTTTGGAAAACTTCTTTAAAGATGGAGATTTTGGGAGAACAGAAATAGGACCTAAAGACGAGGTAACCTCAGTTTTAAACTGCACTAATTACTTGTAAATGTTTACTCGGATGCTATAACCTAACATAATAAATTCAAGGGTGGAGTGGGGACCGTTGGTGCTGTCGCCATAGATTCTCAAGGCCACATAGCAGCAGCCACCAGTACGGGTGGTATGAGTGGAAAAGCAGTTGGCAGGATCGGGGATACACCACAAATTGGTAGCGGTACTTACGCCGACGATCATATCGGTGGTGTCTCCACCACAGGTATACTGCACGCAAGTAAATATTTTATCTGATATCAATAATAATTATGAATTTCAGAGTATGTGCCACCTTATTGCAGGTCATGGGGAGTCTATACTGAAGTATTGTTTGGCTCACAGTATTATAAAACTTATGGAGAGTGGTACAGATGCAAACACGGCTACCACCATTGCAGTAAAGGGTATGATCTTTTTAACTGTCCTATTTCAATACAAGCTTGTGCGGCTGTCCCATGCATTTTTTCTTATATTTTATTTTAAAGAATTCCATATCAAAATCAAAATCAAAATCAAAACTCATTTATTCAAACTAGGCTGATAATCAGCACTTTTCGAACGTCAAAATTTACTTTACTTTACTTATTTACAAGTGACAGTCCCCCAAAACGCCCACCCTTCGACACTTCCTAGTGTTTTTGCTGGAAAGAAGAAGTGGCGGAACAAACTCTCCAGCAACACATCTGTCTGTTTGGTTAGAAGAACCAGACTCGATACAATACTATGTGTAAGTTAATATTACGATTGACTACAATCAATAATAAAAGGTATATAATAATAAAACATAAAAAAGACATAACATATTATATCAGTAAACTAATTTTGGAGAAAGAACATAAATTACAAACGTTGTCTTGTGTTCAACTCAACGACCAGCTATTCTTATCATTTAAGTAGTCGTTAATGGAATAGTAAGCTTTTGAACAAAGATTAGATTTCACTTTGGCTTTAAATGCATTAAATGGCAAGTCTAAAAAAGAAGATGGCAGTTTGTTATAAAATGTTATACCGAGCCCTACGAATGAATTATGAACTTTGTGAAGCCGGTGAAAAGGAGCGCGTAGTTTATGCTTATTTCTGGTGTTAAAGTTGTGAATATCACTGTTTTTAGTGTACAGGTGAATATTTTGTCTAATATATAAAATGTTGGCAAAGATGAACTGAGAAGCAACCGTGAGAATACCAATCTCCTTAAAAATATCTCTAAGAGAAACTCGGGCACCCAGCTGATAAATTGCACGAACGGCTCGCTTCTGCAGAACAAATATATTTTGAATATCAGCAGCTTTGCCCCACAGCAGAATACCGTAGGACATAACGCTGTGAAAATAACTAAAGTAGACTAACCGTGCTGTATCAACGTCAGTGAATTGTCTTACTTTTCTGACGGCGTATGCGGCCGAACTTAGCCTTCCCGCTAGGCTTGATATGTGTAATCCCCATTGTAATTTTGAATCTACTGTTATGCCGAGAAATACAGCAGAGTCGGCAGTTTCCAGCTCTTGATTGGCGAGGATAATATTGGGACCTAGATTTCTGGCATTGGGTAAAGCGAACTTAATTATTTTAGTTTTCTTGGCATTAAGAACAAGGTTGTTTGTTGTGAACCAATCCGTGACCATTGATAGCGTGCTATTTACGTCGTCAAAATTGTGTCTATTCCTATCTACTTTAAAGATAAGAGAGGTATCATCTGCAAATAGTACAACGTCACAAAAACCTTTTAAATAATATGGTAGATCATTAATATAAACCAAGAATAAAAATGGACCCAGTATTGAACCTTGAGGTACACCAAGCCGAACCGGTAGTCTGGAAGATTTCGCGCCATTTACGTCTACACATTGGAATCTATTTTGTAAATACGAATCTATCACATTTAGGGCCTCGTTTTGAACACCGTAATGACGCAGTTTCCGTAAAAGCGTATCGTGATGTACGCAATCAAAAGCTTTAGAGAGATCGCAGAAAACACCGATTGCATTTTGCGCGTTCTCCCATGCGTTAAATATGTGTTTTAGCAAAGCAACACCTGCATCCGTAGTCGAACGACCCTTTGTAAAGCCATATTGATCATTATGAAGGAGATTATTTAAATTAAAATGTACTAACAACTGTTTGAGAATTAATTTTTCAAAAATTTTGCTAAATGCAGGTAAAATAGAAATTGGTCTAAAACTGCCAATATCATTTTTACTACCAGATTTAAATAGAGGGATGACTTTACTGCTCTTCATAAGATCAGGGAAAGTCCCCAAATCAACGCATTTATTGAAAGTAACAGCAAGACAGGGGGCTACAATGTCGATTATGTTACTTAATAGTTTAATAGAAATGCCCCAAAAATCACCTGTGTTTTTAGACTTAAGTGAATTAAAAACGTTAACCACATCACGAGGCGTTACATGTTCGAAACTAAATACGTTACCACATTTAGACACGCTGCTATGCAAAAGATCTTCGGCTTTAGACGGCGACGAACTTAGGGAACGAGTCGTCGCTATAGGTATGCTGGCAAAATACTCATTAAAAGCCTCGGCTACGTCGGCTGCTTTATTAACTAATTTGTTACCCACCATGATCTCAAGGTGATTATCTTGTGTAACAGATTTACCCGTTTCATTGTTAATGATTTTCCAAGTGGCTTTAACTTTATTATTAGAATTTTTAATGGTCTCGCTTAAGAATTTTGATTTTGCAATAATACAAATCTTTTTAAATAATTTGGAATAATTTTTAACATACTCTAGAAAAGTTGTATCAAACCTGTATTGTTTAAGACCATACAACTCGTATAATCGGGCTCGACTTTTGTAAATACCTGGTGTGGCCCATTGGTTGAAGCCCACAGAAGGTCCCTTAATGTTAATAGTTTTAGACTTAAAAATAGATTGGTATTCATTTTGCACAACATCAAAAAGGGCTTTATAAATTTCATTAGGAGTTTCGTGCTCTACTATTGACGGTGTTACTTTAAGTGCTACATTATTTTTAAATTTATTGCAACGACTAGCTGTATGAGGCCTGCATTCTATTTTGTGCGGCTTTTTATTTAATGGCATAGGGAAGCTAGCTTTTAAGCCACAGTGATCAGACGATAAGTCACTTAACACTAATTTGTCCTCGGCAACACAATCACTAAACATATTATCAAGACAAGTTGATGAAGAAGCCGTGATCCTTGTTGGTTCAAAAAACAGGTTAACTAAATTAAACGATCTAAACAGATTGAGAAATCTGATACTTAATGGAGTAACATCTAAGATATTAACATTAAAATCTCCACATAAAATTATAGATTTATTACTAGATTTTAACTTATTAAGTGAATCCTCCATTACAGATTCAAAACGAGTAAAGTCCCCAGAAGGGGGTCTATAAACACAAATTATTAAGTATCGCTCGAGTTCAACGCAAGACAACTCAATAGTGCGCTCAATGGAAAGATTAACTAAGTCTAAACGTTGTTTACATTTTAATTTGTTTGATACAAGAATTAAAGATCCACCGCGAATAGCATTTTTTCTCACAAAGGCACTCTGTACGGTATAGAAATCATCATTGATAAATGCTACTTCATGTTCCTTCAACCAATGTTCAGTTAGACATAAAACCTGAACATCATAATTCTCCATAAACAAACTTAACTCTAATTCTTTGCCAGATAACCCCTGCATATTTTGATGAACAACATTCAACACATGCAGCCTACCTGTTGTCGCACCTAACAGTTTAAACTACAAGGTGTATCAATAAAAGTGTTAGTATCTGTATAAGTGTTAGTTACAAAAGCAGTATTAGTATCACTACTAACAGAAAACGTTGGTAAACACATACCAGTGTCGCTGTGTATATTGTATGCTAAAAGGTTAGCAATACGTCGCTTAGAACTAGGTGGTAAAAACATTGTAAAGTTAGTCAGTCTGTAATCAGAGATAAATTGATTACAATCAAAATATAAAATAGCGTCACTGTGACGACATGTCCTATTATAAATTAACAAGTTTAAATCATATATGTACCTATTTTGCTCAATGGACAAATATTGAGAATAAGCGAGCTTGACTGGAAGTTGGCTTTTTCAACAATCCTTACTTTTTATAGGAATGACTTCTCGGCTAAGAAACACTGCGGGGGCGATTACCTTATCAAAAGATGGTGACGTTGGGGTTCACTTCAGCTCCAAAAGAATGTCCTGGGCGTACGTAAAAGAAGGTCAAATAATTTACGGCATCGAGCCGGGCGAAATTCTTCAAGAGAAATATGATCCAAACAACTGTTAATTAAATAAGTAAGACTAAATTTACGTAAAAGACTGCAGAATGATTTTGTAACGAGTAATCACATATTTTGGAGAAGGGTATTTTGTAATAATATAGTGTTTTTTTTTAATAAAGCAACATAATATAAAAGTATAATATACTTACACAAAATAAACTGCTGTCATCATCTTCCTGCCTTTATTATCCCATTCTATTTGGGGTCGGCGCAACACGTTTTCTTTTTACAAACTGCTGTGCTTTTTTTGGTTGGCGCAGTGGCTGAGTGATTGGACTACTGCGCTGCATGTCGCGGGTTCGATCCCCGTACGGAACAAAAATTTGTATGGCCTACAGAGGCTACAGATAGTTGTTCCGGGTCTGGGTATTTGTGTATGCGAGTTTAAGTGTTAACGCACCCAAAATACAGGAGAAACTCCTAGTGTGGGGAGCAACGTTTTTAAAAAAGAGAAAAGATAATATTGAAAGAAAATTAGTTAGACTGCAGGTTCTCGGCATTAAATCTTGAAAATATACTTCGAATGAAACGATAAACGATACCATTTAAAATATCGTAGAGCGATATTTATTATGAATCGAAATGTAATATAAATAGCGTTTTTTTTTGGCGGGTGGAAAATCATCAAATAACCCCTCCCGCTCTTGGGCAGAGCGAAAGGGGGTGTCAGACTTCTACTGACTAAAAACCCCCCATGTTCCTTCTTAGCCCTTTATGTCGAGGCCGCGGTATCTCTTGCGAACAACGTCGGGGTCTATAAATGGCCTTCTGTCTACTTATTGACACTCATCACTCTCATTGCCGTCTTCGGAGTTTTCGCCGTCTGACAGAGCAAATGAGTTCTGCGAGAATGTTTTCCAACTTCCCTAATGGGATCACCTATAAATAAGCAAATATGAAATTATACTACCAAATACTTCTATGTAGGTACATAATTTAAATTGTAAAAATTATATTCAATAAATAAAATTACAATACAAATCCTAGCCCAGCCCTAGGTGGCAGTGCCGAACATATTGACGTCATAATTTTTCGTTGAATGTGTATGTAAAAACGTAATACTGACTTAACTGCAATATTTAAAACAAATCTTAAGAAAAGAAAACTTACCTTTTTACTCATTTTTCGCGAAGATCTACGTAAATAAAATTTGCACTTCAAAAAACCGCCAAATACAACGATTACACGACATGTCATCAGTTGTCAATAACAGCCTTACTTTTTTTTATTTTTACCCGACTGCAAGGGAATCACAGAGTACATTTCTATGGGAATGGTAATGTTTTTTGCGTTTCGTTTTTGCTAAGACCTGTCCGAATCGAATACAGGCTATCGCAGTACCAGACTCCTAGCAGTTTAAAAATAAATAAATAAAAAGTATGGTGTCGAATATATCGACAGAGCCCCATAAAGGTGATTTAATAAGATTAAAATTCAGTAAGTTCTCAGTTTCCCTAATTTCGAACACCATTAATTGCAGCCATTGTGATTTTTGCCTTTGGCCACACCCAAAACGCAAGTAACAGATAAAAACAACTTGAAATGACACTGCTGGACGTAAGACTAGTATAGGCAATATGGTCGAAAGACTTTAGCCTTCTCTTTGGGGTAAATAAATAAAAAAAAAATCAGGCTGCATGGGCTAGATCCCTTTGCCTTCCCAAAAGGGAAAAGAAGATAAAAAAAAAAAAAAAATAAATAAAAAAAAAAAAAAATAAAAAAAAAATTGAAATGACACTGACGTCTGACAGTAGGATTTCAAAGAGATTGAGTGATTTCATTTAATATAATTTTAATTAAGAATTTATTTTAACATTATTCTACGTAAGACGAATAGTTTAGTAACTATAAAAGAACAAATTTGAATATGTTGTTACACGGGAATATGCCTATATGGTTCAAGCCGTTGGAGTTTAATTGTTTCAACTGGTTATACAGTGTCGCACCATGTTTTCCTGTGCATGCCTCTAAAGTTAATATTATAAATGATCCCAGAAAGTTTTACGATACCCTGTGCGAGAGATTTCAGAACGCTAACAGAAGAATATCCGTTGCGAGCCTATACTTAGGAACTGGAGCTATGGAAAGGAAGCTTTTAGATATTACAAAAATAAACTTGGAAGACAAGAAATGTTTGAATTTCAAAGTTCTTTTAGATTATCAGCGTGGAACGCGGGGTGAGGTAAACTCAGTGACACAGTTACGAGACTTTGTGAATAATTTCCCTGACCAATGTTCCGTCAGTTTGTACCAGACACCCAGACTACATGGTTCTTGGTCAAAAGCCTTACCGTCTCGTTATAACGAGCTTGTAGGACTACAGCATATGAAGCTGTACATAGCAGATGACTCAGTGTTGCTGAGTGGTGCCAACTATTCCAGTGACTACTTCCAACAAAGACAGGACCGCTATATTGAGATTGAAGATCCAGAACTGGCAAATTTTTATTGTGAACTCATAGGTATGATGACTGTAAGTTATTAGTATCTGTTTTTTTTTTACTTGAAACATCATTGTTTACACTGAAAAAAAGCTGAGTATGACATTATTGTTAGTGTAATAAATCTGGAGAAGTGGCTCTAAGTGCTTCTTTGGCACATACATTTATTTCTCAATATTTGTATTTCAGAAGAAGTAAGCAAATTCAGCAAGCAGTCTTCTAAGAACGGAATAGAAGAAAAAAAATATGCTTCAAAAGAGTTGCTCATTCAAGATATGAAGAAAACAATAAATACTTTTATGGAAAGATGGCAAGCACAACAGATGTCTAAACTGACCTCTCTAAGAGATTTGGATGGTAAGTTTAACTTTTATACAAGAAACGCTGTCATTATGATCTGGACTCATTACTGGCTGATTGACCAGGGAAGCAAAAACAGTCAGAGAAGGCAAAACACCAAGAGAAGGAATGGGAGGCCTTTGCCCAGCAGTAGGACAGCATAGGCTTAAGAAAAAAAAGGGCTGTGTAGTTTCCATTTTGACCAAAAACCCTAGATTCAGTCACAATTAATTTTCACTTTGAAGTTTCTTGTCTATATTAATGAGTAGGTACATAGCAACTTACACTGCGATCCAAAAATGAAGCAGTTTATTAATCACAAAAAGTATGTCTTGAAATTAATTGTCTCTGCATCACCCTAAAGTAAGTTGTACAGTTTATACTTGTGCATAAAATTTTAATTTTTTTTTTCCTCTTATCTGCTATCAGTCATCACTGACTATGATCAGATGTGTGGAAAGATTCATCACTTTTTTACAGAATGACGACCTAAAAAAATAATCACTGTTTTTCCAATTACCTGATATTTTTATTTGAGAAATAGTAAAGTAGAGTAGTAGAGTTCTTAGGTGTTTAAATATAAGTTCCAGATATAAATTTCATGTATCAAACAACAAAAGTTCCATGTTTAAAGTTACTGTAACATTCAATCTTATCATTAATCCTGTCTATTGTAATTTCAGCAAGTAGTGGCTGTGAAAGCGTTAAAGACACGTGGATATTCCCTCTCATACAAATGGGGGAATTTGGAATCACCCAAGATGAACAGGTCACCAAAAAGGTTCTAGCCTGTGCTCCAGAAGGATCCGTAATTCGGCTAGCCACTGGGTATTTCAACCTTACCGAGGAGTATGCCAAGACTTTGTTAAATGACTGCAAGTCAAATATTAGTTTGCTAATGGCACACCCAAATGTGAGTACAACTTTTTAAAGATTTGATGAAATTTTTCTATTTTATGACTCAACTTGGTAGGAGGATTATTTTTTTTGAACTTTCCCTTTCCTGGGAAAAAGCTTCTCTCGCTCCTTCCGCTTTTCTCGAAAAGTAAGAAGGAATGTGTTCTATAGTTTAAGAATAGTTTTAATTTTAATTTTTCAGGCAAATGGATTTTTGGGTGCCTCTGGCCCTGCTGGTGGGATTCCACATGCATACTCATTAATTGCTAGAAAGTGAGTGTAATAAGGTTTTTCCATGTCAATGCTCCTATTTTTTACATGTTAAGGTTCTTGCTTTTATTAGCCTCACTTCTTCTTGATTTGTTAGTTGCGGAATGTAGGGATGCGACTGTAGGAGCATAGCATTTTAAAAACACGGACTTTGGTATATTTTTTTTTATGACATTGATATTTCGTTACAGGTTTTGGCAAAGAGTTCTTGACTACAGACAAACAAACAGAGTGGAAATGTTAGAGTATGAACGTCCAGGGTGGACATTCCATGCCAAGGGATTATGGTAAAGATTGCATTTAATTTATAATGTTGTTAAAAGCCCAATTTAATTAAATAATTTGATTGACTACTTTGTTGATCTAGTCAAGTCTAGTGGATCTTCCTGGGTTCGACAAAGTGTCATTGGATTTTTTCATCAAGAATTTCTCAGTAGCATTCAAGTAGTCTGGATTTGAGCTCGGTTGCTGGTACTAGGCTCGCTCCCTATTACATGGGACTAAAACATAACTGGCGAAATGTGAATGTACTATTAGGTACACCTGTGCCTAGCCCTTCGGGGATTACAGGCTTGATGTTACGTTTTATTTTAATTTGCAGGTATTACCCGCCTGGTTGTGGGGTACCATGGGCCACTATAGTTGGCTCGGCGAACCAAGGCGAACGATCAGTGCGACGAGATCTTGAAGCGCAGGCTGCTATTTTTACAGTTTCACCTGAATTACAGGTGAGCGTAAAACCTAGAATTTCTGTATTGTATTACACAGTTCAGTTCAAGAGCTAGCACAAGAGCGTGGGGCTTTGCACAAGCAAAGAGAGGCCTATACCCAGCAGTGAGCAAGTCGGGCTATGGATGATGATAATAGGGTAGTTGACAAAAAAATCTAAGGAGTCCGTCAGATAGTTTTGTTTTCTTTTTTCACGTAACGTTTTTTAAACGTCTTTCGAAAACTCGTGTGACGTCACATTTCAGTACAGTTCGTCACGTCAAAAGCCCCTACTCTTGATCTTTGACGCGTTTTATCTTCGTCAATTTTTATTAATTTGATAAAACACAAAAAAAGGTATTCAATATTTTTCGATAATCTAACTGACCATGACGGACTAAACTGATTTTTTTTTGTCAGGAAACATCCTTAGTGCATAGTTCTTACGAGGGTGAGGAGTATCCACTGAGAAATACCCGCATTTTTTTGCTGTGGAAAACTAAGTTAATTCATTGTTGGGTTTCAGACGTCTTTGTAGTGGTTCATAAGTTTTTTGCAAATAATTCCACAGTTCTGTCTTTGAAATTGAATAATGTTTTTTATTCCGTTTTCAGCACAAATTACATGCCGAGTCGCAGCAGTTACATAAGTTTGCAACAGAATGTAGTGGTGAACTTCAGAACAGGGATACACCCCTATGGGTACGGGCAACGGTTGGTCTGTTTAGAACATACTTTTAAAAATAATGTTAGGGTAGATCAGGCCATGACGACTAGCGAAATGTTTCCGAAAATCTATTGCGTTATTTGATGGAGAAGCCTGAGCAATTATAAAAAAGATAATTATGCATAATTTATTATTGTATAAGAACACGGAAATTATTGCCATTGTGGAGACTAATTCGGGTTTAAAATGGCTATGTCATGATTGCTAATGACAGATTTTTATTAATTATATTTTAATTTGGCGGTTGTACAAAATTATAATAAATAAGGAATGTGAATGCTATGTTATTTTATGTGGGACGAATTTGTTTTTACTCAAATATTGTTGTACTTATCGTGCCTATAATTTTGTTCTATTTGTGTCTGGAAATAAGCAGCTTTTAATGTTTCAGCCATTTCAATCAGTATTATTTATTTTAGGCTCATATTCTGGCCTGAAAGTAGATGCACTATTGATAGCTTTATATTGACGAGAAATAGGTACCAAAGCATAGTTGTTAATGTTGTTTGCAATGTTTATGGTTGTAATAATTTGTTATATTTATAACATGTTACAATTTGCTGAAAAGTATAAAGCAGTTTTTTTGACATTTTGTTTTATTGTTATTTAAAAGTACCGTAAAATAAAACCAAATAAGTTTTTAATAATTCTCAATTATATTCACTCTTATTTTCATTTATATAATCACATAATCATAATTATTCCGATTCACACTTAAAATAATTTTAAAATAAATTAAACGAGAAAATATTCTGCAATAATTAATACAAAACTCAGTCGTTTCCTGACATTTGATTAGAATTAAAGTATACGATCAAATTTACAATAATAGGAATCAGGCACATTATTAATAATACAACTATTTACTAGTGAGTAGCTAGACGACTTGTTATCGTTGGATCATACTTAGGAAACAAAACAGGACGAATGCGAGTGACGAATGGAAATGGACGAAATCACAACAAACAATATTATTTGTTACAATAATATATCAGCAAATAATTGATCCAATAAAATAAAATAAACTCATTTTTGAGCATATAATCATTTCTGATTAAAACAATCATTGCAATTGAGCAATTTACACAAATACTTAAATAACAATAATTATTCATGTTACAATGAGTTACTGAGGCATACTTATAGTATTTGTTTAACAGTGAGCAATTTAATTAAAAATCTATATGTATTCATATTCAATGAAATTTGAAACAAGGAGAGAGAGTGAGGGAACTTCCACTACTCGAGCATGGATTCCGTTTATCCTAATCTTTGGTGTGCTGGCATAACTACGCTGAAGGCTTTACTAAATGTAGCGCGGTTGCAGACAAACGATTATTGTTATTGTGAATAAATTACGTGACACTGCATTTAGTAAAGTCGGTCAGTCCACACGGGAACATTATACTGTTGTGTCGCGGTAACGCCTTCAATCTATACACTACGGACGCTGATAGTAGGTACAAAAATAGTTCACCTATTCAATATAATTAAGACTACTTAACAATTAAGTATCGCGAGGAGGTCTTTGTAAAAAAAAATCAAAATTACGAAAAAGGACAAAAATAAATCTCAATGCACATGAGAAATGACTGGATCGGCACAATACGAAACGTATTTACTGACATTCAGGTATCGGGGACCTCCTCGAATTATAATACTACTTATAGCAAATCACACTAAGGTAAATTGACTAGGTGTGTTGTGAGTGGTGCGCACTGTCCGCGAACACAGGCTTTGACGTCGAAAATAAACTGGGACGTATGTGAACAGTGTGGTTGGGTAGTTGACACCGCCACTCATTGCAAGACACAACTTCTCTAGGCCTCTTCTTTAGGCCTCAAAACCCGATTAAAGTTCAACTAACTGTAAAATGATTTGGGTTTCTTTAAAATCATTGAGTTGGCAAATTAATGACGTCACAGGTTACTGGCCGTATAAAATGTATGGGGTTATCGCGTTTTGACAGCTGTCACTTGTTTGGTGGTGTCAACTACTGTATTGTCGTGGGTCTCAGCCTAAGGTGGTGCGTGTCGCTCGTGACGTCAGAAGGTGTCGGGCGGCGGGTCGGGGGGGAGGTAGTGCAGCTCGTCCACGGGCGCGCTGCACACGTTGTACAGCACGGCGAACAGCGTGCACGCGGCGTACGCGCCTAGTGCCGCCCACCACAGTAGCCGCTCCCACAGACGCGTCTGCGCGTGCTTCAGCACTAGCAGACCGATCGTCAGCCCCGCTAGTGCGCCCGCCACGTGCGCCGCGTACGATACTGGTGGCGCTTCCTGTGCGAACAAGTATAATATGTTAATATTTGAGGTAATACGGCAAGAGCATTGACACAACGATTGCATGTCAAGTAATTATTTGAAATATCAGTTTTTTTTGCAGCAAAGTTTCACTAGCTAATTAAATTTGACCTTGGATTAAAATTGATGATGAACAAAAGTGACTATATTTACCTTTGTATACCTAGCGTGTACAGCGAAGCCCACATCACAGGACGCGACCGCGAGCGCGGCGACGAGCCTCACGGCTCCATAGCGCATGGTGTGGAAGTTCAGCAGAGCGTTGGCGAGGTGAGCGGCTAAGAGCGCGTACACACCACCCGAAGCCCCGGCCAGACACACGTCGGGGTCCAATACGGACGCCGCGAGGGACCCGCCCAGTACGCCCGCTAGGTAAACCGCCGCGCATCGGACCGCACCGTGTACCATCTCTAGTGGAAGACCCACCTGGAAATAAAAAATAGTAACCAGTCAGAATTTATTACTGTGTTATGAATGTTTATGAGTTTTGGCGCCCGTCGCGACAATCGTTAATGATAAGCTCAAGGTGGGTGTATTTTCGGACAGACAATATGTTGTATCAAATTTCTAATATCTACATCTAACAATAAGTCAACTGTAGCAGACACTCCTCGTAACTCGCAAACAGAATTTAAATTGGGCCCTGACAACAACCGAACTAAGACTTGCCATCGTTGAAGCTTCTATATGTATGAATGTCAATTAACTCGTACTTACCGCAAGTTGAACTAGCAGATTGAAGGCAAGGTGCAGCCAGCCAGCATGGACCACGCTGTAGGTGAGGAACCGCCACAGTTCCCGGCGCCGGTCGCTCCGGTACACGAGCGGCGAGTCCACCGGGACCGGCCCGGCCGCCGCCGCCACGCCGCCGGAGCCCCAAGCGTACCATGCGAACACGCCCAACTGGGGAAGAACAAAGATCTTGGTAAAGTAGGGGTCAAACAGCTCTGAAGGAAAATATTGTGAGAAGACATGTTCTGGCTAGAAGATCACATTAGGAGCATGTGGAAATTATGTTTTTCCTACTCCTCCGTTATTTTTTTCTGGTTAATTTCGTTGCAACGAAAAAATCGTTTTTCTGCGATTTCGTAGTTTCATTTTCTCGGTGCTTTTCGGGTGGTCGCCACTGTTGATTCTGGCTTTCAGGAGTTACAGTGGTTTGCGAATAGTGTGGCGGGCTTGTCCCAAAACAAATTCGGTGGCATGTGCTTTGTGCATACATCAGCCCACACTAGGCCCGCACTCTAGATGAGGTACATCGCGTAGAGTGTTGTTGTTTATCTACTGGTAGGTTTACAGAGTTTTGATACAGGGAGGGTATTAAGTTCCACTTTTTTAGCCTTATGTCTAGTATAGTCTAAGAATACTTTTATTTAGTGTCATTTAAAGATTTACTTCGTTATTTAGTACCTACCGAACATGAGTGAGGAATGATTTATTATCGCGTACAGACAGTTGTTTTGAAATAAACTGAACGGCTCGGTAAATAATGTGCAACTAATTTTGATGAATAATGTTTAGTACTTGGAGTCGGACCAAAAACATTGCTTCAAGTCATTCCAACTGTAAAAAAATGGGAGCTTTAATTCACAATACCTGCAGGAATAGGTACCGCAAAGTTAGAATTCCAGTTAGAATTACCTACGATATCCTATTGCGAATTTATGTAATTTGCTGTAAGTACTAATGTAGTATTAATTAATTTACTGTTAAACAAAAATAAGGATAAATTAATATTTACGTGTAATTGTAAAATGCGTAAATAGTGACGTTTTATAACGTTATTCATAGAGGGGAAAACCGTTAGTGCGAAAGCTGCGTGCAGTACAGCGGAGCATCGGTTGCAAGCGCGCCGGAGTTGCGGCCCGAGGTGAATCAACGTGTGACGAGCACCGAGCACACTGAGCAGTGCCGATTGTTATGATTCACGTAAACCGCTTGTTTGCACGGATGTGAAATCCGCTATTATAATTTTTAATTAACCGAAGTAACTGGAGCGGGGATTGAAGCGGCACTAGACACGTAGAAAGTGATGACTTTGTACACCTCCGGTACCGTGCTTATACGAAAGATTTATGTCCATAGCTAGCGGTTGCATAAAATCGATATTTTTCACTATCGTAATACTCGTTGCGGATACAAACGATGAACTTATTTGGCTAGCAGCTCTACATTTATAATTTTGATCAGAACATGAGTATTTACCTCCAGTAGCGTGACACAGATGATGAAGAAGGGCGGGGGGCAGCAAGTATACCTCTCTTGGTAGTACTTGCGATCCCGCTCCTCCGGGAGCATCTCCATCGCTACTAAGTGCACCATCCTGGAACAAAATACATTACGCTATTGAGGAAATACATACACATGTTGACTAGGATGATAGACGTGGTTTTCTACATAATGTAAATGTTTCAGCCGATTTGGCTTACAAGGATAATTATGATGATGATTGATACGTTTTGAACAAGATCGTTCATGTGGGTACCTTATTTCTGATGTTTCAACGCCATCGCTGTCAAAATCCAGGTGCAATAGTGGAGTACAAGAACAATCCGCGTAGCGTACAGCATTTCTGTTCCGAGGATTCCAAAGCGATTCAAGATACGGATTGTAGTCCATCATATTGTATGAGACTGAACAGTTTACCTGTATTTTTCTATCATGAAATAAACTTTACATTGACTATTTGAAAACCGCATTTGAAGCAATCAATCAATTTGCTTTCACTATATTCTCGATCTATTTAGAAGCAATTTATTAACGGTTTTATTGTATATAAGCACACCACATGTCAACGTGACACGACAAGTGAACATAAAAATGTTTTTAGCGACGGCAATCGATACACCGACTATAATTCCAGTGAAATAAAATAAAATATTACACTACATAATTTAGTTTACTGAAATTTTGATTTAGATCACATTAAGTTACATTTTACAAGAAATTTACAAGTTGTACATCGATAAAGGATTTATGTTTTCTGAAAGATGACAGACGAGTCACGGCATACTCGATTCATTTGAAAATTGTTTTGAAACGTTTACACTCGGTTAATAGAGGGTAGTAAATATGTCTCTACGCTTTATACAATGAATGGTGTTTGATGTTGTTGTGTTTGGAAGATAACTCGGTAGTATTTTCTTGTTCTATCATCGTGTGGTAATTCAAATTACATAAATACGGCGGAGCGCTAATGGCCGGGATGTTTACCTGGCGAATAACGTGGGATCCTCGAGGAGTAGATGGAAGTCGTTCTCGGAGCTGACCTCACGGTCGCGCTGGTGTACTGCGCATCTATAGCTGCGTGTCCGCTTGCCGCTCATCTGGAACAAACATAGGTGCGATTCGTTATAAAATGTGTAAGTATCTAGAAAAAAGTATCTGCTAGAAAACATTGGATAACATCTTTCTGATGGCTTGATGGAGTAAAATTTGCTTTATTCAGTTGTGTGTTTAAAGATACTTCTAATAAATCTTGTCTAGCTCCTCATTGCATCTGTGTAAAGTACCTATCTTTAGTTTTAGTTCAATTCAACCCTCGTTTAGATTTAATCCGTTCCCGGAAAGACAATAAAACTTAGCGCGTGTTTCCCGTGTACAGTCACAGTCAGTTAATTCCCTGACGTGGTAATTTTGTTAAGGCCAAATGTACACCGTAACAGATTTACTGTGTATGAAAGTAGATCGATATGCAAAATATGTGGAAGTCTTTTTAGAAATGTGTCACTTAAAATAAGCGGTAATAAAATTAATGTTGCAGCAGTCAAGATATGCTATGCAGATTTATTCAAACCTTCTAATTCGTTAAAGTGTAGTTCCAACAATCTCTCAGAAAATTCTTCAGCGAGACCGTTCTCTACCTGATTAAAGACAATTTTCTACCCAAATGTATCCCCTTCATAGGACACCAGGTCCTATTCACCAGTAGCAGGATCAGACTGAACGGCTTGTGATGCTGATGGTGCGACTTGAACTAGTCATACCATAGATATAATACATTTTCTATGAGTCCTGTGTACGAGCTAAGTATGAATGATTGATTCGTAATTGCTAGGAAATCACTTCTGCTTATCCCTATCTCAATAGTAGCTGTTCGTGCTTTGTCTATAGTCTATCTTTACTAATATTATAAAGAGGTAAAAGTTTGTAAGCATGTTTGAAGGAGGTAATCTCCGGAACTTATGATCTAATTCTACAAAAAAGTCACTGATAGAAGAGACTAACTGCGGTACTCAGAGATATTTAATGATTACTTAAGCCGTCACTAAGTAAAGGTTTGACATACTTTTGTATGACAAAACTGTCAAAACCTTCACTAAGTGATGGCCTAAGTAATCATTAAAGCTCTCTGAGTGCGGCAGTAAGTGATTGCCTAAGTAATCATTAAAGCTCTCTGAGTGCGACAGTAAGTACTTAATTGTATTCGTCCGTGATACGTTATAAATTATATTTATATAATTTTATTCCGGGCTATCAAACTTTAAAAACTCACAGTTATTCTCTGATCATTAAAACTCCGACAAAACTAAGGCAAAGGAAATGTGTTATGGGAGAAATTATATTTGTGACGTCCAATAAAATAAACGGTGAGAACTTCCATTTTAGAGTGGCGAGGGTGTATTTATGTGTCGCGGCTTCGTCGCCTGGCATGCGGCCAGCGCTTATCGACCCCGCTGCCACCCCCCCAAACAACCGCCCTTGACACACGTGCTTTTACATTTCAATGATTGAACCAACTTACACTTAGGCTGAGCTAAGAAAGTGATTAACTAGTCATAGAGAACTGAAATAGCCAGAAAACTTCCTAGAGCTTCGGAGTTTTTTTTTTTCTAAGCATTGCTAGCCGGAACCTAACTACTAATTTTAATGAATTTAATTTAGATTCGAAGCCTGGAGGACTGGACTAGGCACATCTACCGCATGTCCAATGAGCTGTGGGCCAAAATAGCCACTTTCTGGAGCCCTGATACAGCCAGAAGGCGTCGCAGCAGACCTCGTACACGGCCACATATTAATTTGTGAAGAAAAGCAAGTTATGAAAAGTTGTCAGTAAGCTAAGCAAATGTAATATCAACATATCACTTAAAGTTCCTACCAAATTAAAACTTAAAAAACAGTGCATTATTAGACTATAATAAGGTAAATTGGAAGGATCTTTTGAGAGAATTTATTTCCCATTTTGATAAGTATAAATATTATAATATTATGTTTAAGTAATTTTGGCTAATCAGGTAAGTCTCGTTCACCCTCACCGCAACCACCTCCTGCAGTTGTGGATCTAAAATAAGTACCTACTAAGAACCTCCTAGCATAAGTATTATTTCTACCAGCAGTGTTACATTATACCAATTGAATACTAGTGAAAGCTAGAGGAATTCGGTCGATCTATCCTCTCTTTGCATACCTTTCATCTTCCCACGTTAAGCTTCCTATATACGAGCTTTGAATGTAAAGCGATGTGAATAAATCAAGTTTGGTGTTTCAATAGAAGATGGCTGAAGATGTAATACGGGGACGTGAGGTGCAGCCGCGGCACTAGGCGCTGCCGCCGTCGCCGGCCGCACGGGTGGGCGGTGGTCCGGTGAACGACTGGTCGCGATACCAGACAGCCGCATTGTCTCCGCAGTCGTTCAACTCAGTTTCCCACGAGACAGCGAAATGTCCAATGCCAAAACCCAAATACAAATAGCCTAGACGCGTCGCAGACACAGCTAAATCTGTCTCGGCAACAGCGACTGCGTTCATAACGTTCATTTAGAAGACTGTGCGTGTAAGATTGTCCGTAGTCATTGTCATGATAGCGTTACGGTTGTAAACTCTTCATGCCGATTAAATAGTATCCATAAAACACGTTCTATTTAGTAAGCCAGATTACAGCTTAGGATGAGGATAAAACGTAAACATTTATCTACCTACTTAGAGATTTGAATACGACCAGTAAACCTCGTACATTCAACACACTAAATCTTAGGTTAAAAAAATATTAAATGTGGTTTAATGATTTAATTTTAATCATAGGGCTGCGGGTTGTTCGCAAGAGATACCGCAGCCTCGACATGAAGGGCTAAGAAGGAACATGGGTGGTTTTTAGTCAGTAGAAGTCTGACACTCCCTTTCGTATTGAATGTCGGTCAAAATAGTTTTGACAAGTTTTTAATGTCGGACTAACTAATCTTGATCCTCCATTGTCTTTTTATTCAAGTGCAAGTTTACTTAGCTACAAAATATTTTATACAATATTTATTTTGGACATGATTATCTTTCATAATACTTTTTGAAACTATAAAATAGTGATATTGTAGTTTGGCGGTGCAACCTGGGCGCCAGTGGGCGCACTCGGAGCGGCGCGGCGGCGGCGTGGGCGCCGCGTGACTCACGCCGACATCCGACACGTCCGATCCGTATCCGGAACCACTAACTAGGCACCTCTATTGCCGTTGCCAGTCAAACGAGCGCACGAGCCTACGCGACACAACAGTCATTTCAATAACCCACATTACCATATACACTTGGGAGCAAATAAATCGAGCCACTACCTTTTTTCACGTAAAATGGTAAATATTTTTGGTAATATGGAACGTATCAATTCGAACTATATATCGCCTAAAAGTTTAGTTAATAACCTTTACAATGAGGGTAAATTATTGAATAATAACCTTATTGAATGATAAATTATTGGCTCTGCAAGAAAAATGGTAATTTTGATAGAAAATTTAGTAGGGCTAAAACAGTCCATAAAAACAATAAAAAACAAAATTATTGCAAAAAAAATATTCTTAATAACTGGTATTACCCCCCCGTGCCCTGATACATTCTTGTAGCCTATTAGTCATCGATCTGATCAGCGTTACGATGACATATTGTGGTATGTTCTCCCACTCTTCAAGCACAGCGACTTTAAGCTCGGGAATGGATGAAACAGCGGGAACCCTGGCTCGGACTCGCCGTTTTAGCTCGTCCCATAGGTGTTCGATCGGGTTCAAATCGGGACTTCGTGCTGGCCATACCATTTGTTGAATCCCGATCGCAGACAAGTATTCCGTAACGATCTGCGCGGTATGAGGTCTCGCATTGTCATGCATAAACAAGAAATTTTCTCCGACAAAACCAGCATACGGCATTACGTGGTTTTCAAGAATGTCAGTTATGTATCGGTCAGCTGTTAATCCACGTCTACCACTGCCATCGTTGGCGGGGTCGACGAAGACAAGTTCCGTTTTTCCGTCTAGAGAAATTCCTCCCCACACCATACAAGAACCACCACCAAAACTCACAGTTTCTCGAATGCAACATTGGGCAAATCTTTCACCAGGACGTCTATACACTCGGTTTCTCCCGTCATTGCTAAAAAGACAGATTCTTGACTCGTCAGAAAACAAAACTGACCTCCAGTCTTCTAACGTCCAATTAATGTGTTCTCGAGCAAACTCCAAGCGAGATCGGCGATGAGCTACAGTCAATTTTGGGCCAGTTGCTGGTTTGTGTGATGTTAAATTTCGTTCTTTTAGTCTTCGTCTCACTGTCCACCTACTGATTGAGACTCCTCGAACGTCACGTAACGCTTGCTGTAGCTGAACAGCATTAAGTCCACGGTCGCGCAACGAATTGGTTGCAATAAAGCGGTCGTCACGTTCTGTTGTTGCCCGTGGTCGGCCAGTTCCAGGTCGCCGAACAAAAGCACCAGTCTCCAGATACCTGCGGTATACCCGCTGTACCTTTGAACGACTCAAATGAAGTCTGCGTGCCACTTCACGTTGTCCGTGTCCAACCTCAAGTAAAGCTACAACTTGGGCAGCTTCCGTCGGTGTAGTATCCATTTTATCAGGTTATTTTGATTACACAGACACAGATAAAGACAACAATAACAAGTAATATGGGTATGATTAACAAAAACCTCAAATTTAATCTTTTCTTAACAGAGTACAATAAAAATGTCATAAGCAAATTAAATGCGATAATTTTATTCTACCCTTTAAACTTTAATTTAAATTTAAAAAAAATGAAATTTTGACAACTAACTACCCTCTTTGTAAAGGTTATTAAATACCCTTTTAGGCGATATATGTTTCGAATCGATGCGTTCCATAATACCAAAAATAATTACCATAATGCGTGAAAAAGGAAGTGGCTCGATTTATTTGCTCCCAAGTGTACATGACTAATTATATTAATATTGCCATGGAAACAAAAATTACTTGGTACGTTCGAAATATGTATGAGACCGGAGACCTCAATATTTTTAAGCTACCTATGATTCTAGGTAGGATTTTCGTAATGAGTATTTGGTTAAGGATAAGTTTCGAAAACTGCAAAATATTATGATAGTAACAAAGTTATAATAAAAATGAGAATTATTTTTAACTTTTTAAAGTTCATTCATAAAGAGCAAACAGCGAGTTGCAGATTTATTAGCCGGTGACTTATGGACACCTACGCTGCATAGAATTATTACGGCTTTATGAATGGAAGTATAATTGATTTTCTTGTGTAGTTCATTCACTCGGACTATCTCGGCTTTATAAATATTTATTATTTCACTAACGATTATTATTATTCTTCTTTAATGTTGCGATTGATTTAAGTTTTTAAACTTAGAAACTTATACGTTTTATTATTTTTTAAATTATTAAGTAATACAAATAGATAACCAGCGTGTCGCATAAGTAATACTTCATATTTATATTCAAAACAAAATAAGTGAACCATTAACTCACATATTGCCTTTCAAGAGTCATGTAGCCTAGTTAGTCTATAATAATACTGGACAGTTATTTCTAAAATTATTATTAATGTATAATCAAAAACTATTCAATATTAAATTCACGAGAAGATCTTGTCACAGCGATCTGTGACAAGATGTTCTCGTGAATTCACGCTTCCTTATTTGAAATTTCATTGCAAATGATGCGTTCTCTAATTGAATCTGCGCTATTATATGGGGGGGTTTTTATCTAAATCTAGCATATTCATGTAAGATTTGGTATGGTAGAGCGATGTGCCGGGCACGTGAACTCTGGGAGCGTTCCCACGCACCCACCTCCGCACCATTATGTTCTAATCTCTTGTAGTCTCTTTCCATTATTACGAAGCCGTGAAAGTATGCTATTCGTTTTGCAAGTGGGAAGGGTAATAAATTCACATTGCGGAATTCGACTGTAAAAAAGGTTAATTAAAGGAAGAAAAGAGTTTAATTTTTAAGTAACTTGTAGGTACTGATAATTTACCTGACCCAGACGTGTGCTTAAATATTATTGGTATGTGATACGGGGTAACATAAATTGGTTCTAGCGGTGTCTGGCACCATGCCCGGCCCGGTGCGCGTACCCGCGATTTCCTGTCGGAACTTCCGGCGGCGGCCACTACAGTGCTTAAACTTTTGGTGTGGTTTGAATAAATTGATCGATTTATAAAATCTCATTAACATCCTTAAAAATTTTATATGTATAACATAACTGTTTTTTTTTTAAGTAGTATAGTTATGATATTAATAAAACTGTGAGTATATATGTATAATATGTATTTTAATGTTTTGTATCGGTTGCGCCCTTGAACACACGGTGCGACGCACTCACTTATCCTGGTCGCAACATGTTCATACACGTCACTGCTAACCTACTCTTTAGCGATTATTGACTATTATTTAAAGTACATCATACTTTTTTGCCAATGAGTGTCGGTTTTAAATTAGAGGAGGTAGTAGCAAGTAGCATAAGATCCTCAATTAGTCATAATTAAAATAATAAAAGGAATTAGGCAAAGAGAAAATTGCGTAATCATTATAATCTATCACATAATGCAAATCTGGTAATTCAACTATGTAAATTAAAGTGATGAAATCAATCTGACAGTGAGTCAGAAGAGTCTATGATGTCCAAATGTATAACAACGTGTTCAATGTTTAAGAAGTTCATACAGTCTTTAGTTCAAGTTATCAGAAAGAAATGTTACTTAGTAACGGGTGTATTTTAATTATCTAACTATTTGTCTGATCTGAATCTAACTGATCGAACAAAACTGCATATGAATTATTGATGATATTATGTTAAAGGTTAACATATTACTCCACAGTTACACTTAGTTTCGCAATTTTTATTTCTTCAGTGTCCTATATTTCTAGTTTTTAATTTTATTACCTGATAGATATTGCTGGGTGGTATGTACTTGTAGAATATTGAAATTTATTTATGTAAATTGGGTTGTTGGGGAGGTCTTACACATTAATACTATAGTGTAAAAGTAAATAAAAAAAAACATTTTGTCTGAATCTATATTTGTTGTATTTTCGTTTCAAAATGTATGTCATAATGGATTAGATTTGTAAATAGGTATCTTATTAAAAGAAACTGAAAAAAATAACGTTATTTAAATTATGATGAATCAATTCGTGACAGTTGAAAGTATAAAATAAGTATAAAGTAAAATTTTCGCCTCATATTAACTATACAGTTTAATATGATTTTAAAATTAATACTTTATAATATAACCTTTAAGTTACAATTTTCTAACATTCACGGATATCAATTCAATTTCTTTTGTAGCTTTTATATTTATCCGGAAATCGTGCGACACTGATTATTTAGAATGAATTGTAACGGAGAAATGTAATTTCTGATCACGATTCTGAAATAGGTTAATTTTGTTTATGAAATTAAATGGTAAATCGGTACATACGTCCATTATATGACTAAACTGAAATGTCTAAATCAATCATGTTTTGAATATCTCCATTTTCTACATTAAGTTTAAGGTCGAAATGGATGTTTTATATTTTTTAACATTGCACTGAGCTAGCCGAATATGTCATTAATATTTTTTTAAACATGCAATACTAATTAAAAACAATGTTGTTAATCAAAACTGTTTTATTATAGCTCACGTCGCGCCCACTGTGCGTAGGTAGACCACTACCTACGGTGTCTACTGCCAAAATTTATTTGTATTACTTATATCAAATAATGGTGGTTTCTCTATATTTTAATTATAAAATCAAATAACAATAGGCGAAAAAACAGCTTTCCATATTCTATTGATCCATATTCTATTGAAGCTTTACATATATTTATAGGTACATTAAGTACTTCTTCACTCGTAGTATTTAAAATCAGATAACAGTCAGCTGAAGGTGGGTAAGTTTAAAAATATTTTATACATAATGAGACAAAGTTACGCAAACACGGATTTTTTATTGAAATTCATTATTAAACCCCATTTCAAAATTTAAACGCATTTCCGATTTTACCAAATTGCAAATAGATTTTAAAGATAAATCAAGACTTGTTGGCCGATGTATGTTGTCATATTTTGTCATCTAGCAAATATTGTAGGTAAATTAACAATATCAATGGTGAAAAGAAGAGTTTGTTTAATCATACTGTTTACGCCTGTGCTAAAGTGCTGAGACGTGCAGTGTTTGTGTGTCGTGCTGCCATTTCCAAAGGGATAAGGCGCGCCGTACTACCTGACTTTATTTATAAAAACGTTTTGTCTTCCTTACCTTCATTTTTTTACTTTTCTGTTGAAAATCTCTCATCGTCGCGATAACTTTGCTCCGCACATTATAATTGTTAAATACTGTTTAAAACCAAAATTACATCATCAAACCTCTAAACCGGAGTTTCATTGAGAAATCTGAAGCCCCAACATCTGGCGACCGTGACAGGACCTGCAATTTTGGCGGAATACAAGTTCGTGAACACGCGACCACGCGCTGCCGGTGCAGCCATTGCGCCGCAGCCACCTTTCAACCGAATCAAGAATCATACCTGGGTTCCCTGGAGGTGCACCAGCCATTGCAGCCACCGCCGGTCAGCGATCAGCATTCAGCATCCTACCGCAGCCTCGGCCAATGCAGCTAAGTGCCCATTTATCCTTGTGAATTCCCTACTGTTACCTACCCAATAACCCTACCTTTTTATACCCTTATCCGGTTTTAATTCATCCAATACCTATTTAAAATAGCTTCTACGAGTGCATTGGTGTCTGTAGTCACTGTAGTGTCTTAAAATATTACTTAGATACCTATTTACTTACACCATAAGCAGTTCATAAAAGTAAATTTACATTTTGAATTAGATAACGATTTAACTATCAATAGGAACGCAATATAGGCCATCCACCAATAATATTATCATAGTTCTTTATTCGTGTTTCCTCTCTAGCTTATAGCTGTCACTATAGGCATATATTTCACCAACATCGCCGAACATTCCAGGTCGACGACTCCGTGTAACATAACTTCGGGCTGCCTGACGTGTCACCGTGTGACAACAGGGCCCCACTGCTGCACGGGACCGGCCTCAGGTGACGTTAGGCGAGGAGTGTGAGCTAAGTCGATAGTTTGTTTACATTCACATTTACTAGTTTGTGTCGGTATATTTCCATAGTCAAACCTACTTGGAAACAATTTGTATTTTTATATCTATTGTTTATAAATAAGGTTTGAGTTCACAATGGGTAAAGATTATGGAGGTGAAACTAGCACAAACGATCCTCGTGAATTACAGGATCTTTTAGTGAAACGTAGTTCCATAAAAGGTCAAATAACTAAGTTTAAAAACTTTTTATCAAATATTACCTCTAAAGAATCACTCACTCAGATTGATTTAGCTGAGTTAACATTAAAACTAAACAAATTCGAGTCTGTTTATAGCCGTTTTGATGACTTGCAAAATCAGATAGAACTTTTACACTCTGATAATTTATCCAATGAGATTGATGAGCGTGATACTATCGAACAACTGTTTATATCCAACATAGCAATTGCTCAAAGTGTTACACAACAATATAACTCGAACCGTCATGATGAAGGGACACACAGGGAATTAAATTCAAGTCAGATAACTACAGTTCCGTGTCATCATGATCATCATGACATAGGGTTCAAATTGCCTCAAATTCAAATAGCCAAGTTCGACGGATCTTGCTTTCGCTGGCTTGAATTTCGTGACACATTCTTATCTATAGTACATAATAACGACCGCATCGCTCCCATTCATAAATTCCATTATCTTATTTCGTACTTGACTGGCGATGCAGCGCGCATTATCGCTAACTTGGAGGTATCCAGCAGTAATTATGCGTGTGCTTGGAAATTATTATGTGACAGATATGACAATACACGACAATTAGTAACTCATCATATTAAATCATTGTTAAATATAAAACCAATCACAAGCGAGTCCGATAAATCATTACGTTTCTTTGTTGATCATATTAATAAAAACATGCGTGCTTTAACTAGTCTCGGTATAGGGTCACGTGACTGGGATATTCTACTCATTCATATAATAAGTCCCAAGCTTGATAGCTGCACCGAGACCAAGTGGGAAGAGTACAAAGGCACATTGGATACCAATTCACCCAGTTTAAATCAATTTTTCAAGTTTCTTACTGATCGCGCTGATGTACTTGAGTCAATAAACAGCTGTTCATATTCTAAACACAAGACTCGAACAATGTCAAACCCAACCGATTCTAATAATAAAATAAAAACTCGTCAGTCTTATATTTCTAATAGTGTAGACAATAATATTTCTGATTTATCATGTGGCGTTTGTAGTGGTGATCATCGCCTTTATGATTGTCCCACCTTTTTGGCTAAGAGTGTGGATGACCGTATAACTGAAGTAAACAGATTGAACCTTTGTCATAACTGCTTAAGGTCTGGCCACTCTGCACGCAATTGTCGCATGCATCCGTGTCGCATGTGCAATACAAGACACAATAGACTCTTGCATAAAAAACAATCTAGTACTAAAAATCTTTCTAATGTTGTCACCATTTCAACCGACGCCGACGTCACTGACGATACTCTCGTTAACTTTTCTCATCAAAACAATCATCAAGTTCTTCTGTCTACTGCTTATATTGAGGTAGTTAATCCTACGACCAATCAAACACAGAAGGTTCGTGCTCTTCTGGACTGCGGCAGTCAGTCATCATTTATAACTCAATCTCTTAAAACAAAACTGCTTTTAGAACCGACTACCACTTTGCATGTCAATATCATTGGCATAGGCAATAAAACTACTACTCAAGCTACAGAAACTTGTGTAGTTCAGTTAAAATCTTTAATGAAGCATTTTACTATCACTTCTTCTTTTCTGGTATTGCCAGTGTTGACCGGTAACATACCTCGAATACCCGTTGACTTAAAACAATTTAATATTTCAAGTGATTACTTTTTAGCGGATCCTCATTTTCACCAACCAGCACCTGTTGATGTTGTCATCGGTGCCGATATTTTCTGGGATATTATTGGCCGCGATCAACTCTCTCTCAGCCCTAATTTACCTATATTGAGAAGTTCTCATTTCGGTTGGTTGATAACTGGTCCTTTGTATTTTAATTTACCGAAAAACAATAAGTTAAAGGAAACCGATATAGATTCGAATCTTTCCGTCGTTTCTAATGTGTCATCTGTTGACAAAATAAATAATGAACTAACAAAGTTCTGGGACTTAGAAAATGTTCCTCAAACTTCACCACTTATGAGTCATAGTGAGAAGGAATGCGAAACACATTTTTTATCACACACTTTTCGTTTACCAACCGGTAGATTCTCAGTCAGCCTACCTTTGAAGGATACACCTGATTGTCTAGGTGAATCTTATTCACTAGCTAAAAAACGTTTCTTACATTTAGAAAAGCGATTTCGCAAACAACCGCATGTGAAATCACAATATATAGAATTTATGCGTGAGTACGCAGACTTAGGTCACCTTTCAGAATCCGCTGTACCTGTACCTTTTACATCTTACTTCCTCTGCCATCACGCTGTCTTCAAAGAGAGTAGTGAATCTACAAAAATTAGAGTCGTATTCGACGGCTCAGCTCCTACTTCATCGGGTCAGTCTGTAAATGACATCCTCATGGCTGGGCCTAATATGCAGGACTCGCTGTTCTCCATATTAATAAGAGCTCGACAACATAAGTTTCTCCTCTCGGGTGACGTCGAGAAAATGTACCGTCAAGTCCGTGTACGTGAGGAAGATCGCAACCTTCAACTTATTTTATGGAGAGAGGATGAGTCCTTGCCCATCAAAACGCTTCAACTGGGTACTGTGACTTACGGAATGGCAAGTTCCAGCTACCTGAGCACTCGGTGTCTATGGCAGATTGGAGAAGAATCTTCTGATCCAATTATTAAGAAAATAATTCAACATGATTTCTTTGTGGACGATCTCATCACCGGTTCTGAAAGCGAGGATACCTTACGTTATATTCACAAATCTGTTACTGAAGAACTAAAGAAAGGATGCTTTAATCTTCGTAAATTTAAGACTAATTTACCATCTCTGTTCGATTCAAATACTCAAACTGATGATCATCTTTTAGTTAGTGAGTCCACTAGTACCCTAGGTATGGGATGGAACCCATCAACCGATCAGTTGCATTTCCCTATCAAACCATTTTCCTCTTATAATAATTTAACTAAAAGATCTTTTCTATCATCTCTGTTTAAAATATTTGACCCTTTGGGACTGATAAGTCCATGTGTAATAAAAATGAAAATGTTGTTACAAAAACTTTGGTTGCATAATTTGACTTGGGATTCTCCAGTCCCACCTGAAATTCAAAGAGATTGGAATGATTTTATACAGTCTTTACCTTCACTTTTAGCACTAAAAATTCCGCGTCGTGTGCTATGTGATGAACCTTCATCTGTAGAATTACATTCATTCAGTGATTCATCCCAAAACGCATACGGAGCTTGTATTTATTTACGCTCAGTCAATGCTGCGAACGAGGTCACCGTCAAGTTACTATGCTCTAAATCTAAAGTAGCTCCGATTAAAGGTGCAACTATCCCTCGTCTAGAATTGTGCGCAGCCCTACTGGCAGCAAGGTTATGCAAGGCTGTCAGGGAGTCACTGCGATATGAAGTTCAGCACCAGGTACACTGGTGTGATTCGTCCGTAGTACTAGCCTGGCTCCACACCAGTTTTATAAATTTAAAAACATTTGTAGCTAACAGGGTTGCAGAGATATGTGAGTTAACCGATACCTCCTCATGGCGCTATGTACCCACATCTGCTAATCCTGCTGACCTCATATCCAGAGGAGTCAGTCCAGATAAGCTAGGGAGTACCAAGCTGTGGTGGTCAGGCCCTTTATTCCTCATTAAGCCTGAATGTAATTGGCCTATTTTAAAACCTAATAAAATTAATGACTTACCCGAAACTAAACCTAGTTGTACCGCCACTCATCTTGTTTCCCAAAATGAAACCATAATTATTTTTAAAAACTTTTCTAGCTTAACTAAAATCAAACGGACTTTCGCTTACGTGCTTAGATTTATTAATAATTTAAAACCTAACAAAGATAAAATTCTCGGCAATCTAACTGTTGACGAATTAAATCATTCATTTAATCATTTGTGTCGTCTCTCACAGCAAGAATCATTTCCCGGTGACTATGATTTACTAAATAATAATAAGGCTATAAGTGCTAAATCAAATATTTTATCATTGACTCCATTTTTGAGTGATGACAAGATCATACGAGTTGGTGGCCGACTAGGCTCATCCGACTATAATTATAATAAAAAACACCCCGTTCTCCTGCATGCTTCGCATCATTTTACCAAATTGATTTTCGAATACGAACATAAACGCGGATTACATGCGGGACCACAATTGTTGCTGGCCGTTGTTAGGGAATACGTATGGCCGCTTAACGGCAGAAATTTAGCTAGGCGCATTTTCCGTAACTGCCCCAGATGCAGACGCTTGCAGGGGAAGACTATTGCGCCTATAATGGGACATTTGCCTTCACAACGTGTCATGCCAAACTTTCCATTTCGAACAGTAGGAATTGACTTCGCTGGCCCGTTCCTAATTGTAAACAGAAAGGGACGTGGTGCTTCGTTAGTCAAGTGCTATCTATGTTTTTTTATATGCCTTCGATATAAAATCTCTCACCTCGAAGCCGTGAGCGATCTATCAAAAGACGCTTTTATCATGACATTCCGAAGGTTTGTGTCACGAAGAGGCAGGCCAGCGGAAGTATTCTGCGACAATGGACGTAACTTTGTCGCAGGAGCTAAAGAACTTAACGATTTTTTTAAGATTAATCAAAACGACCTATCTGATTTTGCATGCCAGGAAGGCATTCAGTTTAATTTTTCACCAGCTTACGCTCCTCATTTTGGCGGTATTTTTGAGGCCGGTATCCGTTCCGCAAAGTATCATATTAGACGAGTAATGGGTAATTCCCACTTAAGTTATGAAGAGCTTCAAACTCTTTTCGCTCAGGTAGAAGCTGTTTTAAATAGTAGACCTCTCTGTCCTTTATCTGCCTCTCCTGACGATTTCCATTGCCTCACTCCTGGGCATTTTATCATTGGTCGGGCGCTCACCGCTCTGCCTGAACCAGCTTTGGAAGACTGCCTCTCAACCAACCTGAAGCGCTATGCCAGGCTGCAGCAAATACACCAACATTTTTGGCAACGCTGGCAACGCGAATACATTGCCGAGTTGCAACTGCGCCGTAAGTGGAAGACCAACGCCGCCGCATCCAAAATTGGAGACATGGTCCTATTGCAAGAGGATGGCGTTCCACCCCTGTGTTGGAGACTGGGACGCATTGCAAGGCTCTTCCCAGGACAAGATGGAGTCTCTCGTGTGGCCGACATCAACACAAATAGAGGAATCATACGGCGCCCTCTGGTTCGCCTCTGCCCCTTACCAACCGAAGAGGACCTACTGAAGGGTTGAAACGTCAAGAGTTTCAACGGGGGGAGGATGTTTACGCCTGTGCTAAAGTGCTGAGACGTGCAGTGTTTGTGTGTCGTGCTGCCATTTCCAAAGGGATAAGGCGCGCCGTACTACCTGACTTTATTTATAAAAACGTTTTGTCTTCCTTACCTTCATTTTTTTACTTTTCTGTTGAAAATCTCTCATCGTCGCGATAACTTTGCTCCGCACATTATAATTGTTAAATACTGTTTAAAACCAAAATTACATCATCAAACCTCTAAACCGGAGTTTCATTGAGAAATCTGAAGCCCCAACACATACAATAGTTTTTAGCCTGTGATAATAGAGAGGCAGTAATTTTAATACAACATTAACAATGAAATTGAGTAAATGATCTGTTATACGTTATCGATTAACGTAAACATAACCTATAAAAGCTATTTTAAACCGGTTTAAAAACTAAATTTGTAGGAAATATTATAATACTATGCATTTAAATATTATTTAATGTTAAAGTACTCTATTATTTAATAATAACAAATATTTTAGCGGACTTACCCATCATTTTCCTGAAGTGTGTATTTCCCACTTCAAAACAATTATTTTCTTCTTACAATAAATAAAAAACCGTTCACGACACTAAAAGTCACTGAGTTTGTATGCGTGAGGTAGATAATTGTTTATTTTGTAAACTTTTCGTATACGTTTATGAAGACGCGTGCGGAATCAGCTGTGTTGAGAGCGCAGAGCGACACGACTACTCTCAACAGCGCTCCCTCCAGACTGACGTTTCGTTCCGTAGTTGCGTTTCGTTTTCGTCCGGTTGTCGAATGCACGGGTGTTTTTTTTTGCGGTTTGGGCTGAGTGGTGGCTAGGTATGTGCTGCATTGTTGTATTTCTAAAGGGGTGGTTCCATTTCCGAACGGAATAGTTTTTTTTAAACTGTTGTTCCTTCCACTCTTTTAATTCCTCAAATAAAAAAGATTTGTACTTTGTTGGAGTAGGTAAGTTTTCAATATTAGGAACGTGGGTGAAGGACTAATGTCCATTATGCAGTACAGCCTACTAATAGGTAGGTATTTTAATAAAAGGCTTCCTCATGAATCTTTTGGGACTTGAAGGTTTTTTGTTTGATATCAGACATAGTCACCCGATACAATGTCAAACTCAAGAAAGACTTAGAAAATTACCTATCTACCTAGGTAATATCTAGTATCTACCTACCGACCTAAGTAACAACCTTAAAAAAAATAACAATATGATGCCTATAGAAACGAGTTTTTTTTTTGTTTTAAAGCTTTAGTTTTTAGCTATCTCTGCACAGCTGCGGACCAAATGCCAGAAATTATAAAATTACTAACTATGCATTTCATTGACAAGAGTATATTATTCTTTGCATATTTACTTGTTAATCTTAAACAGATGTGCACCTTAAACATTTATTATATCGACTCGTTTTACTATTTTGAAAAATATTTCTTTGCAAGCTGCCAATAAGTTGGATAATGTTAAATTCTTGTTATCTACCAAATAAACAAAGATTCTAACAAAAACTGAATACTTTTCTATTAAGTGCTAGGTAGATTAATCAACTGTAATTCTATATTTCTATATTTTTAGTATTATTCTCAAGTGACTTATGTCTTTATTGGGAATAAAGTTTCTTTAAACCGAATTACATATTATGAATAAATGGGATTGGGTAGGTACCTATTTATGGCGTTTGTAATTAAAAGATATCTCAGTCAGTTTAATAAATACCTAGGCTAAATTAATAATTTATTAGCTATATACATACAATAAAAAAGTAAAAAAAAATCGCAACACGTCACAACTGAAGATAAGGCCTAAACATATCAGCACCTTAACCCAAAAAAAAAAAACTAAGCAGATGGTGATCCCGAAGTCCCGTACCGACATAATGACATTTCACGCTCATTGGCCCCGACTGAAACTTTACGGGCTCGATACGTCAACACATGGACTGTTGTCGATACGTACAACAATGACAGGTGGGATGTCAGTCGTCGCTACGTCACTGGCAGAGGGATCTGCTAATTTGCCCAATATTTATTCGCAAGATGCCGCAGACACAAATCGACGGTCATTATAGCGGACCATTTGGCGTTGAGCGGCATCTTTGATCATTCTTTTGCTAACTAATAAGCTCACAGCTCATCTATTTTATTTATTTACTTAGAAACTGATCTGTTTGTGTGATAGAGGACGTTTAGGGTATCGAAATACCGTTCGGTGCCTACTGTCGAGTATTGGTATCTAATTATGAATTTTCTGATGCACTATTTACAATCAGATCTAACAAATTATAAAACGCAGCGTTTGTCTGTCTGTTCGCGATAAACTCAAAAACTACTGCACCGATTTTCATGCTGTTTTCACCAAACCTTCCGCGAGAATCACTATGTGCTAGTATTTAATTAACCAACATCCACACGGGCGAAGAAGCGGGCACCACCTAGTATCTAATATATAGATCAGTGGTTCCTAACCTTTTCAATATTGTTACCCCTGTGACTGCTGTAACCTATTAGAAAAGCCTATTTTACCCCGGCCAATAGTTACCGATCGAATGTTATCAATATCAAAAAAAAAAAACTAGCAAATACAAAATATTGTAATGAATCACAAATTACCATTGCAGTGGCGGATTTAAACATTTGCCGCCCGTAGGCTATTCAGATTTTACCGTCCCTACTAACCTCTGCAATTCGATAGGTGTACTCTAGTACACTACTATATTCATTATTTTGTTTGTCAGTTAAATTGTTTTTTTTTTTAATTTTGTGTATTATCGTCCACATTACATCAGCTTTTTCCCGTTATTAGTACGAATGTGCACAAGGGGATCGTTGTGGAAGTCCCTAAATTTATTAAAAAACCCATGATTTAGTGAAGATTACCTACGCAAGAATAATACTCGTATAAGTGGCAGGTGCGTTCTTAGTCTATGATTTTGGAGGAGTCACCCAGGAATTTGGTTGGACGGACAGAGGTTGGAGGTTCAGACAGGAGTTATGTAAGTACTTAGACAGCCAATGGAAAAAACTCTGAAGAAACAAGAGATTTCACGGTATTTTTTTGCATTCTGCCTAGGAATGATTATTTTCTCTAGTGCAGAAATTGTGTTAATAACATAATTATCAAAAAACTGCTGTATCATATGCCCAGTTGTATCGAACGAAGTTTTTCAATACACTTTCATAGCAATAATGTAATAAAACGAAAAGTATTTTTCCACGCTTTGCTTCCGGGTTAAGGTACGAAGCCGCTAAACAGCGTAACATGAATTATGGAAAATTCTAATATTTATGAATTAGGAACTGATTAAAAAATGGTTCATAAAAGCAAGAGCGTAGCGTGGGTTTTTGCCGCCGGGAGCCCACTCTAATTTGGCCGCTAGAAAGCTAGCATTAAGTCAAGTTTAAATTATTTAAAAATATTACACTTCACACATCGGTTAAACTACATTTCGTTTCAACAATTCATAGAGATAGAGAAGTTTTTTTTAAAGATTTATGCATGAAGCTTCAGATAAGAGAAAACTAAGATGCAAGAGCGAGCGAAGCGAGTTCGAATATTTTTGCCTCTCGCCGCGGAAAGATATTTTTATAATTGATCTCTTTTTGACGGAAGCTATGAAGAGAGTAACTACGTGGCGATCTATAATTTTATATTTTTATTTAGCTACGTATTTTATTCTTTGCTACCCCCAGAGAATAGCTGTTTTACCTCCGCGGGGGTAATTACCCCCAGGTTCGGTACCACTAATATAGGTAGTTTAGTATAATATAATGACTAAAAAGTGAACTAATAAGTACAATACTCTAAAATACATAGAAGATAGAAGAAATCGCAAGCAAGGTTTAAGTTAGGTAAGGCAATTTTATTTATTGCTGTCGTAATAATTGATAATTATTTTACTTTGTAAGAACTAAAGGGTAGATCTACCAAGTGTCGTAAAATGTACATTAAGTTTGCATTAAGGGATTCAAAGCTTAACGTTTTCAAGTAAAATCTTCATCACATTACTTAACGACCCTAGCATATGGTGAGCCAGCCATGACCGCGGCTGTTGTGTTAGGTACAAAACGGCCAGTCATCCCGGCTGCTACCTACGATGTTTTATACCTCGTCTAGTGAAACCAGTCCCTATCCCAAGCCATTGTAAAAAAAAACTTTGCGTAATTGGCAGATTAAAATAAACACGTCAAAACTTCTGATTCCAATTTTGAATTTTCACACTTGCATGCCAAAAGAAAAATAAATCTCAACGTGTGATGTAAGTGATGCAACAGATTTTCGTTTCCTATTTGAAATGTTCCTTTTCTGTATGTTTGTTTAGTAATGTACACGACGAAAGTTTTGTGTGTAACTTTGAAGCACAGATATTAAAAATATGAGGCAACGGTGAGTAAGAAGCTATTTCTCAATATTGTGCATCGATTTTTTCCCGTTATGAATTATTTTACTTATTTACCAATGGCCTGCCTTTCTTAATATTTACAAATTCAGTTGCAATAACATTTTCCTTGATAATATTATAACTAGAATGTTGAACATCTGTGTTTGAAATGTTTCACTGGAGTCCAACTGGATGCGGTTAGCGAAAGCGCAGGTGTTTTACAAACGGCCAATATTTAAAGAGGATATCAGGGGAATAGCCACCATCGTTCATATTACCCCCGTCTCATAATTTGGACAAATCGATTTAGATCGGGCGGCGCGTTTGTTCCATGATTTAGTAGCACAGACAAATTGGGCCTTCCACATCGATCCATGATCGATACACTGCGTATGCGCACGTAATGTGGATGTTGAAGCGGTTACCAATTACAAGGACTTGAAAGTAAACGATCCGTAATTTCGTTCATTCAATCTGGCGCAGGCAATTATTAAAGTCATCCCAGAACATTATACTCATGCAATGTACCATAGGTTGAACGTTCGAGCTGTTTTGAGATGAAATTGGAGCGTATAATGATTGGGACATAAAGGGAAGGCAATAAAACAATAACCAAGTCAGTATTGTCTACTCGCCATCGATTACCAAGTACTAAAATTCGATGATAAATCTTCAAAGGAACTTAACATCAGGAGAAAAAATGCATTTTAATATTCCTGGTCCGGACTGTTCTGAGTATAGTCTATAGACCTAACTAAACTAAGGTCAGCCAGGTTATTAACATGATGTGTACCAAATAACATAAATATTAACATGCCATAAAGTACCCAATTGTAACACTCTCTCTTAGCGATACAATGATCTTTATCTATGCCAAATGGTTTATTATTGTATTGTTTGAGCACATAATCTACAGTCAGTAAAGTGATTCAGTTATTTGTATTTTTGGTTCTGATTCAGCGATTCTGTATCTAAGGCCCGTTACTCTGATCCTCACCGGAATTTCATTGCATTTCCTATAATCGGAACCGCTTACGAAATCACTATTCCAACTCATTGATTCATAATATTCTTTTATATCATCACTTCATCGGTGTAACAATTGACTAATTCTAAAGTAAGGCTGGCATAGAGATGTGTTTCGGCGCCACCAATGCCGTGATTCACTTACGAAGCCGAAGGTGAATCATTAATATTACACGGTGTTACACACGTCCAGCGCGCATCGTCGTGACTCAAAAGTGCATGTTGTCTATGATTATAGTAGGTATAGAGTATAGAAGCGTGTGAGTGACCGACCTTGTAAACATTGCTGAAAAATGTGTGCTGTCTATGAACAGCTGGGATTCGGCGGGGTAGGTGACTCGCATATGTTCCATATATCAACTGTAGTTTTTTTTTTCATTGCTGTTCGTGTTGTTAGGTACTAGTTTAGATTTAGTTTATTTCGGGGAAATTTTGTTTTATTTTTACTTTACGTTAGTCACGTATTACTTCGAAAGCTCCACGAGAGCTATGACTTAATATTATTCAAATACGAATTTCTTATTACAAATGATTCGTGAGTTAAACAGTTAATAGGGGTTGAGTATGTGCGTGACCTGGCCTAGTTGTGCTCAAATATTTTATAGCGGCAGAATATTTTCATTTAGGACTTTTGCAGGGCGTTAGCCTGATGGCATTAGCCTACTTTACTGACAATGCGGACACTTGAAAAACGTGGGCGTTTCGGCTTTATGCTTTGGTTTATAATTGATCGAAGTCTTTAATTTCGCGAATCTGGGGAAATCAAGATTCTCGTACTTATTTATTTTAAACGTTGCCGCGTTGGTGTAGGACTGTAGGCGCTTAATCCATAGTCCAAAATCGAATTTGTCCTCAACTTGCGTTACCTGGTCTATAAATTTAATCTCATCTAGGTAGTAGGTACCACCTATCTACGTAGGTATTCTATAAAATTATAGTACGATCAAATTATCTTGACAGGTCTGAACATAGGCTCTGCGAACTTTTACGCATGTGCACTCGTGAACAAAACTGTTATTGCCAGATAAACAAATATACGATCAGAAAATATCAAAAACAGTGAGAAATACAAATAAAATAAATATCTAAACACTTTTAGACATATGTTGTAACAAAATAACCTATTATTAAATTTCGATTCGACTGACCTTCCGATAACGGATGATTTTTTGTCACAAACGAAGGTATTATTACGTTAAAGGTATTATTGCATATTTGACAAAATGAGTGCCCACTAACACTTCCAAATAAGAAATAAAATGAACTTAACACTAAACAAAAAATTTAACACCAATAATAACAATCAACAGTAATATTGATAAAACAAACAAAAACACAACGAAAACTTTTATCACCGACTGTGCTCAAGACAGAGATAGCGACACAAACACCAAACTAATGCTGACGTGTGAGTGAGACACAATACCTCGTACCGAATATGGCCGAACTTGCACGAAGGTCACGAAGTTAACAAAAAGAGATGTGCAATGTGCATGTGCAATGGGTGTCGTTTAATCGATTATTCTTCTAATCGATTGAAATTAAGTAATAAAAATGTTTATATTCAATTTTATATTGAGGTTTTAAATGTTCGCAAACATAAATGTTACTCAAGAAGTCTATAATAAATTTCTAAAATTTAAGTAAATCATATCTTTTAACCAAGGAAACATAATGTTACTAAAATTTATTTTGTAATAAAGATGAAAACTCAATTATTAATAACAAAATTCACTTTATTAGTTAATGTAATTAGTTAAATAGCTTCTATACACAAAAAAAAACGAATTCGAAATGAAACTAATCGATTACGATATTTGATCATATAAAGGATTGATTGTATTTATGTAAGGTGCATCTCTAGCCTAGACTACCTCCCCCCGACCCCCGCCTCATGTCACCATTTGGTTCCTAATAAATGTTACTGCGCAGCCTTCTGCACGAAGTTCGGACCTGCCAAGATACTTTGGTCGTACTGTACTATTTCGATCTTACTGAACTTATATTAGATAACGATTTCAGGAAGGCCTTTGTGGTTATACTTATGAGCATTGTTAACCTACCTACTAGTTCCTAATTTAGCAATCGGAATTTATGCATTTCTCTGTTAGAACATGCCCGGGAGAGGGCTACCATCAAAGTGCAATGTTCTCGACACGCAACCGGTCAAAACCCTGGCACGATATGAATATGAGTGGTCATAACGCCATCGTTCTGTTTTCCAAAAACAAAATTTGCATTCGAAATTGGAACGCGAATGGCACGAGCGCCTCGGGCGGCGCGCTACCGAGCGCACAATGCACGCGCTCACGCTGATTTTTTGCAATTTTCATAATTCCACATTACCTTCATTTAGGTAGTTAAATTAGTTCTTTATGGTAAAAAATAAACTAGAACTGCATGCAACGCTACAATCAGAGGAAATGGCCATTTATTCGGAATTGTTGTTTACCGTTGTTTCAGCTCTGCCTTTTAAAGTTTGAGCACTAATATAAAATTTTATGATGAAGTAATTGATATCTAAGTATTTTCTTCCGGAGAAGACGTAAAGTCTCCTTTAGCCGTGTATTAAATTATAAGTAGGTATTTATAAGTGAGAAGATAAATATGACTCCATTTAGTTGACTGTCCCCTGAGGGTAGGTCGTCACTTCGTCAGTGGCGTAAACTTCCATTGAAAATCATAATGGGGCAGTTGATCGAAGTTTGCGTGCGGTCGCTCCGAGCAACGTAGTGTCAACCTACTTACGAGTAACAAACGTTTGTCGTATTTCAGGACGAGATTTCATGTTTTACTTATTTCTATATTTAGATTTTCAGTAGGTATGTTATTTAGCTCGAGTTTCAAAATGACGGTCGTCGTTTTGCAATTTTCGCATACATGTTTCTGGAAACCCAAGCGTATAGCCTACGAAACTTTCGGTGTCCGAATTTTGGAAGAATTCCGAAAGATACATGGGACTAATAGAAATACATAACATGTGAATTATTGGACAGTTGGATTTGAAGAGTCTTTTGGTTATTTTTACTTACTTTGAAGTTAGAGTCCTTGGCCCCTCATATGTTTATCTGAATTGTGACATCTCAAAATTTATTGGAATGTGTTAAACAATAGAATTTTCAAGGCTGAAAACATCAAAGACGAGTCTATCTTTACATTCAAGTTTTATTACTTGTAGTACGATTTAGTACTAGGTACTTAAAGTTTATTCTTAAAATAAATTGAATCAAGAGAAAATTGCAAGAATTTTGTAACTTATTTAACTAAATAGACTGAGAGACACGTAGTAGGTACCTTACTTAGCTAAATGTGGTAAAGAAGTGCAGGCGCGATCAATTTTTACGGTTTGGAGTGTCGATAGTCGGTAGCCGATGGCCAAGTATGTATAACGAGGCAATTTGTATCAATGCGCAGATCAGCGGTCATAAGAGATTTCAAAGCCGCCGCCGCACCTGCTTATCCGTAAATATCGCTTAATAGTACTTCCATTCAAATCCTATCCAATCAATTTAAGGCTCTACTGTGCTAATTTTAGTGCACATTGTTGGTTAAATCCATTTGCGGGATAAAAGACGTTTGGTAAGAAAGAGCATAATTTTCAGCGGCAAACCGCGGAATGTGCGGCGCGCGGCAGTTACAGTGCAGCTTTAAGAAAAATTGTTTTTTTATTAAAGTTATGCAACAGAGGGCGGGTTACACACTGGTCAATGTCTATAAAATTCAATGTTTTAAAAGGCGAGGTTTTAATAACTGACCATTAGGAATTACTTTATCGAGTAACAAAAAAAAAAGAATGCAAGCAAGAAGTTTGCATTACACGTAGGTAAATTAAAATTGCTTTTGCATTAATGAGCCAGAACTGGGCATCTAAAATGGCCACTTTAGCAGATCATAATAATATATGTATTTCCGTTAAAAAGCGTACAAGGACCATTCATAATACCTAGTCCCTGGGCTGCGTCTGTGACCAGTTGCTGTTATGAAAGGTTCATTTTTTACTCTTTTTAACGGAATTCATATAATTATGATCTGCTAAAGTGGCCATTTGAGACCTCCTGTTTTGTCAAACAGAATCTTCGTGATCCAAAACATCTAAACAGATGTATTAATGATTAATCTAGTCCATGTTTAGTCAGCACCGGGGCATCCATAACACGGAATTGTTACCGGCCACAATAGGCCAGACGCGACCGTTTACATTAACAGTGACGACCCGATGATTGGCCGCTTTCAATAGACAATGACATGTGTCTCACTATTCATAAACACGATTGTTACCGAAAGAGATTCGGAATTTTGTTTTTGTTTTTTTTTCCTCTCGTTTAGATGGTTTCCAAAAGATTTAGAATGCGTGTGTGTGCCATGGGTTTTTTAATTTGAAGATGTTGATTGTTTAGGTTTACCTACTTATGTAGTTATTGATCTTCGTAAACCAATCTGACTCATTCTTCATATTAACTATTATAATTAAGTCTTCTCCGACAATATTCAAATTGACTCAGCCCAAAATTTGCCGACGCGTTTGGCATTTTCAGTTGCGTCCATCAGCTCGTGTGATGTGCAAATAACAGAACAGGCAGGACACATTTTGCTTTATTATGAATCTTATTTTTATGACAAAAAATTACTAAAAGTTTTTTTCAATGTTCATTGAAATAACAGTTATTTTAATGAAAATTGGAGTCAGGGTTTTCAGTAAGCATGTGTTTCTAAAAGTTTTTAAAACCATTTGTGTATAAATAAAATGGAAAGTGAAGATACAAAGGAGCTTTTTATTTTGTTAGATATACGTTAGATAGTATCGCAAAGTATGTCTCCGGCACAACAAAAGGTCTTTTATAAAGAATATTGTTTAAAAAATATGTCGTCAAATTGGTTTAAGGCTGAGGTCATATTAAACATTAGAAAAAATAAGCGAGTTTACTTACCTACAACTATTTTCAAATAAGTTAACTTATGTAGTCAACAAAGAATTATTGAACAAATACGGTTTTAATACGAACTGATACAACACAACATGAATAAAATATTTGCAACGTCGCGCGTCGACGCCTATGTCCCGCTAACGCCGCGTAGCTGCCTAAGTTGCGCCTACGCCGCGTAGCCGCCTAGGTAACGCCTAAGCCGCGTAGCCGTCTAAGTTGCGCCTACGCCGTGTAGCCATCTACGCGCTTCGTAGCGCCTACGCCGCGTAACCACCTTGATTGCGCCTATGCCGCGTAGCTGCCTAGATGACGCGTACGACGTGTACCCGCTCGATAACAGAGTTTACTTTACATAACAACATCACGCCTGTAATCCTCGAAGGGTTAGGCAGAGGTGTACCTAATAATACACCCGTAGTTCGCCAGTTATGTTTAAGTCCCATTTAATAGAGGGCGAGCCTATTGCCATTAACCAGGCACATATTCAGGCTCCGTGGCTGCCATTGAGAAAGTCCTAATAAAAAAATCCAATAACACTTTGCTCGACCCGGGACCTCATGCTCAGCAGTCGCGCTAGCGACCAACGAGGCAGTCCAATTTAATTAAATATGCTACACCTACCTCTGAATTGTAAATAGTAATAGGTAAAAAGATAGTTTTTTTCTTACAAATAAATCGCTAGTCACTCCCCCAAAGTCGTACCCTTAGAAATAGGTTTCTCTATGCAAATGCGTATCTCGTGCCCGCGACAGGTGACGCGCGGCACCCTTAATTGTTTTTTGTAATAATATTCAAATATTATGACGTTTTTTCTTTGAGTTTTTGTGGCGCGGGTGGCGTACCAGGTGGTCCAAAAAAAACAATTTATTTTGCCGTAACAGCCGTTGGTAAGCTTGAGACTGATACAGTAATCGCTATGTATTAAAAAAGAGCTTTTATGTAATGAGACTAGTTTCTCCCCGCGGCTTCGCTCGCGTTTCAGTCAGAAATGATCCCATGGGAACGTTTTAAATATTAATAACCTATTACACTTGGGAATAATAAAATTAGTGAAAGAATTTTCAAAAATCTGTTCAGTAGATCCACGAAATTACCCACTACAATACAATCTCACAAACTTTACCTGTAATATATATTAGATAGATGATTCACCATAATCGGTTATCAAGTCATTTGAATGTCAAAGAAAATGGAAATTGTTTTTCTCTTGAAATCCTCAGGGGAAATTCTGTTGCCATAACAATCTTTGAATATAGCTAATGAAACTTCTTTATGAAGAAAAATAATTTGATGACTCTTGTTACAAATTCGCTATGAAAAACAAGAAAATTGGCATAACAAGATAATTTATTGAATAGCGGTTGTTTCACAGAATTATGTGTCTTAGGTCTGACTGAAAATGGGTGGTGAAGCGAAAAAGTTTCATGATAATCTGTTTTCATACTGTAAGGGCCGGTATCCACCAAAGCGGAGAGGAGCGGAGACGAGAGATGTGCGGAAATCGGCCTATCACATTAGTTAAAATTTACATCTAGTCTTTCGCCATCCTGTGATTGGTCGAATTTGGCACATCTCCTCTCCGCTCTGCTCGTCTCCACTTTGGTGGAAATCGGGCCTAACTGTAACTGTTGTTTTTATATGTAATACTAGCTTTTGCCCGCGGCTTCTCCCGCGTGGATGTCGGAAACAAAATTGTCGATTTTCCATAAAACTTTCATCCTCTATTTAACTCCCTTAGGGGTTGAATTACGAAAATACCTTTCTGCTTTCTAGGCCCAAGGGTTTGGTCTGGGCGTTGATGAGTCAGTCAGTCAGGACATCTCTTTTTATGATGGGTGAACATAGGAACATAAAACAGCAAAAAGTGTTTAATAAAAAATTTGGCTTGTCGATTTCGCCAACAGCTGTTGCGTGTTTATTGCCTAAAAAACTGATGATCTTTACGAAGATCAAAACTTACAAGTGTTCGTTTTTTATACCCAACAAGTATTAATAGAAAATAAACTACATAAAATAACATCACGCCTGTAATCCCCGAGGGGTTAGGCAGAGGTGCACCTAATAGTACACCCAAATTTCGCCAGTTATGTAATAGATGGCGAGCGAATTGCCATCAACCTCGCAGAAATCCAGACTCCGTGGCTGCTACTGAGAAATTCCTGATGAAAAACCGAACCCAGGACCTCATGCTCAGCATTCGCGCTTGCGACCACTAGACCAATGAGGCAATAAAACAAAACCATAAAAAACGAAAAAAAAAAAAAAATTGAACTTTGAGTAATATAGAACTGTGACACACTTCACCTAAAATTAATTTCGTGTAACGTTTGATTTATGTTTATAACTACTAATTATCTGCTTAATAACATGACAAGCGTCATAAATTAAGAAATAAGAACGCTTGACGTCCAGAACGGAAGCAAATCATTAATTTATTCAAATCTGTTTGATTAGGATCCCATTTTAATGCCGACTGTTACTGTTATTCTTACAATTTTATCGTCGGATCGTCGAAAAAGTTGAAAAGGCAAGGCATTTGGCGCTTGGCGTGTGCGCTTAGCGTGCAGCCCTCGGCGCTTGCGCACCTGCCGTACAATTATCCGGTCATTAGTCGGCACGGAACCCGCGGAGACCCAAAATTAGTGTGTGCAACTCTAAAACCCTTACAGTATGTTATCGAATCCGGTGTAGGGAGGGGTAAATGAAATTGCTGTGTTGATTCTAAGCTTGTTTTCCAAAGTTCTGAGGAGACTAATGTAATGGTGAATTTACAGAGAAGTAATATAAATGTGTGACCCTTGGAAGAAGATGCGGCGGTGATGGCAGATATTGAGTACGAAATGCTTCAATCACCTGCGTCATGCAAATAGACTTTGGACCAATAGAATATCTTCATAATCGTAATCAAAAGCTATGGCCAAAAGTACTTTAGAATGTGAAGCTACAAAACGTATTTATTTGAGATATAAAAATAGATTTTTATCTTGTAATTGCAGGTCTGGTGTTGAATCCTTCATTAGGGGCGTGTTGTGGCGGGGGTGGCGGAGCAGGGTCTGGGGTTGTATAAGTGTGAGGACACAATGGGCGCCCCCCGCGGTATTGTGCGCTAATGTATGCGCACGCGGTGTCGCCGACAGCGGCCGCGGAGCCACAACACAAACATTTCAACGCGACTAATTTATTGTCGTGTCGCATCGAGCCGCAGCACGCAAAAAATATTGTATTTAAGGTACAGTGCTGCTACGGTAAAAGACTCAATCCTTTTTGGTATTTATTCGTAAATTCTGGATTTAAAAAGGTTTTCTCCATTCAAAGAAGGAACAGTCTGTTCGTTTGATATATGCCTGATTTGTCAGACTGTTCCAGAGTCGTAAGCCATAACCTGAATAATAAACGAGAACTGTTCAAGGTTTATAACAAGATGCCTGTAATCCCCAATTAGGCAGAGGTGTACCTAATAGTAACCCACATTTTGCCAGTTATGCTTAAAAACCATGTAATAGGGGACGAGCCTATTGCCATCAACCGGACACAAATTCATACTCCGTGGCTGCTTCTGTGAAATTCCTGATGGAAAATCCCTACAACACTGCCCGAACCGGAAATCGAACCCTGAGCCTTATGCTCTGCAGTCTCGCTTGCGACTACTATACCAACGAGGCAGTCAAGGTAATTTTTTGGTAATAGGTTTCCTTTAAAGGCTAACTCCAATCCCATAAGTTTTGTGAATATTCAAGTTATATTTAGCTACTCTCTCTCTCTCTTTCTTCCTTGAATGGTGAAAAAACTTTAAATCTTATCATATTCTTATTATCTACACAATAATGTGTCGTCTGTCTCCACAAGTCACAACAGAACGAGGTCTTAAACAAAATTGAATATAAAATCTCGACGAAGGATGACTCAGTCGTTGAGAGCAATTTTGAATATTATAATATGTAAACTAGTTGTTGTTTGGTGGACTTGTCTGTTCTGCCTTTATACAATTAGTGACATTTATTAGTACAACGATTGTGTACGGGCGGGGAGGTGACATTCATTGTATCGTGTTCGTAACAAGGCACTTATAAATTACAATTAAGTATCGGCAGGAGTACCTACATGGTCGGTGACTACACCATAGTTACGGGCTGTCAGAAACCCGTAAGGGAACGTACACAATTTTTATACTCCCCCCTCCTCAAGTAGTAAGTATAAAAAAAATTTGGTCGTATTTGTCTTTATTCATTGAAAAAAATATAATCCAGATGACAATATAAAACTAATGTAAAAAAAAATACATAAAGCAAATATCTCTTTTTGGCTCGTCGACTTACTTGACAGAAACTGCACTACAAACTGTTACTTTTCAATCAGGTGACGTCCGTGATTGACTCCCCCTCCAGAACGGGTCACGTAGTATGGGTACGTTCCCTAAGTGTAATGTATGTAATGTATAGAATGACCATTTTAAATATGCAGTTCAAGGTGGCGTTGCTTGTCAAGAAAATTTGCGACAATATGTCAAACTTGGTACCCACATTTATTTTAGTTCTGTGTTTTCCCGCTTGCACAGATAACTTTGGTTAAACTGTATGTGACACTCTACCTACAGGCGGTTGCAAATACCAGGTTTGTTCATAAAATCTAAGTACATGATATTCACCTACAACTGGCAAACGCAGATTACCTTGGGGTAATCCATCCAATCGTTATTGCCATCCAATGACAGGATGGCATTATCGTCGACCCACAAACGGATACCACGTTGTCAGTACATTATTTCAACCCCCATATATAATATATACATTTTTCACAATCAGCTGTTCCATACATTTTGTTCATGTAGGAAAAGCAGATTAAAATTTGATTAAATTTATTTTGTATGATGTACAGAATGATACTGATGATGCTCTATATGTCCCAGCAGAAATACATAAAGCCTTTACAAATGGCTATCATGACAATTTTATAGTCTAATTTAATTATAGAATATAACCATCAGCGGCGGATTCCCATAAACATTACCTTTTTACGTAGAGGTAATGCTTTCGAAGATTGATTAGTAAGGCTACTGAAGCGCATTCACGCGGCCTTGGGACCAGACTCGACTAATTTACGGCAACTACTTACTTCATTTACATAATGTGTCTAATTAAAACAAGCAACCAGTATCCTGGACATGTGTCTGGTTGATAGCAAAGGGCTCTCCCTATTACATCAACATTTGCCTAGCCTTTTTCCAACTTTGTTGGGGTCAGCTTCCAGTCTAACCAGATGCAGCTGAATATCAGTATTTTACATGGCTCCCCCAATCACATGAAGCTTAAACATAACGGGCAAAATCTGGATATAGTGGTACTCATCTGTCTCACCCTCTCCGTACGACGTACAGACACTATGACGTGACATGTAATTTTTTTAAATTATAAATAAATAAACTATAACTATGTTATTATAACTGATAAGGTCCCGACCAAAAGTCGTTTCTGCAGCCCAAAGTTGTCACCGTGGCCACATACATAGTGCGCGAGGTCCCCAAAAGTGTTTGGCCGTTTTGTCTGGCACATTTCTGGATTACCAGCTAACACGAGACACATTGTAAACTCGAATATTTCCATGTCCAGTATAGCAGCAACAATGAAATGAAACATTCAACAAACAGTTACTTGGCAATTTCATATTATTCTCTTGAATTCCCGTAGTGAACACGGCCACCCAGCACTGGGAGATGCACCTTCGACTGTGCTCTTCAATTGGTAGCTGGCAAAAACTGAATTTGCATAGTGCTCGATGTTTGCCGCGATAGTGGCCACCGCGAGTTCTACCTTGCGACGTAGAGCTACGAAGATTTGGATGTGGTTCAATAAATCTATAATCTTTTTGGTACACAAGAAAGTGGTTACAAAGCTTGTGAAGTCCCAGACTCGCATGATCTGTGTTATATGAACCAGTGCCCTCTCCCAGAAGAATATTTATTAATTGTTTGATTCTTATTCCTATCGACGTGTGTGCTAGGTACTCGTTGAGGAACAAAAATATCGCAACTTCACGTTTGCATCCCCGAAAGGGTAAGACAAAGATGTACCTTTAGTTCACCCATATTTCAGCAGTTATGTTTAAGACGCATGTAACAGTACCAAGCCTATTGCCAAGGCACTAGTAGGCTCATTCTATTTTCTATGTTACATGGAAATCGACGGGAACCTAAGACTAAGCATAACGTAAGATGCATACAGGGTTTTCAGACATTTATGTTAGTGTGCTGCCGAGTGCTGTGTGCTCTAAAATCATAGTGTATGCTCAGTGGTATCGTAGATTCTGGTAGCCAGTGACAAATGTCGATGCCACCCACTGCACGCACGACCCCGATGGTACGCCGGTACCGAGACGATCCAATAAATACACAACACACAAATATATCTGCCTTTTATTTCATTCGATGTCTTCAAACTGGAATTACTTTAGATTTCAAGTTTTCGGCTCGTAAATCTTGGGCTGTTTTCTAGTCTGACTTTATCTGATTACATTCTTTATTACTTACTTTACTTCACAAATAATACACGGTTTAAAGTATAAATCAGTTGACTTTGAAGAGCATTTGAAGATCGATCATAAAATTGCCAAGCTTCAATGTTGGGTGTTTAATTACTAACGCTAAAACACAGAATTTCAGGATTGTGTATAGATAATAACATTGATAAATGCATCGTAACCTCCTTCAAACTTAAACAAACCCGATTAAAATGAAGCTTACGTATTTTTTCTGACCCACTTAAAATTCTTGTTATAAATGTTAAGCAAATTCCGATATAATGCTTTTTATTGCGATACTTAATTGGCCGGCACGTGTAAATTAGAGGATAATATAAAAATGTTAGAGGTTCAGAGGACGTCCGAGGATCTTGACTTTAATCTTCGTAAGGATTAAGGTCGACCGGCAAAAACTTTAGATAATAGAGGTGACTGATTCTGTGTAGGTTTTAATTTGTTTCACTTCCATAACTTGTGTAGTTTCTATGTGGATTTAGGAGTCTATATAGAAGATGTTTGTACCTATTTTAGGACCAGTCTTAAATTTTCCATTGGGTGAGGAACCGTAGTTTTTTGCCTTCAAAGTCCAAGACACAATTCGGGTCGCTAAGCAAACTTAGTTTTTCTAGGCAGAATCTGCAAACTTGCCTTTACTTGCAGCCGTTCCAGCATAAAAGTTGCCATAATGAGGTACCTACATTATGGCATTTACAAAGAGACAAGAACCACTTGTAAATTAATCCTACCTTTACCTACATAGGTATACAAAACATAAGGGCCTGTACGTAAGTATGTACAGTGAGTGAGATCAAACATCACGGCGGAGGCATCCTCGGTCCACTATCTGGCCACATTCCTCGAGTCAAATTATTTATTTTGTGCGGGGCGTGAGTTACCGACCGGCCCGCCCCTTCGTTACTATGTTAATTCCTGCTACCTACAGATCTGCTCTTCATTCTAATGTATCAACAAAGCCTTTGGAATGCAATTTAGAGTAGGTGTTCTAGTTTTTTGGAATTTATGAATGTTGATTTTCCCATGCGGAGGACTGTCATTGTGATATTACTGTGTGGTTATTAAAGTGATTTACCTAATAGGAATGTGTGCTGCTGCTTTCATCAGCTGAGTATAATTGTGACATGTATATATTTAGAACACTTTTGTTGTAAGCTCTAGTGACAGTCAACAAAGTAAATTGAAGACTAATTTCACTTATTCCACAGCGTCTGAACAATTCAATAGAAACATAACAATCAAAATAAAAAGGTTTAGTGGACAATGTAATTGGTTATTAAAAAGCGCATATATCACGGTCGCCAGGGCCGGGGCCGGGGCCGGGGCACACCGAGCGGGTCGCGTGGGAGACACACGACGTGATTTGTGTGGAACCGACGCGCGGGCTCCGACACGCCCCTTCATTAACATGCTAATGCCGATTCTGGAGCAGGAATCGGGATGCTCCCACTGGGTCACTGGATAAAGTTCTTCGGAGTTTAGAGGAAATCTTGATCGCGTTACCATCGGATAACAGAAGACTGTATTTTAGTCTGTTGAAATGTTATCCTGTAGTGTCTTCGTTCTTTGCAGAGAGTGATCAGGTTTTCCCGATTTCGAACTTCATGTCTTGATGTTTGATTTGGGAAAGCTTTTGGCGTTGTGCGATACAAGAGGTTGCATGCGAAATAAAAAAGGCAAATTGGGTTGATTGTTAGTGAGAGTGCAGGTGAATATATCGAGAGAATGGTTGGCGCATGCGTGTGGCCGGTGAGGCGGCGCGGGCGCGACGACGACAATGCGTGGTGTGGTAATGTATGCGCGCCGGGGAGGTCCTCGCTGTGTCGTGGGAAGACGTTATCGTCGCGATCTGCCTCTCCTACATATACTTTTAAAACCCTTATATGTACTAAATGTAAGTCCCGACGCCACATTCTCTCGACGTATTTTACACTCGCTTTGATTCGTGTGAAGTCCAATAAATACCTTACATATTTGTGTTGGTGAATAAAAGCTTCTTTTGTATTTATTTACTTATGAAAGAAAATATTACAAAATAATTTATTGGGGTTGTATTTTACAAAAATGTAATGCTGCGAGCCTAAAAACCTACCAAACACAACTTAGTAAATGTTACGTTTCACGTTTGGCATCGTCTACGCGCTACGTCCGTAGCATGGCTCGACCGGCTCGTAGCGGGGTTGCGTGGCGCCGTCGATCGCTCCGAGAATTTGCATAAGCTTTTTGTATTCGGTAATAATGTGGTGCGTATTTTAATTGGGCGCGATTAAATCTTAATAAATCGGTCGGTGTTCCCACACGCGTCTGGCCCGAGTTGGCCGCTCGCAATTACGCTGGCGGCGTGTGTTGTAATTTGGCGACGGCCGCGGGCGAAACTCAGAAATTGCGCTCAGTTTCAGCAGTCAGCAGTGCAGCTTTGCAGACTAAACCACTACACACTAGGGAATCGCGTGCGGCGCGCGGCGGCGGCAGACAAACGCCCGCCGACCGCAACCCGGCCACTTGAATGCACTCCCCAATTACGAATCGTAAACGCGACTAAATGAATGATACCCGCGTGCGATTATTACCAACTTATTTTTACTCGACACTTGCAAAGCCCTACTTTTGTTTGCTGTACGCTAAAGAATGCTCATTATAGGTATATTTTTTATATTTCAGATCAAAGACAGCGCGGTTTACCAAATCACCAAGATAATCAGACCTGTCTACTTGATATATAAGAAATCACTTTAAAGAAAGAAAGAAAGAAAGAAAATTGTGTTTATTTGGCAAAAAATCCTTAAAAATTAACAAAACAGATTCAATATATTTCAAATTAATAATGCCAAAAGGGCCTCAGCTCAGCATAATGCTTTAGTGGAGGCATTAATTACATTTTCTTCGTTTTAGAATCAGTGGTAAAAGTAGGTACCAAATCGTTGTATTTTTGCACATATTCCTCGCATGCAAATGCTGCAGTTCTAATTCTAACACGATGTCAGTACCTATGTCACTAATACATACTCATTTGTTCGTACCATCACAAACTGCAAACAATTATGAATTAAATCGCAAAATTATTGCATGTTTAATGTTCTATTGTAATGCAATACCACAATGCATTATTGTAGCTTTTTCACAATGGGATCCTTAAGAGTGTTTTTCTGATCTCAACCTTAACAATCACATATTGCGTGGCAAGTCCAAACACAACTATTGCCTAATCATGTTCAGCACCTGTTTGACCTGTTTCTATTAATTTATTAATATTTTTATGTGGAGAGCTGTTACGCTAAGCACCGGCTAATTATCTGGGTTACCCGGAGAGCTTATTTCGGCACATAAACCAGCGTCCGTCGAAAACTAATTTATATTGGAATGTGATATATGTGCGGGCGGCGAGTTGCCCGGGGGCACGCGCTCGGGCGGTTTTAATCACCTTAACCCTAACTTAACTGCTGTTAAAACACTACCGAAGAAGGCTTCGCCGCCGACGCAGGCGCCACGGACGCGCTCCGATCCCATTATCTCCACTTGCGAGCTCAACAGCCTCATCTTCAACTTTACCGCCGGATATTACGCATTCAATACTTTTTGTACCCACATTTAAAATCGAATCGATATGATCCGAAATCGATTAAAAGGGAAGTATTGATCCATAGGAATTGTCATTAGAATCGATGAGAATCGATTTGGTGAGTCCCGTGACAGGTTTTTTGCGCGATATCCCGCAGGTGACGAGTGACGGTCACGGCTGACGTGTCAATGAGTCCAATTCTCACACTGGCGTTGGCGCCGGCGCCGGCGCTATGGGATGGGTTACGAATTTACGATCAGAGATTTGTTCAGATAGCTGATAGGCTGGTTATTATTATTGTGAATTCATAAAAGTTTTTGTAATAATAAACATTTTGCGAAGAGGAGGTGAAATGAATACGAGGAAAAATTATATTTGTAATCGAAAACAGACTACCTTGTTGGTCTAGTGGTGGCAACCACGACTGTTGTGTCCTAGGTTCGATTCCCAGGTCAAACAAAATTTTATTGGTTTTTTTCACCAGGAATTTCCCATGAACACCCATGGAGTCTGGATTTGTCCCCGGTCGATGGTAATAGATGACAATAGGCTCCCCCCTCTATTACATGGCACTGAAACAGCACTGGCGAAATGTCGGTGGAGTAATGGGTACACCTCTGCCTGACCGTTCGGGGATTAAAGGCATAAAGTTATGTGTTATAATATGAAAACAGACTTATGTACATTCCTACCAAATAACCTAGCTTTATCTCTCGTCACTTCACGTAGGTATATTCAACCAATAAATCATCAAAAAAAAACAAAGTAATTTTTACTCATGATCGCATAACACATCATTCAAAATCTAAGCGTTGCAGATTATCAAAAGCGGCAGCATTTCATACCCATTTCAGTATCATAAGGTATGCATATTACACTTAAGCACTTGCCATTGGCTGCGAAGTGTAGCAACAAACCACAGGTGGAAGTAATAGCGAGGTTCGTGTAGACGCACCTCAAGCCTCAAGACCTCAACCTGTTCGTGAGAATGCTTGCGGTTTCCGAGTCGGAAGCACGAAGCCGGACGATTATACCCGAGGAACGCCGACAAGCGACGCGCGCGACGGTTTCATGTCACAAAGGAGAATGCAACAGACCTTAATTGTCTCTTGGTGAAGGGGGAGGGTTGTAGTTTTAATGGCAGAAGTGCAGCCTCAAAAATATGAGAAAATAGGTATTAGCTTAGATGGTGGTATATTATAATTGCTGTGATTAGGAAGAGTATGAACGTGGACGAGGGAAAAGGAGTATGTAAGGATCGTAGTAGGAGGCGTTCTGTGGTTTCTTTCTGCCTACCCTCATGAGAAAAAGGTAAGAGTTTAAGTATGTTATGAATGGAATAAGAACCGAATGGGACCGTACTATAGACATTTGAAACCTATTTGAAAATGGGTGTCTCTAGATTAGGATTATTTTTTCTGTAGGTAGACTGATATTAGAAAACGGTAGGGGGAAGTTAGAATTCATCATAATCTGCCTAGCGTTTTCCCAACTATGTTGGGGTCGGCTTCCAGTCTAACCAAATGCAGCTGAATACCAGTATATTACAAGCACCGACTGCCTATCTGACCTATACGAGTACAACCCAGTTAATACTGGGTAATATGTTAGGAGAATTAGCAGTATGTGCAAAGATTCGTGGATGGAATGGAAAGGGACTGTGGATCTTGATGATTTAATGAAATAAAGACGCGTTTTGATTGATTCATATCCATGGAATAAAATCACCTTAGTGACAAACAACAACTATCGTGTTATTCGTCATCAATATTTAAAAGGTTTAGTTAGGCAGGGTTGCGTGTATTTTTATTCAAGGGTATGTAGAATTCCAAGTAAAATCTATAAATCAATACGTGGTTTCGTTAAATTACCATACGATGTTCAAATATGATACCGATAGAGTAGTACTGTGAGCGTAACGATTTTTGAGAATAGTCGCATATTCAGAATTCTCTCGATGCCATCTTGAAACCGCTCAAACAATTATGATGACTTATAATTCCTGTAAATGCTTTTTAGACTTTATTATTGTTTTGTTAAAATGCGACATTTCTAGTTCAAGTATTCAGTTTGTAAACGTGACATTTATTTAAGTTAAATGTTGTAAAATAATCTATCATCATCATCATTTCAGCCATAAGACGTCCACTGCTGGACATAGGCCTCCCCCAGAAGGGGGGGATTTGCCAAAATCGCCACGCTTGGCAGGCGGGTTGGCGATCGCAGTATGTTTGTAACGAAGGCACAGAGAACGCTGCTGCCCATTCTCTGTTAAGTCCCATAATCGCCTCTTACGAAACCGCTTTTACACCCTATACGTATAGATCTTTGGCAGTCGTTACAGGTAGTCAGTGACCTGAAATTCTGTCAATCAGTCTTACCAAAGAGTATCGTTTTACACAGTACTAACTGGGTTGTGGAGGTCAGACAGGCAGTCGCTCCATGTAAAATACTGGTATTCAACTGCATCCGGTTAGACTGGATGCCGACCCAACATTGTTGGGAAAAGGCTAGGCAGATGATGATGACAGCATAAACCATTAATACTAATTCAAGTAGGATCACTCGAATTAGAATTAATGGTTTGAAGAGGATTTTTACTCGGTCCTCTCACAGCACCACTAATATTCTAATATTATCGACTTCCATTCATCACCAAACAAGTCCAAATTCAGGTCTCCACGGGCGCGTTGAGCATCGTAAGCATATGCGGGGTATTAAACAATTTATGCTTTCTTGAGCGATTATAAATTAGTTGAAAGTCCTATTATAAGAAGCTCCTTTCAAGCCATATCACCTTTCACACAATCTTTTCTTTGATTTTTCCTTATTATTATAATCCTTGCAATCAAACTATAGTAATGAATACACCTTACGCATACTACCGATAAACACAACAATTATTTTCTCTTGAAAAACGCTCAACTTGAGCATAAAATGTTAGATTTACTATAAATCTAAGGAAATAACGGTATTCCTGACATTGCTAATTAAACAGCGGTTCAGAAAAAAGTGTGCCATGAATAAACCAATTGAGCATGAAACTATTTTTTGTTTCAGTGTTTATCTTTTTTAATCTCATGCATAGTTAATTCCAATTTATTAGTATTAAAACCATATTGTTCGTTTAATAAGTTACGGTGTCTGAAAATATAATTTATCTTGTTACTTTTTTACAATAATAAAAACTTTGATAAACAATAAAATTAGACACACGCAGAACACCAGTTTATCAGTGTTTGTTCTCTAAAGCCGCTCATTCGGACTATTCTCTAATAAATAATCCCACGTAACACAAAGCCACATCCATTACTTGATTAGACGGCCCCAAAACCAGCTATAGTCACGTGAAATCAACTGATATTCGCTATAGGATTGTCTGGCCTAGGCTAGACGATCTCGCGACGCTCGGTCAACACTCGAGCGTCGTATATGGGTCGGCCGAGTTTGCTCGCCCCCGCCGTAACGGGCCATCATATCCGTAATCTTTAACGCGATCTGTGTATTGTTTATATATGATTGGTGTTTTATTTGTGCGTGCCAATGACCTTTCTGCTTAGGATTTGGAAAGCTCGCTAAAACCAAAGCTTAGTTCGTCACGTCTCATTTGATGTTCAAGGATCTTTAAAATGTGTAATCGAATTTTGGATGTCTTGTATTAATTATTATTTGTTTATGTAATTTTAATAAACAGGAAAATTTGTCTAGGATTCGCTTACGGTTCAACCAAGTTCGGGAGAGGAAAAAGCAATTGAACCTAAGTATGACGCAACAGTTTTGTCACAGCGCGCGGTACTTCAATTCACATAGATTTTCCTACTAATTGTTTGTCTCGCCAAATAAACAAGCGACTCAATTAAATCCTCAAAATGTATTTTTATAATATCTTTTGTCTGCGAATACTTGCAAGAGGAATAAAATGAAGTTTATTTATAGCGTCTGCCTGTATTAGTGACGGCAGGACGGTAGGACGGCTGGGCGGGTGTGCCTTCGCGAACAGCGTATGAATGGGCTCGTCTCCTGTCCCGGAATAACGGGGCTCCTGTAGGTGACACATTATACAACACTGTATAACTATACAAGTAAAATGTAACGCAGGTTAAACTGGAATCGTGCTAAAAGTATATAATTTACCGTGAAGGTTAGATAGTAGAGAAAACAATAAAGTGACCCTTGTTCTGTAAATGTACAAATTATGTTCTAAGTATAAAGTTTTGCTTCTGTGCATACAACTTGTACCATTATACGGCACATATTAGTCATATTTTTGTATCTAGAAGAATATGATATCCATACCATAAATTATATTGGACGAAACCATTTTATACGATTTAGATTGAACGATTATCTTCTCATTAGACTACTACAAAAACTAAGATATTTTAACTTCTGTCAGTTTTATTTCGTTTTTATTTAAATACATATGTTTTTTAAAACACAAATATTTTATTACTTATTACGATGTGTAAGGATGAGTGTGTGGGCGTGGCAGCCTGATGTCATCGTCGAATACCCAGCTTTCATATTTCGTAAGAATGGAAAAAATGGGCTATATTTAACCTAAAATGCTAACATAAATCGACCGAACCCAAGGTATAAGAAATTAATGAACATTTTCGCTCTTTCCCATCAGCTTGAACATCAATTAAGCTCAATGACGTAAGTTTACATATAATTACGTTGATAGCATCGTTGCCAGTCCACTTTATCGTGTATGGATATCTAGTGTAGTCGCGAATTGTCACCGGGAGCGGCGCAGGCGCAGCGCGCGGAGGGACGCAAGCCAGGCGGCAGGTGTGCCCCGTGCACCTGTGCTCGATTGTTACATTCCTCGGACCTTCGTCCGCCGACTGATCACTCCTGATTATCTACTCGGATTCTTCTTCAATCAACAAACACTCTAGTGTTTATAAACGAGCTTGTACGGGATAGTGAGCCGTGTGGCTGGCTATGTTTTCAAATAAAAGTTAAATGTAATTAATGGCACTGAAGAAGTTGGTTAATTATTCTGAATAATGATTAAAACCATATCCAATCGCTAAAGTAATACATTCTGGGCAAGTCAGCATAATTATTATTCAAAATTGCATCGATACCATGAGTTTCAATTGTTTTTTTTAAATACCATTCACACACTTGATTGTGTAAAAGATAGTAATGCATCACCAGTCCAGCCAATAATTCGCTATGTATAATCAAAGGACCTGCCCGTCATGAATGGAGATGCAAATATAGAAATGGTCGGCACGGTATAGTAAATCTGTACCTAGTACGTCACAGATAGTTGGCGCCGCAAGGCGGTGGCGATGGCGGTCGCACCGGACGTCGCCCCTTGAATACCGAGTGCCGTAGTTCCGACACTCGTCAAATTAATAATTCTGCAACCCGTGCTTCGGACACATTAAATCGTCACTCAAAATATACTCCCTCCCTTTCCATCTATATTATTATAAATAGAGACGGGACATAAAAATTGTATATGTAAAGTACTCGAGCCCGACACAAGTACTACTGTTCGTTCCGGCTCGTAAATTTCGAGCTATTTATGCAACACATAAACGCCGACAGAGTTCCCTTTTGGATAGAACAAAGATAAAATCGCATGTAGAGATTCGCACGGTAAAGTTCTGGTGCAGTGATTTTCACGCATGCCCTAGTAAATCCAATTTATCTGTGAATGAATGTAGCGCTCAGTTTGTTTGGTTGACACAGATATAAATAGAACAAGCAGTGCTTGGGGACTTTAACGAGTTTTCCCGAGAAAATAACGCAAATGTCCTTTTGGTTTCATATAAATAGTAATTTGGAACAGTCGGGCTGGATTTGACTTGCCGGATTGATGATTTTGAGGAAACAGCAAATTAGTCTTTACAGAAGAATACTTTTTGAATAAATGCTAACGCTTCTTCTTGCGTTTGTGACAGATTTGCCGTAAAACGGACAGAGAGAAGAGTGGAAGACTATGCGGAGGGCCTTTGTCCAGCAGATGTTCAATATAGGCTTTCATAACATTCCTCACTCAAATTTTCTTTGCTTAGTCATCTTCTCCCTGCCCATCTATCAAAATTTACATATATCAGTCGCTCTTTTGGTCTGGAAAACGAAACAGTTTCCTTTCAACGTCAACGTGTAGATCTCGATTATAAACATAATCGATTCTCATTTCGCATGAATCAGGTATCGCAGCTTAGGTATTTCGTCGGTGCAGTGAGTGTGTTGTGCAAGTGCCGGGAGGCAGTGGCACGCGGGGCAGGCCCGCCTGTTTGACGTTCCCAGGCGATAGCTGCTATCTCTTGCAAACACCTCTTGTTTGAGCCTCAGCCGACACCACCTTACCATCTTACAAGATACTGTTGCAAACGACCATATCCAACCTTATCCGGATTAACGTAAGGAAGGATATACGTTTTAAAAGATGCATGACTATGTTTGCAAAGTTAAAATAAGTATATTTTAGACTGTAGCCTTCTTCGGCCAGACACGCGACTTATCTATTGAAATTTTCAAGTGAAGTCGCGCGTCACTCACTGTTTGTGTTTGTACATCGACAAGTGTCACTGTTGTGTTCCGATATCTTTTTGTAACTAGTTCCAATATAGATAATGATAAGAACATCAAAAGTTTTTCAACAATCTTTGACTAGCTGTGTGCTTATGTTGCAAGAAAGACAAAGGAATGTATTATTACTTTTACTGCTAGTACAGTACTTCTCAAGAGTTATGCAGTGGGATGAGAGAACTCCAGTTGTGTTTTCAGTAGCTTTTATAGCCTAGATTTTTTTCGCATACTCCTTTCAATTGTTTACGTTCAAAATGGATTTCTTCATAATAGCAAAGATTTGAAGCAGTCACAGCAATGATCATTATTTCTGAATATTCCGTTAAAGTACATTCTCAAGCGACATAAGTAATTCCAAGCTTACAGCCAATTTAAGTGATAGTAAACGCTGGACACCGCATTACAGTGCAGCAGCTCGGTTTACTGCTGACAAGGAATGGCTGGTAGAAACATTCCGTAATTATTTAGTTAGCACCTGCTTGGAGGCATCTGCAAGGCCGTGGAATAGGTCAGGAGGCCGGCCCGCTAGCGCACGCGCCTCTCAAGGCCTAATGTTTCAGCTGCTTAGTACTTAAGTACTGCTTTTATATTGGTTTATTTGTATATTGCTTTTGATGCAGGTACAATTGGAGATAAAAGCAGGCATGGATAAAATCCTTAGCAACAATGTAGGAAAGGAATAAGCGCAGAGAGCGTATCTATCTGGTATCGACTTTTCGAACGACCGGAAAGCTCCACTAATCTTTTGGAACAAGTGGAACACAGCAAATAGAAGTTTATTTAAATTGAATCTAGAGCAGAATAATTACATTAAACAGTTATATAGGGAAGGTAGACTGCGTATGTTCTCAAACACATCCGCTCAGTTACCCTTAAGGTGGAAATTTATGCACCTATTACGTAGACGTTAAGGCCAGAATTAGTTCAAACAATTCGCAACACGAGGGGCACGCTCGCTGCGTTGACGCCACTAGGGATACCGTTTATTGTTTCTGATATGTTAGACATTCTGACTATTATATTAGCGTCTAGTACTTTATAGGTGCTTCGGTTCGACTTAAATTGCTTAGATGACATTAATTGCGGGTTATTCTCGTATTTAAGAGCAACTGTACGTTTGCGGTAATAATTTGGTCAAATATTGTAGGAACTTCCTTTGTGCGAGATCTGTCTTCAGTATCGATATTATTTTCAGTGGCTTACCCAAAATTCACACTGCGTCTTTCTAGCCAATGAAAGTCGATGGCTCGATGGTGTTAAAAATAGAGCTTTCAGCCTTTTACAGACTAAAGAACAAAGATAAAACAGCGAGGGAGACATACATGGTAACCCTTTTCGCAAATCCTTTACGGCGGGTTGGGTGCGTCTAAATCTGTCGACATCCGCGTCGCCCGACGATCTTGTCGCGATGTTCTCTTTGCAGGCGTCGTCGTCGGCGTCGCGACGCTTAACCAATCTCGCACTTGGGAACATTAGGACGTCCACGAGTAATGATAGACTTGAGGTGGAAACAAGCTGCCGGTTTAACTTGATCCGAGTTTTAAAATAAAACCCTGTGAAGTTGGACGAGCGAAACAAATGTGTATCATTTATATCAAGAAATTAATTAAATGGAACTCGTGAATTCGCGCATTGTGTGAATAAAGAAGCTTCTTAAGTTTTATTTTCGGAATGTTTCCGCCTAATGTTGTCTTTACCATAAACATTCGATACGTTCCGTAAAACATTGTTATTGCGTTTAAATGTGAGATGTTGTTTGTTATTCGTTCGATTGTTTGTTTGGGTCGCGATTTTATTGCTTCTCGCGCCATTGTAGGCCACGCGCGAATAATTATAAACGATTCACTGCTCGCGCTTGATTACACTAATTGAAATAAACGGCAATAAAATATGACTTATTTTTTAAGACGTAGTGAGTTGTAGATATGTTTTATTCGTAATCTTTTGAAATATGTAGTTCTAGAAGGAGCAAAATACTGGTAAGGAAGAAGTAGAAATCTGGCTTTTATCGGTTTCGCTTATAAAATAACTCCATGGCGTAGAGCAGTCATGTGTGTCACACACGGGTTGTGTGAGGAATCATAATTATTAAAAGGAGTACATGATGCGTATCGGTTGACAGAGCAGTCTAGAAGAAAAAATTGTGTTGTGATGATGATGAAAGTTACACAGCAAATGATTCACAGAGAAATCAAGCCTGTTTGCCGAAGTTAGAGTTTATCAACAATTTAGTACCCCCACATTTCACTAGTTCCGTTGAAGTTCCATATAATAGGGGATGAGATGGAAACGAGCGCATTGCTATACATCCGACACAAATACAGACCGCTGCTTTTATAAACCAAAATAAAACATTTGCTATGAAAAGAAACATTAAAATACGAATACGGTACGAAAGCTCTATCTTTTATTGCTAAAATATATGAAATAGCTTTATCATCACAATGTCGCGACAGTACGGTACCGTCAGTTCGTGTCTCAGACATTTCGAGGCGGATTAATTTTCATACGTAATCCATTTTACTGTAACATTGCGGCCAGTTGAAAGTTGGCGTGTGTCACGCCACGATGCGGTACAAGCTTGTCAAATTAGCGCAGGGCGGGACCACTGGCCAGTGGCCATTGCTCCGAGATTGATGACATAACGCCTATCGCTAATGTGGGATTACCATGTAGGCTAGACTGTTTGATGTTTCTATGTAGGTATTAGGTAGGTAAGTCTAGCCAAGCCTGATCTACTGTGTTGGGATCAGTTTCCAGTCAAACCAGCTGTATTTTACACGAAGTGGCTGCCTAACTAAACTTCACAACTCCGCTCCGGTCAATAATAAGTGGTGAAAAACATTGCATATCGAATTCATACCTCTACTGTACAAATCTATCCAAAAAAGAAATATTGTCACTAATTGTGAAAACTGAACGAATAAAACTTTGCAAACGCTTGCATTTCCTCTGAAAATATACTTCGTTTCATAATATCAATGTTCTCGTGTCAACTTAAGTTAATTACAGTGCATGTTGTTCAGAAGTCTTGTCTGTCCCACTTTAAATGGAAAGCTGTCCAAGGCCATTGCACGGAAAGACTTTATTTCAGGAAGTGCCGTGCATACCGGCAAAGTGCCGCATACTGCATGCTTCGTGCTGCTTCTTAATTGAGAAACATTCAAACGATAAGGCGGTTTCATTCGCTGTTACGTCACAATGACTAGGTCCCAGATAGCCATGATGGATCGACCCGTACAGATATGTATCAGGAAAGCAGAAACACGTAGGTACACAAGCTAAGTATAGTGGGTGTTACAATAGTCTCAGATTACATTTGGATCATTGCGAAAATGATTGCAACTTTTATTAATCTTGAGATAATTATGAGAACTCCTTTGTGAAGACTTGAACATTGAAATATTCTTTCAATTCTTTTTGTGAGGCGTCCGTTAATCTCATTGTTCAATACGTACAATTTAAGATTTTCCTAGATTGGTAAACTGTGCCGAAAAAAGCTCTTTTGAAGTCTCAAAATGGATGCCGGCTGGCAATTTAGGTATCAACTCCTAATTCCTATGTATATGAATCGATAAAAAGATTTAAGTATTTCATGTAACATTAGCCTAAAACTGATTTGGGCAGTCATTATTTTTCTTGAATGGCAACTTACCTTACAAAGAAGGCAATTTGATACCCACGTAGACATGTATCAAAAACTAAATGCAATATATTACCTGTCTCAGTTGCACGGTGTATAATTTGGTGTTTCTTTTTACCCGACTACGGCGAAGCCCAAAAGGAGGGGTTATTGGGACATATTTGCCATACTATTCCTGCAACTCCTGAAAGCGAAAATTAACAGTGGCGACAACCTGCACTGCGATCCCAGAGTAACGGTTTTAACTGTCTTGGATTCCGCCACGAAAAGAACAGCGCAAGAATAAGAAATGGGTGATACAGATACATGAATAGTTTGCATTAAGCATTGTGAGTTCAAGTACATGAAAGGCTATGTTCAGTTCGTCCGTGCATCTGTTGGAGGTCGCAGTTCCCATGCGTCCTACGCAATGGCACGTAATTATCGTAAGATTGCGCCACACCGATCCGGCATTGTTCGACGTAATGTCTCCTCTAAATCAGAGCTTCTCAGTGCATCATGTGTGTGCTTGTGTACTCGGCCTATTGTCGCGCTTAGTTCACACGCACTCACTAAAATGCTCCCACGGATCCTTTTGTCACTACCTTTCGTTTCAACGTTTGTCCGATCTGGAGAAACACTTCCTTGGTACATAAATGTTGTTATTATAATTGTTACAAGCTTTTTCCATTTTCTTTTATATTATAATCATAAAGCTTATTATTTGGTTCTTTATATTAAAAAGAACACAGGTAAGTTAAATCTTTTTCTGATAAAGAAGGTAATAGAAAGTTGAGTTCATGTTATTTGTGTTCTAAAGGCATAATAAAATATTAATTCAGGTGGCAAACCACAAAGTAAAGTTTACAAATATAAGCTTTCTTTTTTTTGCCAAAATCTCTCTAAGGCAATGCGTTGGCGGTCATTTTCGTTTTTACCCAAACATCATATCACTAACATTTTAGTAATTTAAGTAAACGTTGTGGGACGAATGTCTGTTTTCACTAACGCTAGGCAATATTTAAATGAACGCCTAAATAAAACTACACGGTTAGAGACAGCAGCGTAGTGAAAACTTGCAAGATACTTTTATGCTCAAGTACCCACCCAGTTGAGTGCGCTTAAGAGATCTTATAAACGTTAACTGTTCCAAGCCACACACATTACGTAATTAAAACGCGTAGTAATTTCATTATGATCACTAAAATTATAACAATAAAGCGTAGCAGTTACAAAATAATGTTTAGAAAGCGTAACGAGCGCTATCTACACGAACAGCCGTAGTGTGTGGAGGTAGTAGTATGTACCTATGTAATTAACAACACAGGCAACACACTCCCTAGTTCAACTTACAAGAGAATTATTCTGAACTAGCGACCCGCTCCGGCTATGCGCGGGTACAATATAGATCTATCTGATCTATAAACCTTCTTCTTGAATCAATCTCTATCTAGTTCTAAAAACTGCATTATAATCTGTATTGTAATGTAATTTCAAAGATCTAAGCGTACTAACAGCGGGAGCGACTATGTTTTATACTATGTAAAGATGTAATGTAATGTAATGTACTTTCTAGTGACAAAAAGCTTCAGTGTAAGAAGTCTCTTGGTCGCGACGAATTTCAGTTCAATGAACGAATTTCAGGCAATCTTCCACGAAGAATTGTCCTGGAAGTTCCAGTTACATTCATACTAGTTCGCACCATTTGTTATGTATTGAAGTTCACAGTACCTAGTAGTAAGTACCTACCAACTAAATACGTATTTAAACAGCACCAACTATCTCCATCGAATTGCAAGACAGTGATTCTTAAGTATTTCCTATCAGTTACACGAAAACGAATTTCCCAATTTTAGTTTTGACACTCTGTGGAAATAAAACTCAATGAAACGGTTTTTTTTTTAAAAGAGTAAAGTAAATAGTGTGGGTGTTCATTCTTCATACGCATGAGGCGCTCGCGAACTCTGCAGGTATGCGCGGATAAAAACTGGCCAGCATCGAGAGGACACCGGAGGCGAGGTGGTGCGGACCGCTTCTTGTCCACTCCCACTTATTAATACAGCCGTTCATACAACATGCTCGTGTTGGCATGCTTCCTTTATGACAGGAATCCCAGGCGTTTTTACGAATATTGAATTATGGAGCAATTTTTTTCACAACCGGTTATGGTTATTTCATTTAAAAAAAACCTCTACACGTCCATCATGTTCGAGATAATCGAATACTTTAAAAGAAAAACTATGATTTACCTGTTTAATGCGGAAACTAGCTGAAGTTAAACTAACGATGTAACCAGCGTTTTCACGACTAATTCAAAGACTTTATCGCGCTGACATAATTGATAAAATAACAAGATGGCATCGTGAATAATTCATGGATAAGTCGCAAAGATGTGGTCGCACGCGTCCGTCCGGTCGGCGCATGCGCAGGTGTACGTAATGCCCATACGCATTCAGTGCGCGCAACACATCGGACATACTGATGGTTTTTGTTTTAAATAAATAATTATGAATGTACCGGATTTACAACATTTTTAAACGTCAACGGTACCCGAAATACCGAACACTGGCAAAAACTCGGCCGTGAACAATCGGATAAAATAAAAGTTGAGTATTAATCTTCGTTCTTATAGGGTGTGTAATATGAAATCAAAGTGAAAGAAACAAAAATAGAAATTATATGAACAATGTGGCGCTATTCGTTTCTTTCAATCCATGTTCAATTGTGCTGAACTAATTACGTCAAAAAACAATATGGCACTAGAAACGTGGCATATAATTGTATCGCAGTATTGTAATGTCAACGTTTTGTGTAAAACTTTCTGTAGCACACTCCCACGTTTTCTTTTATCGGAAGCTTTCTCTGTCAGATAAGAACGAATTGACAATAATAGCGCATAATCGAAGAAAGTTTACGTTTTAGTTACCAAACAGTTTACAAAATGCTGTAAACACGACATTTTCCGTATCTTTTATGTAAGTGAGCAATTTATTAGTAATATTAGACGATTTAAACTCTTCCTTTCTAATGCGATGATAAAAAAATCATGAGGCTGATTTCCTGCTAATGTTAATCGGCAGTTTACTAGAGGCTGTTTGTGAACACAAACATTACATAACCATCCGTATTCTGACAGCAGATTAGGCACTATATACTACACGATAAAAGAAAAATACCATAGACTATATCGTCGTCTTCTCGAGAAAAGAAACATGTTAAAAAGTACATCACTAGCTGGACACCGCTGTACATTAACTGAAAGTAAACTTTCCCAAAGGTTGCTGAGTGAAAAGGACATTTGCTCCACATAGAGCGGCTACAAGAAACTCGCCACGTCTCAGACGAAGAAAGGGCGCTCATTATATTTTCATTATGCGCTCATTAGTAGGCACACGGCCACTTCCTTTGAGCAAAATGGACGTCGCGAACAAGCCGGGAAAAGTTATGAAACCAGCGGGGAAAAGTCGTGAAAACTAACGGGTTGTTTCACAATCTCTTGGTAAGTTTCAGTTAACTTACCCGGCAGAAAACTTGAGTCAAATTGTGCTCCATTTCAAATATTTATTCGGATGAAAGTGTATATTATGAGAAACTAGATGTAGGGTCTATTTCATGATGTGTTAGTAGCCACTACTTACCGAATAAATTCAAAACTAGAACAGAATTTTTATGCCAATTAACGGGAACTTAAGAGCTGGTTATACGCCACTGACAATTCACCCTCCCGCAACCGATTTATTGGGCGCCAGAGGGGTAGTATCTATGCGATTTGCGAGTAGCGATTACGTAAAAAAAACCATTTAAATAATTAAGACAGTTATTGGCAAAAATAAGCTGAAGGTCCCCTCGGCATGACTTTATATAATATAATAAAAATATTGATGGCAATAAAAAGATCCTATGATTGATAGTTTAGGAGAAAAGTGGTGGTTAGTTACAAAAACAGGGGCTACTTTGCATATTTATTTATGATGTTTAAATTTTATTTTTTTTGAAGCGAAGAGGACTTGCTATGCAGATTAATATATATATATTTTTAATTCGGTGACGGTTGCGGAAAAATAAGGTTCTATTGTATCCTAAAAAAGGCCAATTCACGTATTTCACGGAGGTGGTGAAACAGGCCCTTACAACTTCAACAATTAACCATCAATATTATCGATCTTCTATAGAAGTGTAGACCTACCACGATGCATTACAAACAAATTGCTCGGTAATATAAATAAATTCGACATTTGTTTCGTTACACTCATTACGTGTTTTATGTTTATGTGGTAATATAAGAAGCCCGCATAACTAATCAAGCCGACTTCCCTTCTATCGCTTATCCGTAATATTTATGTGACCACCATAGCAATTAAGTAGTCGTAACAACAGAACCCATTGAGATTATTTCCAAATTACTTCAATTACACCACATTATTTTTAAAGGCTAATAATAATAATGTGCGTTAGGAATGCGAAAATTTAAAAGTGCTAAAAGTCTTTGTTACTGATCGTAATGATATTCTGCAATTATTGTAATAATTATGTTCTAACATTTATTTACAGGAGGGACTTTAAAATCCTTAATACATTTTTATTGCACATTGCACTTATGCTAAAAATATTTATAGCATAAGTGCTATAAATATTTTTTTTATTAAGTAGAAAAGATACGCCATCCAAGACGTCCCGAAATCTTCTCGATTCATGCTCTACCACATAAAAAAACTGTAATTGCTTGACTTTGCTATAATAAGTAATAAATCGTTGATTTTCTGCTACAAAAGAAAAGTTTCTTGCTCTTATTTAAAATAACAAAATAAGGATTTATAACCATGTTTCTATTAAGGATTACCTATCACATTTACAATCAAAGCCAGACGAATGTTCGTGTTTTAATTAACCTCATTATTTTCTCAATGAAATAAAACTAACAGCGTTATTGTTAGTTATGTTTTATCAGCACATTGGGTAGGCCTGCCAGGGCGGTCGCGACGGAGGCAATGACCGCGCCGACACGCGTTTTTCTCATTTTCCCTTGTACATTATATTTCGTCGATGGAAAGCACGACGTGTAATAAAGAGTCGTTTCAACATGCAAGACCTTATTTCAGGTCATGACGCCATTAATTATGGAAATTTCCATTAGGTTTCATGTGACTTTCAAACGGTTTATTTTGTTAAAACATTTAACTTGCTTACGTTTGTTTTTATAGGTATAAAATGAACGATTCCACTATAAATGGAATTTTAAAAATGTTCACTCCGTAATGATTTATATCTGAACACTTTATGTTTCGCATTTTTACATTTATTACAGTAATGTTGGTGAAGTATATTATGTCTAAAATACGTTTAAATAAGTAAGTGTTTCAAATACTTTCGTCAAAAAGTTTCACGGAATGAGGTCAGCAATCTGCTCCCGACAGCCACCTATAAAATACGACCCCCATTGATTAATAGTAACAACTCTCCTTAGTCACGAACGATAACCGTAAATAAAGCAAAAATACGATATCATATAGCCCATTTAACGAAAATTGACTGAAGGAAGAAAAATCAGGGATCAGTATAAGTAGAAAAAGTGGTTGACAAGAACACGATTCGTTCCCCCTTCGCTAGACATGGTTGGCTTGTATCGGATTGCAATAAATTCGGGAGGGTAAAAAGCTATGGGGTAGCCGCCACCGCCGTCGCCGTCGGGACTGTCTTCCGCTTTTGATGGGCTTCATGTGGGTAGACGGTACTCCAAACTTACTCGGAACTACGACGTTGTTGAGGAAGTTTATCTTTTATACGGTTCCGGATTTGTTAACTGTTTTTGTTGAGAAAATCATAGAACTAATCCGCGTCGATTGCGTATGTTGCATAGTTAGAGAAACATTTAATCGACCTCGATTCCCTTATTCAAATAATTTGGGGTAATTTAGTAGATGAAGGAGTAAATCTTTATAAAAGTTTTTACCAAAATGGTATTTCCTATGAACGCCAAGAAGTTGTTATCGTCAAATTTATATGAACGATCATCGCGCCGCAAAAATGCGACAAAAAATATATCATAACAAGATAACATTTACATAGTGATGATGCCTAGCATTCGATCTAGCGACGCGGCGCCGGCGCCACTCCGTCTGAGTAATCCTCGTTTGATTGCTTCAGCCAGCCTTTATTTCTGTTAATAAACAAAAACTTGGCTTCTGACCACGGCCTGAATATATTTCCCATTTGTTCCCATCTCATGCATAAAACATAGAAGGGAAGTAATCGAGATACTTATGCTAGACAGCAAATAAGGGTTAAGAACAATAGCATGACTATATTTCAGGGAAATGGATCGCTCCGTAAACTTGCAAACTGAGAGAAAACATTGCGAAAATAGGTTGTGTCAGACGTGCCTAGTAATGTGTTGTTAGAGCAGAGTGATAGGCAATATTATCTCATAAATATACTTTATCTACTTTCTATCTAGGACGCGCGAATGATCTATGTTGTTGAGACATGTCAGGCTCCGTGGCGCCGTCCTGTTTTTTGTCCAAAAACTATCAACTTACTTTACTATGTTATAAACGCTATTTTTTGCAAGTGAATAATGATACAATTTCCGAAACTTGACCGACCTTATAGAAGTAGCGTCACTATTATTTAACGGCCCAACTTTTCCTCCTTTTTTGATACTTCTAATTTAGGATAAACAGTGAACTTTATTTCAGATCAAAAAGTAAATAAAATTGGGTGTTTCAACCTGAATATAATTCGTCGATTCTCTAAAAGTAGGCCAAAAATAAGGGTTCTAACGTCCCTATTACGTATTTAAACCAAAATTGTCCGCTATGAATGCGACACGACCAATTAAATGCCATTACATCGTGTGATTGTGTCCGAACTATTGTGTTACTAACATTTGGGGCGATTTTGGCTCGATTACGTGTACCGTGTAATCACCTGAAGCAAGGCAGCAATTATTCGAATCAGAATAACATTTCCGCTTTACGACTTAAATACATATTCAGTACAATTGTGTCTTTATTAACTGAATGACGAGAGCTTTTAGAAGATTATCTGTGAAAATGTGATAATTAGATAATTCAATGGTAGCTACTAAGGTTCTACGATTGTATTGTTGCGTAGAGTTTTGTGGTATCGTTTAATTAGTGTTAATTTTCATAAAACTTTGAAGCAATGAGGTCGGTAGGTCAAATATTAAGAAGGCGATAGTAGGACGACATATCTGTAAGTAAAAGTTTATTGCTAGTTAATTGTAAGACTGAGAGATATTACGGGAGGTATTTATTTTCTCATGGACAGTCTTTTACTGACAATGCATGGCATTACAAATTATGACTTCATAAAACCATATACCTAGTCCATTTCCCATAACATAACAAAACTGAATCAGAATACGCGGCAATCAAGGACGATGAAAATCCAATACGCCACATTTATTCCACGAACCGGTAAAGGCGGGGTTAAAGCCACAATCGAAGTAATGGGAACTCGTGCCAAGAATTTACTCTAATACGAGTAATAAAAATAATTGCCACACACTGTAGCTGCTATGTATGGTTTAAGTAAGTACGAGATCGTTTGCCCCTATGGACGCATTCAATTCGCGAATTGTTTTTCCTAATAAAACTTGCGAACTCCCCTTCCGACAGGTACGTTATTTAGTCCGGACTCCGGAACCCCATTCCCGGGGTAGTGTTCGGTATTTACGACCGCTGCGTCATGGGGTTTCACCATAAGTGTGGAGCAACTTAGTAAACTTTACGATATCGACGCCCTGGGGCACATTAAAAGCTAGTAATAAAATTATTTGATTATTTCTTGTAATGTTACCTAGATAATTGTTAGAAATATTGTACTATCGGTCTTTGTGATCATGATGAACACAATTTTTTGTCATCAGAACGTAGAGTGTGTTTACACTGGGCATTTGTCCACCATAGTCAGCGTCATCATCATCCACAGCCTATCTTCATCCACTGCTAGGTATAGGCCTCTTATTGGTTGCGCCAAACTCCACACTCTTGTGCCAGCCTCATCCAGGATATTCCCGCAGTAGGAACAATGTCGTCTGTCCAACTCCCCACCGACCGGCCAACACTAGAACGCTACACAGTTGTACTTCACCTGCCATTACCATACCTTGTAAGGTGTCCTAACTAGCTCCATTTGAGTTCTATAACGTGATTTCCAATATCGAAGACCATCGTACGTTTTCGGATTTCGACGCTTTAAACCGTAGTTAGAGTAGTTTTACAGACAAACTGTGACAGTAGCTTAGAGGCCGCGTAGCATTATCATTGACGTAGCTACGGCGTAGCAGCAGCGTAGAGGCTGCGTAGCAGCAGAACGCCGCGTAGGCGCATCGTAGACGCCATCACGAATGAAACTGGTTTTGAGCAGGATTCTGGCCAGAAACACCTACTCTTGAATATGAAATCAAAGGAAGAAAAATATACAACAGAATGTCGGTCAAATGACTGAAATTGCTATTTCGTGTTATTAATTGGTAGATACGTTTAACTTAGAAATATTTTATTCACGAATTACACTTACATTATTATTTTATTTTTTCTAACTTTCGCATAAATAAAGAGTACCTACACCTTTCTTTTTTAAATTCAAATAACAAAACTGTTACACACTATCTAAAATCTCTACCAGAATGACCAAAAAGGTTTATGTTAATAATTTTGCAAAGGTTGGTTACAAATGTTTGGTGGAACGTCGACACATGTTAAATCTGTGCGCGGCGTGGGTGCCCGAACACCTTTCCTATTGGTAAATTAGCAGTGTAGTAGCACATGTCTCAGAAAAAATACATTAGCAGCCGGCTTGCTCCCGATTGATGGCACACCCCTTACTGCGGTGGGCGCCAATGGAACCTTAAGAGGTTATTTGTGAGATAAGGTATTTTTAGTCTGTTTTGTAATTTCAAAATGACCACGTTTTACTGAATGCATAATTGTGAAAATATATACTCACGGTACTTATAACAATAAAAATATGTTTTTATTTTTTGAATGTCATGATCTGAAGTCAAGATGATACGATTCCTCTCACAGATGCACCCTAGATTACCATCTACGGGTTCAAGTATAATGCATCATCCTGAGTGTTTGACAATCGTAGACGGAAGCTTCGTGGCTTCTGGAACACCCTTAAGAATTTACGCGGAGAAAACAGACAAAAATCTCCCGGATAAAGATATTAAAGCAAGAGAAGAAAAAGAGTCTATGCTCATGCCGGATTTGTCAACCCAGAGCCATAGGCTCTGATAGGAGTGAAGGTCTTCTGACACAAAAGGTAAAACAACAGATCGAAGAGCATAAAAATAAGAAGGAAAAACCTACACTCCATAATCCTGAGGGCAGAGAATGATGTCGTTACTGCGATCTACTTTTTCCATTGAACTCAAAACGCAATTAAAATTAAACTCTACATAAGTTATCAGTTTGTTCCGGCTAATCTTTCCCCGAAATGGCTAGACTGCTTTTAAGGGGATTTTACTGTAAGACAGCCAATGTTATAATTAAGGAGATAGTTAAGGCTAGTTCTTTTTATTTCAGAAAAGGGATTAGGGTTCCGTGCCAATAAAAGCCCTAAAATTGATATCAAATGGAAGTAATATTTTTATTAGAATTTTACGCGGACGAAGGTTGCGGGCAACAGCTAGTATATAATACGACTAGCTTATGTAATGTATAGCCCAATATCAGTGATGGCTGAGTAGTTTCAGCATTCGGATTTTACCTCCTACAATCAAACTTTTCAACTTTACCTCTTTGTTTCAATAACATTCCATTTCGAAAATTAAAAACTAATCCACGGAAAATACACAGACAGGAAACCCGAAAACAATTTCATGGGTTTACTGAAATCGAAGTTTTTTTCAATAATATCTATTACGTCACGAATCCGATGTCCCTTCATCTATAACTTTAAACATTGTGAAAGCAAAACTTAACAAATATTTTGTTGCGTTAAAACTTACATATTTTGGAATGTAACCAAAAAAAATGGTGGCGTTAAGTTGATATTCGGGCGCACGTGTGTTAAATATAATTGAATGGTAACTTTACAAGTATAGACACCTTGCCTAACAGATGTTAGAGATTTTGCCCAAATACTGATGGATTGGCTTTGTCAGCCGCCACCGTTAAATATGAATAATATGATCGATACAGAACACATTTTGGTTTAAGTTATAAGTTATAACTTTCGTGTACATCGTCGCCAAGGATTTAATGTTTAAAGCTTTTGCAGCTTTGGGCACGTAACTTGGTCAACTTCTCTTCTATTCTTCATTATTCCGATCTTTTCATTGACATTTCAAATTGATGTATAAAACGAAAAGTTTTTTTTTAAACAGCTGTTAGGTAATTTTTTAAATCCCTATTTTCTTTCTTTCTATGATTTATCCCATGTGAACTACACTGAGTATCGAGTTGTGAGTGACAGTGGTAGCAGTACCGAGCACAAAATTCGAACAACAAGAGAGTAGACACTGTAGACAGATTATTGTCTGCTCATTAACATCCACGCGCAATAACTTCCGTTTATCCGTGATCATTGTGCTGGCCAAAGCGCCAAAATATCGGAACCTCAAAACAAATAGTAAACATCACGTTTTCAGTGTTAAAGATAAAGCTGTAGGGTACATCGTAAGAAAGCTCCTCGATCGCTGGTTGCTCTACAACAAACGATCTTATTGCTCTTCTCATCGACGGGCTATCACTGTTATCACTACACAAGATTACACTCTCCATTCAATAGAACTTTTAACGACTATTAACCTTCACAACACCCAAGGGGTAAACAGAGATATAGGCCCCCATTTCAGATAATAAAGGACCTTCTATAGGCTCGATAATGTTTTTCTATCGCAAATTGATACCATCCCTATTACAAGCAGAGACGATGGAACAGCTGATAACTTAAGTAACTGAATAAGTGAATAGATTACTTAATCTGTTATTCCTGCTACCGTGAACGAGATAAGTAGGCGATAAGGTGGTTTCGCCAGGCGCTAACGCGTGTTGGGACAATAGGATTACAAGGGGACACAAAAGATCATGGCCGTAAAAGGAGAGTAATCTCGTTTTACACAAACACTGTAATAAGATTACACGGGGATTCTTGTAATTAATGTGTTAATACTTGCCGATGGAATTGGAGATGCGTACATACCTGCAACAAAAGGATATGGGTCAGTTTTTGTGGGCTAGTTATGCAATCTGCTAAGTGATATAATCTGTATTATGAAAATCACAGCGAATTATATTCTATAGAGTACTTATGTTACAAATATCTCATTGAAAATATTTCAAAAGTTGCAAAGTTGAATGAGAAAAGTATAATCCTAAATGAATGCTGTAAGTATATGACGTAATTAACATAATTTACTCAAGTATCCGTAAACGTAAAAATAAACAATAACCAAAATATGATGCAATAAAAAAAGTCCATAAAGCTCACATCATACACTCTCATTCATGTTTACTACGATATAAACATACTTAAGAGTTACGATGTGCGTGTTTAGATAAAAATAACATCAACAAATTGGTGCAGTTAGCTTCGGCCGTCTTCCTACGGCATGTTCTACCTTCGGGGTGCTTCGGGTAACTCGCGGCGTATCTTGACGATACGATATTTCAACGCTTCCTTACCAGATGTACACATTACTCGCTTTTTCGGATGTTTTTACTCAAAAACGCTGTTATCGATATGTTACATCCGTAAATAAAGTGGGTTTTTTATGCGGCTTTTTTGAAGAAGAAAGGTTTACTTAAGGATCGCCTCTATGTCTGTCTGGTATACATGGCAGGTATGATCTTAGAGATAACAGGTGCATTTCAAACTGTTAGAGATTGTTGTTCAGTTAATTTAGAGCATATTTGGGGAGCTACAATTTTTTTGAGATACATTTTGATACATGATTCAAGCTCAATATTTTTTTTTTAATATTTCTGCATCACCGTAAGGTTGCCTGGTAGAAAATGCCTATGGACACACAATACACTTCAAGCATAGAGTGTTAAATAAATAAATACATTTCATTTAAAGTGCAAATAATTATGTGTAATATTTTCTTAAAGAATAATGCCAAAACTCGAACAGATGCATTTAAGAAAGCCGATATCAACAATTAACAGCGATAGCAATGTTTGAGCAGCGGAAGCAGGTTGGCGGAAGACGGTATTTGGGCGCGTGGCTTTTTGCGTCCCTCGCGACTGAGGGGCTCGACAGATGGAAAGGTGCTCTGAGTGTAATCGAATTACTTTTTACTAACATATGCACTTCGCAGCCGAGGGGTTAACTTCAAGTGATTCAGCAAAAAACGGTTCGATGGGGCTACTTGTGGCTTCCCTTTAAGTACTTACGAATGCGTTCTGACAAGAAAGTTTTGAATAGGAAACCAGTCTAAAAAGAGAAATACGGGCTGCTTTTATTACATTATACATAAAGTTTATTGACGATAAAATTACAAAACTTATTTAGTACAAATACGCAATGAAAACTTCCCTGCTTTGCTGACAAAGAGCAGAAACCAGGTTAAGTGTCGATTAAAAATCGCCGCAAACTGTACTCGGAGGAAACCACTTAATGTCTAGCTTGCGTTAGTGATACTTCCTGTAGTCGGTAGGAGAGTACATAAATCGTGGGGCTTTATTAAATTTCCTTTTGTCGCGAACACGCGGGTTTAATGGTGCCCGACGGCTACAAGAGACATTTGTCATCGACCAAAAAAGTTCACGCTTCTTATACTTCTATTTTAGAAAAGGAAAAAAAGCATTACGAAGGGACATCTGTATACGCTTCCGAGTTCAAATTATTGTAGCAAACATAAACATTTTTTATCAATATTTATTTTTAAGCACGCGACACGTTTTCTTTCATGAGTCCCGAACTCTCGACATTAATACATCATTTATTCATTTGTCTTTGAATTCCCTTACGCAATCAACTGTCCCCTGAGATCATTTTTTCTAATCCAGGTGATAAATTGACGGAAGCCCTCCGTATCACCCCTGCAGACTAACTAAAAATACGAAGCATTGCATTTTTTATTTAATAAGTTCATAACCTAAATATAACTGAAACATTATGTAAAAACAGCATGCAAATGGATTCAGTGTGAGCAGCATTACGAGGGTGTGTAATGTGTGTATAGTAATGCAAGCACAAAAAGTCTGTTGGTAGGCTAAGGTTTTTTCTTCTATTAAATTCCACACCGTCTACAGCAAGTCTAGGAAAGGCTTTGAAAGCCCCGACCCCTTATTTATAGCTCCTAGCCACAATAAGCATAGAATCCAATCTTATTTTATTGAGTAATTATTCTAGCTTCATTGAACTGGACGTCTGCACAGTACGGTAAACAAAGCGGAAATGACCTATTAGATAGCAGCTGGTATGGCGGCGGCGCACGCGCAGCTGCCGCCCGAATTTCGCCGAGAGATCGCGAAACGCGCGCCTTCCGTTTCCGGCCGATTGTACTTGCGCGTTCTTTAAGTTAAGTGTCCTTAGGGGTGGATATGGATTGCCGTTGCTGTTGCCATACGGCATGTGTGTACACTCATTCACCACAATTAGGGGAGTGGTAATCCAATGTTTTTCATTGTTGTTCATGTGATGTATATAGGTAACAACATCGGCTGTGTGTAGGGTACATAAAGTGCTTGGGTAAAATAGTACCACGAATGTATTAAATATATTATATGTAGTTCATCAGTTGAGAAAAATCAATTGCATGCTAACAAAACAGTAGTGAATGAAGATATCCCGTACCTTCAATAAAAGAGAAGATAATAAACAGTAAAATGTTCGGTACAAAGTGTAATGAATACTTCAAGGTACAGTACTGGTTCATCCAGGCAGTTGTATGGCGGACAGGTTTGAGCAGCAGTGTCGAGTGACATTGTGGCAACAAGCTACTTGCTAGTTACTCCACGGTACGCGGTGCCCCGTGCCCGCCACCACGGTCCACGGTGACTTGCCGCCATTGTCTGGTAGCGAACTAGTTGTGCCTCCACCGTGACTTTAAGTCTTGTTTACATTTGTAGAACTTTGATCTTAAAGATCTTAATATTGCTAGTTTTAACTACTTTTGGCAACGTCGTTATTAAATATAGAATTTATTTTCTGTAGCTGTAAATTCATGGGTCCTCCTACTCTATAAATATTGCTTCTCTCATCCCTTTGGTTCTCTCTCTCTTCGCTTTGGTTTTCATAATGGGTACCAGTGTTTTTGCTGAATTAAGAATTAAAGTATCGCTGTTTTAATTTGCGTTTGGGCATGATGAACTACAAACTAATGTTTAAATCTTATTATTTTTAAAAGACACTCCTCTCACTCCTCACAGATCCTCTTTAGCTATTTAAAGTAGTTGTTAGAAATAAGTGTGCCATGTGAACTAAACTTAAGTTCAACAACGATACTTAGAGTGGGCACGCGCGTTAATTTGAATTGTGTTGGTGCCTCATCATCCCAGTAATGGCCGGACTACTACTATTATATTTTCAACATTGTTATCGAAGCGTTAAATAGTATAATGTAGCTACGGAATGCTCTCGAACAGGTGGACTCGAAAATGTATTGTAAACCGCAGTAATATTGTATTTTTTATTTTGATTCACTTTACTAGTTTCCAAATTATTATAATCTGCCTTGTCTGTGTCAACTACTGAACTTTTTGGTTTTGTGGCCTACCAGTCCCAGCTGTTTTATTTTCATCTTTTGGTACATCAATAATTCACTTGACAAAAATGCTCTATTTTATAGTTACCTGACTATAAATTGATTAGGTATGCCCCACCGACGGTAAGGTAAAAACTGCATTCCTTCTTGAAACTAATAAGGGCATGAAATCTGTTAACTCGGCACATTAACGTGCCCTTTTTCAGAAAACTGTACAAAATATTTAACACAGGCGAGCTTATTTCATGGGGCCCGCCATTCATAAATATTGTTTTAATTTTGTGAATTTTACATTGGTATAACCAACCATTTGACTACCCCTATTCTATGTATATTAGCGTGTTAACTAAAACGAATTAACATAAAATTGGTAATTATTATCTGAAAATTAATTTTAATAAATGTATTTAAGTAAGACCTTATTGTTCGAAATTTATAACTATTTGATTTGATTGGTGTTTACGATAAGGTTTTCGCCTTCTTAAACAAAATATTACAACACAATTTTTTGTTATTTTTTGAAATTATTATAAATTTTTCGAATTCATATCTTGACTTGCCCTTGGAACCCAAATTCTTTGTGTTTGTGGTTGGTAAAAGAAATCATCCGAGCTAATCCTAGTTGTGGCGGTGTGAAAGCTGTGGCGCACGTGCGTGTGCGCACCTGCCGTCGTGGCACCACCCCTGCACCCCTGCGCCGTCTGGCCTGAGGGGTGACTTGTATAAACTAGTTCAAAAAGTGAGCTTTTTTTTCTTCGACATGCAAATGTCATATGATTTACATATTTTCTTTTTTATGTAGCTGTAGATTTATAGTTATATTGGCGAAAACGCATAAAAGACGATCAGACGACTATCGGTCTTTCTTTTATTTTTTCATGGAGTCTTTCTCTTAGTACCTATTTACTCCCTGCTTGCGTCGGTTTTCCCGAGTTTTTTATTTAATTTAACACCCACACACACATAAACTCACGCCCTTTTCCCATGGGGGTAGGCAGAAACCACAGAACGCCACTTGCTACGATCCTTACATACTCCTTTTGCCTCGTCCACATTCATACATCTGGTCAGACACGCGCGCGCGCGTATTTAATTTAAGTCGCGAGTAAATAGGCTTCTTCTGGGTTAGCTCGTTCCATCGTCGACCTCGTCCTCGTCAGAATAAGTAAAGCAAGATGTGGGTAGGGGATGCAGAAGGATAATAATGGTTATGTAATTGTGATTTCAATAGTAAATAAATCAAGTAAATTACAATAATTATGTATTATTGTAAATAATTATGTAACGACATACAATAGCTGTTACAGTCAACATGTAATTGCTTTGAAAGACCGTTTCAAATAATGGTCTACATAAAATTACAACAAACACATTTCCGTACAGATTAGTTAAAGAACAGATACGCATTATGTCTGAAGAGTGAGGACACCAAACGATTTTGCTTGATCGCTTACGCCAACGATTAAATACTTTTTAACGGCCATTTAAGCAGTTGTTGAAGACCAATTAGCATTTATTGGACTTCCCTTTTCATGTTGAAGTGGCATTAAATAAGTGTACTTAAATGTATTGGGTATTCAGTTTAAAATGGTATCTGCTAAATTAAAATTGAAGTATCTGTGGATACCGGGTTTTCTAAATATTAAACTCTGTAGTTTCGTGATGTAGTTTGAACTACCTACATCACGAAACTGCAGAGCCAAAGCTCGTTGCAAATGGTTACCTGGTTTGGCCCACATTTTATGTTCACTTATTTATTTGGGGTCACCCCCCACTAATTACTTTTTTATTGTCGTCTTCTACCGAATTTCTCTAAAAGTCGTGTATGTGGCAAAATCTTTCAAAACACCACGTTTCCGAGGCATTAGCTATCAAATGGTAACTTTGATGGCTTACGAGTATATCTCGGTAATGTGAAAACTTGCTTGTATTCTTCTTCTTCTTTATCGTGTGGGCAGTAAGGTCTAACGACCCCACACACTTGCTTGTATTGATACCAGCTATTAATTAATACAGTCCACTAATTTGAAAAAAAAAAAAAATTGGCGGTATTTAGGCAGGCCAAATAATTCAAACCCGCTTTGTCCAAAACAAGTGAATCAGGGGGCCTAGACAAAATCCCTTTTCTGTAAGCGTTAACGCCAACGGAAAGATCAAATTGTATGGAGTTGACATTAGCTTTAGAGATGTCACGTGATGTCATCTCTTGGATTCTCTGGGATTTGGTCTAGGCCCCCTGGACTATTACATTACAGACGAATGCCCGGTAAGGGTACGCCCTTCCCGTCGGGGCTGCGGGTTGTTCGAAAGAGATACCGCGGCCTCAGCACAACGGCTAACTAAGAAGGAACATGGGTGGTTTTGACTTTGAGTCAGTAGAAGTCTGACACTTCCTACCGCTCTGCCCAGAGCGGGAGGAGTCATTTGATGATTCCCCACCCCCCCAAAAAAAAGGTTACGCACTTACACTCGTAAAATTTATTGACCTTAAGATGCCTATTGCTGGACAGAATGTCAAATTATAATTAAAAGTAAATAATTTAATATTAAATACGTCTGGTGCATGACGCAGCTCATTGGTATGATGGGAAGCGCATAGTGCACGGGACGCACTTAGAGGGCTCATTGCGAGGTAATGTGTTTAGTAGCGAGGGTGGAGGACAATAGAGGGGCGGAAGTTCGCGTGTGTCCGCCGGATGTCGGCCCACCATCGATCATACGGTAAGTACAGAGCTACCGGAACGACACAGCTTTGACGTTTTATCGGTAGAATTCAGCCAAATATGATAAATCTTTTCAAGAACTTTGTGTGCTTTGAGTTTTTGCAGGAATTTAATAGGGCTGAGAGCGTTTCTTGCCTTCAAGAGCTAAAACCTGAATGAGGCTGACACAGGAACGTGGAGATTGGAGAGACTGCTATACCCTGCCGCGGATTTCAGGCTGTGGATGATTCGTATTAAACAATGATGCCCCACCTGCTGGAGTGTCCCAGGTGTCCGTTTACCTGAACTCTTGACGACCTGAATAGCGCCGCTGCCACCGCAATTACATGGCCTGGGCCCAAACCGTGTAGGTAATATGGAAGTAAAATCGATACGATATGAAGAAGATGATACCGTCTTAAAGGGTTCCCTACGATACTTCGAAACACTATTCTGCGAAAATTGTTTCACCGTAAACTATAAACCGAAGCCTTCATACTGCGACGTTATGTTTGGTCTACGCCTTTTTTGTTCGATGTTTCTTTACACCGAAAACCTTACATCGACTTTTGTTTCACCAACGTTTGTTTGTTCTATGTAACGTTACTTCGAAAATATTTAGCCAACACAATAATACCTTCTTTTTGGCTCGGCGTTTTTTTTTCGGTTAGTAAGAGTAAAGTATGGCTATTAAAATTTTCTGCAGATCGATTAGGTGCTTATCGATGGCACCTTTAACTTGTGTCTCACTTTTCCGATTGCAGAACTGTGTACCGTGGGTACCGTAACTGCAGTAAGATAATATTATTGTCTAAATCTTTTTTAAGTTTGAGTTAATCTTTGCCCGTAAATCTATAATTACGGGCAAAGATTAACTCAAACCTGTTTAGCATCACATGATAATAATATACCTATTTTGCTTAAGTGACTAATCACTGTCATTATTGTATTAGACATCATTTATAACGTCTAAATGTAATGAAAACTGCAACTGCTTGAAAACTACGCGTGATTGATTAGTCTTGGATCATTAATCGTTTTCTTTCAGAAAAGTCACGTCTTTGGGACTTTGAAATAAGACCTCGTTTGAAACGCTTACATTCTTTGACTCTCCTCTTTTCTTTAAACAGGAAGTATCACAGGGAAGTCAAATCCCAAAAAAATCCTTTCCCACGGGTTACACCGAACTAACAATTGCTTTATTTCACCAAAAAATAATTACGTGACTGTGTGTAAGTTCTACGGCTTAATGCTTTACACCGGCCAATATATATGCATTGTTTATGACACCTTTTGTGTTAGGCCGCCTACTCAATAAAATGTAAAATCTGGTCTGTCGTGTGCCTTCTTTGTACTGGCACGTAGGACACCTCCAAAGTCCCGGATAATGTTGGTTTAGAGCAAAATTCTCACGTTCCGTGTCCATTGTAAACACTAAACACCGGGACACCCGTTACGTTTCGTTTACTGCGCTTATTGTTCTATTATATGAGCTTGTGAAACGTAAACAGGCGTTGAAAAGATAAATTACACATTTTTTTTTTTTTTAAATAATTATCTTGGATTTTTTTAGGGAAACAAAATTGCAGACAAGCGAGTTAGTACTAGTTAAATTAAAATATTGAAAAGCTTGACAAATACTTAAAAAAAAACTTATCAAAGTGATCTAATCGCTACTGTTATCAAAACAGTTATATCTACTACATCCATCACCCACTTGTTACCTTGATCGTAATTACCAGCACTTAACGAGTAAAGTGACACAAAAAATCTCTAAGACCCGATGTCATTGTACCTCATACCTGATGTAGTAATGAATGAATTCATTCATTCAGCCTACCCGCGCATCGCGTAGTTGCCTCACGTACAAGACGACCGGTTGCCTTTTCAATTCGACCAACGATATTGATTCCATAGAGTATAGAGCAAACCTTGAAATCTATAGACACGTCTGTTTATTGCGGAAATGTTAGTTCATTATTCTATCTACTTATGCGAATATTTAATTGAGTTTAATTTGTGTGTTGTATTGTAGGCTGCTCTGATTTTTTATACTTTGTCAAACATTGTTAATTGTCATATCTCGTCTTCATTAATTAAGTAATTTACAAGCACTTTTTTCTTTTTTGTTCTTACAAAGCTACTATGTATGTATTTAATTTTTCTTTTGAGTTTTTATGCCGCCCTAAAGCCAAGTCAGAGGACTTGGCATTACATGCCGTCGTAAAATATCGCTCAGGCATACTGGTTTTCGTATGATATTTTCATTCACCGAAGTAAGTAATTTAACGTATTACTTACCTATATTGCTATTATCGTATGAATTTGACTACAAACACCAAATTCTCTAACTACATCCACCTACTTATACAATTCAATATGATGTCTATTCGCTTCCTACATTTTCCAATTCGCTTACATAAGTCAGGTAGCGTGTCTGCAAGTTATTCTATGGCACAGGTGCATTGCGGCGGCACAGTGCTGCTCCAAGCGGACCGCGGCGCATCGGCGACGTCATTCATGTCCGCTTGCCTTCCGGTATGCGCGGCGCGTTTCCATTCACTCACTCATCGGACACGTGATTCATTTCTCTTTGAAAACCGAATTATGACGGAACTTGACCTACGCTAGTGAATCACTTTTCAAAGGAAATTCTTATGATGTTTCTGGTTAATTAAAATGCATGTTGCGTTTTGACGTAGGCTGTAGTACGCTTAGCTATTCGTCCAAGAAAGGAGCATTAGTACCGAGAATTTGCTATACCTACCTACTCTTCGAAATTACATATTATTATGTATTATGAAAAGGTTTTCTTTCAGTTAAAAAAAAATTGTAACCAATTCCATGGAGTCCAGATTCGTGCCCAGTTGGGCAATAGACTCGGACTTAAACATAACTGGCGAAGTGTGGGTATACTAGGTACACCTCTGACTTACCTTCGGGGATTACCCGAGTGTTCCTTAGTTCTAGATCAAATTATAAAAATGTCGAATTCTCAATAGATAAATACAAATCAAATTCCTTATTTTCTGAAATTTTATAATACGCCAAGTTTGAAGTCCAGTTTACATATTCCTTCCTTTCTTAGTTAGCAAACTGCTGTAAAAATTGTGTTACTTATGTGGATTCAAACTATCGACAATGACATAATAATACCAACTCTCCTTAAAATAAAACAGATAGACTTAAAAGCTATAAAGGTCACACAAACAATCAAATCAAGAGGCCTACACCCAGTTATCTCTGTTGTCATCGGTGTTGCGGTAGTGTAAAACAATTTGTTACACTTGCGCACGCTGCGCACGCGCCGCTGTCGACATTGTTATTGTTTTGGTGCGTCGCGCCCTTTGTCCCGCGACTCGCGACCGCTTAGAGCGCGTCCGTAATGTCAACCTTGTGTACATAACACATGACATCTGCGGAAATCGTGAGAGTTACATCGCATTGTTTGTACGTTTTCATTCAATTCCTCCATGTCCGTTCATTGTATGGACTTATGAACCTGTGTTCAGTAATCGGTGGCGAAGAAATCGTGATCCGAGGAAACCAGCATGCTTGAGAGATGTTTCTCGACGGCATGTAAAGCCAAGTTAAAGGCATATGGGCGGCATAAAGACTGACACCAGACCTCAGGCACTATAACCACAATTAAGAAACAGAAATGGGTGGCGAGCTGATTTTCTTAATTTGCTCGTAATCAGCCTTTAAAGTTCTATCATGGACATACACCTCCCCGTCAGAGGTAGTGGGTTGTAATCGATCCCTTGAGCTAGAGCGGGTTGGATAACGTGACGTCTTCGAATTTTATATACACCTAGGTACATTTCTAAATAATCGCGGTTTAGTGACGAGGTCTTCCTTTACCGTTTTGGCGCAGTGGTGATGAAAGAAATCACACAAAAACAATTGCCTGCTTGGATTAGAATCCACTGCCTACAACTTATAACTATCTGCATTCCACTGCTCCGGTTTTTTCACAAACATATTGATAACTCCTGTGCACCCAAAATAGGCGCCAAGCAATTTGTGAAAAACGTTAACGTATTTGTTCAAAGCATTAGCTACAGGCTGTAGAATTACACCGAACTGTCCATCCACTAAGTGGTAATTATTTTTTCAATAAGAACGGGCTGTGAGAAACCCGCAAATGTTTGCTGTTCTCATATTAGTGCTCCACATTTCGCACTCGCTGTGCACACAATAGTAGCCTTGCATCAATTTGTGCTGGAAGTCTTACAGCAACGTTCCAACTGCACTTAACACGATTACCATTTTTTTGTTAGCTGTTTCGACACGCGATCATAATCATGCGAAATCCTGCACCTTGACCTTATTAGCTATTAGATAAAAAGGTAAAAATAAACCACCCCATAATGATCCACTGTCTACATCATTAGGTATGTACATAGTGCACGTAGTACACTATAAAAACCCTGAAAAACCTATGCTAGCATTTAAGGCACATTTGTCAGTCCTGATGTAGGAATCTATACAAAAAAATAAAATTGAAGTGTCAGTTTGTAATTTCAAAATAACAGGTTTTTACTGTAAGTAGAAAGTATATACTTACGGTAGTTTTAACAAAAAAAAATATTGTTGTCTATCTGTCTGCTGAATCCGGCTAATCTCCGAAAAGGCAGGACCGATTTTGACTGTTCGTTTTCTGGCAGATAACTGATGTTATAGGGAGTAACATTCACTACTTTTAATGTAGAGAAAGGATTAGGGATTGAAAATGTTAACAAAATCCAATTCAAAGTACTTCGTTGTAATAATTTCACGCGGACATGGTCGGAAACAACTGCTTGTTCGTTTAATAAATCCAGACAGCCGGGTTCATTTCATCCATTACCACTTATACAGAAGCTAGCAAAACATGTTTGGTTGCCAACACTAACTTTTTGTTATACGTTCTGTTTTTTTGGCATTTACATTGTCATATTTATTGAAACAAAACAATTTCCTGGAACCTATATTATATTTTCCTTAAGACGGAGAAGGGGTTGCGATTCTCCATAAATATATATGTGTATGTATTCCCCTTTCTTCGTCCTGAATAATGCCTCTAGAGCAATGATTTGTTTCAATAAAGTCAGGGTCTGCTGTAGACACTTCTGTCCTTTTTTTCAGCAACTCATACATAAGTAAACCACTGCTGAGTATAGGCCAAAGACTATATAGCCACTTGACTGCGCATACAGTGCCCCGATGCTCGAAAACTATTAGTATTTTGTCGCCTATGCATAGGCTACGGTATGAGTAACCGTTTCAGTTGTGACCAAGTGTTAGACCTGTGTGCACGCAAAATAATTTCCAATTGTTATAATTTTTTATGCAATTTATAACGTGTAAAAATGCCTTCATGCGCGGTTAAGTGGCGTGGGAAACATTACAAGACATCGAGTTACAAAAAAGATGGCACAACTTTTCATCAATAAGTAAATATTTCGAAAATTATTTTTGTTTTAATCAAATTATGAGCCACCGCAAGGGTCTATTTAAAATGGTAGTTTGGGTGAACGAGCACAAAGATGAGTCTCGCGTTGATGTCTTTTGGAAAAGTCCCTTTCTTTCATTAAGCAATTCTAATATGTTTGTCCCTTTCTTTCCCTTTGTATTTTTATCGTAAAAATCTGTGCTGTTACCTTTTATTGCAGAATTCTATATCGATAAAAATAAAATTAAACTTAATATAATTTTTATTTAATTCAGATACTGTCATTATCTACTTTTAACCGACTTTAAAAAATGGCGGTAGTTCTCAGTTTTTACATTCTTCTCAACTAAATATTTCTGTTAAATTAAATGTTAATGTTTCATAAAACCTCGCATCATTTTTATTTTCTTCTTTATAATACTTAAAATAGTTATATTTTTCCGAGTTCAACAATAAGGAAGAAAGAAGTAGTAGACCCGGAAATTGTAGACCTAACTCCACGTAAACGCAAAATGAAACGACACATAGATCATCTTCTAATAATTATATTATCTTAGTAAAAAGCCTCTTGAAGCCTCTTGAGGCTTCAAGATAATACTGGCGGTAAGTCCCCTCTTTGAGGAGTGGCTGGAGAGGCGCCACGGCGCCTTCACCTTCCGTCTGACGCGGGTACTCAGCGGACACGGTTGTTTTGGGAGGTACCTGCACCGAATCAGGCGGGAGGAAACGCCCGGATGTCACCATTGTGTGTCATTGTGTGTCACCGGTGGAGCACACCGTGGAGGTCTGCCCCGCTTGGGCGGAACGGAACCCCGCCGTGTTCTCGTAGCGGCGATCAGCGGCGGCGACTTCTCGCGTCCGGCCCTGGTGCAAGCCATGGTCCGGAGTGAGGAGGAATGGGACGCCGTCGCCTCCTTCTGCGAAGGAGGTGGCGGAACGTGAGAGGGAAAGAACCTCTCGTCCCAGCCGCCGCGGGAGGCACTCTGGGCGTCGGGGGCCAAGTGATGGCTTCCAGCCACCGTAGACGCGGGCCTGTGGACGGTGAGTGATGGTTGCTCGCCGTCCGTCCGTCTTGTGACGACGACAGGCCGTGTCGACGGCGCGTTCGTGTTCCACGCGCGCCTCAAAGAGATGTCAGCAACATGGAGCGGGCCCCCCGCAGGGGCCGACGCCCGTCGGGGCTGCGGGTTGTTCGAAAGAGATACCGCAGCCTCGGCGCAAGGGCTAACAAGGAACATGGGTGGTTTTTAGTCAGTAGAAGTCTGACACTCCCTTTCGCTCTGCCCAGAGCGGGAGGGGTTATTTGATGATTTCCCACACCCCAAAAAAAAAATTGATTATTGGTTAAAAAAAATGCGAGCCTGAAAGATAATATCAGGATACTTGTTTTTCTTTTTGTAATTGACTGATTTTAATTAAATATTATTTTGTCATTTTTATTGAGAATTTTTTGTAATATTAAAATCCATTTTATCGATATCGACTATTTTCCCATAATCAAGTAAGGCAATCCCTACCTAGGTATACCTACGCAACTTGACCTTGAACTGACCAATTGCAGCCGCGTATTATTCCTCATCCCCCGACCCGCGGTAGTGAGTTGTGTACTTAGAAGAAATCGGCTTACACGCTCTCTAGTGGTTTAATACTCTATGGTATAGGCCTATCTTTTCTTGTGCCAATCTCCACGTGTAAATCTCCAATCTCTTTCTTGAGACAGCCTCATCTAGGTTTTGCCCCCGATGGCAACTATGTCGTCTGCCCATCTCTCCGCCGGACGGAGCACACTTCTTTTGCCAGTTCTTGGAAACCACAGTGACAGCTTTATTCCCTCTTAAGTTAATTAATAGCCTACGGTTTAATAAGTCTTCAAGCATTATTGCAATATTTATTAGAATAACCTAAGCAGCTGTTAAATATGTATTTATATAAGTTAAGCAGTTTTAGCCTGGTTACTTCTTCCATTAAAACGTTGACCGAGTTTGACGCTGAAATCCAACATGTTGGTTAAGGATCATTTACATTGACGCGTGGGGAGCTGAATAATTTACCAATTACTCACGTTTAATTATAAAACAAAATGATCTAATGGGCTGAGGTATGCTAGTTGCATAACGAAGTGTGGGAAAATGCACCGTAGTTAGTCGGAAAGGTGTGGAGAGTGTGGTATTTGCAATTCGCACCACGTGCTCAGTACCTACCCAAGTACCCAGCTACTTCACACCGACCTCCCATTTCTGCTGAACTATTTTTCCCTTTCATTAACTAAACTGTATGTCGCGCTTGAGAACGTGAAGGTTCGTAACGAAACGTGCGACCATTGTAAATCGGTTAATTTTGATATTTTATGGACATTTTGATTCACTGACCTTTCCCTTTTAAAATGTTAACTTAAAATTCAATTATTGTCATCATGAAATGTCAAGGTAGACGAAATCTACTGGTGAAAATGTTATGAATTAGGGTCTGACATCAATTATTTCATACTCAAGTGATCATATTTATAATCCTTAGAAAAGCGATCGCATTTTGGGTCGTGGTTGCTATAGAGTCACAGAATAATTCATCGCTAATGATTCGCAAAATTCACAAAAACTTCCATCAACATCTATCATTTTAAACTTAGGGTGATTCATGTAGGTAACTAAATTGGGAATGACTAAGCCCTGGGAATACCTAAGAATCCAGGTTCTAAAAGTGTCCGTAAAAGCTCCAACCAAGAAAACAGAAGTAATGACGTCAGCAAATCAAGTTACCCCAAACTGTCTAACTCTCTTAATCAACCTTGAACCTATATGCTTTAGCGATTAAGTTGAATATCTATTAAAGAAAGGCATATTGTTGTAGCTTGAAATGCTGGCGTCTGTACATTGGTAGTTACATTATTTGTTCTCACAAGCTTGTCCAGCTGATAATCACCTTATGTTATTGTGATTCTATGAAAGTATGACGTAGTTATCCGATTTGCAGTTTTTCGGCTCGCCTTTGTTCCCGCACATAAGCAAACGGTTTTATTGCATCACGTCTTAATTATCTTTTGTTTGAGCCGCGTATTGTTAATTTGTTCATTGACCAACTTCTTGCTTCCATTTAATGAATACTCCGATGAGATCAAACATTTATTAATCAGTCTTCTCCTGAATATTATAAAAATACTTAAACTAAAATTGCTTGGGAGAATTCATATGAATTTCATGACATGTATCACACATTTGGTAATCTGTAAATGATACGTTGATGGGTATTAGAGAAAGTGATACGAGGGCCTTAATATTTAAATACGAGTCCAATGAAATCGAGTATATGATGTCGTACAGGTCACCGAACACTGTTCAAACATCATCCTAGTTAGAGAGGGTGTGATCTGTAAGCGAGCCCTCTCTTACGTTTCCACGGCCCGTGGGAATCAACGCACACTAAATTATTAACAAAAATATTGACCCGCTGCCTACTTAAGGGATTTGACCACTAGTTGTTTGCACTGGCAGTTTGCCGCTCCCAACAAATACGGGCAACGCGACGTGTCGACGACTGCTTTACAAAGTTTATGGGAAAAGTTGGAGAGCTGAGCGGGGCGTGAGCGGGGCAGGGTCAATATTTTGTGTTTGATCTCCATGAGAATTGAGAACTGACGTAACCTTTAAGATGATCGCCGAACTTTATTAGTGATAGTAAAACCAGTATCGTTTTAACTAATTTTGTGATAGTTTATTTCCGAGTTTTCCATGTTACAAAAATTCTTAGAGCCAAAATGTAAGTTAAGAACCGTTTGGTCATTTCTCAGTTTCCAATCACAATCCATATTTAAACAAAAACTTCATCAAATTCCTCTATTATTTCAGAGCGATGTGAATGTTTGATTGCATTTGCCCTAATTGTTAGTTACGCACGATCGGCCATAGGTGCCGTGGATCTAGTTCAGATCGATCAACTGTGGAGCCCGTTACAGTTGCCCATTCGCAATTACCCACGGCGTAAACAAAACATTGGACAAGACAATAACCTGCAGTAGAGAGCTACCGATGATATGACCTCTAAATATAGAATAGTGACAGATAGCCAACGCTAGTGAATGTGAATGATTTCATTAGAATAAATAGTAGTTTGAAGCTCGGAGGAGCTCGTGGCAATAAGGGACGCTCGGATTAATCTTCAGTAGATGGGAGACCTCCCATTATATATCGAGTTTCCTCCTTACGTCGGAAAGCACTTTAAGTCGTTGGTTCCGGTTGTCATTTTTAGTACATTGCCTATGACGATAGGCAAAGTTCTAAAAATAGTCGGTTGGCTCAATATCTGGCAACCAGATACCAAGGTGTATCACCAAAGTGTATCTACCCAGTACTTACCTAGTAACGGTTGTGGAAGTCAGACAGGCAGTCGATCCATGTAAAATACTGGTATTCAGATGATGACTAGAAGCCGACCCTCGGCATATTTGGAAAAAGGTTAGGCAGATGATTAAATAGTAGTTTGTACTGTACCACTTCTGGTTGTGATGATGATGTGTGCTCACCGGAACACCGCATGCACCACATGTTATGATTGTAAAATACCTAAGAGATTGGAGAACTACATTTATGAACAGTTAAAACGTAACATACCTACCAATTACATAACATAACATCACGCCTGTAATCCCCTAAGGGATAATCAGAGCCCAGTGGTACCCATTAGAAGTCCCATGAAATAAAGGGTGATCCTATTGCCATAAACCGGGCAGAAATAAAGCCTTCGTAGCGGCCTGCTACTGAGTATTTCCTGATGGAAAAACCTAATAACACTTTGCCCGACCTGAGAATCGAAGCCAGGACCACAAGTACAGCAGTCACACTTGCGGTTACTTGACCAACGAGACAGTCCGCCTATTAATGTAACCATTCAATTTTAACCTCCGAGACTAACCCTGTAATAATGACAGGAATTGCTTCAAATAAACAATTAAGACGGTAACAATTCCACAAGTTAATTTCATTCCACAACCATCGCAATTCATACGAGTTCAGTACCTCTCTACATAATGCGACACCCGCGGTGTTTCTCAGCAGTGAGTAGTAACGACTAGTAATAAGCGCGCGGCATCTAACCCGCGCTCACTAATCCATTCATTAACAACCCACTAATTGGGCTAGTTCACGCGGGCCGTCACCGTCCCCGCCTCTGAAAATCACAGTTTTAAAAAAAATGCGGAAAAGTACCCCCCACTCGTTACCAACGTAATTTGATGGGAAACTCGTCAGTTTGCTGTTTTACTGTTACCAACTGAATTTGCGGTATGCCCCAGCAAATTGTATTCGTTTTTGCGGCACCGCGGATTCGCTAGGTTTCCCTAATTAACAAGTTAACTGTTTACCAATAAATATACTACACAAGTAAGTTAATTGGTACAGTTACATTGAATTGTAAGATTCTTGAGACATCGACCGGAATGATGATGTTCCAAGATATTTTTCTACGTGATAATAGAATACATGTATTCTTATGTAATGTGTATGTTTACGTATTGTAAATCAATGTATGTAGACCGTGATTGCCTCTGTTATCAGTGATTGATTACCATAATTACTTGCTGTACCTAAGGTCGTCGAAAGCGTTACCAAGGTTCTGGAATTTAACTCGAAAGGTTCTCACACACACTTATGTTTTCGTAAAGTTTTGTAGTTATTCAATCAAAAGACAGGGTCACATTATCCGCAAAACACAAAATGAGAAGGCGATGACGAAGACTAAATCAGGTCATCTTTTCATGGAAACAGAGTCATTATCTAGATTCGAAATGAGTTTTCCATAGTAGTAGATGGCGGCAAGCGGTAGCGTGTGTCAGACGACGTAGCTATGACTACTGCGGCCAATCATTCAATTGATCGAGGCGGGACGCCGCGCGCCGCGGGATTGCCTCATTATCCAATAAACACACGGCGCCCGCGCGATCTCCGCTGCTTTCAATAATGCCACAGATGAGGTAGAAGGTCAGATGTTAATACAGCTTCCTTTTCACAATTGCTTGACGAGTATCTATTATGTTCTACAGTGGATTTTTACTTTTGATTAGTATTTTTGCGCGCATTCTACAAACTTGCCAGTGACATTGAATTAAACTGTCGTCAGAGAAATTCTTGGTATGTACCTAGTTTAAAAATTATAATACACGAACCGACAGGTAATTACTTCACGGTATACGTCACAGTATACAACACAATTCTCCATAAAACGTAGCCACTTTCTCACTGACGTCAACCATCAAGGCCAGACACCAATAAAGGCATTACGAAGAACGATCTAACATTAACGTTCCCATACAAAATCGAATAGTCATAAAAGTTGGTGAATAATATTGACAGCTCTATGTTTTATAATGTGAATGTTTTGTGGCGCCGACGCGACGCTGCCCGATAAACACCACAATTACTCGATATAATTCGATAGCCGGGATCGAATCATGTGATGATCGGAGGTATCGATTTCGCACCTGAGCAATGGCTTCTTTGGCAAATTAGCGATCACTAATTTTGAAAGATTGCTCATAATCTTCTTTCGGAGCTGACCAACAATTTACAGACAGAACTAATGTTACTACATGGTTTAACAAAACTTCACTTTGTCTAGCAAAATTTTCGTCTCATTTAAATTCTGCCCAGTTTATTAAGCCAGATTGAATAAACAATGTACGGGAAGCAGAAAGGAACAGTTTCACAGAATGTGTTCTGGTATTTAAGTCTTCAGATCCAAATATTCTGTCTGATTTAAATGCAATACTTAGTCCAGTAACGTCGTTTACATTTTCTCTGCAGAATTTGATTATGCTTTTGCACGCAACTAATTTTGCATGAAATGTATGTCTACAATAATTTGCATTTGATTGAAATGGAATGTGATCGTTGTTGCATCGTTTTCGCCTGCAACTCTGCAGATATAAAATTCCAAAAATGTCAGGTACGAATCCAACTTAACACAGCACCTGTTTAATATTCGCCTACAATTTATTGTACCTCTACCTCTGAATAATGTATGTATTAGCAATGTGAACATAGTGGACAATCCTCGTTCCGTGTCTATAAGTACGTTCTATGTACCAAATGTAGTTATACCACTACACTTGGTACATGAACATCGCATGTCGTCAGCCGGGACATCCGAAGCATTTCCTCATTGTCGCACGCGCCGCGCCGACGGTTTCTTTTTGTCTTAACTGTGCAAGTATTAACATTGATGAGCATCATGATTCGCTTCCTGTATACTCACAAACTTTGAGCCCACGTATTAAGCTGCATGTGGATGACATTCTTTATATTTTGTTATGTTCATTGAAGAGTTTTGGTGCATTTTTTGTCGGTACTGCACTTTGATGGTATCTGATCGGCAATATCCGAAACTGATTGTTGTATGATTTTATGCGGAATCAGTTTGCACAGCTGAGAACGTCGTGAGAATTATTATGATGAAGACAGTTATTAAGAAACTCCTAAAATGGATCTAGAAGGAAGATCTCAACAGCAAAGCCACAATAATGGCTTCTGATAGCATCGTAATGAAAAAATTGCCGGTGACATTTGGCACCGGTAAATCAATCAGAGCAATGGTCGATAAACGTTTACGAAGAACATATTATATATGGGTTTCATAATGTACAGTGATATCATAACAAGTGTATCTGCGTAGGATTCGTCATCTCAATTGCGAGCTCAGTACCGCCGCTACTCAGTACTCTCATTACCTGCATCCTGCCTCCATTCCCGCCTGCTTACTAGATGCCATCTAACACTGACCCACATTCCACGAACAACGATAATCAGGTCGATAGTCAATTAAAAAGCATCCACCGTATTGATCCAGTTTCTGCATTGTTACCGAACCTATACAAATATGTCTATCCCTCCAACTGGTAGCAACAGGACGCTCTCAAACCAATAATCCATATTTTTTCCAAACGATATAACCTTATTTGTCGAGTCGGATCGGCATCGCTAAATACAGGGGACACAATGTATAGCTTTTTGTGCAGTCCCACTGAATCAATTTTGCGTTTTTTGTTCGCGGATTTCGGAAGCCGCAGGTAAGAGGGCCTAGATCCGGGTCCGTCTTTGTGTTTCGCTATTCTTGTGATTTACTAATATTTACAAATTCGCAATTTGGGAAGCAATAACTGTCGGATCGCATCAGCTGCGTCACTCGACCAATTGGGTTACACACAAGCACACAGCGAGCTCCACTTTACATCTTGTCGACATTATTTACGCTGTTTACAGTTTATGTAGAGGCGAAGGGCAGTTTTTATTGCTTGCATCAAATAAAAGATAATAATAAAAAAATCGTAATAATAAAATGCCGCGTGTTCTTGGGTGCATTCTTCAGAATCTCGTATTGTGTTTCCGCTCCTTAAGTCCTTTCACGTTGAACACATCACTTGGTAACTATAGCAATCTTGCCATTTAAAAATGGCAATGAATATAATTGTGTAATTGTGTATTTTCGTGATCCATTGCTAACGATTCGAAAGGGTTAGCTGCATGAAATTTACTTGACCGTAAAAGATTTTTAACAATAGAAGTTTACTTTACCGTTCGTATTGCGTTCATCATTACGAATTATTCCCAGGTTAACGTCAGATTATGTTGTTAACTTATAGAGATGGAACTTAAATCCATAATTGTATAGTTGAATGTCATGAATTCATGATGTTATATTTTGAAAAGAGCTGTTTATTTTTATTATCTTTAATAGGTGGCTGATGTATTATGTCGGTCCTTACAGCGATTTAATGTTGAGTAGATACAAGATTAGACAGACATGCCTAATGCAAAAATCATATCATAAAGTGCTACTTTTGAAACAAAGCTCAGCAAATAAATCCTTTTTTTTTTTTTTTTGGGGCGTGGGAAATCATCAGTTAACCCCTCTCGCTCTTAGGCAGAGCGAAAGGGAGTGTCAGACTTCTACTGACTAAAAACCACCCATGTTCCTTCTTCGCCCTTCATGTCGAGGTCGCGGTATCCCTTGCGAACAACCCGCAGCCTCGACAGGAGCAAATAAATCCTCATCCTAATATCATCATTGATATCTAATTAATACTTTTCCTTACACCGTTAACTTTACATACATTTTACAGTTCTTACAAAACGGAACAACCTACAGATACAGTGCAAATTTAACCAGATAAAAAAATGGAAACAAACAGAAGTGGTAGGCTGTTTGAGTGTCACCAAGCATGACCGCGGGCAGAAGTCGACCGCTCGCTAGCCGACCGGGCGGCATGTGGCGGAACTAATAAGGCCCATTAACATTTACCGTACGGTACCGTAAAGCCAGCAGCAGTGGAACACGCATGCTACGCAATCGTTATGCAGATTCTGCTGTTAGTGCTGTTACCTGTTACTGATGTGAGTAATGCGTGATTCTATCTGGCCAGTGTTAATCAAGCGTGGCGGCATTGAGACATCCTTGGTTTTTTTGTTGTGGAATCTTTGTTTTGTTGAATTTAGACACGCTAGTGGTTAAGGATCATATAGCATGGGATCAGTAGCGTCTTGAACAACAAACCTCTGACAACGACGGGAATTAACAATTCATACGTCAATTAAATTGTGGGTAGGTATAGTTTGTATGGAAATTGTTGACAATTTGGCAAGTCTTGACCATGCTAACTTACCTTATCCCGTTTCTATTTTCTGAACTACCCAATAAGAGTGCCGTTCACTCCCAAATATACATAAGGAATCTGAAATCTCCTAATTAATAGCGAATTAGAATATTTTGACGGCTCGGTTGGCGCAGTGGCTCAAGCAGTTGACTGCTGCGCTACGTGTCGCGGGTTCGATCCCAGCACGGAACAAATATTTGTATGGCCTACAGATAATTGTTTCGGGTGTGGGTATTTGTGTATGTGAATTTAAATGTTTGTGAACGCACCCAAGATACAGGAGAAATTCCTAGTGTGGGGCAACGTTTTTTTAAAAAAAAATAGTTGCGTAAAATAGAGAAATAATTAAGATTAAGACATTAACTCGACACTTGTAGAGTCAGTAACCCAAAGTTAACTGTAAACTTAAACTGAATTCTCATCCTAATACACCTACCCATTGTTATAGCATGAATGAAAATAAATGAATTTGCATAAATGTTTTCATAGATGGATTACAATCTAAATTGCTTTTGATTATGTTATTTACGTTAATGTGAGAAATGGCTCATAATTGTAGATTCCTAGCAGTCATTACAATAACTTGCAAGAACAAGCCCGCCCTGTTGTTAAAGGTTTTCGTAACAAGTTCTACCGCCTCGAAATATTGCTTATGGATGCAACGCGGCACGTCTTGTCGTCGTCGCACTAAATCATATTCACATTACGCACCACCTACCGCACAATATAAAACACAAAAACGTTGATGACGTTCAATTATCACTCCACATTGTTTGTTGATAGGCCGCTCGCCGCTCATCGCCGCTCGCCGTTCGCCGACCGAAGACGACCAGACGTAACGGTGGTAATGTTTACTTTGTCTTTTGCGGCACGCTCCCTATAATCCCAAATAACAAATTATGAAATGGATGAAAAACTCAGGTTAAGCTGTCGGCGATTCCTAAACATAATGTTTGATTGTGCTCTAATGACAAGGCGCGGACTCCAAGCCACCTTTTGTGTAAAGCCGACCGAGATTACTAATGGAGCGAAACAAAAAAGCGTTTATTTTTAATGTCGTAAAGTCGAAAGTGTAGTCAATCCGAGATTGCTGTTAGTGTTTCGACTAAGGAGGTCCTGGTAATTGAGCAATCATCTACTCTAGTCCGTTGCGGTAAGCGACGACGCATCGAAAATAAATGAAATTTATTATTATTTTGTTTTGTTTGTTCCTGAACCGTGGTACGTTTAAATATCGTGAAGAAATTAGTTTACTTCCTTGTGTGGTAAACGAGGAGGTTTGGGTCCCTTACGGTTTATCGTAGAGCCAGTAATGAACGTTAATGTCGAGTATTAGGCAGCTAGGACTACCAAACTGCTTATAAGCATACAATATTTTATGATAATGGGCAAACCGGAAAACCGCTGGGATGTTACATTTTCCCTATAACAGTAAGCGTTTCCCCCAGCCCTCATCTATTAGAGTGTATGATTAGGTATGCAGTCAATCGCGAACACACGATCATCCATCATACATGATACAGCGGATTCCACATATGACGTCGGAACCTTTATTACTAAACGAGGAAAATTTCGCTTACAAATAATGAAGATAATTTCGTTATAGACCATAGATTGAACATAAACTTTTCTTCGTTTGCTAGTACAAGAAGAAATATTGTAATCAAATACCAGCTCAGCAACAAGACAATAAATAAAGCAAATCTTCCCAAACATACAATCAACTTTGATTGCGCATGCGCTCTGATCGCAGCGACTAGAAAGTAAGTAGGGCTCACTCGTAAGCATTGTAATTGTCTCTAAAAAATGTTATTATTGATAATTGATTCAGCTATTTAACCGGCCCCCAACATAGAAGCACGTGGGATGACGTGAATGGGCAGTCATTGATCGCGTCTGTGATTACCGGCGCCGACCACAGTAGGTACACTGCGCGGGCGCCGCGTATTCCACAGCGTAGCACCTAGTTTGGCTTAACGCGTCTAAATGATATCGTATAAAATTTAATGGTTATTGCAAAACGTATTGGGGATGTTTTTATGGGATCAGTGTGATTTAGTTTTTCTCTATGTAATGTGTGATGCTATGTAGATAAAAAACCTAATAAGGCTTGCTCCTTATACGTAGTAGCAATTTGTTTGAAGCATAAAGTTGACTGAGGCTTATTTGGCAAGTTGAGTTAGGTGTAATATTAACTATTATGTCTTACATAAGTTATGGTGAACTAATAGGTGTGTTTACTAATGATACGAGACAGGATGTAGGCAGCGCGACTGCGCGACTGGGCGCGAGGGGCAATAGCACGACCTTGCGAATGTCGCCGGACAACACGCGGATTTGACTCACGCCGCGGCACGCTATGATTCATGCCATCATTATTTTTTAGAACACATCACCGGCTATCCCTCTATTTGTTACAACAGATTAAACAACACACCTTAGCTACGATACATTACAAACAGTCTTAAAAATATCCCTTCCGAAGATACCCAATCAAACATCAAAGAAAGAGTCAAACCGCTCGTAACTAATTTAAACACCCGATCCACAGGATTAACGCCAGGAAATCTGACAACAGGATACGTCAATTTAAACTAGTCGAAACTGAGAACAAATATGCCAAAGTGCACCTTCGATCTATTGTTCTCTGCTGCGACGGTTTTGCATTGGACATTATAGCTTTCTTTTTTAAGAAGAAACGTGGTTCAGTTAGATGAAACAAACTCCGTATGTGATGCTGTACATGTTTTAGTGCAGCCATTAGTACGTAGTGTATTGAAGTGGCAGGACGTGAGCGAGTAACAAAGGAGCTCGTCTAAACAGGCCATTAATAAGGAGGCGGCTCGCGGGATCCGCCCGGGACTTCCGCTGCATTCCGAGAACCGCTATCCCGGGACAAGACAGGAATAGCACCATTGATACTCAGTTCAACATATAAATGGCAATCAACGCAACATACCTCACTTGATATTAACTCCCAGTGAAAGCAATGTGCACTTGATATACTCGTATATATTATATACCTATACTAACACTTAACAGGTTTTAGTCAGTTCAATATAGTCAGGATATTATGGAAGTTCTTAACAAAAACTTCTGTCAAGTATTTGTACAATATCAAGGTTCGGTCATAAATTTTGCCAAAATGACGGTAAACATGTTTGGAATTGTCAACATTCCGTCTTTGAAATAAACACAATTGTTTTGTACAAAACATTGTTAAAGCGCGGCGGATCAAAACGTAAAGAATAATAAATAAATGTGAGGGCACAGAGACACCTTTATTATAGAAATAGGTGGAAGGTGGCAATCTCTGGGATCTTGCTGTGTGTTTACTGTGCATCATCACGTTTTACAAAAGGAGACAATTTATAAGAAACGTGAGAAAGAAAGAGACGCAAACGTCGGACCACCTTGTTAGTAATAATCGGTTTACGGGCCTTGTCAAAAATTAACTTATTATAAATTATAAATGGAGCTTAGCAAAGATGGGTGGTGTAACTGTTTATCGATATAGTTTTGCTGTTATTTATGAACTGAACTCTACTATATAAATCAACGGCGATTTCGTGAGATTTGGTTATAGAGTCAACTTTTTTTAACAATTCTAAATATGAACTTTTGGTGACGTAATTTTGTATCTATGGATTATTAAATAGGTGAATTTGTCTAAAGATTGTTAATAATTGACTATTTCTTGCATATAATTTAATTCTTTTAAAAACTTCATAAGATTCTATTCTAACTGCTACGCTATTTATCAAGCCCGCTCTAACAACTACCTATATCGATAAGCGCTTTGGCTCCTCCCTAGAGGTGCTACCTGCCTCTGATTTAGTGATTTATCAGCACGGCGAGAGCTTTTGCATTGCATGCTGATGCACCCTGAACAAGTTGTTTTACCTCGCTTATCTTCAACCCGTACAAGAAATATTAAAATCTATTAACAGGAAAATTTTGAACTATTACCGGAATTGTGTTATGTATCTGTGAACGTAATCGATCACAACTTTCCGCACGATTTTTCCAATCGATGTTTTTGTCGGAAGACGTGACCGAACTACGGATAGCGTTCGATAATTCGGTATCGGATTATTTGTAAATAATCGATAGAATTGTTGATCGCTACCGATCCGGAGCGTTACATCGGTGTCTCGCACCTGCCGTCACGACGGACGGCGCGCCGGTAGATCACATCGGTGACCGGTGACGAATCGATTTCGTAACGTTGACGACTTTATCGGAATTGTGTCGACACACCGATTAGCTTGATACACGAATTTATTATACGTCGATCCTGTAGATATTTTTCCCAAGAAACCGAGTGAGGTTTCTGAACTCAATTTGGAACGCATAAAGTTACTTATAGTTTACTCGTGGACTCGCGGTATTCCCGCTACGCCGTAGCGCAGGCTTTTAGCTACCGGATATCCTTGTATATTTCCGCATAAAAATCCAAACTTGCAAGGTAATGTAAACGGTAACGAGTAGATATTTATGACTTATTTATAATGCATGCATAAATTAATCTGGTTATAAATACATTCTAATAATAAATTTATAAATGAATACGTGATTAATAAATTCTGATGAATAAGGACACAAAAAGAGAAACATCAATAAATGAGTGTTCATAACGAGTGGTAGTTCTATATTTACTTGTGTCCATTATGATATATCATGTATGGGCCACCGAGGACGCCACGGGACGTTCCACCAGATATTATTAAGATGTACCACTTTGCCGAGCCCGCGTACAACCTGCCAAATGTATTTCTGATATTACAGCCCTTCAAGGTATTCCCATCAGTATTACTTTAACAATAAAGATAAAAGTAGCACGAACATTTTGTTTCACTTCTGAGATATGTGGTGCTTTTGGTGTATGTGACAAAACAACCGCATTAAAGTTGTCTGTTTCGAAACAACCATAAGTAACTGAGAAGTGAAGTGTGTTTTATGTGGAAGGCTTATGGTTTGAAATGGTGTTGTTAGTTAGTGAGTTTGGTGTAATTTTTCACGTAAATGGAAGCGCGGAGCCGCGGGGGGCGCCGACAAAGCCCCTAGCCCCCCGGGGGGCGCCCACCGCTGCCCTGCGTGTGCGCACACCACACTGTGATTTGATAATAACATGACACATTTAGAATTACCGCTCCTTAAGTTTATATTACTGGAAAATTATGTTCACATAAAATATTTGACGTTTTCATTTTCTCTACATGTAGGCTTGTCGAAACTAATACCATGATAAAGTTAAAGTGCAGACGATGATAAGCATCCTACTAGCTAGTGTCAATCCTACTTCCTACTAATATCACAAATGCGAAAGTTTGTGAGGATGGATGGATGTTTGTTACTCTTTCACGCAAAAACTACTGAAAGGATGTGGATGAAATTTGGAACACAGATAGTTTATAACCTGGATTAACACATAAAATACTTCTTATCCCGGTAGTATGATCCCGTGGGACAATTATCGAAGAACTCCACGCGGGCGACGCCGCTGGCACAAGCTAGTCATAAATAAAGAAATATTAGAAAAGCTCTAAATATGTCCATAGGCTTGAAAAATAAGTTTATATAAAGTTTAGTAGGTAAAATTAGCTTTGGTACTGATACAAATAAAAAGGGTATTAATTATGTCACACGCTTACACTGGAAAAACGGAGTTATTTCCATTTAGAAAACCCAGTGAATTTATGAAATGTTAGAATTATGTTCTTTGGGATCATGAAAAAGGACCCAAAATAAATGGAGATTGTATTTCTAATCTTGATCGCTCACCGCCATATCTGATTCTAATTAATCAATAAAAATATGAAGTAGGTAAAGTATGTTTGGGTCGGCGGGGTCAGGGCGGTGCAACCGCGTAGGATCGCGTTTTGGCCGCGGCCGCCCACGCCAGTCGCCGTTCAACACACCACCTATTGTCTGCCCACACTCGCATGGACGCCGGCGAGACGTCCACGACACGTGATGTCACCTTATCAACTACAGATATTATGTCTGTAATTAACTTATGTGTTAGGTTGCAAAATATGTAACGGAGACGCATATCAAACGATGCCATTGGAAAAATTCGATCATCAGCCTACAAAACAATTTCAATGTTATAAGGTTGTAAGCAAGTGGCGTTGTGTGTGTTATTTTTCCAATATGCATCATAAAAACAACAATAAACTTTTTATACAAAATTAAGTTCCGGAATATTGTCCTGTTAGTAAAATCATATCGTCATAATCCTTCAGGAATTAAAGGATTAGGATGCCAACGTTCCTTGCGCGGTATTTAACAAGGAGTCTTTTCCAAAATACTATTATAATATTCTTTTGAAAAGTGTCACAAAGGAGTGTATTCCTTTAGCTGCTAATGAAAGGTAAACAGCACATTAACGGTCTGTAACAATTGATTATAGTGTCGGTACGGCCGCCTACGCTGTGTGGCTTATTTCTGTCATTTTCTCGGTAACACGGGGCACGGGGAAGCAACGACTTGTGTGGCTACGCCGAGGATCGCACGCACTCAGCTTAGTTCCGTTTAGGTGTGAAATAAAAGTTTATTTTATAAAACCTTACGCCTTTGTTGGTGGGATTTTATAGTGTTATCCTCGGCTATATAAATATATTTAAAATAATTGAATCATCGTCTGACCACTGCCTTACAAAGCCAATATTAGTAGGTAGGTACTAAAGTTATATGGAAAACATAGTTAACGCTAATTTTATTAAAAAGCTATATTTTAGTGTTAGAACAAAGGGTAATAGTGAGCAATAAAGAAGAAAGGCAAGTCGATTTTGTCCGTGGCTCGTGGGCGTGAGAAAGCGGCGCGGGCGGGGGCCAGCCAGGCCGCGTCGTCGTACCGCGTCGCTAATGTTCTAGTCAAACACGCACGGCGCGCTGCCATACTGCCATACTGCCTGTCTACCACACTGTGACCGTTCACTTGGACTGGACAAATAAACACCATATCGTTAGTACCTAGTTAATTTTAGAGATCGGTTTTTGGTCCTTAGGATTACCAAACATAGAGCTTTTTTTATATGCTGAGTTGTGTTTGGCAGCAACTCGCCTGTTGTGAAGTGATGGATGGATGATGCCACCTAGATCGAATCGCTTACTCATCATCTGCCGCACCTTTTTCCACCCATGATGGAGACGACTTCTATATTCTTACCCGATGCAGCTGAATTCTACTATTTACATGGAGCGCGTGCCTATCTGCTCTCCACAACCCAGTTCGTAATGGGTAATATGATAATATGGTAAGACTGGATGTCCGATTTTGATTGGGTCGCTTACTAGTAGAACAAAAGTACCTTACTTACTGTCCTTTTCCCAGATCATTGATTATTTAAATTAGTCTAATGCAGGCCGCAGTAGAGCAAATATAGATATTACTCTCTGCCTCTGATTAAAGCACCTTTGACTGAAATTGGACTAAAGCAAGTCTTAATCTCAAATCTCTCACTAATTAAATATTGTCTAGTGATATGCAATCGGGTAAACTGGACGATATTTTTTACTATGTGAACTGGGAGTACAATAAGATAACATATTTAATTCAGTTTTGCTGTTAATCCGACTTGAAAAATCTCGTGAGAACTGAGGTAGAGGCAAGAGGTGTGACGGAGTGGTGGCGAGGCAGTCTCGCCTCATGCGATCCTTATCAGCTCTCTCTACTCTCACGTCTCACGTCGTCGTAGTGACTAATTGCACTTGCTCACCTACCGTGAAATTACACCATTTAAATACATATATTTCAAAACAATAATCTAAAACTTTGATAAATTAAAAGTAAATTGCCACTTGTATTTAATAACGACGGAATTAACTTTTATGTAAGTCGAGTTGTTTGCGCTTCACATGGTGCTTGCATCTGCACTTCATTTTTATCACTTAGGTAGCTATTTGTAAAAATAGAACCGAACTCGGTGATTGCTACTTGGTTAAGAATATTACAAATAATTCTACAAGGAAGTGCTTCCACACAACCGTGACAAATAACCACCTTTCATCATTCACGTTCCTCATTATATCAGCTAGCGCAGTAAACAACATCTCATCGGACATTTCTTGTAGGTCGAGGTTCGATTCCGCTGCTCCTTTTAATCGCAGCTCCCTGAGAACGGCAGTTAATTAGTACTAAAGGCGCCACCTGTGTTATTATCTGGACGTCAAACACATGGTAACACCAGCATTAGGGGCGTTTACCCTATATTTGTATGTGCATAGCTTTGAATGATAATTCGCGCTCATGTGCGTTCCCACTCACAAGTTAATGCATGCGTTCTTGTGTAATGATGCCAGGCTTTCCCATTTTCTTTTCATCAAACAATATTTTAATTTCTTCGGTTCTTGTATGATTTGTGTTTGTATATTTCGGTTTGTTTACAGCTGATGTCGCGAACAAAGCAGGTCGGCCCGTGATTGTCCTCGGCAGTGATCGCGGACTGTCTGCGTACAATCGCCCGCGGACACATGACGAATCCAATTAACAGCACTAACATATTCCGTCGGTCGGCCAGTATTTATGTTTCCTCACAGTCGCACTGTAAATATTTAGTCCGGGAGGCGTCTGGCATCGCCCTCGCCTTATCTCTTCATCGGGCGCGTGAACCATTTCATGGGCAACATTGAGTGCGCCTGCAGCGCCGACAACGTACAGGATACAGGTTTGTAAATACTGATTAGAAAGTGGCACCTAAACGAGCGGTCCTTGAAAACTTCGTTACGCAGATAATCAGGAAGTTTATTTAGTGGAGCGTGGATGTTAGATAGGAGACACGTGGCGTGGTATCATAGTAGAGATAGCGCAGTAAATCAAGTATCGGCGCGCGCGTCGGAGTCGCGTGCGCGTGGGCACCGACAGGTGATGTCGGTCGATTATCTGCTAATTTATACGCGCCGCTCAACTTCTGTTCTCTCATATAATATTATTCATTTCGACACAACGCAAACGAGCTCGCTAAATATAGAGAGCAGCATTCCATGGACAACGCGCCTTGTTCTCGGGTAACTGTCCAATTGTTTTATTATCCTTTTTCGATTACAATTTCTTATTTTAAATGTCAGTTGTTCGCGGCGAGGCAGGATGGCAGGCTCCTATTTGGAGCAGCGTTTGTTGTTACCGTGCTGATGTCACCGAGCCATGCCATCATCTTGAGGGGCCCGTTTTGGAATGTTTACGATCAACACCTCCACATATTTGCAACAGTTCATTCACCGACGCGAATGTGAATGTCATTGTCAACTTACATTTATCTATTTGTGATCTGATGAGCAGATGAGCATATCCGTGTTTTAATGACTCTTCACTTAGATTGACATACATGGATGAAAGATTTACGTAGGCTTTACCTACCGTTGCTTTGCACAGCAGATTAGGTCGAACGTAGACAATCATCTTCCATGACTCTTCATGATCTTGGTATGATTTATTTAAAAAAATAAAGTTTTAAGGATTGATTTGGAAATACAGATTGTGAGTGAACCAAAAATAAATAACCGTTTTCAAACAGCGCTGATATTCTTCGGAGTAGACCAAAATGTTACCAATGATGATGCTAGATGTTCATGTTTGTCAGGTTACCATACTACATAGGTACCACTATCAAGAACCAAGCAACAGTATAAAACGTGAACAATAAACATAATTTAGGGTCAGAAGGTGACATACAGAGAACCACTTTTTATAATAACGGACACAAATCAAGATTATTGATTAAAAAACAAACATTAAAATTAATATGTAAAAAATGAGGTGAAACACTCGAATAGAAAACATGAAAGCTTTTGATGACAACAGACACGGAAAAAAATACCTAACAAGAACATCAAGGTACCTATAAATACCCGTTGTATTAAGAAAGGAAGCGCAGGCTGAAGGGCGAACGGTTCATATTTTTTCCAAATAAATCTTGTATCCATCAAGGCAAAGGTTAGATTTTATAGATCCTGAACTGAAAAAAAATATCAGATTTTCATGATTTGATCATGAAAATCTGATATTTTTTTCAGCATTGACCCTAGAAAGATAGACACCACCCACCAGAGAACATATATGTCGATATACCAAAGTAATACTTATCTACAGTACATAAATCATTTTGGATTTTCCGGCTATGACCGCATTCGTACCTAAACAATATCTTATATTCTAAATAGCATAGCTTTATGGAGTTATGATATCATCACCTGTGTTGTTATGTAACCTTATCGAAGCCATTGTTAAATAATTTGTAGGCCATCACAAAGGATGCCTCCTGCCAATAAATATCTTGATTTGAAAATATTTTGAAATGTTTCTATTTCATCGGTTCGAAGCGTTAAATTTAAATGTTTAATTCATCCCTTTTATTAGTTATCTACGTAAACAAACCTATGAGCAGGGCACAGGTGCGTGTGAACTTGCCGCGCGTGAAATTACTGTAAATTTGCTTCGGTGTGGTCTTTAGAAAAAATACTGTAACGATTACACGATCCATCTACCCCCACGGGCGATTCACTACGGTGACCTCCGTGCGCCATCATCATTTGTCCCTCCCGGCGACATCAGCCCTCAGAGGGATGGAATTTTTTGTACGTTTAGAAGAAAAGCTTATTTAGATTAGGTTGGTAATATGATTGATGAGTGGGAAATCATTATTGAAAATAATTCAACTCGAACAAAATCGAGAGAAAAACAATAAAACACGTACTTACGTGTTTTATTATCTTATCATCACTTGATGATAAGATATGGTAAGTCAAATAAAAGCATTTAGTAGTAAACAAAACTCATTACATGAATGTACTTTTGACATCACTAGAATACCTTTCATTGTGCGCATGCGAAACAATAGGTTATATAGAAATTAATGTCCTGATCGATGTCAAAGAATAGTCGTTAAATGTTTCTCAATGGTCAGCTCCACTGCGATTGGAACGAGCAAGAATTTTCATTTCAGTAAGTAAGACATTAATTACCAAGGAGCAATAAAAATGCCAGTGTTGAATGGATGTTTGTTTTCTTGCTGATACGGTTTATATTCCCAAAAAGCTTTTTCCCATCAAATGTTCAATAACTGCAAAATGAGCAATGACATCACCTTGCTCTCGCCTTCATTTGTGTCCTGTTTACTTATGTATTAGTGGTCAGTATAAAGTCACACATCCACATTATAAATGAAGGGTTCGAAAAGCATTACATCAAGGGTGGGATCAAAGTGTGGCGGCCGGCAGGCGGCGAGCGGTCGGGCGCGGGCGCCAAGATCGCAACGATATCGTCGCTAGAACAGTAATCGTCAATAAAATCTCAATTTAGATGGCACCGATACCGTGTGAGTTACGGACGGACAGTCAGACCGAACACGAAAACTTACTCGACGATGGAATGCGCCCGTGACAGGACCCGCTAACGAATTAGGTACTCACAAGTTTTTTCTTTAACACGTCTAATTTAATTTATTTTTTATCGTATTTTTACTTAATGACTGAGGAAAAATGAACAAATATTTTTGCATGTGATGCATGGGTTTTTTTATTGTTTTCCCTTCAGGGTGTGTGCGGTTTGCGCCTGGGCAAGGCGGTCAAGGGCCTGGTGCTGTGCGGTGCCGTACTGTGCTGACCAGTACGCTGCCACTGTGCCTGCGCCTCCAGCACCTCGTATTAATGACGGCTTGACGCCTCGCCGACAGCGGCACGCCTACGCCTATTTATTACAGACCTTTTTGTCTTTTTGCTCCCACCCCACTGGCCAGTCACAGATAAGAAGGACGTCAAAGTGGGCATTTAAAAATAAATTTGTCGAAAGTGATAAATGATGGATATAACTTTTATTATTTCAAATTAAATTAACGATCCGAACGGAACGTCTACCTTTTCTCACATTAGAAGGATCTTATCTGGAATGATTGCTTCCATTACCTCGGAGAACGGACACGTTGTTTTGTAGGTAAGGGAAGATAAAGAGATTAATGCGTAAAGCAATTAATTTTGATTGAGGTGTGTTTTATTAAGTAATTGTTTTTGTTCCCAATGTGCATTTGAAACGCACCATGAAGTTTCAATTTGTGTGGTAGTGTTTTTTCAGCAATGTACCTATTGTTTAAGTTATGGTCGTTTTATCTAAGAACTAACAAAAGCTTATACTATGACGTATCAGATAAAGTAGTTTACTTCAAAACTTCTGTCACCCTTATAATTTCACTGTTTAAGGGGGGAGAAGTGACAAAAGAATGTTAAAAGTCAGATTTAAATGTTATGAGTGTTTGGGAAGTATGTTTGCCGTATGGCTCGTTCCCACAGTGAGCTTTAATACATTTTCCATGTTCCAGTTAGCGCCCCATAAATTGATTAAGGGTCAGCGGCGACTCACAAAAGTTTTTTGTGACGCAACACAGGTAATTCCATTCCAGGACAAGCACATTTTATAAGAGATGGAAACCAATAGTACATTTTGATATAGGTGGGGAAAGTTTGTTATTGCATTCGAGGTGGAATTCACAATCGAGCCGAAGGCGGGGTTGTTCTGCAGCCGAGAACTACAGTAACAAAAGCTCACGTGTTTAAAACGTCAATTTTCAATACACTAATAAAACGCAAAATAAAAGCTTATAGGTAAGCGTTCAAGATTTTAAGGAAAGTAGTTTCGTCAGCGATTAATCTTTAATACATTTTGGTGTTATATCAACATAATGGAGTGAACTAATTTCCTGGCAGGAAATTGCTGTAGGGGGGAGTACGATTTCCTAAAAGCTTCTGTTCCAGTCACCACTGGTACATCAATCATTCAGTTCGCCAACATAAAACATTTTCATAACAAAGGAGTCACAAGCTTTTAAAATGTTCCAATCGATCTATTGTACCTCGTTTTTATTCGAGGTTGGGCACTTTCTTTTATTGTTTTACTTGTGTAGGTACTCTTAAACTTTCAGGAATTCCCAACAGAAAGATATACTCAGAGAACTTTTTCGCTGAAAATTCATTGGTAGGTAGAAAAATGTTTGCTCTGTAAAATGGATTTTACAAACAAACGTCATATTTTTATACATTTTTAGTTAGAAAAAAAATATATAGAAATAGTTGATTTGTCCAAAGCAATTGACATTGAATAGAATTTGGTCGTTTTCTCTATTTAATATTAAATTCATAACTGCATTTTGTGGCAATTTATACAGTTTTCCTTATATCTGTATATAACAATTTTGAGTTTGACCCAGTCCTAAACAAAACACAATAAGAAAAATTAAAATTTAACCGTTGATCGTCTTCATTGCTTAGCAAAAACTTACACGCGACATACAGAAAGACATTTTATGTTATAATAATAGACAGAAAAAAGTGAGAAAAGGCTAGAATATATCGCTTTTGTGTTATGAATGGGTGCTATTTGGACCGTCGGTCTATTCAGAGTTTTTAATCCCAGAATAACTTCCTTTCATCTGCTAGACATCCGGCCACCAGAGGAGTTGATGACATACTTGAAGATGGTGAGAAATGAGCTAGCCAACCGGAAGAATGCTCCGTAAAGAATACCTGAAATGCACTTTAAGTATGGAAACTTCTTTATGCGTACAATAGTGAAGAGAAAGCGAATAACGATACTTTAAATCATAACCCTCCGAAGTCGGGTAAAAGAAGACTTTACTGCCTCGTTGGTAAAGTGGTCGTAAGTGCGACTGCTGAGCATGGGGTCCTGGGTTCGTTTCTCAAAAGTGTTATTGTGTTTTTCCATTAGGAATTTCGCAATAGCAGCCACGGATTGTTACATGGATATATGGGTGTACTATTAGGTACACTTCTGCTTAACCTTTCAGGGATTACAGGAGTGATGTATGTGCGTTAAATAATGAAGGAAAAGCAAATATCGATACATAAGAAATAGTTTATTTATTGCAGTGATAGGTACGTTGTTTTGTTAGCTATAGGTACACATAGCTGGACACTATATCACAAAGCACGGCATCAAGCCGCTATGAAGTCAGCCAGTAATTTAGGCCGGAGTTTTGGTAGGTTCGAACAAAAAAGCGCGAGGTGACAATATAAATAACAATTTGGCCCACCCCGTTCGAATGTGGTTCGCTCGGATTAGCATAAGAATGCCGCATCATGAACGCCCACGACCCTACACTGTCCCTCGTTGTCTGTTTATACGTCGAATTTAATTTTGATTTACGATCCTCCACACAATTGTAAGTAAAACATTTTTCGATGAAATGAATGTTAAAAAGGCGGCAACACTGACATGCTTCTACAGTATAGAATCTATGGTTTCTTACTTTGATAGGCAGAGATGAATCGACAATTTGTGCTCAACATAAATAGCAATTTTTTAGGTTTCAGAGAAATAGAGAAGAACCTCTTACTTAATCGTAGAATTCGTGAAAACTTTAAGGGCTATTAAGTTTTCCTTTTTAAAAATGAATTGAAATTATAAAAAACAAAACAGAACAATAAACGCTGAGTGCATGACTACGCCAGCCGGTTTTAACACCTACCAAGCGACATTATTCAGTTTTCAGATTCAAGCTACCAAAACTTGAAACTAATGAAATACAGGTAGCTAATGAATTGGGTTTCAAAAGGTGGGAATGGGATTTTGTCCATGGCAACACATAACATAACTAAACATCACGCCTGGAATTCCCGAAGGGTTAGTTCGAGGTGTTCCTTTTAAAGACATCTACATTTCGTCAGTATATTTAAGTCTCATGTAACAGGGTGCTAACCTATTGTCATCAACCGGGCTCAAGTTCAGCCTCCGTGGCTGCTACTAGAAATTCCTGATGGACAAACCCAATAACACTCTGCTCGACCCGAGAATCGAATCAAGGACCTCATGCTTAGCATTCGCGAATGCGACCACTAGACCAACACGGCAGTCCATAATAATCATAATATTATCCATTATTATATACCTCGCAGACCCAAAAAATTCAAAGACATGTGACATATACCAGCCCGCAATGGGAGTAACTCATTCTGATTTAAAAGCTTTTTGCCGCTTTTGTTCTGAAAGATCTCATTTAATTGTAGTTCAACCTAGTTAGAAAACGTGTTTTTTCCTGAGATTACTTAAAAAAACTGTCGAACGGTGCCAATAAAATCTTCAATTCCAACAACCTTTCGATTCAATCTGAACCCCTTTTAAATAACTTACTTAATAAAAGCGGTCTGGGAATATAATTTACGATCGGCATTAGGGCGAATTAAAGTGCTTCTTAAGATTCCTTTATGCAAATATTGTTAAAAATATCGCCTACCTCTGCCGATTAAATTAATTGAGGTAATACTTGCTTTTGGCATATTCGAGTATTCATTTGATAAATGAGGGTTAATCAGATCATCTACCTAATTATTTTAAACAGCTCATAAACAAAAATCGTCGGGCGTCGTTTAATTATGCTTATCTCGAGGATTCGTTGTTATTCGAGCGCGATGATTCAAAAAGTATTTCAGAGTTCTGAGATGGAAGGAAGACCTTGAAAGTTTGTCTAGAACAAAAAAGATCAATGATAGAACTTATAGGTACCACCGAGATATAAATTATATCTGAAAAAAATAAAGTTAAACTTACATTTGCCATTGTGGCGACACTTGGAGGAGGCTATGTCCAGCTCTGGACGTCTTTCGGCTGAAATGATGATGATGACAGGTGCCATAAGTAGGTAAGCACGTGTCCAATTCGTTTCAAAATAAATTAATTATAAAAACTCCGGCAGCAACCTTTTATCAATTTAATTATTAAAACAATTATTTGTCTTCAGCCTTCCAAAAGCTCTGATCTAATCAAAATAAATAAAATAATAAACGACGGTGCTCAGTGTTAATACGCATTTAAGATAATATATTTAACCATACAAAAATAAATGTCCACCTAATAAATCGTGCCGGACCTTATCGACTTTCGAGACGCGACAGTAAGGACTCGATAAGGATGTGGGTCCATTCGGTATGAGGGTTTCGTGTCTCTTAACTTTTTGGTTTACGTTAAGTTTCCTTTTACCTTTGTATAGTGGAACTTCTTTGATGTCGAATTTCGTTTTAGTGACTTGTGGAGGTTTGGAACGGGCGCGAGCTAAGCGTAATCGGCGTTGCATCTTAATTTAGTTGTCTTGTATTGTGGGAGGTGGCGGCGAGCGGGTTGAGGCCGCTATGGGACATAACCTAACCCACTGCGGAGGTAAAGGACGCCGTGCCCGACTGACGCATATATCCCTATATTTATTACACTCCTGTATAAAAACGAATGATTTTATTGACTTAATTGGGGTCACAGATTCTGTAGATAAGTAGAACACTGAAGACATAAAAGAAGAATAGCACTTACCACATTCACGAACTCTTGAAAAGTAATTGCATTGCTCGTTGCACTCTGTGCTTTGTCCAGGAGAATCTGGAAAGGAAAATAAACCAGTCTTAAAAATAACCTGAAGACATCGTTATAATAACCACCTAAAAAGGTTTTCTTAGTGATTACTATACTGGATGGTATGGATTTAGGAAGAAGAATAATTTAAAACAGCCACAAAATCTTCAATATTCAATGAGGTAGTACAGGAACTTACCTCACGCTTATGTGGTTGCACCTGTGCTATAAAATCTGGATTTTGAAGGGTTTGTAAGAAGTCTGGCCATGGTATCTCACCGAAACCCTCTGGATCGAACTGCAACAAACGAAACCAATGTATTGAATATTATACACAGACCTACCGTAAATACTTATTTACAGACTTCCAAAAATTTTAGCACTCCTGGGATGAATTTGGTTAGTGTCCGGTTGATGGCAGTAGGCTATTATATGATCTTCATGGGACTTAAACATAACTGGCGAAATGTGGGTGTACTATTACTATTAGGTACACCTCTGCCTAATCCTTCGGTGATAACAGGCGTGATGTTCCGTGTTCATGCAAAAATGAGAATCGGAGAAACTGTCTGTCTTTTTTTCGAGGATAAAGTAACCGAATCTGTCTAAACAGCAATATATGCCGATAAAGTTCAGGTAACGTGTGACTTTGTAAAAGCAGTGGATGCGTTCATTAATTGAACCCCGTCCCGATACGGTCACGTACTTGAGCCCTTGATTATGATTTCACAGTGGCACCTCGAACGTCATAACACGTCAGGCGCACTTCACACATGTGCCTTATTTTCATGTGTTTCCCAAAACACTGGCACAAAAAATAATAAGAAGCGCCCCTTCTGCGCTATCTGAAGTATCGCACTATCTCAATGTGTGCTACGTGACGACAAAACTTTTGATCCGCGCGCCACCCGCCTCCTTTATCCACTTATAAAACATTTTATATCCCGCTTCTGTACATTTTAATAAGTCAAAAACAAAGAGTATTCTTTGAAATTTGTTTCCGTATCCTAAACGACAGTTCTTTATGAAATATGCGGCCTGTAACTCATACCTTATGCGACAGACTTGCCACTTTTACGAGCTTTTAAAATAATTATCGTCATTTCATATTCATAGAGTCAACAGTACCAGGTTTTTACGAGCTCTACCATTTATCAATAATAAAAAATAATTAACTTATCAAAATCTAAAGTGTATTACTGTGGTGTAATCGTGTAAGTGAAATGTAAGCAGTATTCTATGTTTTACTAAAACAGTGTTTCATACAAACTGAAAGTAAATTTATTTAACTGTAAACCCAATAATCATTTTTTGTTAATTTAAGAGTAGGTACTAATAATATAAAGATTTTCATTTGTTTGGGTGAAGAATTGTCAAACTATATTTATTAGTGAATACAAAGGCTTAACAGAGCTATTGTCCACAAGAGAGGTGGTTAGGCTCGGATTATCATAAACACGGCTATTTAAGATATCTGTATTTTTTCAATATCAGCAGCTCTTTAAATTTTGGTCCCTACTTTGAAGAGATACCTTAATGAATTCAAAGATAATAAAATAATCTTTCTGTTTACCAACACAACAGGTAGCAAAATAAGTTATAAAGATATCGCACGTGGCATCAACCTTGTCGCGCTGTCAACTGAATTATATATTACGGTTCATCCCCAAGTCCGCAACATCTCGTCAATGCTAGCAGTTTATATTTTCAGGTACATTTACTTCATTGTTGTGAAAATACGATTGTGTTGACAGAAAAACTTTAAGGTTTTAAAAGTTTGGAATACTCAACTCACCCTATCAAACAAGAGGCGCCATTTCTGCAAAAATACAAGACGTAATTAATGAAAATGCAAAACTTATTAGAAGATTTTTTAAATCTGTTTTCATATAAATTAATGCTCAGCACTCTATATAATTAAAACATTATATCAATACCATTAGATTCATTCAAAACAATGAGGTCCCACACATGAATTAAACGTGCATTAACCTTAAAACTAACTGTACCTTAATTAAACAAATATTCCTGCGATGACGTAAACTGCTATTGTTTTAAGGCACTGCCACATAAGTACAAGTGTTCGTATACTTACATCATGCATCAACTCCCGGCGTATTTCCGCCTCGTCCAACTCCGAGCCGAGGTCCGTGTGATCCGTGTCGTACAGGGGTTCTGCTGCCCGGGATATGGAGCCGAGGGAGTCCCGGGCTGAGGCAAGCGAGCCCGTGACAGTGGGCAGAACCCCGGCCTCGATCCCGGACTCCATGGAGGTGTTCGTCGAGAGGATAGTGGCGGCGGGCGGCGCGAGCATGTCGCCGCCTGCGCCACTGCCCACCCACACAGACATGCTGCTTGCAACACCATCCACACTACTGGACTTGCCCTCTATTACAATAACTCCCTCGATATCATACTAACTGGCTTGACAGCAAACTATTACGTCAACTTTCGATATCTCTAAATTACCTATTCGTAATATTTTCTATGGACAGATTTTGGGACCGAAACTGTATTGCTTGGACGCTTTTAATTTTGAACTTTAGAATTTTATGGAAGGAAAACTGCGAATAACAACAAGTAACTAGATTCTATGTTTGGAAGAATATAAGGCACGTTGTTCGATATTCTTCGTCTTGATGCACCTGAAACAACGAATACCTATAAGATATTTTTCAACACACTTGCTCATAAAGTGGCTCTAATTTCACCGCAATTAGGCACATAATGACACCTGTAATCAAACTGTGAATTTTTCATTACCATTATTCACAAGTGAGTTATAGGTTTTTTTTTAATTTTATTGGTTGAGTTGCTTTGTTCTTAAAAAAGTTTCGATACTAAAAAGATTGTGTTCAATACTACAAATAAATGAATGTACCTATTGCTTGCTCTTTACATGCAACTTCGAATTTAAATAGATAATATCAACTTGTATGTACGTTTTTAATAAATAAAACTTTTGTTTTCTCTGTAATAAAAAAAACTTTGAATTCCCCATTTTGTACGTGGCTGCAACGCTATCCGCGAAAATTAAAAAAAAAACTTAATCTTTTAGTCTATAGCCGATCACCATTGTTAGATGCGCGCGCAAGAAAACTTATTAATTGAAATACATAATTTCAACTTGTTTAAACGTTTTTAATAAATAAAACTTTTGTTTTCTTTGTAATAAAAAAAACATTTAATTCCTCATTTTGTACGTGGCTAAAACGCTATCCGCAAAAAGCAAAAAAAGAAACCTCATTCTTTTAGTCTATGGCCGATCGCCATTGTTAGATGCGCGCCCAGAAAAACTGATTAATTTTTCCCGCCATGGCGAAATTTTTTTCACAACTCGTTTTAACTGTTGAAAATGATTTTTTTGTGTTATTTTCTTCACAAGTATGTTGAAAAACGTCGTATGATACACGTGTGTATTGATGATTACCGTCCTCGGCTCTCTTAAGACCCTCACCTGACGGTTCGGGTCTCAATGGCGCCTCAGCGGTAATCACCAACGTTACACACTTATACCATAATGTACTATTATCATAAAATCGTTCACCATAAATCCCAAGGTTATGGAATTGAACAAGGCTGGAACTTTATTCCGACCCTCACCCTAATTTTTATTCATCTGTACAAATTGTACTTGACTTCTTTAAAAACAATATAGCCTGTCGTATTTTTAAGCCTTGGAATTGCTGATTCTAAAAGCTTTAATGTTTTGAACGACTACATCCGTCCCAAAGTTATAAAACTTAAAATCTTTCCCTCTTATTTTGTTTGCAATGTTAATTACTGCTAAATTATTTGGTTGGTCTAGTGGTCGCAAGCGCGACTGTTGAGCATGAGGTCCTGGGTTCGATTCCCGGGTCGGGCAAAGTGTTATTGACTTTTTCCATCAGGAATTTATCAGTAACAGCCACGGAGTCTGGATTTGTGCCCGATTGATGGCAATAGGCTCGCCCCCTATTACATGGGACTTAAACATAACTGGCGAAATGTGGGTGTACTATTAGGTACCTACACCTCTGCCTAACCCTTCGGGGATTACAGGTGTGATGTTATGTTATGTTTTATTTCAATTGATAACGGTTTCCTGTCAGTCAGTCTTAGGGAAACCAAACTGGCTGGACTAGACCCGAGTTTGCAGATGGTGATAGTCTACATTCTTCAAGGACCAAACAACATCTAATTTACGCTAAGAGCCCACCTAAGGTAAATAGATATACCTAGTAAGCAGACGCCAGACGCAGATACCTTCCCAGGTACAGCGTCTGCTTACTACCACTATTTAGAGATACTCGTGTCAGTGGAACATCAAAGAATATGGAAACAAAAATTTGAATAGACGTTAGTTAGAGTCTTAATGGAGTTCGTAGAAAGCTGCCAGATTGACAAAATTACTTGAATGGTTTCTGAAATATTATAACATCCACAAAGTTGTTTACTACCTATGTCTGCAAAATACAATCCAATAGTTTATTAGGAATCCCTGGTGCAATTTACGACATAAAATCAAATTTTCTGAGCACCGAGATAGCCAATCAGCTGAGGGAGGGAAACGTGAGCGGAACGCTGCGGGCCAGAGGGCTTCAACCCTCTTGACGTTGCCATAGCAACGGGCCGCAATTTCATACCCCGCTTAACACTAGGCTTATTGGCCGATCACGTGTTTATTAAGAATTTCTTGGATTCATTTCTTATACGTTAAGAGTGGCATTCAATAACCAATTTAAATTAATAATTAATAGGTAGGAACTATAATGTTAACAAAGTGCCTCGTATGATGTTTACAAACCCACATACTAGTTCATTACATTTTATATTCATTAAACTCTACCTTAATTTCCCATGTTTCCCAGCGCTGTAATGTTCTAGAGTAGGTATCCACTTAATTGTGACCATAAAGCATAATAAAATTAACCAGAAAAGGAGCCATGGTGACAATATTTTAAATAAAATACTTATTTAGAAAATAAAAAACAGATATGGTTTGTTTTCCCCTAATCAACATAACCAAAATCGGTCACTTACCTTTTTCTCTTTTAATCGTTCTCACCGCTATCATAAGGGGGACTTCACACGCAGCTCCATTTCCAAAATATCACTTATTATTGTTTCGTGTCAAGAACACATTAGACTTCCAAACGCGGTGGACATTTAGTTATATGTCAAAACACTTCGTATGCCAGTGAAAGTGAGAATGGCGTCCAGATTTCAGCGCATGCGTGCTGCAGAGAATCACAAGAGGGTGCTTGCCATGAAATATGTATAAGCACCTTTCAAATGCTGCGTTGCGGGACAACGAGCGGTTTTGGTATATAAGCATAATAGTCGAGAGAGTGTTTTCCAGCTTTCTTTATGTTTATTTTGGCAACAGATAAAGTTAGTAAGATATGGTTTGACGGACGGAGGTCAGAAATAGTTGAGTTTTGTTAGTTTACCTAAATATCATATGGCTCAAAAGTGTATATGTCTACGTGTACGTGAGGCAGTTAAAATGGGTTTACAATGTTCACATTACCTAAGTACAGTACACAGTGTACAGTATTTTCCATTGTGTACTTAAATGAACAATTTGAATATTATTTTTGTCATTAGAAAAACTTAGCTAAGGACTTCAGATATTTACAGAATGTCCTTAACGAAACATTTTAACAGAGTAGTAGATTGTCAACATTGAATAATAAATCAATCTTAAATTCATAATATGCGCCTGTGCGTTCATAAAGAGCAAATGTTAGCACTAGTGTAATCATTGGATTTTCACACTTTGGAAGGCGTTGAAATTTCTGAGTGTTTTTTGATCGATGATTCCTCATCGTTTTTGCTTTCCATGATACTGTTTTATTTTTTTTTTCCTTTTTAGCTTTTTGAATAAATACTTTGTTGTTGACTTTATTTTAAAGAACCGTTGTTTTTTTTTCTTTGAATTGGCAACTCTTTTAGAAACGTCAAAATATTTGGGTTCGTCGTGGATATTGCCGTGAAAATTATGTAAGAAAAACAAAAATAAAGCGAAATTCCGTGTTGTGAATACGAATTTTCGTGATACGTAATATTATTATGCCTACTGGGCGTGCTGCTCTGTTGTTGCGGCGTCTTTCGACGGGTGATAATAGGTTGAAAAGTCTCAATTTGAATCAAAATACTACGAAGGAACCGCTCGTTGCCCACCCGGTGTGCAGTACGAGGGATTTAGGCTTGCCAAAAAGGTATGCTATAGTTTTAATATATATTTTATGATTCTATTAATATTTTCCATAATCATTTGTACGCTGCCCGGCTGCATCCTTATCAGTTCATCCTAAAATTTACAACAATAAGATGACCTTGTTTTTGTTTACATGTCATGTTTACGACGATTGAAAGGGAAGGGAACCATTGTCGCTTGTTTGTCATACATAATTGATGCATTAGGGTTTGTGGATTTCTTTTCAATAGATACTTGGATTATGCAATGTTGAGTGTGGATTAGGTGTCTGTGTCCAATTCCAATCTTATGTAATTAGTGCCTGTATAATAAACGACTTAATCTTTTTTAATTGTGAGCAATGCCACTAAAAGTGGTTCTAAACGGGCAATATTTTACTGCAATATGTCGCTGCAATACAAGGGCTGGAAACATTGCCAGCCATACTATGTAATATCGCAGTAATGGCCCAGCCATATAGCCACACATAATTCGTATGGCCAAGCATTTTCACGTGTAGCTGGCAATATTTTTGAGATAGCCGAGCAATACTTGCCAATAGTACAGCCACACATAGCCCATTTAGAAGCACCTTAAGTTTGTTACCTTTTTCCCTTGGGTAGGTAGAAACCACAGTGTCGTAGTGTGATTTCTACCTTCTACATTCCAAAAATCATCATCATCATCAGCCTATAATGTTCCCACTGCAGGGACTGGGCCACCACTACTCTATTCCAATAATACTCTAAAAGATAAAGATAAAGATAAGACACGGGTGTCAGCTTAAGATGACACCCGTGTCTTATCTTTATCTTTTGGAATAGAGCAGTGATGTGGACTGTGGTTGACGCAGTGGCTGAGCGATTGGATTGCTGCGTTGCGTGTCGCGGGTTCGATCCTAGCACGGAACAAACATTTGTATCGCCTACAGATAGTTGCTTCGGCTCTGGGTGTGTTTGTGTATGTGAGTTTCAATGTTTGTAAACCACGATACAGGAGAAATCCTAGTGTGGGGCAATGTTTTTATATAAAAAAAGATGTATTTTATTCATTCTTTCAGGCTATCAACATTTGGACCCAATAATAGAGCAGTCCCACAGCTCAGAAGGAGTTTCAGTGATAATAAGATTATAATGGCAACTCCGAATGCTCCACCTGCAGAACAACCAAAGCATACCAATAGTTTAATCTCTGAGAAATCTCCTTATTTACTTCAACATGCTCACAACCCTGTGCAATGGTACCCATGGTGTCAAGAAGCCTTTGACAAGGCTAAGGAGGAACAAAAACTCATTTTCTTATCGGTAGGATATTCTACATGCCATTGGTGCCATGTCATGGAAAAAGAATCATTTGAAAATGAGGAAGTAGCAAAAATAATGAATGAACACTACATAAACATCAAAGTAGATCGTGAAGAAAGACCTGATATTGATCGAGTTTACATGTTATTCATACTGGCTACAACTGGTAGTGGTGGATGGCCAATGTCAGTCTTCCTTACGCCAGACTTACGCCCTGTTATTGGCGGAACATACTACCCGCCTGAAGACCATTGGGGCAGGCCAGGGTTCAAATCTTTACTACTTGAACTAGCCAAGAAATGGAAAGCTGATCATAAAAAGTTCTTGGAAGCAGGTCAGCATTATATAGAAGCAATGCAACAAATCGCCTCAGTAGACTCAAAGACGTCTAATTCTATTTCTGGAGATGAAACCTGGGAAAGATGCGTTCGTAGATATTTAACGATTTACGAACCAGAATTTGGTGGATTTGGAAAAGCACCGAAATTTCCACAAGCTTCGATTTTTAATTTTCTTTTCCATTATTATGCTCGTGACAAAAATAATGAAGAAGGTAAAAAGTGCTTGGATATGTGTCTCTACACTTTGACCAAAATCGCTAAGGGTGGTATTCACGATCACATATCTAGCGGTTTCGCAAGATACTCAACCGATAATGATTGGCATGTGCCTCATTTCGAAAAGATGCTTTATGATCAGGCACAGTTGACCGTTGCCTACACGGACGCTTTCCTCGCGACAAAAGATGAGTTTTACGCCGAAGTTGTGCGAGATATCATAAAATATGTAAACAGAGATCTGAGACACGAATCTGGCGGATTTTACAGTGCTGAAGATGCCGACTCTTACCCGGAGTTCGGAGCTGCTCATAAGAAAGAAGGAGCGTTTTGTACATGGGAATATAAAGAACTAAAATCTCTACTGGCAGATAAGAAAATTAATTCAGTCTCGTACTTGGATGTTTTCTGCGACTACTTCAGTGTTGAAGAGGATGGAAATGTTGATCCCAGAACTGATCATCTCGGAGAACTTGCCAATCAAAACGTATTGATAATTTACGGCAGTAAGCAAGATATAACTCAGAAATACGAACTGACCATAGAGCAATTCAATCAAGTTATATCCGAGTGTGTCCAGATATTGTATGATGTGCGCCAGAAGCGGCCTCGTCCTCATTTGGACACAAAAATGCTCTGCTCTTGGAATGGCTTGATGATAGCTGGCTTAGCACAAGCTGGTCAAGGGCTGGGAGAGAAGCAATTCGTGGAAGACGCCATCAAAACTGCCGAGTTCATACAAAAACATTTGTATGATGAATCAGAAAAGTTATTATTGCATTCTTGCTATAGAGCTGAAGATGGTTCAATCGCCCAAATGTATGTTGAAATCTTTTTTGAATATCAATTCGCAGTTTAATATTTGTTCCTAAAAATTGTGTAACTGTTTTCAGTGCCGAACCGATTAAGGGTTTCCTGGACGACTACGCGTTCCTGATCAAAGGTCTGTTGGACCTGTACGAGGCGTCGCTGGACTTCCGCTGGTTGAAGTGGGCGCGCGAATTACAGCAGAAACAGAACGAACTGTTCTGGGACGACGTCCACGGCGGTTATTACACCAGTTCTGCGGATGACGCTAGTTTGGTGTTAAAGCTGAAAGAAGGTAATTTTATTACAGAAAAATCTAATAAGACTGAATTGTTATGGATAAGTAATTAAAAATATCAACATTTTTCTCGATATTATTTATCAACACTTACAATTATTAAGTTCTGTCTTGTAGATTGCGTCCGCCCGAACATATGGCTTACATTACATAATATGTGATGTGATATATATATTTTTTTTTTCTTCTGTTTCCTGCTTCGTGGCAATCTGTTGGACACAACAATAAGCCACTTTTCTGTCCGATACTAGTGCATCTGATAAGGCGTTTTAGCTTGGTGGGACACTTTTTCTGGTGGGTGTCTCAATCCATCCTGGTGAATCTGTCCCTTAAGGTTGGGACACTGTGTCTCTTCAATCTTTTATGATGTGATGTGATATGGCCTACAGTTTTCTGGTTATCTAATCTATCTATCTGGTTTATATTTACTAACACAAACTGTATTATTAGTATGTATATTTAGGTTAAGGTATTTATCTATGGGTCTTTGTTACCTGAAAATAAATATATTCTATTCTATTCTAATCCCTTGTCACATGTAATTCAGACCAAGATGGCGCCGAGCCTTCAGGTAACAGCGTGGCCTGCCACAACTTACAGCGCCTCGCAGCCTACGCAGACAAAACCGGGACCGCTGACGGTGGGAACCGAGATCGGGAGATGGCCATGACAATACTGAAGGCTTTCTCTAAGAGACTTAATGAGGCCCCCACGTCGCTTCCTGAGATGATGTCTGCGCTCATGTTTTTTAATGATTCTCCTTATAAGGTACGTTCAATACTTAGTAATTTATAGCTTTCCGACATGTGTGATGGTAACTTAAAATATAATGAGACTGTTCTAGATCCTGTTGGGCACAGCTATCTTGCAGGAGAGACTGTAAGGAAACTTTCAAAACGTGATTTATTAGTCCTCTTACCTATATTTATTGTTATTGGACGTTACATACAATACGATGGTAATGTGTCGGTATTTTCTTCTTTATCGGGGGAAGGCGTTTGTCAGTGGAAATTCACAGACCGGTAAGTTAACATAGGACAACTGTTTACCGTTAAAATAATGTCCTGACGGAGTTTTGGTGGCGGAGCGGCGGCTAGTTTTAACGGAGACTGCGTAAGGTCCAGGATATATTTATTTTAGAGCACTGCTCCCTTGCCACACCCTCATAGGCCAATGGGTCGGCAGACGGCCAAGTCAGAGATCAGACGCAATACCAACAACTTGACGTGCTCTCCGAGATGCACCTACTGGAGATGCAGTGAAACCTTTAACATTATAGTAATTCTAAAGCCTTTGCTACCCCAGGGTTATATGTGGGTGTACTGTGTGCATCTCTGCTTCAAAGCGATAATGCCGCGTTCGGATTTTGGGATTAGTGGGAACTCACGGAAGCGTCTCTCGCGGCTCGTGCTTATACGATCTTATATGCGCGTCAAAGCTCGTACGAGTTGCGCTTCGTAAAACAATAATTTGAAACCGGCCTTATGATGGCTGTAATATTTGCTGCAACATAATTATATTGTACAACTGTTTGTTTGCCCTAATTAAATAAATGTTGTTCTCGCAGGTGCTAATAGCGGGCGGCAGCTCGGACCCGCGGACACTGGAGCTGGTGCGTGTGGTGCGCTCGCGTCTGCTGCCCGGCCGCGTGCTGACCGTCGCCGACCCGGCCACTGAGTCCATCGCCGGTAACATACTTTAATGAATAAAACAACTTATTTGTATGAAATGCTTCTTCACTTACAGCCCTCGCCAAACTTTGTGACCGCCTTGAATATAGTCGCGAGTCTCTAATTTTGTGTTCTGCGCAATGCAATGAGCCTAGTTTCGGGGCGGTCACAAAGTTTGGCGCGGGCTGTACTTTGGGTTAAGTCAAAGTTCGTTTTATAGATCAGCCTTTAACACTTAAATAAGATAATAACTAAGATAAGTTCTGTAAAACCAAGATAGAAGAAGCGTTCGTTTAGAGTTTAGTCACACGCATAAACACCGCTGTAAAATTATAGACGTGATGCTATCTTAAATGAACCTCCAGACTCCAGACGGGGATCTGGCCCCGTATTCACAAACGATTCTATTCGATTTCGTTTCGTAAATTGTCTATCTCGCTTACTTTCGTAATGTCAAAAAAAATAGACATACCTACGACTTACCTATCGAATCGAAGCATTTGTGGATATGGCGCCTGGACCTTATGTTCACAAGTATTTGAAACTTCCAAACCTCAGTGATTGGTAAAATATTGCGATCCCAATATTCCTGAGTGTAACCAGATGATCATCTGGCAGCACCATCAACGGTTTGTTTCATTTTTTTTAATGTTTGTAACTGAACCATTAATATGTTCCCCAGTATTGAGCCGCATTTGGTCGGCGGGCGACGTGCCGGTAGCGTACGTGTGCCGGCGCTACGCCTGCTCGCTGCCCGTGAGCGACGCGGCACAGCTCGAGAACCTGCTCGACGAGACGCCCGCCGCGCCCCCTAACAAGAACAAATGAACTATAAGGAAAATTATCTTGTTCTGTATAATATACCCATTCACTATATTACTCATCAACTATTTATTCACTATGTATTCAAAAAGATAGACATATTATTGTTATCAATTTTATTGACAGTAGTTGATATTGTGTAGTCCTAGTTATTTTACCTCTGATCTTGCACCACTGTCAAATCACAATAACCTTTATTGTCGTTACAAAAAGGTTACTGTTGCGTGGTTGCTGTCATAGGTAAAAAAATTGTGAAGGGACTACAAAAAAGTAGTTTCTTGGTAAGCTAATATTCAATGGGGATGTTATAACAGCAATTACGATGGACATTTATAAAATTTAATTAATGTGATAATTGCGGTGAAATCGTTTTAGTGTTATTGTGCTAGTTATCAAGTCATACTAACATTACATTGTGTAGCTATTAACCTTGTCATCATGTAATATGTCAGTGTTAAAGTGTTATATATTTATATATATGGATATTTTGACGCTCGAATAGTTGACGGAGCGCTGTTGGTTCCAATATGGCGGCGTCAGTTCCAATTTTGATCCCGCACGAGAAGATCTTAGTGTATTATAGGGGGAGATCTCGTGACTGCCAGTTCTACGGTCTTTTGTAAAAGCTGAAACTTTTTCTGCGGAAGTACCATATAGGTGAAAACGATACGATAATGAAAAGTTGCCCGTGGTGGCTTTGGTATGTTAGGTACTGCCACAGAACTTTCAGCTTTTATAAAATGACGTAGATATGACAATTACCGGATTGTAGCTCATTAGTCGATAAACGCTAGTTTTGGGAGTCTCAAGACAATAGTTATTGTCATTTCAGTAATCTCTTAACGTTTAGAATATTTCATATAAATATCTAAGTATATCTCACCACTAACAGTATACTATACTATGTAGTTTGATGTAGGTAGTGTCTTTTTAAACGGATTAAAACAAAATGATTTTCATGGAGTCTTAATAGATATCAATTAAAGGATAGAAATCTCGAATGATGTAATTATCGGAAATATTTAGTCTGATGTATGTGATAGCGTAGTTTTGTCAACATGTTGGTACAATATTGTTAGGCAGAAAAATCATTTGTAGCTCGATTATTCGTAAATGCTTTCAACGATACGATCAACAATAGTTTCTGTTAATTATGTAGTTACTTAGTGACTTCTGCTTACTAGTTTATGATCGGTGGTGTATTCATTGTTAACTTATTTATTGAAAAAAAAAATGTATTTCGTCGCTACAAGCAAAATTGTTTTTATTAAATTTGTGATATTTTGTATGGAATAAATGAAAAAATACTCAAAACATTTATTTTAATTAGAACATTACTAACAGTGTCAAAAACACAAAAGATGCGGCCGCAGTCCCAGTGAAAAGGCATCATGTGCGTGTGAACTGTAACTGTAACTGCCCACTCCAAAGTGTAGATTGTTTGGAGAAAAATGGGCAAGAAACTCTATGGACACCTTATTTTTACTACATGCTTCTGATGTCAATACTCACTATCTGATGACTATACCCTGTTTGGGAGGAGAGGATTGTTAGGTAGGTAGTAAATAATAGCAGCAACACCCCCTGAAAACACTATTTTTAACCGACTTCAAAAAAGAAGGAGGTTCTCTATTCGTGTGTATGTATTTATTAAATTACTTATTTTAGGGTTTTAAATCTTACTGGCGCCACTCAGAAACGTTTAATGATTGCTTAAGCTATCACTTAGTAAAGGTTTTGACAGTTTACTGCCGCACTCAGAGAGCTTTAATGATTACTTAGGCCATCACTTACATCACTTACTGCCGCACTCAGAGAGCTTTAATGATTACTTAGGCCATTACTTAGTAAAGGTTTTGACAGTTTTGTCATACAAAAGTATGTCAAATCTTTACTAAGTGACGGCTTAAGTAATCATTAAATGTCTCTGAGTACCGCAGTCAGTAAAGGTTTTGACAGTTTTGTCATACAAAAGTATGTCAAACCTTTATTAAGTGACGGCTTAAGTAATCATTAAATATATCCGAGTACCGCAGTTAATTTTAAACCAAATGCCCTGAGTGAGAACCCTCCAGATGGGTTCACATTTTTTCCCAAATGTAATGCTAGTGCCCCACCTCGAGGGTCCACTTGCAAATATAATATATGTTGGGATGGCACATGAGCTCTATGATGTAACGGGGGTAGACAGGAATCTGTTCAGAAATATAGTTAAGAAACACGGCAGAACACAACTATTTCATTTGTTGTAATATGATCTATGCTGTCGCGCAGCCAGCTCTCGCTCTGTCAGACACCAATTATTTAATTATAGGATTCCGGTAATTTGTGGGATATTAAACACGTATAAAAAATCATTAAAATACATCAAGATTGATTTATTTGTTTGTTCATACATTTATTTCGATTACGGTTACGTCGACTATGAAGAACATATCAATTTGCAATTATTAAATTATTTATTTTAAATAATTAGACATTTATGACATAAGACAAAATATAATTGCTATGTTCAGATATTCTGCAATCAAACAGCCTCATATCAACTGTATATACTTACAAGTTTCATAATTTGATTTAAGCATATTTATATTTTTTTTTTTTTTTGCCCATATAGGTATTTAGCGGTTATAAATCAGGCCTAAACCTAGGTATATATATTGTTTTTGATCGAGGGTTGTATAAAATACATTATGAATCACAAATAAACAATCATATAATAGTGACATTGTGTCTATCGCATTATAACCATAATAATTATGGACTAATATTTCAGATACTTGTTTAGGCTCGGATCCAAATTCTAAATTAATATTAAATGCAAATAAAACTGTTTATGATACTAGCAAATGATGAAAAATATGTGGTTTATTAGATATCGAATTTATTTTTATCCAAACTTAAAGATAAGAAACTTTGCAAACCGGTATGCTTCCTGGGTATCATAAGTATTGCAAATACAAGGGAATGTAATCTACGTGAGTTTTTTTTTAAATTAAATTTTTAGTGTTACAAAAATGTACAAGACTAAGCATTTTTCGTCATTTGCTAGTACTTTCAAGCATTACAATAAAAGAAACAAATTATACCTACTTTCAGAAATGTAAATCCATACAACTAACTACATTTAATACAAGTCATAAATATTAAATATCACATTAAGCTAATGTCAGTCCAGTCATAGGTTACGAACTACTTTAATCCGCCTACGAACACACATGAGCGAAAAAATTAAACACTCGTGCACATGTCGCTAGTTAGCTACATAAATGTTTAAAATTGTTAACATAAAGTTTCATAAATAGTAACATTGAATTTAATTATACGTGTCATAAAATATGGTACAACACGTTTTTATATATTTATGTTTATATTACCCGTGGTGGGGGCGATGGGTCGGTGGTATTATTACTCCATATATTTACAGACTGGAAGGAACACAGACCGTTCTGAACCCCACGGTTCAGATTGATGAACTGAGTACGTGGTAACCGTTTGCGCATCAGTCTCCCTTCCATCCTACAATCATATCAATCATATATTTCGAATATGTTACGTTCATGCATGTTTAACCTTACATAAGGTCGCTGCGCCTGACAAGTTCCAGATGTGATTTTTGAATATGTGAAGTTCCAAATAATTTTTTAACACTGCAAAATTATTAATATCTACATATGGAATGGCTTAATAAGAACTGCCACTCGGGTCGATCTTTAGGTAAAGCTGTGCTTGTCTAGGTCGGTCTGTGGATGGGTGACCGCCCGACATACCGAGTTTCTTCCGTGCATCGGAAAGCACGTTAAGCTGTTGGTCCCGGCTGCCATATATAGATCTTTGGCAGTCGTTACAGGTAGTCAGTGACCTGAAATTCTGACATCCAGTCTTACCAAAGAGTATCGTATTACCAAGTATTAACTGGGTTGTGGAGGTCAGATAGGCAGTCGCTCCATGTAAAATACTGGTATTCAGCTGTATCCGGTTAGACTGGAAGCCGACCCCAACATAGTTGGGAAAAGGCTAGGCAGATGATGATGATATGGAATTGTTTCAACTTGTTTTTAAAAGATTTTATCAACACATCGAGAATGAAACAGAGATATTATAATATGTTCAGTACAAAAAATAAAAAATGCACATATATAATTTGGCAGACGCAGCGTCGATAAAGTACAAGCAACACAAACATAGAAGTTCTGCTTTCAAACATTTCCTAATGGGCTCAAGTGAAATGCAAATAAGAGAAAAACAGCGAGGTAGATTGAAATGTCTGTTTCGTACACCATCAGAATAATATTTTAAATGATTTCATACACACAAACACAAAATTATCTTTTACTAGGAATGATACGCAAACAGCGTTTATAGTTATTTATAATAATTCATAGTCATAGTAATATTATTTTTTAACAAATTGATAATAGTATTTTTAACGAATAATATGTTAGTTTAAATGAATAATCGTCTAAATTATATCTCGTTTTGTGACGAGTTTTGCTTAGAACTAGGGTTCGAAATTAATTTGATAATTATCCTTGCCAGCCATGATCTGTTTAATTTTTGTGTGAAATAACTTTTTCATTTTAAAAGACTTGAATTCAGTTCTGAAAATGTTGCAAAATAAAGACCTTACGTCTTTATTTCGCGACATTTTCGGAACTATCAATCTGGTCTTACATTGTAAATTAGTAATAATCAAAACTAAAAATTGTTAAGGACCGTTTTTTTTAGTTAGGCGCAAATGCGTTAAGTTTTAACGCATTTTGATACGCACTGAAACGGTTAATCGCGTTTGGATTCACTCAACTTCTAGTTAGTAGCAAGATAATTATCACATCGAACTCCGCTTGGAACATACTTGATAAATACTAACACCTAATACATTATTGAATGTACACATCATGGAGTCAAATAAAAACTTGTAGAAGTTAACTTTTAATAAGAATAAGAAGAGTTCAAAACTAAAGTCAAACCAGCTTAGTGAAGCTAGGTGTATATTAGGGATCGAATATTCAGATGCATGTTTACCTAAAGTACATTTTTTTGCCCTGCAAAGGGTACACGAGTGTGGGAGCGATTTCTTATAAAATATTTTTTTACAGATTTCGTGGGTTTCATAAAAAAAACATTAAGTGTATTTAAAATTTAGTAAATTTAGTAGGTACTCCTAAGTTCTTATAATAAATACTTCAATCAAAATCCTTTAACTTAAAATTTTGCTGCTGAATTTCAAATTCGAATACATACAATCATATGGAAAATATGACTGGGCTTATAACAATGATTATTTTGATACTCGGACTCCATACTAGTCAACACTCAAATGTTAGGTAAATATCCATTCGAATATTCGATCTCTAGTAATAATAAATAGCCTATTTATAGCTCAATAAAGCGCACAGTAACATTCAAGACGAGAAGTCACCAGAAATGTTATGTAAGTAATAGAATATGTTCAACAATTTAGCGTACATTACCATTGATAGTGATTTATATTAATATTACATTAAAGCTTAAAACTAACAAATTCGTGAATGATTCCGAAGAAAACATCGAACATGATGATCATTGAGACATCTTTCAAACATCTACACTAATATCACGAGGGGAGATGACTTATATTTTATTTGTTTCTAAACAAAACCTTATCCTTCTTGTATATACATAATACATACATATAGGAAAATTTAAGAGACGTGATGCGTTCGCATCAGATACAAAGTAATGACTAAATAATTTGTAAAACGATTTACTTGAATCGCTTTAAGAAGCGTCGCAGTCATACTCCAGAACAGTCTTGTGATAGAAGAGCAAATACCTGGAAAAGGAAAAAGGTTTTACTTATAATGAGAAAAAAAAGATGAGAAACATTCTGCTATATTTCGTTTATGACCGCCATGGGTATGGTTTCCATACTAAGATGCCCAATGACCTTTACATAAATACAGTTTATTCCATAGCCCAAGAAAATGATAATAATATTTTATTAATAATGTTATAAATGGTGTGGTATTCGTTATTGCATCAACTTACCCTTCGCTATCCAAAACCTCACGCAGCGAAGCGCGAGTGATCATGTGGTCGTCACACTTGAACCAGCTGCCCTTCATCTGGCGCACATAAGCGGTGTAGTGACCGGCGTCCAGCGAGCCCACGTGGTTCACCACAGCGAACAGCGAGTAGCGGTTGTCTTCACAGACACCCTCGGGAGCATTGTTGTTGTCAGCACCAACGTCCACCGCCCGGCGGTGAGACGACATAAACGGAGTCATGTCTATCTCAGCCGGAAACGACACGAAGGCATTAATTTTCCTATCAATCTGTGAAGAGTGCTCAAAACGCTTCAGGTGGAAACTAGCCACTATAGGCAATGTTTCTAGGGTCAGTTGTTTAGTGGACTCCCGGTAACATCGGCAGTTTGAGCACTTTATTTTAGCGCCGGATCCGAGATGCTCGGCCCGAGTGAAGCGCTCGAGGCAGGCCGCGAGCGAGCCAGGCCCGGCCACGTCCAGACTGATATCCCAGAACGGGTCGATGGTTGTGGACACTCCGTGGCATGAAGTGCACACCACATCACTCTGAAGACCGCCGGTAAAGATTTGGTCGATGATGCAGTTGCAGCGACCGTTTTCCTTTTTCTCGCCATTTTCGTCTACCCCATTCATGCAGTGTCTGGAAACCAAAACACAGACACGTAAACAAAGTGCCCCAAAAATAAATTAAGAACACGATAGTATAAGTAAAATGTCAGTTTTGAGACACCTACCTATGCAGCACATCAAGGGTTGCTATGAAAAATTCATGAGCGTCCTGCTGTTCGTACCCGGCTAGATGACGTGCATGCGTCCATATCAGATGCAAGAGACGATGCAGGGTTAGAGGTGTCTTTGCACCGGAGTAGAACTCCTAAAGAAAAAAAAAACAAAAATACATAAAAGAAATAGTACCTATGAGTCAAAAGCTCAAAGCTCGTTATTGATTTCCCGGTAGGCGAGGCTATAAATAAATGCACCACCTAGTTACGCAGCTGTTTCGAACAAAGAAGTTTCTCAGAGAAGGGTGGCTACGTTACGTAAACGAATTTCTACAAAACGTGACACGTTTATGAATTTATTTCGCGCAGACTTACCTGAAAGAGTTTGGAAACCTCACAAACGAGGCATTTTCCCGACCCCTGTGCTTTGCATTTGTGTTTCTCTCCCAGAAAATAGTCACGTAACAGCGGAGTGTGGATCAATGTCTGAAACATTTTTTTATTTTATTACATAACATATTGAAAGTCGCTTAGAGAAGCATAGTCTCTAGCGTTCTGTTCAAGATCTGCAAAACATTCTAATCCAATAATAAACACCTTTATTTCATCAATGGAACACGATTTACAATAGATTTCGTAACAGCATATAGACGTGTACTAGGACAAGTGCGTTAGATGGCCTTGCGGTGGGCCCGATGAGGCACAAGACCTAGTTTTTCTTCAACAAGCCCTTCACTAACTGTTTTTGACGAGACGAGTATTAGTAAATGATCAGGATTTTATACAGATTTTGATTATGCGTCTACAGGAATAGGAATAATATGAAATATTCCTAGTATTTTTAGCTTTCGATTGTCGACCTTATAATTACTGGCGGACAATATACAAAATATTACGTTTTCCTGTAACATCGTAATTGAGGCATTGTCTTATTTATTTACGACGCAAACCCGTACTAAGCTAATCGATCGACCATTTAGATGACTGGACTCGAAAGGCCTTCCAATGGCTACCCCTACTTATTTCTTAGGAACTAACTTAAGTCAAATTATCACGTTAATTAGAAGCAAACAAGTCAATCAGCTGTTCACACTCCTCTGCCTTTATAGCCATGAACAGCTAATTGAATGTGTCAAACGAGACGTTAAAGCTTCATAAAAATTATACTGAGCCCATCAGATATTCAATCAACCGAAAAGATCAATAAAAAGCTTCAAGTAAAATGTATTTTGCTGCGTAGTTATACCTACTTCTATGAAGAGAACTTTACTATTTGCAATTTAAATTGCTAATGCGTTGTTTCCGACCAAGATTGTAGAAGAGGAAATTTTAATCCCGTGTGAGGGGGCAATTGGCGATGGTGGAATCGTTATCTTGTGACAGGCATCTTTCAAAACATGTTGTTGCAGAGTTTAGATGGATATTTAATGTTTTATGAACATTACTATTTTGCGTCCATGACATCACCAACTACTGGTCCAGTTGAAAACCAGCGTCGGGCTCTGCCTGCTCGGCAGTTTGCAGAACCGGGCCTGTTTGCAGTTTGGCACAGCCACACAATGTTTTTTTTTTGTTTCCACATTTTTATTTTATTTTTAGTTGTGTGCACTTGTGGCATGTGCCAAATACATACAATCATGTTTTCTATTTTCTATGTTAATATTTTTCTCAAATAGCAAATAGTTGTGGTACGATAGTACAGTCGAACAAGCTAATAATACATACAGAGATCTTTATCATTTCTAGTACACTGAAAATATTGGTTGCAATTTTGTTTTCTTAAGTGTTTGGCACTAAGCAACTGATGCAAAACGCTGTATCGTTTGACATCAGTGTCTAAATTTATCTGTACAATCTTAAAAATAAATAAAAGTTAGCTGGCTGTATACTTATTAGCTTGTTCGACTGTACCACCAGGTCCCATATCATCCTACCTCAAACCAACAAGTTAGTATGTCGTACTGACCTGCACAATGCAGTTCATGAAGCAAGTAGAGCCCAGGTTCTGCAGGCCTCGCAGCCCGATAGTGGTGTGAGGACTGATAAGTCGTCGCTTGCGCAGGCGACGCAACGCCATGGCTTCGTTGCTGTTTGGAAGCCATGGCATAAATGGCACACTGATGCCAAGTGATCTGGTTGAGAAATAGGGAAGAGATAAATCTATAATTTCCCCTAAAAAAGTAACAACAATTATTAAAAAAAAAATATTGCAAAAAAAAAACTGACTTCAAAAACACAAAAAAGTGAAAAAAATAACAATGTCACAAAAAAGTGAAATTTAAACTTCAGAAGAAAAATCAGCTTCTGAAGTCGGTGACATTTGTTTGTTTGATGATTTTTCTTCTGAAGTTTATTTTGCACTATTTTGTGATATTGTTTTTTTCATCTTTTTGTGTTTTTGAAGCCAGTTTTATTTGCAAAAAAGTTTTTTTTTATTTTTCCATTTTTAGTTGTATTAGGTATCCTACACTACTTTAGTTGTATTAGCTATTTACTATGCATTTAATATTTAACCAAAGATTCCTTTATTATTGCTTTCAACTCTAACTATTGAGGAGTAGTAAGTACCTTCCAGAATCAGTTCACCTAGATAACCTGAAAGAATACAACCGTATATATATACGTCCCCATAATATTTTATTATAGAATTATGCTTCGTTAAGGAATTGTACCTTCCATCATCAAAAAAAAAGCACGAAACTCGTAACACGCAACCCTCAAATTTTATAGGCACTGTAACGAGTCTTTTAAGCCTGTTACATACTATTGAATTCTTTGCTTTGATTTGTAGGCTCTAATGGTGGTGTTGCCTTATGAAAATTCATTTTTTGGTTGATTTGGATTCGTGAAGTGGTCACACTGAGTTTTATTTTCGATGCTGTCAAATTGACTTTGACATATCTTGCTTTTCGACCTACAGCCTGGAATCCATGGAGTGATTTTTGAGCGCTCCAATAAAATCTCAAAATATAACTTGAGATGGGCGGCATCTAGTCCCTAATTATGTGGTAGCCGATTGCCCTGGTCATGATCCTAATTGGATAGCCTTTATTTTTTAAGGATCTTTTAACTTCATTTTATAATTATTTGCTTGGATTCATTCATCTACTGATGACCACATTTTGATTTTTGGAAGAAACGGTGAGTTTAATTGTATATTGCTCGTAACCACCATTCAATCGCCATTTTTTATCCGCTAACGATTATTCATGTTTGTTTTCAGCCACAAGGCGTTTTTTTTCCATATTACTTAAATTTTTGAACGCACGCCCCTACCAAAATGCAAAATCTTGGACCGCCGTTGGCAATCTCGGCGAATATCACCAAGATGCTCTTGGATAATCCATCAGGTTCCTAATTTAGTCGACGGAGTTTGGTATGGTTTATAAACATAACTTTAATTTATTTTAAAAAGTGCAATAATGACAGGTCTTAGAATAACAGCGATGTCATCTTAATTTTACACATCAGAGCTGTTAGCTTTAGAATTAGAAAGGAATTTTCAAACCAGCAGCCTTCGGGTAATAAAGTCGTTCTTACTTTTCATGATTGATTTTTATTGATGCCTTCCCGCTTGAAGATTAAAAGTCTCAAGCTCCCGCAGGTAAGTCTATCCTTGGCATAGTTTTGTGTGTACTCCAGGCGCCCGAATTTTCACTTTTACTTATTTTTATTTGGAGCACACCACACAGTTTAATTTCATTCATCTCACTCTCACTCTCACTCTCTTCTCACACACTCTTTTTTTTTTATTATTACAATTGTCGCTCAGCGAACAGGGACTTGAAGTAGGTTTGTCTGGTACCTATATACTGTCATTATTGCACAATTATTAAATAACTTATGAGTCTATTGTTTGCATTAGTTTGTTCTACATTGTTACTTCAATAACTTTGTGTTTATTTTAATTTTTGACTCATAAGTAGTAAGTACTTAACCTAATTTGGTGAATCTTTGTAAACAATATTTGGTGTTTACTTATTGATAATTTTGTTTATTGACCTGTTTGTTTTAATAACATGTTTTTTTCTTAGCAAAACCAACAGAAATGTATAGCATTGACCGTGTTTTGTTGTTCTCAACAGTAAAGTTATTTTAAAAACTAAGTTTAACTTTTAAAGAAAATAATTTAATCTAATTGTAAGTACAATATTGTACATTTAATTTATCTAGATTTAAGCTGCTTGTAAGTGATTATTGCACTTTTAAAACGATAAAATTAACTTAGTAATTTTTCATGGGAATACCACATTGACTTCAATACTTAACCTCAAACTTGAGAATTTATTTTCAAACTTTTAACTTTTTGAAATTTAGTTTTTGCTTTTCGTTTGCTATTCGCCTTGCTGTTTGTTAGTCATGGACAAGGGAGTTCAGTCTCCGCCGCTTCAGGATTCGGGTGATGTCGATACCTGTACTGCTGTTGATGCTTATGCTCTCAGTTAATATCATAGGAATTCTACCTAAAACTTATTCTGGTCATAGATACATACTTTCGGTTGTAGACGTTTTTACTAAATATTGCTGGTTCTTTCCAATGATCAATGCTACCACTAGAGTAATTTGTAAACATTTTGATAAAGAAATATTTCTCAAATTTGGTTGTCCAAAAATAGTAGTTTGTGACAATGGAACTCAATTTACTTCAAAACATTTTGTAGATTTTTTGAAAGGTTTTAATATAACCAAAATATTTTATAATACTTTGTATACACCTCAAAATAACCCTGTTGAGAGATATAATAAAACGGTCGAAACCTGCATATCGTGTTTTGTTAAAGATGATCATAGAACTTGGTCAAGTTTTTTGCCCAATGTTCAATTGGCTTTAAATAATAGTGTAAACCTTGCTACTGAGTTTACTCCTAACTTTCTGATGTTTGGTAGGGAGCTTATTCTTGATGCGTCATTACATCACTTTAGTAGTTCTGTTGATAACTTATCTCAACTAGAAATTTCAAATAGGAATGCTTATGCAGTTTCTCTTAATTCACTTAGTGATATTTTTGTTAAAGTTCAAGCTTACTTGTTAAAGGGGTATAAGCGAAATGCCGCTTATTATAATAAAGGTCGGAAAGTCATTTCTTTTGGTGTGGGTGATATGGTGTGGAGAAGAAGTTTTGTTCAATCTCATGCTCCTGCATATTTTTCAGCTAAGCTTGCACCTAAGTTTGTAAAGTGTAAAATAACTGAAAAGGTTTCGGATAACGTTTATGTTTTGAAAGATTTAAATAAAGGTTCAGTGGGACGTTATCATGTTAAAGATATTATTAAATTTTAATTTGGTTTCCAAGTGTTAGTCTTGATTTTGATAAATTCTGTTTGAAGGCTGCTTTTGATAGTGTGATGTACGAGGGGATGGATGATAGGTTATCAGCGATTTGAAAGATGTATGTTAGGTAACTTCTTATAAATTTATTGAATTTGAATTCTTAACATTCTAAAAATAAAACTTAGGCCATTTTTGTTAATTAAATACAATTTTTTTCCACACTAAATGTTTTTCACACCGAAGGATCTTATTTTATGTTTTGTTCGTTTTTGTTGGATTGTATAAGATCTTATTTTTTTAAGGGTAACCTTTTATAGGGTCATTCTGTAACCTTTGTTACAAAATGCCTTATTATTTTTTGAATCTTGGTGTAACTTTTGACCTTGATTTCGACTCTTTTTTCCATTGTGCTCGGAAAGTCGGTGGTGTTGTGCCGATCACAATGTGGGATTTCGGCCCCGGCCATATTTTTCCCTTTTTCCCTTGTGTTGGACATTGTTGTTCCAATCACAATGCAGGATTTTTTTTTTGACTTTCGTCATTCTTTTTCTTTGCGTTCGGAAGTTCGGTGGTGATGTGCCGATCGCATTGTGAAACCTTGGCTTTCGCCTTTTCGTTATTGAGATTTCTCATTGGAGATCTCAATGATTTTTTGTGTTTGTCTGTGTTTGGGAGATTGGTAGTGTTGAGCCAGTCACAGCAACATTCTTTTACAGCTATTGTGCTCGGGAATTCGGTGGTGATGAGCCGATCACAGTACGCTTTCCTTTGTTTCGTTGCAGGTTGTGCCTGTAACAATATTTTAAATAAGGTCTTTCAGCTTTATTTAAAAAACTTGTTTGGTGTTTAAAATTTTTTTGGATTGTTGGATACGGAGTTAGTCAGTGGCAATAGAGCCTAACTGCACTCATAGAGATGGTAGAGTTGGAAGCAGTTGACATAGTAGTCAGTGGCGATAGTGCCTAACTGCACTCAAAGTTGTACTGTTCCAAGTGGTTTGAAATTTTTAGTCAGTGGCGATGGTGCCTAACTGCACTAAAAATTGTAGTTTGTATTGGTAAATTGTTCGAATTCGTTTGAAATTTGTAGTCAGTGGCGATGGTGCCTAACTGCACTGTTTTGGAGTTTAGAAGCGCTAAGAGATTTCTCTCTTCGTTTCATTTAACAAGTTTTTATAACTTATAATTTTTTCTGTTTTTCACATATTTCATTTTTGACTTTTTGTCATTTGCATGTTTTTACTTTTATTAAATTCTTGAGACCTTGTCGTTTGACATTTTCAGAATTCATTTACACTTTGAATCTTTTATGATTCTTTTCTTTTTTTGGGAATTAGAAAGTTGTTAAGACTGGTCTATTGTGTTGAAGATTTCTTTCTAATAAAAGAAAGTTCCTTTCTTTTATTTTCGGGGAGGGATGTAATGTAACGAGTCTTTTAAGCCTGTTACATACTATTGAATTCTTTGCTTTGATTTGTAGGCTCTAATGGTGGTGTTGCCTTATGAAAATTCATTTTTTGGTTGATTTGGATTCGTGAAGTGGTCACACTGAGTTTTATTTTCGATGCTGTCAAATTGACTTTGACATATCTTGCTTTTCGACCTACAGCCTGGAATCCATGGAGTGATTTTTGAGCGCTCCAATAAAATCTCAAAATATAACTTGAGATGGGCGGCATCTAGTCCCTAATTATGTGGTAGCCGATTGCCCTGGTCATGATCCTAATTGGATAGCCTTTATTTTTTAAGGATCTTTTAACTTCATTTTATAATTATTTGCTTGGATTCATTCATCTACTGATGACCACATTTTGATTTTTGGAAGAAACGGTGAGTTTAATTGTATATTGCTCGTAACCACCATTCAATCGCCATTTTTTATCCGCTAACGATTATTCATGTTTGTTTTCAGCCACAAGGCGTTTTTTTTCCATATTACTTAAATTTTTGAACGCACGCCCCTACCAAAATGCAAAATCTTGGACCGCCGTTGGCAATCTCGGCGAATATCACCAAGATGCTCTTGGATAATCCATCAGGTTCCTAATTTAGTCGACGGAGTTTGGTATGGTTTATAAACATAACTTTAATTTATTTTAAAAAGTGCAATAATGACAGGTCTTAGAATAACAGCGATGTCATCTTAATTTTACACATCAGAGCTGTTAGCTTTAGAATTAGAAAGGAATTTTCAAACCAGCAGCCTTCGGGTAATAAAGTCGTTCTTACTTTTCATGATTGATTTTTATTGATGCCTTCCCGCTTGAAGATTAAAAGTCTCAAGCTCCCGCAGGTAAGTCTATCCTTGGCATAGTTTTGTGTGTACTCCAGGCGCCCGAATTTTCACTTTTACTTATTTTTATTTGGAGCACACCACACAGTTTAATTTCATTCATCTCACTCTCACTCTCACTCTCTTCTCACACACTCTTTTTTTTTTATTATTACAGCACGTACCTATAAAATTTGAGGGTTGCCCTAGATTTCTCTGGGATGCCATCATCATCAGGTTAACCTAATAGCCTGAAAGAATACAACTATCGTTCCATAAGTACATATAATTTTTAAAGAATTTTCATCAGCGCATCCACATGAGATTATGATTATTATTGTTTTTTTTTTCAGACGCAAATACATGAACAGCTTTAGACAATATATGGAAAATGTAAAGTGCCTATAAAATTTGAGAGTTGTCTTCGATTTCCCTGGGATCCCATCCATCAGAACCTGACTTGGTGACAATGGGACTACCTCGGGAGTGTACTCTTTTGAATACAAAAAGAATTTTGAAAATCGGTTCATTAGTGACAGAGATATCCGATAACAAACATACAAAAAAAAATACAGACAAATTGAGAACCTCCTACTTTTTGGAAGTTGGTTAATAAATTGTATGGTACCATCAGTTTTTAATGTTTCAAGAATAAAATGCCTCCAATCTTTATCTGAACCTTTGTGATGTATCAGAATAACATTTAATATTGAACTATAAATCATATTTTCCTTAATATGACATGCACTATGAACAATAATACAATGATAATTGTACATACTTAGCTTCTTTGAGTCTGTGAGTCACACCAATCTCAGTCAGTTCCCGATCATATATGTAATCTTGGCACTGAGCACAATAGATGTTTCCATAACTGAGGTCCACATACAGGAAGTGCTTTTTGGTTTTTGAATGGTCTTGAATGTGGCCTGCATAGCAGGCGAAGAAGATGCAATGCAGGCACGAGTGCATGCGAGGGCCGGGCAGGCCACAGGTGAAGCATACACATGATGTTGCCTGAAATACATGTAGGTTTGTTGTGGGTGTTTTCAGCTTAACTAGTGTTTTGATTGTGTTAAAATATAAGTTTTAGAAACCCTCCACATTTGCTGGAGGTCAATACAGAGGTTAAGTTGAAGTCATTGTTCTCTAACATTGACAAATAACCTGTTTGAGATTAAAGGTGGATTTTTTAATTTATACTATTTCCAGTTAAATAAAACTATTATTATTTGATTTTAAATCAAAATATTGAACAGGGTATCCGAAGCAATTTCAAAAGTTTAATACTTTTAAACTTGTCAAAATAGACCAAACCATTATCTAAATAAATGTGTTATTTCTTTGCTATTCTGCAGATTAATTTGGTTGGTTCCAGAAAAGAAGCAATCCATTATGGTTCTCTTACTTATTAGCTACAGTATCTGTAAATACCATTTAATTTTACAATTATAAAATACTTTTGGCTATCCCATAGGCCGAAAAAAAAAAAATTATGTGTATTTAGAAAGTAGCAAGCTATTGAAAGTGTAACAGGTCATGGAATTTTTTTACAGCAGTTCGACAATAATGAACAAGCTTGTTTGACTGTGCAGTGTGTGAGTTTGTAATCATACTGGACATTTCTAAATGTTCAATTGATTAAATAGTAAGGAGGCTTTGCCAACTACATGTTTAGATTGCAAGATGTTCTCAACAATCCTTTGTGTTTGTTCATAAATGGTCAAAGATAGAAACAACTTAAACACAAGGTTAAATGTAAAACATTTTAATTATTTGTTTGATATTCACTTGATTGATATTGATTGACTGCAAACATGTACCAATCAGAGAAGTTATTTAATCACGCGACAACGACAATACAATACTACCAAACAGCTGTTATGAGGTCAAAGATCACTAATCAGCTGATCACGAATTGAAATCGGCCATATGAGAGACAAATCCAATTTTCCTGTTTCAACGAAAGGAGATACCACTGTAATCCCTATGTAATGCCAAGCGATATGATAAAAATCAATGTAGTACAATTTGCGACGCGTAAAAAGGTCATAAACGCACAAAGTACTGCGCTCTAGTTCTATTACGTGAAAACTTACCTTGTATCTCCTTGCTTCGTAAGACGTGCATGACACAAAAAATGCATGCACAATTTTATACGGGTTTGTACCCTTTGCAGCCTTAAAATTATTCAAGTGTATACAACCATTGTCATTCATTATTTGGCTTGAGAAATACACCGGCTAGTCAAATGATGTCTACTTCGGACGCTACACAATTAAAATAAAAGCATTATTGTAGTCAAACACTAACACAATTTGTTTGATGGTAAATTAAAAAGGAACTTTACGAAAGATGTCCCCAGATTATTACTACAAATATTTGTATTAACTACACAGATTGAAATACAGCAATGGATGGGGGCGTGTTCTTCGTTTTCGTAAAATACGCAACAACGCAACTCCAAGCGCAGCTGACTATTGTGATTTAAGCAAGGAACTCATTTGTGTCACCTCTTGACTTAACAGCACAGATTATGTGCATTTATTGGTTAATCATATGTTTTTCAGATTTTTAGCCAATAGCGAGCAGTTTCTTATTTGTCTATTCAAAAGTGTTGCGAGTCTGTTCCGAGCTCAATTAAAGAATTTTCATGAGATTTTGTTTATTTTGATTTTAAAATAATGATATTCTCGGCAGCTGAAATAATAAATCAAGGTATGCCATGTATGTGTATTACATCCCGCCGCGCCGGGGCTGCGGGTTTTTAGAAAGAGATACCGCGGCCTCGGCACAAGGGCTAAGGAGTAGAAGCACAAGAGAGAGGAGTTATTTCATGATTTCCAACCCCAAAAAAAACGTTTTTGCATTTACAGACAGTGGTAAAGGTAAAATCATAGACATAATAAAAAGTATGGATATGGACTGGACATACCTACAAAAAAAAAGGTGCATAAATACATATATGTCTATCATAAATACCTACAACCTAGAACGGTACTCAAAATGGCTGCCAATGCTAGGGTTGTGTCAATCATGGAACATATTATTACTGTAACGAGTATCGATACTAGTACTACTTAATTGTATTACGAGTATTAGTATACAGGGTGTAAATCAACCCATCACACACCCGTCAACTAAGCATTCTGTACATCAATCTACCCCTACGCAAAAATTTTTGCTGGGAAACGACTTTTTTTTTTGGGGTCAAAAATCACATTTTACGGTAAAACTCAAAGTAGCACCCTTAAAACATTGTGCTAGTATATGCTTTGAATAGTAAACGGGTCATGGAGGTAATTTAAGTAAAGTTATAACCTAAAAAACTAGTATTTACAAAAACAGGTGTAAAAAATTTTGGAACTTTGACCCCCATTTTCTCCGTAACTAGGAGGTTCCCAGGTATGGTCTAGAACAAAAAAATGGTCGCAGTGGTCGGGAGAACAGGTTCCCTTTTTTTTTTTTTTTTTTTTTTTTGGGGTGTGGGAAATCATCAAATAAACCCTCCCGCTCTTGGGCAGAGCGAAAGGGAGTGTCAGACTTCTACTGACTAAAAACCACCCATGTTCCTTCTTCGCCCTTCATGTCGAGGTCGCGGTATTCCTTGCGAACAACCCGCAGCCTCGGCAGGACCCGCAGCCTCGGCAGGACCCGCAGCCTCGGCAGGACCCGCAGCCTCGGCAGGAGAACAGGTGCCCTTCGTTTGCGTTAAAGGTACTTTTACACCCTATATTTCATTGTATCAGTGTCAGGCTGTATGATAAATAAAATCAGATTCGCGACTGTAACAAATGTGACTTTACTGATTAATAATGATTAAAATCACCAATACAATCATCTCAGTTTATATAGCTTCCTTGAATGCCTTTTTCATCAAATAGTCACTCAAGGAAGTTTAATGAAAGGCAAATTGCAAAAAACGTAAGAAAATTCGAATTTCGTGGGCTACCTTGGAGCATCAACCTTAATTTAGACGTGAAATGTATTGTTGAAAAAACAAGATGGTGGCATCAGTTCCTACTTTACCCACATATTTTTCCTTTTGTCTATACTTCTTCCATGCAAAGCATGAAAGTAATTAGTTCTCCGTGCAACTGCAAAATTCTTACTGGTTGACAATAAAAAAAGTCATTCAACTATTACTTTTAATCTCTTTGGCAGTAACAATTTGACATAACAGGTGTCATATAAGCGGCTAAATATAAAATATACCTTAAATCTATTGAAACGTTCAAGCAGCAACATCCTTAACTTAGCCGCATAATAGTCGATAAAAAATAGAGGTGTCAATTGCTGGGATGATGAGGACCATCACTATCACGTGATACCCACTCAATGTGGCCCATTATCTTATAGGAGCGAGGAGGCTGGCTGGAAATGGAGATTATTATTTATAGTCCAAAAGAGCAAGTAAGTTTCCAAACGAGAAACGAAATTAAAGCAAGTCCATTTCACGAAAGAAGTCCCGCGGACAATTGTGGAACTAAATTTAACAGATCGGCCATGTTGTCGTTTGTCGATGTTATCAAGGTGCGTTTGTTGTGGTAGATATTTTGTGAGTTTATTATTGGATAATGCGTTATAAGGTTTATTTACGATGCCAAAAGTTGTGAAACAACATTATGTCGCGCGACATACAGCGCTGCGTCTAGCGTCTGCGGGACTTCTTTCGTGAAATGGACTTTAGAAACAGATTGACAAGACTTGAAAATTATTAACTGTCAATGTCAGTTTGAAAGATTGGCGTGGCGTAGGTTTATGCAATACAATAGATAGCTGTGGCGCTGTAGTGTAGTAAATAAATATGGCGGCTACACAGTTTAGAACGATGTAAACTTTTGTTTACTGTTTTCTAAATATTTTGAGAAATGTTAAGTGAATTTGAAAATTTGTCCCTTGGAGGAAACAATGCTGCGAGTAATCATGGTGATCCTTTCACTCATACCGGTAATTAGGCCTCATTTCTATTGTAGACGTAGAACAAGTTGTTTTCCAATTATAACATGACCTCAATGGCTAGGTTTTTATTACTGCAGGATATATATGGTTACTGTACCGTTGTTTTCAGAGTTGACACCTGAGCAGCAAAAGACATTGATAGATATAAGGCGCCGAAAAACAGAATTGCTGTTGGAAATTCAGGTGAGTGAAACATCGAATTGCTTGGCTTCACTCCCTCCCTGGCAATCTGATAATTTTATTAACTCTATGAGCTATGAGTGAGCAACACACAAACATTCCTTAGATCCTTATCAATATGTAAGTCATAACATTCAAGATATGTGTAGAAGAGAGTTAGTAGAGGTATGAAGTCATTGCATATTGTGTTGTTTTGGTTAATGTTGTTATGTTATGACTCAGTGTCCTCGAGCAGAGGGTGATATGCTGAACTTAAAACCTTTTTTGAAGATAGTTCTTGGTGTTTTCAAGCCTATTCAACAGGGTTTTCTGGTTTTTTTTTAATTTGTGTAACTATGTTAAAAACATTACTTAATTATGACACCATGTTATCTTCTATCAATCATTGTGATTTCAGTGGTCTTGTTGGTCAAGTTAAAGTTTTATTGAGTTTTTAATCATGAATTCTGGAGTAGCAGCTCAGTCTCTGGTTTTGGCCTGTTTGATGGCTTTAAACTTGTCTGTTTAACATGGGCTTTAGATAAACAAACACATTATGAGTGTAGAATATACACACCTCTAATTAAATACATGCCTAGTGTTTCATTATGATTATTTATAATTTAAGATATGTATCAGGAAATTAACAGCACACATTTAAATCAATATCAGACCATCATTAACCGACTTCCATGTCCTTTGATGTGTAGTTGAGTGTGATTATCCTTTTAGCTGCCAATTGAGAACTAGACAAGCTATTTTACTACTCTCTCTTTGTGTTCACGCTGCTTTAACTGCAAACCATTCCAAAAAAAAATTCATACAAATACATCACGGCTTATAAAACCTGTTGCAGTAAAAAGATACACACATCATCACTATCAAGGGATATTCCATATTTTTTGCATAACTTTAAAAGTTCTGGTCATTAGTGGTCATTTCATAAGATTTACAGTCATTTTTGTTACTGGCATATTTATTTACTGTATTCCAAATTCAATGGAGACTACATAATTGTTACTAACCACGCGCTTTGGACATACAGTAGTGGACAAAGCTTCATATCAAGATTGTGACCTGGCTTGCGAGATACTGACAAGGTGGCAGAGCAGGCCACACTGTTTCGAGTAGTTACTGCCAGACAAGATTGACTTTTACTAATTACGGCGAGAAGACAACCAAATGCTTCCAGCTGGGCAATTGATTTTGAACTTACAGTTTGGAAACCAGCATCCTGTTAGCAACCAAACAGTTAGGAGGACGCTGCATGGAGTCAAACTTCGCGTTCGTACACCACTTCAGATACGCGCGCTTAAGGTGAATGCTCCAACTAGCCCGCGAAATTCAAATTTTCTTACGTTTTTTGCAATTTGCAGGCCAATGCTAGTTTGTATGTTGTTTGTATTTTAATCAACATACAAACTAGCACTGGCCTGTATTCACCTTAACTACGACGAGGCAATCGCGGAAATATGAAGGCATTTAGGCATATTAAGATTTGGCTTGTAATGATCGCCAATGGTCTAGGAGTTATCTTCAGATGAATACTGGTTTGGCTTCCATCTAGAATTCTAGATACGCAAAGAATACGTGTTTGGGGAACACCTGGTCGTTAGAGCTGCCTGCGAAATCCTAAGGAAGTTCTTCCATATAAAGGTGAAAAAGCTATGTTAAGTACGGGATATCTCTAGTTTGTCCTACGACACTGATTGCAAATGCTTCATGATTGTATGCTTATGCATTATAATGGCCGCTCACATACCGCTCGTACAGTAACTCAGTGGCTACAGCAACATCATGTTGTGGCCCTAGACTGGCCTACACAGTCCCCAGATTTAATACTATTGACACACGCGTGTGATGCTCCAACGAAAGGCTTTACGAATTTCTCTCAGAAATCTGCTGACGCACAGTTCATTTTTTTATTAATCTTCGTCGAATCTTTTCCCACAAGGCACACAATTGGTAAATTCGTTTTGACCATGAAACATCGTTGCAGATGTGTAATAATTTGATAAACATTCGAAGTGCTCTTACAGATTATTAATATTTGTATAAAAATGATTGCGCGATCGTGTTAACTAAAATATCCCTAGATTGTGTTTATGTGTGTACTTGACTCCCTAATACATAAAATTGTTACTATCGCATTCCCGAAATTAAAACGACAAATGCGTAACATTTTACCGAGTACCCAGTACAAGCCAGTAAAAAATACGTTTAGAGAATTTCTGTTGGCTGCCGTGTAGTCTCTTCAAATCGGTCTTCGGTAGAGGTGCTTTCCCTAAAGCTCTTGACCGCAGAGTTATACTGGGGGACAGTTATTTCTTGGGGTGTTATTAGTATAGTTATTAAGGGTGGACTGAATTGGATGCTCAGGCTCAATAGATTGAGGCACATCCTTACATGGTTAAGGTGTTCACATACTACCCCAGAACTCAGTCAGTCTGATGTGAATATGATCCTCAGTACCGGGCCGAGCTCAGAACCCTGAGGTACACCGGCTAATATATTTTATATTACGAAGTTAATGAACATTTCGCTCTATCTATCTATCTATCACTACACATTATAAAATAAAGTCCGCCGCGTCTGTCTGTCTGTTCGCGATAAACTCAATAACTACTGCACCGATTTTCATGCCGTTTTCACCAATGGATAGAGTAGAAGGTTTTAGTATATAATTTGTAAAGTTAAGACATCAGACACAGGCGAAGCCGCGGGCAAAAGCTAGTTTATAATAAAATGGTCACATCCTATTTATTAGCTATTCTGCATGTTGTTAGGACCAAATTTTGGCATTTTAACTCTTCATATTTCGATTTCAACACTTTTTGGAAGACAGTGTTTATTAATATTATATGTAGTTTCATGATGTCGCATGTCGTGAGGAAAGTTTTGAGTATGGATGAGTATATGAGTAGAGGAAGACCAAAGCAACGATGGATGGTCTGTGTGAAGCATGATATGGCAAGAAAAGAGGTGCCTCATAAAATGACGAGTAATAGAGAAGTACGGAAGAAGACGACATGATGCGCCAACCCTTAAAGAATTGCGGTAAGGGCAAGAGAATGGTGATAGTTGCATGATGTTTTTTTTTGCTATTTTTGGTACGCTTGAAGAAATCTGATAGTGACGCCAGTGACTAAAAAGTTGTATGGTAATCGGTGGGCACTCGATGCGGAGGAACGAGGATAAAGTCGTAAGGAAAGTTTTGAGTATGAATGCGGATTATTATACGAATAAAGAAAGATCAAAAAAACGATGGATAGAATGAAGGATGGTATGGCTAGTAAGAAGGTGACGGTAGGTGAAGGTGAAAGTATGAAAGCAGAAGACATACGGCGCCGACACAATACATTGGGATAAGGACAGGAAAATAAGGAATGACTATACTTTGGTAGACTTTGATTGTGCTTATCGTGTATTTTTTTTTTCAAGCGGAATCATTATTTATATTTTTTTGGGATTTAATTTTAACACAAGCAGTTTAAATTTGTTTTACTGCAATGCGGACCGAAAATCTCATATTGTTGTATCGCTATCAACCGGTAAAAAAAAGGAACAATATTTATTGTTACGGGAATTATTTTATATTTTAGAAGCGTGAATGTTTTCGGTATTTTTGCGCACATGTCAGAGCACCCCATTCCCCAGCCATTTCATTCAATACGGTATGCGGACTGGTCTGACGTAAGCCGTCAATGCTTGGGTTGGGCTTACTACACACAGCCTGGTTGTAAGGCAGTGCGAGGCGGGCCGCGACGCCGGCGTGACGTGTCGCCCTCCGTCTTATTATTATTTATATATTGTCACTATCACTTTTGTCTCTTAGTGTTGTGAAAAATATAGAAGTTCTGTTTAAAAAAATTGTGAATTGTTACTTTTTGTGCGAATTTCATTCATTACTTCGAGTTTGAATAGTGATATCACCCGTAAGTTGATAGTGATAAGGCGGATAAGTGGAAATTGCTATGACTACGTCGTCGGACACCGGGGGTTTTGTTATTATATTCCTTGATTTATGGCAATGTGTTTTGAGAACGGTCTTTCCATTCGATATTCTAGCTAATGTTGTATCAAAAGAAATACATTAAGTATCAATAATGGAACAATGTGAAAAATTTGCCATAGCGTCACCGTCGTTGTTTACTGTTAAATTCCTTAAGCTAGTTAACCTTCATTAATATTTATCTTCATATAGTAAATAAATCATGTTATAAGGTCGTGTTTATCGAATTATAGATTTAAAAACAAGGAATTAACAATACAATTTCTGAACTTCCTCGAATTGTTAAAATTTAAACGAGGTAGACCTACAGGAGGAAAATGTGCGTCATATTAGACTTATCCTCGCTCCATTTTGATTTGAACAAATTTGTGAGCGACGGTCATTTCAACATCGTCTGTCCGATCAGCTTGTTTCTTTAACACAGTAAGGTAGTTTACCAGTTTAGATAAAGAACACGGGTCATAGATTAATCCACTTCGCATCATTGCGATGTACTGTCATGTTGAACTCATCTTTAATCTAGGAATGGAATTTTAGCAATTGATAAACTTGTCATTCAAACAAGACCCTTCTATTAATTATTCTGTAGCTTAGCCATGCTAATTAATTATTCACAGTACAAATTCCGCATTGATCCACATTGTCTTGAAAAAAAAAACTTGTTTCTCAAAACAGTAAGCCTCCGAATGAAAGCTTGTTTTGTGGTGAGGCGCGATATTTATTTATTCGTACTGGACAATGTTCGCGACGGATTTATCATATTTCCTTTACCACTTCCGCAGCGTGGTTGCAGGCTTCGATAACAGAACCGTCTGTGTTCAGTGTGTTCACACTGCTATCATATTCGCCATTGTTTTGCTTGTGGATGGACCCACAACATAGAACATAATTTGTGACTCTAGAGCTGTTTTGAATAGCAGGAAGATTATGATTCTAATGACAAAGATTATCATAGATATCAAATTCTTCAATTCCATAAACAGCTTTGGGTAGTTAGAGTTAAAATTTGAAAGGCATAATGACCTTATTATTATGAAATCTGCTTTTGCTTTAGAAATGTAAATTGTTTGTGACGTCGGCCTTGTCACAGACGTGCAGAAAGATAATGCGAAGTGGTATATCTATGTATGTAGGTATATGTAATTGTCACGGTGCCAAAGACCGGTGGCGCCCGCGGCTATCTTCAGTTTAGTGCGTTCCTTAGAGAGAAGTGTATGGCGCGCGATGTGTTTGCATGTGCGCCTGCTGTGCGGCGCGCTGTGGTGGCCGCTGCTGGTCCGATGCGCCCGCGCAACCCGAACCTACGACGACGACTATGATCAGGTGTGTCATCGTTGCCGCTTACTGTGCACATAGCAAAACACGTATACTTCTTTGTTGTGTAGCTTCACTTCTTTTTTTGGCAAGTACTTGAATGTTGGTACCAAATACGTCCGGCGACGCGCAGTCATCCACTTTTCCACTTTATTTGCTTCTTTAAAACTCCGCAATTTATTTTAAAATGTGTTGTGGGCTTAATAGGTATCCTGTGCCTGCTAGCTTCCTAATATTGGTGTTCGTGTGGTCAAGCCCCGCGTTGTGTGAGAGTGTAATGTGCGTGGTGCGTTGGCACTTGTGAAGTAATGTTCATCAAGGCCGGGCCGGGAGCGGCCGAACCGGAGCGCCGAGGATCTGTCTCCAATTGGTTCTCATCTTTGAGACGCGGTGGCGGGCGACGTAAACGTGAGGAGCCTGCCGTGCCCTCAGGTTACGGTTCGCTGGGCAGGCGGAAGGATGGCTCGCAGCCACGGGGCAAGACCCGCTCCGCCTGGGACCTTACAACCGTCACTAGACTGGTCTGTATCTTATCTTGGATCGTATTTATGTTAAAAGTCATCATAATTATGATGACACACTGCGCTGGAGACCGCATTTGGCTGGTTTCCAAATGCGCTGGATCGATCACGCTCTTTGCGTCGGCGTGTGAAATGATGACAAAACAATATTTATTTCTCATTATGGAAAAATATCGTCGAACATAGTATGACTTACGTTTACTTCACACTATTTATTGTTGTACACAAACTTGCTAACGTTTTTATTTTTATTGCCGAATGTGGTTTCGTAAATTGTATCATTTTGTGCGCAAAACAACAAAGTTGTTTTCAGTTTATCGATGGCACATGTGTTTTCACGAGTGCTATCGTTTGATAACGATAAACGTTACAAAGCAGGACAACCGGCATGAAAGTACCTATTTTGTCAAATTCCGCGTGATTCATGGCAACTTATCTATGAATGACTATTATGTGTACAGAGAATACGTGGTTTCCTAAACAAAACAATAGTATGATTCATCATTCATTTTGATCTTAATGTAATACTGTTATTGAATACAAATTCAATATTAGTGTAAGTATGGGAATTGCTTTTAGCGTTGCCCTCTTAGTCAAATGACGTGCGACGTATGGCAGTGGCACAGACTCTCAGTTGTAATAATGTACTCTATGGTAGGTACAGACTTACAGAGGCATAGATGTAAATCATCTGGATTGTAAATTATTAGGATTTGATTGAACTACCATCTTCGATAAACAATAGTTTTTATTACATTGTTTAAGTTATGATTTCCTCTTAGAAGTGACAATCAAAAATTCAGTACAGCACGATTATTGTGTAAGAAACTGTAATCTCATGTAAGACTGCCGTAATCTCCGAATGGTTAGGCAGAGGTGTACCTAATAGTACACCCACACTTTGCCAATTATGTTTAAGTCCCATGTAATAGGGGGTGAGCCTATTGCCATTAACCGGGCAAAAATCCAGACTCCGTGGCTGCTACTGAAAAAATCTTGATGGAAAAACCCAATAACTCTTTCCCGAACCGAGAATCGAACCCAAGACCTCATGCTCTGCTTACAGTGTGAATTAATAATTATGTTATGTGATTAATTAATATAGTTACTAACTTTAATGCAATAGTGCTTATGGTTATAAATGTTACCCTGAATAATTATGTATATTTCAGTGTATGTAACTTCTCTATATAAGTAAATGGGATACTTAAATTAAAAAAGCTATGTGCTACATTTTCTCTTTCACTACATACAACGAAGCTTAGGATGTTTAAAGTAGAGCATAGCTTTTGTTTGAAAAGTGTGTTCACCAGGGAGTTAGATTCTATGGACACAGTAAAATGTAAATATCCACACTACACGTTCTTTTATAAACATTTTAGTGTTTTAAACACACATAAGAAATATTTTTAGCAGTTTTCGAATAACCAACCTTATTATTTTGATATTAAATTAAACAAAACTTTACTTCGCGTAGTGAAATTGAGACTATTTCTGTACAAACAGATTTGTAAAAAAATTTAGAGGTATTATTACCACACTAAATTGCAATGTGAACATTGTTAAAACTAACATCGAACAATATGGGATCAATGTGTCATCGGTCATCGCATCTGCATCCTAATTAGCGATCCCTATCGCATCGCTATCACATTCGCCACACGAATAACTCAAAATTTTCAAGTATTACCTAGTATGCTACCAAATGACTAAATAAAACATTAAACTAAATTATTTAACTTTAATGTTTTTTAATCATGAAGAAATGTTATTTTATCACTTAGTTACTTAACTTTCACGTGACTGCAATTTTAATCGTGCTCCGTTGTTAGGAACAACGCAAATCATTTGATATTGTTATCAACGCGACGATAATCGATCAAACGTGTCTGTGCACGCCTCTGTACACAAAATCTGTTATCCGTACCGATTTGAAAATCTAATATCAAATAACCGTCGCTCCCGTGGAACGTTTATCAATGTGACATCACTAAGCAAACGATTCCAGTGTGTTTGTCTAACAATGTTTGTACGACCTAGTAGTTCGCATGTGTAGCCTGAGAACAATGGACATATGGCGCCTGTATCGAATACCTCTCGTTTCTACTACGTTTTACGACCTGCCTGACCGCTCCACGCCCGTGTAAATTAGCTTTTAACTTCCCTTTGTGGTCTAAATTGAAAAAGTTACCGGGCAATTTTCTCTTGTCCAAATGTAATTAAAATACATTTTAAACTCGGGTCAGTTAAGATAGATTAATTAGTTCAGAATACCTTAATCTTGCGATGCTGCAAATTGTGCTGCCAATCCCAATATGTACATATATTTTGTTACAAATGCATGTACCTACCTATACAGAATACAGACGAGCGGTTCCAATATGTTTTTTTTAGGATGTATCTGGCAGTTGTAATTTTTTTCCATGTTCGAGTTGAAGTGTTTTCTACTATTATTCAGAGAATTCATCGATATTTACATCTTGATCGGCCATTATTGACATTCATTCGCGTCGTCGTTTAATGCAAATGTGTCTTTTGTTCAAGCAACGGTTAGGTTTTGCTGCTCCACTGCCTGAGCTTTGCATGATGGTATTTCCTCAACGGTCACTTAGCTTGACTCGCAGTATAAATCATCGGAATATTGAACCTTCGGAATACAAATGTGTCTAGAACTGAAGAGCTGGCGAGGCGTTGTAGAAAGTAGAGCAAATTCTGCTTTAAGCTTTCGTTGTTGATGGTAGTATAGTATTGCCGTCTGATGATATGTCGTTGGTTTGTTGCTACATTTGTTAATTTTTTTGAAGATTATGCATACTTTATAAAGGTAAAGCTAAAGGTGGTTATACCCTCGCCTTGAGGACTCCGGGGCAGGGTGAGTAGGAGAGTGTACAGGTAATCGAAGAACCCGGAGGCTAGATGACCGCTTCTTTAAGCACAAAAATCCCCAACAGTTATCTATTTACCAATTAATTAAATGAGCGTGTTCTAAGAGTATTCGGGAATTGCAGACCCGCGCGGCATGAGATCATTATAACTTTTACACCAAACGAAGTCTGGTGCTTCTGTAAAATTACGCCAGATTTTAGATATTGCATTTTCGCCGGTGCGGTTGCCGATTGTTACATTTTGTTTCACACGGTGTTTCAATTTGGAACAAATTATATTACGTATAGTGACGTATTCACCTGCCGTGACTGGTCGAATAAAAAGCTGCATAAAGATCCGGCCATGCATGACACACAGTATTTCTTTCTATTCCGTACCGTGATACCGTCCATACTGCATTGAGCTGGTTTAGAATATGAACTTTGCTTTTTTATAACACCTTGCCTACTTGACATCATTAACGTTTTTATACTGGTGTTCCATAAGCCAGAAAGACTGGTCTATGTATGTACACTACATAATTATGTGTACAAATATACTGCGTTAGATATTTATGTAAAGTCAGCAGCTATATTTTTCTGTGCATCATTGGTTCCTATACCTAGAAAGGACAATGACGATAAGTCGATTACTTTCCTAAAAAAAAAATTGTAGTCGTAATAGGTACCTATTTATTTTCACATAGTTGTCCGATTTTCCTCGAGTAGAGTCATTGGTTAGAATATCCATATTCAGGGATATGACGAAAATTGGTTAGGCTAAATCCCCGACGGTTTTTCCAGTTTCACCGTAGTCAAGTTGCTGTTATTGAAAGGAAGCTTATTTTACATCAGTCAGTTTAGCAAAATCAATCTTTTTGTATCGAAGAAACCATCCGTTCTATTTATAACTATCGACAGTCGTTTGTCAAATCTTGGGTCGCCCACTGCGGTAAAAAGACTTCGTCAATGTCAACCATTACCGTCGGACTGACCGTAGACCCTTAAATTGGGTCACAAAATTCATTAATACTGGTCACTCCCAGACAGAAACATAGAAACTGTAATATGCCAAGAAAGCGTGTACCCTAGAGAAATAGAAAATACATTTTGTTGACAAAGGAAATCTGAGCGAAATCAAATGTGTATCGTGCTATGCTTTGTCTCAGCAGTTTTCTTCGAACGTCGACGGCTAAATTTCTAGTGATTCAAAACATAGGTTGCTACATTTTTAAGGTCAAACAGAATTCTCGAAGTTCTGAAACTGTTATGCAAACAACGTATGTACTTCCTAGTAAGTACGATTGGCGTGTTTGCGTGGAATTAAGATGACCTTTTCAATGCTTGCGTCATGAGGCGATAATGATGTTTATTAGTTGTACCTTGCGTGACATCCCCGACACGCCTCACACGTTCACACAAGTTTGTCAATTTTCTCGCGATCCAATTCCTTGTTCCAGTTAAATAATCATTGAGTCACATTCTCGTCAATTAACAACTTCACTATTTGTAGGTAGATGACAATGAGCTTCATTTATTAAATATTTAATTAAACTGTATTGTGTAACGCGTCATTACTCATTTACGTCATAATCTATAATCAATTAGACAAGTTGAGATTAGCGTAATTACAACGCAACGTACCCAAATATCAAAATAAATTGATTATCAGAAATGTTTGCTCGCGAACATTGTTTACAAGCAGATTTGGTGTTATTGACCTTAATTTGGTAATGGAACACCCACACATTTAGAGTTAGAGTATCAACATGAGCTAAATATTGACCGGTATCCTTTGAATGGGATAGCGTTCCAGGAATCGCGTAAAAGATGGGCGGAGAGGGGTGTCTTGACCTTGCCGGGGGCAGCGCGGGGCAGGGGGCCCGCGAACTGCACGCACGCGGTCACTGACTCGCCAGACTAGTTTTGCTTGCATTGCTAATCATCAAGGGGACAGCCGGACAGGGTATCCTTCTTTGATGATATCAAAAGAAAGATATTTAAACGTTTTTGGATCATTTCTCTCTTGGCACTGCATAAACAGTACAAAAAGTTTGTCCGATCCACCAGTCAGTTTGTTGGCAACAACTTGGTCGGGCTTGTTTTGAAACGAAAACAAACTTCAGTCTCTGCACTATTAGATTTATAGTTTTGACGTCAGGTATTTGTTCTGCAGCTAAGCGATCCCAGATTTGAAATTAGCACAAAATATTTTGCCGTTGTATAGGATAGGTGTTTCGAACGATTCGTAATTTCATGATATATTTTACCTGTACGTTCGTTTTCCTTAACACACATCTATACATAGATTTGGTAGAGTATGTTTTACATAGTTGGTATGCAAATGTTCCAGAAATCTGTTTCATTACCTTAATTTAATCCACTTTAGTCCAATTTACTTTATTAAGCTAATCAAATAGCACAATTTATTTAACACACACGGCTGTAGCCGTAAAAACAGCAATTATCATAGTTCTAATAATGATACGAATTCTGATAACGAAACTGTAACGTAGTGTAAAAACCTAGTAAGATTCGTACCTATATAAACAACATACATTACTACAACAGTACTACAAAATCGCTTTATTTTTATTACACAGTAATTATCTCTGTTTTTGACGCACGCGGTACAATAATATTTGCGTGTGCTGTTTTTGTAGAAATGTTTATTTATGCTATTTCTAGAAACAGTAAAATAAGATTAAAAAATTACCGCAAAATATATAAGTGACCTTTAGAAACAAAATAATGATTACGGTTACCGTTCCTGAAAAATGAAATCGGATTAATCTACAGAAGTCAACTTAGTAGAAGTATGATGTGAAGAGAGATCTATCGGAAAACGGTCAAATGAATTTTTAATTCTGTAAATCCATGACGGACTCGCGTCCAACACATGTTGAAAACTTTTTGGACTTTTTGCAAACTGACTCATCATATTGAGGTCGTTTTCTCTACACCCAGTGTTCAAAAGTAATCTTCGTTTTTGTAACTTTAAAAGAAACTTAGTCTTCTAAGTGATTTCTCTTGTAACCATTACAGTAAACATGGAACTGGTCTAGTTAGCTAATGCCTGATGGCCTTAAGACTAAGCGTTACCTTGTTAAGGGAGACACCAATAAAACCGGTCACCATCACCACATAAAAATCACGTAAACATGTTTGTGCTAACTTTGGGAGTACGTATGTACTTGGATTAATGTTTTTTATAGAGCCAGTTCTATATTGTTATTAATTGTAGGGGTGGTATGTAATAAAACTCACAATTATATTATTTCTGGCGTCGACATGTATGTACATTCTATTAGACCCCCGCGAGAAACGTCTATACCCCCACGATCGTTTAATTTAATTAATAGCTTAATGTGTAATATAAACAGTTCTCGGAACCGGTATGGGTAATAAATACTCATATTAGAGCTACGTGTGAAATAATAACACCAGCAGACTTAAAATTAACAGTGTGATTGTGAGATTAATTTTAAAGGCCTAAAATAATATAACTTTAATTGATCTCGCTTTTGAAAGATATTTTTCGAAATCAAAAAAACAAATTGTTTGAGATGGGTGATGAATTGATTTTAAGCATCTCTATTTTCTTTTGGACATTTTACGTGCACTTGTGTCGTGTGTGCTACAATCTCATCATTTTTCCTACAACTATGTTCCCGAGAATACTTTCTATACACAACCATTTTAAGAATGATTGGAAGCACCAGACACTCGTTCACATGCTTGCCATAAAATCTATCTTAGAAAATAGAGTAACCACAAATCAGTTTGTTTTACAAACACTGCGGTGCAGTGGTTAATTCCATCGTAAATCTGTAATACTTTAGTCCGTATTAAGGCTTGAATTGGATATAAAACAGCTTGATTTACCTTTATTAACGTCCTATATACGAGTACATAGGTAGATAGGCACATCGTACACGTTCCTAATACGTTTTATGCCGTATCTGGCGGTTGGGGTGCTCCCAGTAATAACGGCAAATTACTTTTATGTCACAAACCACCAGTGCCTCCGTCGTATATGAGAAATTGACTTTTATATTTTGTAAATGTCTCTTTTATTACGTTTATTAGAAACCAAGTTGACAATAAGCAGGTTATAAGGAGCAGGAGCAGTTGTAGATATTTTTACGTTAATCATGACATCGTGTTTTCTTGGCAGAGTTCGAAACTAAACTAATCGAGATTGATATCATAAGTACTCGACTACTGGGTACTACATAGTACATACCCAATCAGATACAATAATGTGTAATTATTACTGATTGACTGTTGACCTCAAACTTTATGAGTAGTTGAGCACCCTTGTTAATGAACATTTTCCCTCAGTTGACCATAACTTATCGTGGTTCATCAATCATCGTCGTAATAAAATAATGTTTGTCCATAGTAGTAGGTACTATAGGTTTAAGGGCAGGTAGACCAAGCGAAATAGGCATTTAACGCTACCAAGAGTTGCCCGCGATTGCCGCAAAGCGAGCCGTGCGCTTACGTCGCGAGGAGTGTCACCTGTGTCACATTACAGATAAGCAGGCAGTAGGTCAACTTGTCTTATTGATTTATTTTTAAATTAAAATAAGAGATTTGATTAATTAAAAACTCGTTTTATTATAATTTGTAGTAATAGCGAAGTCTTTCATTTTTTTGTAATAAATTAATTTGAGTAGATATTTTAAATGGAATAAACTCTGAACTATACTTATTACATTAATTGATGTTTTAGTTTCTAGGTCGGGTGTTCCAAATGCAATAGGTAACGCAAGCACGACAATGCCGCAAAGATCGCGTCATTATTATCATTTACGGAACAGATTAGGGTGATCATCGTAGCTTTTTAGTCGACCTTGTTTAGGGTTCCGTACCCGAAGGGTAACCAACGGGAATAGGGGGGGTACCCTATTAATAAGCCTTCGTTGTCCGTCCGTCCGTCTGTCAGCGGTCTGTATCTCATGATCTATAATAAGTAGACGATTGAATTTTTCACAGAATGTGTATCTCTGTTGCCTCTAAAAGAACAAATACGAAAAATTAAAAAAAAAATATTAAAAAAGAACTCGATATTTGAATGGAAAATCGTATATTTTTTAATACAACAACGATAATATTATCAACTCTGTATCTCACGCATATGATAATCACCAAATGTGTCAAAATTATTATTCATGTATTCGGGGGGGTATGAGGAACAGGGTGTAAAGTTCCTCATCCCCCATAGAATAGGGAGGATCCTCCGACCAGACGGGTGTTGTGTCCGACATATGTAAGTCGGGATTTTCTATATAGGCTAATGTCGCGGATAATGTTGATAGCGCGATGTAGGAATTGCCAATTTAGTTCGCATGTGTTGCGATAGATGTCGCTGTCGCCACATCACTCCCCTCCGAGACCGGAGGTCGATAGCAGACTGAGTCTTGATGCTTGCCAGGCCAGTGGAAGGTTCCAGTGAGTCGGAACTGTCTGCGGTGATGCCCCAGTGAGTCGGGGTGATGCTGCATTATGCTCCAGTGAGTCGGAGTGATGCTGTGCTGCGTAGTGGCTGGCTGCTGCGTCGACCAGGAGAGAAGTGCGTCTCTGCTTGCTGACCGGCCGAAGTGCAGTGTGCTGTGCCAAGGTCGCTGATGAGGCTGAGGGTGATGACCAGGTATGCGCTTCTGCTGCATGCTGGTGGTCAGGATACCCTTTGAAGACGTGGTTGGAATTCATTTTTGAGTACTTTTTCTACGATGAAGGAGTCTTCTGTGTCTTCAGTTTCTCTAAAAAAGAGAAATATGGTAAGTCTTACAAGTTTGTCTTACACGTCCGAGTAAAAGCATTGTATGTAAAATGCGGTAAAAACATAAAATGTGGTACTTACGTTAATGTTACAGTTTTTTGTGTATCAACAGGATCCAATCCAATAAAAGAGGTTTTGGATACATCAGCCGTGTTTCTACATGATGCATTATCCATGTAGTACCTGAAAACCCACCCACATTATGTTAGTTAATGTACATTATGAGTATCCAGGACTTTAATACAGTAGAGCATCGATTATCCGAACGTCGTTCAACCGAATGACAGACTCCTTTTTCCGTTTGAGGTACGGAACCCTAATCTTGATCTATGGTAATTACATGACGCGGGCTAGCGGACTGCGAGTAAGGGTAACTCGCCGTCCGATCAAGGACCAAGCCCGGGTCCGCGGCGCGTCGTGTTCCACGCGCGCCTCAAAGAGCTGTCAGCAAACTGACGGGGCCCAAATAGGGATGCCTGCCGGGGCCACGAATATGTCTTACCAGGATACCGTGGCCCTGGAACGCAAAGGGCAACCGAAGGAACAGGGTGGATTTTAATTAGTACAAGTCTGACAGTCTCTTCCGCTCCACTCAGAGCGGCAGGACTCATTTGATGATTTTACCACACGATAAAAAAAAGATAATTACATACCTATTTTCGTTTGAATCCTCAGGTATCAGATTTGTTGCTGCGGCAGTGTTCATGTTAGTTTCTTCAGGCTGCCCAACTAACCTATAACAAAAAGTAAATGGAGTACCTATTTCACAGATGAAATTGATAGGTAGATATAGTAATTTACTGTTCGTTAGCAAACGCCAGGTTGAGATATCGAAATAGACAAAATATGATTTAATTTTATCAAAAATCTTAGTGTTCTCTAGTAGTACTGATATTTTTATATTGTGGCTCGCCACTCGCCAGGCAGGATACCGAACGAAAAGACAAAATATGAATTATCAAAAATCGTAGCGATCCTCGGTACTAATATTCATAAACTATAGTACGATGATCGTAAGTTTTAGACATTTACCAATCAGAGACTGAAGTAAAATAAAAATTAATTTTGAGACCAAATTACATTACAATACAAATAAAACATTTACGTAGGTACTTACTTCTTCACATATCTTTGGGGTGCATTCTTTCTATTTGTGTCTTTTATTGCTTTACACGACTTTTTTCGCCTGCGTTGTTTATTGCCCATTATAATTTATAACTAACAAGCAACAAATTCTCAAAAAGAGATAGTATGGTGCGCGTAGTTGTCAAACTGACACAGGTCCGTCGTCCATAAGCGCCAACACGCGACTGAACGGACCTGTCCGAGCCGCCGCGATCGCTTTTAATTCTTATTTAAACATAGTAATTGAGAAAATCATTTTATCAATTCAAACTCTGCGAATTTGTCTTAAACTAATTAGTTTCTTTATTATAGTACAAAAATTAAATGAAAAAAATCAGTAATATAGTCATAATATTGAAAAAACGATCTAAAAAGGGGTAACTTTGCGATTTTTTTCTATCGAGTGAAGTTCATCAGGTCTTGCAACTGAATGCGATTTTGACTAGATAAGATCCTTAACTAATACATATATTTTTTATTAAATTTAAAACACTGTATTTTTTGTCTCAGATTGTTTTAAAAAACTTAAATTCGGGTCCACCCAGCCTTAATAAGGAGTAAACGTTGATAATTGCACGAAACAATTATGGTCATTCAGTGGTTAAGTGGTTACTGTCTAACATTTGAAATATTATTTCGTAAGCTGTCACTGGTGCGAAACGAAAGCAAGCCACTCGAAATGTCGTCTTTTTAGGGGCGAGCCACACTTGTAATGTTCCCATGGGGTGCTATAAATGTGGCGTTAAAGCCCCGCTAAACACGTAATTGCCCTTATTCCAAAAAATACCGCCTGTCTTTAGATATATTTTTATTTAGAGACCATTTTTTATATCTTAGCCTTTTTAACCGACAAAAAAAAGTAGGCGGTTCTGAAGTCGACGCATTTTTTTATGCTGGTTTAATTTTTTGCTGAAATTTCTTGAGTGCCAAGTCCTTGACCGTCCTTCATTTGTCGTAAATCACACATAACCCAACACGAAGTATGAACATTTTGTGAAGCCAATTTTGCTTCTATACATATTATCTGTCATGCATGAGTTTCATGAATCATACATAAGTCTGACGACTGATTTTCGTTCATGATTGACTACGTACAAAAATAAATGTTTTCCTATTATTTTCAAACTGCAAAATTATAAATATTTTCGTCAAAAGAAAGAGATCGTTAATATAGCGGAATGTCTGCATTGTAGCCGTGTCGTGTGTGCCACATGTTTCATGTCAATGTTCTATTTTGTTTCATGACCTTGTCTTTTCCTTGCTCTTGAAACACAACACTTCAAAATAAGCTGTATTGTTAGTGTAATTGATGGTGCTTCTGGCTTTTACCAGTTTCGCTCGTACGTAACGCGTGGGAGTTGATCTATGCGGATGTGTCGGAATTTTTGCGCCACGAATGTACACCATCTATAACTTTGAATTAATTGTTAGGTCTTGGTTTACATTTCTATAACTTATTTTGAATCAATCTATACAGGATTATAAAACCTACCTACATGCTACCATATCTTTGTGGTTTTTAACGTGTTAACATAAAATTAAGCTGATTAACTATGGTAGTAAACTATAAAGATAAACCAATTAAATCAGGACGTTAAGCTCTCCAGAGGTTCAGCACTCACGGTCACGGCCAACGTAAAATGTCGATGGTTATAGTTGTTCAACATGTGCCCCGCCATATGGCTTCTTTATCATATTTATCTCTCTCTTGAAAGAAAAGGAACGACCGAAGGAACTAAACAAACTTATCTATACACCCTCTTCTCATATTCGTATTTTTGTTTTTTAAATACTGCCGACTGTATTGTCTGTTGTATTTCCTAAATCCACATACGTATATAATTTTATGAACATTTTAACACTAATAAAAAATTTAACCTCCATGATAGGAATTTCAATTTATTTTCCACATTCCTAATTGCCTTAAAACGTTTTTAAAAATAAAATCTAGACGAAGATTACGATGTGTGTCCGATGTTATGAGATTATTGAACTGAGATGTACAAAACAACCTACGTTCTCAAGTGCATGCTGTCATCACAGCAATGTAAAATGTATGATGCGACTATGCGAGCTTGGTGTGAGCATCAATTGTATTCTTATAAAGTCTTATAACGAACTGTGTTGAAACTCAAAGCATCGTGAAACTAGAACAGTCAGCTTCGCGGACAATGATCTTGTTACATAAAGTGAGCACTAACAAATCTATTTTTGTGACTGTTTTAATGACAATTTGTAAATGCTGTAACGATTACTCTTAATTTTATGAAGATCAAGTTAGAGTGGTACGTTTATTTATTCATCAAATGAGCATTTAATTAGTGATGCAGTAAAAGAAATCGCGTTTACATAAATCACTCGTTAATCACCTATATGTAAAGGATGTGAAATCCTGCTTAACAGTCAATTGCGTAAACTGTAATGTAAGATTAGAAATTCCAGACATTTCAGTGTTTGTTTTTGTTACATAATCATTTAATTATGTATTCAATTCAAACGAGTGTTGATAAAGATTAAGATACCATGAGAACTCTACATGACGACTTTAATTGCTGTACAGGTCAAAAGGGAAACTGCATATATGTATGTAAATTACATGTATCATTCACAGTTAACCTCCGTGAGACAAAAATGTAGGTAGAACTGTGTAATTTAAACTTTTTGTTCCATTGACATATCTTAACGTTTTAAAATTCTATGCGTCTCTATAAAATAATTGATATTCGTGAGCTTGCGTCGTTGTTGTCGGAGTTTTGAGGGGTATTTTTGATTAGCGTTTCAAATCCCATCGTAGATCGATGTCAACGGCTGCTATAAATTTCGAGGGGGCGTTGGCCGTCCGACGTACATGCTTGTGCCACACACCACCGCTCCCATACTAACTGTCTCATTAGATCCCTTTGCGAGTATTTTTTGCTCATACTCCAGTTTGACCCTCGTTCGTTATCGAAGTATAATGGCGACGGACATAGCAGTCGTTTTATTTGTAGGAAGTCGCGCATGTTCGTTTAATTGAAATGAATTTGTCTCATCTTTTATTTGTGTTAGCATTAAAGTCGCTGTGAATTCCAAGCAGCGCGCTTTAAGTTGATTCATGTCCGGTTATATTTTTTAACTCACATGTGTTAAATAATATGCTACTGGTATCTACATTCACTGTTATATTATAACTATATTCTTTATTTATAAGAATACTTGAAAAGATTTTATAATCGCCATAATCACAGACCAACAGCAAAATACAATAGCTAAACTGAACAAAGTATTTATTGAAAACGGACATCAAGCGGTTTCGCTGGTCAAGTAGTAAAATCACTAATGTCTCTGCGTTCTTCCTTTTTTGGCGGTTTGCCAGATTTACAATCGGCCTTAATTTACGCGCGGATTGTTGGAGTCTGTGCGAAACGAAAATCTTTGGAAGTTGCTCGGCAGTGGCACTCGCTCCGTGACCGCAGGCCGGAAATATGAACCCATTGTGCAGCTTCGTCTTTTTGTAGCCCGGCCCGAGAGAGAGCACCCCAATGTGCTGCACTCACATCGATTGTTATTGTTATCAATTGCAGCCGCTCTTTGTTACTTTCCACAGTTTTGAATGACGGTTACAACGTCAACGCAATACGCTGATAAAACAATAGGAAATTAAATGCAAAACTTTTATGCTACTCTCTGTTATCTATAAAACTGGTTCCCGTAACTCTAAAACATCCGCCTGATATGATAGCGGGTTTTTATGACTAATCGATGCTGGTAAATCCCACGAATGCTTTTTGCGTCATCACTTCAATACTAACGAATTTTTTGTTCTTTTCCAGGTAAGCATTCTTTTACGTAGCACGTCAAGGTGATGGGGTAAGAGAGAATATTATGTTTCGAAAGAATTGAACTTGAAATGTACGGAATTTTGCCGAGGAGGTAACGTTACTTTCCACGTGTGACGCGCAATATCTGTGCATGTGTGTGGGTCAAGAATGCGGTGGTGGCGACTGGAGGTCGTGCAGTTCAATACGTCATCGACTCACCGATCAAGTCACTGCAAAGTGCAAACTGCTACTAATAACGAATGTGCAGCGATGATCGACAATTCTTGCTATACAAAGATCTAATTAACAAGGTTAGAAGTTGTTAGTATAAATGACTACACAATCAATGTTTGTGTAGACATTGTCATCATTAGGGAATAATAAAAATATTTTACATTTTTATACAGTCGGCGCCGCCTATTATAATGGCCACCTTTCTTGGAAAGAATGAATGCCAGTCGCAAGCAAATTAAGTATTAATTCTTAAAGTACTGCCCGCTGAGTCACTTGTGTAGAACACAGTCTAATGCTACGTAGATGCATAATATTTTCTAAAATGAAATTAAAAACAACAGTACTTGTGCGAAGTTTTGTTCGCTTCAAAACGTTATGTTTTAAAAGATAATTAGCAACAAGATGTGGGCGGAAAAGAGTAAATAAATACCTGAGTTTATTTTGCGCGGCATACTAAATTAAATTTACAGATTCTGGTCAGATTCTCAGTTCTTAAGGTAAAACTATTTTGTAAAGTAATCATAGTGATAGAGGTTCCACAATCATTATTAAAAAAGGAACCCTGATGGGTTATTAAAAGTTCAGTAGGAAAAGGTAAAGGCCAAAGTACCCTGTCGTATGTGCGTGGAAACCGGTGAATCATTTTATTATTTTTACATGTAGCTACTTATTTTAACTCGCAGGAAACACGCTCGCTGGTTTATAACAACTAAGTAGTGTAGGAACTGTAAATGAAATCTTTATTAAAAACCTCCTGCCTCATGGGTTATTAACCGCGGCTGTTGCTAGCTTTGAGGTTTTTTAATCCGGTTCAATTATTTTCATTTAACCCTTACTTCGTGTAAGAGATTGGTTCCATTGGTTGATCATTGCTTTCTTATTGCAGTCATGATTTGATTACTTAATCATCATTCGTTATGGACTATCATACTTAATGACGAGATGAAAAACTGATATTTTACCTGAAAAGCTACTTTCAGGTAAACAAAAACCTTTAGAATTTCTTATGCCATGCTTTCATTTACTTTCCTTAACCTAAGTTGTGGGTAGCGTTGATTTACCCTGAACCACCAAAACTAATGTGTCAGTATGTGACATGTCACTGTTCACGAAGAACATAAATGTTGTTTAGTTTGGTTCTGAACGTGACAAATTACCTGAATAATCACTGTGGTTGGCCTTAATATTTTAACCTAGATGGTTTTTATTGGCTTTTCTTTCATCACAGTTTTCTACTACACCTGAGTAATGACTTGCAGTGTCTCCATGGTGATCGATTAAACTGTCTTTGTGCCCGCTCCTAAGTCGATCTAGTAGCTCTATACGTCCACCGTCCACACAATGGCATAGCATCTCATTGCATCAAGCTAATGTAACAATCACTTACACAAAGTGTGACATGTTGTTATTCACTTCACCGGCCACACCTGAAGGTCGCGTTCCACGTAGTCGCATTCAACTGATGTCATTTAGCGTTAGAGAATTCTTATGTCATTACCACATCAAGCGCTAAATAAACAGGAATTTTATTCTTAGAAAATAATAAAGATGTAGATGTAACTCCTACTGTTAAAGATTTCCTTAGATAGCCATATTCCCATAAAGGGGAAGTGGACGGTTGTACGGATTACATCACTGAAGGATTTGAAATAAAAACGCAGATCTTTTGTGATCGTTCTATTTATAACCCAGTCAATGTAGCTAGATACGATGTCGGCTCTTCTGGACTTTGTGCCGAGTTTTATTAAAGGCATCCCGATCGGAGTACGTTTTTCTGCACTGTTTCAGGAGAACTGAAATTTCGCTTAATTCTGTTCTGGAGTTTTCTTAAAGTATTATTTCTCGAAATGTTCGAACTAAATTTAGGAGGCTACCGTACGCGTACTGAGCACAGTTTATAGAAACTATTCTGATTTAATTAAGTCACAAGAAAGAGTCAAGTTTGCCTGTAAACAAAGTTTCTACGTGGCGGAAGAGATTGCAAAAGTTATTACGGACAGAATCTCGCGTAAAATCGTATGGTCCTCTTGCAGCCCAAGTTCTTGATTAAGTTTTGCTACTATTTCGAGGGGGGACAGAAGTCCTGTATAATAATGATGATAGCTAAATCCATGCATATGAATACAATAATATACGAACCATTCATGGAATTGTCTAGATCTACTCACCGAATACCAGTCACAAGAAGGAAACTTAGGATGAACACGACCTTATTAGAACTGATTTGAAAATATAATAATGTTCATGGATGAAGTGAACTGGGACGAGATTGAAGTGTAACAAAATCGACGACATGTAATTAACATAATAATTATACATTGTGTTACACGATTGCTTAATAAACGTGAAAAAATGAGCTACGTCTGCGTTAACTGGAGCGGTTCGTGTAAATGCACTGTCTGTATGAATAATATCACAATAAACTGTTTAAAACTCGTTTATAATATAAGGTGGTATTATAAACGAGTTTTAAACAGTTCAGCGATAGTAGAAATCTTAAAATAAGTGCTTTAGTTATTTTGAACCGAAACGTACACCTATTTACTAAATCGATTGTACGCTAACCTATAATTAAAACGTTGGACACGAAAAACTATAGTAATCGTACTTACTTAGATTTCGTGTCAATGATAAGTTGGCACTTTGCAGTAATTAATTACTTTCACAACGCCAGTTCAAGTCTACCGGGTTGTTTAGCGTCGATACATAAAATGTAATGGAAAGATAATGTTGTACTAATTTCGCGATACATTGTTTAGGTTCAGTAACTTATGTGGAAACAAGCTATTAATCGTTTCCATAGATTACATTACATCGCCTATTGTTAACCACCGTATCCTTGAAAGTATTTTAGAGAAGTTTAAGTTCATCCTCCTTTCGCCGTTGCGGCTGCGTTCAGTATGTTTCAATACTGTTCTTGGCCCAGTTTTTGAAAGATTTGTAATGAAATATGCATGAATGTAATTTATAAACGCATTGATATAACATCTTTATTAGTAAGGTGACACGATATTTTCAATATACTATTGAAATCAAATACAATCCATGAAACATCTCAAGAATTTACTAGACACAGTCCAAATGCAGTTCAGGGAACGCAGTCTTCCGAAAGATCATAGTTCATTCAAAAATGGAAACTCCAATAATAGTTTTGCTGGCAGACAATACTGGATGGTAAATATCACTGGGCCAGCAACTAAAAGTACCGAAAATACACCTAGTTACCTAGGAAGGGTTCCCTTCCCCGTTGCCTTTGGGATACAAACATAGAGTGAAATAATAATTTACCATCGGTGATGAAGCTTCAGAAGGGCTTAATAAAAACAACTGCTAGGGATGTAATTGCGTGTTCAAACACCCAGAAATTCCACTTTGAAATTCGCGGCAAAACCTTCGTGATTTAAAAATTTATATTCAAATTCGTAGAGGTTGTTCTCTTCAATTAGGAATTTCTTTGAAGTTTCACCAAAGGTACAAAAATCTAAATAAATGAATTTTTCAATATGGCAAACTTTTTTACTAATTAAAATATTTTCACAATCAAGGAACCAAGGCCCTACATTCTAGACATTCAATGACGACGCCGACGACGTTGCTACCAATTGAACTTTTTAATATTCCTTGACCTAATGTTCATTACTTGATTTGTTGTTGGAACTATTTAGCTGCAAAATAGTCTTGACTAATTCTTTGTTTACCCAATGTGTTCGTGGATGTAGCCTTGAGCGTGAATTGAATTAATTTAGCATCAGTATCTAACGGAACTCTAGTTCTCCTGTAGTTCTGGGTGTGAAGGTCGTTGTAGCAGTACGTCTGCGTGCAATGACAATAGTATAATTTGTTGGTGCGGTTGGGAACACTGCCAGGAACTGTTCACATTACGTTCTGAGGCGATTCACCTCGTACGCGTGCAGTTCAAACCGGTCTCTAATGCGCCGTAGTAAAACTAAACATTACTAAATTATGATTGATACATTAAAATCTCATTAGCAGACCTCTGGTTATAAACTTAATCCTAATCATGTTCAATCATTTCGATAAATTGTATGTTCAGATTACCTCTGATATCTCCACAAATACTAATCTCTTCTCGTTAGTGTATTATCAAACTTTTATTCATACTAGCTAATGTTGCATAACTAATAAATTATGTGAAACCGCCTGTACCCTAATAATGTAGGCTATATATTTATAGCTCGGCATACATTAGCCGCGCCATTAGCCGATGGACCGTGTCGTTAAGGGCTAAGTATTGACCTGAAAGCTATTGTTAGACACGTTAACTCTACATTTAAAACTGACAGCTTTATATTTAAACATCATGTGGTTCACTTCTCTCCGACCCGAACCTATTTAATTTCTTTACTTTGCAAGTTTGTAGACAGTCTGTAAACGTACATATTTCTCAAAATATACTGACTAACAGTTTGTCTGTCAAAGACTTCTCAGAATTATTGTATCTTCTGTATGTATTTTCGTGCATCTTCAAGGTATTTTTGTTTCTTTTCTGAGTCACTGGACTCTCAGTGCATTTATAAATAAAATGTCTCTTAAAAAGCTTTTAATATTTTAGAACCTTTTAATTACATTTTGTAGCTAATAATATGGTACGGACCACACCTTAGTTTGGTTTATTTATAACGTTACCCTTAAAAGATAATATTTTAGTCGGGACGCGGAAGCAAAGTTTGTAAATATGCATCCGCCCCAGCGGTTCACTTGTCGAGGGTACTGTTTGTTCACGTGAGTCACGTGGCAGCGACCGCCTGTGTAACCCAGCCCACAGTCAACCTAATGCGGCTTATGGAGTTATGGTGAACTTTACCTTTTAGACAACACTTCTGGCTAATTACCAACGTTCTGGCGGAAACCTTTCTTTTTTAAATGCCATTGGCGCAAACTTGAATTGTGTTGAAAAAACAATGTTTAAACACCTCTCTGAGCTAACGTTGTTTACTTCGTAAAACTTTTCGTATATTAAGTGCATAATATCGTAAACAAGTCTTCTAGACTTAGAAGACGAACGTGCCTAGAATATTGGCAATCAAAAGATAACAACACCGAATCGATCTCTCTACGAAATTGGAGTCAAACAGTGTCGGGAAAGTGAATTAATAGGGGAAAGTCTCTAAGGATTCGCGTGCTCGCTTTCGTTACGTGCCGCCAATGTCACGTGAAGGATCCGAATCCGAACTATACCTGTCATTACTTTTGTGTCTAAAAATAAACACTATCATACAAAAGTCCCTAATAAAGTAACGACGCCTTATGGCATGTAGTCAATTGATGAAATTGCAAATAGACCTTTGCAGTTTGAATTGCATGATTGCTCGCTGCATGGTTACTTGATTTAGATTTATAGTCCACTCTCAATAGATTTCATCAAGATGATTGCACAAATAATACAATTGGAGTCGTTTTGCGGTGTGGTGATTTAATGTGACTAACACGTTACTGTTGAGGTACACTTGTTTTTCCTTATTCCTTACAATATTATGAGTTGTATGGAACGTAACGGTTTTTAATTTTATTTAGGTACATTGTTAATTCTATGTAAGTTTTTTAACTGACAGTTCGGCTCTTTCTTCGATGATTTCAGATACATTTAATGATTGGATTACTTATTAAGGAACAGTGTTGAATTTCATAAAAAAATATACGTAGAGTTCATTAATTTGTTTCACTAATTAACCACCTATAAATAGTAGGTACCTATGTAACACGAGGAACTAATCCCATATGTGCTTCTCATTTGTCGAGATGTATTTTAAACATTGAGTAATTAGTCACATGTGGGAACACGTCACATTCAAGAACAACACGTCATAAACCTAGCCCAAAATATTCCCCGGATTAGGAATGGTTTTGATTTACTGATCAATCTTTTAGGTTCAATAGCTATACAGGTTTGATTTACCAATGTCGGAACCCCCATCAATGTGGGCCCTTTTCACAGACTCCATTGATCGCAATTGTGTTTCAATCACGCTACGTTGAGCGCTTCATTTCATATTGACAAACTAAATATTCGTTATTCAATACCACTTCAGATGAATTTGTTTCATTTGAACAATCCATCTAATGGTTAATGAAATCGCATTTTAAATGCAGCCATTCGCTACGCCTCTTATGGAATCGTAGCGTGATGTCGTCTTCAGATTGTTACAATAATATAGATGTTTTAAAATCATAGAAAGCTATTCTGTGACCAAATAAAATAATGTTATATAATACCGTCGACAGGGGTCACACTTTCGTAGAGTTCAATTGTTTATAATAACGGATATGGCTCGCTCTGACTGTTATTACCAAAATGGTTATATTTATCTCTTCATGTAACTGTGACTAAATAATTTTATATAACCTTTGAACATGAAATAGAATGTTCAAATTATTATAAATAAATTACTGCTGACATGTTAAGTAACGTAATACAAAAGCTGTAGAGAGTAAAAATAGGCCGTACTGTTAAATAACAGTAGTTCTTAACAAATTGCTTTGTTTTTCCAGCGTTTACTAATGGCTGCTTCTGTTTCAGGAAAACTACAACGTTTAACTTTAAAAGACACATCGAATCAAACAATAATTACTACATTAAAATTGCCGTCAAAACAATAGTGAATCATTAAATTTTGAGTCATATCCAATGCAATGAACGTATGCACAGGCACACATGTAAGGACGTAGGCTCCATAAACCGTCATTTTATGACGTGCGTATTTAAAGTCAGACCACGTGCTGTCGCTATTTTCTTCACAATTGCTGCAACACCAGGGTATTCGTGTCCCCAGCTATTTATACGGCGCGAGACTTAATCGCCATCCATTATGGGCTCAGCTCACATCGCATCCAAATGAGCCGACGTAGTAACAAATCTTCGTGATCACGATGTCCTGGGAGTTAGACATACAATTTAGAGCTCCACATCTGCTCATAGAATCCCTGTAACAAACGATTCCTATTGAATTAGACTAATGTCCGTTCAATAAGTCTGGACGATAATGATAATGCCTTTGATCGAAAGCGAGTCTGTAATTAGTCTGCTGAAAATGCCGAGGATACTTGGTCTTTCAATTCGTGCGATTATCTGAAAACGTCTCATTCTATAGAACAATAATCGATCCATTAAAGAACAAAGCCATAATGAATGTAAAATTAACTATTAAAATAAAATTGGCAATCTGCACTGGTGTTGATGTACCAATGTAACTTGTAGCGAATTCATAGCATTCACTTTTGATGATATTATGATATCGGTGAAAGGTTCATTTGTATCTTAGCGAAAGTGAATAAGACGTAGTGGTCCGAGATTGATCAATAGTAAAAGCGGTTATTCTTACTAAAATATGCTGAATGTCACATTTAAAACAGTTTAAATCACTCGTAATAAATAATAAAATCATTTAATCGTCAATATCTCGCTGCAGTCCTAACTGCGTCACCAATTCACCACTCGGTAATCGGTATTTACCACCGATTTAAAATGGTGATCTCAAAATAATTATTTAATAAAACATCAGGCTATCAGTAACTGTGACTTCCTCTGGACTGTACTCAGAATGACCAATTTTCAATTATTATTGTGTCGCATAAATTGGGATGAATCACGACACGATACTTTGTGTCATGGTTTGGTTAGGTCGTCATTTGCTGGTGATTTATCCTTATAGAAGGCAGAACGAAGGTAACTAACCAACTATAATTATTAGAGTCAGCTTTCAGTTTAACCGGATGCGTCTCAATACCAGTATTTTACATGGAGTGTCTACAAACTTTAACTTTTATCCAACCCAGCCAGTGTAAGAGGAGACATTATTTGAAAATTTTAGTATATTTTGGTAAAATTTGTTGTCCTTAATTATAAAAATGCAACCAGTTATTCATTCGAAAAACGTCCAAACTATTCAACTTCACCATGAACGTTCGATAATAGTCGTCATAGAAGTTCACTCTAACTCTTAAAGCCTTTCGTTCAAAATGCGGCTTTAGTGCATCCGGCTTTTTCCTACTTGTAGGAATTCAGTCACCTGCTACATTTGCAGAGCAAAAACTCGTCTAGACGGCATTAAGCTGGAGTGAGGGCCTACACTTGGAAACACTATAAATGAGAATCAAATTATTTCCAATCTCATTGTTTGCGCCGTAGAAACTGTACCTTCTGCTGTAAATATATACCAGTTTAAGGCAGGATGTCTAAATAAGCCTGAAAATAACCTTGTTAGGATCAGGTGACATTTGTATGTGTCTAGAATACTAATTTATTCTGATAGTTTGTTTAGGAATGCTCGTCTACCTGTAAAGCTAATGTAAATTGCAATTCTATAAACGTCGTCAGCAGGTTATTGTTTACTTCATTCCGCCATTGTCCCAGGGTCAATACGCTGTACACTGTGTTCTATTATACGAACTTTGACCTCGTACCCATGTATGTTTGAACATACTTAAGCTTTTGTTTTGCATGATTGACTACGAGCTCATTGTAACACCCATTTTAAGCTATTAAGTTAGTTATGTTATAATAATAATAACTGGCAGTGCTACATCGCTATTTTGATAGTCAAGAGCTCTCGACGTTACTATGGCTGGCACATCAGCCAATTACCTATCTGATAATTTCATAACACAATATTTGATGTGCAGTCTAAATTAGCCTGTAAAACCATTAGTAGATTAATGGTGTCCAAACTTTGGCTAGCACAGTGGCAAAACCATACCAGTTCCAGTCAAGTTTGTTGTTCGAAATTTAGCTCCCTATGAGCTTATTTCATAGTCTAGACAAGGAAGGCCGATATCATGTCTCCTGGGGGAATAGGTAGCGGACCGCAAATAATGTTAGCGTTGCCAGACCGTGGCGACGAGCGCCATTGTGTGCTTCTTTGAGCTTCTATTACGGCGTATTCACTGCTCCTTACAGACTACGGGCTACGCTTGCATATTGATAATCCTCTGTTGTTACTTGTTTGAGATATAGGGATATATAATCGGATCAGTCATGCCTGCCTAGTAGAAAGACGAGAAAACTGGTGCACTGAAAAAGTTAATTTAGTTTCCATCGACATTTCAGTAAGACCTTGCCTCGACATTGAATGTTTCTATAATTGCTAATATAATGTTCTTTAATACAAAGAAATATTATCGATTCACATAAAAATTTCATGCATAGAACGGAAAGTGCATGCAGACGGCATAATTCAAGGTCAATAATAACAAAACATCAAGAATTATACATCTAAATTGCATGCTCACGACAACAAAGCAGTTCCCCGAAAGGTACAGGGTTGTACAGCAAAAGAACGATACAAACGCGAAGTACTAACGAAACTAGCTACCTACTTTCGGTCATTGTTCCTTGTTTGTTTGTCTTTGTGATTTTCAACTGGGCTCGCGTTTGTTCTGGCTCTTGGAGGTAATAAGTAGCTAGTTATTATTCCTTTGCATTCTGTTTAATCCTCATACCGAGCTGCACGAGATCATTTGTGTAACATTTTGAACTAGCTAGGGAATATTATATGACATGAAATTACAAGCCTCTTTGAGTTCTATCAAATAATGAAATAGACAGTTAAAATGGTAGGCCTTTTAACAGATGAATCTATGCGTAAAATCTCCACACAGTACACATACAAGGAATCCGAAATCCGGATCCTTCATCTTGTGTGATTCTGGGGACGACGTTTCTGTGATTAACTTGGATTTGGGACTACCGCCATGTAAAGGGTAGCACTGGTTTTGATTATTTTCAGGGCCATCAAGAGTGTCTTTGATGTTTTAATAATAAATTAAGAAAGTCTCTCATGAATAAATAAAATAGTCTTTATTAATAGATGCCAAATTAGTAAAAACTAAATTGATTTAAACTTCTCTATAGTTATGAAATAATCATGAGTAAAACAGAAAGTAAATGCTGCACTTGCGAATGAACGTAAAAAAAGACTTCAAGGAAAATACCTTGAATCTCAAATCGATATTGCACAGTATAATAAAAGGAGTAAGGATAATGACGCGTGTAATATGTAAATAACGTCAGAAGGCCTCGTATTTGTGTTGAGAGTGGGTTCGCATTCAGAATCTAACACCAACGGCTGCAACGTAGAATGCGCTGCGTCTTGCGGTTCGCCTTGTGGAGCTGTGGTCGCCGGGCGCCACTCACGCCCGCCACTGACACCAAAGTGTTTATTTAATACTTGATCTGCTAGGAATGCCGATCGAATTAAAAGCCTCAGTCGGATCTGTCACCTGACCTCAACACGGATTCAAAAACTGGCGAATGCGCACTTTTTGTATTTAGTTTATTTGGATTGGCAGGATCTTGAATTGAAATGCTATCTCAATTATTTATATTCATAATTTATTATATTCTTAAAAATAACCTAATATCTGAAAAATTTGGCTGTCCGTAATTGGTCGTTACGGACAACCTAATTCTTACCTTAACTTACTAGAAAAAGAGACGGGGAACAAGCAAAATGATGAATGAAACTAGTGAAAACTTAAATTAACCTTAATTTTGTTTGTTACAGCAACTCAAAGATGAGCTCGGTGAAGTGGTCGCGGAGCTGGAGGCTCTGGATGGGCAGGAGGAGTGTAAGCAAAACAGTAAAGCCAAGCAGATGAGTATAGGGAGGAAGAAATTCAACATGGACCCGAAGAAAGGTGAGCAAAAAACTAATACATACGTTCTAGAGAGCTGACAAGTCCGTTTGATTAAGGGCCGTAGCCCGTAATACCTGCTCCGTGTGCCTCACAAAAACTAGCAGCATAGCCGTTCGTTTCAATTACTGGAATAGAGAAAGTATCGAAGTAGGTTTTTTTTATATGAACAACGATTCTGGCCTTTCTTCACGATAAATCGGTCACATTGGGACGTGTTTTCTCATTAAGCTTCCATATACAATGTGTAGAGATAAGCGTATTTAAGAGCTCGTGGAATGAAATAACTTGCTCGCAGAAGAATTCCATACAATCTGACGACAAATTCCTGTAGCGATGGCGCCGCGGTTTTATTATAAACATTTTTACTTTTCTGGTGCTGAATTTATTTCTGTGCCTACACAAGATAGTAAAATACAAAAGTCTGGTAAAGGATCCAGATTTAGATTTGTAGAGAAGTTTTAAATGTAAATTAGAAAACAGTAAACGATTCAGATATAGTTCTAGACTTGGTAAACTTAAAACACTTAACGGTCCAGACGCTTTTATTGCATGTGTTGTGTTGTCTAGGCATTTTTATATGGTAGACATTTTTATATCGTAGACCATGTCGGCTTTTTGGCTTCCCATCAAGGTTTCAAAATCCTCAATGCAGATAATGTTGCTTTGCTAACTGTTATGGGATTGCGCCATTGCGTTTAATTAGCGATTTGAGAATCATGATAATTGTCAGGAATTTAATATGAAGCAATTAAGGTGCTGAAAGCTCTTGTGGCTCTTATCATTAAAATAATGACAGTAAAAGGAGTAGAATTCTTGGTACAAATGCTATTCGATGCGGCAGGTGCGGCGTTCCCACGGCCGGTCGAACGACATATTCAGCAAATTGTTCTATTCCTGCACCTTTACACCTGTCCAACGGACAACTCTTGAGTTTTATAGATTACTATCGTGAATTAGATAAACGTCCTACGGGACACAATTAACATGTCATTGTAATTGTCTTCGTTTGTCATCTTGCCGCTGAATCCCCCTTCTGATGTTGTTATGCTCACATAAAGAATTTAAATTTACAGTGCTAATAACTAAATAATTGTCTATTTGCAACATGTTATTTTACACAGATCTTTCATTAGTTGCTTGTTATATCGTGCGTATTTTATCCTTGAAAAACCATTATAGCACGTTCTAGTTTAAAATAGCTGCGTCACTTCAATATCTTCCACTACATAAATATCGGAACTAATAGCATCTTCCGACATATCATACTGTAAAAATATATTTTCTCGAAAACCTCTTCTCCGGCGATAAATTTTTAATACATACCAAAATGGCGCTAAAACCTTGATTCGCTTTAATCTTGGCAGGGTGAATGTTTGTTCAACAAATCAATATCCAAACAAGACCGCTTTAAACTTCGCGTGTTTCTTTCATACTTGCTTTCCAATTTTCTTCGTTTTTATCAGGGAGAAAATCTTTCAGTGACATCTTTCTGTAAGTTCATATTACGCCTCATTGCATTCTCGTGCTCATGTTTACTAAACTCGATCACTTAGACATGCTACCTACTACATTAGATGTAATCGGTAACAGTAGTCTCCATCCTGTAATTAACTCCGATAGGTGGACTCGATATAGGTTAGTTTTCTGCAAGTAACGGTACAAATTACCGCGATCAAGAACGCTTTCGATATGGTAATAAATCATCTGCCCGCATTAGAGGGAAATGAAGAGTTTTTGCAAGAGCATGTACTGGCATTTAACTCACTCAGCATTTTTTAATAATGCGGGATCCCTAGCCATGTCTTCGCATTATTCGTTAATGCGAAAATCTTTTTTATTGTCTTACTTGTATGATACTTCAGCCAGTGTTCCAGCACTAATTAGGTCATGTTGACAGTAACAACTAGCTTTACGAGAGCTTAGATGTAAGACACGAGGTTTTCTGAATACATGCTTCAAGCTCGGCTGACGCTCGACCTCACTTATTCTCAAGAGCTGGCGTAATGGGATGTAGTCGTATACGGCACCTGGTTGCACAACTTCCTAATGATGTCATCTTATGAATAGGGACACGACTTTATTCGACAGCCATTATCTATTTTCCAAATTATGAATGAACTGTAGTAAAAAATTCAATCATACCTTATTTCCATTATCGTTTCCTGTTTTGGAATGATATTGCAATCACCAGGGATTTACAAAGTGCTGTTTGCCAGTCATTCAGTTTCTTCGTGAAAATTTTCATTACCAACGTTCCAATATTTTGTTTGAAGTACAATAAATTAACCAGAACACGTGCAGTACCGTTTGTTAATAATTCATAGCATTTTGTGACCGGCTTTACGCGGTAACATTATTTCAGCGCGGTAAGCTGGCTTCGCATCAGGATTAGCCATGCTGGATTATGGCGGCGACATTACGGTAAAGGGTAATCGCTCTTACAGAATCAGAAATATAGTCACTATTTATAAAAACAAATTTAATATCTTTATAATAGAGATTCCACACTTTATACGTGATTAGATGGAGAGGTAACAGCAGTATCCAGCTAGATTGGAAGTAAAGATCATCAAGAGATTAAATAACTGTCTGATGACGACAAAACGCGGAATTTGCAAAATCTCTCTGCAGGAACAATAACTCAGCATTTATTGTATCTGGATGGGCTTACTAAGTCATAATTCTCAATATTTGTTTCCAAGACTACAAGAATCTCTAGCAGATCGTTAGTGGAACTCATTGTATTAGTCAGCGTTGCACTCTTAAGTAACATTCTTGACAGTGAAACGAAATTACTGCAATATAGCATTCAAATGATTAACCAGAATATAATCCAATTCAACAAGTTAATAACTTTACAGATGACTGGATTCACATTCAATCAGCAGGTCTGGTGGATCTCGTTAAATCTGGTGTACCTAATACCTGCGCATCGGGAATCCGCTGGTATCAACTGACTCTTGACCTAAATTGCGCCGCCTGTAAATGCAAAAAAGTTTGTGTGATGTTTGAAATGATCTGCAATCTAAATTGCTTCATTAAAATTCAATGAAAAAATAGAAAGCAACAAAGGCAATTAATAAATATGGATTGAAAATACCTGACGCTATATATTAAATATTAATTTGAGTGTGAAGCAACAACTGTTATGGACGAGACACCAGACATGATTGTCCCCAGTAATTGCATAACTCTAGCCCTATTCATCGCTTATAGTATGCATTCATAATTCAAATTACGTGACTCCAATGGCTTCTTTCCCTCGGGAAATAATTCAACGCTCTTTCATTGTTTTCAACGACTAGACTGTCCAGCGTTTTTTCTTGTGTATTATTGTCCTGTTTGGCTGGTTTCGTTAGTATGCAAGGAAAATGGACTTTAGGACTGGAAGGCTACAGAATACTGTCGTGCATCTATTATCATTAATCATGTTGTTTATCAGCATAATCGCTTGCTGAGTTGGTTACGTATACTAAGTCGTGTCAATTCGACTATCCGTGCCATTGCAGTTTCCATAACAAGTTCTACGTTCTACTGAAATCTGAAACACTTGAATTATGTAAAATTCAACCGATAAAGTCAGTCGTTGGGAAATGTAATTACTCGCCCAACTAATAAAGCTTGAAAGAAGCAGCCAGACGTGAAGCTGGTCTTACGTGACTTCTCTTTAATTTTGGCCTTCATTCGGAAAATGTAATTTCGATATATTCAGTTTTCAATATTTTTGTGCTCCTTGATTTGCTACATAAGAACGCCGAACACAGTGTGACAATAGATTCCCACACAAAGGCGACATCTCAGCTATTTCCAATTACATTCAAAGGTTGCTGAATCAAAATATCGATCTGGTTTCGTATTTTCGCAGACGCCAGTGCGCTATCGCTAACAAGCTTGTTATTGTTGCGAGCGTCACACGGCTGCTCCGGTTCTCGCTCACTTAGCACCAACGATCCGTCATGCTGTTATCTGCAATTTTGCATGCCGCAAGATGGAAGTTCCAGTCGACACCGAGATTTATAAAACAACCAAAGTGCACACTCCCGACATACGCGATACGGAAGATAAATTGCTCATATTTATCGTCTGTTAAACCGACTACCGTATAGGGTATAAAAATTTTCGCTGGAGAAAAATCTTTCTAATAACATCATGCTGGTTGATACATCTTTGTTATGGATAGGGTTTCCTTGGCTAGCCGTAAAATACTTTGTTTTTGTCGTTTGCTTCCAAGCGTAGCCAGAAAATTCACAATCTATTACCCCCCATTGAAGCTGTTGTCTTCGTGTGGGGGCGGATGACGTCATTTGAGATGCAGACCATTAGGATTTTGTACGCAGAGCCATCGTGACGCAAACATTTAAATTGTATAGCGCATTGGTTTGGCTTTAATGGTGATGGTAACTTGTGTTGTGAACGAAATATTAATTAGGATCTTGTCTTGTTTTATCTTTTTTCAACCAGTATCCACTCAATGCTGAGTATGGGTCTTCCTCTTCAATTGCACGCCATTCTTCCGAGTCTTGAGCCTCTTGCTTCTTACTCTGGTTTTATTCCATAAACGATTAATGTTCCAATGTTACTCTTATTTTATTTTATTTATTAGGGACAAAAAAACAGTTACATGTTAAGTTTAACAATTATGAATCGTTGCACAAATAGGTAAACATATAACCCACACCATTGTCCACGGATTAATATATGAACAAGTAAGTAACGGAAATGTATTTATAATAATATCTTGTTATGAATTAAGTGAATATTAGTTAAGATTATGTTGAAAGAGAATTTATAGCTAAGGTTTTAAATTTGATATTAGAAAGAGAGAATATATCTATATCGATGAAGTGTGTGTTATAGGCTTCCACAAGTTGACGAAGAGGCACTCGTGCCCCGGCGTTAGTCCTGCATGAATCTACATGGAACAACCGTGGCACGCGTGCCGCCCGTCTGATAACGGTTCTAGGTACTGTATAGCGTAACTTATTTGTGATTTCAATACAGTCAAATCTATTGTTACACAAACCGTGCAGCATCATGGCCCCCAAAAGTAATCGCCGAGATTCTAAACTTAAAACATTATATTGCTGTAATAATTGTGTGTAAGGAATCCTTGAATGGTAACATTTATAGTTTACAGTACGTAAAAACTTTTTCTGTACTAATTCCAATTTAATGTTATATTTGTCGTAGTACGGATTCCAAATAGGAATCGCGTATTCTAATTGAGATCTTATCAAAGCCTTATATAATAGCAGAAAAGTAGAGGGTCGCACGAAGTCCTTCGAGGATCTTATGACGAAACCATACATCTGAAAGGCTTTATTTATTATATTCGCTATATGCAAGTCAAAGTGCAAACACGAATCAATTGTCACACCAAGATCGCGAACGGAATCCACTACATTTAAATTATGGCTATTCAATGTATACGTACAATTAAGTTTGTTTTTGTTTTTAGTAAAAGATATACTGTGACATTTCGGAAGGCTAAGAAAGAGTTTGTTTTTGTTACAGTAGGTATCAAGTCTGTGAAGATCCTCTTGGAGCAATAGGCAGTCATGGAATTTTTTGCAGGCTTTGTAAATTTTTACATCATCCGCATACAACAAAAAATTTGCATTAACAAAACACTGTTTTATGTCGTTTATAAACAAGATAAAAAGCAAAGGACCGAAAATAGACCCTTGAGGAACCCCAGACTGGACAGTTACAACTTCAGATTCAAATCCATTAATAACGACCTTTTGTGTCCTGTTATAAATATATGATGCAAACCATCGAAGTAAATTGCCTCGAATACCGTTGTAGGCAAGCTTTTCCAGAAGAATTTTGTGGTCCACCTTGTCAAAAGCTTTCCGAAAGTCAGTGTACACAGCGTCTACCTGGACTCTATTATCCATATTTTCAAATAGAAAGTTAGTGAATATCATTAAATTAGTAGTTGTTGAACGCCGTTTAACGAATCCATGTTGTTCGGGTATGATAAGGTCATGTAGTTGAGGATAAAGAGCGCTGTGCACAAGTCTCTCAAAAAGCTTCGACAAGGTGGAAATAATAGATATGGGACGATAATTCTCCACATTGTCCTTGTCTCCACTTTTATAAACAGGCGTAACAAATGCTCGCTTCCACACGTTGGGAAAGACACCATCCCGTAGACATTTATTGAAAATTAGGTATAACGCAGTATAGATAACACCTGCTGTTTTTATAAAAAAGACAGGTGGAAGACCATCGGGGCCAGATCCCTTAGATGGGTCAAGTGATTTGACTGCTCTGTGTATTACTTCTTTTGCGAGGTAAATATCAGGTATACAAGCAGAGCTATCCTGGATATTGTTCGATGGTGCCCAAGTCTCAGGATTAAACGTGGACGGCTCATAGACAGATGCAAAAAAAGTAGAAAACAAATTACATATATCGGTAGGGCTATCAGACAAAGTATTTTTCAGATACATATTGGCTGGGTAGTTAGTCTTGCCCTTTCTATTGGATACATATGTCCAAAAATACTTAACGCTTTTAGGTATACTATCTTCGACTGAATTAATATATTTTTTAAAACAATTAACAGACTCATCCTGAAACAGTTTACGGTAACTCGAGAAGTGATTATAATCGCAAAGGTTTTGATATACTTTCCACTTTATCCACGCACGTTCTTTACTTTTAAATATACGGATCAAAGAGGGTGTAAACCAAACAGGAAATTGTGAGTTTTTAACTCGAGTTAGTGGAACGTGATGTCTAATTATCCCGTATAAAGTGTCATAGAAAGTGTTGACAGCCTGTTCAGCGGTCAGATGTGCGAGTTTGGTGTCCCAATCTATAGAGGCGAGTTCTGCATTAATCTCGGGATAATTAGCCTTATGATAGTTGTACCTAGGTACGGAATGGCATTTCATAGGGGTAAATTGCATCTTGAGATCCACAAACACAGAAAAAGGAGGATGGTGAGTGTCAGCCGGAAGTAGTGACGTACACGGTACCGTCTGACAATCAATATTGGAGATAAACAAATCAAGTAGTCGTCCGAAATTATTTCTAGTCTTATTGTAACTCTTGGCTACGTTTCCCTTCACCAGCTTGTATTTCTTTTCAATATCTTAAGCATCCATTATATTTTATGCAGTCATTTAAACTCGCTGGTGCAAATGCTTAGCTTTGTACTGAAAGGTCGGCATTTAGCGTTCGTATAGCGGGTATTGTTTGAATGGAAGTTGCATTCCATTGCTCCTACGATTGCAGCTCGAAATGGGTGCAGGCACGGTCACCGTTCGCTTTCACGACAGTTTGCATATCGCCGCCGTGAACCACTCGTCCAAGTTGTCAATAGACGTCACCTTTAAGATCGCACATTTGAAATTTTATTCGCATTCATAAATAATTTATTTTCCACCAAACAAGGATATTTTTAAATGAATTGCGCGAATAAAAATTGAGGAAGGAAAATCGTAAGGTTACGTATGACATCTTTTAAAAACCCAGGTTTAGGCATGTTTTTGTAATTTCTCGGTCGGCACATGGACTCAGTGGAGTTTTTATACGACTCGTATTTATCGGTGAAAATAGTTAGAAAGCCTTGTTGGCAAATAAAAACTGATGCTCTGGGGCATTGCGTAGTACTTTTAGGCTTTTCTTTGTCACAGTCACACACGTGAACAGAATTTTAAGTTTGTAAAAGTATGTGGATTAATTTTCTCTTTGTACACCTGCGCCAAGTGACAATGCCTGGGAGGCGAATGAAGTTCTCACTATTTTACTAATATACATTAATTAGTACACTATGCAAACTGTCGTAACATTTACCAATTTCTTTGTTTTAGGTATTGAATATCTGTACGAGAACGGTCTACTGCAAAGGACGCCCGAAGATGTAGCGCAATTTCTTCACAAAGGCGAAGGTCTAAGTAAGACGGCGATAGGCGACTACCTCGGTGAACGTTCAGAATTCAATGAGGCGGTGCTCAAAGCATTCGTTGAATTACACGACTTTACGGACCTAATACTAGTTCAGGCACTCAGGTGAGTTTGAAGAAAGTCTCCACATATCAGCTAAAGTAGACGTAAGGTAGCCGTTAACACATGGGAGTCTTCTTTGAGACCAGGAAATCAGTTTAATGCAGCAGGCTTTAGTGAAATATAAACGAGTTGAACGCCCGTTACCTTGCTGGCAAGCGAAGCCTTTGCTTGGAAATTGGATCAAATAACTGGATTCCATTTCGGGCACAAATATTATTTTGCAAACGGGAGTCGTTTATATTTCAAGTTTATCTAATGCATAAATAGAACCCAGTTCGACGAAATCGAGTTTCAGTAAACTGCAATGAAAGTAGTAAAGTACAGAGTAAGACGTAAATAGTGATTGTAAAAACTGAAAACAATGACCAATACTGAAACAGGAAGTTGTAATCTAATCTTGTTTTAATATTTAGGTACAGTAATTCATTTGTGCCGCTTGTTTCCTCTAAATTTGTAGGCAAACAAAAAGGTTATCAGACATTTTATGACAAAACAGATGGTTTTGTAATTAACAAAAATATAATTACAGCTCAAACAAGCAAACAAAATCGCCAAATATTTTTTTTCTTCTGTTTAATAATTTCCTTGTTCTAATTTGTAAGATCGTAAAATAAAATACTTTAGCTTGTAGGGGATTTCCTCAAACCATTTTGTCCTCATTATTTTATTTATTTATTCATTAACACCTAGAAGTAGAGTGTCCACTTTCTGTTTCAATACTAGCTTTCCGTCTATCTTATTTAAATACATTTAAACTCCAAGTAGATGAGTTAGTTTTTGTCAAATAAAAACAAATAAACCATTGAGGCGTTTGCAGACTCGTCTTCTCTTGGCATTCGGAAATGTTTCACTTGGCAGACAAACCATTTTGCACTAAGGTCGTTCACACTATTCTCTAACTGGCTTGCAGAAAAATGACGACTGTCCCTATTATTTATAGAAAGTTTAAAAACGAGGCCTTGTACATATAAAGCTATATGGTACGTAGCTACCTAGGTACCTATGCGGTCTCACTCGGGGAGTAATGGAGCGATACTTAAGTGTTTGTGTTATCTATTACAGACAATTCTTGTGGAGTTTCCGTCTACCGGGCGAAGCGCAGAAGATCGATCGAATGATGGAGTGTTTTGCTCAGAGATATTGCCAACTAAACCCGGACATCTTCACCAACGCGGACACGTGTTACGTACTAAGTTTTGCGATAATAATGTTGAACACTTCATTACACAACCCCAGTGTAAAAGACAAACCTCTGCCGGAACAGTTTGTGGCGATGAACCGGGGAATCAACAACGGTGGGGACTTACCTCAGGAGTTACTTTTGGTGAGTTCAACAATGTTTATAAAGAAAAAAACCTTGTCATCTGCTTTGTAACTGACAGTTCACATAACAGATTGTCATCCCGTGTTTACAAATATGTTTTGATTGAATGAGTTTGCTGGTAGGTTCATGTATCGATAACTACAACAATACGGACGCTGGACAGTTCTGCACCAATTCGCTCATAAAGTGTTGCTGAAAGGTTAACTTATCATCAGACCATTCTATAAATAGGTTGGTTCATCTCGTGGACCTCGTTGAGGATTTGAATGGGATGGAATTTAATACTGTCCGACCTAGACGGAGTGTCTCTAGCTCCTTCGCCTACGTTATATGTACTGACGTCATTGTAGTACAATTAGCGCTTCGTGTAGGTATAGGCCAAAGGCTACATTTAGGTCGACCTGCGTGCCGTTAGTTAATATAGTTGACCAACATGCGAGGTTAACACCATACATTTTATTTTACAGTTTTTTTTCTAAGTTCTAAAAGGTATTACTGGCTATTTATGCTTTGTTTTAAACAGCACGTCTATTTAATGGAATATCTCACAATTTAATCTAAGTACACCATGAAGTAATAATATTAGTATTCATGTGGGTTTTAGCAGCTGTGGAAACAGTTTGTGTCAAAATTGTAAAATGGTGATTTATTTTATATTATTGACTTAAAAATATAAAATAAATCAAATAATAAATTATATTGTGATATTATAAACTGTGGACATAGAGATTATGGCTCTATTTATATTTTTTATTTTATATTTATGGAGATTCCTAGTAGCCGCAATAAATATTTATAATTAATTTAAATCATAATTCCCCTGCGCACATACATAATTATTTCAATGGAAGTGATTTTCCTAAATGAGTTTCTAATTCCGTATTAACACTATGCATTGGGTAATCACGAATAATTTGAATGCAAATACATATATGAATCGTTGAAACTACATGTCTACATATTCATGTAGTACCTGCTAACAATACGTTTCGCTAAAAACCAGTGGGAAATGCCATTTCCTGATTACAATGTCACAACAGTTACTTAATCGAAATCATGCCGAAGTCGAGTCGCATAGTTTTTAATTTCCTTTCCCTAGGTACGCAACAAATATATCGATAAATAAACAACGATATAGATAAGCATGTTCACTTGTATCGATGCCAACACTAAGTCGACATCGCTCGAAACCACATTGACATATACTGCAGGAATCCGTTCCGCAGTGCAAATATTGTAATTGAAACGTATAAAATTCACATTACAGCAATTTTTCCTTATATTTTTTACCAGCACAGGTCACGGGCGTGTTGTTTTGCTCGTGTCTATAAATAATTCATAATACTTAGTTTTCAAACAATCACGATAAACCACTATCTGTATGGTAATAACACGAGTTGACGTAAATAACACATTGTAAACAATCTGAAATCATTAGCGGCGTTATCTGTGAAGTAACTGCGCGATAGCTATCAGTATCTTAATGTCACAGTTGAATGTGAGTTTCTGTTTAAACTAGTGGTTTTATGTCCATCAACGAACGGTACAGCTATTTAAATGTGCGCCTCTAAATAGATGTTTTAATTTGTTTACTTAAGAGCCTATTATCTCCTAAACAGGCGAACTTATTTTAGTTCACACATTGTAAGTGATATTTGTGTTAACTAGGTAATATAATATTTTATTGAGTTTCTTTTTAATTGTTTTTTCCAGTCGCTGTACGAGTCGATAAAAACGGAGCCATTCAAAATACCGGAGGACGACGGCAACGATCTCATGCATACCTTCTTCAATCCAGACAAAGAGGGATGGCTGTGGAAACAGGGAGGAAGGTAAATAATCCCATTTTATTTCCCTCTCTTCACATTATAAATGACTGCGTAAAAAGATTCCTCGTAAACAATAAAGTTTTTAACCCCCAAGTCATCAACCTGTCAGATTTGGCACGACTGCGATCTTTAACCCTTCACACTTACCTCAGTCGTGGATATGACAGCTGACCTGTTTTAACTCACCTCGCGTTTAAAAGTTTTGGAGCTTTGTTCGCTTGGAAACGGTAAAAAACCAGAGCTAAGATGATCTCACGTTACACTTTCTTTTTCCTAACAAATGTCATTCAGATTAACGATTTCAAGTGTCTACGTTTTCATTTGTTATGTAACGTTGCGAAATGTTCACAGTAAGGTCTCAAGCTGGTCATTGACATCAAATGGGGGAATACCAATTTCAATTTACCTTTGATTTTGATCCAAAGCGTTTAAGGATACATAATATAAAATTAATTTAAAATAGAAATGCGTAGTATATTGCGTAGAGTGTTGCTATGGATTTGTAGCTCGTTAAAACGTGAGATGGTAATGTATATTATAATTACCACGTGCTCATTATTCTGCTTCATTAAAAAACACGCGAGTAACGTGAAGTCACATGGGTGTGAGGATCACGCCTCTAGTATACCAGGTACCTACATGAATAATCAGGGGAAAAAATACAAGTAATGTTTGACATGAGTTCTTCCATGTGAGTAGATCTGAAGCATCAATTTGTAGTTAGGATATCTTGGTACTGCAACACTACTAAAACACCACAAGTCGAACTTTGAAAGGGAAGGTATGTTTGGCACCTTTTTACAAAGGTTTTGACTCAGTGCGTGTTTCTTTTCCTCCTTAATTTGGCTTGCTAATGTTTATCATAAACACATCATGCGATGACATCACATAGGTATGATTGCATACCTTTGAACTTCTATACTGTCACAACATGATCATGGCTATTTCCGATCTTTGATATTATTTTTCATGTATTTAGTACATGTTTTGGTACCCAAAAACTCGATCCAATAAAGCGGTCACTAAAATTGAACTCAACAAAATCGATTCAACATAACAATACACCAGAATCTACACTAAACCGTGAAAAAACCAAATAGTTTCGGTGCTCAATAGAGTGGATCTATTCAGAGCTAAACTTTTTTGTGTTATTTTTTTGCCTATGGTTAAAGCATCTACCTGTCCACTTACACTAGTTTTTGTGTTACTTACAGATACAAATCGTGGAAGAGACGGTGGTTTATACTCAACGACAACTGCCTGTACTACTTCGAATACACGACGGACAAAGAACCCAGAGGCATCATTCCATTAGAGAATATTTCTGTGAGTATACGTAAAGGCGGTATTGTAGAGATATTTACTGTCTGTGTAATTAATTTATTGTTATTAAAAAAACAGATACTAATGCCAGTTTGCTCAACAAATCACTAAACACATTGTGAGATAAACAAATTTGAAACACAATTCTGTTTCCGTTAATCGTTTTAAAATGATGGTACAGAATTATGTTTAGTGAAAATTGTGTGTTTGAGTGTTCTGATTCATTAGTGTTTGGAATCTAAGTGATTCATAAGGATTTATGACTAAATGATTTTGTCGTCTGTGATCCACTTTCAGGAGAGACAGGGGGTAAATTATTAACTAAAGTATTACTCGGTACTAACTGGGTACTGGAGTTCAGATAGGCAGTCGCTCCATATAAAATACTGGTTTTCAGCTGCATTCGATTAGACTGGAAGTCGACCCCAACATAATTAGGAAAAGGCTAGGTAGTCTTTTTACAAGCCTAGTCAACTTTTGATGCGAAATAATCCGAGGAGCATTTATACCAAAACTGGTAGAAATAATAATGATCACAACTTTGAATAAGTAGCTGTTTCTTTGTCATGTTGTCTCTAGAAAAAGATTTCTTCACGACACCCGATCTACTTCTCGAAGTACTTGTTATGTTAGCTGGAGTTGAAAAATATTATGCATATTAATATAAACAAACGTATAGTATTATTATGGGTTTGTAATCATCCGGCGAAGAACCTCTACTCTTTTAATTTGTTTAATAACTCGCCTGGTTTCTACAAGCAAGAACATCTGCAATCAAAGTTATCTGGAGCCCTACAGGGATATTGAACTAAGTATACTCGTATCTACAAATACAATTAATGTGATAATAATAAATCAATTTATTGACACACACAAGTTAGAAAACATACAAACAGGAAGACAATTACAATCACCATAGTTAAAAGAGTACATAAGTAGAAGTAGCAGTGAGCCCCAAATTAGGCACAACCTGTATCTTGGTGGCCCAATATAGACTGTAAGGGCAGATTGAATAATTAACAATTCAGCGAGAATGTAATTATAAATCATTCAGGAGTAAAAATAAAAATAACAATCTATAAAATGTGTATAATAAAAATCAAAATAAAATCAAAATGTATGTAGGATGTGTATGCAGTATGTTGCATATCTACTGACCAGTGCATATAAATTCGTTTAGTTTAAAACAATAAATTTCTCCTAACACAAAGGCAAAACAACAACCAATAAAATATCGCGACATGAGATTTTGTAATAGATAAATCTGAAAAGCCTTTCAGCAACTGGCGCTAAGTATGTCAAGAGGCTGCAGTTGATACTTAAGGCATGAATCGATGACGACTTGATTCAACATTGATATGTTGAATAAAGATTGGATGTACTCCAATCACAAGTCGTAGACAATATTCCGTATTCGATTCATTCACAGGCGTTCGCAGAAAAAGGACAGCCAATTATATAAAATACTAGGTGTTGCCAGCGGCTTCACCCACTACAACTCGAAAATTATCCCACGGGTAGATAAAATCGGGGTAAAAACTATCCTATGTGTTAATCTAGGTTATAAACTATCTGTGTACCAAATTTTATCCAAATCCGTTCAGTAGTTTCTGCGTGAAAGAGTAACAAACATCCATACTTACTAACTTTCGCGTTTCCAATATTAGTGAGGAAGTGTCGAAGGGTGGGCGTTTTGGGGGACTGTCACTTGTAAATGAGTAAAGTAAAGTAAAGTAAATTATGACGTTCGAAAAGTGCTGATTATCAGCCTAGTTTGAATAAATGACTTTTGATTTGAGTAGGATATAATTTATATATTTCAAATACCAACTGAGACTGCGTGGACACAAATTATTGGGTGTTCCATCTGCACAGTTTCCCATTACAACTTTCCCTTGGTTCGTGCCCTGGCAATGCTGAATGCGCTACTGGCATCGACACCGGAATGTGATTTGTTTGCCTCGATGTGGGTACATGTATGTCGTGTATGTTCGAATTTCTGTGAGAGGAGGAACGATACTGATATACGGATAATGATAATTATCTTTTCTTGTACTTGTTCTGAGAGATGATGCACGAAAGATGACTTTTTCTTGTTATTTTTAAGTATTTCATTTAATTTGTTTCATATTATTTCTGTACAATGTACTTGGAACAATACAATACTTTGGATTTTTCTGTCAAATTGTACATGTTTTTCCTCAAATAAATAAATTAATCATACAAGCAGGTACCCGTAAGGCAATTCATTTGCACCTGCGTGTGATGATATCGAAATAGTCCTATTGAAAGTAACTCCTATTTTAACCCAAATAAAAATCTATAAATATTATTTATATTTGTTTCCAGGTGAGGCCAGCGAGCGATAGACAACGACCTCATTGTTTGGAGTTATACGCGAGTGGTGGCGCTGATCTCATAAAGGCGTGCAAGACTGACTCCGAGGGAAAAGTCGTTGAGGGAAAACACACTGTTTACAGGTAAATTGTTATAATCATTTACGTTATTCATATTCCCCAGGGACATTTAAATACTGTGTTGTTATTGATGAATTTGTGGCGGCATTTACAACTCCACATGCGAATGCGTTTCATTCTTGACGTCACGCAAAATTCTGTATCGTGGAAGCAAAACCCTACGTTAACTATTGGGCATTAGCCAATCGAGACTAAGAACCCGTCTGGCCGAAGGATACTGCCTTTTTCAATGGAGAATGAGGAACTTTCCATTCTGTACCAATACATTAAAATCCCGGTGAAATATGCCATGTAACTAGGGTTTTTACTTGTCACTGCAAGAGAAGTACCCCTTCTAAATAAGGGCAAGCATCAGGTAGCTGTAATGTAGTGTAATTCGAGTAAGTCCGGATCGTTCTAAAAACAAAACAATAATTATAGTCCAACATCCTGCACGTGGTATGGCAGGTTAATGACACTGAGTTTTAATGAAGATTTGTCTTCATGTTACCATAAGGTATTTAGGGCAATGGATGTGAGGAATGTGTCAGAAATGTAATCTTTACGGCACCACAATGTCTGTGACAACGAATGTTTACGTTTTAGGAAGACGTGGATGGTGCGATAAGTAGTCTTTCATTGACCATTGCATTCCATGAAATAAGTGACTAATCGTTATTTTTCTTTTCAGAATGTCGGCAGCTACAGTGGAGGAACGAGATGAATGGATCGAGTGCCTCCGCCGCTCAATCAGTCACAACCCGTTCTACGACATGCTGGCGCAACGCAAGAAGAAGGCGCAACACAACGTGCACTCCGCGCACTAGCCCGCCACACACCACTCACGACCGCGAGTAACGTGCCAGTGCTACCGAGTGTACATACCTCTTGATCTGAAACAATACCTCCGTTTTGTTTCTCAATTGGTAATGTGATTCGCCAGAATGATCCAAGATCTTTCTGAAGAACAGTGTCGAGAACGTTCGCAAAACAATTATGAAAAACACAGATTACACGAGTAATTATCAACAATAAGTGCAATTTAAATAACATCAAACCACCTCAGTAAACAAGCCTTAATTTTAAAATGTGGTTTATACAACTTACGCCCAATACAATTAAACATAAGTCATGTTTGTTTAGGGGTATAGCCTGTTATTAACGAAGTCGTATTTCCTTAACTCTTAATATTGACATTAATCATAATTTATTGTAGAGAATATAGTAGAATTTTATAATTACAGTGTACCTAAAGAGTTATAGAGCGAAATATGCATAACGAGTGATATGTAATGCGTCTGATATAATGTCTACATCAACATTGATGGCGAAATAAGTTTTATTTATCGTGTTATTTTGTGTCAAAATCATAAGTGAGCTTAACCCCGAGGTAACGTCCGTCAAAAGTCGCCGAATGACTTGACAATAGCCATTAGTCATAACTCCAATGAATATGTGATATTTAGCCATGATAACGACGCAAGGAATGTATTGTGTTGTATATATCGGAACACAATAATTACGCATCATTTCATGGCTGTTGGTCCATGTATATAAACGAAGGAAAGACTGAAAATTGTGCTTTTTAAACATCGCCTATTCGGAAATGGAACTTGTAGTTGCGTGCGTATTGATTTAATTTTCAAATGAACACTGTAGTCTTAAAAAAATATATTTTTATGGAGAAGTCCGTACGACACGTCCGCACATACGTAAACAATTCGCACATCGATGCAAAATGCAATAATTTTAATAAGGACGTGATTAAAATGAAATGAATGTCATGAACTGCTAACTTGGTGAAAATACAGTTCCTGTTGTGAGAGTAGTTAGGATTGTTATTATGAGCGAGTACTGCCAAAACCGTCATACATTTCTAAAGGGATATAATTATATTGGTTTAACATTGTTTTAATGTTAGGCAGGTTATTTATCAGTGTCGCTTCTCAAACAGACAATAAGTTAATTTTATGAGGTCAGCAAATGTTTTGCTGATCTTTAGCCTAATAAAACCATGGCGGAATTGTATTCAATGAAAGTATTACTTTGATAATATTCTAATGTATCATATTATGTGAAGAAAATGTAAAGTAATACATGTATAAATAGTTAAATTAGCCTAACTTAGTGTATGATGGCCATCGGTGTTACTTCTATTGAGAATGTGAACATGGCTAGATGACAGGACAGGAAGGCACAACAACCAATTTTTGAAAAACTAATTAATGGGAAAAGAGACCAATCTCGGCAACAAATCTATAGATCTATACGGCGAATCGGTTTTGTTTATGTTTTAGTCAATAAATGAATTACTGGTTATGCTTGTCATCAATGAAGTCATCGTCATTTCCGCCCATAAACATAGATATAAACAGTAGGTAACTAACATATTGCGAAATACGCCTTTTACGTGACCATCAACATGTCATTAGTTTTATTAGTATTTCAGAAGTTGGATGTTACTTTGCCATAAGTATAATTATTTTAATTTGGCCAACAAAATTTTAGTTTACATTCCTTTTCTTAATTCTAAATCTCAAAAGAATGTGAGGAAATGTCTTAGTTTTCATTCGCATTTTATATTCTAATGAAATGTTTTTCTTTTCTACAAATACTTTATGCTCTGTAAATAATTTCAAATAATATTCGATTTCAATATTTCATTTAATCCTATTCATTTCAATTTATCCATATCTCAATTTATTTATGTTAAAAGTCAATGGATTTTAAAAGATCTTGTGAGGATTATTTAAAGAGATCTCTTATCATCTACGTGTATGTACGTTCGTATATCTCGTCATATTAATTTTAAATAGTAAAACGGCCATACTCTATGTTCGCGCAATCACTGAGTACAACGCCTTGTACAACTCATGCAAATGAATACTACAAAAGCTTTAAAAATGCAATGTTGAACAGGCGTTATTTTTATTTAATTTTTAACAAACAACTTATTACAAGTATGGCTGTTTTATTTCACATATTTACTATTTATGTAAAAATTATTGGTTTTGGAGAAATAATTTTTATTTTTATAATTATAACGATTCAAATGTCATAGATCGCAATTATATAATAATGATATTAGGGGAGGTAAATATTCTGTTTTGTAATTATTGTTTATGGAATGGTGCCTAGAATTGATCTGCAACTAGTTAAGCTTACTATTAGTAGTAATAGTGTCCCTACTTATAGTGCGCTGTAAATTCGCTTTAGAAACGTTAATTTATCATTGTAATGTTTTATATGACAGCGGATATGTGCATAATAATGGTGTTGTAAATAATTTTGTAAGAAAATGGATATACATAAAATATGTTTATTTACTACTTGGCTTTTATTTGGCAATTATTCAATTGTCTATCTATACTATACATCAAACTCACTATGAAGTGTAAGCGGCTATACAGATGGTAAACAATGACTGTGTTATTATAAAACATGTTTGTCATCCCATCACGATTGTATCTTGATTGATTACCGTGATCGCGGACAAGGAAAACATCATAGTAAAAATGAGTTTACGACAACCTACAATGCTAGAAGCGAGCGTTAATTGCAGCTCCCGACACGATAGTGAACATTGTTAAATGACGAGACGTCACAGCTGGCACACGATTACGATAAATGCTTATCGTTCTACCACGCGAATTGCAATACTCGAAGAACTAGTTACATGTACTTTCCTGAACACTTGTTTAATTTGGCCGACCGTGACGCGTCCGCCTTCCTTTTCCGTTGGTGAAACGTGCGTTGCGCAAATTGATGCTGAAATTATGATATTATGCACCCGCTGCCGCTATCGAGAACTAGACGTACTACTTTACACATGCAGGCGTCAAATCAATGATAAATTTTAATTTATCATCATAATCCACAGCCCGAGTTCACCCACTGCTGTGTAGGCCTCTCTTTTCTGGTGCCAATCTCCACGTTCCTGTGCTAGCCTCATCCAGGTTTTTCCCTCGATGGCATCTATGTCTGCCCATCAATTATTACAAAATAATAATGTATTCGCTGATTTGCATACATTGCGTGTTGGTCCCGCTTATATTGTATTGCGTAGGTAGCAGAGAGGTACCTTTTAATTGCTCAAAGATTGATTCGAGATTAGGTAAGTATAAGTACTAGGCGCAGATGATCGATGATGTGCTTTCGTATTTTAAAAGTGAAGGTAATGGAACACATTGTGGGAACCGGTTTTTACTCCTGTGAGGTTGTAGTTCAATTAAAGTGATTTTAATTGATGGGGTAACTTCACTTCTACTTTATACACATAAGTTACTGGTAATCCATTTGAATCATGTTATGACCTTCTTTTGTCGACCTTCGCAGGGTGGCTGGTAGTAATTGCAAGAGAGGTGCTGAGAATCGAGTTGAGTGGCCTACGTCCTGCAGTGACCTGCTGTTGGCTGATGATGGCTTCCTATCAAGGGGGTAAAACATTGATAACAAGCGTAACTATACAGGGTGGAAGGGACAACGACGCACAAACTGTTACCTATCACGTGTTCAGAAAGTCGAATATTAAAATAAAACTAAAGTTTTTCAAATTACCGAAAATACAGTTCATATGGCGGGGTGGGGAGTTCAGAATGAGAAGCTGAATCTGAATACGTGGTAATCGTTTGTGCGAAAATGTTTGTTTTCATAACATGGAGGTACTTAGCTACTAAATCTTTATTACCATTATTATTACTTAAGCGTAATTAAATCAGTTTTGGGAAAGCATCAAACTGCTGATTGCGGACGCACTTCACTAGGAGTTTTCAATTTTTTGTCGAGTTGCTGTCAGTAAGAACGTTATGGCATTTAAACACAGTTGAAAATAACCCTCCTTTTGGACTCCTGTAGGGTCAAAATACAATGCGTTGAATTGGCGATCAGTATTTTAAATATTCTGAGATGGAATTATTTAACCATTCATCTTGTTCATAAATCGAACAATGCAGTACCCTTACATAGTCTATAGGTGGCTACACAACATGTATATATCTAACTAGTATGTATAAATAGCTCCAAAATTACAAAAGGGGTCTGCTTGAGTCAATTGTGTGATTTCAATTACTCACGTACGTACCTACCTAACAATTGCTTTGTAATTCGTTTGTCGCTGAGGTAACATCGGCCGATACATTTAGGCTAGTCACGTTCGACTATGGTACTACTCAAACATTAATGAGGACGATTATGATTGTGATTAAACTTACAGGCAAGTAGGTAGGTGCCTACTAGATTTGCAGGTGCGGTCGTTGGTTGTAATCGATTATTAATTGATTCTAAGTATGCTGTAAGTAGGCCTCCTACTAGGTTGACCGATGACCTGGCCCCCTAGACAAAATCCCTTTTCTGTAAGCGTTAACGCCAACGGAAAGATCAAATTGTATGGAGTTGACATTAGCTTTAGAGATGTCACGTGATGTCATCTGTCAACTCAGTACAATTTGATCTTTCCGTTGGCGTTAACGCTTACAGAAAAGGGATTTTGTCTAGGGGGCCTGGAGAGGGTTGCGGGGATCCGCTGGATTCGAGACCCACGGGACCGGTAGATGTGGCGACACTTGGGGAGGCTTATGTCCAGCAGTGGACGTCTTTCGGCTGAAATGATGATGATGAAGTATGCTGTTGAAGATGTGCAAGTAATTGCATGAGCAAGTTAATAAAAGCTAACCCGAACAGAAATCCTGACTCCGGTCTGCCAACTTGGAAACCAAAACCAGAACCTCATGTTCAGCCGTAGCGCTTGCGAGGCAGTCGATTTGTCCCATATAGGAAGTATAGAATAGGATTTTTTTAAATTGGTTCATAAATTGCAGAGGTCTCCACCAACTAAGAACGGCCATGGCGCACCACCACCCACCGAATCAAGAAAGAGATGTTAATCTGTCAATCCTTCCGGTAGGTATGAGGTAATAAACATTTACAAAAATCAAGCAACCAATTAACAAAAAATAAACAACTGAGATCCTCCTCCTTTTTTTTAAGTCTGATAAGAAAACAACCTCTGCCTACAACATCATGCAACCATACCCACCTTTATCACACGTAGAGTGAGGCAGTAGGTAACCATCGGGCCATCTTTTAAGTGTGACGAACCTTCATGTTACTTGTTCATAATCATCATCATTCTCTTGCCCTTATCCCATCTTATACTGTTAATTGTTCTAGAAAAATTTTAAAAGACATTTCTGATAATGGAATTCTGAATTTATGAACGACACATTTTTAATTCAGGATAGTACCTACCGGAAATGTAACCACAAACCGCACAGAAAACCGCCATAGCGCCTATGAGATGACAAATCGGTGTGGCATGTTTATGTTTTAATTGTTCAATTATAAAATAATGCAATAAACATTGAACTTTAGTACCTACGATGAGGAAAACAAAGCTGAGGATTTAATTTTCTCTTTAACATATGCACAAAGCGTTGTGTATGAATACGTAGGTACCTATCGTATCGAGGTAGGTATACAAGCTTCCCCGTTTTCCTTAAACAATTTATGATTTGTTATTTTTTTAGGCTATGCAGACCCATATTAAATAAAACATTGCCTTGCTCTAAGGATTTTACAATAACATCATTTTAAAGTCGTGCACTGTAAATCTGACGTGACGTGACGTGCTTGAAGCAAGGGAAAATTGAATTTTCCAATCAGGTCACAGTTCATTTATAGATTTTCAGGAAGTTCACCTCGACTCGCTGCATACATTTTATAGAGCACTGTAACTGCGTTGGCACTTTCTCTTATCACACGCTAAAACAGATCAGACATCAGACACAATTCGAAGTCCGTGGTTTTTAACCGACTTCAAAAAAGGAGGAGGTTCTATGTTCGTGTGTATGTATTTTTTTTTTTCTTTTCTTGTATAGTATCAATCAACACACCAATCAGTGTGGGTATCTTGAGGCTAAATAATAAAAACCGTTCGGATCGAATTTTAGGTTAAGCCGTGCACTTAATAATATTAATAATCATTTATTAAACAGATTCGAGCCCATCCAGTGACCACCGAGACCGATTACATACCAAGTTTCCTCATACAAATGGTTCTGTTACGGCAGATAACAGTAAGTTCATTTATCTAGTATCCACTGAGTATTAGGGCCCATCACCTCCAGTTACCACAATCATTGACTCATCCGTCTGTAGTCTGTACCGCATCGTTAGTTTATATTTAAAATAATGGTGAGTTGTTGTGGTTGGCCGCAACTGTTATAGTCAACAAAGTCGCTAGGAAAGAAATGCGCCCTTTGCATTGCAGTGGTACACCTGCACCTGCTGATGGTATTTTCATCATCATCTCCCTGCCCTTATCCAATTCTGGGGTCGGCGTAACAAGTTTTATTCGGAACTATATTTTCTATCACCAAAATTTATATTTGTCATCAAGTTGTATCACCTAATAAATAGATCTATCGCCACGAAATATTTTCGTTCTCAGATAAACAAAAATTGTTCCCAGGTATGAATTATCAAATTAATGTTAATATATGTGTAAAATAAGAGATCGATAACCAATAAAATTATATTGCATTACATGAATATAAACTTCGTTCTTATAATAACAGTTTTGTTACTTAAATAATAGCTCTGTGCTCAGAATGGTAGATCTGTCACCAAATAAATCGATTATCGATCCCTGACTGCGACTCCTTTTTAACAACGTGTTTCAGGGCGGCATGGGCACCGGGCCGTAGGCCGACGAAGGAGGCCGGCGGAGGCCCGGCACTTCGGGGACAGAAGATATTAGTGTTATTTAATATGCGAGCGAAGCGAGCGCGCGTCATGGAGTACAAGATTTATTGGTGATCTCTTTAAATTAGTTTGCTTAAATACTTATTAGGACACACCTATTATAATACATACAAAAACATTTATTTGGTACTAGACCTTATATCTCAGGATTTTAGGTGATTTATTGTGGAACTGATTTTGCATTGTTTGGTGACTACATTTTGGTGACAGATCTACTATTTTGAGGACAAACCCTATTATTTAAGAAACACAAAACTAATTAAATTGGTGATAGCTTAAATGATACCCGTTTTATTCTTCCATTCTCCACTGTCAGACGTCATGGCATCATTTATTCCTTCTCCTTCATCTATTTGGGCGATACTTTCATACAACCGTGAAAGCTTGCCCTTGTAACCTACTACTCCTCATGATGTTAAGGTTTCTGAACAGTCTGCTTCCCTTATGAGCTTGCTATGTAATTGGCCTCTAGGCACACATTCATACTCCTTGGTTGCTAAGAAAAACCCAACACCAATAGGGTAGTTAACAAAAAAATCGACACGTTTTATCTTCGTATTTTTTTATTGATTTGATAAAACAAAAAATACGTATCCAATGTTTTTAGATAATCTAACAGACGGACTAATTAGAATCATATTTTTAGTCAGTAAACATTCCTAATTTCTGAACCGGGCATCAAACTCATACTCGGCAGTCGCTATTGCGAGTGTTGAAACCACCAGACCAACGAGGCAGTAATTAGATTAAATAGGCTTATATAAAACACGAAACTTTTGTCATATCTACTACGTTACTAAGATATAATTTCAACAAATCAAAAACAATAAAAAACATTGGTTGCGCGGTAAATTGCCAACACTTGTGTCTTCAAGCTTTCTCTGCAGATCATGGCAATTTTCCGCCTCACTTTCCAGGCTCACTGTAACGTTAAAAAACAACAGAAATCATACTGAACCACTTAGGTACTTACTTATAGAAAACGGATTGTTGTGAAATTATATTCTTCGACGTTTTCTACATGTTAGTGCTGTTTAGGCGGAAGTCCGACAGGCAGTTTTACTTAAGTAGTTTAACTTGGTTGTGGAGGTCAGGATACGCATTCGTTGCACGTAAGGCGCGAAGTGCGGGCCTTTTTGGGGATTGCCTAAGTGACGTTAAAAAAAAGTTGATTTTCAGCTTTGAGATTTTTAGCTAATTTTGATTTCGATTGATTGTTACATAAGCGACGGAGGATTAGAAGAAGTCCCTGACATAGTTGGGAACAGGCCAGGCAGACATGTGATGAATTTTAATAAATAAATCATACATTATTTATTTATTAACATTATTTATTTATTATTTATTAACGGTTATACATTATTTATTTATTATTTATTAACGGTTCCTTGTTGACACTATATGAAAATTAAATGTTATGAAAAAAGCAAACTATTCAATATTAATAATGATTACAATGAATAAGCATATTAGATTTACTGTTATACTTTTATAGGGGGCGTATATTAACGGCCGATTATAGATTATATATTTCATAATATTTTTTATGGCAAAGTATATACATCACAATTATTTATGTAAGTATGCAGTGTGTGATGGATGCGCGAGAGTCGTCGGTTTACGACTTATTTCAGAACAATAGGACCATTAACACTATCAGCGTCAACTATGGATCAATGCTCCGCTGATAATCAGAGCAGTAATGAAGAATTATAAGAAATTGAATACATTAGTTCGTTATGTATTGAAAAGGTAGTAAAAAAGTACTTGCACTTATGTCCATTTTCACAATCAGTACGGAACAACTAGATAATTATAATGACTGGCCAAATAAAAGCTTGCTATGGGATTTCGGACTGTCGGCTCAGCGTCGATGGTTGGCATTTCAACAGAGCAATCGTAATTAGGCATTCATTAGATGTTGCTTTGTTAGCTCTCAGATTTAGCCTGTCCCTCTGCTGCCCTCTCCAATGATAACCTAACCCGGGGTCCGTACCCCACAGAGGGTAACCTGAGCGAGCTGTCAATTAGTCTACTTATAAGTTTTATGCCCTGGCTGTAGGCTTTAAATTCAAGACATTCAAAAGAAGAGGCCAGCCTAAATAGGCGGACCCGCGGGATGCCATTAAAAAAATTGCTTTGTTAGTATAAACGGGTATTAATGTACGTGTTTCAATTAAAAGTGAACAAATTATCACTTTGTTGTTTCCGTTCTTAATTTATTGTTACTCACAACATTGTTGTGAGTCAATGTAGATAGGTACCATAATTAATAATAGTTGCTATCAAAATAATTACATGCACTTATTTTTATGGAAGACTTATTGAAACAATTATTTTAAGTATAGAAACAAATAGATCTATTAGTTAATGAGTCAGATCTGTTTGTTCATTTGAAAATATAAAGTACTTATTTTATGCTGGTATTAAATTAAACACCCATGGGCCATGCCATACGTTTAGGTACTCCTTCTGTTTAGCACGTGATGATCTTTGGTAAATTTCCAGCAGGTATTCAACACTGTCCTCAATCTCGCACAATTCCAAAGCCTGTTAAAAAAAGTATGAAAAGATTTTTGTAAGCGGGCACATAAAGTAAATATATTAAACTACTCTTGAATCCTTTTGGGAAATCGTAGATTCCTCATAACCCTGCGGCACGCACGATGTAACAGCGCTACTATAGCCAAATGCTACGAACCGTAGCCAATTACGTTTATCTTTTACTTTTCCAATTTAAAAATCAAACAATCATCCAAACTGGCTATTAAATATGGAAATTGAATGTACAGGCGACAGCACAACAAACTACTACAATCGGTGTTTCTCTAATAGATTTTCAACTTTATTGCTACAGCAAGTTCAAGGTTGATTGGGATAAATTGTCAGTTTCGGGCAGCTTAATGTGCTGGCGTCTGTACTTATCTTATAACTAATAAATACCAGTCTGCCGTCATCCCCGCTCCACATCAGAACTTCTACCAAGACTGTGTAAGTGTGCCAAGGTCGGCCAAGATAGCAAATATCTTCACAAGGTGTATAAATGGTGAGACGTTACCTGTTAGCACTCTACTGACATGTCTCATGAACCGGTTTAGCCATTCATCACTAGGGTACGCATGTTTTGTAAGGTTTCCGAGACATACCGATGGGGCAAGAACAGATGGCATCATTTGTGTGATCTTACATAATGGTGTGTAGAGATTCTGAGCAATTATTTTTATTACTGTGCCGTTGTTGTATTGATATAAGAAAATCCTGTACAGAGAATCCGAGGGTATAAATTATAATCCTGCAATATTGCTATACTTAGTTAGAAATGTAAAGAAGTAGAAGTTTACTATTACGTACTTCTTTAGTTACGTTTTTAGATCTCAAGGCTTTACGTCTCCCGTCGGGGCTGCGGGTTGTTCGCAAGAGATACCGCGGCCTCGACATAAAGTGCTAAGAAGGAACATGGGTGGTTTTTAGTCAGTAGAAGTCTGACACTCCCTTTCGCTCTGCCCAAGAGCGGGAGGGGCTATTTGATGATTTCCCACCACCAAAAAAAAAGGCTTTATGTCTGGTATGTAACGCAATTAATAATAAATAAAATCTAAGGGAATGTTATATTGCAAAATCATCTATATAGAAAGAAATTAAAATTTCTCAACACTTCATAAAAATATTTGGAAACATACAATCACACGCGGGATTTTTCTCACAAAATTTGCATCATACCGCTAGTTGGAAAATATTATAATTGTGATATTGGACACACTTGACATTTGAGCCGGTTGTTTTTAACGAACACATTCATAAACAAATAGTTTCTCGTACATTTGACTACCATCCCATCACTACATATACAGCCCGATTTCATCAATTGCTGAGTCCTATGGGGCTCGTTTTTTAGGCGAAAGCCTCCTTACTTATTGGGATTTAGATGTTTGAACTCGTACTACCTAGTTACCGGTCTACCCATTTTAGACCTTGCTAATTTCTTTAGAAATGCGTTCTAAGCTTGCAGTTGTTTTACCTAAACGCTATAATTATACCATATAGGTACTCGTATGTCGCTGATACCGAAGAAAATTGCAATACTACTAAATTATTTTTTATGTTTTACACTATTTTATGACATTCAACAGATAGTAAATTGTAAGCTACTCCACCGTTCAGGATCAGGATACAGGGTTAATTCTAGTGTGCTAACCTAACCTACGTAGGTACGAAATATAAACCCTCAGTTGTTTTAACTACACTCCTGGGAAGTGTGGGAGGCGATTATTTATGGGCGAGAGCGCAGCTACCTAGTTTTATGCTGAAACCACAGCTGAAACACTAAATTAATATCAGAGAACTTTACAACTTGGATAAAGTCTAGGCTGGGACTGATTTTTATACCTTAAACTGTGCTACATGGATCTCTGGTCGCGTAAATGACATTGACATGACAAAAATGTCATTGAAAAAAAAACAAGATGGCAGAATTAGTTCTTGTTATGGCCACATGTAAAACTACATATTCACAAATTGTCTATTCGTCTTGTTTATATTTGTTTATTTATTTATAATAACTTATTCTCTATTTTCTAAACAAATCCAGCTCTATTTTCATTTCAATACGTTCAAGTACATGTTATTGATTGATTTGTGGCGTAAAATGAATTCGGTACGCAGTTTGAACACAGCATTGTTACCCCAGCTACAATGCTATGTATGTCAAATAGCGACTCAATAATATCAATACATACATGTTTCTTTGGATAAAGACGCTGCAAATTATTGTTTAGAATACCATTACTTTGTTCCTAATACTTAATCGACTGTCTGGTTTTTAAAACCCGTCAGCTATAGATACATTATCATCATTCTCCTGCCTTGATCCTAATTTATTTAGGGTCGGTTAAGTATATTTACTTCTTCCATTCTTCCTTATTAAATAGTTTTTGTTTCAGTAGATATTAATTTCCCAAACCTAACCATACTATCCTTTACATAGCCCATCCATCGCTTCTGCGGTCTTCCCCACTCTTAAATGTCATGAGGAATACGTAATCTGTGCTCATAGGTGCTCCTATGAGCATAGATTACGTATGAGTGTTTATTTACACATACTGTGCATTATCACAAGTCCACACCATGACAACGGCACAAATTTTTATTCACCGTTCCATCTCCACAGTCTATTATAATTACATCACATAACACAACATTGCGCCTGCAAGCCCCAAAGAGTTAGGCAAAGGTGTGCAAGTTATGTTTTAAGACCTATGTAACATAGCCTTTAGCCATCAATCAGGCTGAAATCCCGACTCCGGCGCTGCTACTGAGAATCGCTGATGGAAAAATCCTATAACACTTTGGACTCAAACCCAGAACCTTTAGCTCAGCAGTTGCGCTTCCAACCAGCCGACCAACGAAGCATTCTCTATAATTATGAAATAATATTTACATATTCTAAAGAGATGGAATTGGATAATGAGAATGACAGTGGGCCCAGCCATATTTGTCTAAGGACCGGCTGTTCAAGCAACTGAGTTTTTGGGCAGAGACAGCAAGTTAGCAAACCTAACGTTGTCATAGAGTCAAGTTATTTAGGCTGTGTTGCCAGGGTCGTATGTGGAAGGCGGAAACTAAGTTCCCTATTATATGTCCGGGACCTTAGGAGACAACATGACGTCTTGAATTCTTCGCATGTATTGAAATTAACTGATGGTATGATGATGATGATGGACCTTATTGACAAGTAGGTGGGTACCTAGACAAGGAAGTAAGTGGGTATACTTAGATAAACAATACACAATATACTAGCTACCTAAGTGGTTCTGAGCACGCATGAATAATCATTACAGGTTATGTGCAATTGAGGTAGGCATCTTCTGTTTTATAATGTACAAATTCTGTATGACATGAGTACATAAACAGTATAATCCTACAAATCTAAATTGACATACATACTTACGATATCTTTATGGTTCTCCTAGTAACAAGCTCATGATAAAATATTGTACCTGACTGGAATTATAATATAATATGTTTCAACACAGCTCTAGTGGTTCTATAACGTTTTTCTGAATAAACGGCGATCGTTTTATTATGTTTCATAATATAAACTTTCAAAAGTGGATAAATAGGTACTCAAGGTTAGACGAATCTTAGTGCTCTGTTATCGGTGTTAATTTAACTATACCAAGTTTGATTATAATTACTACCTAACTGTTACTGTGAGTGAGCCTGTGCCAACCCACAAGCAAGGGCCTCTCCCCGTGACTTCCAAATATTTCGATCTAGGGATAGTGTGGTCGTTGGTTCGGTACAGCTCCTCCCGCAATCTCCTGCGAGGTCTACCGTAAAAAAAAGGAAAGGAGGAAGGAAGGAAGGAGGGGGGAGGAAGGGGTCCGCAAGGGCGACGTGGCTGCGGGTTGTTCGCAAAGATACTGCGGCTTCGACATAAAGAGCTAAGAAGGAACATGGGTGGTTTTTAGTCAGTAGAAGTCTGACACTCCCTTTCGCTCTGCCCAAGAGCGGGAGGAGTTATTTGATGATTTCCCACCCAAAAAAAATAAAAGTCTACCGTGCGTTCTGGATGTGTCAGGGCTCTACATTTTGGTTGTTTTTGGGACACAGCTTGTCGGGTAACTAGGTTCGTGTAAATAAACTCGAATAAGTCTGTCTCCACAACAATCTGTATATAGACAGTAGGTAGGTAAAGAAGAGAGAAGACGATTGCTGAGGTTTTGCTTGATATTATCAATTTATCATAATTCAGTCTATACGTTGTTAATATGCGCTTCGAAAGAATAAATTCCTTTAATAACACAAATAATGAAGTTTCATGATGATTAGCCGGTAACAGACTCTACCTACTTGTCGTAGTTCCTCAGTATACAGTGTGTCAGTGTGCCAGGTAGGTACTCTGTGTTATTTATTTCATCCCTCTCAAAACAGCGAAGGAAAATGCATGTCCTAGTTAACCAAAAATCCCAAGACATAAATAACTATTTGGTTGATTGGGCACGCGACGTGGATTATGGCCCATTTCTTGTCGTTTCGCTGTGAGGAGTCCTGTGTCCCAGCAGAGCTCGCAGTGTCCGCATCATAAATATTATGTATTCATCTTTTGACAGTAATGTAGTTCGTAGCAGAGTATATAAACTACATACCATGACTGAAAATCAGTACCATGTTGATAACCTTGAAAAGGTTACATGGTTAGTTACTACGACATAATTAAGTGCAATCCGTTGCACATCGCTGTACAATACATATCTTGTCGATTACTCGCTATCGCGGATGAGTGACAATGATGATATTAGTGTAGAGCATTTATTAGATGGCTTACAATTTACATTCATAGATAAACCCCACTTGCTATGATCCTTACATAGCTACTCACATACTACGCGTTTCGTCCATGTCCATTCCATACAATTGAATTTCATGCAATTTTCAAAATACGAATAAATCAATCAATTGGAACTTCTGAAAGATTGAGTGAAGCATTATAGGGTATAGTTAGGGTATAGGTAGGGTATGCTGTATTAAAATTGGCAAATGGTAATTTCCTTTAATTGGGAAGATCATCTTCTGCAATTTACTCTACGACATTTTTTCTATTATAAAAAACATCGCGAGCTCATTTTCTAAAAAAAACACTGTTTACGAGCAATATTATATTTCTGAATTTACACAATTAATGCAAATAATTAATTACACACAGAGAGAGAGAGAAATCAATCAATCGTTAATTTTGCCATACACAGGTATTTAAATCTTGCCAATCGAATTGAGAACCTCCTCCTTTTGGGAAGTCGGTTAAAAATTGCATTAACAAAATATTTAGAAAATGTCCGTAGCAACAGCTAGACGTAAGAATTGGTTACACCTGGAACCGTCTGTATTGGTGTCGGAAGAACTGCGTCATAATTGTCTACTGATATAATTAACACGGATCTATTGACTCATATCCATGGCTAATAGCATCCGCGACTGTATGAATGTCAATTAGGGAGTCGTCTAACATCATCATCTGCCTAGCCTTTTCCCAACTATGTTGGGGTCGGCTTCCAGTCCAACCGGATGCAGCTGAATAAACCAGTATTTTACATGGAGCGACTGCCTATCTGAACTCCACAACCCAGTTAATACTAGGTAATACCTTTTGGTAAGACTGGTTGTCAAACTTTCAGGTCAATGACTACCTGTTACGACTGCCAAAGATCTATACAGGGTGTAAACGAACCCTTCACGCATCCGTCAACCAAGCATTCTGTACATCAAACTAAGTACCCCTACGCAAAAATTTTTGCTGGGAAATGACTTTTTTTTTTGGGGTCAAAAACCACATTTTACGGTAAAACTCAAAGTAGCACTCTTAAAACATTGTGCTAGTGGATGCTTTGAATAGTAAACGGGTCATGGAGGTAATTTAAGTAAAGTTAAAACCTGAAAAACTAGTATTTACAAAAACAGCTGTGAAAAATTTGGAACTTTGACCCCCAATATCTCCGTAACTGTGAGTTTCCCAGGTATGGCCTAGAACAAAAAAATGATCGCAGTGGTGGGGAGAACAAATGCCCTTCGTTTGCGTTAAGGGTACTTTTACACCCTATATATGGCAGCCGGGACCAACAGCTTAACGTGATTTCCGAGGCACGGAGGAAACACGATATGTAATGGGTGATCATGGTCACCCATCCACAGATCAACCTAGGCAAGCGCGGCTTAACCGTTATTATTAAGCCACGTGCGAGTTGTCTAACATAACAGAATATAATGCTTCATGTTGATGTCTAAATATGATCTGACTGCCTGTCTAGTTGGTCTAGTGTTGTATTTTCTGTATGACTGTTGTATGGCAACATGAATGACTTAAGTAGTTTTCATTTTGAATGTAATTTAATACCTCCGATTGAAAACCTCTTTCTTTTGTTGTTTTAATAAAGGTGCTTCTAAACGGGCTATACTTTCCCGGCAAGGTGTGGCTGTTCTATTGGCAAGTATTGTTCTGCTATCTCGAAAATATTGCCGGATACACGTGAAAATGCTTGGCCATATTATAATATAGCTGCCAATGTTGCCGACCATTGTATTGCAGCCACAATTGCAGTTAAATATTACCCGTTTAGAAGCACCTTAAATTCAATTCTATTGACTGATATGAAACGCATTCAATCTGTTCTTGATTGCTACTTATAATGTTCCTTGCCTCGTGTTTATTAGTTACTGAACAGTTTTTTTTCATGATAAGAATAGCTTTAACATCAGGTTTAATTGTTTATTTGTACAGCTAATAAAAGCAATAATAAACAACGTACCTACTCTATTTTTAAGTACTGTGCCTTTTCACTCTGAAGTATTGGAAAAGAATTTCATGTTGATTTTTAACAGTTTCAGTTTATTACATGGCGTGGTCCTTGAAGAACGTACGTACATACATGACATGTTGTATCAATGTCAAATGCGCAATGATTGGTGATACGATTTCATTCAGGCGGGTAGAAATGTAAACGCGCAAAAAGCAGAGCACGTGTGGGGGGAGGGAATCTTGAAGGTTCAGGGTTAGGTTTCTTGGTTCAATGTTAAATGCATAGTAAATATTTGTATATTAGGATTAGGATATTACAACGAAAAATAGAATTAAAAAAAAAATTACCAAAAAAATTTTTTTTTGTGTTTTTGTTCATTGCACTTTTTGTGTTTTTGAAGTCGGTTTTTTTTCTCTTGTATCATTATCTGTCTAGTCCTTTCTCAACTACATAATTATGTGGGACTCGGCTTCCAGTCTGACCGGATGGAGCTTCTCAGATTTCGCATAATTATACTAAAGCTAATGTTGTAGATATGGCAGTCGAGACCAACGGCTTAATGTGCTATAGAGGCACGGAGGAAACTCGGTATGCAATGGGTTATCACCCATCCACAGACCGACCTAGGCAATTACTTACGGCATATCTTAAAAGTCGACCTGCACGGCAGTTATGCTCCTCACTGGTACACATAACTATTTTGTTGATAGTACACTATGAATAGTATCAATGTTTTCGCAAGTGATGAGGTCACATTTTTTCTTCAGTTACATTAGTGTAATAAACGGTTGTCATGGTTTCGATTCCGAAGGTTTCACGCTTCACGGTCGCTGACTGCCAATGTTAAGTGGTTAGCAGACAGTTTAGTACTCAGACACGACTCAATGACGACTTAGTATTGTGCTTTATGGGCGACAACACGATCTGTCATCTCTTGATTACTCGTATGTACCTAGTCATACTACAAAACCTAGGTACTAACACTAGTAACCTATGTCGATAAAAGTATAAAGATATTTTTTTTTTGCTAGTCTACATGGTTCGAACATCCTAGTCTACATGATGGGTACAAAGGCCTCCCCTTTCTCATTCCATATCTTTCTATCATGTCCGATGTCTGGGCATGTTAGCCCCGCAAATGATCAGATCGTCATGCCACCTTCACCGCGGTTGACCTCAACGTCCTTCCTCAGGCGTCCAGCGAGTGACGATGTTTGCCCATATAATAAATAACACAATTTTTTTGGGGAGTGGTGTAATTACTGCCTCGTTTGTATACTGCAACTGGTTGGTAGATTGCAAGCGGTACTATGGAGCATGGGGTATATGGTTCGATTTCCAAGCCGAGCCACTTTATTAGATTTTCTTCATCAGGTGTCAGTTTGGAGCCTGGATTTGTGCTCGGTTTATGGCATTAAGCACTTCCCCTGTTAAGTGGGACTTAGACATATCTGTGTAAATATGGCTGTAATTGCACTATAGGTAGGTATGTACCTACTTATCTATACAAGTACACAACCGACTAGCCTTTTTACGTTAATTCCAATAGACTTTTCCCATATTACATGGGACTTAAACATAACTGGCAAAATGTTGCTGCACTAAGGGGTACACTTCTGGCTGCGGGTTGTTCGCAAGAGATACCGCGGCCTCGACATAAAGGGCTAAGAAGGAACATGGGTGGTTTTTAGTCAGTAGAAGTCTGACACTCCCTTTCGCTCTGCCCAAGAGCGGGAAGGGTTATTTGATGATTTCCCACCCCCAAAAAAAAAGGGGTACACTTCTGCCGAACCCTTTGGGGGATTACAGGTGAAATGTTATGTTACGTCATCGTAACGTTACAGATGATTATGGAGTTATGTATTATGTTGTACGTAATGATTTAATGAATGAGTGATAATTATAATTATTATACACACCTACATCAAGTAAACTATATGGACTTAATGAACAACGCTATTATTAGGTACACGTGTACTTGTCAATAGAATGTAATACATGTATATAGTAAGTGATTTATCTAATGTTTACTCGTGCGCCAACGCTTTTGCATGAATTCATAATTTATTATTCAGAAATTGCGGTTATTTAAAGATCGGTTCACGCAGTCGCCCCATGTAATTACTTTATTGGAAGCCGACTGAACACACTTGGGAAAAACAACAACAACGAGAACATTATTTATTTCAGGTTATAATGGTCCTTAAATATATATATTATATATATACAGGGTGGTGACGACACCGATTAACGAGTGGAAATAAAATGTAACAAAAGAATTAGGCAAAGACATTTAGGTAGTTTGTTGTCGTATCGTCGGCACCACGAAGGTGTTAGGATTTATTTGCTAGTTTAAAAATGTTCCTATGAACTAGAACTACCAGTGGTTTAATTTATTGTCGTATCGTCGGAACCACTCTGTATATACTACCTTATAGACTAACATAAATAAAGTACATAAATTAAGACTTAAGACTTTGTTAGTGGCACTTCACTTCTTTACACAAAAAAGCTAGCCAGATGATGTTGATGATTCAGCAAAACCTCATTCCTTTTTTGGTTTTTCCATATTATGATAAGATAAAATTAAATATACTAAAATCTACATACCCACTCATAACTACAGTGAAGAACGCAGACATATTTATAAACATTTTGTTTAAAAAAATAGTTACGAAAGTGTTACTCGCCCAGTGGGCACACTGTGGGCAGTAGGTAATTATTATAATTGAGTAATACGCACACGTAAAAGTTAATTAAACTTCCTCTATCTAGCGTCCTTACATAACAATATCAAATAATGTGATGATTACGACACAGTTTAAAGCATTTAAAATTTTAGATGGTTGCCATTAACACTGTTTTTTCACGTTCTAGGAGTTTCTGAGTCAACGCATACATAAATGATGAGAAATAGATAATCGCCTAGAAACCGACTCTAGAATTTGTGCCTTGTTTTAGAAAAACATATTTCAAAGAGGCTCATTGTCATTCATAATGTCCACTGCTGGGCATAGGCTAACAATAATAACAGCCAGTTGGGTGGCAATACCTTACATATCGTAACCTCTCCGTCCGCACGTAGGAAAACACGTGTAGCCGTTGGTATTATTGCTATCATTTATCGATAGGAGAGCCTCGTTGGTGTAGTGGTCACAAGCGCGACTGCTAAGCTAAGGATCGATTCTCAGGACGAGCAAAGTGTTGAGTTTTTTCATCAGATATTTCTCAGTAGTAGCCACGGCGTCTGGTTGTTGACAATGGACTCTCCACCTACTACAGAGGACTTAAACATAACTGGTAAACTGTGTACTCTTAGGTACACCTCTGTCTTATCCCTTGGGGCTTACGGGCTGTATTATATGTTATGTTGTAGATATTTGACCGTCGTTACAGAATGTCAGAATCCATAAAGTTGCACACCTACGGTAAGATGGAAAGCTGACTCAATCATGGTTGGGAAAAGACTAAGCTAATGATGATGGAATCTGACCCATATCTGATATTTAAGTATGTTGGTTGTTGACTATGATTCATGGTACAAACAGACAGTGTCTCACATCGGCAAATAACAATAACATGTGCATGAGTCTTTTAATTACTTAGACAGATAACCTGTAGGAATGCTTTTCCTGTATTTTCCAAGTCACCTGACTTAATCTCAAAGTATTTATTTCAATATGATGATGTAGTTTTAAATAGTCATGGAGTTGGTACTTAAAAACAATTAAAACACGTTAAAATTCAAAGTGTAGATCTTTATGAAAGGTAAGAACGAGTAGGAAACTCCAAGGACACTCTTATTTTACTTCAAGTACCAAGATATTGAAAAAGACGTGGAACATGCAAACATATTTACTTTTATGAATAGAAAACATGCATGTCATAAATGTGTTTTGTATAAGCAAAGTTGTTTTTTTATCCACTTCGCCACATGTTTGTTTTGGAAGCAAACATACTGACACATGACTATAAAGGGTGTAAGTATACATAACCACAACGAAGCCGAATGGCACTTGCTTTCCCCGTCATTCCAATATTTTTTTGTTCTATTCCATACCTGAGAACCTTCTAGTAGGTAACAGAGATATTAGATTTTAAACTGACATGGTCACTAGCACTATTATTCATACTGGAAACGGGATATTTACCATGTTTACTGATTGTTCTGAGTTCCCGATATTCAGTAAACATGGTAAATATCCCGTTTTCAGTATGAATAATAACAGAGATATTGGGGTAAAAGTTAAAAGTTTTCACATGTTTCTTTTTAATAGATACATAATATGTACTTGTTTTTAAGATTATAACTTTACTTCAATTACCTCCATGACCCGTTTACTGTACAAAGCATCCAGCTCAATGCTTTGAGTGTGCTACATTGAGTTGTACCGTCAAACGTGATTGTTCACCCCAAAAAAATAAAGTCGTTTTCGAGGCATAATATTTTTATCATAATCAAGTTTCTTTTTTTTAATTCTACGTTCTAATTTTAAGTTTTTAACTTTAATTCAATTACCTCCATGACCCGTTTACTGTACAAAGCACCCAGCTCAATGTTTTGAGTGTGCTACATTGAGTTCTACCGTCAAACGTGATTGTACACCCCAAAAAAAAAAAGTCGTTTCCCAGGCATAATATTTGCGTATCGTTACTTAGTTTGATGTATGCTTGGTATTGTATGCTTGGTTGACCGCTTCGTAAAGGGTCAACTTACACCTTGTATGTGTAACTACTTGAACAGTTCAAGAACACAGTTATATTGATTTTCTCCTCATAATATAACCAAGTTATAGCGTGCGGTGACCAAGCGTGCTACTATACAATTTAGTGACCACTTAACAGTCAACTTTGGGTGTAATACAAAGAATACCCCTGAAATCGCGAAGAAATAGAGCCTCCTTGGGGTTTTCCTTGGAATTGCTGTGTAATTATTTTAGTGGTGACTCAGAAATTTCTGTGGAAAAGCCTTTGATTCAGGACCTGTTTAAAAACAGTTCATAGTTCATTGAACTTTATCAAGATATTACAAAATTAATAGTTCAGTTAAAATGAGCATTAAGAAGGAATTAAAACAATCATTCGCATAGAGCCGAAAATTGGTGGAGGTCTTTAATACACCATTATAAATGAAATGTCAAATATTCCACCAATCCCGTGTGTTCTAAAAAGGTCAAATGTCAAAACTTTTTTTCTTGACTACTACTTTTGCTATCTTTGCTAATAGATTTCTGAACTCATACGAATGTATTATTTTATTTACTATTTACACAGATTTTTACTAAGACATAGAAAACATTAACAAAAAACTGGCCAAGTGCAAGTCGGACTTGCACATGAAGGGTTCCGTACCATCGTAAGATCCCTTTAATTTGTATTATTTCTTGTTAAAGCGGCAACAGAAAAACATATTTTGTGATAAGTATGTTTTTCATAGTGTTTGTATGAATGACATAGTGACATTTGCGGTTTTTTAAATGTGCTATATCTCCAAAACTATTTACTATAATATCGGTCAAACAAATTTTGTTGAAAGTTTTTGTTGCGATGTACATTATTATGTACATATATGTTTTTTTATATTTTTCACTCTCTTAGTTTAAAAGTTAGAGGGGGGGGGGTGTATAAGGGTTCCGTTTTTGCTATTCGGCTGCGGAACCCTAAAAATCTTACAAGTAGGCTTTTATGGAATGAAAAAGTAATACAAAATGTAATAGGGTAAGCTCAGTACAATTAAAATCAAATTTTTGTATTTTTAACACGTACAGCACGTAGGTACGTCAAAATGCTGATTTAAAAACCCGCAAGAAAAACGAGTGCATGATGTATGTATGTTTGTTTATTATAGAACACACTAGATTAAACTACCATGCATGATGCAAGGTACAATAAAGTACCATGCATGCTTGTCAACCATAGTTCGCATTGCAGCTTGATAAATTAGCAACAATAATAAAAATACATTATTTGTAATTAGCTTCACCTTGATGTTTCTAAAAACAAACAGTTTTAGTTTAAATGTGGACCGTTACATTGTATACAGGGTCATATACCTACCTGCTTGTTTTAATATAAAGATCTTTGTTTGTCATGCGCCATAAAAGTAAAATAAAAGTCGAGTCACAGGATGTACGGTCTGCTAAAACGACGTTTTTCTTAATCCAAAAATACCTGGGAATCTCATTCTATATATAACAATGCCGTCGCTGAAATGATAGATTAATTACCTTTCACAGATCTTTTCTTAGATAATGCTATTATAGTTTATGTTCATTGTCAATAGCGTGGGCTGCACGCAATGATTTTAATCAGGAAATAAAAGAAACAGTGGCATTGTTTGAATCTATTTTTAAATCTTTGATAAACATCACATGATATCACCACTTGTAATCTCTGAAAGGTTAAGCAGAACTGGCGAAATGTAAGTGTACTATTAGGTACACACCTAATAGTACACTTACATTTCGCCAGTTATGTTTCATTATCATCAGGTTCCTGCCCTTGTCCCATATTATTTGGGGTCGGCGCAAAACGTTTTTTCTTCCATTCTCCCGTCTTAATCGTCACGCTCATATCATTCCTCACGTAGTTTGCCAGTTATGTTTAAGTCCTATGTAATAAGTATGGGTACTTTGTTAGGAGTGACTTGACTTTACCGCAAACATCCTTATCTTATTCGGACTGCAGGCTCTAGATAGATCGCCCCGGCCAAGCCATGGTCCGGGACGAAATGGAATGGGACGCCGTCGCCTCCTTCTGCGAAGCAGTGATGCTAGCGAAGGAAGTGGCGGAACGTGAGAGAGAGAGAAGCTCTCGTTTCACCCGCCGCGGCAGACGCTCCGGGCGTCGGGGGCCACGTGACGGCTTCCGGCCACCGTAGACGCGGGGCTGTGGACTAGCTCGGTGAGTAATGGGCTAGCTCGCAGTCCGTCCGTCTTATGACGAAGACAGGCCGAGACCGTGCGTTCGAGCTCCACGCGCGCCTCAAAGAGATGTCAGAAAAATGGAAGGGGCCCGCAAGGGCCGACGCCCGTCGAGGCTGCGGGTTGTTCGCAAGAGTTACCGCGGCCTCGACATAAAGGGCTAAGAAGGAACATGGGTGGTTTTTAGTCAGTAGAAGTCTAACACTCCCTTTCGCTCTGCCCAAGAGCGGGAGGGGTTATTTGATGATTTCCTATCCCCCATCATCGTCATCATCTGCCTCCTGTAACGACTGTTTAATTATGTTTTTAGCAGGCTCCACGAAGCTCTAGATAGAGTATTCTTCCGAACATAAAAAAAACCCAAAAAATACAAGTTTTTCTGCTGCCTGTGCCGACTATACAAGGCAGGTACTAGCAGAACGCAACGGTTGAATTATAGCGCGTTTACTCGTATATAGCAGTGAAGACGGTCACGCAATACCACGGCGCACGGCATTTATGTGGGGGTAAACACTTTAGTTTTACCCACCTATGATATAATGTGCGTTATTATACTGCTCACTGCGAAACCGTGGAATGGAACTGACGGGTGGCAGTGCTATGTTCTTTTTATGTAATGTTGTAAGTACATAATAAGGCGTTTCTTTGAAACATTAAGAATACTTTTTTGCTTGCGGTAACTAGGTGTATGTAGTGATGTTCAGTCGGGAAACTATTCGCTTTCGAGTACAAGGTAGTCTTATTTTAGTCTGAAATAGATGGGGTCGCGCTAGACCAAGAATAAGATGGCGGTACGTCTTGAATGGCTTCCTTGCGAGTTGGCGAAAAAGAAGTCCACCAAAGTATGAGGGGAAGATGCGGGAGGTCTGTATCCAGCAGTGGGACAAAACGGGCAAAAAAAAAGTTACATCGCGGACCTGCTAGGACCCAAATCTTAATAATACCAGTTATATAATTTATGTGTTTACAAAGTCAAGAAAACGTAATACTAAAATAACGTAAAAAGTATCTTTTAGTAAAAAAAACATAACAACTTCAGAGCGAGGACAAGTAATAAAAAAGAAATTATGAAATGACTAAGAAAAGTCCTTATTTATAAACGAATATTTAGAAATAAGGCAAATAGACATAGGACCTCAGTCTTACGTTTCGGGTGAGGACGAGCGTTAAGTAATGTGTGTTTACGGAAACAAGGAAAATGTTTCAATAAGTTTTGCACGTGGTGCCCGTAAGTTTCCGCCTTGTCTAATACATGTCAGTGTAGCAACCTTGGTTTTGTATTTCTGCTAGATGGGTGTTGGTGTTTACACCTGGCGAAGCGTGGGACATTAGTAGTCTAAATATTTAGACTAAGGGCCGGTTTTTCAATCGCCAGTTAACTTTTATCTGACGAATATGATTGTCATTTTGACAGTTTTTGTATAGACAATCTGTCAAAACATCACATTTATTCATCAGGCAAAAGTTAACTGGCGATTGAAAAACCGGCCTTTAGTCTATCAAAATATGTGATGTTACATCAAGCGACAATAAATACCTAGTCACTCGTGTTCCTATACTACACAGACACACACATTCCGAGTACAGGAGCCAGCACATAAAGCTAATAGATTTTCAACTTAATATCTAAAGCTGCAAAGTTTAAGGTTGATTGCGAAATACAGTTTCGGGTAGCTTAGCTTGATGGGTTGTCTGTACATTCGTCATTTCATTTACTTACCGAGTGCCTTCTTTATTACTTTACTCTGTTTACATAAGGACACTTGCTACAAATTGGATACTTTAATACGTTTAATGGTTTATTTAACGTTTGCGTGGCTTCTTGTTGTCAATGTCAACAGAAAATAAATATTAATTTACTCTGTCTTCAATAAACATTTAGAAATATTGGATAGATTATAGAATATTTCCGGTTTATGTATTAATTCATAATGCACATATTTTTAAAATAAAAAATAATTATTTATATGACAGAAATATGTAACTTTTTGAAGTAGTCTTACATTTAGTCAGATTCTTATAGAATTATTCAATCAATGTAGGATATTATCCAGGAAAATATACTGTGCTACGATCATTAAATCGACGAAAGTAGCACACTTGCTACGACACGCTACGAAATATGCCCGCTCGTAGCAATAGCGCTACGAGCCGCTACAACAGGATACTGTATCTCAAACTTTTTGCCAAAATTATCGAAGTAAAGACTTATCCTTTATTTTCAACTATTATTATCTTTATATATATAAATCTATTGTGCGTGTGTATGTCACTGAACTCCTCCTAAACGGCTGGACAGATTTGGATGAAATTTTTTGTGTGTGTTCTAGTGGATTCGAGAATGGTTTAGATTCACAATTCGAGCCGGCAGGTGGCGCTGCTGTTCGGGCAGGACGACGTCTGCCAGGTTCGCTAGTATTTTATATTTTTATTATAAACGATTGACATACCAAAGACCGATGATGTAATAATAAAAAATACTTAAAACTACATCGAAACATATAGTGCCCAACAGTGCCCTTTGTGCAGACACCATAAAACTGGAAAAAGTCATAAAAACACGTGAAAGTTCCGAAACGGATCACATTACCGATATTATGCTTTGTAACACAATAACAGTTTTAAAGTATCAAGTTGGTCACTGCCAACGGTTCAATGGACACATATTTAGCAATATTCTTGTATCGAAGTTCTTATGTAATTTCGATCTAAAGTAAGTATTCAAACTAAATAGTTTAAATACTTGAAAATATATTACAAACGACTTGACTTTTGTTAAAAGGTCAACTGCTGAAATCGTCCAAGGTAAAATCTAATTTTACCCTGCTGTGAAAATGAATTTTATTTTCATAGTTGGCATAAATTAGATTTTATTTTGAAAATATTTACACTAACATTGTAATGAGTAGCTAGTATAGAAAAGAGTTGTGAGGCTACGCATACATTCCGTACATTGTTCCATACAAAAGTACACTTAAATAAATAAGTATAATCCAGGTTTTACCATAAGAAATTTCTCGAGTCTGGATTTGTGCCCGGTTGATGGCAATAGCCTAGCCCCCTATTACATAATACTTAAACATAACTGGCGAAATTTTATTATACTAACTGGTACACCTCTGCCTAACCCTTCGGGAAGACAAGCGTGATGTTGTGTTATGTGTAATACAGACTTCAAGATCTATCTAACCCTGTAAGGTTAGATTACCAGGTAGACCTAAGTGTAACATAGTAAAAAAAAATTCATGTCTATTTGTCAGCTGTATCGAAATAGAGTTACCGCGTCACAACACTAGATGAACAAGAAAAGAGGTCGATAACATGGAGTATTAACAATCGTTCTTTAGACTCGTCTCTTGATAGATGACTGTCAAGTTTTTATTGATCACATTGAACACTTTCGTTCGAAGATTCCGCTAATAACAAGTCAAGTGTAACGTGGTCGGCGTAACATATCAGCGTTTCACTTTCGTGTTGGTTTACGTGAGAGAGACGCCATGTTCCGTGACGTCACTAATAACTGAACTATTACGAATACTTAATAGGTAGTTCAGTTATGGCTTGCATCGAGACTCGACAAAGCGGGCGTTTCTTAAAATAGCAATACAAACTAGATTCTCTAGAACTTAACCACGCGAAAAGGTCGTCTAAGATACGTCTGGCTCGATACGGTTCGCCGTTTGTTGCGGCGTGAATGCGTGATACTGATAAAGCCAGCTAAAAACCGTGGTAAGTCTCGTGAAACACCTTTTAATATGCGATTGGCTGCACATCATAGAACATCTGGCCTGTTCAAGCACCATCGCGTCGTAATGTCTCGGGGTGTGAACAGACCGTTATTAGTTTATTTTCACTTAATAACAGAGTACAATAACACCATAATAGTGTGTTATTATAATAAATAGAAATATAAAGATTATTTCTTATGGCCATTGTAGTTTTATGTAACGATGCAGCAATCATTTTTTATGTTTCTTTGCATTATGTTATGTTTGGTATTGTTCAGTATTATAATTATTATTCGATAACATTTAATTTGTTGTATTGTTTCGTTTCTTTGATTGAATATAAGAGAAACAATAAAATGCAGGTTTTTGTCATGATGATTAACATGCACGAGTTTTTCACTGAAAAAGCAATTATGAGAATTCATAATCGAAAAATATTTGACAGCTATTTACAACGTTGCAACTTTCAGAATGTACAACCTTAAATGGGGTATACCTATCTGTAATAAAAATTAAATTTGAGAGAGTTTTTTTTTTAGATGCTTGCGGTATGCAAAAATAAGATGACTTACTTTAAACACATTCTTCTTATACAACTGTAAATAATTGCGCATAGACTGTAAAATAGCTGAAGCATATAATTATGTCCTTACTTTAAATAACATCGAGGTTGCTAGATACAGATGGCATGGGCAATAATTATATTTACCTCTAGGTACAAAAAGTATAACAATTATATGACATTGGAATAACAATAGTATCGGCTCAAACTGGTTTTTTATACAAATTGATAATCATGGCGTCGCGTCAAGGCAAAGAGGATCGCTCGATGTGGAACAATGCTGTATGGCCCACCTGTTGACTATACTTACTTACTTAGGTATACATTATATGTTCAAGTTTTTTTTAATATGATTAATTACGGCCTACTTTCAAGAAAGGTTCCGTGTCGCAGCAGTTGGATAATTTTACAATTACCTTAACTTTCTAGTTTTCTTAAGTAAGTTTGAAGTTTTGTTATTGAACTATATTTACTGAAAATCTTAATTTGCTGGCTGAAAACATAACATTCAGAAGGAAATCTAAAAGCATGCAATCATTCCTTGGTATTCCCCTTTTCCCTTGAAAACTCATCCTTGAAAGGCGAATAGGTATAGGATAAAAGTATGTATGGAATTTCCCATCCAATGTTTCAAAATAAGTACCAATATACAGGGTGGTGCCGACAATACGACAATAAATGAAACCACTGGTAGTTCTAGTTCATAGGAACATTTTTAAACTATCAAATAAATCCTAACACCGTCGTCGTGGTGCCGACGATACGACAATAAACTACCTAAATATCTTAGCCAAATTCGTTTGTTACATTTTATTTCCACACGTTCATCGGTGCAAATTATTCCTTAGGTTAGTAAACCAATATTTGTTTGTAAATTGTAATGTATTTCGTTTACAGTTTTATGATACTTAGTTTTATAGATTTTTTTTCAAATTTATTATTTTGGTGTTAAGATTTATTTGATAGTTTAATAATGTTCCTATGAACTAGAACTACCAGCGGTTTCATTTATTGTCGTATTGTCGGCATCACCCTGTATAAAATGGTGGTCAGGCAATTTCTATTAGCTAACCACATACTATATTGTTAAAAACAATAAAACCTATATTAACCACATTGTTCTGTATATAAAACTTATACCTACTATGAATTTAATTATGTATTACAATAACAAGATATTTTCTAACAATAAACTTAATCAATTTACACCGATGAGTAATGGCGGATGAAGGTTCTTAGATAAACAATGACCCTCTTAACCGTGACAAAATGTTCGCGCTAAAAAAAACTTAAAACTAATTACCTAAAGACTTGTCTGACTAAACAAGTCGGATATTACCAATTTTACGGGTAACACTACATCGCAATTAGTATTGTGTGACATCCGGCATTGAGAAGGAAACGCAACCTTAAATGTTATGTACCTAGAGTCTAAAAACCACTTTAAAAACATCTCAAACATGAATGCGAAGTTTTCCTTCGAAGTGGAAAATTTCTTCATCTTAAATTCAATCATCGTCTGGTTGGGTTCAAGGAAATTAGAAAAATCTTGTTCCGATCCGATCTGAATTACGCAGGCAGTGCTGCTGATTCTGTAAAGACAAACTAATTTAGTAACGTTTTACCACTACATAAGTTTTAAACGTGATGTGAGATGAGATAAGATCTCGTCGGAACTGCGGGTTGTTCCCAAGAGATACCGCGGCCTCGACATAAAGGGCTTAGAAGGAACATGGGTGGTTTTTAGTCAGTAGAAGTCTGACACTCCCTTTCGCTGTGCCCAAGAGGGGTGGAGGGGTTATTTGATGATTTTCCACCGTGTCGTTTTGTGTCGAGGCCGTGGTATCTCTTTCGAACAACCCGCAGCCCCGACGGGAATCTGCCTAGCCTTGATCTCTGATCAGTCTTATGCCTCATCAGATGACTCATTAGTCTTACTGCCTGTCTCACCATCACGAATATCTTCAACCTGTTGTTTATCCTCGTCCTTTCCTTATAATAATAATAATAATCATTTATTTCAGGAAATTTCCCATAAGAATAAAATTCGATTACAAATACAAATTACAAGAAATATTAAAATACATTAGATTAAAATACAATAATACTTAGTTATTAAAATTAAATTCATTAATGTCAAAACGTACAATGTCAAGATTTAGAAAATGTCTGTCAATTTAAATTAAATAAGTATAACATTCATAAATAGGTACACCAATATTCACATATTTTCTTATGTTTTACCAAGTAAAATATATATCACTTTCTTCAGTCTCCTCAAATACCGTTTGCCTCTACACAAACAACTGAAGAATGATGTTCACGATATATAATGTGTATAATGACGAGCCTAGTCTAAATAGAACAATGAAAGTAAAATGAGTTGCTCATTGTTTGTTTAATAAACAATTCTTAGATCAGCCGAGTTAATACAATGCCTCAGTGGGAAACATAAACATATTTAAACAAAGTATATGAATGTTAGAATTGTTGTTTAAATATTTGTACTGTAACTTCTTTATTCGACTGATGACGTATGATCGATAAATTGTGTTGTTTCTTTTAGAACTAACACTAACGTAAAAGTACGATTAAGGTCACCCAGTGTTTGAGTGTACACACGCTGATCCTGGATACGAGTTGCCATGGCTCACATGGAAGTTTTTTAAATAGAATCCGGACACAAGTAGGCCGAAGCAAGGAAAGTCTGTTCTGGTGTAGATGCATAGATGACTCTGCCCTGGGAGCCTAGACAAAATCCCTTTTCTGTAAGGGTTAACGCCAACGGAAAGATCAAATTGTATGGAGTTGACATTAGCTTTAGAGATGTCACGTGATGTCATCTCTAAAGCTAATGTCAACTCCATACAATTTGATCTTTCCTGCCTCCTGCCTGCTGATGGACGCTACTGAAAGTGCTAAACTCGTCGCCAAATTCAATTTGAATTGTCATCGACATGCTAAGATGAAGCTGGGTCACAATCGACTAACAATGGTGACTGACAGATATTTAAGTACGTTATAGTATCTGTCAAATTTCAGAATTTAATTTCCTTCAGTAAATTCTTCCAAGTCCTTATATAATTAATCCTACAAAGAAACCTCTTACAGTGGGCAGGCGGTTGGCATAAATTAAATAAAGAAAATGCTTATTTTCTTTTTCCTATAAGTACTGCAAAGTGCATGTTTACGTAGAAAAACGTGATTTCCATTATTTTCCCGCTTGCTACGGCGTAGCGGCTACAAACAGGATGTAAATACATACATTATAATATCATGTAACTACTTACTTACTTTGCAAAATACTACGAGTTCAAGTAGTCTTGTAATTACCAACACATGACATATATTGTGATTATTTATATCAACATAAATGCTAGAAGTCATAATAACGTTGAAGGCACTTATGTATCTGCGCAGAAAATCTGTTCATTCTAGAGATTTCTTTGTCTATATTTTTTGGTGCAGTATATCACTATTAGTCAATAAAGTTCCCTGATAAAGGATTCATCTTAATGACATGGAGTGAGTCACTATTATATTTTGTAAGAGTTTGTATTAATTAAACAAAGTCAAACAAAGATATCATATTTGATTGTTTTTTTCAATTCACAGGTCAGACTCAGTGGGAGCAACGGAGTCTGGATGTAAGTCCAGTCTTTGGCAATAGGCTCGGCCCTATTACATGGGACTTAAACATAACTGGCGAAATGTGGTTTTACTATTAAGTATACCTCTGCCGCACCCATCGGGGATTACGGGCGTGATGTTAGGTAAAATTATCTGATGAAAATTCACTCGTGAAAATCAGTCTCTTAAGCTACAGTGGCTAATATTACCAAAGCGAACGCTTTAAACACTAACGTAACGAATGCTATCCCAAAAAACTTTAGTCCAAAGTAAAGCTTGTTTTAAAGTTTCAACAATAGCTTTTAGTTTAACTTTAAGTCGTATTTTAAGGTAGTGTTCCGATATAAAAAGCACTTACCTGCTGGTACACAGACACACTAGATCTCTAACAAAGAACTTTTAGTATCGTCGTCGCTGTTAAAGAGGAAGGTTCCAGCCTTTGTCACCACCCGTGACTTTGAGATGAGCGGAGCATCTGATCTTGTAAGACTTTACATTTTTATGACTATCGTGGTAAGTAAGTTCTTAAGATGAACAAAAATACGTGACATCATCATCTGCCTAGCCTTTTCCCAACAAAGTTGGGGTCGGCTTTCAGTCTAACCAGGTGTAGTTGAAAACCTGTAGTATTAACCGGGTTAAAAATGAGGAGGTTTTCAATTCGTTGGAGATCTTTATGGGCCGACTGCTTATCTGACTTCCACATCAATATAATTATGATACTTCTTGGTAAGACTGGTTGTTGTCAGACGACATAGTTGCCATCGGGGGCAAAACCTGGATGAGGCTTGCACAGGACCGTGGAGATTGGCACAAGAAAAGAGAGGCCTATACCCAGCAGTGGGTGAGTTCGGGCTGTGGATGATGATGATGATGAAGACTGGTTGTCAGAATTTCGGGCCACTGACTACCTGTAACGACCGCCAAAGATCTACAAATGACACCCGGGACCAACAACGGTTTAACGTGCTTTCCGAGGTACGGAGGAAATTCGGTTTGTGGCGGATGGCTGATCACCCACCTTAAGCAAGCGTTGCTCAACCTGAGTGGCTATTATTATTTAGCCACAAAATCTTCCATATTATGAAAATCTATACAGTACTTTATATTATAATTGCGAAAAGGAGTTAATGGATGAATACTGAATAGGGATGTTTCCTGACTAAAAAAATATGATTCTAATTAGTCCGTCTGTTAGATTATCGAAAAATATTGGATACGTATTTTTTGTTTTATCAAATCAATAAAAATTGACGAAGATAAAACGCATCAAAGATTTGAGTGGGGGTTTGTGACGTCACTCACCGGTAAAAAATGTCATACTAATGTTAGAATATGACGTCACACGAGTTTTCAAAGCACTGTATCGTCTTCATTGTTTGTTTACGTGAAAAAAGAAAAAATATGTGTCCAATATTTTTTGGAAATCTATCATCATCTGCCTAGCCTTTTCCCAACTATGTTGGGGTCGGCTTCCAGTCTCACCGGATGCAGCTGAATACCAGTATTTTACATGGAGCGACGGCCTATCTGACCTCCACAACCCAGTTAATACTAGGTAATACGATACTCTTTGGTAAGACTGGATGTCAGAATTTCAGGTCACTGACTACCTGTAACGACTGCCAAAGATCTATTTATGGCAGCCGGGACCAACAGCTTAACGTGCTTTCCGAGGCACGGAGGAAACTCGGTATGTAGGGCGGTCACCCATCCACAGACCGAAAAAATATATTTTTTTTTGTAAATCTATCTGACGGACAATTTTTTTTTTTAGTTTACTACCCTATTCTACTGTTTGGCTATTTCCCTTCAACTTGAGTCTTATTTAGGCTAGACCTTAGAAAAAACAGAGTAGCAATAAATATAACCGGAGAGAAAGACTCGTGGAATAAATAAATCATAATACATTGACATATTGTCGGATGAATGTTAATTAACGTCCATCACACAGCGTATTAATTACTTTTATAGCGGACATTGATCGAAATTAGCCTATTACACACAAAGTAAGAACTCGCTGGGGTCTTTGAACTTTATATCTACAAATAAAAACAAACGACATGGATTTATGGCTCTATTAAAAATAAATTGATATTGTTTTTTATTCTGACTGCCTCGTTGTTCTAGTGGTCGCAAGCGCGACTGCGGAGCATGAGGTCCTGAGTTCGATTCCCTGGTTGAGCAAAGTCTTATGTGCTTTTTCCATCAGGAATTTTTCAATAGCAGTCTCGTAGTCTGGATATGTGCCCGGTTGATGGCAATAGGCTTGCCCCTTATCATTCATAACTGGCGAAATGTGGGTGCCTTCACCTCTGTCTAACCCTTCGGGGATTAGAAGGCGTGGCGTTATGATGTGATGATTTAATGGTTCTTATTCATAGTTGTTTTATGGACTCGTTGGTAAAGTGATAGCAACTGCTACTATACAGGGTGTAAATCAACCCATCACACACCCGTCAACCAAGCATTCTGTACATCAATCTAACCCTTACGCAAAAATTTTTGCTGGGAAATGACTTTTTTTTTGGGGTCAAAAATCACATTTTAAGGTAAAACTCAAAGTAGCACTCTTAAAACATTGTGCTAGTGGATACTTTGAATAATAAACGGGTCATGGAGGTAATTTAAGTAAAGTTAAAACCTGAAAAACTAGTATGTATTTACAAAAACAGCTGTGAAAAATTTGGAACTTTGACCCCCAATATCTCCGTAACTTGGAGGTTCCCAAGTATGGTCTAGAACTAAAAAAAAACTTTTTTGCAAAAAATAAAACTTACTTCAAAAACACAAAAAAGTGAAAAATAACTTTAGCTTCTGAAGTCGGTGACTTTTGTTTGTTTTATTCAGTTTTTTTGTCACCGACTTCAGAAGCTAAAGTTATTTTTCACTTTTTTGTGTTTTTGAAGTCGGTTTTATTTTTTGCAAAAAAGTTTTTTTATTTTTCCATTTTTAGTTGTAATATCCTTTACAAATATTTGATATTTATTAATTTTACGTTGTACGTTGTGTAATACGTGTGTACGTTGTGTAATAGGCTTATCCGCAATAAAATGGAACTTAACATACCTAACTCTCGAAATCTGGGCGTCCTGTACACATCTGCGTACCCCCTCAGAGCATACAGGCGTGATGGTAAGTTAAGATGTTGCGTAAACAATAAACATCCAAGCGATTGCAGCAATCACGACAGATTTGCCGTCTATTTTTGAAGAGTTCTATTGTATATCTCCGAAGATCAGGATCAGATCTTCACCAAATTTAAATGGGACCACCTCAGGAGTATACTCTTTCAAATAAAAAAAGAATTTTGAGAATCGGTTCACAAATGGAGGAAAAATCAGGTAACATACATAAAAAAAAAAATACATACACACGAACATAGAACCTCCTCCTTTTTTGAAGTCGGTTAATGATCGCAGTGGTGGGGAGAACAAGTACCTTTCGTTTGCGTTAAGGGTATTTTTACACCCTACATAGAGGTTATTGGTATTTTCATAGAATCTCTCCTTGAGGTTTTGCAGAGTCTGGATGTGTGTTTGATCGATGGCAAGAGGCTCGTTTCCTAGTACATGATTGGAGAAAGGTGGGTGTTTTAGAGGTATACCTCTGCTTACTTATTGGTGAAAACCGGCGTGATGTTATTTGTAGTTCATGGAAGTGTTGTAAGTATGAGATTATGATTTTATTCAAAGAATAGCATTGTTTAGAACCTAATACGTTTGCAGGCTTAACTGTCGCAGATGAATAATATAAATATTTTAGTATATTGTCATTCCAGAAGTACCGACGTAGGATACACGTGAGACACAAAAATCTTTTTCTCTCCAGGGCCGCGGTAACGACTTAATATTAATTTTCTTTAAGTTCTTCTTTATTGCTAGCACTTAATTGCATTCTCTCAAAATGTCAACAGTAGGTAGTGTTTAAATTTTACTTTAGTCGAACGAATTAATTTATCTTACCTTCCAAACAAAGATGAATAACATAGATATTCCTTTGTTCACAAAGTATTAATAAATAAATAAATAAATATTCTTCTTCTTGTATTAAATTGAAAACTGTTTTGAATAATTGCATACACACATCTAGAAAATAGAACTATTACGTCATCACAACACACAAGCACATAATTACTCGTATATAAAGAACAATTTATTGCCCTAAGTAAAACGTTAAAACATACATTTCACTGCCATAGCTACAAAGAAGCCATTCAGATCTATAAACAGTTTAATAAACAACAGTTCTTGTTTAAAATATTATTAGTAAACATTAAACAATGTTATTCACGTTCAAGGAAACCATATTCTAAATAAATCATGAGCTATTTCGTTCACTCATTGATTTTGTTAAACAAAAACAAACTAACGTCGTCACAGGGGACTTAGATTTATATTAAGGCTCAAATATTCAAGGCTGGTAGTATTTTGTACCGGTTTGAGATTTCGTATGGAATATGCGCTTTATATGCAAAAATGCAGCGCAGTAGCGGAACTTGTTTTGAAAACTCTACCTTTATTATAGTAGGTACTAGCCGTGCTCCGCTATTTTCGTTCATCATCATCATCATCATTTCAGCCGAAAGACGTCCACTAGGCTGCTACACACACATTGACCGGTCCCGTGCGTCTCGCAAAATATTAAAAATAAATGATTACTTTCCGATTTTGTTAAAAAGGGTTTGTTTTATTTTGCACGGAACCATAATTATTTTTCTAAAATAAGAGTAGCCTATGTTAGACCTTATAATATCAGCTATATCGTCAAGTTCCTTCAAAATCGGTCCAGCCGTTCTTGAGATTAGCTGGAAGAAACAGAATGATAGAGAAGACAAAAATGTGATTTCGTTATAAGTACCGTACTTACCTACTTTCTTTACTTACTTTCGTTCAGTAAAAACCTAGTATTTTGATATTACAAACAGACACTTCTAATTTATCTATTTATATGGATCTATAAAAGATGTTTACATAAAATGATTTTCTGTGCATAACCCGAATAGACAAAGGAACATCACGGGTCTATAACCGATAATGCTGTAACAGACAGTATTATCGCTAAGACTGATTTGTAACAGATGACCTTTGGATAAACTGTTGAGGTCACAATAGTAACCTTTTTATTAATTTGTCCACAACAACACACACAACATAACAACGTGAGTAAATCTATCGTATTTGTATGTACAGTCGAACAAGCTATTTTGTATACACGCAGAAATCTTTATAATTCTAGTATACTGACAATATTGATTGGAATTTTTAATTTTTTTAAAGCGTTTGACTTTAAATGCTGCTGCATCGTTTGACATCAGTCTGTTTATGTACCCATGTAATCTTAAAGGTAAATGCAAGTTAACTGGCTGTATACTTAATACCTTGTTCGACCGTAATTAAATAATGATGTGTCAAAAATAAATTACGCAAAATTTTCGACCGTTTAGCTTAATTTGCTACAGTGAAGTCTGTACCTTAAATCCATTCGACCTTCACGCTCAAGAGGACGCGACGTCACCTGACAAATGGTGCGATCAAACTGCTTGCTTGGACAATCGCTTAGCTAAAGCCTTCTAATTGACACGCCACATAAATCCGATTAAACTATGTTTGTTTTACTTTACCTTCTGCGTGTTTACCTGAAGTTACTTATTAACGACCTTCCAAACATCTTCTGCCAAGCCTTTTCCCTACTACGTTGAGGTCGGATTCCAGTCTTAACGGATACAGTTAAAAACAAAACTTTTTACATGGAGCTACTAGGTTACCTATCTGACCTTCAGAACTCAGTTAGTACTAGGTAATACCCTTTGGTAAGACTGGTTGTCGACTTTCAGGGCAGTGACTACCTGTAGTGACTGCCAAAGATCTAAATTATGGCAACCGGGACCAACGGCTTAACGTGCTTTCTTTCACCTATCTACCAACCTAGGCAAGCACAGCTTAACCTAGAGATCGACCCGAGCAAAATAATGTACAACTGGTGGTTTTACCAGAATTATATATTATTTGAGAACGTCCAATCAATCTGCGAAGCCTTTTACAAATATTTTACGGTCGACTTTACGGTGCATGAGGTCCTGGGTTCGATTCCCAGGTCGGCGAAAGTGTTATTGGGTTTTTCCATCCGGAATTTTTCAGTAGCAGCTACGGAGTATGGATTTGTGCCCGGTTGATGGCAATAGGTTCGTCACCTATTACCTAGACATAGCTGGCGCCGTTTGTTAACAGGCGTGATGTTTTGTTATGTTTTGACTGCATTTCAGCTTAGTTAATAGGTTACTTAATTAAACTATATTGCTGGTCAAACTTTCGCACTTCTGACTACACATAACGACGTCCTTTCTGAAATACGTAGAGTCACCCACCCATCAACAAATTTCAAACTGCTTTGCTAGCAAGACTTTATTTTTTTAATGGTACAAGCTCGCCACACTGTTCCCAAACCACTGTAACTTCTGTTAACCAGAATCAACAGTGGCGACCACAAGAAAAGTGCCGAGACAATGAAGCTCAACGAAGTCCTAGCATGCAACTAGCAAGACTGTCTTCGTCTTGCAGATCAACCAGTTCTGCAGTCTTTGTTTAGCGTTTTACGCCTCCCGTCGGGGCAGCGGCTTGTTCGAAAAAGATACCGCGGCCTCGGCACAAGGGCTAAGAAGGAACATGGGTGGTTTTTAGTCAGTAGAAGTCTGACACTCCCTTCCGCTCTGCCCAAGAGCGGGAGGGCTTATTTGATGATTCCCCACCCCCCAAAAAAAGCCTTTCACGCCTTGATCTCTCTAATACTAACCTACTACATGTAGTTCATAAAACTTCTTAACCCAATATCTAAAGCCAGTAAAAAGTTAGACAAACTACTTAATGGAAATCTTTGTTTAAGAAGTGTTTTGTGTAGAACAAAAACTCTATTCAGTTTTTATCGAGCGACCGATCTAATTGAATCCGCGTTGTGCAAGATGCAGTACAATTGTTTTTTTTTGTAATTGGTTACCTTCAATGTATAGGAAAACAGGTAATAATATTTTATTTAAGTAAACAAGTAAGAATTATATACAAGTAAGATCGGATGGATCACAATGAATAGTGGTTACGAAACAGATGTAAGTATCTTTAACTTTTTATTTATGAAATATCGAGAACGATTTCTTGTTACGAGATCGAAACTGGTTTACTTCAACAACAACATTGTTTTTTTTTAAATGGACAGAATGCTGTTAAATGTTTTTTGTGCACTTTTGTTTTTATAAAACTACAACATAATACGAAACGATGCAACAGATTAACTGCTCATAACAAAACATACATAACATCACACTGGTAATCCTAGAAGGGTAAAGCAGAGGGGGCTGCGGGTTGTTCGAAAGAGATACCGCGACCTCGACACATCAAAGGCCTAGGAAAGAACATGGATTGTTTTTAGTCAGTAGAAGTCTGACACTCCCTACCGCTCTATTTGATGATTTCCAACACTCCAAAAAAAAAAGGGTAGGTACATAATAGTAGGTACATACATCCACATATCGTGAGTTATGTTTAGGTCTCATGCAATAGCTTAGGAGGCGAGCCTATTGCAATCAACCGGGCACGAATGTAGACTCCGTGGCTGCTACTGAGAAATTCCTGATAAAAAACCCAATAACATCTTGCCCGACCCGGGAATCGAACCCAGGACCTTATGCTCGGCGGTCGCGCTTGCGACCACTAGACCAACGACACAGTCACTGCTCATATTTCAATAAACACTTGACAGGTTGTACAATATTTTATAGTAGTAAGTAGTATTTCATGTAGACGTGCATATTTTACGTCGTAAACAGTTCCATATCTTAGCATCTACTAAGGTAATACATTTAACTATTTAATGTTTTATTGCACAACTATTTCGTACACACAGCGTCATTATGTACCAACTACCAACCCCTTTTTTTTTTTTCTTTTTTGGGTGCTGGGAAATCATCTGGGCAGAGCGGAAGGGAGTGTGACTTCTACTGACTAAAAACCACCCATGTTCCTTCTTAGCCCTTTGTGTCGAGGCCGCGGTATCTCTTTCGAACAACCCACAGCCCCCTCTCCAGCCACTCCTCAAAGAGGGGACTTACCGACACTATCGTGGCGTGCCCTAACTACCAACCCCTCAAGCTTCTTTATAAAAGTAGGTCATAATAAAATGGAAAAAATACTTTGTTTTTAAAAAATATAATCCATGACAAAAAGCACATAAAGTGCCTATGATTTGGACTTCCAATCGTATTGCACGGGCTTCGTCATAAGGTCTGAAACCTCCAATCTATTTTAATAACGTTGAATAACTTTTGACGTATATAATAACGTTGAATAAATGTTAAACCTATTATTGCATGTCATACGCAATAATAAAAGTAACAACGTTTTAATGTAAAAAAAACCATATTAAAAACAGACTAACAAAATAATACTCTTTCAAACTTATTTATTCACTAAAACAATACATTAATTATATAATAATATTGTTTTTGCAAATATCAAAAAACCAACTTGGTTCTGACACGGATTTGAACGCACGTCTTTCAACTTTTGGTGGTTAACCACTTAATGGAGTTGTTCCACCAAGGTCTAAATATTCATTATTTATTCCACCAGACCTACTATTCTATTTTCCCCACACAAACTCTTGCTAATTTCGTGCTATGTTTATTGGTTTTGTTTCGCCTTTTTCTTAGTAATTTATTGACGTTGTGTGCCTATCTAAAGGCATTACTGTGCATTTAATTTTGTGCCACAGTATTAGAACAACACTGTGTGTACAACTGTATACAGTATGTTACAAATCGTGTTTGTCTTATCTATGACGGGTGGATATCTTAATTTGGTGCATTTATGGGTAGCCAACACGCAAGTAAATCTCCTGTGTGCTATGGTTACATGTTACCTGACTGAGCGATACTATGATAAGGGTGATTGGCATTTAATTGAAGCTATTTACAACCTGTTCTTTTTTTGGATGGTGTGACTCCTGAACGATTTTTGTTAAAGTTCTATGAATGTCGAAAGAAAAATGCTGAAATTACAGGCGTGATGTTAGTGTTCTCTAAATGTGTAGCGCTTTGCAAAGCAGCAGCCTATAGAGGCTTAGGCAGAGGTGTGCCTATTAGATACACCCCCCACATTTCGCTAGTTTTGTTTATTGTTTCCGTGAGATAGTCTGCGTAGAAATAGTACCTTGCCGGACCCGGGAATCGAATTCAGGACCTCACGCTCAGCAGTTGCGCTTGCGACCACTAGACCGTACGAGCATACGAGTAATAAGTATTGTTAATCAAAATGAGCATGCACTTGTGGATAAAAAAAGAAACAATGGTTAATTTAATAGAGGAGATCGAACCAGTATTATCGAAACACTACCCTACCTATTTATATCACGGCACACTTAGGTTACATAATTAGGTACCGTACATATTCAAACTATTAAGTTTCGATAAACCAAATATAAGAACCTACAGCAACTTATCCGTATACCATCAATAACTATTAACATATACTACGCGTTTCTGTAGTTCTTTAATTTGCGGAACTACCAATACCAACCATTATTACCCGTTAATTAATTGCCCGTAGAGCATCCAACTTGTTATAGACGAAAAATTAATAATGCATTTAAGTTACTCGATAGATACGTACGTAAAACTGACTTGTGCAATCAACTGCCGGTTCTTATATATCCGTTCGTAAGTATTGTTTACGTGTATGAAAACTGGATTTTTAATCAAAAATATACACGTGTAACATCACGCCTGTAGGCTCTGAACGGTTAGGTAAAGATGTACAGGCGCCAGCACATCTACCCAGAGAAAGAAACCACAGACCAGAAACTCCGACTACCAGCCTTACAAAGGGGTATCATATTGCTCGGTTATTACTGGCTTATGGACGCCAGATAAAAGTATAAAATAAATAAATGAAAATGAAATAATGATAGGCAAACGCTCCAAGTAAAATAACAGTGCTAAGCTGCATCCAGTTAGACAGAAAGTCGACCAGTGACCACAAAACAGTTGGAAAAGGCAGGTGATGATGGGGAAAAGTCACAGAACGCCACCCGCTGCGATTATAACAAATTTCTTGCACCTCGAACGCGTTCAAACATCTATTTATTTATGGTTTAGAACGGTTTACGGTTGCCATCAACCGGGCACCCAAACACCTAAAAAAATAAAACGAGTGCTTTATTGCGACGTTATAGTGACTGTGATTAAAAGAAGCGTGATCCTTGATTTATTTATTCTCCGAATTACGGAGGGCGGCCCTTATTGCAAAAGCAAACTAAGTAATATATCAGTCAAGCTTTAACCTCCACAAACATTTTCAGAAGTAAATGGTGTTTGGTTCGGATTTTCTTTTTGGTTTAGAACAATAATCTTAGTATTGACCAAAAAATTGTCATACTCGATGCTCGTAAAATAAAAAAACTCATTAGCTCTTTTCAGCCTTTTTTTATTAAATATAGGATGTAAAAGTACCCTTAACGCAAACGAAGGCCACTTGTTCTCCCAACCACTGCGATATTTTTTTTACCTTAACCTTTAACCTCCTAGTCCGTAACTAGGAGGTTAAAGGTTAAGGTAAAAAAAATATCGCTATTGATATTGAGCAAGATATTGGGGGTCAAAGTTCAAAATTTTTCAAATTTTGTAAATACTAGTTTTTCAGGTTATAACTTTACTTAAATTACCTCCATGACCCGTTTACTATTCAAAGCATCCACTAGCACAATGTTTTAACAGTGCTACATTGAGTTTTACCGTAAAATGTGATTTTTGGCCCAAAAAAAAAGTCGTTTCCCAGCAATTTTTTTTGCGTAGGGGTACTTAGTTTGATGTACAGAATGCTTGGTTGACGGCTGTGTGATGGGTTGATTTGACCTGTCTAAGGCTTTACGTTATTAATTGTATGGCCAGTGAAATATGCAGTTTTAGTAAACAATCAAATAGTTTTAATTTGCATTTTTTATTTTAAAATAAAAACCTCCATGGCATTTTCAACGATAAAATACAGAAACCCTTTTCTATTATAAACTAAAACAATTATTATAAAGAAAATTATATGGCGTGCGTCATCAAAACCATGAATGGCCAGTATTTAAAGTAGGTAGGTTACCTACTCAAACAAAAAGTTTGCATTTAATTAATTATGTTTTAACTTTGTCCGGGTCAGTGAAGATGTTTTGTACACAAAAAGCTCGCATTTAATTATTATTACAGTAATTTGATGATGCAAACTTACAAAAAACGAAGTCGATAAAAAAAGATAAATTCCAGATCTCGTTTGTAAAGAGTTCCTGTGCATTTCATGCCAGTGTAATTTTATCTTTCTTTGCTCCTCTAGTTCGTCTTGCCTAGGTCGGTCTGTGGATGGGTGACCGCCCGACATACCGAGTTTCCTCCGTGCCTCGGAAAGCACGTTAAGCTGTTGGTCCCGGCTGCTATATATAGATCTTTGGCAGTCGTTACAGGTAGTCAGTGACCTGAAATTCTGACATCCAGTCTTACCAAAGAGTATCGTATTACCTAGTATTAACTGGGTTGTGGAGGTCAGATAGGCAGTCGCTCTATGTAAAATACTGGTATTCAGCTGCATCCGGTTAGACTGGAAGCCGACCCCAACAAAGTTGGGAAAAGGCTAGGCAGATGACGCTCCTCTAGTTCGTCGGTATTCGAAAGTGGATCCCGAAATGTTTTCACAATTCTTTATTTGAATACTTACGTTTTTCCAGGAAGCTGACTTATATGTATATTATGTACCACTATACATACAATTGACCTATAATACCCAAGTAGTGAAGCGTTTCTTTAATAAACAATTCCAATTCAGTAGTAAATAAAAGCTATGTGTTTAAAAACCTTTTGCACTCAATAGTCCCCACCACAGGTAGGTATAGTACAAAGTACATGGATGACACATACGCCGAAGACCTCTATAATATCATCGATATAATTGTATTTCTCACGTCATCATCTTAATAAATACTTAACTTTGTTTATTAAGTTACGGACGGACACATTCTTGCATCATTGTGCCGATAGTCGTATCAGCGAATGGTTTAATTGCCTAGCCTAGAGCCTCGAAAATACCTGAGTACCCCACCCGTACCCGTACCCGTTAGGCAGCTGAACCAAGGGCTTTATACAGAATGCGGTACTTCTGGACATTGTTGGGAAGTTTCTTTCTCTAAGTCTAGAGCCCTGACCGCCGCGCGCCGGTAGATTGGACCCTGGTCCGGATAACAGTGGGCTACAACTTCCTTCCTTCCTCTTTTCTTGATCTAAAGCGATTGTAAGCCATTTCTAGCCGACTTCCAAAAAGGGGTGGTTCTCTATTCGTGTGTATGTATTTTTTTATGTATGTCCGCGCATATCTTTTTTTTTTTTTTTTTGTAGGAGTGGGAAATCATTAAACAACCCCTCCTGCTCTTGGGCAGAGCGAAAGGGAGGGTCAGACTTCTACTGACTAAAAACCACCCATGTTCCTTCTTAGCCCTTCATGTTGAGTATCTCTTGCGACCAACCCGCAGCCCCGACGGGCGTCGGCCCTTGCGGGCCTTCCATGTTGCTGACATCTCTTTGAGGCGCGCGTGGAACACGAACGCGCCGTCGACGCGGCCTGTCGTCGTCATAAGACAGACGGACGGCGAGCTAGCCCATCACTCACCGTCCACAGGCCCGCGTCTACAGTGGCCGGAAGCCATCACGTGCCCCCCGACGCCCGGAGCACCTCCCGCGGCGGCTGGGACGAGAGGTTCTCTCCCTCTCACGTTTCGCCACCTCCTTCGCTAGCATCACTGCTTCGCAGAAGGAGGCGACGACGTCCCATTCCACGGATATCTCCGTCAATAGTGGACCGATTTTGAAAATTCTTTTTGTGTTTGAAAGGGTATACTTCCGAGGTAGTCCCATTGTCACAAAGCCAGGATCTAATGATGGGATCTCTGAGAAATCGAGGGCAACCCTCAAATTTTATAGGCACACATAACGTTTTCCATATACTTTCTGAAGCTGTTTAAGTATTTGCGTCTGATAATTATAATCTCATGTGGATGCGCTGATGATGGAAGGTACAACTCCTCAATAGTTAGGAGTCGAAAGAAAATTCCTTCAAAATTATACGTATTTATGGACCGATAGTTGTTTCTTTCAGGCTATTAGGTTAACCTGATGATAGAAGGTAAATCTCATTAACCGACTTTAAAAAAAGAGGTTCTCAATTCGTCGGAATCTTTTTTTATGTATATTAACCGATTACTCGAAGACGCCTGAACCGATATAGAAAACTCTTTTTTTTGTTGAAAAGCAGATATCCCAAGGGTGGTCCCATGATAAGAAAATCGAGATGTGATGATGGCATCCCAGAGAAATCGAGGGCAACCCTCAAATTTGATAGGCACTTTACGTGTTTCGTGCTTTTTCTAAAGCTTCTTAAGTATTCTCATCTAGCAGTCGTCACTTCATGTTGATGAGCTGATGATGGAAGGTATAACTCCTCAACGGTTAGGAGTTGGAGGATAACTCTTTAATATAATATTATGGGGACGTATAAATGGTTGTATTCTATCAGGTTATCTTGGTGAGCTGATAATGGAAGGTACTAAAGGTACTCCTCAACGGTTAGGAGTTGAAAGCAATAATAAGGGAATCTTGAAGGTTAAGGGTTAGGTTTATTGGTTGAATGTTAAATGCATAGTAAATATTTGTGTAGAATATTACAACTAAAAATGGAAAAATAAAGAAACTTTTTTGCAAAAAATGTGAAAAACACAAAATCGAAACACACATTTTTGTTTTTGAAGTCGGTTTTTAAAAAATTTAAATATATGGCTAAAAAAAGAGTCTCTCTCATCCCGCCATTTCTTTTTGGGCCTGCCAAATAGCTGTCACAGAATTAAGAAGCTATAAGATTATAGACTGCTTTTATGGTACTCTAAGTAATCAGTACAAAAATGAATCTGTTATCTAAGCACGATGTTTTTAAACACCACTTTAAACGGGTGTCTTCATACATTGACCAGACTCATGTATTGCGGCCACTGATAAAATCTATTACAAATATGCAAGTATGCAAGGCACATAATCGCATGCTCCATACTAATTAAACATAGTCCACAGGCATACATCACGTTTATGTGGTGGTGGTTTTAAAGCAGCCAGGTCTTACAAATACAATAGAATAAGTTATTAGTCAGAAATATTTTCTATAATATGGATTAATAATTTTATTGTGGAATACCCTCGATGACATCATTAGTCTAGCCTTTTCCTATCTATTTAGGGATCGGCTATTAGTATATCCAAGAAGCTGAATACCAATATATTACATAGAGCGGCTGCCTATCTGACCCCCAAAACCCACGACCCAGTAAATACTAGGAAATACAATACCTCTTCGTGAGTATTTCTATTCTATTCTTATAACACAAAATTATACTTACTCTTATGACTGATTGATTAATCATCTTAATACCAAAAAACCTGATATCAGCTCGTTAATGTCATTTGCTGGACATAGGTACATAGATTTTATGGCCCCAAAAATACCGGTTGCCCAATATGATGAATTGGTGATCCCAGACTGTTATTATTATTATCAGACAAGAGTACTTACATACGCAGCTGTCTATTACTCTCTGTCATATTTTTCAACTCTGCAAATAGTTGGGCCTATTATTTCGACCCACATTCCTGCACATACCGAATACCTACTCGTACGTTGAGTTTCATCCCTTGAATTGGAATAGTTCTGTGTCCTCTGACTTATTTGAATTTAGTGGACGCGTAAATAAAGAATATGGGTACTAAACAGAAATGACGATAACTTTATAGTATTACAAACATAAGATACTAGAAAGAATTGGATATACTTATTGTGTATTATTTAAAAAAATAATTAATTATTTTTCTAGATCGTCTCGTCACCTCTTTCTGGGCCGGCCTCAGCAACGCCGTCCGTCTTCCGGCAACCATCGTGTGGAGACTTTGCTTAGACCCGCCTAGTCTCAATCTCATTTCATTTTCTTGCCAACGTCCACTATGCCCGTTAGCGTGGTGTTTCCAACTCTTTCTTGTCTTTGGACGCATACCGCGAGGGCTGGTTCGAGGTGCCACAGGAAAAAAGCTCTTGGAAGGAATTGGGGGAGGCCTTTGCCCAAATGCCAGCAATGGGTCAGTTTAAGCTAGTAAAATTTAAACAAATGGCTTCTGCTGTCTATATCGCCTCGTGCAAAAATATGATCCTACGATGGAAGGAGCGTACCCAATAGATAGTTCACTCTTGCTTTGAAGGTGGACAGGTTTTGTTCAAACAATGGCAATCAGTTTTTACCGAACCGATACTGTGATACTGAATATAATATAGCAAATTCAAATAGAACACTACACGGAACCGATCAGATTGCTACAGAAGCCATGGGATTGAATATCTAATTCCTCTATGGCGTCATCTTTGCTTTTTATATCTATGACCACTAATGACAGGTACCCTTTTTTTTTTTTTTTTTTGGGGGGTGGGAAATCATCAAATAACCCCTTCCGCTCTTGGGCAGAGCGAAAGGGAGTGTCAGACTTCTACTGACTAAAAACCACCCATGTTCCTTCTTCGCCCTTCATGTCGAGGCCTCGGTATCCCTTGCGGACATCCCGCAGCCTCGACAGGATGACAGGTACCCTTAGAGCTACACAAAAGATTACCATAAATCTTCTATAGTTAGGTATGTACCACTACTTGAGTCAAACCTCAAGGCAAGATTCAGTTACAGAAATTTAATTTGCATGCTCATCGCTTAGAATCTTCGTGATTACATCTCTAACATGTTTTCCTTGAAAAATTATGACTACATTTTTATGAACGGGGAATTCAGAAATCTTCCTTAATCGTTGTCTATCGTCGTCATGATAATACAGGGTAATTCCTTATTCCGAGGTAATATACAGTATATACGAGTACCCTCTCTCTCAGAGAGAACGTCTACGTCCCGGTAAATAGAATTTAGGCTAACATAGGTTGATATGTATATTTATATTTGTACCTATATTATGTACAAAATTACAAATATTTTATTCTCAGATACTGAGGCTGGATGTTATTTTTACCACAAAACTATCATGTATAATAATTAATTAATGTCAAAATAACTACAATATTTTAAAAGTAAAGGAAGTAAAATATTCTTATTAAAAGATCTAGGAAGAAGTTTAAAGTAAACAACAGGAAAACACCTTGACTCTTCTGTTTTATGCAGCGGCGGCCTAGCAGAGCAGGAAGTGCATGCAGGGCAGACGTTCTAACCTACCATAAACTACTTGCAGAGCCTTAGTGGGCTGGTGTAGGTACTGCTCTTGCATTAAAATATATCTGATTTTGAATTTTCCTTCTAGGAAGAGGAAATTATCATTCATAACCAATTTTACCCAAAACACAAGCTCTGCTTAGCTTGGGACTAGATGGCGTTGTGTGATAGTTGTGGAATATTATAACGAACATCACGCCTGTAATTCCCAAAGGGTTTGGTAGAGGTATACCTAAAGGTACACCCACATTTCGCCAGTTATGTTAAGACGGTTGCAATATTGCAATTTGTTGTCATATTAATACGTTGTCATACGTTAATAACTTTATCATCTCTGCGAACGACGTGAACCCCAGTCATTGAATTATTTTTGTGGATGAAAGAAGTGATTATCTGTGATTATCTACAAACCAGTTTCCCTCAATTTGATGGCATGGTTGGCTCAGTAGTTGAGCGATTGACTGCTGCGCCGCTTGTCGCGGTTTCCATTCCCACGTGTAACATAAATATTAGTATGGTCTACACTCCTACAGGTAGTTGTTCGTGGTTTGGGTGTTTGTGTATATGAGTTTAATACATTGTTTGCACCCACGATACAGGAGAAATTCCTAGCGTGGGGTAACGTCTAAAATAAAACAGCTTGAATCAGAATCATCTTTGCTAGTTTTATATTTTACAAACCTTACAAGCGTTAGCTCATGTCATCTCCTTTGACCCTTAAAAAGTCTATTCCTACATTAGCATATAAAGCGCACATTATGTAGAATGGCGCGTAAACGATCACATTAAATGTTAAAAGTGTTTCAATTACGATGTACGGAGCATCTCTGAGCTAATATGGTTATGGAGGACATCATGAATTATGTGTTGTGTGGCTACAATTTGTATGGCATTGTGCCTCATTACCTCGAGAGCTTGTCAACAGCCAACACGGTAATTACGTACCTGCTATTTAATTAACTCACTTATTCGACAATAATTATGCTACTTAACTAAAATTCCGACAAACATAACCAAATATTCGCGTGGTAGGTTAGATACTTGCGTGGAACTCGTAATTATTGTTGATCAGAATTATTTGTTATTTATAAAGATACAGTTATTGATGTTATTAAATAGAAAAGCCTCCTAAGTAATAAGGACATCGGTGTTGGTTTGAACTTTGGCTATAACTGGGGTCACCAACTGTTTTTAAAAATAGCTTGTAATCGTGACGCAGAAACCGTTTTATTAATATGGTTTGACATTACGATAGTACTCATATTTAAAATAATCGTTTGTAAGTTCTAAAACTACGTTTTACTAGTCGGCTGAAATAATCGAGTAATCTATCGATTTCAAATTAACATCGACAATTCATTCACTCATGCCATAGATTATTCAACTTATGTGAACATGCAATCCAGTTCGGTGAAATCATTACGGCTCTATTTGTAGTCGGGTAATAATTAGAAGAAAGAATTAATTAATGATCTAGAAACAGTTCTTAGAACTACTTATCGAACTTTCATTGATAGCAGACGAGTACTTTCTATATTAATCCTCTAAGCAACGCGTACAAAAAATGTTTGGTGAAAATCAGCCAGTCTCGGTTCCGGATCGAATCGAAACTAGTTTAAACAGTTGACACCGCGTCAGGCGTCACGTCGATCTTGGTGCAAGGCTGACGGTAATTATTATCGATAGTCATCGTTCAATAACACGCCGACACCCACATGCACGCACAGAACAACATTTCATACCTTTTATTATTATTTGCATAATACATTGCCTTTAGAAAGCGTTCAAAATTGTCACATTGACTCACCACCACATTCCGCAATTGAATTTAAAACGTGGAAAGACCATTGTCATAGATTAAAAAGTTAACAACGCCATTTTCCAAAGACAAAGGAGTTATTAAAAAATCGTGATGAATATTTAATAAATCTTTATGTTTTTTTAATACACACAGTGGCACTAGGAAAATAAAGCGCATAAATGATGGTCAAATGCGTAGTTTTATGTTCAGGTCTTAATGAATATGGAAAACAACATGCGCGCATATTGTGCGAGAGAACGAGATAATTTTGCGTCACTTAAATGAAAACTTAGGCAGAATTAAGTTGACCTTTTATTGTATTAGAGGTCGCTTCCATATATTATACAACAATTTTCTAAAATTTGTTCCGATCCACCCTGCCCCTATGCAGTCGTCCCCCAGCGACGCCCTTACTCGAGGCTCGTACACCACTAGGGGTGCCCTCAGTGTAGTCTGCCTGGTTGGCTTTACTGTCAAGGCACCCACAGTATAATCCGGGCCAGACGACAACCTCATAGGTTGCCCACTTGCCCAGTAAAAGGACATGATAAAAAATAGTCTAAAATAATGACCTAATTAAAGTGATTATATTTTTGGTAGTTGCGTATTTTTCTAGCTAGTACGAATTTGAGAAATTACTGAATTCTTTAGAATTTAAGACTGTTAATTACCAAATCCGGAAACAAATAAAAGTTTGAGAGGCAATGTAAATTAAAATTTTAAGTAAACGCTGAAACTTACGTTTACCGTTCAGCTGTTTTGCCGTACCTATTCGTTGAATAGATTTATTTTCTCGTAGCCTGCAACATGAATGCGTTATCCGAATGTTATTGTTGAACGTACAATAACAGATAACACATTGTTTTGAATATTTGTTGGTTTAAAGTATGACTCTTGAAAATATTTTGTAGCCAATCTGTCTTCATGAACACGTAATAAGAACGTAAATAATAAAGACATTGTTACAGACAGACATCTTGAAGTACAACATAGAACAATATGTCCACAGATGGGATCCCTTGGCTCCTCCTCATATATCCTTTTTTTTTTTGGTTGGTGGGAAATCATCAAATAAACCCTCTCACAAGAGCGCAGAGACAAGAGCACAAGAGGGCAGAGCGGAAGGGAGTGTCAAACTTCTACTGACTAAAAACCACCCATGTTCCTTCTTAGCCCTTGTGCCGATGCCGAGGTATCTCTTTCGAACACCCCTCAGCCCCGACGGAAAGCTTTATCTTGAATAGACTAACTGAGTACTAAATCACAATCATTGGGAAACATGAAGTCCATGATAGTATGTTAAATTATGAGAGGGTGTGTTTGTGTGTTAAACTTGTGTTTTAAGTTTATATTTTTTGAGAACGTATGTTCAATGAGCGTTGGCCAAAATAGCTACTTTCTGGAGTCCTAACACAGCTAGAAGACCTTGTGGCAGACCTCGTAGGAGTTGGCGGGACGAGTTGGACATAACCAACGAGCAGTGGTTCCCTGAATCGATTCACCTGAAGTTTTGCAGAGAATCGTTAGCCCAGCAGTGGTATGATGCGGGCTAACAGTATCAGCATCTTTAATTTCTTATAAACTTGTAGTTTAATAAAAACAATAAAAAAACCCTTAACTTAGAGTCTGGCATGATTCAAAATCCATAAGTAAAGGGCAAAATAGAACAACCTAACAAGTAGGTCACCACGATATAGTACCTATACAATCCATAACTTATTTATGACATAATTCCATTACATGGCAGTAATTACGGAAGAAGTGACTCCAAGTGCTAGTGTAGTTAATTAATGGTTTGTGATGCTCATCCTTGCAATGTCCAACATCAAAGGAACATACATTTTCCAATAATCGCCATATTTAATATCCATAATTCGCGGCAAACAGTAAATTTTCCATTCATCTCTGCGATCTCACACCTAGACTATTTATTGATCATAGTTATTGCTCATGATGTTTATGTAAATATAACACATAAGTATGTATATATACGTATATTTATGAATAATAATGTGTCGTGTTGTACAGGTGGAAAAATATTGCCGTGTTTTATTGTTAGAGGCCATTGAAGTATGTTCTTAGAAGGATGGGCTTTATGATCATTCCAGAAACTTTATGTCCTCAGTTATTTGCTATGAAAATGTGTTATTTGTGTTTGTGTTGTTATTTGTAATAACTCCACAGTTATTGCTAGGTGTTGCTCAACAGTACACTAGTTAATATTTTTGTTTCTTTATCTTGTATTCGTGATAATATCATTCCTGTAATCCCCGAAGGGTTAGGCAAAGGTATCCTAATAGTAGGCCCACCACCATTTCACCAGTTACGTTTTAATCACATGAAATAGGGGCGAGCCTATTGCCATCAACCGGGCATCAATCCAGGCTGTTACTGAGAATTTCTTGGTTGAAAACCCCACTAACACTTTGCTCGACCTGGGAAAAGAAGCAGAACCTCATGCTCAGCAGTCACGACAACTATACCATCGAGGCAATCGACATACATTCGTGACACTTCGCTCTAAGTTCCCGTGTAACTTATTGCACTTTTGCGAGAACTTTCAAGATACTGAAACTTTTGACACCTATGAAAATGTATGGCAGTCGCAAGTTACACTAAACATTGTTGCAGACAAAGTAAGTACTAGTAAAACAATGGTTATATGACACGATACAAAACTTTATTAAGTAAGCTCGACACGTTCAGGCGATAAATTAAATTCTTCAACAGGTGCTCTATATGCCTGAGCTTTGTATGCAAAGTTAATACCTTAAGAATTGATCCCATAACAATGTGTCCCTTTACTGTATCGTTTATATAGTCTTTTGTGATTGTTACGTGGGTTATGCCCAGATATTCTTAACCAGCCTCAATTCGGCTAAAAACAAAGTTTAAGTTAAAGAACAACTTTGTTTCTCAAGATAACTTTGCCTATTCAAAGTTCAAATTACTATTGGGTTTTTCTTTCAGGTATTTTTCAGTAGCATATTTGAACCCGGTCGATGGCGATAGGCTCGCTCACTATTACATTATTAGACTTGAACATAACTGGCGAAATACGAGTGTACTATTAGGTACACCTCTGCCTATACCTTCGCAGATTACAGGCGTGATGTTTAGTTATGTTATTCAGAGTTCACTAGAAGACCTCAGTAACCGATTAATGACATTATTTTGTGCTCTATCTGTCACCTTTTATTGATTGAATTCTTTGTGAAAAGGTAGTAGAGAGTCTTTGAGATTTCTATTTAAGTTCTAAACAAATTCACGGATAGCTCAGAATCGGTTAATTAACTTCTAATGTAACGATTTTAACAAATAAAGATAATTTAAAAATGTATGTTTGAAACTGCAGTAGGATATTACAAAACAGTTTTTTACTTTACTCAACTAGGCAATGTAATAAATAACCTCGCAATGTAGAGGCATTGCGTGATTGTTGTCCATTTCGTTTCTTTTTCGGCAATCTTTGGCAATTATTCTCTGTAACAGATTCTTGGATTCTTAAGTACCTATCTATGGGTATAAAAGAAGTTTTCAATGGTTTTCAACAACTCTTTTAAGTATATATAGCACTTGTTTGAAAGTCATCGGCGATCTGTAGCAAATCGTGAATGTTGAGCAACAAGTGGTCACAATTGATTAGCTGATTACCTGACTACTTGAATGCAGAAATGTCATTTACCTTAATTGATTTAATATGCAATAAATGATACTGACAGTGTAATTTATTTTTATTTTTATACCATATTCGTAAGGTTACTCTCCTTGTTGTCGAGGTGGCCTTGCCAGCATTAACAAGATTCCTCAGTGACATCGAGTTAGCAGTTAAACGCTATAAGCACGAGTATTCGCATGCAAATAAAAACCACAAACAACATAATATGATAAACACGTTTATTCATAGTCACACACAGCCGCGGTCACGCAAATAACATTCGTACAGATTAGTTACAATAATGTATATTACACAGATTACCCTAAAAAGATAATAGATCTATTAATTAGATCTACCGAACACTACACGTGCCAAACTCACAGATATTGAGACAGTGGTCGTTTGCACATTACTGGTCTTGATTTCTTAGACTCGTATGTATTACAAAGTTATAAATAAATATTGTGCTGAGATGCACCTTATAGAATTAGTTGGAATGTTTATTGTTGAGTCGAGCCACGGCGTTTGGCAACTCGTCCCCGACCTTTCGTTTCGAACCGACATGACTCGTCTTCGGCACGACCCTTCCGAGAAAGGTCACTGTTGATCGTTCTATGGTATTCTATATCTAGCTATATTATAGAATTATTCTAGAATATAATTAATATATAAAGCATTTTTACATGCGCATATCACTGGTTAGACCACGAGGTCAAGGTAACTTTAAATATTTTTGGTAATGTTACGCATCAGTCCGAGCGTCGCAAAATGACAAGCACTGGTATCAGAGGCCACGGTCGCGGGCACTAGCCGCACTAGGCGAGCAGGTAAGCCAGCGCCAGCAGGGCCAGCGAGCAGCCGAGCGCGGGCGCCGCCGCCGCGCTCTGCGGCGCCACCGTCGGGTCCACCAGCTCCTCGCTGTACACGTAACTCTTCGAACCAGTATGCGACTTCAAAATCCTGTAGTTAACTTCACTCAGAGACACCTGATTTTTCACGAAGTTGTACAGCCTGTTGATGACCACGTACACGTTCCCTTTGCTATCAAACGTAAATCGGTCAACCCACTGAATGTAGTTTGGATCGCGGGCAATGGTTCTTTGGCCAGCGTGGAAGTCCATGGTCGTGTTCCATTCCGCAATTGTCGAATTTCCAATTAAACCATAGAAAAGGACCCCAGTTGAATCCATCTTCATACCGTCTGTCTGTGAGGCTTTACTGCCGAGGTCGACGACGTAGGGACGCAGCGCACCCTCGGGCTGCTGAGCGAGCGATTCGTTTTGCAACACGGATGCGTTTATGCCGTACAGGTGAAAACTAGACAATGGGCAGTAGTACACTTTTCTGTCAATTTTATCTTCTTCGTTTCGGTATTGCGGTCCTAGGGCGATGCCATCAATGTTGACAGGAAGGTTGACCGTGGTGCCGTTGATGCGGAAAGACGTAGCCTCGGTGACTGAAGTCATTGATTTAGTGTCTCGAATTTTCCACGATTTTTTGTCACGGCGGCGGAAAACTATAATGCCCGGGTCAACAGCACTGTTGTCCGTGATGTACGCGTAATCACCATCGCGATTGTCCACCACAAGATCATTCAAATATGTAGTGTTCGGATTCACTGCGTCTGATGGAAACGGAATGCGTTCCATTTCATTCTTGCCGCTCTTGAGGTCGATGAGCACAAGCGATGGAGGGCACTTAGGGTCAGGGTTCTGGGTGAGAGTCCCGACACGGCCGTTGTCCAGGATCCACATCATACCATTTTTATCAATTTCTATGTTTTGAACAAATTGCAAAGCGTTGCAATCTCCGACAGCGTTCTGGCTCCAGCTAGGAAACGGGCGCAGTTTGGGGGACGTGTCCGTCGGCTGCAGGGGGATGGTCGCCAGCGTGGCCGGCACTCCGTCCAGCATCCTCGGCATGGTCAGGAACAAATCGTCTTGGTAGAAGTTTATGCCAGAGATTAGAACGTTTTGGGGGATGTATCGGCTTGTATTGAGAGCAGCCACGCGATCTTCCGGGGATGTCCATTCGAAATCTATAGCGTTCCATTCGTATATAACTCGAAACTGTTCACGTCTAGGCGCGGGAGGACGCGGGAACGTGTCGTTTTGCGCGGCCGCTGCGGCGACGGCGGCGAGGAGTAGCAGCGCTAACATCGTCGGTGGGTGCGCGGCGGAACGTGTGGCGCGGTCGACGCGGCCGGTTAGACTGAAGCCGGAGCCACTCTGCTGCCGGCACTTCTGTGTGTAGCTGAGCCGCGCTCGTGACCACACCAAACAAAGTTTATTAAGACGTTGGACGTAAATAAAAACATACGATTTATTTTTGTTAGATTACAGCGTGCAGCGGTGTCGTCGCGATATAAATGTAGATGTGTCTCGGAAGGGGTGCGCCAAGGTCGGTAAGCTCACCCTCGGCTAGACGGAGGGTCCGCCGTCTGTTTAGATGTGTTGTTAACGGTTCAGATAATCGATTCAGTCGGAAGTGTATATAAGTACCAGTTGCAGTGTATGTAAGAGTTCGTTTAACTTGTAAATATGAAATCGTTTCTGTAACGGAAATAATAGTATTTAAGTTAATGATCATGCTGATTACCGAAGCTGGCCTTGCGTTTGACTCTAATAATAATTTAATTGACTAATTTTCTAATACAAAGGGAAATTGGTAATGTAAAGGTCTTAATACAGATGAAATCTCGACCAGTACATTGAAATATTTATAAACACAGTTCGGCACGGTGAATTATAATTTGATAAAGAAGTAGGGTAAAAGTGAGGACATTTTTGTTAAAACAATACGATTAAAACATGTATGTAATGCTGATTAGCTTATAGCAGCAGGTATTATCAAGTCGATTACAAAAATGTATTACGATAAGAGATTTCGCACTTACTGCGGTACTCAGAGATATTTAATGATTACTTAAGCCGTCGCTGAGTAAAGGTTTGACATACTTTTGTATGACAAAACTGTCAAAACCTTTACTAAGTGATGGCCTAAGTAATCATTAAAGCTCCCTGAGTGCGGCAGTTAGTACCTAACTATAATTAATAGGTACTGTATTTTCAGGTTATAAATAGAGGTAGGAACTATCTCTTATTTTATTATATCATTTCCCCTAAATCACTAATAAACCGAAACCTTTGATTCTCGGTCATGCAAACTGTTTTGATATTGCTGTAGAGAAATTCAGTTACAAGTTGAATCAAAGTTTTTTAAACTGAAGTTATTAGTTGTTCAGATTCTGATATTCCAATTGCTGTTGTTAGTATTAGAATAATAAATCTTTTCCAGGTATACCGATGAAGGAAAACATCTGACACTGAGAACTGAATACATATGACATCTACCAACCCGCACTGGGTCAGGGTGGTGGGTTATATAGGGTGTAAAAGTACCCTTAACGTAAACGAAAGGCACTTGTTCTCCCCACCACTGCGATATTTTTTTTGTTCTAGGCCATACCTGGGAACCTCCTAGTTACGAAGATATTGGGGGTTAAAGTTCCAAATTTTTCACAGCTGTTTTTGTAAATACAAATTTTTCTGGTTATAACTTTACTAAAATTACCTCCATGACCCGTTTACTATCCAAGCTTCCACTAGCACAATGTTTTAACAATGCTACATTGAGTTTTACCGTAAAATGTGATTTTTGGCTCAAAAAAAAAGTAGTTTCCCAGCAAACATTTTTGCGTAGGGGTACTTAGTTAGATGTACAGAATGCTTGGTTGACGGGTGTGTGATGGGTTGATTTACACCCTGTATATAGATCATTCCCTCTTTAAAGAGGAGGCTTGTGTCCCAGCATTGGGAATTTTAAAGACTGATTAAGCTAATGCTTACCGGATAAAACGAGGTGAATAGAAAAACAAGACTAAAATGTCTTTTCACGTTTATCGACTGTTATTAATTGCCTTCAAGGACTGAAAGGAAATTAAAATACAGAGTTTTTGAAACATTGTAAGTATTTGAAGCTGGAAACCCTTTCAATGTTTTGTCTGGATTCACCCTCGTGTCTGCATTCACCCCATGCAGCATATATCTACTAGGTACTATTTGTAGTCTGACGATTTGTAAATATATGTAACTTGATATGGAACATAATAATAATATGGATAATATGGAACTTGAAGTATCTCTTTCTATACTAAAGGTTAATACCTAATTTAGTGTGATTCAGGATTTTTTTCCGATACTCAATACTTTTATTGCATTCCACATGTAGGTATTCTTAGGTGTTAAACTTATAATTAGATCATATTGATGTCGGGCACAGCAAAATAAGTGAGATTAGGAGAGAGGAAGCAGTATCTATTCGTCATGATCATTGCCTTTACCCAAGTATGTTGGGGTGGGTGTCCAACCGGATGCGGCTGAACACCACCATTTACCATGTAGCGACTGCTAATCTGACCTCCACAACCCAATTAATATTGGGTAATATAATCTCTAATCAATAATTTTTAATTTTAAATGAAAAATTTAATTATTATATTTTTTATTGTAACCAACCATTTTCATTTTAAATTTAAGTTTAATTTAAAGTTGATGAAATTACATAATTTTAATTGAAATTTAATTTAATTTTAATTTTTTTAAATGAAATTGTTAAAGTTTTAGTAGTAAGTATTATACATTAAATTTTACTTTATCAATTTCATTTAAAAAAAATGAAAATTAAATTGATATGAAAAAAACAAACATAAAAAATGTATGTAACAGCTTTTGTAATTAATTAAAATCTAAAGATTTTTTATTTTGTGGAAGATTCTCTGAAGCAATTTTTTTTTAACACTGGTAATGATTAAACATGAATCGGAAAAATACTACCTTACTTAGGTAATTAAAATGGCCTTAATGAAATTCTAAAAAAATGACATTTAACTTGTACGTTATTTAATATTCATTTGAATGTTTATTGATTTTAGATGGATGTTTATTGATTTTGTATAAATGTTTATCGATTTTATTTGAATGCTTATTGATTTTATATAAAATGTTTATTGTTTATTCTTACTTAATCTTTCAATGCATGAAATAAAGGCTTTTATATATTTTTTATTTTAATATGATTTCCTGGTAAGACCGGTTGTCAGACTTTCGGTTCACTGACTACCTGTAACTACTGTCCAAGATTCACAAATGACAGCTAGGACCTATAGCTTAACGTGCTTTCCGAGGCGTGGAGGAAACTTGGTATGTAAAGGGTAGTCAACGCATCCACAGACCAACCTAGGCAAGCTTGGCTTAACTTGAAGGTTGATCCGAGTAGTTGTTATTTCGCCACGAGCTCCTCCTAAACCGGTATCTATTGAGAGATGTAATGTTAATTTGGTAATAAATCAAATTATTTAATTTGATAGACTTATAAAGTCTATAACTTTATGAGTCTGTAACGTTATAAGTCTATAACTTTTTAAGTTTATAATATTAAATATTGGTTTGCCGAGTAGTAGCTTCAACTAAATACCTCTAGGAACTGTTTACTATCAAAGGTAAGTCACAGGAAAATGGCTTAACTTGATTGACCTGTCAGTCAAATTGAGTTGGATAGATAACGAAGTTAACTGATCGAACCGCGCGGGGTTTACAAGGGGCTGACCTATTTAGTTAAGGAGATTAACTATTTTTGAAAGTTTGTAGATGTATAAAAAATATTGTTTATCATAGGTAGTATTTTACATTGCCAAATTCGTTTGACTGTTTTGCTGTGATTTTTTACTTTTTTCTGATTTATATTTTCGTGGCTGCGTAGCCAGTTAGTTAGTGCACAGAAATTAGCAAACGCAGTTGCTGTCCTTGAGGTCCTAGGTTCGATTCTCAAGTCGGGCAAAGCATTATTGAATTTTTTCATGAGGAATTTCTATATTCTAGTCTGGATTTAGGTCCGGTTGGTGACTAGAGGCTCGCCCCTTATAACGTGAGACTTTAACATGACTAGCAAAATATGGGGGTTAATTATTAGATTACTCTGCCTAACCCTTCGGGGATTACAGGCGTGATGTTGTTGTATATTTTTGTAAATCGTACTACCAACACGCGTGGTATGCTACGCTTTAGCATACACACAATAACTATATTTAATTGTAATTATCATAACTAATGTGTTTTAAATGATATTTATCATTTTGAAAGTTAATTTAATGGCAAACTGTTCCTGATAAATAGGTTTTATCTACGAATACAAGCACAAGACACAAGCTACGGGTGGCGGCGTAGCATTCCCAGCTCTAGGTAACTATCGATTTGGGTGGCAGCGTAGCAAAGTGTTACGTTTTGGAGCTCACAACACACAAGTTCACACAACTACTTCATATTTAAACAAAAACATAATGAGTTGTGAACTTACTTGCCAATATGTTCATATTAGATTCTTTCAACGTTTGCATGTAACAGGTGGCAGTAGTGGGCGCAGCAGGAATGGCTACGCGATGCTACGCGTCCTAATATTTTTTGGGATGCGTTAACGACTTCTTACCTTTGTAAAGATTATTTTTAACCCCCGACGCAAAAACGACGGGGTGTTATAATTATAATTGTTTGACGTGTCTGCGTGTGTGTGTGTGATGTGTGTCTGTCTGTGGCATCGTAGCTCCCGAACGCATGAACCGATTTTGATTTTGTTTTTTATTTTTATTGTTACCGATTATTTTTTGAATGTGTGAACATTATAGGCCTTGTAGATTCTTAGATGGTTGTTTTTTTGTTTATTGTTTTTGTAGTACCCTACGACTTATTGTGAGGCCTACGTTGCCCCCCATACCTAAGTACTAATGATTTAACATGAAAACATTGTGAAACTAAATCATTATTTTCTTGTCGGTTCTTTTCCATAGCAAACGACCAACCCAAACCGTTTTCTTGACGTTTTATAAGTGCCTATGTATGAGTAGTGTATGAAATATTTTGATTTCGACGATTTTGAACGTGATCATCATCTGCCTAAACTTTCTCTTCTTCAACTTAGTTCGGGGTCGTATTCCAGTCTAACTGAATGCTGTTGAATACCAGTACAGTGCGTATTTTACAGGGAACGACTGCCTATCTGACCTCCACAATCCAGTTAGTACTGGGTTATACGGTATCGCTTGGTAAGACTGGATGTCAGTCTTTCGGCTTCTGACTTCTCGTAATGACTGTCAAAGATCTACAAAAAGCAGCCGGGACCAACGGCTTAATGTGCTTTCGAAGGCACGAAGGAATCTTGGTATTTGCATGCTTGCTTGCAGGCAGAGTACAGTGACTTTTAGGCTATAACATCTTTTCCTGTAATTTGTATGTATTTCTAGCAAATAAACATTTGATTTGATTTGATTTGATTTGGTATGTAATGATGGTCACCCATCCACAGACCAACCTCGGCAAGCATGGCTTAATCTTGATGGTCGACATTCCCGGCTGATATTATTTGGCCACGAACCCCTAGAATAGCAATATGTAAAGCATAGGTATTTTTTGTACCAAATAATATCGTCAATCATATTATTTTGCATAATCATATTTGTGGAGTCAACATCGCCATTACCCAGCAGAGAGCCATATTGTAGGCTAGTAAAACTTATAGACGAATAAAGTTTCAGGAAGAAATATCGCATCAAAATACACTGTGGTATTGAGAAGATCCAAGCTATCACACAAACCGACACGAAAAGCGACTACAATTCATTTTACATTTATGTTTAAATATAGATTAATCAAAACATCAATACCGAAGGGTCGCACTCGTTAGCAACAAGTCCCCGGGTCGAGCATTGTAACGGACACGCACAGAACCCGACCCTCGGATTACGTGTCTCCCCTTATTCGGCACAATACGTGCACACACTTGTATAACTACATATTATTACTTTTTAATTGTATTCCATTCAAACCATTTCGTACTGGCCGGTAGGGGGAACTCGAATTGCGAGATTTGTCAGAACCCGTATCGACTACTCTTATTTAAATCCCTAGGGCGTTCAGCGAATTGTTTTTTAGGGTTTTGTGTTTAAAGTAACCCTTATCACCGTCTGTCCATCCATCTGTCTGGCTGTCTAAAATAAAAAGAGTAATGGAACTTTCCAACTTGTGACCTACGTAGAGGTTAGGGGTACGGTCTATTAACTGCTATTATGAGAGTACATAGCATGTACATACAGGAAGTCTGAAAGTGGCGCCGCGCCGGTAACTGAAAAATTGTGTCTTAGTCAGTTATCATGATATGGGCATGTCATACGGAGGATGAGGAAAATTTTGAGTAAGAATGTAGATGACTATAAGAGTAGAGCCGATGGATGGACTGTATGAAGGATGATATGGTTAGAAAGTGACTGCTGAGACCGGTGACTGCTGAGATGACGGTATAGAAGAAGAAAACATGCTACGTGAACCCCAAATGAATTGGGATAAGGGCAGGAGAATAAATAGCATGTTCGCACATAACATTTGGAATATCCTCATGCTATTATCCCTTCACATATTTTCCTTTTGTTTTTCGATTATCCTACGACACATTCAATTTCGTGTTGTTGTCAACCGACATTATTATAATACGAACACAAGTAATATTTTTGTGTTATCGTATCGCGTAGGGACTGATATTATCAAGAAGATTGGCTCTTTGTTATTTTGAGTAATTTTGTGTTCAATGGCTGCTTTCCGGGGGGAAACACGTTTCACGTTTTTTTCATTACCTACGTTTTTTTGTTTTTTATGTATAAGGTTTGTTAAGGCGATTATTGTACACACACACTACTGCCGTACTCAGAGATATTTCATGATTACTTTAGCCGTCCGTCCCTTACTGCGGTACTCAGAGATATTTAATGGTTACTTAAACCGTCACTTGATTTGACATAATTTTGTATGACAAAACTGTCAAAACCTTTACTAAGTGATGGCCTAAGTAATCATTAAAGCTCTCTAAGTGCGGCAGTTAGTAAAGGTTTGACATACAAAACCTTCACGAAACTGTCAAAATCTAAACTAAGTGATGGCTTAAGTAATCATCAAACCTCTCTGAGTGCGGCAGTTAGACAATTGATTATATTTTCTTTCTCTCTCCTTTTGTTATTTACCTATTACCTTTTGTTAATTTATAATGTAAAGAAAGAGCGGAGCCTTCAACTACAGGCATTTTCTATGACAAAATGCAGACTCCTCGACATGCAAATGTAAGCCAAAATATATGAAATATTTCTTTTTTTTCAAGGAGGAGTATTTAGAAGGATATAGGTACCTATAGCGTTGTTGGTATCATGATACAATGTACGGACAAAGTCTCATTCATGATTCAAATGGGAATTATGGACGTTTTGTCGGTACGTTACGTGACTCATGGAGCATAAAACATTCCACATTTTATTACAATTAATTATATTTTGCAGAGACTGGGATTGAGTCATTTGAGTGAATCCTCGTCGGATAATATCATATTTCCTTATGGTCATCTCAGCAGCAGTCATGGTCTACATTTGTTTCTAGTGTTTCTAGTGTGTAGAATTAAATCGTAATTATACAAGTACCTACTTATACATAGGTATGGATGTTTGTTAGTCTTTCACGCTAAAACTACTTAACGGATTCGGATGAAATTATTTCCTCGATACTTTATAACCTGTAATTAACACGTAGGACTTTTCCTGCCGTAGTACGATTCTGTGGCACAATTACCGAACACCACGCGGACCATTAACTAGTCGTCGTCGTCGTCGTTAGTTTTAAGAAACATAAAATGTGATCATACCACAATAAAATGTGCATTTCCATTTTTCTAACTATTGGGATCGGCTTCTAGCTTCAAGAGCATAGGAGATTGCCTTCGACCGCCACAACCTCCAGTTATTTGCGGGTAAGACCGGTTGTCAGACTTTTGGGCTTTTGTTAACCCGTAACAGCTGTCAAAGATTTACGAATGACAGGCGAAACCAACGGTTTCTTGGGCCCTTTTCGAGTCACTGGGGGGGACCGGTCTCGGGTTACTTAGCCTTGAAGATTGACCAGTGCAGCGGTTATTATTTAGCCACGTCCCCCTTGTAACTTGACTTACATTGTCTTATCACGGTACGGTTGGCGAAGTGGCTGAGCGATCTTATATAGCTACTGCGCTGCGTGTCGCGGGTTCGATCCCCGCATGGAACAAATATTTGAATGACCTACATTACAGATAGTTGTTTCGGGTCTGACTGTTGTGTATGTAAGGTGAATAGTTTGCGGTCGGGGCTGCGGGTTGTTCGCAAGAGATACCGCGGCCTCGACTTGAAGAGCTAAGAAGGAACATGGGTGGTTTTTAGTCAGTAGAAGTCAGCCTGACACTCCCTTTCGCTCTGCCCAAAAGTGGGAGGGGTTATTTGATGATTTTCCACCCGGCAAAAAAAAAAAGGTGAATAGTTTGCAAACGCACCCACGACACAGGAGAAATAATTCTAGTGAGGGAGGGGCAAAGTTGTAAAAAAGTGCACTAACACATTTATGACTAGGTGTACTACATCTCTACCAAAATAGGTGAAGATTCGTAGTGGAATCGTATTATGGCCGTAATGACCACATTAACAAAATTGTGCATATAAGAACTTAAACTACTCAAACGCTTTTTAGTTGAGGTTGATAGGAATACAATAGGTATCAACATTGGGGACAAAAATATGGCATGAATTACTGATCGTTGATTATTCTGATAGCTTTATCAGATATTCTAAAAGCATTGTATGATAATTTGGTAATGTATGTGGGATTGGATAAACTAACGATGATCAAAGTCAGAGCTTAAGTAATGTGTAGTTACATAGCTTTGACCGTGAAGTTATTGTATAGGGAATAAAGGAACACCTTTTCTTTTTTTTTTGGGGTGGTGGGAAATCATCTAGGGGGCTTTTGGGCAGTGCGGAAGGGAGTTTCAGGCGTGATACTTCCTAGCCGCACCACAGTCGCATTTTGAATCGGGGTTAATGCGAATAAATGTTCGTAATATGTTCATTATTGTTCATAATATTTAAAAAAAAGTACTTTATAGGTTCGCGAGATATTTAACAAAATCGGTGGCGCGGCCAAAAAGCATGCTTCCTAGCCGCGCCACCGCGTACACAGCAATAAATAGGATATTTTTATACAAACTCAATGGTATATAATTGTGCGTCTATTGTTTATTCTATTGATGACGAGAAATACTGCAAATGTGTGTTTGTTCTATTTATTTCTTCTACTGACTAAAAACCACAAATGTTCCTTCTTAGCCCTTGTGCCGAGGCCGCGGTATCTCTTACGAACAAACCGCAGCCCCGACAACAACCCGCAGCCCCGACATAAAGGAACACCTTAAAAGGAAACAGGACAATAGATATTTAAAGATACTCTTACCGTCGCCGTCGATGCAGTTCAGACCGACTCTTCAACAAAAAAATACGAGATTGATCTCTCGTATTAACCCTTTTCTTGTCGAAAGCTGTACCGATTCAATTATTTTCGGCATTCAAATTTTATGAAAGAGTATTTTCAAGTTCCTATCAATTTCTTTAGTGTTAATAATTTTGGAATTAGTATGATAGTCCTTTAATCAAGGCCGTAAAAAGGAGGCAGTTTTGGAGGGTCCACAGAGTAATCATATCTAGTCAGACATTAATTTAGGTAGGTTAGTTAAGTTTAGGGAAGATCGATGTAACCTGTTTGCTTTTTGGTTTCTCTTCGACCAAAGCATGAGAAAAACCCTCAAAGTTAATACTGACATAAAAATAAGTGATAAAACTTAAAAGGACTTGAATACAATGGGTACCATTAGTTGGTAGGTAAGTATTGTTTCCTAGTAGACATCTAGGTTATAGATACCTCAACGGAATGCTTAATAGCAGTCATCAATAATGACTAATCTGATGACAAATAATGTACGGTATTCTAAATTCAAACAGCTTCTGACATCTTTGTGAGTAAGGCTCTTCCGTGTATGCGGCGCAAGAGTTGATTAATAAATAGCTCAATAATAATACATACTTATTTTAGTGCTCTATAGCTCAATAATAATACTTATTTAACCACGATAAACAAAATATTAAAAAAAATGGTTAATTAGTCATTCATAATATAACACCACGCACGTAATCCCAGAAAGATTAGGCAAAGGTTTACATTATAGTCACCCGCATTTCGCCAGTTATGTTTAATTCCCATGTAATAGGAAGCGAGCGTATTCCCATCAACCGGGCACAAGTTCAGACTCCGCTACTGCTGTTAGTCATTGAATTATCGTCAATTATTAATTTGGTTTTTCTCTACTCTTATTCACATTCATACTCAAAACTTTCCTCTGCATCACATACCCTTATCAAGCCAATCGATTACCTACCCCACAACTTTTCAATCACTAGTGCCCCTTTCCTTTTATGTAGCTACTCATTTTCTACCTATGTACTTACAGGTAAAATTTAGTTAATCCTTTGGCATGGCTAATTAGAAAACAAATCAATAAAATACATTTGAATCAAACTAACTTGAGGTAGGGAGGATATTTGACTGCATGTTGGTAGAACAGAAATGTCGTGGTTAATCTGAATAATTATGATTAGGTATTTAAAATCACTAATTCTTCGAGACCCAAAATTCACCTACTTGTATATTCTGCGTGATTACTGATTTTAGTGAGATGGTTTCATTAAATCGTTTTATTAAAACATACGTATAAAAAGATTTTGGAGAAAAAGTTTAGATTTGATCCATGGACTTGTTACGTGCGGTGGTGCCACCTAGCGGTATATTGTTGAGTTGTTAGTAAGAGGTGCCATCTAGTGGGCAGTAGTGTTACTGTTAAGCAAGCATCGCGTATGATTAGGAAGTTAGTTCGTAATTTTTCCAGTAGATGTCTATTACTTGAATATGTGCTTTTCATTGAAAATTAAACGTAACGAAATAATTTTAAGTTGTGCACAATCACAAAAGTAATAAGAATGTAACGTTAATTAAGTAAATTCGAATAAAACAAAAGTAAATAAATCATGTGTTTTAAATCGTTATTCGATCTTAAACCAGTATTTCGAATCATCACTCACATCCCGTATGGTCTAGTGGCTAGGATACCTGGCTTTCACCCAGGAGGCTCGGGTTCGATTCCCGGTACGGGAAAGTACCTTTTTGAATTTATTTTTTTTGCTCCTTTAGTTTTTGGCTTGAATGTTGGGTTTTACAAGCAAAAACCAGTAATTAATTAGCATTAATTTTACATTGAACATGCACCCAGATCGTAGAGTCATCGGAGATCGATGCGTTGTAAACTTGTCAATTCAATGTTGGTTCATACAAGGTGAGCTATTTCATGTGAATTATTTGTACATATCGTCAGAATCCATCATAATGAAGGTTGCTAGATGCGAGACGCGTGGGACATGTAAATATGGCGACACTTGGGGGAGGCCTATGACCGGCAGTTGACGTCTTTTGGCTGAAATTATGATTATAATCGCCAGAATAATCCTAACCTGAACGTAGCAAAGTCAGCTATCAATGTAAGTTTTTCCCTTTGGCTGAGCTAGTAAAATATAAGAAAGAATCGCTAAAACGGGATATTGCTGTAATAATCGAACAGGCGGATAATGTTTCAGTCTCCGTGTCCTTGCTACTGATACTGTAGTCCACTAAACTTTTGGAAAAAGGTTCCTGCTTCATTGGTCTTTTGGTCGCAAGCGCGACTGTTCTGGGCCCGATTCCCAGGTCGGACAAAGTGTTATTGGGTTTTTCCGGCAGGAATTTCTTAGTAGTAGCTATGCAGTCTAGATTTGTGCCCGTTTGTTGGCTATAACCTCACCAACTATTACATGGGACTTAAATACAATAGGGATGTTTCCTGACTAAAAAAAATATGATTCTAATTAGTCCGTCTCTTAGATTATCGAAAAATATTGGATACGTATTTTTTGTTTTATCAAATTAATAAAAATTGACGAAGATAAAACGCGTCAAAGATTTGAGTGGGGGTTTGTGACGTTACTCACCGGTAAAAAATGTCATACTAATGTCTTAGAATATGACGTCACACGAGTTTTCAAAGCACTGTTTCGTCTTCATTGTTTGTTTACGTGAAAATAGGAAAAAATACATGTCCAATATTTTTTGGTAATCTATCTGACGGACTAATTAGATTTTTTTTGTTAACTACCCTATTGGCCAGATGTGGGTGACTAATGAGTACAGCTCTGCCTAACCATTCAGGAATTCTAGGCGTTTTGTTATGCCCCATCTATTTTTAAATCTATCTATAATGATCTATTTATCAAATCCAGGCCCCTCACTACGAGAATGCAGGGAGCAATAGTGTTTTTTTTGATCATTTGCTTGCTATGGGTGTTGTGCAGTAGCTGTGCTAGCGCCTTCCTTACTTAAATTTTATTCATTAAAGCCAAACAGACTATTATATAATAGTAACAGGCACTTTTGAATCGTCAAAATATCAAAGATGAACCTACAGTTTCTTCACAAGACATAATAACTAATTGGACTGCGCCAAGTCGGGTAAGGTGTTAGAAGTGTTAGGTTTAGTAGGTGTTGGATTTTTTCTATCAGGAACTTCTGAGTAGTAGCCATAATACAAAAGATTAAAACAGTACTGGTGAAATGTAGCTATACTATCCTCTTACCTCTGGCTTATCTGGTGAATGGGCAGCTGCGTCTAATATGTGGAAGATTATAATAAGCGTTAAGCAACTTTTTCTAATCTGTGTAAAGCATAGGGGAGGAAATGCCAACAGCCTTTTGGAGGAAAATGATGCACCTGGAACAAACGGCTGAAACAAACACCACTAAAAAAGCAACACTTTGATCTACCAATCAAAGAATTGCGCTCGTTGATTGATTAGATTCATCACTATTCATACGAGACATACCACTATTAGTGATAATAAAGCAGAGAAGGAAACACGTGTTGATTATTTATTTATCATAAAACAACATGGTGGCTTTAGCCTTCCGGGCAGAATATTCCACAAGGAAGTAGGTACAATTTTATGTTACGTATGTTTTATGATCACAAACATATAGAAGAACAATAAATCGAATCAAAACAAACTATACTAAAATAACTTAATCACTTTGAACGGCTTTGTTTGAAATTACGCATATTTAAGACTATGGAGGTAATTCACTAGAACCACACCAGTATATCTTGGTACGTGGTGAAACATGGAACTAAATTCAAATGTATTGAATTTGATGTAGTGTTGACATGCCTTTGCAACTGGCAGCGCTTTCGTGATGTGTCTGGATAAACTGGCCATTCTGATTGTTATTGAAGGGGGCGCATTTAGGTGCGTATGTGAGTGTTTATAAAATTATATTTTGATCACAATCAATTTTGTTGAACGTAAATATAATTGTCGGGTTGAACGACTTTTCACGTCTTCCAGTTTTGGCCATTTTGTACCCGTAGTATAGTAAGAAGTTCTCGCTGTTGTTGCAGATATAAAACACTCACTCTGCCAACATAAGCATTATAAAGGTAAAGACAAGTTACAGGAACTGATGGACGCTACCGAAAGGTCCAAACTAGTAGCTCAATTCTGGGCCGACACAATTTAGATTGCCATCGACACGCTAAGAAGAAGAAGGTAAAAAAATATTGGTTTCATTCAATAACCTAACCCGCCTAGAAAGCGTTTACTAACCTATTTTCATTCTGAATTATAGTCTTTTAGGTTTAAAATAAGAGCGAGTTTCCCAAGAAATCACTGAAGTAAGACAATAGCTATTTTATTCACACATTAACATTCCTTTGCTGTTTCTCCACATTGTATCAAAGTTTAGAAATACCTTACCTTGCGCTCTAGATCTTTCGCGAACATACACTTTTTCAGTTTTCGTGAAACAGTGTGTGTTCGTGAAATATATTGTAGTTGCTATTCCGGTAATCGTTATGACACTGAAAATTGCACTTTGTATTCATAAATCATATTTATTGCTGTAAATTGGTTTTCCAAAACACTTTTACACGTTATAAGTTATTAAGTTCTACAAGACCCACTCCAGGACTCAAGGACCATGCTTGCAGACCTATGTTTTCATTTTATTAATATTCCGACTGTCTACGGTTTTTTTTCCTAGCCTACTCTGTGCCACTCCTGGGCAAAGGCTACCTCCACTCCCTCCATTTGCCGTTCCAACGCGTCCTCCTTCCACTTCTGACAGAACCTGTCTTGTTCGTCCCGCCATCACCTTCGTGGCCTGCCGCAACCCCACCTCACTGTGTCAATTTGTCAAAGCACCATTTTCCTGCTATTTTGGCGCACAGTTTGTCTTTATTGTCCCCAAAATCATCGACATTACTTCAAAATGTTTGAACCACGTTTGAACTCTTTCACATTGTTTTGATAAGCTGGCTGTTCCAAGCTCCCTCGTTTTGTGTGCAAATATAACTCCGGTTTATTATTAATCTTTAAATAAACAATAAGCACCTAATTTTGCAACGGTCCACGTGTATTTTAGTTCGGTAATGAACCTTATTATACTGCAGGTGCATTTATGGAGAAACACTTAGCAACTAATATTGTTAGTATTAAGCAAAGTGCTGATATTGTGGATTGTTTGAACTTTGGAACAAACAAAGGTTTGTCTGAAGATACATGCGTTGCTGTGTTTATTTGTCCTTGTCTGGCAATCAATGGTAGGCGTCAGCAAAAACACGCTCTTCTTCAGGCGTTTTTGCTTCTGTAGTAGCAGTTGTTTTTTTTAATTTTGATTAATAGTGTGGAAAAAATTGAAGAACACGACTTTTTATTTTTACGTCTTCGGATGTTCTTTTTAAAAAAAAAAATACGACGAATAGGTTTTACACACAACAAAACAACATGAAATCGTTATTTAAACTAAAGATTTGCAACAAATCATTATTTTCTGACGGCTATTCACATCCCACAAATAATTCTTTCTCTGCAAAATTAGATATAGAGCAGTAACCAGTCACGAGAGCATCGATATTGTTTACTCCCAAAATAACGTGATTTTGATATAAAGGTTAAACAATTGAATTCTTGAGATAAGTTATTTTTAATAAGTTCAGGTCTTATATAAATGCTCATCATCGACGTTCTATATTTTAACAGATAACTGACGACACCTCTTTGCATTATCTATTTTATAAACATAAAATAACATCACATCATAGGTATAGAGGTGATATGTGGGTAACCCACATATCGCCAGTTATGTTTAAGTCCCATGCAATAGGGGCGAGCCTTTTACCATAGACCGGGCACAAATCCAGACTCCGTCGCTGCTTCTAAGAGATTCCTGATGGAAAAAACCCAATAACACATAGCCCGACCCGGGAATCGAACACAGGACCTCATAGGCAGTATATTATTTGACTGTTGGAGTCTGTTTTTGTTCATAACTTCTCGCTTTTATGACACTTGATTGCTTGCCACCCAACAGCTGGTTATGATATTGGATGACTTGGCGGACAATCTAGTAGTTGGCTTATCTGATGGAAGCCAACGTCATTCAATCAATGCCCGAGATATTACAGATGTGTTTACATGCTCCCACTGCTGAAAGGTGTGTTGCGCTTCGATACATCTTCACCACAACAAAGGAGAGATAGCCTAGTGTTGTGGCCATCGCACTGACAAGTCATTAGCCATGTTCCTTCTTAGCTCTCTGTGTTCGAGGCCGCGGTCTCTTTCGAAAAACCCGCAACCCCGACAGGCGTTAGCCCTTGCCGGCGCGCGTCAATTCGGCCTGTCATCGTCATATAAGGACGGACGGACGGACGGTGAGCTAAAAGCCCATTATACTCACCGTCCGCAGGTACGCGCCTACGGTGGCCGGAGAGACCCTCCAGACGTTACGCGTCGTCGGGGGGGGGGGCCACGTGATAGTGTGGTGAAATGTTTTTCATCTAGAAACATTTCTTTGGGCATCGATAAAAATTACTGTTGGTTTTGATACCGCGGCAATTACAGAACTTACGTAAGTTTTACAAGGTGCCATAATATTGAGAACAATAGAAAAACCATGTTGTTTCCAAGAAACAGTTGTACATGCATACCTACATATCTACAACTGAATTTTTACGTAATAGACGTTTAGTTTTTTGTGGACTATAAAGACTAAGCTAGAATTCTGTGGCTATAGGACTTCTTGAGTGGTTTTGGACCCACTTTCCACACAACGTATTGCAAAAAAATACCGTTCTGTACTAAACCTACATTTTACTGTTTAATAAGTGTGAAAAGTTTAAATGTTTATGTTTATTAGGTGTTCTACAATCATTTGATTATTATTGTTTGCATGTGCACCAATTCCTTTGATATTTAGTTTATTTACATGAATCCATACCCATAATCATTTACACCTGTGCATTGTCTAGTTTCTGCAACTCGAATAAGCTTTAATAAATATAAGCCTACTTCAAAGCTTTTCAAAGTAAAAATATTAAAGCCACAGGTATGTACTTATGCTATGTGCACTCAATTTTAACTATGTTTTGGATAAAATTTGTTGTTTTATTATAAAAACTTAAACAGCGTGGAAATGAAAATTTCTATGTATACACATGCAGGGTGTAAACGAACCCTTCACGGAGCCGTCAACCAAGCATTATGTACATCAAACTTATAAAAATAAAATTAACAAAAAATAAAATTATTGCTGGAAAAGTACTTTCTTTTTGGGTCATAAATCACAATTAACGGTAAAGCTTAATGTAACACTCTTTGACTTTGGAACTTTGACCCTCAATATCTCCGTAACAGAACAAAAAAAATATCGCAGTGACTGGGAGAACAAGTGCCACTTTTACATCCATATACACATTTTTTTTTAAAACCCAAGACTTCTACCATACACACAATTGCCATTGACCCGCGCACATCTTCTGTGATAAGCGCAAGGGTTGCGAGACTTTTCCGAAATATTAAGTATGGTTCTGTCTGTTGTATAACAGTGTTTTTTTAATGTTCATATTTTTATTAGCATCATGTTTCAATATGTCCCTCGTTTAAACTAACATACTGTATAAGTAAACTAGGTTCCAGGTTGATTGAGAAAATTTTACTGTAATGGGTAGCTTGATGTAGGCCTGTGGGGGCGTCTGTACATTAGCATTAAAGTCTCTTTTCAATTCAATAAACACCTTTATTTATAGACTTATTTCTAAATGCAGTAAAATAATTAATGTCAGCTAAAATTAGCAGTTTTATTGTTTATCGCGAGAAGTAATTATCCACGAAGGTTGTACTAAGTGGTAGTGCTTATCGAATACTTAATACTTGGTTAAGGTTCTCAGAACTGTTCTCGTTCTCACATTTATTTTACTGAAGGAGGACTGATGGTTATGGACTGGTCGAATTCGATCGGAATTCTCACTAAAACGCGCATTTGTATGTACGCTTGATGCTTTCGTTGTTAACAACTCACGCCGGACCTGAATCAATGTTCAACACTGATTAAGGTCCTTCTTTTCGGAATCATGGAGGTGCTGCATGGCGGATGTATCGTGACTGTTTAAGGGTGAGCTCTTTTTATAAAAGGAGTTTTTAAAGCCTGAATTTATTTGAGGTTAAAACTGCTTATTCTGCTCTTAAATTAAATTCTACACGTAGCATTAAAATTCTGATTTCCTACCAAGAAGTGGACCAGTCACTTGTGATGAACAAAGAAATTTTTCAACACACTTGCTCATAAAGTGGCTCTAATTTCACCGCAATTAGGCACATAATGACACCTGTAATTAAACTGTGAATTTTGCATTACCATTATTCACAAGTGAGTTATAGGTTTTTTTTAAATATTATATGGGTTAAGTTGCTTTGTTCTTAAAAAAAGTTTCGATACTAAAAAGATTGTGTTCAATACTACAAATATTAATGTACCTTACCTATGGCTTGCTCATTTCATGCAACTTCGAATTTAAATAGATAATTTCAACTTGTATAATACGTTTTTAATAAATAAAACTTTTGTTTTCTCTGTAATAAAAAAATCTTTGAATTCCTCATTTCTCAAAAAGCAAAAAAAAGAAACCTCATTCTTTCAGTATATGGCCGATTGCCATTGTTAGATGCGCGCGTAGGAAAACTGATTATTTTTTCCCGCCATGGCGAAATTTTTTTCACAACTCGTTTTAACTGTTGAAAATGATTTTTTTGTGTTATTTTCTTCACAAGTGTGTTGAAAAGCGATGGCTCAATGGCGCCTGGGCGGTAATCACCAACGTTACACACTTATACCATAATTTACTATTATTCCATAAACTCAATTTCTGTAAACATACAAGTAAAAGCTTTTGAAAAGAACCTACTCGTAGTTCCCATTTTTTTGTCCACATTGTGAACGTAATACACAGCCAGAAGCTATTTTGGCTACAAAACACACAGTAACTACAAGCAGTAAAGAAGAAAATATTGACTCTCACAAATGAAACTTCCCCTTTGAAATGTCCTAAGTCTAAATATTATTGTCTGCTGGATTCAAAACCAGAAGCAGAATTCTTAAATGTTTCTGTTTTTTTGTAAATCAAACAAAGGCGTCCCAGGGGTTCGTTCTAATTCTAATCTTAAGAACCTAGACATGCTAGTATTTCTTTGGTGTCAAGGTTCGTAAATGATGCTTCGTGAAAATAACGCTCCGATTTCTAAATGCCTGGCGCTACAGCTTGTTGGAATTCCTAAGTATAGGCACATACTAATCTAAATTCCAACCTAACTGCTGGGTGCGGTGGACGGACTCGACCAGAATTTTTTGCCCCGCTTTTAAGAATCGAAAAGCGTGAAAGGAATCGTTTGACGCCATTTGAATTTGCCCGAAGCGTGTATTGGAAACGCCAGTTAGATAATTCCTATGAAACGGGCCACGAGTCTTCCATCATCGCACCTCGTCGTATTTATTTTTTAACGTCCGCGAATATACAAGTGTAGTGGGTTTAGCGGCATTCGGCCAGTCACCGCTCAGACAACACACGGTAGACATTCGCTCCGCGCGCAAGCGAACAGTTTTCCCGCCGCAAATTGAAAAGCGCACGTTCTTAATTCAAAGTTCCTCACCAGCTGTTGGTAGCTTTTGAAATAATGCCTAAAAAGAAATAGCTGTATAGTTTTTGCTTTAATTATTACCTGGATCACGTGTAAACTGTGACTTTACGAACCACATGCTTACAGTGTCTGTGTTATCGCGTACAAAAATCCTGTGATATTATTTTGCTGTGAAACTTTTAGTTTTAAAAACTCTAGTGGGTCAAGACTTTATTAATTTGACATTTCCGGTTTCGTGAAACTTTTTTCGCGAAACAGTCAACAAAAATTCTTTATGATAGGTCCATATATGAAGGTGAGTGTTTAAACGTTTTATAATTTATTTTTTTATGTGTGTAATTATTGTCAATTGTTCAAGGCTTGTGACGAGGCCTCTGAAACATTTGTGTGCCATGTACATTGTACGTAGGTATATATTGTTGTTGCTTGTCTGAAACAAACAACCTGCATGATATGGTGTTATTTGAGTATTACATTAGATTCAACATTACTCCCTGAATGTGTTAATTGACGCGATTGTTCCTCAAAATAATAGACCATTGTCGATGTTATAATGTACGGAGAATTTTCACGAAAATGTTCAAGTTTTCATTGAAAAACCTTCGAGATACTTAAGTACACATCACGATAATGAGAAGTATTCAAATGGCGACTATTTAAACAAGTGGCACTAGCCTCAAATTTATTGTGTGTATGTGTTTGTTATACATATTTTATTCAATGAAAAAGACGGCATTGAACGTTATTGGAACGGTTACTGATAAACTATGTATATAGCTGGGTGTTGACGTTACATTGAGAAAAGAACACAATAAATACATACTTTATCTCTTACAAAGTAAATCATTTCAGTATTTACGATGATGTGAACACTTTTAAAATCAGAAATGATTCCATCTTTACAAAAGTGAACTTTAGTTTTTATACACGCAACAACGTAGTTTGTGTTTTCTTGTAATTTTATGCTTCCTGGACAATGTGTGACTAGTAGAGAGTATTCTTCGATTTACACAGAACAGCTGATTCTATTTTGTTTTGATTTACGTTTCTTTATGGTTACTAAACCCTTGAGTTTTGGAGATCTGTACCATTATTGTTTTTTTCGAACTATTTAAAAAAATTGAATTCAAAGAGTTTTTAGGTTATATTTTTAATGCTAATTAAAATCCTTAGTTAATTTATTTACCTGCCTAGATATTTCATGTGTATATGATAACATCAACACTTATAACAATATCATAAAACGTTTTGAAATCAGTTAAGTGTGTGAACTAGATTCGGAGCTTCTGGCATAATTATGTAGCAGTGCATTATGTACCCTACCCTTACAATCATAGCGTCCTGTATCCTCACATGTTTGATAAGCCTTCGATAAAGCTATCTAGGTGTGCTAAGTACCTAATACCCTATGCATAATAATACTTTGATATGTTTTGGTATGATTTTTAGATTGCTATGGAAACTGATAGCATAAGTCCTTATCTTTTGGCCTATTTTGATTTCATAATATATAACATGGCAACTGATAAACCGTTGCCGTTGTAGTTTAAATAACTTGAATATATGAAAATCAGAGTGTGTCTCTGGTGATTATTTGTGGGTAAGAAAATGCAGTATATAATATTCAGTTTCTGCACCATCTTTTGTAGAAAAACAAACATTATTAGTATAAAAACCAAGCCTAGGATTGGAAGGTCAAGTTTTCAGATGACACAAATATAATCTCTACGATAAATAAACCTTTGTTTACAAAATGGGAAATAACCGAGAGTGAATCATAGACAAATGTTTTTGCGATCAGGTGGCGGCAAAATATTAAAAATAGTATGACACATGGATAAAAAAAAGAAGAATTCAAAATCATCGTCACCGATCGAAGTAAATGACCTATCTACAACGTCATGGCAGTTTCTAGACTACCAACTGTCGAATATTATTGCATCACGATTTTACATAAAAAAATAAATTAACCCGAATGTCAAAGACATTTTTCGAGATTCTCATCACAAAAACCACTCAGAAAAAGTACAAGTAAATAGGTACCGGTTTTTTGTATGGAATGAATCATCAAATCATAATATCGAAATTCGCAGAGTTGACCGTTGTATTCCTCTATGTATCAATCGTTATATACAATGGGCCGTTTATTTTGATGGCCTCAAAATATATTCTATGGGAAAATGTACATTATTTTCTATACGATAAAGATGGAAATGGTATCCAAGGTTGTGTGGATATCAGAGAGGTATTTGGTAGTCCCCTCGCATGTTCGAAAGACCTTTGCAGTGCTATTGCAATTGTCGTTCTTTGCATCGAAATACGTCAATATTTCCGAATCAGGAAATGATATGCGTGGAATTTAAGTTCATGTAGCGGATCATTTGGAAGTGGGATAAATATAACTGTACTTAATCATTTTCAAGTCACGGAGTCTGGAAAGTTGTGCCCGGTTGATGGCAATGAGCCTCTATTACATATTATGGAACTTAAACATAACTGGCGAAATGTGGGTGTATTAATGGGTACCCCTCTGGCTAACCCTTCGGGGATTATAGATGTGATGTTTATGTTACATTTTCGAGCAAAAGGTACAGAGGCCACCAGCAGAACTGTTGCGTATCTTTTTAAATATCAGTGGCTATCATAGTGTCCATCGATTAACTGTCAAATGATTCCATTTTGTACCAAACCATAACCATTTGACAGTTATCATCACCCATAACTCTATTTTTTTTCAAACTTGAACTTAATGCGAAAGAAATACAGATTATAAGTAGTAACTTGATGTGCTTGACGTCTGTACACCAATGTATTAAATGCAGAAACGACCCACTGATCTACTTATTGGTACCTACTGGATATAAGTACACACCTACTATATAGTATTACTTAAGGCTTGTATTCACGCCAATGACCTTGTGCATACAAACTACCCCTCTCGGTCGTAGATACGGACTTTAAACGGACGCATTTTTCATTTATTGTAATTAAAATAATACATGTTTTTAAAAAGTAACAAAACCAAATTATTTTCCTTTGTATTTCAAAGCAGTAGATATTTTTTTATATTATTTTGTTAAAAAATGAAGGAGTAAAATGGTTCCATTCAACAATTTGGAGGTGATTTTGTGGATTTTTTTTCTTATTATGTGATACCGATACAAAAATTATGGCTAAACCAAATTACGTGTCATATCATGTAGATTACTAACAATTTTTCTCAGATGTAATTTCTCTGTAAGTGCCGGTGAAAAACTGCTTCATCTGCACGCTGTTTTTAAGCTTTTTCGAGAGAGGAGCCTTAATTAGACTGCTCCAATTTCTGCTACTTGATTCGACGGCACGGTTGGCGCAGTGGCTGAGAGATTGGATTGCTGCGCTGCGTGTCGCGGGTTCGATCCCCACACGGAACAAATATTTGTATGGCCTACAGATAGTTGTTTCGGGTCTGGGTGTGTTTGTGTATGTGAGTTTATATGTTTGTAAACGCACCCACGATACAGGAGAAATTCCTAGTGTGGGGCAACGTTTTTAAAAAAAAAAAAAAAAAAAATTATTTTCTAGCTTTTAATAAATGAGATTTTAATTCAAAACAAAACACTACTTATTTTATTGGAAACTATAAATTTGCATGTTGTTAGAATTCACATTAACATTGGAGGAAAGAACTTTACAAAAACATTTAAACTAGACTTTGCTCTTTTTGTTTTTGTTTTTCAAGCATATATATTTGAAGAAACAAACTCAAATGTGCAATGCTAATAATATATTTTATGCAAACATTCGGAAACTGCAAACATCACATCAAGTGGAACTCAAACGTAGACTTCAGCAAAACAACGATTTCTTTTTTTTAATTTTTGAACATGCAAAAAGCAAACTTATGTAAACCTTATTCTTGGAAAAATAGGAGTCTTTGGTCAACTGAACCCGCGGGATAAGTCAACCAAATCACACGGCTCGTTGACCAAAGACTCGTAGCACTGACTTAGGTCAAAGACTTTTGCATTACAATTAATTTTCAATAGAATTTCTACTGAATTGCCTTCACATTATGTACTTTACAGTCAGCTGCACCAATATGTTACACTTAGCAACGTTTAGAAGCAGTTTTTGCCTACTGTATTGATTTCATTTTCATGTTACGTAACGAAACTAAAATTTTGGTACCCATATTATCAGTACATTTCTAATCTAACTTTCCTCTCGCAGGTTTGGTTGAAGAAATTTCTTAAGAAATAAAAAGTACCTTCGTGCTATTTTACGACTATTTTAAAGTGTTCTGTTTTGTGTTTACATAAATAAATAAAGTAGGTCATATATATCAAATTGCAATCGTTATTTTACGAGGAATTCGCGTTTGAACTTTGCCAATTGGATATGTTATTGCTCGTGACTGTACATACACGTGCAACAATTTAAAAAAAAACAAATGTAAACCTCGTTGATTGGAACAAAACAAATTTAGACTTGCATAGAGTATAGAGTAGAGATAGTTAGTCATACCTTATCTGTTGCACTGCGGTAATAATTTAAGTCTCGTTAATTTTAAACCACCATTTATCTACGTATTGTTAGTTTCCATGGCCGAACTCGGCATTTGGTACCGAGTTCAATTGCCACATTAGTTACGTGGCATTCAGAATCCTTTAAAACTTATTCGACCGTGTCCAAACTTGTCCATAAAATTATAAACAATAGTTACTGCCATTCATCTATCAGTCATGAGATGTTGAAACTATGAATCAACTTAAGTTTGACAAACAAGAATATCTTAAGCCGCGTTTCTATCAAAGTGGAGATCTTTCTAGCATATCAATAACAATTTAAACTGAGTCAGCACAAAATTTGGCAACGAGTTTGGCACTTTCACTTCCAGCAGCTCTTGTGATCCCCGTTTGTGGGGCAATACCACATTTACACTCCAGGGTAGAGTCATCTATGAATCTGCACCTGAACAGGATGAGCGGAGCCGAGAGGAGATGTGTAGCCTTTGACCAATTAAAAGAGAGACGAGAATGTGGTGTGGATTTCAACCAATGTGATTGGTCGATAACTCGATACCCGCGAATCTCTTCCGTCTATCGAAACCGGGTCGTTAGTTTTAAATCTTTCAATGATCCCACAATTAGTTATAATTGCAAAATTACGACCCTTCGCACCATGATTTAAAAAAAAGGTTAAGCTTTTAATTACGTCATTTCTGCCACTAGCTCCCTAGCAATAAGGTTGAAACTCTTTTAAATAGTTGGCATTCCAACAAGTCGTATTGTGTCGGAATAATTCGTATCACGCTTTGCATACTTGGGTATCTACAGTAATGGCCAGTTAATCACGTGTGACATAATGCCAGTGTTTTACGTTCAACATAGTGATACTGCCACGTTGTCTGGTGGTGCTGATGTTCGATTCCCGGGTCGGGCAAAGTGTTATTCGGCTTTTCCATGAGAAATTTCTAAGTGATAGCCTCGAAGTCTGGATACAAAGCCCGAATGATGACAAAAGGCAGCTCGTCCCGTATTACATGGCACTTAAACATAACTAAAAAAAAGTGTGAATATATACTATTAAGTACTGTCATAGAAATATAGGGTACTACACTCCGCCTTCAGAGATTAAACTAGTGGTGTTATGTTATAAAATAGTGATTTCAATATAAAAGCAATGGCGATCGCCGCAGCCCCTGAACCACAAATTAAGTTTATTTAAAACTGTGCCGCCCACGGTTTGGTTACAGTAGGAAGTTGTAATAATAGCCATGATTATCATTATTTCGACACTCATCGGTAGTCACTGTAATATGCTGGGAATATACGTTGTTATGGCTAAATAAAAACTACAAACTACATCGGCTTAGTGCAGTTTTAACATAACGTGACGCCTGTAATCCTCGCAGGGTTAGGCAGAGGTGTACCTAATGGTGCACCCACATTACATTTCGCCAGTTATGTTTAAGTCCCACGTAATAGGGGGCGAGTCTATTGCCATCAACCGGGCATAGATCCAGACTCCGTGGCTGCTACTGAGTAATTACTACTGGAAAAACCCAGTAAAATTTTGATGGACCTGGGAATCGGACCCAGGACCCCATGCTCAGCAGTTACACTTGTAACCAATAAACCAACAAGGCAGTCTTAAATGCAGTTTTTAGCAGCTCAAAATTCACAAACTGCTTCAATAATAAATTCGAAGAATGAGTTGTTTTTTTAAATATATTCTTCATTTTAATTATGTACCTAACGTACACAATTATGCAAAGTAGTGATTAATATGTATTCTTGTAATTTAAAAAAGGTATGTTAAGTCATGCAGGTATGAAAAATCGCATCAATGAACATCATGGTTGTTCAAGGTTGTTTAAAGTAGCAATTAATACCTAGGCGATGATTAATTCGGGCTGGATGCCTCACACGTGGCTCGTATGGTCATGGTACGTCTTGCAGGGGCTATTAAAACTATAGTCGTTTAATTAGCAGACGCGTGTTTGCTATGTCGCCAGTTACTTATTAGAACTTGTTTGTAGACTGAAAAATTGACTGTCATGTGAAAATAGAAGACGGTCCAAAAGTATAAGAATTGAAACAAAAAGTGTAAATTAAAATATTTAAAACCAGGAACGAAAAGTAGACATAAAAAAGAAGGAATTAAAATGTGTAAAACCTATGTATGAATATGTTTGGAACTCAATAATGAAAATGTTTGGAACCAGAGAATATAATCTTTATTAATTTATATGTTCCTTTGACGTAGGTAATACATCGGTTTTGTTATAATTATGTATTACAAAACATACTGAGTTAAAATAACTATGTGACCGCAAAAATGGAAGGCCGCTTTATCGTGACTTTTGAGGAAACATTTGCTTCAAAGCTTGTTGCCATGGTAACAATAAATAATTCCCACATTTTAACACCAGTTAATATAGAAAATAAAAAACTAAAATGATGCTCACGATACCTAAAGTAATAAAGAACAACCGTCATCGCTTACCACGTATTTAACGAACTGTACCAAAATACGGTACTTGTAAAACAGTTGTACTGTAACCGTAAAGTTTATATTTAATTAATGTACCTATTGATTAAGTGTGGCGCCGAAAGAGTCTGTCGATCGACTGACGCAATCTTAAAACAAAAACAAAATAAACCAGCCAGTACGAATGAAAGAAACCTGTCTGGGGAGCCATTAAGATATTTGCTAAAAGACTGCGTGCGCAAAAGGCTAAAATTCAAAGAACTATGGCAAAAGCTAATAGTGTTTTAATCATTATTGAAGACGAGACAAAACTACGTATGAATAACACAGTGCTAGACGCTGTTTCATAAACCTAAGCGAGTTTTAAACGGAGCTAATGTGTGGGAGTCGGTTGGAATCAAATTCAGTTTGAAAATTTCGTAGTCATCCTTTTTTTTATTTCACTCAACACTGTTCTAACAATGTGACAGTGGCAACTGTTGGATGCATACATAATTAGGAATTGTGCCCAAAGAGTCACACAGTTACATGTCACAGTGTGACTCGTTGGCAATTCCCAAGTATCTATGCAGCCAACAGTTTCGGATCCTCTTCACCATCAGGAATTTCTCAGTAATAGTCACAGAATCTGGATTTGTGCCCAGTTGCCTCCTATAAGATGGGCCTTAAACATAACTGGCGAAATGTGGGTGTACTATTAGGTACGCCTAACCTAACTCACCTCTGCCTAGCTCTTTGGGAATTACAGGCGTGATCATACGTTATGCCATGTAATGTAAAAGCGAGTTGTGGCCCACTTAAGAGGTGTATGGAAGTAATAAATGTTTGCATTAAGGCATAACATCTTTTTTTTTTGGGGTGTGGGAAATCATCAAATAACCCCTCCCGCTCTGGGCAGAGCGAAACTTAGTGTCGGACTTCTACTGACTAAAAACCACCCATGTTCCTTCTTAGCCCTTTGTCTCGAGGCCGCGGTGTCTCTTTCGAACAACCCTATCTCAATCGAAGTAATATCAAGAGCATGCAATAAATAATTTTCAAAGATGTCTGCCGAAAATAACTTGTCACCACGTGCAGTGTCATAGGTTAGATCTCGTCATGGGTCACGCTTATTTTATAACAAAACCAAACATAACTGAATTCGCGCAGTAAATACTATTATTATACTATTTATTTGCGATAAGTAAAATTTTCCTTTGGCAATGCTTTATCAAAAGGCATTTAGGTTATTATTTTCATACGTTGAGTATTTAATTAACATTATCGGTTAATACCCTTTTTCCACAACAACTATTATTAATTCAAAGATTACAGAATTGATATTAAATGATAAAATTAATTTTGTTTTGGTCCATTCATGGGTCTAATTTCAATCAGACGCTCTCCTATTTTTATAGAGGTTTATTGCGTAGTTTCACTAGCTAATTTAGCTTGACCCCGTTCAGTAGGAGTCGCTTAACTGAATCTTATACTCTACATATAACTGTCAGCCGTATACATCATCATCTTCATCATCATCATTTCAGCCGCAAGACGTTCACTGGACATACGCCTAACGAAATGAAATGTCGCCACATTGACCGGCTCCGTGCGTCTCGCGTTAACAAATCATCATCACCATGCCCCTACATGAAAATGCAAGCATATAGCCGTAGGTACAACATAGTCGTTTATGATGGCATGGTTTACGCAGTAGCCGAGTGATTGATTGCTGCTCGGTTTGATTCCCATACGATACTCACAGGACTTTTTTCTATTATGAGGTAAAGTTACAAAAACAATTATATATAAGTTCAGTTAGCTAAATTCCTCCTGCACTTGTCTCTCACACAACCATGCAACAGATACCATCGTTCAATCACAACGGGCATTTCAATTAATGCCTATTGCTATTACGGTAGGTACAATTAGCTATATTCTTGGCAATTCACAACAACCACTCGACCATTTGACCTTACGTCTATTTCATTCGACCATTCGGTCATTCATACACAGTATACTATACAGTGCGGAGGAATCAATCACGTTCAATTTGACTGATAACGATATCTTTGGGTTCATTTTGTGTGTTTACATGCGTCAGAGATTAGCGCGTTTATACGCGATGACCGCACTAAATGATGTCGATAAGAGCAGACATGGGGTAACCGGATGATTGAGATACTGAGGTTTTTGGCGAATTTGTAAATTTTTCAATAAACTTTTATATAGTACGTTCCATTCAACACACTCGACGCTCAATAAATTCAGGACGATTTCTCTCCATACCTTTGCAATTTTGTACAGCATAAACTACCCACACGCCACCTCAATTCTTTTTAAATTTCACCACTTCAATATTAATAACAATAACTTTGTTACTTTCCTTTCAAACATCTCGAATTTCATTTTATATTTAAACTGACTAGACACATTTATATTTAAATCGAGTCACCAGACCGTAAAAAATTACGAATTTCCTCTGTCTTACTCCTTTTTTCATGTACTCGAAAGACGTTACATCAGCAAAAGTAACGGTTAACCACTTCGACAGCCAATAGAAAGTATAATAATTTTATAAGAATATGATTTCTCACACTGTAATTAATATTATCATTCTGTTGCTCTTATCACAATTAATTTGGTGTCTGTGCAGCATGGCTTCTTCTTCCATACTTCTCTATTTCTCGTCATCTCATCAGACACCTTTTTTTCTAGCCATAGCATCCTTTACACAGTCCATCCATCGTTTCTTTGGTCTTCATCTACTCTTATACCTATCCACATTCATATTAAAATCGAATTAATACGATGAATTTTCAACTTTTACTTCAAAAGTATAGAGGACATCTAAAACCAAATACCTACACAGACACTTAATCGAAAAAAAAGTTACCATAAAAACGTGCTTGGCAACCAATGATATGAGGAGACACGGCTAGCAACAAAAATCTTGTTAAAGTTCCCATCACTTATCTGTACCTTGTTGGCAGTCAGATGATACGAGAATAATGATGCATGTAATCTGAATACTTGTAGGAAATACTTACTATTATGATTTGTAAGGTGTATGTCATCATGCAACTAACACCATAGCAACAATTGAAGCAATGCGATCATTCTCTCCTTTCAAAGTTCAAGTCTGCCATAAAGGCAACAAAAATGTTGTCCGTATCCGTCGACCGGACCGTCCGTCCGAGGAACAAAATAAACATTTAGAGCCTTTCTCCCAACTATGTTAGGGTCGGTTTCCAATCTAACTTGATGCAGCTGAATACCAGTTTAATACAAGAAGTAACTGCCTATCTGATCTCTACAACACAGTTACTACTGTGTAATATAACTAATAAATCGCTAATAACTACGATCAATAGCATTAAATTCCTTAATTGCATTTACAATATTAATTTAAATTCCAACATCATAAATGCCAAATCAAATTTAAAGGTGAATAATGTTATATAATGCCTCGATCGGGTTATTTCTGAAAAGTAGGTGAATGATGTAGATTTACTCTTGTAGTAGATTCCAGTGTGTGTCATGGTTTACACAAATATCACCCTAATTGTATTAGTGATTAAGAAATCAATTACTCAATTATGAATGAGTCTTTGCTACCTTATCGTGAACCAGTTTATACTCGGGCCAACGGTTCGTAAATGTGTTCGTGGAATGAATTCACAGATCCGCGGAAATAACCTTATTCCTGAGAACACTGAGGAGACAGTGAAATTGCACTAATAATATAATAAAGTTCGTTGGCTTCCGTGTTCATGGTCTGGATTCTGTGATGGCCACAAATCATGTTCCAAGAACTGGCAGAAATTTTCCTTTGATTAAGGTCGCAAAAGAAATACGTCAGTTTCCAAGTATAAGTTCCGGCTTTTCAGCCAACATTTCTCTTTTACCAAAATAATAGTTGAATGATCTTTTATTATGGTAAATGATCTAGAGATGTCAAGCGTCATTGGACGTGTTTTATGTCGTGTATCATTAAATATTGTGCCAGAACGAATTAGTGTCTAACATGAAATTAATTTGCAGGACTCCCATAAATAATATTATTTCTGTTGTTAACGACGGCTCTAGAAAGCTCTCCTTTGTTAGAATTAACTGAAGTGATAGAAATAAAAGAAAAAAATACTCGCAATTTATAATATAACTTTGCAGCGATTTTTAACGTTTTGTCGTAAATATCGACTGTCTATACATTAATTACATTTTATCAGCACATTAAACTATTTTATGGATCATAAAATATTTAGAGTCTCTCTCTACGAATACGAGAGGTGTTAATTTAACAGTTTGGTGCATTTCCTATCCATTTCTACAACTACTAGTTTTTATATTAAATTTTGTCAGAAAAACATTATTTCTTCAAGTTTCTTACTCTTTCTATTGTGTTGGTTGAATGTCTGCAACTTTCTCGAAGTCAGGTAACAAAGATATCGCAGAATCGATTTAAAGTTATAAATCGTGGTTTCATTTTTGTGTCAAACGTTGGCCATAAAAGTTTTATTCGCGAATAAAATTCGGTTTGTTTGTTATTGATCGGAACCACGAAAATACTGAAATAGCATCACGTTTGTGTGACCCACCGTTATATATTCTGTTTAAGGCTCCTTTGACTTCGATGTTTGTTGGCCGTATTTCAAAAATAGCAAAAATGTATGAATTGGAATCCATTATTTACATGAATGGAGATTTTTATAGTAAGGTTGTCCACTAGACAGGACCGAATTGGCAATGTGGGTTACAGACAAACCGCCTTAAAGAGTGACAGTCGCTAATTTGTTTCGTACTACTAAATACGAGAAAGTGTACAGTTTTTTGTTCTAAATAAACATGTGAGTGAACTTGTCGCCAGCGTCACAGCACATCTCGTTAAAAGAAGCACATGACTGGACAAATTGAACGATGCTAACTATGAGAGAAGCTAATTTGGACAGACGGAATTGAAACTCTGATTAAATATTATGTCGCTGATTGAAGATTGTAACATTATACCAGGCATTTAAAATTATACAGCGTCTTCTTTTTAATTTTGTAAATAGCTTTAGGCGTGGAAAGATGGATGGATTGTGTGAGGAATGATATAAATGAGAAAGGAATAAATGCCACCTTGACGTGTAACAGGGAAGAATGGAAGAAGAAACCGTGTTGCGCCGACCCCAAATAGAATGGGATAAGGGCAGGAAGATAATGATGAAATAGCTTTAGGCGTGTTTTGGTCTACAACCATCGTATCGTAGTATTATAGTAGCCAGTCATCATCATCATTCTCTTGCCATTTACCCTGATCCCAATTCATTTGCGGCATAATAGCATGTCTTTCGTACTTGTCTATTACTCTTCATCTCACCAGACACCTCCTTTCTTGCCATGGCATCCTTTTAACAGAAATATTGTTGTTATTGATGTTTAGTTTATGATGGGAATGTACCTATATGATTTATGTCTGTATTTTAATTCATTATTTTATTTGTTTGTTGTTAGTTGATTGTATAATTGAGTGGATAATTATATTTTCTGTACTTTTTGCATGCCGTAAGGTAGAGTGTGTCGAAACTGTTTTACAATGTTACCATCTTATCTTATATACATATTCTTAGCAAAATAAATGATTTCTGATTTCTGAACAGTCCATCAATCGTTTCTTTGGTCTTCCTCTACTCTTATACCCATTCACATTCATATTCAAAACTTTCCTCATAATCTTAGTAGTTTAGTACTTAGATGAATTCACGGTCTGTTTTGACGTCATCATCATCTTCTGCCCTTGTCGCAAGCTAGTTGGGGTCGGTGCAACACTTATTTTTCATCCAGTCTCATCTGATAACCGTCACGCATATCAAATACTCCTTTTTCTTTATTTGAACAACAAATCACGAGATTTTTTCAGTACGTACCTACACTTAGTTATGCATCTTTCAAGAACATTTTCGATTCGATGCAGTTTCATTTACATCTATTGAAAACAACGAGGACGTCTTGTCTCTAGACTATTCTAGAGACAAGACTTCTTTTGTTGTCTATGAAGGCCCATCTTTAGCCATGGAAATTCATGACATTATAATGTCCTATTTCTTTGAAATTTGTCTCGTCTACTAGGGATGGTATTAAATAAAAACTAAAAAAAAACACTACCAAATTAAGCACTTAATTGTTGGATTTTCAACACTGAACTCAACACATTAAGTTGCAATTTCATCTGGGCAATGATATGTAGGATTGTAGGCATTCTGTAAGAGTCAGATTATCGATGTCGGATCGATCCTGTTTGATGGGAAAAACGGCCTACTGCTAGATCAGTATAAATAAAAAAAAACTTGAGAGGTGTCAAGGAACACCCGGATGGAATGAAGTTATTGTTATTATTTTTTATTACGTAAAAAAAAAAAAAAAAAAAAAATGTAGAAATGAAAATATCTGGCTTGCTTTCTATAAGAGAGAGAGAGACAGACAGAGAAACATGCGACGCCGCACAGCTTACAATAGCTTACTATAGCAAAAAGTGTCGTGACAACTTTTCGTAACAATTTTTTCCGTCTAGCCCCCTTTCATAACGCGCGATAAGGAACTTCGTTCCAAAAATAAAAAATATATGTTTATTTCAGACCTAAGCAGTTTAAACGTAGTTGGTATAGCACTCTCATCATCTCTTCAAAAGGCGACCAACTGCTGGTTTGGTCTCTTTTCGTCACTAATCCGACCATTTAGTTGGCGCCATTTAGGTGCGCGCTATAAACTGCCCTACCGACTAAACAGAGCAGAAGCTCTAAAATGTCGCTTAATTTACAATTTATTTAAACGGGCTTAAAACCTCATTCTGTTTCCGTAATTGTCATTCCCAACTTAATAACATAGAATAATTTGAAGACCTCATGGTATTTATGACACCAGTTCTATAACGATGCCTGACCATATTACTGATTAGCACTCCTCGTGTTCAACAATACTATTGTACTGAGTAATCTGGATCTCCATGCAGATAGCTATGTTAATTCTACAGTAATAGCAGACTTAATTGCCTTCTTAGGCATGCCTCATCATTACCTGGCCAGAGGTGAACAAAGACTTATTAAGTGCGACTCGTGATGTGGTGCTTAGAGATCCTTAGGTTTCATTATATCAACATTTTTAATTGGAAAAGGATGGATATTTATTATTATTCTAAGACTATACACGTGAAACACAGAGTAGTACGAGGCACAACCCGTTAGCTTGCCCCGAAAATCCTATCGAAAATTTTGAAGTAGAATAAAGATCTCTGTGAAAACGTATGAGCTGTCTGCTTCTTTTTCAACTTCTGGGCTGTCGGGGCCTAGAATTATGTGTTGAATTTATGCTGGCTGGTTTTGTTTACGGTTAGGTAGGTATGTGCCTTACACCCTATATCGTAAGTTTCTGATATAAAAGGTATAACTCCACAGTACAAAAGTAGAAAACAACTAAGCCGTTGCTTATTTATTAGCTTTAAATATTTATTTATTATCGGCTAGACGTAGCTAGTGGTGATTAACGAATCCTATTACAATTATTTAAGCTTAATAAGTGTTAGTCTACGTCTGGGGACTTTTTTGCAGACTTGCTTCCCATTTTCATACCTCAGCTCACAGAATGCGTTCGGGGAACATTAATGGCTGTACGTGATGTCAATATCATACAACTTAATAGAACAAGTAGCACGTTAGTGCATAGAATTGTTAAACATTACGAATACTAATACAAGGACTGACTGATTCATAACTTTTTCTTTCTTTACTTCCTTTTGGCTTCGGTTTAGACTTCATTATCATAATTAGGCATGCAATATGGAGATACTATGGTAGTTAATGTTGTATGGGACTGGATTCTAGTCCATGACTGATAAGTTCTACTATAATGTGGGTGGTCAGCGGATCGGAATTGTTTTGAAGTACTCTTAATTAGTAGCGATACTCTGATACAAGCCTAAAAGCTAGGCTTGCCTTTATAACCATTTATACTTACTACTCTTCATGATATCAGGGTTTCTGAATAGAATGCTTGCCCAAGGCCTTACCGTATTTTGGTCATTAGGCACGCCACTGGTCTTAATTCACAAAAGGAAGATTCATGAATTGTCACAGTCATTTTATAATTTATTAACGCATAAAAATTCTCATAGACCACTTTATTTATTGGCCTGTCAATCCTCCGGAATCCTTCTCCTCAATCTGGGCAAACCCAGCACTGGCAGATACATGACAGGCCTTCCCTATATCCGTCCAGAGTTCCAGACACTCTTCTCTTGCGTCACTTCGAACCAGCCTTCGTGATGCTTTTATGTTTCGCAAATTCCATGCTGTACCTTAAGCATTTTACCATAAATGGTAACCTTACAATCACTGTTGCTTACGTAGATGGAAAATAATTAATCAATAAGAAATTAACTTCAGTCAGAACGAAACGATATAAATTAACGAAGGTTTATAATTGCAATTTAATTCGAGTCGCTCACAAATTCCACGAAGTCACAATCAAAGAATGTCTATTGAGATGTAATTTATTACTACCCATAAAAAGTGCATAATATCTTAGGCAAAAGGCAATGAAAAAGTCGTCAATTAGTCGCTCATAAAAGCAGGTCCGTATTGATCCATGTTTTAATTGAACAAGTTTTTAGCATTTGTCTATAAGGAAAAGTGTTTAATTGAACATATCATTAGTGTAATGCCGTATGAGACATTGATTGTGCTTCTGGATTTTCAACATTTTAATCAGCACAGACAGTTCAAAATCCAACAGCAAGCTCATGTCTTTATTCATTTCCCAGTTTCACCGTTCGGTGTGTGTTATAGAAGCTACTCGAAGGCTGAAATTCTTGTCCTAAATTATGTTACTTCGAACCGGTCGTAAAGGGCAGGATATGATAATAAATAATAGCCAAGATAAGGTCTACGCATTGTTCCAAGTTCCCACCAGCCATTTATCACTCTTGTCTTGTGATAAGTTTAACTGACTAGTTTTTGCGACCATTACTTATGTAGTTATTAAGTTAACTAATATTTTACCTCAAGCATTCAAGTATACTACGATTTTATTTGCATAGTTTATTGTGAAACGTCAAAACTGAAAACTTTGTCATAACTCATTACACAATCGAATTTTGTCACCAGGTAGTTGGAACATTAACAATCCAGTCTGGATTTTGGGTTTCATTGTGTCAGTGACTTCATTCCGAGAAGAGTTCACGTGAACCACATTTCGATATAAAAGCTTAAGACCGGAAGAGCATTAAATCAGGCAGATTCGGGGAAATCTTGAGAAGATCAAAGAAGTTGGCTTGTATTTCAGCCAATATTTGGACGTTATATGTCAGAATACATCAGTGATATCAGGGCAACGGTATCAGTCCATGATTCAGCGTGTGACTGGAGCATTGACCCACATTCGGGCACCGCGGGACACTTGGCAGACGCGTCGGTTTAAAATACGATCAGCCGCCGAGGAACGAGCCACAGCCCACCAGTGTAGGGTTACTCTAAATTTGAATTATCATCCGGTCATACGCGAAACGAACATATTTCATTGGTTTCACTATCGTCCGTTCTGCTCTATAAATTTATGTGACACGTGTCGAATCATTATCTTCTTGCCCTTGTCCCATTCTATTTGGGGCGCAACACGTTTTCTTCTCCCATTCTCCGCTGTTAGATGTCACGACACCATTTCCACCTTTCTCTTTATTATCATTCGTCACACAATCTTCTCTTTGGTCTTCTTTTTCCTCTTTTTTAGTCACATGCATTACACGTGACGAATCTTCCCAGTTTATTTAAAAGATCCTATAAATTATTATCCCAGACGTTATGTAAGTCTCAACTCTAGAGTTGTACAACTACTAGTTGTTGCCAACGTTAAAATTTCCGTTATACATAAATTCACATTAATTGGTCACCGGTACCGCCATATTGTTTCTTGTAATAATTCATGTTAATGTAATTCTGCATACAAAATGAATTTGTTCCACGTATAGCTCGAAATAACTATTCTTTTCTTTATTTCAACAAGAGACAAATCCATCGTCATCCTATTGCTCAGATTTACTGAACATTGTATTACTTTTAATACATTGTCTTTGAACGTGCTATTTATATGGAATTTCTGAGAAGACAAATTGTTTCTTCTCTTTGTACAATAGCTGCTGTACTACTTAATAAACTATTACTTATTTGTAATTTTAAATTCCTTTGTTTTGTTGACAAGTTATGACTATTACAATATTATACAACCTTGCTTATAAACCTAGTCATAGTACTTAAAACTTAATTAATTTCATAATATATCATCATCATCATCATCATTTCAGCCATAAAACGTCCACTGCTGGACATAGGCCTCCCCCAGAAAGGGGGGGATTTGCCATAATCGCCACCCTTGGCAGGCGGGTTGGCGATCGCAGTATGATTGTTACGAATTAAGGCACAGAGAACGCTGCTGCCCATTCTCTGGTAAGTCCCTTAGTCGCCTCTTACGACACCCACGGGAAGATATGCTATTCTTTAAGTCCGTCACCATACGGGCATAATATATACCACCTGCAAACTATACTAATATCTATTTCAGCTTATTTTAAAGCAGATCTACTCAAATACGAGCGGCAGAATTGCAACTCGTGTTCCACTTTCTCTCCTTACATATTAAACTACGCATTAGGGATGTATGTTTCACTTTCGTGAAAATCACAAGCAATATGAGCAATTAAATTATATTGGGCACTCACTGAGAGAAAATCATAACGATAATGGCAATAAAAACCTTTATAAAAGTTTAAAGCCATTTTTTGGCTATAGAACGCGAAGCATAATTATTGATTTTTTGTTGGAACTGTAGATTTACTTTAGTCAGTCCATATTTACAATTCGTATATAAGATTGATTTTTAAATGCCAACCTAACGCAAAAAATATTCAAGTTCTTTGTTGACAAAAAGTCTGTGCTCCTAACAAAATTGTTTGTCTCATTCAACATGTACCTACACAAACACACGACAGAGTCCAAATAGGAACAATCCGGAACACATTATCTATAATTTACGTCTATTATAATGAATTTGCCATCATCCTATAGAAATCATTTGATTGAACCAGGCCTCGGCACGCGAAATCAAATTGTTGCACACTTTTATAGTACACTTGGTTGCGAAATAGAGGCAGATAACCATACAATTATGTGTGTGGCAAGTTGGCAACTTTCTCGTCTCGTACACTTTTAATTTGCTGCAGTAAAAAAATACTTACATACATAAAAATTTCGTGGACATGAATTACAACAAGTAAAGTGAAAATTTCTAAAAGTCAATTAGCATTTCAGCTTCAAATGTTGTCGACTTAATTGACAGTTAGACCACCTTAAAGTCTGTGTACCTCTTAATTAAGACCAACACGTCTTGTTTACATTTCTGCAGCTAACGAGGAACAGCACCTTTCTCCTCAAACAATAACACAATATTGCAAAAGAACATTATTTAGAAAGGCATCTTCTGTTGTCTTAGTGGCATTTCTGCAAATCAGTTGCAGTCAGTTACTCGAAAGCGTTTTAATGTCCGTCATACGTTTTTTTATTACATATAATTCCATAAATACGAATTTCTGTAGAAGTAAAAGTTGGTAGTTTGTAATGAAAGTATATTTCGGTACTTTTGAATGGATCAACTTGCATTATTTCACATTTACATTCTACATGGTGTTTCATGTCTTAGCACATGAGCTACAGTTTTTAAATCTGTATGTAATTCCATCGCATTAACATTTTGTTTTCTTTTGTTCCAGTGTCAACATTTCTACCCCAAACATTATGATTTACAAATGGATATTATGATAAGAGTGAAGTGCTGTCAAGAAACTAAAAACCCAAAGTGACGAAGTGCCCTGTAGGTGTCTGTTGTGCTACCGTTCCGTTGCCTTCCCCTTACCTATTTAGTGCTCAATATGTCTGACAAGACCTCGTCGTCGGTCGGCCCGAGGAGCTTCGAGACGATCTCGGAGGAGGACCTCACCGCCTCTCCGTGGGAGAAACTGTTGGGAGAGGTGAACACTGCTGTTCCTACGATAATAAAGACTAATGTATCAAGTACAACCATCTCTCGGTGCGGCGAGGAGGTGTCTGCGAACCCTCAAGCTGAAGAGGATCTGGAGGGAAACAAGTTGACGCGATCCAAGAGCCTTAATCAGCGAAGAAATAGCAGCGGCCTCCTCGCATCGATCCCGAGGCAGCTGAGGAACTCATTGCGAGGAGTTCGGAGCGAACCTTCCAGTGTCAAGGATGTTCCCACGACAAGGAATGACAGCTCTCTCAACCTTCTTCTTAGGTGAGTCAAAGCTCTATATTTTAGTTTTTCTTGCAGATCAATCATTGTTTGCTGAACCGGATTTATATCCAAGGTCCAATTGATTGGTTTGAGAAAGGAAAGGGTCTAGATCTTGATTTATGTAGGTACTTTGCAAGTTGACGTCATGAACGACAATTTATGCAAGAAATATCGCAAAACAAATAGGTTCACACAATTTGATACGACTGACACTCAATAAAAAGGGGACATACGTAATTGAAACCGAATGCATAATGTTTTAGATGACGCACGATATTTTTCATCTATGCCAACGTTTTCTCAATAACAGCAAACACTGATTTGTTGAAAGGTTGACAAATCAAGCGGAAACATATTTTTCCGTAGACAGCATATTTTTTTATTTGGTTTCTTAAAATTACGATGTTACTACGATAGTCCGCTTCTTTGAATTTATATTCTCAAACGATGTACGACTGACGCTTATTAAATAAGCCGTGCCCTTCAGCCTTAAGTTTATAATTTTTCGTCACGTGCCATAGGACTCCATGAAAGACTTTTCATTAGAAAATACATGGCAGGTCAAGAACAAACGGCGCCTCATGACCACAAGGCTTCGTCTGGCTCCCTCCTCCTCGCCATAATTACCATCAAGTAGAACCTTTCCACATAATTGCAACCTTCATGGTCTGAAATACGTGAGGCTTCGCGCTGATTGGTCCTAGAGATGCAACTTGACCTATCAGTCGCTGTCTGCGCTATTTTAAGGAAAATTCATTGCCGAGACAATGTCAGGGTCTAATTAGTGTAGACAAAGGTCTTCTGTAATTGAACATTTAGTATAATGACGGATGAAATTGATAGAGGCGGAAAGAAGTTATTTATCAAATACTTCCACTTTATTCTTTGCTCGTAACTGGCTGTCAATCTATTAACGAGCTAGCAATAAATCTACATCGCACATGATCAATATACGAGGCTATAAAACTCGGTGTAATTTGATAGTTTTATATTTGCAAGTCGATAATGAAACGTCATAAAAGTCAAGAATGGGTCTTCCGTTTATAAATGTTCATCAATTCCTAATAAAAAGATTTTTACCGATAACTTTCTCATATGCAAAATTGCGAAGGAAGCGGACGTCCTTATTTAAATACGAATTGCAGGAAACAAGGCGCCCGAGGTAGACAGCCAGCCTAAAACAATGCTCCTCGCAGAACACAATGAATAGACTGAACGATTGCATGGAAGTAGCGATTCAGGGCCATCCGTTTAGCGCAATCCGTGTCCTCTTATTTTTATCTCCTTGTTACTAGTTGTGAATACAAATGACTTTTCAATTGATTTGGGATGGGCACCGTCGGAAACAAGCGTATACAATATATTTACATACGAATTACGTGAGGGCTATTGTAGATACATACTAAGATTTATGATCGCGAAGTGTAGTTATTTATTATATATTATTTTTATTGATCTTCGACCACCCACTCATTAGAATTGATGTCGTATGCTCAAAACCTGAATTCAATCCCTCACTTTTGCAAAAACATCATCCTCATCTAACTGATGATGCTGATGGCAATAACACTATTCAGGTAATTAAATATGGTGTAATGGAAATTGTTGATTCATGTTCTGAATCATATCAAACATGTGGGTGAACCAATATTGATAATGACTCCATGGCCAAACATTGTGTGATGTCTCATCACCATGGTCCTCTTGACTGCTGTACAGATCTTCGCTCCTTTGAGCCATACGTTTATGTTCAATGTCCAGCTAGAAGTTTCTAAAGATAGCACTTTTCCACAGCAGCAAAAACTTACGAACGCAAATAACTATTATAGATTTGATAGGTAACAGTTTAAAACGGTGCTTTGTTCGTTTTTTGCTGACATACATTTGACATTCAGGCCACTGCCCCTAGAGACACCAAAAAACGAATATGTACTTCGATTACACTTACTGGAATTGCTTTTTAGAGGGACCATAAATTTAGATTTTGCGAGGTTTTTGCACTAGGTTCATTTAATTTACTTGCCGGTTTTTCTTTACGTTTTTTTTTTTAACTTGGTTATGTAGTTGTAGAGGAAGGCACGTGTACGTGACCTACATATAAGGCGATAAAAGATAAATATGTAATATATAGAACTGATACAGTTACATTATCAGGCACAATACGTAACTGTGTTTATCTACTGATAGCTAGGTCATGAACAGTAGGTCAATGCTCCTAACTAAAAGAATGAGTTTTCTGACATTGAGCCCATTATAAATACAACCTATTTTCGAATACAGCTGGTCTCAGAACCACGTAATTTTACGTTCAAAGTAATAAACGCATTGCTCTATTTTAATAAAGTAATTTCGTCTAGATTATGGCATTTACTCTCGTTGAAAATGATTTATAGTTACGACTGACATAAATTGTAGCTACGTGTGCCTATTCACGTTTTATTGGCACACTTTAGACATCTACATAGAAAGCTTGATCCAGAATATTTGCGAAATAATTATTTAAAGAAAAAACTTGGATTCACCGATTCACGGCACGGTTGTACTAAGAACGCGGCGAGGCCATTCACTTCCATCGAAGAGTTCACACCTCTACATGTTGGCCTATTGGTATGAGGGCTGTACGTGTGTTGGTGCCAATATTTGCGCTTCAACATTCGGCCCGCTTCCTGGCATGCCTTATCGTTATCACCCGCAGACCGTCCCGACCTGCATATGGATTTCAATGCACGATCTAAAACAAGAATTATTTGTTGTATTTAACTTGTGCTTGGAACACTAGAAATAGAACGCTAAGGATGTTGACTTTCAACAAGTTTATGTTGAAGACTTTGAAATATTCTAAACAGTTTCAACTTCAAACGAAAGAGGGCGAAAAAACTAATTGAATTTTAATAGTGTCTAATTTTGAGAATTGTGAAAACAGCAGACAGCAACAGCTGACCGAAATTCGCTCTTACACTTTCGTGCACACTATATTTTTCTTGGGTGAAATGTCGAAATATCCTGAGAAAATGTACTAAAAGCAGCTGATGACGCATATAATTACGAAACACTGACGTTGGTACTGTTAGATGTCACCTGAGTAAACAAGGTTACAAGAACCTCTTAGTAACTTTGTTGTATACAGATATACGTGTAGACTCCGTCTTTCTGGGAAAATTCTGTATAAATAAAATACTTTGTAGCTTAATGGGTTTAAACTTTAAAGTAAGTGCCTAAGTTAGCTAAAACAATGTGAATAACGTGTTTACTAAGAACAGTTCACTTTAAAACATCCTGTTTTCTTTTCCAGGTGGTTAAGATAACACCTAGTCTGAAGTCATAAATAATGCAACAATGTTTTATAATTGTGAAGGCACTCGAAGCTTGTAAAAAAAGCCGTTAATTTAGCTGACGCAGAATTTTAATACTTATTCATAGTTACCCATAGACGACGCTTAGAGATTACAGGAAGAAAATACTATACAATATTTTCGGGACGTCACTAAACTAATAGTAAATACCTACCTACTTAATTCAAAAATGAAGAAGTAACACCGTAACAACAATACTAATGCCAAAACAGTTTTTCCTCAAAGTTATTTTCAAATGACCGTCAGATAAAGAGTGAACAGAAGCGTTCGTTTTCCGGGAAAAGGCGACTCCAAACTCGGTATACAAAACGGTCGAAGATTTCAAATAGCAACTCAATGAAAGTGTTACAATACTATTCAGTGAGCATAAAACAGTGTGAGACTTGCGACATTGTACATTAGTGCGAATTTTCTCGAACACAAAGCGACATCTAAATGAGGGCCTAAATACGTAATTACACTATTGGGAATTACAACTCTCTGCGTTAAGACAAGCATTGAAAATGCAACAGGCACATTTATTTCAACAGGTAGCAAGTTGCAAAAGACAGCTAGAGAAAATCAGGCGCCTATTAAATTTTCATTAAGCATCAGTCATGCTGGATATAACACTTTGCAAAAGAACTACCTATAAAGGAAATTCTAGTAGTTTTCCTCTATAGATTAACATTTAGAAACTATCGATCTTCAAATCAAAGTTCCTTATTTGCAGGACCTTTTCCTTATGTTCGTGACATCAACAGTATCAATATAACAAGGGTTTCTTTGAGACGGTCATACATACGTATAAATAATTAATATTTGTGTACATAGTACCTGCCTTTACAATACAAGGAAGCAATTTTTTTTACCTTATTGAATAAATTTTCAACTAACCGAATGGAAAAATGGTGCGCCACTGGACGAGGTAAATAAATTGTACCTACTTTGAAAACAATCATCATCATCATCTACCCAGGTACACGAATGTCACCATATGATTAGTCTTTCCCCGGCAAGACTAGAAGCCGGCCCCAGCGTAGTTGCTGGGGCCGGCTTCTAGTCTTGCCGGATGCAGTTGAATACCAGTATTTTACATAATAGAGCGACTGCCTATCAAGGGGTCTAAAATGGCCTGCGTCTGTGACCATTACTATACACACATATGATCTGCTAAAGTGGCCATTTTAGACCCCCTGACCTCCACAACCCAATTAGTTTTGGGTAATATGATAACCCTTGGTAACTCTGTTTGTCAGACTTTCGGGCCACTGACTACCTATAACGACTGTCAAATATATTTAAATGACAGCCGGAACCAACGCGCAGCGGTTTGACGTGCTTTTCGAGGCACGGAGGAAACTTGGTGTGTGGAGCTTGTGGTTAAATAACCACAAGCTCCACAAAAATATGTGCAAGATTTGAAAATGCCCAGGAAAGAATGTCTGCGATAAATCTATACTTCAAACGTAAGTCGAGGAAACGTTACTGAAAACATGATTTAAAATTAGCTCTACGCTACACCAAACTGACTTCGTTAAGGTCTGGTTTCCTTACAACAACAAACAGGATTAGATATGAATTGGTATGCTGCAGGGATTAGGAAACCTGACGTCTGCATTGCGTAGGTAGCTTTATGAATTATGTCTTAAGCGAATAAGGAACACCACACTGCGCTCCAGAACTCGAATTACTGATGTAGCTCATAAAGATGCCAAGCTAAAATGGGACTGGGATGCCCGATTCTTGTCTGCCGGATGTATGACACCAATAGACCGAGGAGAACATAGCGGGACGCCTTGGATGACTTTCTCGTTAATTGGCGAGAAAATAAGCAATACCGAGACAAGTGGCTTTGCCAAGGAGTGGGATACCTCGGAAGCCAACAAAAAAAATCCAATAACCCAACACGAGTGCTATGACGTAAAAACCATCGGCACCTTACTTGTGAAGAATGATTAAAAACAGACGCTCGTGATACTAAAATGACGTCATGATAATCGATTCAATATGTTAATGATTCGTTACAAAACAGAAGACTACAAGATAAATACAGAGAATCGTTTCAATGGATACCTTGTGACTAATGAACATTGACTTATATATTACTGCGTAAGGACTGGGCGGACGGCATGTTAAAATGACGCCACAAACGTGGTCCCAATAAGGTCTTTCCTAAGGCGAAGTGAACTAGTCTACGATCGGCTCTCTTCGGGTGCGGTCGTAAATTGTATTAAAAGCTTTATTTATGTTCTTTATACCTCGAAAATACCACGCCGCTTATACAAGGTTACATTAACGAGCAGACTACACCGATTCTCTGTATAGCGAACGCGTCGAGCAAATGTTCGGACGACCGTATCTTTAGTTTTTATATCAATGCTAATGAACCAGATCTTTTTCATAGAAACTATAAAACGAAGATATGATATGGAACTAATGACGATGGTATTTTTGGCAAATATTATCGCCATAGGTCATACTAGCTTATTTATATCTCTTCAAGAATACCATAATCATTATATATTATTATGTGCCTATTAGTGTTGCACTTCTGTGATTTTATTTTCTTATTTTTTTCTTTCTTTGTGAGGTAGTGGGCAATTTTTCATCGGGATAAGTGTAAGTGCATGTCAAGGATCTTCGAATTGTTGATTCCATGAGATACCGGGATACTCACGATGATAGCCTTTACTGTTTTGAGACCCATGGGTAGCTCTTAAAAGTTGAAATCTCCTAAAGAGTAATCGGAGATATACAAAATTATAGTAAAACTTGCAAGAGCACAAAATGTGCCGTTCTTTTGTTAAATTAGACCGGAATCCCGAACAATGTTACCGAGAATTGCATAGGCGCCGCCGCCGGTCGCACTATAACTAGAGTCTACGCATATTTAGAAAAACGTATTTCCAGAGTAGGAATCGAGTCTAAAGATAGCAATAGTACAGGTTAAGTGCCCGGTGACCCGTTTCCCTCATTATTTTTATAACTAGCGCAAGATAAGATATCCGATGGAACTAGTGGTTTTTCCTCCCATTTCTCAAGATATGACTGTTCAAAGGAATTTGTTGAATATAAAACTATAGGTCGTAAGTAGGACACGTGTCAGAAACTGTTATTAAAACATTGTTCTAAAACAAAAGAGAGGGGAATGACCTAATATGTATGCTAGGAAACAGCTGGACTGTCTAACTGTCGAATTTAAACTAGATTTCTTGCTGTCTAGGTTTCGATTTATTGGCTATGAATATAATAAACTGCAAAACATTTGATAAATTACAATGGAAATATATCCATTGTTATTTCGTTTTATATTCTGTATGTCCACAATACCGCCTTGTTGGTCCAGTGTTCGCAAACGCGACTGCTGAGTATGAGGTCCTGAGCACGATTCGCGGGTCCGAAAAAGTGTAATTGGTGTTTGCCATCAGGATTTTTTTCCAAATAGTCACGGCGTTTAGACCTGGTTGATGGCAATTGGCTCGCCCCCTAATACATGGGACTTAAACATAATTGGCGAAATGTATGTACTATAAGGTGTCGACGGCGCGTTCGTGTTCCACGCGTGCCTCAAAGAGATGTCAGCAACATGCAAGGGTCGACGCCCGTCGGATCTGCGGGTTGTTCGCAAGAGATACCGCGGCCTCGACATGAAGGGCTAAGAAGGAACATGGGTGGTTTTTAGTCAGTAGAAGTCTGCACTCCCTTTCGCCGCTCTGCCCAAGAGCGGGATGGGTTATTTGATGTTTTCCCACACCCCAAAAAAAAAAAACGGTACATTCGGGTATTACAGGCTTGATGTTATGTCCACAATTTGTACTCGTTATGAAAGGACCGCTTTCTCGTTTCGCATTATTTGTATGTAGGTACCTACTTATGTACTCAGTACTGAACACATTATGTATGATCACGTCCGAATACAACAACAACGAAACTTTCACAATCAATAAAATATTATGATCAATTATTTATTTATTTTTAATTGACTTTTATTAATTATCGATTTCATTACTTTAGACATTTTTCATTTAGTGTTCGTCGTTGGTGTCAGAATCTGATTTTTATTGATTGTGTTTTTTATTTTAGTTTCTTAGTTGTGCAATAAGATTTTCTCCTTCTAAATGAAGTATCATCTTACAAAGCGTTTCTCCAGGTATCTACAGCTTTGGTTTATTCCGAAATTCTGGTTATATTCAGAGGACGAGTGGGTTAAGAAGACATTCATATCGAAATGTTTTTCAGCAAGAAGTCTATAAACTTCACAATGGCGACTTTGAAAAATAATCTGTTTAGTCTGTAATTAAATGTTTGAATGAAAAACATGAATGTAAAATCTTTTTTGAACGCATTTTTCAACTTACTTGTAGAACACATTTTCTCTAAACAATCATCATTATTAAAATCATATCAATATTTTGACCAGGAAATGATTAATTTTCCCAAATGACTTCACACCGTGTCCGTGACGTTTCTGTCCGAATTACCGTATTTTTTGTGTCGAGCGTCATTTGTTCTTATTCATTCTAATGAATCATTCTCTATCTACTAACTAACAATTGACTAATTAGTTACGCACTCAGTTGTTAGTAGTTAAAAAAACACAAGCATTGACGGAAACACTCTAGGAATAGAGTTTTACAAAAATAAAGTCGGTTTTAAAATACCAATTCGCCGTCTTTCTTCTTTTTTTGAGTCGGTAACTCAAATATTGCCCAACCAGTACGTAGCAACATGGACAGCTTTTTCGTTCGCCAATACCAATTCAAAATGTGGTACATTGTATTCACGATTTTATTGTATATATATAGCTAGGTATATATAATTCGTGTTTCATGATCGTGGATCAGTAAATATAGGTACTTGTTTCTTAGTTTATGTGGGTAATGTTCGATGAATCATTACTAGGAAAATGATTATGATGGCGCCTTTGATTATAAATCATAGTTAGTCATGATCACGGGATCAAGTTACGGTAGAACTGACTTCATTAAATAAACAAGTAACTTCTTAAGGTAATGGCGCCTATCATAGATATATTGTTTGTTGTGTAGATGGCCCTACCGTTTCATTGGTAGATACACTCAATATTGTATTTTTAAACCGCTTTTTGAACCGTCAAGGCAGGTCCAAAGAGTCTAGGAGTTAAGGAACGTCTTTAATTTTTTTATTAAAACTCTTGAATATCAAAATAAAATCAGAATTCTGAAACATTTTGTTGATTGAGTAACTCCTGCTGATATGGAGGGAAATGGAAATTATGTTTTTGCTACTCCTCCGCTATTATTATCTGATTAATTTCGTTACGGGTATCAATACTTAAATTGTTTACTTCATTGTCTCGGCGCTTTTCTGGTGGTCGCCACTGTTGATCCTGGCTTTCAGGAGTTTGTGAATAGTGTGGCGGGCTTGTCCCAAAAAAGCGTAGTAGTAGTAAGAGTTACTTAAAAACAAACTTACATTATACATATATACATGAACGCTAAAAACATAACACTCCTTTTTTTGGGGCAGTCGTGTAAAAAGGTCGGTGACAGATCTACGTAAGCTTATAATGGAGGTACCTAATGTTGCAACAGCCAGGTGTCATGTCATAGCAGTTAATTTAAATGTTTTAAAGGATAATAAAAACAGGGAGGTGACGTGTTTATACTGGAAATAACTGTTAGCAATAATTATATTGTGTAACCGGTGCGTCATGCCGGTGAATTCGTTCCGTGTTTAATACTTACCTAAAGCAAGTAGATATAAAAACATTGACAGTAATCTATACAACAATGAATTTGACAAAGTTCAGACGTTTATTTAATGTCCCTTAATAAAAATATATTTAAATTTGAAATGGCATCGTCAACATTAATGTAGATTGTAAAGCAACTATGTATTCCTTATCCTGGAGTCCCTGGAGATAGGGTGAGCCTTAGCTTGGGAGAAGTATAATGTCCGCCAGTGGACTATGCTAGGCTGAGTTAATTGCTTATTTATTCTCATCATCATTTTATTGACCTAATCCCAATTCATTTGGAGTCGGCGCTTGTTCTCTTCTTCCATACTTCTCTATTACTCGTCATCTCATCAGACACCTCCTTTCTTGCCATATCATACTTTACACAGTTTATCCATCGTTTTTCTAGTCATACGCCTCCACATTTACACTCGAAATTTTCCATCTTATTAAATCTATCAATCCTTGAAAGAAAAACATTCTAAAAACAGATCCCTGTGAAAAAGTAACAAAAACAAAATAAATTACAAGCTATTAACTTTAACGAAGCACCCATTACATACATTAATTTTATATAAATTACAAAGAATGATTTGAAAAATAAAAAGACCAATTTAAAAAAAATTAAACCGCATGAATTGAACTTAACACCTTGTATAAAAACAAAAGACGTTATTAATCAATCATACCTATAGAAAACCAGTTAAATTACAGGTTACCTTAATTTTTTTAGGACTCTATAGTTACTTATCAGAATAGGAATGAGTCAGATTGCGGTTACATCGAGACTCGAGACGTTGACCTTTTTGAGATTCAATGAATTTTGGACCCGTGTGGTGGGTGGATCTAAATATAGATAATATTTAGACTTACCTGGAAAAGGTTCGCGCTAACAGGAAAAAGATTGCCATGCGAAAAAAAAATGGTAATGTTCCTTTAATATTTGATAGTAACTTTAATTACCTATGCATAAATTTACTGCTTAAACGAAGTTAAGAGATAAAACATTTCAGTATTCATTAGTAGTTAATTTGTTTTGATTGATGATGGCAAGCTTTTCGCTCGGTCCGTCATTTGGCTTCTAAAAAAATACCATAATGGCCATTGTTGGAAATTAATGTTTCCTACTCAACGGTTATCCACATGCCACCATTTCATTGTATGACAATTTTTAATTCCTATTTTTGTTTTATTTGTAGTTTGTATATTATATAATGTACAGATTCCTATGAACAATATACATGACAATCGTATTGTGCAAATTTTAAAATAATTGTTTATTATCATTGTCAATTTGGCTCATTAACATAGCTCACATATTTCTGTAGTAATCCGGAAAATATGTCGTTTATCATCCAGTTATCATCTGGCACTGTGAGTCAAACAAGTGGTCAGGAAATGAGTTATTGTATTAGGCACATGTTGGCGATGGCCTAGCAACCAATCTCAACTGAATCAAGCATTTGTTCTTTGATTTGAACTTTGAACAAAATACGTTTTTACCACGTGATCAAGGGTGATATTCAACGTACTAATTTACATTGACATCGCTTAGATTACTGGCAATGAAGAAACCACGTGCGGGAGTTAGCATAGTTCCAGAAAAAAAATTGGTCACGTTTATTCAAAGATTTTTGGTAACAGTGCCATCTGTCAGGGAGTAGCGGAAGTTTCAGTATGTGTAGTTTCGCTAACGTAAAATGATAGTGAGTTTAGCACAGCTATTTCCGACTGACGTGTCACCAGACGGGTCGACTTGGCAACGGTTCCCGGCTCTATTTCATTGAGAACGAAGTTCAAATAGTCTAAAATTGCTGGTAGATAGATATACCTACATAAGATTGCGTAGCTACTGGAATTTTCCTATGCCGGATAAATCAGGAAAATGTGATGGAGAAAATACTTTTACATACTTTGCCTTGGCCCAATATGATGACAAATATAATATACAACAGGCTTGGAATAGAAAGCGGAAAAATACATGCAGTAAAAATAAGACTCCTGTACCTATCTATTACCCACCTACCTATAATTTAACAGCTGACAAAACTATGCACTCTAAAATTGTTCGAGTTGAGTCCATTCGAAGTCTCGTGTTTCTGTGTACATTTTCATTAACAGGAACCTAAATTAATATCTTTCTGATTGAGTTACATCAAAGTCGGTATCTATTTTCCGAATCTTAAATATACTCCGAGTCTATTTCCCTAATCTAGTAGTACTAGTGGTAGTTCCCATAAAGATACGAATTGATGAATGTGTATCAAAGATGGCTTCAAAGAAACTGAAATATCTACTCTCTATTCTATCTCAATGGGCACGTTACGATACGCACTATTCATATACGTCACAAGAAATACATAGAAACTAACTATTACGACACAGGCTGTTCTGTTTTACATTTTAAAATGCCGACACAATCCGAATGTGGGTGTGGGTGTTCGTTGTACTACGATGACGTCATCAGTCACGACGTATTTGTCCAAACAGACGACGCTCTACGTAAGAAATAAACCGTGAAACGGGTTATAAAACGTATCGAATTCAACGGTAATATCGCGGAAAATCTTACGAACTTTGGTCATGACGGCTTTGGCACCGTTTTTGGTGACGTAGATTTAATAAGCGAATCCAAGTGACTGTTTTAATTCGCTGATGCGACACGACTGTTCTAGGTAAATACGCTCCAGTAAGTGGAATAATTAATTTGTTGTCGTAAACAAAACTCTAAGTCAATGTTGTTTGCGTTTGCTAATGTCAGGGGCCTGTACGTTCATGTGCTTCGCTTGTCTTGTAAACAGTAAACACTGACATCTATTAGTTTATCGTGTTTTTATTAAATTGTAAAAACGTGGTTTTATATTTATTTGAACAGATTTTAATTACAAGTTTGTGTCTACGTAATTTCAAATGTTATTGACCTCTGCTCCTAATACGCCGACCGATAAAAATCATTTAAATATTATCGAAGTCTACTTTAAACGTATTACAATATTCGCTGTAAGACAAATAAACGTAAATATTCGCACGCTAGCCTTCAGCATTTAGCAATAGTGAAAATAACGCGTGAACTGACGGATACTAAGGCCATTTCAGCTTCAGTGTCACTGAAGCTACATAAATACCTACTGTAAAGTGGAATGACACCTGTTTTTATACTAAGGTACATTATATGTGTAGGTACCTACATATAAATACGCAGGAGGTGACCGTCTGCAACGGGTAACGAACTTCGTGCTAAGGTCGCTTACTACTCAGTTACACATGATTATAATTATCTGCAATTGCAATTACCCGCGGCTTCGCCCGCAAATTATTTACTAAAACTTTCCTCGAGAACCACTCTATATCCATTGGTGAAAACAGTATGAAAATCGGTGCAGTAGTTTTTGAGTTTATCGAGAACAGACATACAGACGTGGCGTAGGACTTTGTTTTATAATATGTAGTGATAGTGATAAACGCCAGTTCCGCTTGTCACAAATGCATTTAAATTCTCCACAGCCGTTAGATATGCTGTATAATGTAACACACAAATTAATGTCGTGGCCACGGCAAAATAGACCAACAGGTAATCATAAATATGTTCATATAATGGGCAATATTTCGCAATAGTCTAAATACCGTTCACTTAGATAACTTGCCAATATGATTGGTATCTGGCTATCTTGGCGTGCTTCTAGTAATTATTCATCGGCTAACAAAAATAAGTAGAAGAAATTGAGTCGGGAGGAGGGTTATTCTCGGCTACGTTTCATGGAAGATGCACTAAACTAACTATTAGTCGATGAGTGATGGGTCCTTTGGCATTTGGCACCTATGGTATTGTAGGCCAGTTGCCAACTGAAGGGTCACACAGTTTACTCACTTCCGCCATGTGAACAGTATCTAAACTTTGGTGCGTTTGTAATTTAACAATGTGTGTACTTTATTGTAGATAGTAACAGTTTATTAATAAAATAGGCACTGGTTCAAAATAGTAGAAACTTAGATGACCATTTCAATTTGTCATTGAATTCCTCTTTTGTCACCAACATTTTGCCGATACACGTCCCGTAAAGCCCAATAATAGTAATCTTTTTATACACGAGAGAAGCATGGGACCGGTCAATATGGATGAGGGGGGGGGATACTTGGGGGAGACCTATGTCCAGGAGTGCTCGCGTTTCGGTTGAAATGATGATGACGAAATTAATAGAGTTATTCAGTAGAAAGTAAGCCAAATAGATTGGTAATACGGGTTTACCAAATACTAGACCACTAATAACCATCACTTGCTATTGCCAATTTTACTGCAGATAGGTACACAACTAATTGTTTTAAAATGACACCTACAAACATATAATTAGTAACCATTATCCGCCCTGATTGTTCATAACTAAGCGACAGAAGGTGAAGTGCTGGCCTTAAATGATACGAGCAAAAATAAACATTTGTTTTATGGCCCAGAGACAATATTAAACACTCAAGTACACCGATAAAAGCTAGCAAAGTAAGTAAAAGGTTTTATTGCGAAAATGCGGAACATTCTTTCGTTTAATGGAGTAAACAATGGAGGCTTTACCTAGAAATGACATGGTTTTTCCATCTATTATATATATTTAAGAAAGGCCCCAAAAAGGATGAACAAAAAGCAATTACATGTGGCTGATATGGGAATGCTATTATGCTAAGAGAAATGTGTAGTGTAATGCGTATTGATAAAGTAGGAATGAGTACATAAGAGGAAGTCTGAACGTGGCGCCGGTGATTGAAAAGTTGTGTGGTAAACTGAACAGGAATCCCTTTGAATCCCTTTTTAATTTTCAGGGTCGGGCATGGCTATGTACAGAGTGATTTCATAATGATGTCATAATATTTAAACCATCCCATACTAAATATAACAAAGAAACAAAACAATCTTGCTATAGCGTTTTTTTCTTTTGTACCCTGGAAGGTCACACAATAAATCAGTAAGTCGAATGACGCCATTAAAATACCTAAGGATAATGTGTTGCGATAAATGTCAATATTAAATCCACGAAGGCTAACTACAGGTCACGTTTTAATCTTTTGTCCTGTTATCAAAGTAACTTGGCTCGTACCTATACTAAAATACTAGCAGATAAGTATAGTAATGAACAAAGCAGACAAAGTGACAATCGTCGCATTAACACATGTGTCACAAAAATATAGTCCAATGACGTATGAAAGCCACGAGAAACTTGGTAACAGAATGCCTTGTCTTTATTGAACTGAACGTGGCTCTTAATACCAAGTGTAGCACGTGATTGTATCACGTGCTGTGGGTTAGGCACGACTTTAATTTAGATTACATTACTTTCTCAATAAAGGCAAGAATCAATATTTTGACAACAATAAAATAAAACGTCGCTGCCAAAGATAGACGTCCTAAAAGTCCGCTACAGTGGTTGGTTATAAGATCTGCAACTGCGAGGTTACATATAAGCTTGCAAACGTAACTATCGCGTAATCTGTGGTGTTGGGAAAGAATGATTCTGAATGTTCGTCTATATCAACCTTTTTTATAGCTGGAGCAGCATGTCTATTGTGTTCTTCTGTCTTCAACAGTAGAATGATTTAGAAGAATACTCGTCCTTTAGAACCTAGTGTTGTACTACATAGTAAAAATGCCACTGGCAATGTTGGAACGCGGTTTATGTGGTGATCGTGAAGACCTTTGAATTGAAGAATTGCATTAGTAAAATTCGCTGTAAGACCCACAAGAACAAACAAAATGGAGTGATTCTTTGCAAAGAACTCTGTGACCCTAATATTTCCCCAAAAATATGCAGCTGTAAGCCGTAACAACAGATGTTACTCATACAAAAGTTTTGAATTCAAAATAATTTTTCGTTGTGTTTCGTCTGGCCGTTCCAGACGTTAATGTAATCTACGGATTTAGAACTACGCATCGTCAGGACCATTATGACGACGATTATGACGTTCATAACCACTACAAATTGGTAGAATTGGCGCATTAATGGGTTTCGTAGACAAATCTTAATAAGCAATGAGATGACGACAATTTTTTTAACAAATTAATTTTTGATAGACAAAAGATTTGAGTTCGTTACTCATTGCTCTTAGTTTTATGATATGTAGAAGAGTTTTTGAGCTTCTTATTGAACTTTAGCTTTCTCATGACAAGTTCACAGCGGACCATATACCATAAACTGTCTACATTTAGTATTGACAAAGAAGAGTGTCCAACAATCTTAATCAAGTGGACTGTTGCCATATACTCAATAACTGCAAGAGCATTGCTGAAGTTGGTGACTTAACCACTACACAAATGCACGCTATTAATGACATAATCCCATCGACGCCTCTTAACGCCCAGTAGGTAATAATCTATTCGCAGCCCGACCACCGTCGTAGTACCAGTGACGTCAGTATCCCGCGTCAGTGATCCCTTTCTATGGTGTTGTGAGGCCATGGGCGCTAATTTTACGTTCTAATTGACGCCTTCGAGCTTCGTATAAGTTTGTAGTAATGACTTCGGGGTAAATAAGACACTGATAGAACCAAGACTCTGCCATTACGAATGTTTTATAAATCAGTTACAAAGTATAATTTTACAAGACACAAATTGCTTACGACTATATTTTCTAACGCTAAATGCATTAAACTGCTTGTAAATGTAGACCGAGCGCGTAAACTTTGTGGATTTAATGTTATTGCAGCAGTTGACGGGTCTATAAACATTCCCATTATCACATTACTCTAATGAAAATACGCACGAGAAAAAACTACACATTCGCTAGTCAGTAACAGCAAAGCAAAAACTTTTAACGTTCCCCAAACAATGATTCATCATAAAGCGTTAAATCTTACTCAAATTTGAAAATCAACAATATTATTGCCTTCGAAATCAAAAAAAGTCTTCAATCAATGTCCATAGTAAATAAATCGTCAAGAGCAGACTTTAATTCCGTTCACTGGAAACGCGGAGTCCAAATATTTATCTAAAGAACATTCGTAAATCTTACTAAGCACCCTACAGAAAACGTGATCCATGAAGTACTCGTGCAGATGGAACCGAGGAGATTTTTTGTTCAAAAAATAGGCAAGGCGACGTCGCGACGCGCCACGGCGCCACTGGCAACGTTGGCACGGGACGCCTTACAGTGTATGTTTGTGAACATCTTCGCATCTGTTTCATTAAACATCCGTGCGTTTCAGTATTGGACCAATTCTCATCGCAATCGGTGCGAGTGAAAAGTTCCTTGCACGTACTAATAGACACGCAGTTTTTCTTACGTCGCCATTTTGATTTTTTCTTTATTTTTGTTGTTGTTCCGAAATGACGATGTTGCGGAAAATCGTGGTTTTGTTGTTTGATATCAAAGAAGTGTTTAGTGAATCCCTCATTAACGTTCTGCTGAAAGATAGAGTGGAGAAAATTTTATAACTCGGTGAAATATCGAAAGTTACAGTTCCAAAGAAAGTATTCGACTGTGTGATAATAATTTAAGGTTAATATAACAGTTCGCTGGCTGGTCTCGCGTGTGAATTCGATAACGATAGTAGTAGTAGTTCTACTAGTGAGTTTAAAAGGAGTGTTAGAGAATTATTTTCGAAGGGCGAACAGTTCGTCAGTATTAATTTAAAACCAAAAGTGAATTCCATACTTTCTAGAATGTCAGGATTAAAGAGATGTGTAAGTCAAGTGTCGATGCTACTGACTGGAAAGCCAATAAACTCATCGGAGTCAGCATGGAACGAAGAATTGCAAAAGTAAGTGTGATTTACCGAAAACTTTTCACGTGGCAATGGTTTAGTAAAGAAAGAGGAGCGGCCTCTATGCTCGTAGAAAGGTGTTCAAATATTTGGCAACAAGTGATTCGCTAATTCATTGCTCCTGAACGTTTCTTGGAATCCCTTGGCGACGGATAATATTTTAAAGTGATGACGCTGACTGCGTATCAAACATTGAACTCAAATAAACACTTCGTTGCCTATTTACTATTAAAAATTCATTGCAAATATTAATCTAAAAAGTAAAATGAACTTCTTGATCCTAACCTGGTGTCGGTGTTTTCATGCCGCCCATAATGGGCCTCTGACTTGGCTTTACATGCCGTCGAGAAATATCTCTCAGGCATGCTGGTTTCCTCAAGATGTTTTCCTTCACCGAAGCAAGTGTTCATTATGCAATACGCACATAAATCCGAAAAAACAACAATCGATTGTATAAATTCCGTTTATCTGTCGTTTGTACGATGTAACTGTCGCAGAAAATTATAAGAAAACACATTAGTAAAGTGTTATTTTGCGACGAATAAATTACTGTCTGGCAGACACAAAGGAAAAAGAAGGAACTGGCAACGAAAACTGAATATCTGGATTCAGAATATTTTGACGTAAATAATGTCCATTCGATTATTGTTTTGTAAAAATCCATTGGCGTGAAATAATTTAATTAACTGAGAGTTAAACTTACAAAAACATGTTTTCTCCTCTGGATAATCCAATCCAGACGACCTTCACATCGCTTGATGTCATCGGTTCGAAAAGTGGGCGTCCACACGACTTCATACACGACGGCCAACGTTCTTTAATTTAAAGGCTTATTGTTTAAAATTAAATGAAAAATCTGGCCTCCAGGCTTCGATTGGTAAAAAAAAGAGACTAACACCCGTATCTACCTTCAGTTAAGCCTAAGTAATTACTTGAGTTAGAACAGAATACAAATCGTATCTTAAATAATGGCTTTCACTTAAGTTATAACTTCGACTTGTTTACAGATACAGATGTTACATATTATTGTAGACTTTACCTTCTAGAAACTATAACAATGAACGAATTGATCGATGCATCTGTATCAATTGATTAAAACTTTATCCATAACAGAGACAATGTTATTGGTAGAGTATTTTTAACAGATGATTTAAGTTTGTATTCGATTGTGTCATTATTAGCTTTCCGTTCAGACACTAAAGTATACATAGGCATAGACACCCACATTCGAAGTGAAACTTAGTTCTCAGAAACACCTAAGATCAACCCACGCCTTCAACATAAAAATGTGTTATGTTGCATTCTAAGCCACACGATTCTCGTGTCATGCGGTTTACCTTAAAAGATTTCTTGTAAATTGTTAATCGATTGTGAAAATCAACATTTTGCCATGGATATTAGATAATCACTGGCGTTTAAATAAGTAGTTGAACGATACGGCCACCGTCATTGGTACGTTTACCCGCGTCGTTAATCAATTACATGGTATTGATTATATCATAAACAACCTTATTATATGTCATTTATTTACGCATTATATGTGTCACAACTTAATTCTATGTTTTAACTTCACTAATTTTAAGTCTTGGTTCAGCTATATCGACATAGTTGACGCCTATTCGATGTTAGTTTCGTACTGACATTTGAATGTTTATATTATTTGTGGTTACTGCCAATTACAACGTATAAGGATCTCGTTTTAGGTCCCTGATCTCTTTACGTGCATTGCTCTCGAAGAAACCAGTTTAAATACATTGGGTTGAATCCGTTCTAAAAAGTTTATTGATTCAAATGTCTTAATCGTTAAATAGTCCTACAGCACGCTACAATGTCCTTGTCTGAACAGTGTTTTATCTTTTTACAGTAATTGTAGGTCAATAAAGATGAAATTAATTTCGAAATGCTTGGGTGCCTTTTTTTTATGGTGGGTGGAAAATCATAAAATGACCCCTCCCGCTCTTGGGCAGAGCGAAAGGGAGTGTCAGACTTCTACTGACTAAAAACCACCCATGTTCCTTCTTAGCCCTTCATGTCGAGGCCACGGTATCTGCGAACAACCCGCAGCCCCGACGGGATGCTTGGGTGCCTCAATTAATTAAAATCATATCAGTGTTGATAGTAATTATTTAATGCACTGTCTACGGTAATGAGGCAAAAGCATCCGGACGACGACCACGCGACGCTGTAATAATACATTTTCAAGGTGGTCTCTAATAACCTATGTAAATGCGACTGTGTCATAATTTGCTCAGCGTTAAAAGATAGCAAACACACTTCTGAACTAATGTCCACAATATTTTCTGTAAAATTACCATCTTTGCAAAGCACCAAATTTACTTGCACTTATGTTTTAATTCATTGTTAAAATCTTGCGCAAATGTGAGATTTAGTCATATATTTTCCTTCGCACAGATGCAATGCTGCGCTGACTCAGAATTAATTAGGATAAGAGAATTCATTTAATTGTACTACATTTTTCTTCTATATCTACCTTGTTCATTACCAATAATAATAACTTTAGCTCTGATAATGGTTCCCTCATTAAAACAACCAGTACATGGAGATGGACATTAGGGCTTGACGTAAACGTTGATATGCATTTTTAATTAATACTGTATTCATTTAACTAATAATATAAATAAAAATAATTTGATTACAAGTATAATAAATAATTACATTAAAACACGCAATACTGTCGCATTCACCATACCTACAAAAATAAACTTAGTGACAGAAATGAGGAAGCGAAATTGCGAGTATTAAAATAAAAGAAGATGGCATTTGTAAAACCGTCAAGACTATGCCGCATAGATATTATTCTATGTTTCATGACTAAAATGATAATAAATGTTTCAACTTCTTAAATGAATTTATTTATGAAGCTACCAAAAACACGTGTCACCTAGTAGAAAGTACGAACTTGTAATAACCGTCTTATGATTTCAATAATGTTCATTTATCTTGTATTTTAGTCTTACCTCGGAAAGCACGTTAAGTCGTTGTTCCTGGCTGTCATTTGTAGTTCTTTGACACTCGCTACAACTAAAGTTAGTAGCCTAAATGTGTGATTACCAGTCATGGGATATCGTATTACCCTGTCGAGGTCCACACTTCTTCTGTACTAGTACTAAAAGGGTTGCGGACGTCTCAAAAAAAAATTGAATAACTAAAAAATCCAACTGAAAATAAAAAAGTCAGGCGCATTAAGAAACAGACGGGGCCCAGTAGGACCCTCACAATGCGGGAAGTGTCGAAAAGGCAGTACTCCTCCAAACGTCCTTCTGAATGAGGCACTTAATCCAAACGCCCAAGAAGAGCCTCGAAACATGTTCGTCGAGCCGCTTATTGTTATTATCGCAACCTGTCGGTAAGCTGATCTTTTCCCAGCCTGTCATTAGAACGATCAAACAGATAACCAGAATCGTTTCTTCCAATTACCTCGATATATTCACATCGTGCAAAAACTGAATCGTTAAGCTAAGTATCATTTAGATGTGATGTATGGCAAACATCTATGGTTCCTAGAGTAGCGCTTATTCTATGAACTATATGAATATGTACAACTAAAGTAACACGTGAGTATCTACATTATAAAAAATCGTGAGTACCTACGACTTTGTTATTATTATTATTGTGTGTGTGTTTTTATGATTATGGAGTCGTTAAGACCAATTCAGTTGTAACAAAAACAGTGGATAATAATTTGTCTTAATGATCAAAAAGAGGTAGCCATAGCTGAATTGATTTGAAATAACGTTATTTTTGCCGACGCAAAGTAATGTTAATATAATGGTGTTAGCAAAAAAAACATATCATCTTTTAATTTGTAACCCTTTATACGCTACTGAAATTATATGGAGGTTCAAATATTTCATACAAACAACATGTTATTATTAACATAAATAAAAATGTAAATAAAATTCTAGAGTTCTCACAGTATCTAATTTGCAAAGCTTCTGTTTCGCTTTTATCATAATCCTCGACATAAAATAAATTCATTTCAGCACTTGCGAAGATAAAAGCTTGTTTTCACACAAAATGCTTTTAAAAGATCAATGGGAGTACTTACTTTATAGTGGTATTGTGACGGTCAGGCAAAGTGATAAAAAATCTATCTCGAGTGGTGCGTAGGCCAGTTAACCCCATAAAATGAGTCTGTATTCGTTATCTGATATGTGTGAAAACAATCGGCTAAGTGTGAGTCGGAATTGCACACGAAAAGTTCCGTACCACCTGATAATATTGGACACTATAATGTACCAACTATTATTGAGAGCAAGTAAACAAAATAATACTTGTTTTTATTATTTCTTATTGTTATAGCAGTCATAGTGGAAAAGCGCTGCGAAATTCCGTGTGTCTGCCTAATATAGTTTATAAGATACATCTGTGTGACAAACGGTAGGACAGTGAGTGCGGTATCGTATCAGTAATAGGATTTTTTTCAGGAGTCAGTTCTTGAGGAGGTTCTTTACGTGTCGATGAACTCAAACTGTCCCATACCAGTATGTAGCCCCCTGCACAGCTCTAACATTTGCATCGATTAAATCCTGAAAGGTGCAAGTAGTTGTGCAGGATGGGCAGGACAGGAGGAGGCGTATATCCTGCAGAGGGACTCCACACGTGCAATTCGTTTGGGATGAATCGAGGATACGCCATTGGACCAGATTATATCTACAGTAGCCAACCTAGGCTTGCAGTCAATTAAGAGATTTTCAGATTGGTACCCTTTGGATACAGAATCCTAAAAAGTGTCAGGCTTATGGCAACGCTATCGGATGTCCTATATTAATGTACTAGGTGGCACTCTTTATCCTAAGTGACATGAATTGATTCATTTACGTTCAGTTTAACTTTCCTGTCACACAGTGGCGGTTAATATATTTCGACGTTACTTAATGAATTTCAATTTTAAAATGCGTAGACTTTCGATCAGGTGATGATTTAATGTCAATCATAGTGCTTGTATGTGCTATTTTGAAAACATTTGTGTTTCATGTGATATTGTTTTTGGATAGTGTTTGATTTTTAAATAAACTTTTAAATTATTATTTAATAATATAAATAATTATCAGTAAAAAACAGTGAAGTAGTATGTTTAGTAGGCACTTCATCGAGATTAATAAAATTCCTTATAATCAGAATTTAGAAATCATGAACATTCATTAAAAGTTGCAATATAAATATAACATGATAATAATATGTGAGCAATTATAACTTCATATTATTCTAAACATTTCCAGGTATATTAACATTAATATTATTTCTTTCGTGTGCATATTACTGGAAATACCATAACTTGTTATTGCATGTTATTTAACGTGAAGTTCTGACATCGATCAAACAGCAGTCATTTTAATAAATAATTAAGTAGCAAATATTTTATATAAACATTATACCTTGTGTATGGACGTCAATAAGAAGCTAATTATTTATGGAATAATTTACTAACACGGAATACATAAAATCCAATACATAAATAAGAGAGAAACACTATCGTAATCTTCTCAAGCAAGAGTAAGCTCCTATTTGAAGTAAACAGTCATAATTATAATAAAATAATAGACAACAATATGGATGAGTAGTTTCGGTAACCACCTATTATAGTTACCTCTTTATAATATGATTATTTGATTTATTCATATAAAGACTGTAAACGAACCCTTCACGAAACCGTCAACCACACAACAAACTAAGTACCCCTACGCAAAAATTATTGCTGCAAAACGACTTTTGTGGTGGGATCAGAAATCACAATTTCCGGTAAAATTTAATGTAGCACTCTTAAAATATTGTGCTAGTGAAGGCTTTGAATAGTAAACGGGTCATGGAAGTAATTTAAGTAAAGTTATATCCTGAAAAACTGCTATTTAAAAAACAGTTGTGAAAAATTTGGAACTTCGTCGACCACTTATATCTCCATAACTAGGGGGTTCCCAGATATGGTTTGAAACAAAAAAAATATCACAATGACGGGGAGACCAGGTGCCTTCCGGCTTCTTTTACACCCTTTAGGTACCTCAAGAATCCAGGTAGATTTTGAGAGCACTGCCAACAACTAGTATCCTAAAATTCAAGGACTCATTCGTTTCCACTTGACGAAGATTAATGCAATCAACGTAAAAACAGCAATCAAAACAACCTAAACTCATCTGTATGTTCGTCAAATATTGACATATCATTCATTTGTAATCATCGTTATGAATAAGGTTTTATTATAACTAAAGTATAATAGCATCAGGGTGTGATTTAGGTAAAAAAGTCCATTATGAATTTATCTTATGAAGAACAACAACCTTTAAATCTTGAGAGCAGCGGTGGCTTAGTGGCGGCACCAACTTACGAGCAGGATGTCGTAGGTTCGAACCTGGGCAAAACGATAGAGAAAAACATCGTGAGGAAACCGTCATTTTCTAGAACCAAAAATTCGAAGGCTTGTGGAATGTACCAACCAGCAGTGGGCTCATGTGGTGGATTATAGCGCATTCCCTCTCAAAGAGAGGAGGCCTGTGTCCCAGCAGTGGGAACATTATAGGCTGGTTATGCTAACCTTCAAATCAAGAACCCCTTCTCGTCACTTCTAAAGTACTTAGTGAGATAAAAACATAAGGCAAAGTGTTATAAAGTTCTTTTCTTTATTTCCAGATACCGTCAAGCCCGTTACGCAGCGAGACGCGTCCGAAAACGCGTCATCTTCAAACACGGTGATTGCAACGTCGTCCAATGGAACGTGGCCAAGCGCAGGCGCCGATACCTTCAGGACATCTTCACGACCCTCGTGGACGCACAGTGGCGCTGGACGCTGCTCGTGTTCGCGCTCTCCTTCATCCTCTCCTGGCTGCTGTTCGCTCTCATCTGGTGGCTCATCATCTTCACGCACGGAGACCTCACCCCTCCCCCGGCAAACGAAAACGTCACTTTCATTCCCTGTCTCAACAACGTCAACACCTTTACCGGCTGCTTCCTGTTCTCCGTGGAAACACAACACACCATCGGCTATGGCTCCAGAACAACCAACGAGGAATGCCCCGAAGCCATCTTTGTCATGTGCTTACAGAGTATTGTGGGGGTCTTCATCCAGGCTTTCATGGTAAGATTTGCATTTCGTTTGTTTATTTATTTTTTCTCCCATATTTCACTTTTTTTAATTAGTAAAACAAACACGTGTCACGATGGATGCTGAAAGACTACATACTTGCTGTCAAAACAAATACCGTTTACTGGCAATAAATCCTTATAACATTGAACTAGACACACATAAAAATAACGACCTATTTTATGTTACAACGCTAGCGAGCTTGTATCTACTTCAAAGTACTATCTAATCATTCTATACACAGTTTATGAAAGGGTTTGAGCTCATCAAACTAAAAAAAAACCTTCCCGCTCTGAAGCTAATATGATAATTTAATATCAAAATAAACTTGGAATCGAGCCAAATGTATTAACGTAACGTATTATACGATCCAGCCAGATGTTCTCTTAAAAATCATTACAAAATTAAAAGATGGCTTTTATCATTAGGTGGCCGTTAACTGTAGCATCATAATTATAACCAATCTCCACAACCCAGAATATGTATGTGTCAGTGTATCTGTATTACATTGACGATACGTAATCTTCAGGAAGTACAACTCTGCAAGCGACCAAGGCACACAATGTTGAACATGTGGTTTACACGCCGAACATTGCATCAATGCTGTTCTAATTTTAGGTGGGAATCGTGTTCGCAAAGATGTCTAGACCTAAAAAGCGAACCCAGACCCTGCTCTACTCCAGGAACGCGGTCATTTGCTTGCGCGATGGCCAGCTGTGTCTGATGTTCCGTGTCGGCGACATGAGGAAATCTCACATAGTTGAAGCGCATATAAGAGCACAAATAATCCGCCGCAAGGTATATTATTTCACCAAAAACGGAGACTGGTTAGTGATTGGGGACTTCAGTCAGCACGCCTAGTTACGTCTAACACGAGTTTACACTGACTCCTCTCTCTAACTTGCGGGGTGTCGAACTCTGAATACAAACACCCCAGAACCACAAGTCCACAACGTGCTCTTCAGACTTCGACTCCCCAGGCTTTGAAATATAAATTTCAGAACTTTTCTCTCTTGTCCATAGGTGGGTCTTATATTCGCAAAGCTGGCACGTTCAAAAAAGCGTAACACCACACTCCTGTTCTCGCGAAACGCGGTTATATGTCTGAGGAACGGGGAATATTGCCTTCTATTCCGTGTTGGAGATATCCGCAAGTCGCACATACTGGAAGCGCACGTGCGCGCCCAGCTTATAAGGAAAAAGGTAACACTTAATACTTCCAATATGCTATTTGCTAAATGCATTAAGTGTTGCAACAACTTTTTATTTGCGCGTTTATTTTGCATTCGTTTGCTTTCTTATATATGACCCATCTATGGACGATACAGCATGATTTTATTTTAATTTGCTTTAATATGCCTTTTTTTACAGCTAATTCTATTATTTACCGCACAACGCATAACTTTGGTTTCTATTTAAGTTATGTATTTATACATTGATGAGCAGCTGCTTGAATTGACATTGAATAAATATTTGTCAGAACTAGTTTATTGAATCTCCCCATTAGCATACTTTTGTATATATTACTGTTCCGACAAATTGTAAATAATTATGTATTCGATGAAATTGTTTTTAAACCGAATCCATATTTTAACAAAACATGATTAGGTAGGTAGGTAATCTGAAATACGTCAGTTAAAAATAATTACCAATTATTGACAAATATTTATAAAGTTTACTATGGTTTACGGAAAACAACTACCTATAGTATACACGTGGTTACTAGTACATACGTACATAATAATATTTAGCTTGTTGCGTGAAATGTTTACCCGATGGAACAAATCAAAGCGTTTTGAAACACTGACTCATAATACCTAATGTTGAACAGTCAATTCAGGCAAGCTGCTACTTGTATTAAAAAGTAAACGATTTCTTTATAACTTTCTCATTCATTAAGAACAATAATGAGAATGACATGTAAAGCATGTAAAATGTCAGTAAAGAAATATTTTCATTTCCATGCCAACTTTGGTGGGAATTGAAGACAAATATGGTGAGTCAACTGACCATCATTACCATGTGGCATCAAATCGAAATGCATAATTTCAAAATGAGCAAGCCACAAATTAATATTTTTATTGATTTTCCCGAATTTTTCGCAAGATTATTCAATTTTAGACATTCATGACATGACAATGATTGAGCAAAAGCATCTCTAACGATAATCATGCTTTCAGTCTGAAAATCATTGAATCTGCTATAATTTTACTGCTTTTCCTAATATTCAATTTCGCTGCAACAGTTTGCTTATAAGGTTATATTGCAAATAACATAACGTCTTTTACAATATCACATCAGTAGAAAAAAGGTCATCGTTTTTGCAACATGACTTTGTGAATTATTCAATATAACTATGACTATAGAATGGTATATAACAAAAGCACGAAACTTCAATTTCTGTGTGGTAATCGTTTATACTATTAAATCAATATGTAAAATCAGTGGGGAAAAAAGCCACAGAAATTACCATTGACCTGAAATTTCGTGCTTACAATATACATATGCCCAAAAACACTCAAGTAAAAAAACTAATAAATTGTCAATGTCCAAAACATAGATTACTAGAGAGGGCGAAGTCCTGCCGTTCTACCAGCAAGAGTTGAAGGTCGGCGCGGATGGAGAGGAAGACAGACTGATGTTCATCTGGCCCATGACCATCGTGCACAAGATCAACGAGAAGTCCCCGCTGTACAACCTCTCCGCGTCTGATATGCTTAGGGAGCGATTCGAGATCGTTGTCATGTTGGGTAAGTTCAAACAAACTTCTTGAGTTTAATTTTGTACCCACTTTTATTTTTCGTCGATACCCCAACGATAGATAGAAAGTAAAAGTATTTATTAGTCTCACACAAAACGGTAATGCTCTAACATTTAAAACAAATGTCACAGCGCTGCCACTGGTTGAATATGTCAGCATTCCATAAGTTTCGTTATTCCTTTATTTTTCTCGAAGTACAGATGCCTTAAAACGAGAACATTTATTAATATCCTTTGAAATGCTCTGCATATTATAATATCATTCGCAATTGTTCTTCTATTGCAAGTTTAACTGTACGTCGGTTTCACATTTTAGTATCGCCGGCACGTGGATACTACTTTAATGTTACTTGCTATAAATTCAACAATTTCAAATACCATAAATCTTTGAAAGAGTTCGGAAATTGATTCTAAATCTTAGGTAGTAGGTCTTACTTCTAAATAGAGTTTACGTACACACGGCGAACACCAAGCTAAACATTTCCAGTATAACATGACCTCGCTTTGTATCGATTTCCAATACAATGAGACTTGAATAAACTGGTTTTATAGCATGATTGGTCGCCATGCGTACGTAGACTTCGAGCTATCTACTAGATGTTGATTGTCAAGTGCTTGATATATGCTCTCGAACGGTGAAGCAAGCCAACATCCTACTACGAGAATATTGCGATGTGTCTAATACCCGTCAACACCTGATTATTTTAGAAGAAAACTATACGAACAAAGCTGTAATAAATAATGTTATTTTTTAAAACAGAAATTTTAATGAAACTACAGTCTGAGATCAAACACTAGCAACAATTTTTTGGAAAATATTCTAAAATTCTTAATTTGTATTTTAAAACTGTTCCATGTATCACCATGCTAATAATTTGACGTTTTGTAAAAACACAACAGTATCTAGCTCCAATAGATATATCCAATATATATCTACATACTATCTACTAAACATCAAAGGCATATTAAAGATTGTAATTGTTTAATAGAATGCAGACCACACGTAATGACCACATGCTGTTGGCACTTCCTTGACAGAATTTTTGGTAGATTGCCCTGAACTTTACACATGATACTAATATATGATTTCATATATTATAATAATTGTGCAGTATATTTTGAGATTGTATTATGTTTATTTATTTATTTTTTCATTTATGTACACATGAGAATACATAAAGAAACATCATAACATAAGTAAGAGTACAAAAGCAAATATCCAGTTTTAAAGATAACATCATCATTGACAATACCCGTATAGATGAAGCAGAAGATAATCTTTAATAGATTCTATTCTGGAATTCTTTGCAGTTAAGTCAATATTCCATCTACATTATAAGGAATACTATTTTAAACGTTCTGAAGAGAAGATAGGAATGAACTTAGCATAAATACAAACTTTCTATGCTAATACTAAACTAAATTCCCCATTAGTGACACAATCTGTAGAAAGACGCCTAAGAACAGTGACTCATGCCTCGATTAAGAAATAGATCCGATTTCAACGTGCCCGTTTAAACAGAAATAGACACGAATTAATGAACTTAAACCCAAATACCTTACCAACTTTATTCACCATCTATATAAAGCTACATTTCCTTGTTTAGTCTTATTTAAATGTATCTGTATGTAGTCCGTCAAAAACGCCAAAGCTACACGTGACTACCATAAATATATTATTATCATTTAATACCACTGCCAAATCATATCACCAATATATTCGCCCTTCAGGTCACATGTGATTTAGTAGGTGTTAGAAATCTCAATAGACATCGAGTCTATAGAAGTCTCAAAAACCTGAGTTCACAGAAACGACTAGGTTTATTTTTATCGGATTTCTATATTCACAAAAACCTATTTATGTTCTGTGCGAACTGCTTCCATCATCATCTGCCTAACCTTTTCCCAACTGTGTTGGGGTCGGCTTCCAGTCTAACCGGATACAGCTGAATACCAGTATTTTACATGGTGCTACTGCCTATATGAACTCCACAACTCGTACTATTCAATGCGAGTCCTACCGAAAATATTTCAGCCCGAAATAGTCGTTTCGCAGCTATTATTTTAGCGTAGAACTACAGTACAGAATGCTTGGTTGTGTTCGTGAAGGCTTCGTTTACATCTTGTAGTTTTTTTTGCCGAATAAATAGATTTTCTCTTACCTTTTCATTAACTCTTCTTCTTCTTCTTCTTCTCTTCTTTTTCTTTTCTTTTTATAGTTCTATATCAAAAACTCCCTTCTACATGATCATGTTTCTAAGCAATGTAAACTAATGTTCTTTAATTGTATATTTTCAGAGGGTGTGATAGAGTCGACGGGTATGACGACCCAGGCGCGCAGCAGTTTCTTGCCATCTGAGATCCTGTGGGGCCATCGGTTCGAGACAATGGTCACCTTCAGGAAGGATACTGGTGAATATGAGGTGGGTTTCATTTATTATTTGGTTATTATATTTGGTTGTATGTTTGAGCTCGTGGCTTAATAATAACTGCCACTCGGGGCAATCTTTAGGTTAAGTCGCGCTTGCCTAGGTTGGTCTGTGAATGGGTGACCACCCATTCCATACTGAGTTTCCTCCGTGCCTCGAAAAGCACGTTAAGCTGTTGGTCCCGGCTGCCACATATAGATCTTTGGCAGTCGTTACAGGTAGTCAATGACCTGAAAGTCTGACAACCAGTCTTACCAAAGGGTATCTTATTACCCAGTACTAATTGGGTTGTGGAGGTCAGATAGGCAGTCGCTCCATGTAAAATACTGGTACTCAGCTGCATCCGGTTAGACTGGAAGCCGACCCCAACATAGTTAGTAAAAGGCTAGGCAGATGATGATTATGTTTACTTTTAGCCTTTAGGTAAGTATTGCCGCCGTGCCAAAAAGGGCGTATCGGCCTAAAAAGTATAAGGAAAATAAGCCGCACTAAACAGAATAAAAATAGACTAGAATACATAACTTTCAAACAAATAATACGTGTCTTTAAATAAATATTTTAAGCTTATTATCATATTATTTACACAATTTACTTATCCATGTCAAATATCGAGCAAAAATGACGGCTCTGTATACAAGTAGAGTTTATTTATTATTACAACACTTACCGAGATGTTTATTTAGTTACTGAAAATATTTATTCACAAGGAAAACCACGGATAAATAGTTCTTTATAGAATAAACTAGCATAAAGTACAATAAACTTAGGTGTTAATGTATTTATAATAATAAATTAATTAAACGCACGATAATGGCGCCACGTGTAGATATTATTTCCCTGTTTCAAATTTTCGAGATTAATAGTGTGTAAATACCTCCTTTATAATTGCATTAATACGTAATTATTGCATCAATTATTACGTGGGTTATTAACATAACTTACTACCTGGACAAACCTTGGTACCTACAATAGACTTCATAGCATAGAGTAAAGCGCCATAGCTACACATTCCTGAGTCATTTGTTAAATACCTACTATTTTGTTATAACTTTAAAATATGTACGTTGTTTATAAATATTTTGTGTAAGCAAAGTTTTCTATAAAATGCATACTTATACTCGTATATTGCCCATCTCTCTCTTCCTTACTTGCGTTAAAGCTTATGCAAGTAACATTTTTAAAAAAGAAGGCCGTGTCTAAAGCTAAACCAAACGACCTTATTCTAACTTTGCCAAAAACCGGAAAATTTAACCCGGATTTACCATGATCTTGACATGCATATGCAAATTTAAAAATTAAACATTTATCGGTTTATTTACTTCCGAGGTTATCTACATAGGTACAACAATAGTTGAAAACAATAATATTTTTATATTCTTTTGACATTGTTTTTGATAATTTTGTTAGTATACAATACACTAACAAAATTGTCGAAAACAACCTTATGAATTTTAATTAAAAAAGCAAACAAATTAATCCACAAACACATTAATTTATTTTAGCCCATAAACTTTAAAGAACAAAAATATTGTTTGTTTAAAAAATAATGGTTGTTATTGTTTATCATTATTTTCAATCAATCAATGAAATTGCCGTCGATAGATGAAAGTAAATATTCAATTCATTCATTTGTTTTCGTACAGTGTTTTCACAGATGCCTAAAGTAGATATTTCTGTAAATACCTATATTTCACGATTTCTGAAAAAAAAATTATTGAATAAAAGCTAGTATGAGAACCATAACTTTGCCGTAGTTGGGTAAAAATAGTTGTCTACAGGAAAACGTAAAACACGTGGTAAAGTTACCTTAAGGTTTCTACGTAAATCATATCATTCAAAAATAAATTTAAACGTTATATTTTTCACAAAGCTAACTTTAAAAAATAAAAATGATATTGTTTATTGTTATGGGCAAGAGAATGATGATGATTGTCGTTATTCTTACTTGTTTTGTTAACATTAAGTATCTAACCTTTTTTATGTTAATACTCAGTAGCTTTAATAGAACTACGTACCAAGTTACTACACTTGCTTACCATACCAATTTGCCAATGTTGAAATATCGTAGGTTTTCCTCTTGAGATATATTTTGTTTTAGGCCTATTGGTTATTATTGTAAGTTAACTTCTATACTTTGTGCACGGGAAAATACCAGCCTAGTTCGCAATATAATAATTATCGCAAAATAGAACATATTATTATTGCAATAATTATTTATTTATTTTTACTTAAATTGTTATTTTTATTTATTTCCAGGTTGATTACACCAGATTCAACAACACGTATGAAGTGGACACTCCATTGTGTTCCTCAAAACAACTAGATGAGTTGAGAGCTACAGTTTCGACCTCACAAAAATTAGGTATGGATCATTATTATCAAACTTTCTGTATAAGTTCAATGCCATGAATAAAAAAAACAGTATAAAAGAACTGGTATCGTTAAAAGTTTCCATATAGTCAATGTTAATCACACAATCAATGACATGAATGAACCAAAACTGGTTGAGTCTTTATTATGTTAAAACTGATATTTATGAAATTCGGAGTATCAAACTCTAAAAGGCAACTTTGTTTCATAATAGAGTAAGTGAACTAAGTTGCAACGTCTTTTTTGCAGATCGTATGCTAGGCACCATCCCGAAGACATTCTCCGCTGACACCCTAGACCTGAGCTCCGTCGACTCCATGTCCTTAGACGAGCACATCGAAATCAAGATCCCCGAAGCCAGAGCCAGGGAAAACAGGTTAATGGCCCAGAACAACTTCGTCCACCACATCAATGAAAAATCCAGAAATCCAAGTCATACGCACTTAGCAGTTGAAAACGGCCAAGAACAGTATAGAAATCATAACTCGACGGAGAATAAACATCCTGAGGTGAAGGAACACATGCATAGAAGCCATAGTCACGCTAGTATGAAGAAGGTTCATGGACTGACCCCAAATGGTATTGGCCATGCGGGCAACGGTCATCATGAGCATAGGCATGATGAGCATAGTAAAATTAAAAAGTGAGTGTCCTTATCATTAATTACATGTTTTATGTGAATTAGCGATTTTCAAAAAGGAAATTGAACGTGATTAACACTGATAAATCGCGTTCACGACCCATTCCATAGCAATTATGACTATGGACAGCTTAAAACCTGATTAAGTTGTGCTCGCGAGAGATGCTGGTCGCGTTCAGTTTTATTGAATAAAGCCCTAAGTCATCAGTTGTAAATAACACTATAATGTGATCTCCAATACATTTCCATGACTTAAACTTTCATTTCAAGGTTCTTATCATTGTCAATAACTCCATCCCTCATGACTTCCAGATCCCCAAGTGAGAACTACATATCCAGCAAGCCACCAGTGATCCCCATCCTGGTGACGTCACCGGCGCCTGAGCCAGCTTGACACCCGCTGCGCCCGCTAACCGCGCACAGCTCGGCGCCGGTCGCCAGTGGCGCCAGTGTTGCGTGTTTCGCCGCATTCGCACCCCCGCGCGCCCCCCTGCGCGCACACAACCCGGCCGCAGTCGTTGTCTCGCGGTTGAAAAAACCGCACGTCACCTTCTCACCCCATACCGAGAGCATCGAAAACATACAACAGCTAGTTGATGAAGATTAGAAGAATTTGGTAGAAATGGTCTGAAGTTTGTAAAGAAAAAACTTTATGCGAATGTAGCATTAGTGTGAAAATGTGATGATGATGGGTGCCTTACCAACTCGATGAAAACCGCTTTTCCAATGCGATTTTCAAAGTATTTCGTAAAAATGACTGTGATTGTTATTTGTCGTATTCGTATAACCAGTGTTCAAAATTACCTAAAAATAAGGTTACCCATGAATTGAGGTCAATAATAACAGTATACAATATTTAAAGTATTTATTGCTTTTGAGGGACTTATTCGTATACATTAAGTTTTGTTTTACATTAAGTACTTAGTGCTAAAATAATACCTAAGGATTCTCAAGCGTGTGTGCCAAGACCTTAAAATTAGACAACAATTTTCTACTGTATCGTCTACTTCATCAAAACATCGATGTACCAGATAGGGTTGTATTTAGACCAAGTATTTATTTAGATAATTTAGTGGACATAGAGCGGAGACTAAACTTATAGAAGTTAAATGACACGAAGCTTTAAAATCTTAGCATGTCTCCGCAGTTTGTGTGTAAGATTACGAAAATGTAGGAGTTTACTTGTTCTGTCGACAGTCAAACTAGAGATGGGATTAGAGTTACTTTTAAGAAATATTTATATTTCCAATGACGAATTTAATTCAAAATTTGATACTAAAACGGCCCCTGTTCTGACTAAAATCATTTTCCAGTCCACCACTCTATTACCAAATTTTTAAAAGGATGTTATTAAAGAAATGCTAGATTGTGCTTTCGGATTAAATCCATAAACTATTGAATAGTTCAAAATAATATTCTTAAGTATTGAATTGTATCCTGCTACCTACGTAACGAGTTGTGAATGTACAAGTAGCTTACTATCTAACGCTTTTTATACATTAAAATATTGTACAAAGTACTGTAATGTGTACAACAAATATGTGATATATTTGGATACTTAAATTATTCGGACAAAAGTACTTAGAACTTGGCTGTGCACTGCCGTGCACACTTTGTTATCGACACATTTTCCTTGTGTAACTAGAATAGCTAATTTAAATTATAAGTGTTAGTTCTACTAATGCTTGCAATATGTACTGATTATAATATTTAATTATTATAAAACATAATAACAACTATTATTAAAGTGTTATACACGAATCATAGTATTATTATATCATTGAGATGTTTTGAAATCCAGGGGCCTGGAGTAGCGCGGGCGCTGCTGCCTTTTTTAAATAAATTAGCCCAAAGCTTTGTCTTTTCCTGATAGAATATATCAGATTAAACAAATATAGCTAGTTTATACGATACACGAGTTTTATTTCCCCCTCTCCATATCTCGTTAGGTATAAATGAAATTAGTAATGAATGGTACATTACAATATTTTCCGCATTGACATATTTCTAAAGATCGGAATCATCCGTTGCTGGCGTGATACCATGCATAGTTAACACTGAAATATTTACAAAGTGTTTTACACGCTACTCGACAAGAGATGGCGCAGTTTTCAATTAGTCTCATTTGTTGGCACCCGACTCAATATAAAATAGTATCATAATAGCATAATATTAACATTAAAAAGCACTTAAGAAAAAATCTTTCAGATTAATCTTTGCCTATAAAATCAAATATTTCCATATGGGAACACAACAAATTTACGCAGTAGGTAGGTACTCGCCAGTACATCAAGCTACAATAGTACAACTTTATTGCATAAGTATTGGGTTCAAGTTTTTTTGAAATTTGACAGTTTTAGGTAGCTTCATGTGCTGGCGCCTGTACCTGCTTTCGTAACTATACAGTCTAGATTTTTCCTATTCATGAAAGCTCTATATTCATTGACATTGCAGTCAACACTAATACTGGAACACATTTGCATTACAAGCATTGAAGCATGAGTAATAGATATAGAACATTCTCATCTCAACCTGAGATTGAGGAGATAACCTGAGATTGATCGATCGAACACTGGGTCGAAACAGCAAAGATACAAAATTACACATATTACTCAATACAGATACCTACACGTCACACTTTATCTTTAATTTTCTTGCTGCGTCTTTTCGTTGTTTCATCTTCGCTTGATGAGGAAGACTCCTCTGTTGGACTGCTGAAGTAGTTAGGAGGATATTTGATAGAAGATGGTCTTCTTGTAAGGCTGGCTCGTCGAATAGCATCAGCTACAAGCCGGTCCGCCATATTGACGAGCGGAGAATTTACAGCCAGAGGTAAAATGGTCGAGTTAATAGATTCCCGAAGAGTTACTTCGCCAGGTAATGATGAACCGGCTGCCATGTAACCTGCAATCGAAATTAGGTTTTGGTCAATGAATGTACTGGACACAATATAAGAAAATCATGCAAAGAAAGTAGATAAACAAGATGCTAAAGGTAGAGCCGAGAGAAACCCGAAATTTGAGATCTCACTATAGAAAATTATGAAAATGTCCACAAGAGAAACAAATACGGTGGAATTGATTGATGTAACTTTACCAGTACTCGTAAATAAAGTAGAAACATAAATATAATTATGCTATCGTGTATGACAAGTGTTACCAAGTTGAAGAAAAAGTCACAAGTTATCCTTAAAGAAATAAATTGAATTAACCGCATGCTAAGCATAATACAAAAGAGAAATATGAGCTGTAGGATGTTCCCAGAATCTTGTCGAATAGTCCAAAGTCCTTGTGTCAAAAGATATAAGTTGTAAGAGTCAAATTGAAGATGGATTACCTGGGTCCACTTTTTCTTAGCTTAGTTCGGTACCTATAATGTAAACAATGCTTTTATAACTGTTTCATAGCTGGAAAAATTATGTTGTCTGCAGTTCTAAAAGATTCTGGTTGAGGTCGATTACTTGATTGAAGTTGAACTTTCGACTTCTGTTTTATAAATGGGATCGGTAATGGTCGGTATGCAGAATATCATGATCTCATCATCTGCCTAGCCTTGTCCCGTCTCAGTATTTTACTTGGAGCGACTGCCTGCTTGAGCTCCACAAAACAGGTAAGTAAGTACTAGGGTAGGTATTAGTAGATATTATATCATGATCTATAGTGACAAAAGAAAACTATAGATATCTATTTAACGCTCACTAATGAAATACAAAGTTGCCTGCTAGATTGTGCCTATTAGCTCATATTTTTTCTATGAATCCAGTTGTAACAAAGATTCAAAACTATATCGATTAGTTTCATGCTAAATTGCTAATCAAACAAAATATTAATTTATCAAGTTGATTCATAAAAAATACTTAGAATCATAATCCGAGTTCAATGACACCTTAAGACAATTGAAAGTTGGGTGCCATTTCTTGTTTATAAAATACTTGAGTACATGCAATTATTATATACCTACGAGCTCATTCATGATTGTTACATTTGAGCCTTTAATTACCAATTAGAGCATGTGATTCAAGTGTTCCTACTTCGTTTGTTTTCAATGTGTATGACAATGAAATATCATTAGACCTATTTGGACTTATACCTACCTTATATTCTGCCATAAACAAGAGGCACATCTGAGGAAAATAAATAAAGAAACATCGCAATAATAAAGGCTCTTTACAAGCTTTTGTCATCTACAGGCGCACAGTGTCCACTGTCCATGGAGTTTCTTGCCCATTCTTCTCCATTAAGATCTACGCTTTGGAATGGGCAACTACAGTATTTTTACAAGTTACGAGTATTATGCCTTGTGACCGCAGCTTCGCTTTTTTCGTTTTTATTTGACATTCAAATGTGCATGTGATGGGCTAATTGAAATAAATGCTGACTTTGAGTGTGCATGTGTTTCCTACAGCGGTAGTATCTGTTTCTGTATTTACTGGTAAATTACTATTTAAGTCACTTATGTGTGCCATTTTACCACCAGTCTTTCATTTGGGTGGGATACTGTGTAAACTTTCTTCAGCAACCCTTTTGTTATTTACTATAGCATCATTAGGACCGACAAAGATATCAAAACAATTTCTGCTATTAACTTTGTCACGCAATTTTCCAAATTCAACTGTCCAGAAAACACTTACAGGGTGTAAGGGAAATCGATGCGCAAACTGTTACCATGAATTCAGTAGGTAGTAGAGTAGGCATATGATTTAACACCGTTTGCATTTAAATTTTTCACCGATTCAAAAAAAACAGCCGCTCTATACATTCAAACCAAGGTTACAACGGAAATCACGGTTAGAATGCATAGAGCATTTATTACACTAGGGTGTGGTGTAAGTTCTTTAATAATACTTGGGAATTCTTATATTACGGAAACCGTGCGATTAAGAGTAATCTAGTAAATATTTCAAGGACAAACTTTACCTGGGCCACAGGTCTCGACGTCACAGTTCGCTGACATCACAACATAATTTCAACACACAAACATACAGATAAGCAGACGATTATCTTCACAAAAACGACACTCGACAAACACGGGGAACCTTCAAGTAAGTAAGTATTAATCTTCTATCACTCGATGCGTTATCACAATGGCGTGAAAGGAAAAGAGGATAAAATTGGGTATATTTTGGTCTATAGCTCGCAATAGGCTTGCCTCCTATTATGTGGCGAAATCTGGGTGTACTATAATTGGGTGCACCGGTGCACCTCTCTCACCTTTCGGGCATATTACAAAATGTTAATTTTTTTTTTATTTGGAGGGTGGGAAATCATCAAACGACTCCTCTGGGCGGAGCGGTAGGGAGTGTCAGACTTCTACGGACTAAAAACCACCCATGTTCCTTCTTAGCCCTTTGTGTCGAGGCCGCGGTATCTCTTTCGAACAACCCGCAGCTCCGACGAGGAGATGTTATGAAATAATTTAAGGGTGGGAAATCATCAAACGACTCCTCTGGGCGGAGCGGTAGGGAGTGTCAGACTTCTACGGACTAAAAACCACCCATGTTCCTTCTTAGCCCTTTGTGTCGAGGCCGCGGTATCTCTTTCGAACAACCCGCAGCTCCGACGAGGAGATGTTATGAAATAATTTATGTTTATTTTGATCTAAAAAAAGGTATGTTGTAAATGTAACGGTGTTTTAATACTGTTCAATTTTTTCTTCTCGTATGTGGAGAAATACAAGAACTCTGCTTTCAGGAACCATTAAATTTTTTTTTAATATAATTATATTATACAATAGATACACAACTAGGAGGATATCATAGTCTCAAATTATTGATTATATTTTGATTACTATATTAATACTACACTGGGCGGTCTTATCAATAAGATAAGACCGCCCAGTTTGAAACCCTATAAACAAGTTTTGTATTGTCTTTGTATAATAATTTGTATGGTGTACATAATAAAGGGTTTTCTATACATAAGAATATGATATCCAGGATAACACCAACAACTAATAACGATAGTCTCGTTTATTTTACTAGTTTAAGTGTTGGGGATCTAGCAAGTGTGTCAAAAAATATTTACCTCCCCTCTGGAAGTTTATCGAACCCTATGGAATAAAAGCTACGGGGAGTAACTTGTAAGAATTTTAAACAGTTGGGCTGTCAGTTTGAATGTTACTGCTGTGTCAGTATATGGTTTGTAACCACAATTGAGATAATTATATGCCTTTGGCAGCCATCTTTCCTAAACGTCACTGGTCTTCGAAAGGTCAAACTGATTGATTAATCTAGCTTTATTGACTTCAGCCAACAATAAGGCAGAGCTTATGATTTTTTTGGAGATAAAGGAAAATTTCTATATTTTACGGGAAATATGAGGCACGCACGACCACCAATCAATCTTAGATACAATTCCAGTTTGCGTTTACGGATCTCTCATTGTACGTTAAATCTATACCAAGCGTGGACATGGTATACTGGAACTGCTTGGTGTCGCCATGAGTTTCCCAAGTCCCGAGTCTAGTGTCAAATGTGTGTGTGAGCGAGTCATGTGTATCCACATTGCGTTTAAACAAGACAGTTTGCACAGAATTTCTAAGGTATCATAAATCAAACACACATCAACGTCACAACATAAATAATTATTCATTCATTATTTACATAAAACAACACAGAGCGTGACAAAACATGCGTATATTATATACTTAAATATATATTGAACAATGATTTACAATATCAGTATAATTATTACTTTACATAGCTAGGTACCTATTTACTATAAGGTCCGTTTAACGACGATGCCCTTTCGAAGAGCAATGTTTGCTCTATGGTGCTTTCGACTACCAAAACCTAATAATTAATGGTCTCGCGTTATTGGACCTTAGCTATCACATTATAGGTACTTGAAGCAGTGTTTTACATTATAAACTTACAAATTATTTATTAATAAATTGCACTTTCTTACAACTGGAATGTTTCAATAAAAGACGATAGCACAACCTGGGAGAAGAATTCTACTGTTAATAATTTTGTTTATTTTATCTTAAAGCTGACTAGTGGCACTGGTTATCGGTAAAACATTATAAACAACTACTTAACAGCATTAAATTATTAACCAGATCTTTGTATTCATAATTCTTGGTCATCCTTATTCGTAACAATCTCTTACATTATAATACCCAACATCAAAACTTGATGGACTAATTCAGATCTTAACATGGTAACACCTAGTTATAATCGAGTTCCGTGTTTCTTAGACCAAACAATGCCTACTTTCAGGCATTATCCTCAACGCTACAAATACTTAATTTACATCTATTCTTAGCTATAAAAATACACCCAAAAAATAATTTCGTTTCTCGATTGATTTCGAGTTTCGACGATGACCGATACATAATAGGCTACTTCGCGTAGCAGGACATTATTGCGCTTCGATATTCAAACATAACGCTCCAACTTCTAATATTCGGGGGCTATTACGTATCTCAAAAGGAGTTTCTAATTTTCCTTTATATAATAGCTATGTTTATCTTAATTATAGGGTGACGGTAAAGTCGCCGTCGTTCTGCTCGGCTTTAGGCTCGTGTGGCTCGCGATCAGGCATCTTCAGCATCAGGTGGTGGTCCCCGCTCTCTGTGCGACATCACAAACACAGGCACATTTACATACACATACATAAAAATATACTCTAGTGTGCTGTGGGACATACTAGTGCAGACATTTATGTATAAGTTATGTTATGTATAAATCTATTATTTTTATATATTTAGGTAAGACTATTTTAGTTTTGAGCAGGTAGATTACTATAAATCAGTCCTCAGTGGAGATTCAATAAGGCAGTCATGGTTTTGGTTAGATTTACCTTAAGACATATTATTTAATTTTCAGAAATGTCAAATAGAATGACTAACTCGATAACCATCCAGTAATTCAAGGTATTGATTAGCCATCCTCTGATTAAATAAACCAATATTTTCCTAAAATATTTTACACTTAACCTAGTTAAAAAATTGTACGAAAATACACCAGACAAGGTAAGATTCCTTTTAAGGTCAGCCATGAATGTTTTTGTTGATAAGACTGGCAAACAGAGACATGTACATAATGTACATCGTATATCAATCTTTGCACTTCATCATAGTTACAATCTTACACTAAATTAGTAACGAAGAAAATTATCTTAGATCTTTAGTTATAAACATTTTTGTTAGTCACAATAGGAGTGGTTTAACAGTATGGAAATTAGAAGATAATGTTGACGTATTTAGAAGGGAGATTAGGTTAATTTTCGAGAGTGCACTGACATTTCGTATTAGTACAGTATGATTAATGTTTTCTCAGGACTTTTTTTAATAACGGTTTTACCTAACCGCAGGAATAAAGAATCATTATCCTGATCATCTATTATTTACATACATAATGTCAGCAATGTGTACAAAGTGATTTCAAACAAGACCGCAGCTTCAGAGTCGATGACACAGAATACAAATACTAACTCGTCCAACAACGCATCTACTTCACAGAAATGTTAAATGCAATGTAACAATACAAACAACTGACTAACAAAACCGTTAATAAATATTTTAAATTGAAAATGGCACCATTAGAATAACGATGGCGGCCATCTTGCCGTCTTTCAAATTGTTCGTTCCAAATGACAGGCGACCGTTAAACCGATCGTCTTTAATGATCGACAAAACAAATGTATCCTGTATCAAAAAGGGGCAACAAATTGGCAAAATGGTATATCCTGCTGAGATTTGATAATATTGAACTGCCGGGTAATAGCCGAGCTGATGGGTGTAGGAAAATCAAAGAGTTCCGAAGACCTTCGCACAAATAACAGTTACGCTGACAGAGGCGACAATGATAAGGGGCGAAGAATTGTTTATATTATTGCTTCCGACATAGAGATTCTGCATTGTTAAGATTACGACCAATATATGCCCATTAGCCATTACTTGTGTCATATAGAGACGTCGGATCTTGGCATCCTTAATATAACGCCTCCAGTCTAAAGATCACAAACAATATTTCAAGCTACTACTCTACGGTTTTTTAAAACCATGTATAGGCATTGAAATATATTTTCAAAAACTAATAATGAACATACTCAGTATGTGTACGTGATTCATAAAGCTTCCTATTCTACACTTATTGACACTTAAATATATTCCTATTAAATGACGAATAATGACGTCAAAATGCAAATGATGGGGTTATAGCACCTATTTAAAAGTTGATTAGTGTTATGTGCGAGCACACAATTGTGTTAAAACACGTACGTAGCAAGTAATTTAAGTAAATGATACTCAGAATGAATGTTCACACTTTTAGTGGTAACAGGTAACTTGTGATCTTATTTGCTGCTGCTAATTAAAATAACTACCTACGTCTGTATGTTACAGAGATGTTTTATTAGAGTATATTTTAAATATCTTCAAGCTCTTTCTGATTTTCGATTCAACAGCCTCGTCAGCCTAGCTAGTGGTGGTAAGCGTGACTGTTGAACATGAGGTACTGGGTGCGATTCCTAGGTTGGGCATAATGTTACAGGGTTATTCTAAAAGCTTGGCTTTTCCACAAAACAAGAGTTTTATGGAAAAGCCAAGCTTTAGCTTTTTACACTAACATCATCAAGAGATGATGTTAGTGTTTCTGAAAAGTCTACTTGACTTATGGGCTTGCCGTGGTTAGGTTAGGGGTATTAAAAAATATAACTAGGTACCTACATAACAATAATAAATGGGTTCTAATAGCAATATCACAACTTTTCCACCGCCTACACCCCTAAATGACGCATTAGAAGCTCATGCGCATAAAATTAGTTCAAGCTGAAACCAATAATCATCGGATCTGTCACATGACTCAATAAATACAGTCACATACTTATTTACACCTGAAGTAAACTTATATACAAATGTCGGTAGTGCAGTCAGAGCCCAGCATTACCTGACCCCTCATATAAATAAAAATATGGGAAATGGTGTGAGAAAAGGGGACAGGTAATACTGGGCACTGACTGTACATAGGTACTATGTATGTGTTCAGCTACCTCGACACCTATGTGTTATGCACGTAGTGTTTTAATATATCTCTATTGTGTCTCGATATGTGACACGGTTCATAAAAGATCACGATAACTAACGAGGCATGAATATTAAGTTTATTCAAATAAAATATATTTTAAATACAAGTGCTTTAGAAGGAAGTACCTACACTTTTCAGACTGAAGTGCCTGAAAATCTTTGAGATAATTTAAAATCATTGACGGTAAATTTGTAGATACTGACTGCACTTGCAAATTTGCAATATAATTATTTGTACAAAAAGTTAAGAACCGTTTATAAAGCCTTGTTGATACCTTATTGTTTTAAAAATTAAGATATGGAATTAGTTAAAGCAATAATAAAAACATCGGTATCCAAATGAGTTTAAAAAACTATGTAGTATGCAAACAACCCCTTTAAACAATAAATTAGACATTATCTTAAGAAGACAAGAGCTGTTTGTTGACCCCAGATATACAATAACATTGCAAATATATCATATCTAGGAATATAATCACGCGTAACGGAAATATTGTAAGTGCAAGAAACTTGCGTCTGGATATATGTATTTGTTTTACTTATGTACCTACTGACTGCTTGATTTATTGCAATTATTGTTTAAATGTAAACTACATTAAGTAGGTCGAATTGTTTGTTGTCAAACAATGAAGATATACAATTAATGATAATAGAGATGTACAAGAACGTTTTTAACATACAGGCTTTATAGGAATATCTATTCGTTTAATTCTAAGTTTGATAGGTACATGTACTTGTGAAACATAACGTTCATGTAATATTGTAGAAACCTATACTAAATACTACTAATAAGAAAATATTAATTTCTCTACACTTAAAACATGAATGAATATGCATTGTCTTTAAATAATCCTAACATGGTAAACACAAAGAAACATTGTTAGTTAACATGGGGCACACATACCCAGCGACCACCACCAAGCCTAGCACCAGATTTAATTTGGAAAAGTAACTCACCGATCGATCTACGATCACCCTGACTGCCGTAGAACTCGTCCAGCTCCTTGGCCGAGCACAGCGGCGTGTCCACCTGCACCGTCTCCTCGAACTTGGAGTAGTCCACCTCGTACCCCTGCCGCTCACGGTTGTACGTCACCAGCGGGACAAACCTGTGTCCCCACATTATTTCACTAGTCGTATAACTGGAGCGCGCCTGGGTCGTCTGACCCGTGGACTCTATCGTTCCCTCCAAAATAACCACAATCTCGAACCTCTCCTGCAACACGTCGGCGGCGGACACTCCGTAGAACGGACTGTCGGCATTTATTTTATGCACCATCGTTATCGGCCAAATGAAGAACAAGTTACTGTCACAGCCATCTGCGTTTAGCTCTAGTTCAGTCTGGTAATGAGACAGCACTTCACCTTCCTTAGTGGTTCTAGATCGTATCAACTGAGCCCGCACACTGGCTCCTATAATATGCGACTTCCTCAAGTCGCCCACTCTGAACATCAAGCTCAGCTCGCCGTCTCTCTGGCACACGACGGCGTACTTGGAGAACAGAAGCGTCTGCGTCCTGTGCTTGGGGCGCGTCATCTTAGCGAACACTATGCCGACCATGAAGGCTTGGATCATCACACCCACAATACTTTGTAAACACATAATAAATATCGCTTCGGGGCATTCCTCCGTCGTCGTACGTGAACCGTAACCGATGGTGTGTTGCGTCTCAATACTGAACAGGAAGCACGATGTGAAGTCGTAAATGTTGAACACGCACGGCTTCCAGTTAGATGCTTCTTGCATGGGTGGCAGATGGTCCAACTCTAAGTCTCCGTGTGTGAATGATATTAGCCACCAGATCAATGCGAATCCCAGCCAGGATAGGATGAAGGAGAGTGTAAATACTAGCAGTGTCCATCTCCATTGTGCGTCCACGAGGGTCGTGAACATATCCTGAAGAAATCTCAGCCGCCGCTGCGAGATCTTAGACTTGAGAATGTTGCACTCTCCATTTTTGAGAATGGCTCGTCGCCTCGTCCTCCGTGTTGCACCATGTCTGTGAGATCGGCTCCTGAAACCAAACACGATCACATTAATATGTTTATTTACGTTACACTTCAATGAGTTTAGTTATCTAACTACCCGCTACAGTTCTGGAAGTGTGAATGTCTAGTTCACGCTTGCATCGCCACTGTGCTACGGCGACCTTCATCAATGTTAATACCGGTAATATACTTCCACTAACAGAGAGAATAGGCTTTCTAATTAACATAAACGTTTCTAATAATCACGACATCTCACAAAGGGAGGACATAAAGACGCATAAAACAGACAAAAGCAACACAGTACGGGATGGTATCTGTCGGAGACGGCACGGGGTGCTGGACGTCGACGAACCTCTTGCTGCCTGTGGTGGGGTAGTAGACGCCGGGCGAGAGGTTGCCGTTGGCTGGCACTGGCTTCACTTTGAGCCACTCGTCGGGCAGCAGCTGCGACTCCTCGCGGCAGGTGGGGGACTCCGGGTCGACGTGCATGGCTGGCTCGTGCGCTCGACTCACTGGCAGCGGACTGTCTGCGCCACCATCCCTCAGTGGGCAGCCTCCTGAAGCATCGCGCGCGATAATGTCTCGGTCACGACTGACTCTCTCGTGCCCGCCCGCACAAACGACGCGCTAAACGTTGTATAATTGTATCGCGAGATTCTATATCGGAAATTATCAGCTCGCTACGGAAAACAAATTTTAGTTAGTGCCTGCGTTGACGTTATCAGACCTACAGGGTGATATCTCCAAGAAATTGCTACTAGTCTGAGTAAAACGGAAACAACTCGTTACAGTATATTAAAATAATGAATTTGAAATTGGTGGAGTTGTTTCGACTGTCACAGTTTCAGTAACTCTGATATCTAGAACATCATTATCACTGTATTTCCTTTTATATAGTGTGACAGTTTATGATATAAGATTACGAGATTGTGACATGAAATAATGAGATCCAAACAGAGCGCAAGACGGTGGTTATTAGCGTCATTAGAGATGCGCAGGCGACAAGTTAATATTTACTGTTAATAATAATTATTTATGTCCATTTGTTCATCACTCGCGTGCATGGTCACCACAGTATTTAATGCTTTAGTTCAATATTTTCGATCGGTTCTTGGTGAAAATAACAAGTCCTTTATGCATTGGTTACAATTATCTGTTGAATTACTTTTTTTCTAGACTAATAAAGATAAATTATTGCATCGTTGGGCGACTAAGGGCGAATTGTGGATTTTTGCATCCTTTATTTCTCTAGTAATAACCACGGAGTTTGGATTTGTGCCCGGTTGATGGCAATAGGCACGCCCCCTATTACATGGAGCTTAAAACATAACTGGAAAAACGTAGGTGTACTATTAGGCACACCTCTGCCTAACCCTTCGTCGGTTAAATAGGCGAATGTTGTACTCATTATCGAACTGCATATCAAACGGTTCTAAACCCATTAACACCATTGCCTCTTTGAAATTGTTGGGGACTAAGACAAATTTTGAAAGGTAATTTTGTACTAAACAATAAATAGCCGGCAATATCTTTCATTTAATCAGGAGTTTACGACTGTGACCCAGTTCACATATCGGTCAAAGGATTTAGATTGTCATTTCAATGGCCTTTCAAGTGTTTCTGCATCAAAATTGTGATAAAAATTGAATATAATTATGCCAAATCCTAAACTCCCAACAAAAGAAATATCTAAATACCTCCAAAGAAAGAACTAAATAATAGTACATTTTGATACAAGTGCGGAATGTTTGTTATTGCATTCGAGGCGGATTGATAGCCCGAGCCGTACGGCGAGGGTGTTCATGGGGTCAAGAAATGCAATAACAAATTCCCACGTGTATGAAACGACGTTCTTCAATACACTTTGGAAGAAATTAACTAATAACGATACTTAAGTATTTTTGTCATCAATTTTTAGGATACTACGATTTCATTTGCTTTTTTTCCGCGGTTTGATTTCGCCCGATTGAAGAAGAAGCAAAGGTATGAAGCCGCTAAACAGCCTCATAGGAAAAATATAAAATTCAAATATTTTTTAATTAAGAACACAAATAAATGTTTACTTGTTTAAAAAAGTAAACAATTGTTTAAAATAATAATGTTTATTTATAGTATTGTAGAAATTAAAAAAAAAAACACTGTGGACTCTATAGTCGGTGGCGATTTTTTTTTTAATTTCCTATGTTTTAATCGATTTGGAAATAATATAAGGTACCTATAGTTTATCTGTGGTAATTTTTTTTTCCCGCAATTGGTTGCGGAAAAATAAGATTACCGCACATGTGCGAAATATGTTGCATTTCGAAGCTAATCGTAGTGCAATAAGAGCTAGTTTTCGAGGAACTGTATTGAAAAATAATTTCCTTTTAAAACTTGTCCCTTTGTCCAATATTGACTTCGATACTGTGTAAGAGAGAAACACCCACTGAAACTTTGTGCAAAAAAGAAAAGGAAATAATTGGTTCCCGTAAATTGAACTTGGTATAGTAAGGTGGTGCATGTTGTGCTTTTGATTCACGTAAAGTTCATAGGCTCATACTTTTAGAGTTACCATGGAGTTTCTTGCCCATTCTTCTCCATAGAAGCTAGCTGGGATAGCTTTGGAATGGGCATCTACAGTACTTTCACAAGTTGTAATGTAGGTAAGTTGAAGCGCCTGTTATGGTTAAATTGATATACATATTTTGAGTTTGAATTAGGGGCTCATAATTTAGGAATGGAATCGTAAATATCTATTATATTTCTACAAAACTCATGAAACATAAAATTCGTGGTACATGTTTGCTAGTGTTTTGCTTTTATCTAACTTCCCTATATAGATTGCAATCAAAATTCAAATAATAATTCTGATTAAATGATATCTCGTATTGTCATGAAGCAATGTAATCTAATTCTAATAAACAGTACTTATAATATCTTTCGATAATTTATTAAATTGACATAAAAATTTCGTGTAAGTAAACAAACCTCAATATCCGGTAAGAAAAGGCTGTATATTAAATCTGTTTATTAAAACTACGCATAAGGATTCATGACCCAGACGCACTGGATTCGCGTCATGTATAACCACCCATTACCTCTCTCAGAGAGGACGCCTGATTCCCAGCAGTGGGAACATTATGGACCCCTTTATATTTACTGAGCTTGAAGAACAAAAACCCTGCTCTTAATTGTTCAAAAACAAATTAATGTATTGTTAAGCAATATTATTATTTACTCCGATCTAACAAGATGCAGTATTTTACATGGAGTGACTGCCTTTTTAAGCAATAATACCATTTAAAACTACGATATTACCCCTAAGATAGACCCCGTCTCGTACAGTCGTACCCCGTAGCATCCGTTCGTGCTACGGTGCCTAAAGCGCTACGAACCTACGCTGTGGCCGCTACGCTTCATATATTATTTGGTTACGAGTACCAACAATGTAATTTAGTAATTAAGTATATCCAGATAATCGTAAACATTTTAATATTACTTTAAATAATTTTCAGGAAAACAGCGTTATTTGCAGGAAAAATATGTAAATATGTAATTATTCTTTATCGCGTGGTGAGTGCCTAACCTGGTGTCAGAAGTTTTTGCCGCCCAGGACGTCTGACGGACGTCCGTCTTGGGTTTACATACCGTCGAGAAATATCTCTCATCATGCTGGCTTTCTCACGATGTTGTGCTTTACCGAAGCAACTGATAGGTAATTAAACAATACGCACATGAATCCCTAAAAACAGAGAAGCGTGTCTTGGGTTCGAACTCGAGCGCTGTGACTTGTCAGACCGACAGTCACACCACTAGGCTATCACTGCACGGCTTAATGAAGTACGTAGATAAAAGTTAAAATGTACACGAACGACGGAATCAATATTGAAACATCCTGTGTTTAAAAATAAGATGGCGCCCACCCCAGCCTTTTCATTAACTAATTTGACAGCGTGCGAATTGTTAGATGCTAATGCGCATCTTTTCCCAACACTAATTGGTTGTTCTCGATCATTTCTCGATTCAAGGCCAAGGAGTTGATAAGTACCTAATGATTAAAAAGCTTGTCATAAGTGGAGTAGATGTTTTATAATTTTTTACTTGTACCGATTTTATGCCATTATGAGTTTCGTTCACCTCTGTTGCTAACTGTACTTAAACTGGTACCTAATCATGTTCAGGTATAATACTCGATAAAATATCAGGCTATTGCGCAAATACTGCACTCTGATAATTTCAAAAGATTAACTTAGTGAGAATGTTACTAGATTTCTCAGTATTCCTAAAATGTTTACCGGTACCTATATGTTTACTTCGTAGAAACTAGAAACTTTGATAAATTTTGACAAGTTTTATTCAATAACAAAAAAAAACACTCTCCACATTTTCCAACCAACCCAACCCTTACGTGAAAACCCAGCCCACATTATGTCACCAGATCTAAATCCACAAATTAATCGTAATTATCATATTTTGAATACAAATCTGCACAACACCATCACTGATGGCTGCTTATTTACGTGATTTTAAGTAGAATTAATTCACACCCCGCCTCCGTGTAAACATATATCCCCACGACATTATTGACTTGTAAATAACACGACAAAATTAATCGTGATACAAAAATAAACACTTGTGTAGGTGACATTTGGTTATTTTTCCGTAAGCTTGTGGTGTCGTTGCTAGCAAGGCGCCACTCCTCCATAATTTAATTATCGGTGTTAATTTCGGATTCTACGTCGTAGGAGCGTGACAGTAAAGTAAAGCAAATGTTGAATGTATACAAATTAGATACTGTCATACTCCACAATAGCTACGTTTTAAGTATTTTCAGAAAAAATCGCTTAGAAGTATTCAGATCTTACAGGCAGAGACGTTTTTTCCATTGGCAAGAGCCCTAAAAACCTAACCCTTTCAAGGCGGGATGCTAAACAGCGTGATTTCTTCTTCCATACTTCTCTATTACTCGTCATCTCAGCAGCCACCTACTCTCTCTCGTCTTCTACTCTTAAAGACATCTAAAATAATAATAATAACACACACACACACACACACAACACACACACATAACACACACACACACACACTAGTCTCACTTGGATGCGATGACTATTTTTCCAAAACAAAAACTTCGGAAACAACGTTCCAGTACATTTCCTAAACCGGTTACGATCTCAATTCCAGATGACAACGATCTAAATTGCCTGGAAGTGTCGCGTGCTATCAAAAAGATTGGCGAACACCCCTGCTGCTAGTTGCCACTTCAGCTGAGTACGAACGATCATGCACTTGAATGTCTTGAATATGTTAGCGCGTGTCATGCATGAGGTGTTAGGGTCATTACTTTATTTGATGTTACTTCGCTGTATTGTTTTATTTTTATGGGTTTTCTCCATAGATCTTATTGGGGTCGCTAGATCATGTCTTTGTAATTCTGTAGTTATCATAACATCACAACTGTAATTAAAAGGGTTAGGTATACCTAATAGACACCCACATTCCTTCAGTTACGTTTAAGTCCTATGTAGTAGTAGGGGGCGAGTCTGTGGTCATCGACCGGGCACAAATGCAGACTCCGTGACTGCTAAATTCTTGATTGAAAAACCCAATAACATTTTGCCCGACCTGGGAATACAAGCAAAGACAGCACAGCACCCTTAGATCTACCATTAGCCAAATAAACACAATTTTCTTTCTTTCTTTCTTTCTAGTCCGGTATCTTCTATCCGGTATTTGACTGAAATACCGTTGTTTATTACCCATCTACAAAAGTTACAAAAAGGATCTGGCCAAATTCATAGATTCGTTCTTTCTTCTTACTTCGATCATGGTATTCTTCTGAGCAATAGGTAGCCCTAAATGCACTCAAACAACTAAACAATGTATGTGATTGGTCGCACGAGGCTCGCACCTGTTATAGTATCACTGGTGCTAAACGTCGTCCGGGACTCAGCACCTACGCGATTTTTTCTGGTATAAAAGTACCCTATTATGGATAATTACATGACGTAGGTAGCATCATGCCTGTAATCCCCGAAGGGTAAGGCAAAAGTGTACCTACCTCATGACTAATTGTCGATATAATTGAGTAATATAATAAGTATCCCCAAAACGGCTGGTTTTTTTTTTACTGAAACAAAATGCACTTGCATTTTCCCATAGCACGTTGAGTGGTTGAGTTCCTAAGTGTGAGTGCCAAAAGTATTTAAGTTCCCTTTAAAAGTGAAAACAGCTGACCACACAAAATATTTGTTTGGATATTTGCTTCAGCAGAAAAGTGACCGGGGGGCTATACTTATCCCGGAATTAAACGATTAGCCGGGCTTAGTCTGCCATATACTACGTACTTTATTATTTAATAACTCGGTACATTTTTCTCTATTTACTTACACTCTACGGTTATTACAGTAATCTGTTACTGCAAACTTGTAAATCTTATTATTTAAGACGAGATTTTAATGTTTTGATGTGACGTACCTATGTAGGCAAATAAAAGCGAATTTAGTTCGCTTATTTGTACAGATTTATTTAGATATCTTTATTTGTTGTACTTTAAAATCTTAAATTCATCGTAGTATGTTCATCCATTAATTTTAGGTGTATGGGGTAGAGATGGACAGACAATCAACTGTAACTTATGAGACCAGTTAAACATTTATGATGGATTGCCAACGGTCATACACATGTATTTCATGCTCAAAACAAGTAAAGTCGTTTCATTACTACGAGAGTATGAAGTATGAGACCAGTTAAACATTTATGATGGATTGCCAACGGTCATACACATGTAGTTCATGCTCAAAACAAGTAAAGTTGTTTCATTACTACGAGAGTATGAAGTATGTAGTGCAATAAAAGAAATGCGGTTTCGGGTCACGAAACCTGGACGCCCAATACCAGAACCGAGACCTCTTGATACCAGAAGGAACACCATAGGATCATAGGAGGTAGGATGCCATACTTCCTCTCTGTTCCTCACATACGGATAGAAAAAAGCAGGATTTCCCCACAATTAACTATGTCAACATTCTTCTCAGCACACATCAGACCACACCCATAGCTGTGTCAGAAGTTTGAACAAAGATTAACTTAAAAAGAATTAACAAAATCCTTTATGTTAATTGCTGTTTTATTTTATGTTTATTAGTTTGTTCAACAGTGTTAATTATGAGCTTAGATTAAATAATGGTGTAACGTCTGTTGTGTTTTGTAAGATTTATTATAGTATATTCGACAGCTGGATGTCATTCGAGTCGTAATATTTGGGAGGAACCATCGTGCTACTTTTGATTTTACGAGGTTTCTAAGTTAATTCACTGGGCAGTATCGAATAAATAATATTACGGTGTATTCCAGCTATCCCAACTGGGGTTGACAGCTGGAATTAATTAACACAAATACGACTATCCATCTGAATATCCTAATACAGTGTAGCCATTGCTTAAGCTTTTTCCGGGTAAAATATACAATTGTAATGGCGGGGGAACAATGTCCCTCGACTTTGTTAGGAGCATTTTTAGCCCGTTAGACGACAACACCCACCTTCGACACTTCCTAGTGTTTTAACTGGCAAGTGGCAACAAAAACTCCCCAGCAACCAAGGGCGGATCCAGGATTTTTTTCTGGAGGGGGCATGGTGTCTAGTCAACAAGTGCTTTTTTCAATTTTTTTTTCTCCGCTTCCGATAAATATAAACGAGGAACACGCTATTCCGAACTGAGTGACAGTTCGGAATAGCGTGTAGGTATTTTTTGAAAAAATTCAAGAACCGCGCGCAAAAATTGCAAAAGTTATAAACAATTAACTGAAACAAACAAACATGGGGTTTTGTCTTTGTTTTCTGCAAATATATCTAAAATTGTTTGACATTTTGTAAATTTGAAAAAAGATTCGAAAAGAGAAGGAAATTCGTCTTCACGTGCCTGGGTGCATCTCATCTCGGTGATCAGCCCTTGCCAGCATCACGTATATCTGTTAGCTTAGAAGAACCAGATTTAATACAATCGGCAACGAACAGTCTATTACATTGCTATTAGACAGTTCGCATACTAGTAATAAAACACCTACTATGCAACAAAACTGGAAAACTGTTTTTTTAACTCAAAACAGGCTTTTTTTAGTAAGTTACGATGACTATGAAACTGTTTTGTTGCAAGTGTGAGCTCCGTCATCGACATTGTTTTAGAGCGATAGTCTCTCTAACAGACAGTCTTCAATTAGTCTGCGTACAGTTAGAAGTGCGTCAATCTTTGTTTACTATCAGTATAATGTCCCGTGATATCATCATCTGCTAAGTATCTAACCGTGCATGTGCAAAGCGTGTTGGCTTCTGTCTCAATGACATTGAGAAGAAAGCATCTATGAATGATACCATAGTTACGGTACCTTTCATAGATGTTTGCATGGTGACGCAAATGAGTTCAACCACCATGCTATATCATTTGACCTCTAGTTAATGTTCCGTTTTACAGTAATTCAGCGATAAGGTATGGTTACTAACTACTAATAAGTACCATTTGTTTAGAATGTGCGCATTATTATCATTATTTTCTAAATGTAACTAGGGATCGACACAAAAATTAAAATTTGTTTGCAAATCAGAACAACAAGTTGATGATTCCAAGACGACGCGACGGCAATGATGCATAAGACGTTTTTTCTTCCATCCTTGTCAGTCTATCATTTTTCTTTCATGTCAGTTGATGCTACGGAACCATAGGATAATTAATTTCGTATAAAATTGTCGATACAAATAACATAAAACTATGTTTCGCATTATCTGCTTAAGGTTGATTAAACGTTAATTATTGAGGTGCAACACCCTTTCGCAAAACAAACAGAGAGAATTGATATGAAGTTGAACGGTCTATATTTTTCTTCCTATTGTTATGACAAAAGTTCTGGAGTGGCAACCTCGAACCGGAAGACGTTGCGTTGGAAATTCTTCCATAAGGTGAACAGATGACCTGGTGAAGGTTGGAGGGATCCGCTGGATGCGAGACGCGTGGGACCGGTAAATGTGTTGACACCTAGTGCAGCAATGGACGTCTTTCGGCTGTAATTATGAATGTTGATGAGGATGATGATTCTTATGATTGTATTGCTGCTATTATTAACTAAAATACTATCTACTAGTTCAGCAGTGGAAAGGTTTGTAGCCGTCATTAATCAAGATTATCTAGACACATATCAGTGTTTGCAGATTTCACTGGATTTTAGAAGATTAACTGATCAACCGTAGGCTTTTCGCTGTCTACGGCTTTATGCGGAAACCTTGGACGCGATGAAAGTGACCGAAAATACGCAAATACTTTGAAATTGTATTTAATAATATTTTTAACCATAGCCATGTTTTGTTTCGTGCAATAGCATCGTCATACTTTCATTTTCATTTATATTAAAAACTTTTTACGGGGTAACGTTAATAAACATAGTAGCACTGGCCGGATTGCGTCAAAACATTTTTGAAACGTCATTAACTATTTTTTCTTAATTGTTTTTTTTTTCCAAAATAGTTGGCTTTACATTTTTGGCCACACCCGGCCAGTACCTACCTACTTATAACTTCGTAAGCAAAACTTTTTACTTGCGTTATTGTGTTGAATTTGATTTGTTATCTGTGTTTGTAAAAATAAAAATGTGGTCTCCCACTTTTCCACTTGAGAAAAACCAAATATCTACGTATGTTAGGTATGCTTTGAAACACAGGTGGGTTTATGCCGATAAAGAAATAACAATAAGTAGGTAAGACCTGTGATAAAGTAAATTCACTTTATTAATTACTTAATCCTATTTTGAATTAGAAAATATTTATGGTAGTTATTACAAAAATATATTATGTGTCGTCATTCTCCTGTCATTAACAATTTATTTAGGGGTGGGCGACGTGTGTTTTGCCATACTGCCTTAGATACATTCATACTCATACTTGCAATGTTTTGTCTTAAAGTAAAATTTTTTTAACTAAGGAAAATTATCAAATGTCTCCTCTCGCTCTGGGCGGAGCGTAAGGGAGTATCAGACTCTTATATTGTACTGAGTCTGGTTCTTCTAACATAACAGACAGAATCAGATGTGTTGCTGGAGAGTTTGTTCTACCACTTCTTTTTTTCAGCTAAAACACTAGGAAGTGTCGAAGGGTGGGGTTTTGGGTGTCTTTAGTAAATAAATTTTGACGTTCGAAAAGTGCTGATTATCAGCCTAGTTTGAATAAATGACTTTTGATTTTGAGCTTACTGACTAAAACCCATCCATGTTCCTTCTTATGCCCTTTGCGTTCCAGGACCGCGGTAACTCTTTCGAGCATTCCCCAACCCTGGCAGGCACCGGCCCTAGTGGGCCTATCCATTGGGCTGACTATTCTTTGAGACGCGCGTGGAACACAATGCGCCGCCGCCCCGGGCCTGGTTCTGAGCGTACGGCGAGCCACAACATTAAGACCCTTGCATACCTACTCAAAAATTCGAACGTTTAAACTTCTTGTCTTGCAGACACCAAATCAGTACATACGTATGTAATTACTTTATTATTTGCTGCTACAATTTCCTTGCTTTATGTAATAAAACCTACCGTTCTACTTTTTATTTATATATCTGACTTGTAACACACGATAATAGTTTATTGCACTTTATACGATCAAGTGGTGGTTGACTTAATACGTACGTCGTATTAATTTAGATATCGATAGACGCCTGTGTACTTTATTTTCTCGTAATGTATTAGAATCATATTCATAGACAATGAGGCATTTCTATTGTTATGTCATTTTCATTTGCCGGATCGGATAAGCTGTCAAATCAATGGCATCAATCCAGAAATAAAAATAAAGACCAGTGCTATGTTATAGACATAGACAGTGATGCAGGATCTGATGTCAAATAAAATAGCCTTTAAACTTATTTTGTATCACATTAACCTTTATTTTCTTTGTCGTAAGGTCTACTTCAGAGGTTACGTGAAAGAACTATACTTATTATCCATTCATGATAATTAAGTTTTATTTAAGTTCTTAAGTATAAGTAAGTAAAAAAAATGAAATCCATAACATAACAATGTGGAAAGCTGACGGTACCTTGTCAATACATATATGAAAACATTATGTATGTTCGGAAAAATAAAAAAAAAGGGGTAATAAGTTTAAAATTATTAAAAATATTTTTATTATATGATGTAACTAAAAATTTATGCTTTTCGCAATTTTTCCTTTATCTGTGTTATAAGACGTTGCTTCGTACCAAATTTCAAGATTCTGAGTTCACGGGAAGTACCCTGTAGGTTTTGATTCCCTTGCGAGTAGTGGCGAGTTTCAAAATATGCGGTTTTAATTCCTGTTTCTTTTGATTGCGTTGACATAGAAGTTTGATTTTGTTACAGCTTAAAGGTATTATAGATTTGAGTATTTGATATGAATTTCAATATAATACCACTACGCGTTCATGAGGAAAGGGGTAGTAAGTTTAAAATTATTAAAAATATTTTTATTATATGATATAACTAAAAATGTATACTTTTCGCAATTTTTCCTATATCTCTGCTATAAGACGTTGCTTCATACCAAATTTCAAGATTCTGAGTTCACGGGAAGTACCCTGTAGGTTTTGATTCCCTTGCGAGTGTCGAAAATTTGCGACATAAACGGGAGTATCTTTTGATCGCGTTGACTTAGAAGTTTGATTTTTTCACAGCTCCAAGAGACCATAGACTTGAGTATTTGATATGAATTTCAGCTTGATACCTCCACGCGTTCCTGAGAAAAAAGGTCTTGACAGACAGACAGACGGACAACAAAGTGATCCTATAAGGGTTCCGTTTTTACCTTTTGAGGTACGGAACCCTAAAAATTGATAGATAGTATTCTTGGAAAAGGTGCGCGCGCGTCCACAGATAAGTATTGATTGAGATTACTGGTGATTCGTGTATTTACGCGGCAAAATCAATAGCTACCAATTGCAAATGTCGAGTAATTTGTCAAAATCAATATAAATTGACATTATCTTGTTATTCGACAATGGATTATGTACATTCATAATCCATGTGTGTGAGATAATTGTTGGAGAAACATTCTGGGTCTATTGTCTCGAATTATTGCTTGATTATTCTCTGATTTTGATGTTAAAAAACTTGCCGCTTTGCTAAAAATCGCGAAAAACCCATTTTTGTGACATTTGACCCCGAGTAATTTTTTTTCCAGGTGTCGGATCGATGAGGACTTTTCACATAAGAATAGTCTGCTTGCACTAGGGGCTTGCCGCATTGTTGGCCTCTAGACACGCCACTGCCACCTACCTAGATCGTTTAGTTTAGCGTTTACTTAATGGAATGTAGGTAAATAAATACAACAATAATTATTATATGGCAACACATAACAGTAAGATTAAGATCGTCTTGTTTTCACTGTGTATCAATTCAAGTTCATAAAGTATTGCAATACTAAGCAGAGCTAATCAGTAATCAATCACACTCAGTTCGAATCTTTCAAATCTTAAAAAATAATGAAATAACTGTAAACGTAGAAAATGATTGTTAGATCTAGATATTAGAAAGACAACTTGAGTTACTTACTTGCAATTGTAAACCTCAGCTTGCTTGCTACACAGTTTTTGCAAGTAGCTACCGAATAAGGGCTTTCTGACATTTCTTTCGAAAGCATTGTCGCATATATACGCATGCCAAAGAACCTTTTTCGAGACCTTATTTCCGACATCCTTTGTGGCATTAAAAGGTAGAGACCATTGTTTTAGTGTTTAGTAAGAGTAGATAAAACAAATAAACGATGAATATACTGTGTTAAGGGTAATATGGTTAAAAGGAGGTCACTGCTGAGATCACGAGTACCTATTATAGAAGTACGAAGGAAGACGTGCTGCACCAACCCCAAATAAATTGGGAAAAAGTTAGGAGAATGACATATTATATGTATGTTACGAACTGTTTCGTGCCTTTCCATGCAGGGTTGGTTCCGCTGCCTGTATTTCACATGGGTGATTTTTGTGTTACCATTTCCTGAATAATGAACAAATGGGACACTTTATTTTCAGCAAACAACGGGCAATTAGCAAAGACTGAAGGTATTAACTCAAAATTGATAAACGTAAGAATGATAATGGTGACAAATAAGTCAAGTACAGACGCCAGTACATTAAGCTACTACTATCTGTCAAACTTTTAATAGATTTACAACGGGAGTGATATGAAGATTCGAATGACGTTAGTCCAACGCACGCTATTTTGAAAAAGTTTACGAGTGGTACACCAGTTCAAAAACACATTTCGAATGACGTCGAAGAAGCTGTCACTAAATATTTCGAAGAATATAACGTTCTGGGCCAGTTAAAATCACACATATCAGATGAAAAAGTCATAATATCACGAATGCAACCCTTGTTTCCACCTAGTTTCTGATCCGTTCAAAGAAATAATAATTTACGTCTTCCCTGAACTCAAAACAGCGTGGGAACTCGACATCGGCGATGGAATTGTTTAATGGGCAATTCAAAACTTGGGTTGTACGGCTGTATTCAAAAACTCATTGACGAACAGAATACAACCACCCACAAAATTGAAAGAATTTCAGCAAATATCCCACAGACACCACCAGCAAAAAAAAAATGAAAATGAAAGCAAATGCTATCGCAGTGATATTGAAAAAGAAAAACACAATGTCCAATATTGAATTAATAAGAGTTGTAGCATTAAATACTTGTCTATATTGAATCTACCATTTTGTCATCAAAAATGATATGACAGTGTTGTTACTTTTTGTAATGAGTACCACCTATAATTTTGATTTGTTGTCTGTTGATTACTATACTTATGGAATTTAAAAAGTTAACTTAAAATAATGTTTCTCATTGCTCTTGTTAAACCGACTAGGTAATAAGGTACATAGGTAAGGCTTTATCGGGGTGCGAGTTCGATTCCCAGACAAATTCAGATTGGAATATGCTATTCGCAAAAGTGCATTTCGATATCAAGACTTTCGAACTAGCGTACCATTCAAACAGTTTTTCGAATCAGTGTGTTCGCGACGATGTCATTCGAAATAGTCGTTCTCGACTCAATGTGCTTTCGAACTGGCGTACAACTCGTAAAGTTTTCCGAAATAGCGTGCGTCGCAATATCGTCATTCGAATCTTCATGTCAGTCCCATTTTCAACTTTATCCCTAAAGTATTAGGTTCAAGTTAGATTAAGAAAATGTGACAGTTTCGGGTAGCTTGGTATACTGGCGTCTGTAGAAGCTTGACTTATATATATTTTTACAGTTCTACGAGTCATGCCTTAGATGAATCCTTCAAGGTAGCCCGCGAAATTCGATTTATTTTACGTTTTTTTGCAATTTGTCGATCAATGCCAGGTTGTATATTAAATAAAATAGGATACGCGACAGTACCAAATGTGACTTTACTGATTATTAATGATTAAAATCACCAATACAACCCTCTCAGTTCATATTACTTCCTTGAATGCCTTTTTAATCAAATAGTCGAATTTCGCCGGCTACCTTAAGAAATATTGTCTAGTCTTCTAATGATTACTAATGATTTTCATTTGCTTTGAGTCACTTAAATTTACCTTAGTCGGAGAGTAGGGATGACGGTTAACCACTTATCAGTTGAACCGGATATTGCGTCATCAGGTAAATTATTTACTGTTTTCCATGAACTTTGAGTAAGTATTTAGAAAACCCTAAAAAGCCTAGCAATGGAAAACCTATAAAAGTTATTTGAGTATGGAGTTCTATATGGAAAATCTTTATTTAATTAATTACACAGTATCACATCAAAAGTAAGTAAACAAACTTTAGAGTTTAAATGATGCTTATAACTTTGCCCTGCGCTCTTTAAAAAAATTAACAGTGCCTACATTTTCTACCAAGGGTGCGGGCTAGTTATCTTTTCATGGGCGAGTCCGACATTTTTCACGGACATTAGAACCGATAGGCATACACTACTACTATCTACGAAATTCCGTTCTTAAACGACAGTAACATACCTGATAGAGATTATAATTTTTAGAAAAAAACAACACTTATCAAATACACTTAAATGAACTAATCACTGTTTACGTCGCCGACGCATTTTACATTTCAAATATCACCGCACAGACACCATGTTACAAAACACTGAAAGTACATTTATTTTTCAAGTAAATTATTAAAATATTAAATAATTATAGTAGGACACAAAGCAGTCGCAAATACACACGCGAATAACTCATTGTACAAAACTATTTCGATAAGTCAACGTATTATCTTTACGATTAGATATCGGCAACTCAAGGATTGATTCACGGTACACAATTTGTGGACAAACAGCTGAGTTAACGGCCTGATAATAATTGCAATTAATGACAATATAAAATGATTAATGATCGTTTATAAAACCTTTGTTGACCTAAACAACTTAATGTGTAATATTTAACCATCACTTATCCCTTTCGTTAGGAAATTGTTATTAAAGGACACAATCAAGGAACAAGGTGTGATGTTGCCCCACAAACCGATGAGACACTTGATATCGTGTCCTGTCCTGTTATTTGCACATCACAGGACCTAGCAGGTCTACTACTGAAAATGCCAAACTCGTCGCCAAATTTTGGGCGGCGTGAAGTTCGATTATCATTGACACGCTGAGAAGAAGGAACAAGGAAGTCATAAATCTTTGATACATGAAATAAATCTTGAAACTTATCTAATGGTAACAGAATTAAGTTAATCTCAAACGATAATTTACCTGCAAGTATCCTGTCGGTAAACAGTGCTCTGTCCAATCGAGCTGGCATACGTGGGTATTCTGTGAAGACTACTCGAAGGGTATATCTGTGGTGGCCTCAGGAACCCGCTCCCACCCAGCCCGATACCAAGCATAGGGGTGTCAACCACCGAACTGTCGAAAGCGCTCGTTTCATCCGTCTCTTCTTCAACGATCCCTGGTTTATAGAATATTTTGCCTGCAGACAGCCCTGGCTTTGTTTTCCCATCATTTTGTTCATCGTTTCGAGATTGCATTTCATAAGATGAAGCCGCTTCCGTCATTGTTTTGAGTTTAGCAATTGTCACAAAACTGTCCTCACATATTTTCTAATGACTGGCATTTTAGGTAACGCGTCTTCAGACTTCATCGTGGGTTTCGTTTTAATGTGCTGTTGGTTCTTCGACATTTATGGTCGGACCTGGAAAATACATTTAAGTAATTAATTATGATAATGATTCTAAAAGTTCCACAGACATTTTTGGATAATTATATTGTTTTTTTTTTACACAAAATGGGTTTACTCTTGACTTCATTCGTGCCCAGAGGACAGAGATGAGGCCGACAACTGAACGAGCCAGCCCAAAAGAGTTTATTAACTCAAAAATTGGTCAAAGTACACAAGACAAAAGGAGAATTTAATTGGTTTTCATGTGGAATTTACCAAAAAATCTAATCCTGAGCCAACCCTAATTTTATACTTTTACATACCATAGCCATAGTGCATAGTACGTAACAGTTCGAATGATTTAATAGGGAAATCCATATTCAATCCTCATAAAGATCGGTGTCTAAACCTCCCGAGTTCACAAGTGTCATGTCAAATTCAATTAGCGCAGCATCTGCGTTCCTAATTACTAGTTTAATACTCCGAATACTATGATGTAACATGCAAGGCGGTGTGTAACCGAGTCTAGCCGCATTGCATAATTTCATTAAGAGGGAAAAAACTCATTGTTATTTAAAGTTCGGCGCGAATTAGTAATTAATAGAGTTGTGTACTGCCATCTGTTATCGAGTAGCAGTACTTAAAATATGTGTTTTTATTGGAATGTAGTAGCAATTCGAGGACCTCGATTTTAATATAAGCATTTTTGGTTATTTGTAAAAAAAAATATTGTTATCTTTTTATGATCGTCATTTTCTTAACGAGAACATTTTCAAAAGAATATCGCACTTATTCTGATGAGCTGCACTTAACCAAATCACAACCATTACAAAAATCGTTTTCCTGAAAACTGTCGTTACTGGAATGTTTCCATTTATTAGACACGTTTTGTCCTTGGACTCAGGATGTGGTCGATCTTTATACTTTACACTCTAAGTGCTGGTGAGTAGAGTCGGATGTTGCCTCCCACAGGACTTGCACTTATTGCGGAAAACCTCGTAAATAAAATTCCGCGTTTATCACGTTCCTTGTAAGAAGGAAGGCGGAATTGGTGATGATGTTTCTTTTATTAGTTCACGCGGAGTTGTTAGAAACGGGAATGATAAAATGTGAGTTGGAAATCCTTTTTCTATTGAGGATGCTAGCTAACCTGTAATAGGTAGCATTTACCTCTAGAGTTGTTCACAGCAATTCTTTTTCTTAGCGTGTCGATGACAATTTAAATTGAGTCGACCCAAAATTTGGTGATGAGTTTGGCACTTTCAGTAGCCTCCACAGCAATTGACTGTCACCCATCATATCGTATCACTTAGGAACTAGCTGTTAGCAACAAGGAGGTGGCATACACTGTTTCATGCGCTCCTTTATGGGAGGACGCGAGGAATGAGGGGGATCACAAATGATACCAGATGGGGTGGTGTATGTTGTGGGCTACCGACTCAGGGTGATAGTGGGGTTTTAGTCGGTAGGAGTCCAGCATAATTCTACGTAGCAAACGAGGAAAAACTTTGAGAAATCTTTACTAATAACACTAACAGGTAGGTACCTTAAAGACTAATAGTAAGTTTAATGCCACATGATTACAAAGCAGAACTTGTCATTTCCTTGTTTTATTCGACACCATCTACAATATTTTTTTTAGACAGATGCCCTTTACAAAACTGATGAGTCATTCTGAGTTATTTAAAGTTTAAAGTTCGAACGTCCAGGGCAAGACCCGAATCTGACAGTTAGACATACTCGTAAATAACCAATCAAAAGCGGCCAGTTTGTTTCCACACATTCTGCGAAACGTATACCTGTCTATTGATGAAGGTCGGGCTCAATTGCCGGTGTCTGTTCGATAATTAATAAAGTACCCAGGTCGTGGCTTGTTCCATGTGTGTGGTACTTACGCCCTTATCGAACGGTCTTTGAATTTTTAAATGGTTTTGGTTGCTATGTTACTAGATGAAAGGGCTTCATAGAAATTAGGCCCCCTCGGAAATGAATTCTGGAGAGTCTAATCAAGGTTTTCATAGCTTTTACCATATTTGAGACTGTTGCTGACTCGATCAACGAGGATTAATAATTATAAATACCTACTAAAAGAAAATTAGTGGGTATTAATAATTATTAAACCTCGTTAATCGAATGAGGTCCTGGGTTGGTTAGGCAAAGGTGTACACATCAGTACACTCACATTTCGCCATTAATGTTTAAGTCCCATGTAATAGGGGCAAGCCTATTGACATCAATCGGGCACAAATCCAGATTCCCTTGCTGCTACTGAGAAATTCATACATACATAAAAATAACATAACATCACGCCTGTAATCCCCGAAGGGTTAGGCAGAGGTGTACCTAATAGTACACCCACATTTCGCTAGTTATGTTTAAGTCTCATGTAATAGGGGGCAACCCAACTTATATTTTTTTTTTTGCCATCAACCGGGCACAAATCCATACTCCGTGGCTGTTACTGAGAAATTCCTGGTGAAAAAAGGCAATAACACTTTGCCCGACCTGGGAATCAAACCCAGGACCTCAGCAGTCGCGCTTGCAACCACTAGACCAACGTGGCAGTAACTAACTACACACTAAATCATAAAATCCCGTCCTCTAATATTACTAGTATGGCCAGGTTATTATGTAAGGTCTATGTGAAAATACAACCATGTTGAGGTTAATCACGTCGTAAAATCATTGTGAGGTCCCTTGTAATGGCGATGTCAGGTGACTGCAGCAATGTATGACTAGATAGAATTTTGATAAGAACTATGTATGTAGGTAAATGAGTGATATAGTCAATGTAAGAATGAAAGGCTTTAGAGTCACAATAAGGAGGAACTAGACAGGTTCCTTCAGAACTGGAAGGAAGACATGCGGGTTCGTGAGAAATGGAAGTGGTGGAGGGAGGCCTTTGCCCAGGAATAGGACTCAAAAGGCTAGAAAAAAATGGTCCCCATCTCAGCGTAATACTGTTTTTTTTTAGATAAAATCTTTTCGAGATTTTAGACAGAATAACGAACTTTTATTTTTTGACACAGGAACGCTTAGATGTACAGGCATACAAAACATTTAAAAATAAAATCATGTTTGCTCATGCGCCATATCCGTTAAAAACGGTCAACGGACAGCATGCTGTGGCATTTGTTTTGAGTTGATTTTACGATAGATTTCGAGTAAATTGGTTGGTTGGCTTACAAAACAGTTTTTTCTCACAAAATATACCAACATAATCTTTTTATCCCCTTTTATCATTTGCAAAATGTTAGGGTCCAACTATGATCCATTGAAAAATATACATAAGTACCACAAACTTAATCATGTCATCATGAAAGTGAAGAGCAAACTTTCCTCCCCCGTAAGAATTACTGTGTTACATATTCTCACAACGACATTTAACAAGATTGAAGTACTTTTGAGCATTCCGGGAGACTATTCCAACTGAACAGCCATTGTTCATTATAACAACCATTTTTTTACACGACTGCCCCAAAAAAAGAGTGTTATTTACCATAGTCATTTTCATTTTACCTAGGATTTTTTTAAGTTATTGGGGTTCCAAAAGACTAAACTAAGTTTGGAAATGTTATTTCGATTGTCGACTGCTTCTTCTATTACTAAATTGGCGGACAGAGCTGAAGACGAAATGGCCTTTGCCCAGCAGTGGAAAGAAAACACAAAAAATGGGCCTGCTCTCGACCTCGATCACGGTTAAGCTAATATCCCGAATTCCCAGACTTTACACACCCAGTCGTCGTTTAAACACTAGACTATTTTAACCAACATCACGAGGATCCAAAGCATAATGATACATAATAAGTATCACTTAACGATAATAGAGTCCATAATAGCAAAATAGGTTGAACTAAACTACGGATCCTTCACACGGCACGGACGATAAATGCTTGAATTGCATTTCATTGTGCTCTGATTATGAATATTATCTATGTGCTCATTGTGCTAGTTCAGCTGATCTTTTATTTAATTACAGGAAATTATGACAGCTATGACAAGAGAAAGCTTTATAGCTATGATTTATGGAATATTTGGTTCGTTTTGTGGTAAATTGGGGCAACTGTAATGTTTTTATTATGACTGTGGGTTTCTGGACATCAAAATTAGTATAATTACGCTCTTATAGTGGAAGTTGGCAAGAAGGCTGCTAGGTTAAATTTGGGATTGGGTGGGTCACGTCAGCCACATGCACGATGACCGCAGGGCAAACGTCTCCACACGATGGACAAGACGGACGACGCCGCCGAGGCCGGCCTAGGAAGAGGTGGCGTGGCGATTTAGATCCGTATCTTGAGGGCTGATTCGAGGCGGCACGAGAAAAGAGCTCATGGAAGGAATTGGGGAGACCTTTACCCAGCAGTGGGAGAGTTCAAGCTAAATAAAAAATGCTCTTTCTATACCAGAGATATACATTTTCTATCGTGGTAAGCCCGCCTCCATATTGCCAAACCAATGCTACTCCTGAAACAACAACGGAGGCGACCACCAGAAAAGCGCCGAGTAAATTAAGCTCGACGAAGTCCCAAAGATAACTATATAGTCGAAGAACTGGCGGTCACTAGGTTGGTTCATAAAGAAATGCATAAAAATGGCTGTGAAGCGTGTTTAACAGCCAAAGCCTTGATCCCTTAGCTCTGTATGGAAAATCTAGCGTTGAGAAACAAGGGTTACTGTTTGAGGGATAGAGAGAAAGTTATAATGTTATTTCACGGTAGAACTTTATTGATTTAAGGTTTTCTGTATTATAAGTTTGTAACCTAAAGCTTTATTATAAATTAAGGTATAGCTCTGCCTAGTCTCAGCCTGAGGCTAGTAAGACGTCCCGTCGGGGCTGCGGGTTGTTCGCAAGAGATACCGCGGCTAAGAAGGAACATGAGTGGTTTTTAGTCAGTAGAAGTCTGATACTCCCTTTCGCTTATTTGATGATTTTCCACCCGCCAAAATAAAAAAAGTCTAGTAAGACGTTCCTTTATGCATAATAAAATCGCTTCAATAAAATACGTCAAGAAATCCAGTAAATTGTCATCCGACCAGGACCTTTACGTCTAAACACTACTTATAAATGCGCTTGCATCATAATATGGCGGTAAAATCATTCATTCTTCATTTATTTAGCACTCGTCAACTTTAATGTGGGCTGTTTAAGTCTCGGAGTACAGAATTAACCTCATAACAAATTGTAATTTTTAGGTGAAGTAAGGCGCAGGTGCAAGTCCTCTTACTGTATCTAGTATGTTTAAAATTCTACAGAAATACGAGGTTGTGTCATAAATGTATATAACGATAATATGAAATAAACAAACCTTAACGTACGAGTTTAAAACTTTGGTTTATTTGCACAAGACGACGCAAACTTGACGCAGTGTGTGTCAAGATATTTGTATTGTTCCATCGGTTTTTCCTCGTTTGACAGCAAAAATGAATATGTATGAACAAACACCGAAGTTAATTCTCTATAATAGACACAAAACTAATTATGAGTAATTACTTTCAATTATTATTTTATGTTTATTTAAAACGTGGATACAAAAATCTAGATCAGTTTCCCAGTAGTGGTAACGCTGCTAATTATTGATACTTAGAGTTATCTATGACAAAACACCCGCCAATATACCTTACCTACCTACAAAAGCATAATTCTAGGAGATAGGCATTGTCATAGGTCCTTCAATAAACCGGCTAGTAACAAAGTGGCCGATTTGCAGACAGGAAGTCTATATTGGGACAGGAATCTATTAAAGTAATTGACAAACAGATAGCATGAGTTAGCCAATCCCTGATTTGATTAAGCCCTTCTCCAAACATCATAGATAAGAGGTTTTTTATTAATGGTACAGGAAGCCGTTACAATTGTTAAAAAGCCTGGTAACAAATAATATTAATTCATAATGTAAGCACAGGATCTTACAATAGACTTAAAGCAATGGTACGATCTCATTCATGTGCCCTGAAGAAACTGGAGAGCCAAGACACAAAGCCGCCAAAAGTGAAGAGATTTGGAAGAGATCTATAATCAGCATTGGGTCGTCAATGGTTGAAGAAGAAGAGAATTGTACAATTACAAACCTTGTAACCTTGGTCTGTGTAGGGCACAGCAAAAGATGGATGACCAATGAAGGTCAAAAAAATATGGATAGATTGTTTGTGTGGAATGAAACAAATTGGAGAGAACGATTACAAGACGATTGATATAAATAAAGCTGGCTGAGATAATAATGGATGACCTATTCATAATAGGACGATGGAAATGTTGAGACTTTTTTTTTCTTTAATCAAACCTGTTACAAAGTGTGACTCTACAACCAGATCTTCTAGTGCTACCGCACCGGCTAGCGGTTCAGCCCACGAATTAATAAAGACCACGTCACAGTACACATTATATTAACACATAGTATTTCAACTAGGAACAAATGGTTGGAAATCGGCACACGCACGCATGGATACCTATTACTCGAATTCTAAGCATGCTTCAGGTAACACATTACTCATGAGTAAGTTGGGGCTATTGTTTCAATCAAGACAAGTGTTAAAGTTTTATGTGTGTTGTTCAACATAACAAAAAATATAGTTGAAAACCCTTTTAGTGGCTGTACACTCTTGACCGAGAGCTCTCTCTATATCTCTCCAGAGACGTCTCGCAAAATACCGACACAGGATGACAGGACGGAGAACAAGCGAGGAATAGCAAGCTATAGATATTCACACTCTCACACTCGAACTGCCTCGGAATTACTCAGCACTAGTCACCATTAGGCTGCCTGTCCACTGTTGCGGAGAAAAATGCAGATGAGGTAATTTTTGACCAATAGAATTGCATGAAATTGAAACTCCGTTCCGCTTTACTCCTTTAGTGGACATGGGTTTGCTAATTGGATCAAATATATACATTTTAAACGCGGAATGTGAAGCAGATCGGGGAAGAAGGCGGAGAAGCGGAGTTGTCCGTAGCGTCGAATGTTTTAGGCCTAACTCCGCTCCGCTTCAATGGACAAACACAAACCGGATTACTACATCGCTCCGTTTGACTTCCTCGCTCCTCGACAATAGACAGGGAGCTTTTCACAAGCGATTGATTAAAAAAAAGGGTCTAGTCGGTCTACTGATTATCTTTACACTGTGACCACGTGATTCAACGTTGTACGTGCGGCGCGTGCCTGACATCTCACCTACATGCTCCATTTACTTGCGCTAATCATTCGCCGTGTTAATGTCACTGGATTATTTACAAGTTTACTTTTTATCTGTTTGGTGTTTAGGAGTTGTGTTGTGGATAAGAATGTAACCAGTTTTAGTTAAAGAAAGCTGACTATGCTCTAGTAGACCATTGTTTTTAGGGTTCCGTACCTGAAAAGGAAAAAACGAAATGACAGACACACGAGCGATCCTATAAGGGATAGGATCGCTCGTGTGTCTGTCAGTCCGACTATCGCCCCCCCCCCCTTTTTCTCCGAAACTACTCAGCCTAAAATTCTGAAAAAATACAGATATTAGTTAAACTCTTATAGATTACAGGATAACCTATAAGAAGTCTATGGTGCTAAAATAACATGGAAAATCTCTCAATATCTACTACGATGGTACGGAACCCTTTTTTGGGCTGGTGGAAAATCATCAAATAACCCTTCCCGCTTTTGGGCAGACCGAAAGGGAGTGTCAGATTTATACTGACTAAAAACCACCCATGTTCCTTCTTAGCCCTTTCGCCGAGGCCGCGGTATCTCTTTCGAACAACCCGCAGCCACGACGGGAAACAGGCCGAACCCTTAGTTTGGAACTTGGCCGGTTTTATTTATTTGTATAGATTATAATTAATTGAGTCGCGCCTAGTGTCAGTTCAAAATAATTATAGTTGCTTTATATAAGTTTGAACAATATAACAGGTAAATAATTATAAATAAATGTGCAATAGACTTGAAAATTGCAATGCACTCATTCGTAAAAATATCTAGTTAGCTAGCTCAGTGTATGTGCAAGACACAGTTATCCACGAAATGATCACCAATATCTGGTGAAACTTTGCTTTACTTCTATTGTTTTTTTTATTTAAAAAGCTCAACTTATCTTCTTTTCTCCTTCTTCTTTTGCGTGGCGATGATTTCCACAGTTATTTTTATTAAATAAAATTTGTATTCTGAACTTACAATGTCAGCCAAATGCAAAAGCTGTATCGAGCCGAGCACTTGTCAGTAGACCGTAAACACGACGACACATCAAGCTATACATTTCCAGTATAACATGACCGCGCTTTATATGCATTTCCCGTACAATGAGAGGTCCGCAAAACCTGGTTTTGTACATTTTCATTGGTCGCCGAGCGTACATTGTGCATAGTGTACAAATGGCTCTATTTGGAACTAATCTCAATTCGAATATAAATCAAAAGGAATTCGACTTTCTTTTTAGTGATCCTCGTCAACTACGTGGCCTGAATAGGAATCAAGTAATTACAATAGTTATTTGTGCAACAAGAGAGCAAAGTGGGTTTTTGCTGCGAGTGTTGATTTTGAATCCCGAGTAAGCGAAGGATTCTATAGTTGAATCACGAGCGTAGCGAGTGATTCTAAAGTTGAATCCTGAGTGTAGCGAGGGATTCAAAGGCACGAGATGCAAAAAAACTTTGCTCTCGTGTAACACACATTACTTTTCACTTCAGCAGCGAGAACACTTTAGGAGATAAAATAATAAACAGGAATAGATTGAAATAACTATTTATTGTGAATCAAAATAATTAACATTGTAGGTAGAGGTACCAATTCAATAAAATTAGCCTTATGCCCAACTGACATTATTTTTAGAAAAGATACGAGTTTTGCGTATGTTTCAATATGCACGTTATGTTTTGTTTTTAAAGTAGCTTTCAACATTGAGTAAATACTCCACATTGTAGATGATCGCCTCGTCTCGTCTGTGACAAATCTAAAAAAATGATAGCAACACCGTCTCCGAAAAATTACTGCTTGCGCCCTTTGTAAGTCTCCATTCATTGAAGACATGGTATGCTTTCAGATATTTTTCGCGAGATTTTTCAGGCAGGAAACTTAATTCTGCATTTTTTACATTATTCTTCAATTCTTCGGGTGTTAAATAGCAGACTTCGTCACTGGACTCACTCATATTTATTTATTATTATTACTTTATTATCCAAATTTTATTGTACTTTGTGGCTAGCATCAGAGAACAATAAAAAATTGAATCGCGCTTTTTTTTTTTTTAAATTCGTTCTGAAACTACACTCGCGGTATTCTGTCTCAATATTAAAAATTGTTAAAACTATAAATAAATAAGTAGATACCTACATGATAAACTTCATATTTTTTTCTTCAACATTCTTCATCTTGATTTAAATATAAAAAATATAATTCGATTATTCGAAATATAACAATTTTTCATTTCATCACGTGATTTACAATATTACGGTTATCGATTTACAACATCGGTATCCAAACGTTTTATTGTTTGTTTCTTTTTTAGGCCTATTAAATATGGAATTTGAAAATCAAATTTCGAATCGACTTGTTTCTGTCTCTCGCTTTTTTCGTATCGAAGTGAAAGTGACAGAATAAAACGAAGTTGAAATCATTCGAATTTTGTGAGTACACCTGCACAGCTCTCGGTATTAAAAAAAAAATTAAAAAGTTACTTTGTCTCACGCTCGCAGCAAAATCGAATTTTGCTCACTGTCTGTAAACAGCAAAACCTGCTTGTTTGAGGTGCTGAGGTGAAAATTATATTCTACTTACACCTGCGTATGCTGGTGTAAGTTTACGTATTATGTAGGTAGATGTTAGTACAGACATCAGACATGGTATGCCGACATCAAACGAATTGGGATAGGGGCAAGAGAATGATGATGAGGTAGAGACATCAGAAGATGCAAGAAATTATGCACATTGTCAGTATGACTATAAATTAAACTGCAGGAACGAAAAAACTCTATTAAAATCAAAAGCTGAGGATTTGCAAAAGTTATTTGAGCGTAAAAATAAAATAGGAAATCTCCTCAAAACACTCTTAATACTGGATTAAAATGGCATTGTTATCATCATCATCATATCAGCTCGGAATCACTAACTGCTGGGTACAGAGCTTCCTTTTATTCTGCCACATTTCCCGGTTCTGTGCGTCGTAAACTCCCCAGCAATACTGACTATTGGCAGTATCCCGTTTTTTTTTTTGGGTTTTTCAAGTGAAGCATTGTCCGAGCTAAAATACTATCTCTGGTCTAGAATAGGTCGTCAAGAAAGTCGAAACAAATCCGCTTAGTTGTTTATTTTAGCCATATTTCATCAAAGAAGAATTCAAGGAAGTCTAAATCTTAGACCTCCTAAACCAGATGCTACCCGTAAATGCAAACTTGTTGAACAAACACTACTTAGACCCTGGTCCTGATGAAGGTTGCGGGCAAAATCAATATTTCTGTTGAATACATAATGATGCAAATGTCATTAGAACACTAAAACGGTGCCAAATCACAAGTTCACTATTTGTTTGATTATGCTAATCCACTCATCTATGAACCAATCTATAATAATTATCTCATTGATCTCATTCATTAGCACTCGAACTTGACATTATTTGACAGAATGCTTCTTATAGGTTGGGAGCTAGATACTTTTCTTCGAACCTCAAAGGGTGTCCTTATTAAATCGAAAAGAAGTACATCAGCTGTTCAAAACAATGAGCAAGAACGTGACCGTCCGTCAGGCATCAGCTGTTGTCATAGGATAGATCTACTCAATAATTGTACGTTGTTTTAGTATTTGAAATTCAAATGAGTCTCGTATAGTCGCATAGTAATCACGGTAAAACCTGATATTCTGGGCTTTTAATAAAAAATAACTATATTATGCGAAAACCACCTTGAAAATGCGCAACATTTGATCGAATATATATAATTATCCTCTTTGTGTACAATTTTTGTGTGACGTATGTAAACTTGTTTTGCTGTCATCGTTATTTGTTTCGTATAAACAATTAAGTTTAGTTTAAAAACAGTAACTTTATCATATTCATGGTATGTTTAGTTTATGCAGTAGGTAGGTTTAAACCATTTTAGATTTAATACAGATAGTATTAAACGCATCAACTTTATTATCTTCTGGTAGATCAGAAACTAACCTCTAACCATTGCTTCGAACCGTGAAAATGGGAAATTCAGACATGCACTGGCAAACAAAACTAAAGTTCCTACATAATTTACCATTCCTGAACACACTAGTGCCCCAATATCATTCCTTCCAAGTCTAAAAACGCTGTCCCAAAACGTATGTCAACAAAAAGCATAGAGTCTGCGAAACTTACCGCGTTTAAAAACGTCGTGCATTTTCAGAGCTTTTCATTACACTTGCAACTTTCACAAATACTATCACATACGCTGGCAACATCGATATTTTCGGGGTGGGGTTACGCTAGGGTTGTCACTGGTACGGTATGCGTGTGCGCGTCGTACGCCGGGAGAGCGTGAACTGGCCTGCTAGCAGCATGTATACCTCGTTGGTACCTATTCCAATTGTGAACTGCGATTATTTAACTGTCCACGCGTTCGGAAACAATTGACTGCGTTTGCTTTTAGACTATGCAGATAAGATTTTTGCATGTCCAGTTTTTTGTTTTGAGGGAAACTTTTATGGCATTGGGGCGTGGGATGGTCAATGTATGTGGTTTAACGTCCAAGTTTATAATAATAAAGTTTAAGGATAGAATACAATTTCTTAAGGTTTGTTAATTACCATGAGTAGGTACATAAATGCTTTCCGGCTGACCTTCATTTGCATGATTACCAATATTATTCTTAGTTATTGCGCCATTCCACTCAAACAAATCAAACGTCGTAAACCAGTAAACTACCCGCAACTCAAAATGTTTTTTTTCACTTTCTGGCAACAAAGTGGCCGTTCAGCCGTTACAGAAATTCTGGGAGTGTCAAGTTTTCCAAGCAAATTTGTATGTGCCTAATAAGGTGACCTGACCAAAGCACACGTTCTTAAGACACTGGTCCAGGAACTGTGGTCAAGAGACCGCTATAAACTAGACCAGTAGTTCTACCTTCTAACTAAGCAAACTGCTTTTCTTTGTGCCAAGAATAGTAGCAGCCACACGAAATTGACACACGCCCCCGAATATTGTGCAAGACACACCTATTTCCTATTGTTATCCGACATTCTTCGACAACGACACGTCTCATTTGTTGTCTGTCATACAAAAACCAGCATAACTCTACCTGTAATTTTCCGATAATACGTTGCTACCCATTTAACTTTCGAAAGGTCTTATTGAAATGGTTTTGTATTTTTTTTCGTAATTGTAACATCAAAGATGGATGTACTGCAGTTTGTAAGTAGCAGATGAAAAATGTTGATAATTTGTTTCGATGTCCATTCTGGTTTTAATTGCGAAATTCACATGTTTGTGGGACTTATTAAGCTGTCAATTAGTAGGTACTTTAACAGTCAGTTAAATTGAGATTTATTTCTTTTCACCTTTCCATCGGTTTCGAAGGACTCAACCCGAGGCTATTTATTTTGACAGTTCTACAACAGTAGTTGCGTTTTTTTGTACAGCTACACCGACTGTACCAGCTGACTGGCTGTATTTGTGATTACTAGTTTAATTTGTAGAGATAGCTTGCGCGGTGATACCTTTATCTTTTCTTGGGTAAGTAACCTAGTTTATGAGAAATTAACTGTAAGCTTAAAATGTATTTCTAAATAAATGAAATACCTTCTATTTTAGTACATACATGGTATTTTTTCTTTTCCTATGATGATAGGATAATGAAAAAAAAAACATAATAACACAATCTATCTATATATGAATAGGTATATAAATATCTTATGACGTAGGTATCCACTAAGAAAGGGTTTTTCAAAATTATACCCCCAAGGGGTGAATCAGCCCGTCGGGGCTGCGGGTAGTTCGTAAGATATACCGCGGCCTCGACATGAAGGGCTAAGAAGGAACATGGGTGGTTTTTAGTCAGTAGAAGTCTGACACTCCCTTTCGCGGCGGGAGGGGTTATTTGATGATTTTCCACCCACCATAAAAAAGGGGGTGAAGCAGGAAATGGAAGTTTGTACGGAACATCGACATGTTTGATATTTCCGTAATCCACGAGGGTGAAGCCGCGGGCAAAAGCTAGTATCATAATAAGACAAGAATTTGGGTAGGATATTTCAACGAAAAAGGGTTAAAAACACAATACTAAAGCAATTACTCCGCCTAATTTAGTAGGAATTGATCTTAAAATTGCATAGCAAATACAAGCGAAAAACACTTTTGGAAGTCGGTGATTTTGATTGTTTTATTTGACTTTATAGCCGATTAAAGCTATTCTTCACTTTTTTACAGTTTTGTTATGGAAGTCGGCAACTTTTTTGTGTCCAATATTTTTTTTGGTTGCTCTACTACATCGAGTGCGTCTTTAGTTAAATTGAAAGTTTATGTAACCCTGTATAAACCATAGCAGCTACAGTTCAAAACTGCCAACCCTTAACAAGATAAAACAACGATAAGTAAGTAACACACAATTGCAGTACTTTAACTAAAGCTTCCTTGCTTTGTCATACTAGTGGGTCAGTCAGTACAGTTGACAGCAAAAATACTTACCCACAGATTGGCGAACAAAGAGAGCTGGTTATTGGCGCCCAAGGCGAGTAGATGGACCTTTGTTTGGCTATCAAGACGCAACAAACGTTGCCACTGCAATAGATAGTGTCTAGGAACTTGGGAGACCCGGCAGGTACATAGGTACATTGTCTAAGCTGTATTTTCATACTAATTATGGAGTTAGAATCGGGTTGTAGCTCAGTTTGCAGCTGGGCTTACAAGCTTATAAGTTTTATTGGCTAATCACAGGAGTACGGGAAACTTCGTGGCCTATCATCACAAGATGTCATCAAAGCATCATTGTTTTAATCTTATTCCAGTGTAGAAAAAAGGTGGCGATACCCTGTATAGTTTTGTAACTTTCTCACACTGGAATGATAATAAAACAATTGTACTATAAGACGCCATGGTACCGTCGTGTCGGGGCTACGGGTTGTTCGAAAGAGATACCGGCGCCTCGACGCAGAGGGCTAAGAAGGAATATGGGTGGCAGTCTGACACTCCCTACCGCTATGCCCAGAGGCGAGCGGGAGGACTCATTTGATGATTCCCTACCCCCCCAAAAACAAAATAAAAAAAACCGACTTCAAAAACACAAAAAAGTGAAAAACACAAAACTAAAAACACAAAAAGTGAAAAATAAACTTCACAAGAAAAAGCAGATTCTGAAGTTGGTGACATTTTGTCTGTTTGATTTCGTTTTTTTGCCACCGACTCCAGAAGCTGCTTTTTCTTATGAAGTTTATTTTTCACTTTTTTGTGTTTTTCGTTTTTGTTTTTTTGAAGTCGGTTTTTTTCTTGCAAAAAAGTTTTTTATTTTACAAGTTTTAGTTGTAATATCCTATACAAATATTTACTATACATTTAACATTCAACCAAGAACCCTAACCCTTAACCTTCAAGATTCCCTTATTATTGCTTTCAACTCCTAACCGTTTAGGAGTAGTATCTTCCATAATCAGCTCACCTAGAGAACCTGAAAGATTACAACCATACGTCTCATAATATTTTACTAAAGAATTATGCTCCAACTCCTAACCGTTGAGGAGTTATACCTTCCATTATCAACTCATCAACCTGAAGTGATGAATGCTAGATGCAAATACTTAAAAAACTTTAGAAAAAGCACGAAACACGTGACACATGCCTATACAATTTGAGGGTTGCCCTCGATTTCTCTGGGATGCCATCATCAGATCCAGATTTTTTTATCATGGTACCACCCTTGGGATATCTCCTTTTCAACAAAAAAAAGTTTTTTTTATATCAGTTCATGCGCCTCCGAGTAATCGGTGAATATACATAAAAAAAAGATGGAGAACCTGATTTTTTAAAGTCGGTTAATGAGTTTTACCTTCTATAATCAGGGCAACCTAATACCCTGAAAGAATACAACTATCACTTTATAAGTACGCATAGTTCTGAAAGAATTATCTATCAACTCCTAACCGTCGAGGAGTTGTACCTTCCATCATCATCATCAGTGAATTCACATGATATTGTGATGACCACACGCAAATACTTGAACAGGTTTAGAAAATATATTGAAAACGTCATAAGTGCCTATAAAGTTTGAGGGTTGCCCTCGATTTCCCTAGGATCCCATCATCAGATCCTGACTTGGTGACAATGGGACCACCTCGGGTCGTTGACCCGCCATCTAATACCCTGAAAGAATACAATTATCGCTCCATAAGTGAGTATAAATAAGAAAGAATTTTCTTTCAACTCCCAGTTGAGTGGAGTGGAGTTGTACCTTCCATCATCATCAGCGAATTCACATGATATTATAATGGTCAGACGCAAATACTTAAACAGCTTTAGAAAATATATCAAAAACTATGTGCCTATAAAATTTGAGGGTTGCCCTCGATTTCCCTGGGATCCGATCATCAGATCCTGATTTGGTGACAATGGGACCACCTCGGAAGTATACCTATTCGAACACAAAAAGAATTTTGAAAATCGGTTCATTAATGACGGAGATGCGATAACAAACATACAAAAAAAAACAAAACATACAGACGAATTGATAACCCTCCTCCTTTTCGGAAGTCGGTTAAAAAGGTGCCACGGTAACCCCACAGAATAGTACATTTTCGAAAAAAGCGGAAATATTTGTAAGTAGTAGTAGTAAGTCCCAACACTACACAATGAAATATGTACTTAAAAAGAAATAACAGAAAATCTGAAAGAGCCTATTCCTAATGTATTGTTATCATAGCTGCTTATGGCACTTATTTATCTAATAGATTGGCTATACATTCATATAATCAATTTGATAACACCTGTTTACTTCGTATGTAGTGATAATTATGTTCAATACAGTGCGTTAGACGTGACAACGCATAGATCAAACCTTTGTTATACAGTTATTAGATAAATCTTTATTGCTTTATAGCAATTAAATATAGCCTAGGGATTATGTTAACATAGACAATTAAAGACTTATTGGTCTATAGGCATATTTTTTCTATGATAAACATGTTAAACGGATATTGATAGTTGATACAAACAAATAAAGGTTGTAAATAACCCTAAGCGAACCCAAAAGGAACTTGTTCAACCCGTCATTGAGATTTTTTTTTGGCTGGACCATACCTGGGAACCTTATAGTTACGCAGACACAGTTCCAACTTAAAAAACTTTTAGTAAATCCAGATTTTGAGGATGGAGGGAATTATCGAAAAAAATAATGGATTATGTGAAGTATATGAAAGACAAGGGAGTAAATAATAGCGTGACGACACTAGAAACAGCAGAAGTAGAAAAACGTGTTGCGCAGACCCCAATGAGCGTAAATAAGGGCACCACGATGATGATGAGACTTTAAAAATTATTACTGTTTAATTAGGTAACTTCCTAAGATTGAGTGTGGTCCACCACCTACTCACTCGTAAATCAAATCACAAGTGGCAACAAAAAGAATTTCTGTATTTTTTTTGTCATATCCATCACACCACACTTGTTTCTACGCTCATAGGTGCGAAATAAACAATCAACATATCGCTGATGACTCTTCGTAATACGTGTAACATCCTCAGCAGGTCGGAGTCAGTCAACATGACAAATGGATGACAGCTCGGCGTTCAAGAGCAGGCCGATTATCGAATTACGGTCCCCGCGTGTCGCGTTGCTCTTTCGTCTGTCATGGCCACTGCTCTTTCCGCCTCCAGAGAGTTGCCAATTGCGGGTTTGGGTACTTTGAAATACGTATAAAATTAAGTCATTTCGGCGAAGTTCATTCTTAGTAGACGGAATAAACGGAACGAAAGTAAACATTAAAAAAATGGCCAATTTATTCAAGTAATACACACAAACACTGTTCAAAATAAAGTGGAAAAAAAATACAAAAAGAATTGCTTCTGCTACAAAAAAGTATATGCATAATTGCATACAGAATAATAATGTACCCTGTCTCTTAAACTAAGAGACCTGACCTATCTTAAGAGAGGTGGTCGGCAGAATGAAGTGTGAAGTGAAAGGTTTAAAGTAAAAGTGTACGATAGGACGCAATTTTTCGTAAAAAGGATGCCGAAATAAATTATATCCGCGTCTTTTCATCTTATGAAAAGACGCGGATATAATTTATTTCGGCAATAAAATTGTTGCTGTAGCTTCTAATCACGAAACTCTTTAAGATGTTCATTATAATCACCAGCCTTTAAAGACATCTTAAATCGCAACAGGTTGTAATAAGATTCAACTACATATACGATAAGGTAACTGCTACCAGTGGTGTGCCAAGAGGCTAACAATGCGGCAAGGCTACAAGGCAAGCAGACTGTTCAGAAACCCTAACATGCTGAAGAGGAGTAGGTAGGTTATAAGGGCAAGCCAAGCTTGTAGGCTTGTATGAAAGTACCGCTACTAACTGCTACTAAACATAACCAATATCCCTGCCTTAACAAAGCTGATGCGAATGTACCAAGTTGTACCAATGTACTGAATGTACCAAGATTTTGTAACAATATTCTGATTTAAAAGAGTGTCCATGGAGTGTCTTGCCCGTTCTTCTCCATAGAGATCTACGCTAGGGAATGGGTAACTACAGTATTTTCACAAGTTATTATGCCTTGTGACTATGACTGTAGCTTTGTTTTATGTAGTTTTTCTGACATACAAAAGTGCCTGTAATGGTTTTATTGAAATAAATGGTTTGAGTTTGAAAATTATCTTCTGGTCCATGAAAAGTTTTCTCTCATTTATCAATGAAAACATAGAATTGTACAATAATAGAAATTATTTCCAAGCTGGCAACACTTCGCACGGGCTGAATATTGCATCCTGCCGACCGTGACAAAACGACCAGGATGGTTCCCTGGAAGTGCCAGGAATTAGTGTAAATGTCTACAATATTTGAGGGTTGGTGCAATCAAATATCTTCGTAGTCACCCTCTACCATTTCTGACTCCAATGCTAAAGTAGACTTGGTTTTTGTATATAAAAACTACCTGACTTAGGTAGGTAATAGTTTTTACATAGCCAGTAGCTTCGGCTTCTTCTTCAATCACCCAGTGCTAGAACTCTTGCCTACTAGTCTGAACAGAGGCCCTAACACCTCTCCGTCGGGGTTGCGTTCGCAAGAGATACCGCGGCTTCGACATGAAGGGCTAAGAAGGAACATGGGTGGTTTTTAGTCAGTAGAAGTCTGACACTCCCTAAGAGCGGGAGGGGTTATTTGATGAAAAAAAAAGGCCCTAGCACCTGGCACGAGTTTTGATGTTTTTCGTAATGAAACGTAAAACAATGTTTTAACATTGTTTTGAATCGAAAATACAGTTAACTTATAGCATATTAGTTAAATTGTTTTCAATAAGAAAAATCAGTATCATCCATAAATTTTAATATGAATAAATTTTTAAATAAAAGTTTTTTTTTGTGGGACAAGCCCGCCACTGTTATTCCCTATCCATGTTAACTTCTGAAAGCCTGAACCTGTGGCAACCACCAGAAAAACACCTATCCTTACCTTTACTTATTAGAGGAAGTTTGAAAGTGGCGCCAAAAAATTGGAAGAGAATCGTGTTATTAAGTCTTGATGACACGCGACTTAAATCATTTTAAATTAGTCGCGTGTCGTTAACTGCCTACTTGCTTTTGTAATTTTAGTCAGGATCACAAACTTAGAATTCCTCCCACCCCATGAAAAATTAAAGATGTGTGTACACTTTTATTCCTATAAGTAAACACAATTTTATTACTCGTAACACAGCTAGATGGTTCAATTACTGAAGAAATAAAAGACTAGCCTAATTCATTACTGCATTTCGTAGGAATAAATGTTTCGAGTCTAATGTCATCAACCGGGTAGAAATTCAGACTCCGTAGCTGCTACTGATATATTCCTGATGGAAAAACCCAATAACACTTGGGACTTAAACATAACTGTCGAAATGTGGGTGTACTACTAATAGTACACCCACATTTCGACAGTTATGTTTAAGTTGTTTAAGGTGTACCTAAGTACACCTCTGCTTAACCCTTCGTGGATCACAGGCGTGAGGTTATGTTATAATAAACATTCCGAGATAACCAGGTTGGTGCTACCTACCAAAAATTTCTTTGCAAAATTATGATCTACGAGTTGGTTGTCACAATCTTATCAGGCAGTTATGAAGCTTTATTTTCTTTCTTACGGACTGCCACGTCCGTAAAAGCCTTCACGAAAGTGTCAGCCATGCTTTCTGTAGGAACAAACTTGAAACTGTACAAACAAACATAATCTTTAGGTCCATTAATTAAATATAACAGACCTAGACAAAAATTTGTGATGAGGATGGTGGAAGTTTCAGCAACATGGGACTGACGTGCATACCGAAAAGCTTATGGCATCGTCATTTTCCTGTCCTTGTTTCATGTAACTTGGGGAAGGCGCAGTCTAACCACTATTGTACATGTAGCGAATACCTTTCTGACCTCCACAATCCAACTAATAGTGGGTAATACCTATTTATGATAAAGATACCCCTTGAAAAGACTGATTGACAAAACTGGTTGTCAGGCTTTCAGGCCACTACCTGTAACGATTGTCAAAGATCTGCAAATTACAACCATGACCAACCAACGGTTTTAGACACAGAGGAAACTATGTATGTAATAGGTGGTCCACCTATTACATACATGACCATTGTTGCAGAAAGACGAAACACTTTGAAAGCATTGTTGCCAAATTAGGCCTACGGGACAGGTGGTTGCCCTTCATTCAACTTCCTTGTGAGGATTCATCCCGGACCTACTCTGTCACTACGGAATAACGCAAAACTTAACTGATGGCGCTAGAACAAATGGCGACATCTAGTAGATAATGTTTTGAACTAAGGTAACTAAAAACTGACTGCCTCTTTGAGCTAGTGCCGCGAGCGCCACTGCCGAGTCCTGGTTGGATTCCCAGGTTAGGAAAATTGCTATTGGGTTTTTTTCATATGGAATTTCTCAGTAGAACCTAACCGGGTGTGTGAATAAAAGATAAAAATACTTGAGTTTCCATGGGTGCTTCCTAAATCACTACTCTAATCTAATAATAAGTAAATCGAAAATGTCGCCAAAGGTAGACTAGAAAACGTTGGGGCGTGGTGATAACTTCGTCGTCTTTGTGGGAGATAGACCGGAGAAGACCACACCACACGTGAATAGAAGAGTGGGAGGCTATGGAGGGGAGTTTTCCCAGCAGTACTGTTGATAAAAATTAAAAAATTCGATACAAAATTACAAATCTAAGTACCTGCTACGTAGGTGTTACCTACACTTTTCTAAGTCACACACACACACTACACTCAGTACAGTACACTCGTACGTATCTCATATTGGGCGTAAAGTTTCACTTAGGTAGGTACTCGTCTTACATGCGGGAAAATCTCTCATGTTTTATCTTTTTATTCAAATATACGCAAAGGTATTTATGCGGAAGGATTTCTATATCAGTTACTGTTCAGACAAGAGAGTAATCACATCATAATAGTGAGATAAAAAAATCATTTCACGGTACTTTTATTAAAAACAAAGTGAAATTAGAGATAATGGTTTTTGACGAAAAAGAGAAACTTGTAAAAAAATGCCCGTGTAAGTTAGAACAAGGTAAAAACGGAAAAGGAGCCAGCTTAAGTAAACATCGACTTTGCAGGTTAGTAAAACACAGTAATCTATCAACATCTACTTATAATAAACGATAAAAAAATGTAACGATCTGCCTGATTTTATTACAGGAACAGTCAAAAACGAAAATCAGGAAGAAGAAAAAATGGTCGCGTAGTTTTTAAAACTGGTCAATTCAACTTGGAGAAGTGGAAAGAATCCAAATATCATGTGTTCCCCGATATTGTACAAGCTTTCATCGACGTTCAGTGGAGATGGACCCTGTTCTACTGTATCCTCACATACCTCCTCATTTGGTTCGCGTTCACAGGGATATGGTGGGTTATCTTAGAGCTGCACGGTGACTTCGAACCGGAACACATGCCACACGTTACCAATTCTTCCGAGTGGGCTCCATGTGTCAGAGAAATCTACGGCTTCACATCTTTATTCCTCTTCAGCATTGAAATCCACACGACCATCGGCTACGGAACCAGAGCGATCACGCTCGAGTGTCCTTCAGCTATGTTCACAATGTGCATCGAGAGCATTATTGGAACTATCACACAGTCATTCATTGTTGGCATTGTGTTCGCCAAATTAACGCGACCGAAGAATCGAGCTCAGACGCTTTTGTTTTCAAAGAATGCCATCATCAACCAAAGAGATCGCAATTTACGCTTGATATTCAGAGTCGGGAACACCAGGAAATCGAGGATCATAGCGGGCAACGTTCAAGCTTATTTGATCAGGTATAGTACCATCGATGTGCTGGATGACCAAATTAAATTAGATCTATCTATGGATTCCAGTGAGAATATCTCATTCATGTTTCCGGTTTGTGCTGTGCACACAATAGACGAGAACAGTCCATTCTTCTCAATGTCTGCTTCTGATATATTGAAGGCAGACATGGAAATTCTGGTAGTATTCGAAGGTACTATAGAATCAACTGGACAGCCTGTCCAAGTGAAGTCAAGTTACACCACCCAAGAAATATTGTGGGGTCATCGTTTTACGGATATGGTCGAGTACAGGAAAGAAAAACATGGTTTTATAATCGATTATTCGAAGTTCGATGAAACATATTCGGTTAACACACCACTGTGTTCGGCTGAACGTTTGAATGTTTATTACAAAAATAATTTGAGTAAATTAAAAATTAATGTTTCTTGAGAAGTTTTCCTTTTTGTGTTATCTTCGCTTTGGTAAATGTGGATTTAATAAGATGATGATTTGTCTAAGTTCCATTAAATCATGATACAAAGTCTTCATTGCCATTATGTCTCGTTCCAATGCTGTCACCATTAACTTTGCCGCTGTTAACCGTGCTTTACTCATACGCAAGTCAGCATCGAATTTCAAAAGCAGTCTGTTGTTTAATTCATGTTGTTCCTGTAAGTATTTTTTCACGTATTCAGTCATTGTCTTTGAAATTTTTGCTCAATTATCACAGTTATCACAAACACTGTCGTCTACACGGCCTAATAAATCCATTTAAAGTCGAGAACAAACAAAACGATGAATGTGTTTACAAACAACAAAACTGTCGCAGAGTTGAAAAACAAGTTCATGCCTTCTCAGATCTTAGTATGTACTATATAGTAAGCATGAATCTTTTACCTAAGGTGTGTCAACCTGTGATAAGATTTCAGAATTGCATGATATAAAACTAACAGGTTTCAAGGTGATTCATACACTCATTTTATCAGTTACTTACTTAAAAAAATATTGTGCCATTATTAACTGCGTCTGCTTTTACTGTATTGATCGTTATTATTATTCTGTACAAGGCCTTTGATAATAATGTAGGTAATATTGTTAGTAAGACTTTTTTGAAAATGCAATGTTTTGCCAATCTATACTAATATTATAAAATGCAATAGTAACTTTCTGTCCGAACTTTGTCTGGCAATATTTTTGCTCCATAAAGGCTGGACGGATTTCGGTTTGCAGATTGACACGCAGGGACGCAGGTAAACCATGGCCTAATTTAGAACATAGGATACTATTTTTATTTCGGTAATAGGTAGGTACGTTGTAGGATAATTCCCGACCTACACGCGGTTGAAGTCACGGACAAAAGCTAGTATAGGTACCTAGGTCTGTACGTGTCGAATAAAATGTACATAAATAGGTAAGTTGAACCGAATCCGAGGGTTGTTCGAAAGAAATATCGCCGCCTCGGTACAAAGGGCTAAGAAGGACCAGTTTTAAAGACCGGATTTAAACATTTAATTTTGCTATTCAGATTTTGCCGCCCCTACTCACCTCTGCAATTCGATACCCTGGTACACTGTCATATTAATTAAATTTTTTTGTCAGTTAAATTATATTTTTTTTCATTTGTGTATTAAATCGTCCACATTAAATCAGCTTTTTCCCGTTATTAATATGAGTGTGCTCAAGGGGATCGTTGTGGAAGTCCCTTAATAAGTTGCAGGCGCGGTCTTAGTCTTGAGGGGAGTCACCCAGGAATTCGGTTGGGAGAACCGAGGCACAGGTAATGGAAAAAACTCTGAAGAACCTGCCTAGTGCCCTAGGCATTTTCATTCTGCTTAAGTGGAAATTATGTTTTTCCCGCCGTGGGTTTTTGCCGCTAGGTGGCTCACTTGGCCGCCCCCTCTATTTTCAATATTAGTCAAAAAAGCAAGCACAAAGTCAAGTATTATATTATTTTAAAATGGTATACTTCGCACATCGGTTAAAATACATTTCGTTGCAACAATTCATCAGAGATAGCGAAGTTTTTTTACGATTTATGTATGAAGCTTCAGATTAGAGGGCACTAAAATGCAAGAGCGAGCAAAGCGAGCGGGAAAATTTTTGCGCCTCGCCTCGGAAAGGTAACTTTTATTATTGATTTTTTTTATCATTTAAAATATTTATTTTACTTACTTTTACCACTAACGTATTTAAGGATTGGATAACTCAGAAAGCACGGCGGTAAGAGCAAGCAAAGCGAGCTAGAACATTTTAGTGGCATACGGCAGACCGAAATATTTACCTAAGGCTAGTTCGAAAAGTCGCCCTAGGGCAGCGGCTTAAAGTAACGAAAATACGCCACTGCTTGGAAGTCCTTATTTTTGCAACGTAGTCCCGATGACAATAGTCATTATCTGATTTGATAACCCTAAACTGACACTGCCTGGCTCCACTCTCTGCCACCCCCTGAAATGTACTACCGGGGGCTACGCTAGTACATACAAGTAAATATTGGTTTCAAATAATCACGTTTCTTTGTAATACCTATTCCATTTATAAAAACAATTTAAATATTTCAACCGTAAAGACGCACATCTCTTTGACGAGATTTAATAAAAATACGCCGCCGTGACATCATCTGATGCCTCATCAGTCGGTGTGTATCCGCCCTTGGTTGCGGAAAATTAAAAAAACGTAGGATTGATTCATTGAAAACTGTCAGTTTGACTTTACAAAAATCATATTAAATTATATTAAATCGATATTATGGAATTAAAATATGGACTATGGAGTCCTGAGTTAAATCCGGTCGACCAGCGTTATTGAGATTTTATTTATACAAACAAATTGATTCAACTGCATTGCGCCAAAAAACGCAGTCATCCTTCAAAGTGGTAACGGGCGACTGATAGGTTCAAACTCATTCGCAAGAGGCCCGTGCGTGTTTTTTCCAAGAAAAAGATCGATCGAGGCCGGTTGCGTCTCGAAAAGTCCATTTTTGTACGCGCCAGTATTTTTGAAAATCAAGTCACACTTTCGTATCAAGTCGGGTGTAAAGGGATACATTATGGAAATAGCTGAGTAGCATATTCCGTACAGAAAATATTGCTACAACAAGGAAAACTTGCAAAGCAAAGGACATACGACACGTCGTGACGCAGCTACGGTTGCTAGGGCTGCGCCAAAATGACATCGTGGTCGGCGCATCGCCCTAGGCCGCTAGCGCGACTGCGCCGCTCTATGTGTCACTAATCAACGCATTTGACTTTTTGTCTATTTATTTTGTGTTTTTATAGTGTATTTTATAATTAGTGTTAATTTTATTTTTCTTTTGTGTTAGGTAAGTTCTCGTGTTTTTTTTTTTTTTTTTAAATATTTTCACCTTTATTCTTTATGCTCAGCGCCAGCTGTAGCGTCGCCGGAATTAGTGCTAGTCAGCCTGTCACGTCTCTGGATGTGCAGCAGCTGGTAAGATGTCCTCACTGCTCCCAGGCTCGTTTTTTTAAAGGCGAACGGGGGCTTAAGATTCACTATGGCAAGGTCCACAAACCTCATAGTGTACCTTTTTGCCCCCCAGTCATATCCCCGACTTCAACACTTTTGGATCAAAGTTTGTGGAAAACACTGTCCAAATTCAAAAATTCAACTCCTGTTTTAAAAAGGGTTCCCCGGGGTGCTAGACACTCCGTTGCACTGAGTTTAGCGCGATGTATCCGTCTCGCGACCCAGGAGAACTCAGAACATGCCTGGGAGCAGTTACTCACCTTCCCTTACAGGATTCTGCATGTTCAAAAAAATTTGGCTACCCAAAAATCTTTAACTAACCAAATTAAAGACAACTGTAACAATTCGGCTCATATTTTGGATTCAAAATTACCTTTTTTATACAATTTTTCTCAGAAAGGAATTTGCGCCCATGTAGAATCTAAGTTAAGTGAGGGTGATATAAGGGGGGCAGCCAGAATTCTGTTCAGCAGTGATGTGGTGGCGCCTTACTCTCCTGAGACATTTTCAGCCCTGGAGAGTAAACATCCAGCGCCTGCGGATGGTCTCACCTTCCCCGACCCGCCCGTCCTCCCCGACCCCCTAGTTCAGGATTCAACTTTTATTAAAATTACAGCCTCACAGTTGATCGCAGCCGTGAGCTCTTTCCGAAGTGGTTCTGCTGGTGGCCTCGACGGCCTGACTCCACAGCATTTGAAAGATTTGTTAAGCTCAGGCGCCGGGGCAGCTGGTGAGTCGCTTTTGAAGGAGCTTGCGGTTCTGATCAACCTAATGCTCTCCGGCGGTGTGAACGATGCCGTCGTCGATGTCCTGTATGGGGCTAACCTGTGTGCCCTCCGCAAGAAGGACGGCGGCATTCGGCCCATTGCCGTTGGTTGCACCTACAGACGTATGGCAGCCAAAATTTGCTGCAAGCTGTATAGCGAACCGCTTGCAGCTAAGTTCCAGCCCCTTCAACTTGGTTTTGGCTCCAGAGGGGGCTGTGAGGCTGCCGTACATGCCTTATCCTCTTTTTTAAATTCAAAGAAAGGTGAGGTCATTCTCAAGGTTGACGTCAAAAATGCTTTCAACTCCGTGAACAGGGACACTTTGTTGGCTGAAGTCAAAAAAGTACTACCCGAAATTTATGGTTTTATGTGGCAATGTTATAGGCATCCTACAAAATTATTATATAAGGACAAGTTTTTGGAATCTGCAGTTGGTTGTCAACAAGGTGACCCTCTCGGGCCTGTCATTTTCAGTTTGGCTATTCATCCCATAATTCAACAACTAAATTCAAAATTCAACGTATGGTATTTAGATGATGGAACGCTAGGAGGTGATATTGAAACGGTTTTGAATGATCTAAAACTCCTGAAACAGCAGTTTAAATCTATTGGCCTGGACCTTAACCCCTCTAAATGCGAAATTTACCTCCCTGACATTACCGACAGACATTCGACAATAGACAAATTTAATTCAATAGCCCCACAAATAAAAGTTTTAGACAAAAGTTCCCTGTACCTCCTAGGTTCCCCTATTTTGGAAGAAAGTTTTTCATTTTTCATCGATGACAAAATTCTGTACCTTCAGTGAAAAGTGATATAAGTGAAAAATCATAGTTTTGAGTAATTTAAGGTTAAAGATTTAAAAAAATCTCGTTATTTTTCTAACGTTCTAAAATTAAAAACGATATATCGTTAATCTTGAACAGAGATCGAATTAGTCTTAAATCGTATGAAATCAGTCTCCAAAAATCAAACAACAATAAAACCACATTTAATAGGGTCCCCGGCCCCCACCACCCTTGCTCGCACAGTTTGAAGAACAAATTGATAAAATGAAGCCAGGAAAAAAGTTAGGCCCACTACCTGATTTTTGTTTTTGAGCTAAGTACACCGAAACTGCTATACTGATTTTTTATAAAACCTCGCAAATAAATGTATACTAATTAATACATGCAATAATTAATGTAATTCATTACAAAATGTTTATAAGACGTACAAGCATACGTGCAATGAAACTACACCAGGAAAGAGCAAAGATACCTATGTTTTGATTAAAAGTATTGTTGACATTTGATTAACAACAACGTCTGCCTATCCCTATTATACCTACTGAATACTCAGTTAGCATTTAATAAATAAGAATTAAAATACATTGTTAGGCTACCTATATTATTAATTATCATAATAGTCTGTTTTACGATTAGTAAGTTCGAAATTAGGTATACTTTTTATAAATTAATTAATATTGTTTTAAAATAGGTATTTATAAAATACTGTATAATACGACAATATTATTGAATTCTTAATAAATCAATATAAAATACATGTTCTTTGTAAACATTTAAAAAACAAAATTATTACCTAATTCGTGTAAAATGATACAAGTCTTACCTTACGCATCGTAGCTGCGCGACTTGTATCACTGTGTACTACGTATTTTTTTGCTAATTTAGTTCCAAAACGCAATGTAGTTTTGATTCTACTATATTAGTATCATTATTCACGTGATGTCCTATTTCCCTTATGTTCTTACTAATAGAATTAATATTAAATTTGTAATCACATCAAAATTGGCTAGGTACATACATTACGTGTAAATTGTTTGATTAGCAGTTGTATCATTAGTCACATATTTTTATGAAAATAAATTTGTGTTTGTATGGTTCATGTACAAATGTAACACTTTTCACTAGAATGTATTGTTTCAATTTTTTAATGTTTTGTGATAGGATTTCATTTGTATCACTTTGGATTAATTGAAGTAAAAGCTTTCGGTTCGCGTAAGATGTGGTAACTCGAGTCGTATTAAAATACATTTTAGAAATATAAAGATCGGTTCGGAGCACTTTGGTATGAATCAAAAAGTATTATTTTACACAATAATTTCAATAAAAAATTGCTTACTTATATCAATGTACACAAAAAAAACTCATTCATTTTTAATCTTATAACAACGGGGATAAGATAGAAATTAAGTTAATTTTTTTTTAATAAGTTTAATCAGAGAATATAAAAACCGATCTGGGTCGACATGTATCACTTTTCACTGAAGGTACAGAATTAAACATTTTCATGATATTTCGGATAGATTCTCCAATATTAACCTACATTCGGCTTTCACCCTTATCAGATACTGTTGTTTCGGTCCAAATTTTATGTATTTTCTTCGTTCTTCTCCTCTTTGGAAGAAACCACAACTTTTGGACAAAATTGACCAAATTATTCACCACACTTTAACATCTATTCTTAATGTGGCCCTGGACGACCGAGCGTGGCAGCAAGCCACCCTTCCAATTCGTTTTGGTGGCCTCGGCGTCCGCAAAATTTCTAGTGTAAGCTTACCGGCCTTCCTGTCGTCTGTCCACAGCACTTAAAAGCTAACCAGGAAAATTTTAACCCTCTCCCTGGTTGACTCGGAAGTGCCGTACTTGACCGATGCAGAGAGCGCCTGGAAAATGGCTTGCCCGAACACGGATCGGCCCGAGAACCCATTTTCCCAGAGACAGTGGGATGAGCCGCTCTGCAGGTTGGTACGGAATAACCTTATTAATACGTCTACCAATACTGCCGAGCGTGCCCGCCTACTGGCTGTGGGTGAGTGGGAGTCGGGCCTCTGGCTTCAGGCACTACCGTCACCTAATATAGGCACTATGCTAGGTGACACAACCTTCCGGCTCGCTACATGTTTGCGATTGGGTGCTCCGTGTGGGGCTCCACATCGTTGTCAATGTGGTGAAGTAGTCGACAGCCTCGGACACCATGGCCTTTCCTGCAGTAAGAGCGCAGGTCGAATTGCGCGGCACGCCAGCATTAATGATCTCATCCGACGTGCTCTGGCCACCGCCGGTGTGCCTACTGTTTTGGAACCCAATGGGTTGGCACGCGTCGATGGGAAGAGACCAGACGGTATGACCATAATGCCATGGAAGTTGGGTAGGCCTTTGGTGTGGGACGCAACTTGCGTCGACACCCTTGCGCCATCCCATCTTCCTAGCACGGTGTCCTGTGCCGGGGCGGCTGCTGCAGGTGCTGAAAACCTCAAACGGCGCAAATACAACAACTTAATTGGCAGTTATGTGTTTGAGCCGTTTGGGGTTGAAACACTAGGGCCTTGGGGTCCGAGTGCTCACCTAATATTTAAGGAAATTGCCAAGCGGTTGGTCGACTCTTCACGTGACCAGAGGGCTGGCCTGTTCTTTGGCCAAAGAATCAGCATTGCCATCCAACGTGGGAATGCTGCCAGCCTTCTGGGCACTTTTCCTGTTGACAGCGGTGTGGACGAGTTTTTTGACGCCCTGTAATTCTTCTCTTTTTGATACTTGTATATATTTTATTATAATTTTGAGTTCTGTAAATTGTAGTTAGTAAATATTGTAAATAAAAATAGTTATTAAAGATAAACTTTAATCACCCCCCCCCAAACACCCTATCCCCTCTTTAGTCCGTATTATATGAGACTTAAATATAACTGACTTAATGTGGGTTTACTATTAGGGACACCACTGTCTTTCCCTTCGAGGATTACTTTAATCATTCAAGATTTTTACTCTCCTGGGTAAAGTTACATGACTTTTAATCATATCTAAACATGTTAGGTATCCATACAAGCAATCGTGAGTTGAAAGAGATGATGTGCGCGAACAAAGACCCCGTGGAGAAGAAGAGGCGTATTTACGAACAACAACTATTGCCGCGTCATCCGCCTATCTTCCAGGAGTGGTTCCGACGAGTTTTTTCAGATCCTTATGGATGGTAATTATGAAATTGATGTAGTTTATAATTGGTCATCATCAGCCTATATTGTTCCCACTGCCAGTAGTAGCACTCCCAGGACACAGGCCTCTCTATGAGAGGGATGGGCTATAATCCACCACGCGTGCCCAGTGCGGGTTGGTAGATATCACACGTCTTTGTTAAAGTTTTGATTAGAAAATAAAAACTATTACTTTTATTACAGCATTTCCATGCAGTTTAGTTCATATTTTTACGTTACGATCTTCAAAAAGTAAACACAAAGTTTGTTTTTAAAATATATGTGTAATAGTTTAACTGATATAATTTTATAACAGGTATCAAGCGAGATCTGCGTATATCAGGACTACTGCTGTGATGTCAATGGTTGGATACATTTTGGGTAAGTTTCTTGGAATTGACTGAATTGAAAACTGAATTTGAATTTCATAAAACCATACCTTGCACCTAACATTGCCAGTATTCTTAAATATTTTGCTGTAGCAGCCCCATTGTCGAATGACGTTCATTTGTGCCAACATACAGAAAAAAAATCAAAAGAAAATGATTAAATTGTGCTGTCATTTTTCTGTTCATCGAATCAATCACTGTTGATTTTCTAAAACAAAAGTTAATAATTGCGTTTCCTAAGAAAAGATGTTTCGAGCTAATAATTTTGATAAGTTGCTTGGTAAGTAATGAAATTGTGAATAGCTTTGTCTCGCAACATCACGTATCCACAACAAAAATTACTACTTCGTTGTCACAATTTTACTGGGCAGTTTTCTCTGATTAGCATTTAGCTTTCTTCCAAAATAGTATTATAATAACAGTGTACTTTGCTGATATGACTCACAGGTTCTTCCATAGATCAATAAAATACACGTCCCAATATCAATACCTATTCTGATTACTTACCATTTTATAATGGTGAAATAATTTGTTCTAGATAAAGCTACTAGTAATCTACGCCTGGATCCCGATTGGCCGACTATCCTTCAAATATGTGATCTGATTAGGCAGAATGATTGTTCGTAAGTAATTTTATGACTAACATCGAAAATATTCAGAAGAGGTCAAAACAATGATTACCCAATTAATTAGGTCGTAATAAAAAGGCTCCTACATTCGTCACAGTAAGCTCTGTGGACTTACTTATTTGAATCAGTACAACTTATCATAACAATATTGTTTTGAATAAATCAGAATGCAATACTATTCTGATATTTTATGTGAGTCCTCACAACATAATTATATTTGTGATTAGTTATCAACCATTGACATTATTTGGTAAACAAATATAGAAGATAGACTTTAAACTGCATTATTTATATTGCTGATACTAGAATATTACCTACTTTGGTTAACCTCTTGAACGTCCGCTAACATTGCTTGAATGTCTTATGATCCACCGGGTGATCATAAGGACGCTCGAAGACTTAACTGTTTAAAAACTTGTTATTTGGCCACCCACACCCACTTGAAAGGTTCACCCTGTGTGTTTTCTGTTAGGATACTGAACACCCAAGTTGACATATTTCTGCTTGACAATATGAATAATTGATTATCATACTAGTCATCAAAATAAATCACAGCAGAGATTAACCCATTGGCATGGGAGGTATTATAGTGCTCACTGTGCTCAAGTGTATGCCTGGAGACACAGGTTCACTCGGTTCCTTTCCTCTCATATTCCGATGGGATGGTAATCCAACAAGACTGGCGAGAGATCTTAAAATCGTAAGACTTACTGAACATAGTATTCCAAGGCACGGAGGTATCATACCAGCAACTTCAAAACTCCGGGATACTGCTGAAATTGAAAGTGGGCTGTAATCTACCATGCGGGGGCATGTGGTAGATTTGTGTCATAGTTCATGAGTTTTTTTTGGTTCTTAGACTATTTTCCTTCACTACTTTGTAAACAGTGACTCATTAACTATGACCATTTCTACTGGGCTAATGTATTTGCTTGTTTTAGACCAAAATATGCAGTGATCTCAGTCAAAAAGAAACTGTATTCATCAAACCCTCACCAGGCTATGTTTGCACTTCTCGTCCTTGAGAGTATGGTCAAAAACTGTGGTAAGGACACTTCTTAATTCACTACAGCATTTTATCAATTTATTTACAGGGTGGAAGGGCCATTGAGGCACAAGCAGATAAAATATGCTCAGTCATTAAAAAAAACAGCTGTTCCATACAAGGTTTGGTTTTTTGTGGGGATTTCATTTGATGTACTGTATTGCGGTAATCGTTTGTGCGTCAATCTCCCTCCCACCCCGTATGTGAATTAATTAATAAAATGTCATTGTTTTTTAGGTGCAGTCACAAACACTAATATGTACACACTTAGCAAAATTCATAAGCGATTTTCTCGAAATTTAACAGTTTCTACTTTAACCTATTTCATAATAGTATGGCCTACTAAATACTATGTTTGTGACAACATAAAATGGTAATCAATGCAGTAGAATAAATCACATTTAAAAATTCCTGTGTAAACATATTTGTGCTTGTGTCTACACAATCCATGATATTAAGAATTCTATTCTTAATAGACACATTTTAATTAATATGTAAATAAGTCTACAAAATCAACTGAATAAGCAATTAAGATAAAACAATGAAAATGAGGTTTTTTCTTTTGAGTTAAAAATAACTATTAATATATCAGTACAATAACATGGGATTCCCACCAATGACTACTATGTTGAGAAGCTACCTCTCTCCTCATTTTATGATTAAGATGAGACAAAACTGAAATATTTGAAGGAATAATTGTACTACTGGGTAGAAAAGGCCAATGCATGGATTTAGTAGGATAGGACAGACAGTCTGAAAAAATGATTACTTATAACTGTGATTTTCAACTATTATAATAAAACAAGAATGTCTTTACACTGCATTATACAGGGTGATTGGTAAATAGGTGCATTTCTTGAAATGCGTGAAATTAGACCTATTTTGCAACAATTTTGACCCTTGGGGCCCCTTTGATAACTTGGGGTCCAAACTGGGTTGTTTTGAGATATCGAACTTTTAAAGTTTTTTGGAAATTTTCCACCTCTTGACCATAAACTGCTGATTGTGAGAAATTAACGCAGTACGGATGTTAAACTGATACTTTTCTGATAGCTCATGAACTAATAAATCCTTTGAAAACCAATTTGTCAAAAAAATAATCTGCTTTTGAAAATTAAGCACCATAAAGGTCATGTTCTGATTTTTGAACAACTAAACAAGGAAATTTGCAACAAGGAAGACGTGGACCGAAAAACACTGTCCTCTGGGTTATTAAAATACTTCCTGGTCAGGAACAACCGCTATTTTCTGGTCATTTCCCTGTTAAAAGTGGGTACTGTGCCACTATTTTGGAAAGCTAATGAAATAATTAACTATTTTCTGTACTTTGCACGACAAGTGTAATACATTTATTTTGAGATAAAATTTGCCTTGAAAAACACTTAGATAGTAAATTGATTTTCGTTGCTATTTACGACCTATTGAAATCCTCTTAATATAATTATGTACCTGTTTAAAAAATAAATGGTTTTGTTTGAGTACACTATTATATATATACATCATAACATAAATAAATCGAAAATAATGTTTCAAAACCGTTTATTTTACCAGCTTTTAGAAGGAAATGTGTGTAGTCAAGGATAAAATCCACAACTCATAATACGTTAAGAATCTGATAGGTACCAATATTCAATGCAATCCCCCCTACCTCATTGACATATTCACAGGTGTGTATTATCATAAGAGATCGGATATTCAGATGCACATTTACCTGAAGTTGGAGTGTTGACTAGTATGAAATGTGACTTCGGGTCAGCTCGAGTATCAAAATAATCATTGTTATTTACCCTTTTTTTAAATGTTTCCACGAATCTCTTGTCTAGTTATAAACAGAACAAGATAAATACTCATTATTCTTAGGAATTTTATACACACTACGTTTTATTACGAAGTCCCGCAGTATCAGGAATAAAATAATAATGAGATAATAAGGCACACAGCAGATATAGAATTTTTTTTCGAAAAATCCGGCTCGAAGCACCAATGGTGGGGTTTGTTTATTATTGTTTGGTGATTGACCCGAACAAGGCGCTTCCACAGTTTTGCACCGTTTGCTGGTTAAAAATGTACTTTAGGTAAATATGCATCCGAATATCCGATCCCTATAATATTATCATGTTATAAATAATATATTATTGTCTTATCAGGTTCTGGAGTCCATGATGAAGTGACATCTAAAGCATTTTGTGAAATACTCCGTGATTTGGTCAAGACCACACAGCATGATAACCTTCGCAGCAAGATTCTGGAACTGATTCAAGCTTGGGCCTTTGCATTCCGAAACTCACCGAAATACAGATCAGTTCAGGTAATCTTCTTATGAAAATTCCTTCACTGATAGACTAATGACTGTCTGGTTGTTCCATCTCTAGGAGTAAGTAATGGGTTGGAAGATTTTTTGTGTGAAGCGTGGTTGGCCTAAATTCCGGCATTTTATTTTATTTAAAACTAGCCGATGTCCGCGGCTTCGCCCGCGTGGGTTAATTATATGTAGCTTAATTATATACTAAAACCTTCCTCGAGAACCACTTTATCCATTGATGAAAACAGCATGAAAATTGGTGCAGTAGTTTATGAGTTTATCGCGAACAGACAAGCGGCGGAGGACTTTGTTTTATAATATGAAGTGAAATAGCGGGCACTCGTAATACTTTCGTAAATCGATAGTTGGTATCAATACAAACAAGTTTTGCTTAAGACAAACTGTACTAACGTGTCACGTTTCCGAGATAATATCTATCAAAGTTAAAGCCTTCTCACTAACGGCATCTTCAGTGCAACTTCGATAGCTCGTAATTATCTAAAAATAATTGGGGGAAGTTAGCAGGCCATTTAATTTATACCCCCTTTGCACTTGAGTTCCTCATAATAAAAATGAGACTAAGGATGCTTGGAAAACTAAAATAATCTTGAATGGTACTTTTTTGGCAAATCTACCAAGTACCAATAGAACAAAAAAGAAATTTCCCAAAATTCAATAAAACAACTGGGAGGCCAATGCTATTGTGTCACGCCTGTTTGTGGTTTTTGTGTAGTTTATCTAGTTAGTTTTCTAGTAACTTCTAAAACATTGCATCCACCAGTAAGATCTTTGAATGTCGTCATGTACTTATTTTCATTAATCTAGCTCACTACTACTAATGCATCATGAAAAAACCTGCTTTGGGTGGTTCAAACCAATTAATTATTTACACAAACTAAGAAAGGACCTCTGCTGGTTTTATCATTCTGCCTGTACTGTATACGGATTTATCATGTACTAGCTGACCCACGCAACTTCGTCTGCAACACATAATATAGCTTATAACCTTTCTAGATAAATCGCCTGTCCAACTTATTAAATTGAGCTATATCGTACTCATAGCAAACAAAAAATCTTACCTTTCCTCTATAAAATACCTATTAGTTTAGATTGACTTCGATTATATTATTAAAGTAACAATTACTATAGGTATCTATCTCTTACTGTTTAATATACAGTAGTAACACCTTGTACTTATAAACATTATGGTGCAGTAAATATTTTGAATTTGAATTTCTCCGGAGCCCCCAGAGGCCAGAATCCCCACGTACCTACCGCACCGGACCGAATGACTGCCACGCGCTAATTATTTTGTCGCCCGTATATTTTTACATTGTGATATCTTCTAAGATATTTGTTTAAACTGTATAGAGTAAAGGGCACAAATATTCTATATTAAATTTCCGTGCTAGCAAACACATTTATTTAGATATAGATTAATACCATATGGGTTAAATAAGCTTCGCAAAATATAATTATTTTCAACCTAACATTTTAATATAAAAAAATGGTTACAGTGAGTCAATCGTAAAAGATAAACATATGCTGTCGCGGACTTTTTTTTAGAACTTTTAAAGAGGAACAATTCTTTCATACATGATATTTACGTAACTTAAACCGTTTTTGCAGCGCACGCAACGGAAGCTCTCAAAAAGGAATACCTTTTCCTGTTTTTGCAACATTTTTCATTTATGCTCCGCTCCTATTGATTGTGGCGTGATGTTATATAGCCTAAAGCCTTCCTCGATAAATGGACTATCCAACACTAAAAGAATTTTTCAATTCCAGCCAGTAGTCCCTGAGTTTACCCCGTTCAAACAAACAAACAAACAAACTCTTCAGCTTTATAATATTAGTATAGATAAGTTATTAAGTACAGACAAGAACATAAATTAGTTAAAAACATTACCCTTCCCTTGCAGTCGGGTAAATAGCATTTTGCTATGAATAATTAATAACATGACATCACGCCTGTAATCTTTAAAGGGTTAGGCAGTGGTGTACCCATTAGTACACCCATATTTCGCCAGTAATATTTATGTCCCATGTAATAGGGGGCGAACCTATTGCCATCGAACGCAGACGCGTGGCTGCTACTGAGAACTCCTGATTGAAAAACCCAATAACACTTTTAAAACGAACCAGGACCTCATACATAGCAGTCGCACTTGCCACCACTAGACCAACGAGGCAGAGAATATTAAATCATATTTCTATTACGTATAATATGCCGAAAAAGTTCAATCTGACCAAAATCTTATCAGAACAAACTGTTCTCATTGATCTATTTAAAACTGATCTCAAGTCTCAACTCAATTTTTTATTAAACATGGCGAAAACAAACAAGAAACCACGGACAGCTTAGCACAATAAGAATTTTCAGTAGATATAAATTATTACAGTTCACTGAATGTTAGTGTCCCATTCCAAGGTTATACACATAAGTTCTCTCTAATATTGATCTAGCCACACCTTTAATTTAATTATACCGCGCTTTCATACCATTGCCACACTGAACAGTGCACTGTTAAGTGAAAACTACCTATCTGTTAATATATTCCCAAGTTTACAGTAAAAGAACATGAGAGCACCTGACGCCCATGCACGTAAGCGCTCATTTAAATCAATCTGGACTGGTCTGCCTCTGGGATGTAAATTCAAATAACTAATTGTTCTGTTTACATTACGGGTCACATGTCAATGTCCTGTGGAGTAATTTTATCTATTAACTGGCCAGATAGCCCTTCTACCCATACATTGTTAAATACATACCTATCACTGTACAGTAGTATACATAAACTCATGCATAAGTTTCTTTAAAACAATGCAATGTTTATCATGTAAAAAAGTTATTTTTAATCAATAACATTACTCATTCAAAACAGCCGCTTTCGAACCTGTTTCGATACGGGCGCACATGCCGTGTATCTATAGACATGAATTTCTGTTGTATACATACCTAGGTATTATACTATAGGTATACCTACGAACGCCGCGTCACATGTTATCAGTCAGACGCAGTATGAATCATAATCTCATGAAACAACATAAACAGTTAGGTAGCAACTCTTTTGTGCTTGCTATCGACATTTCATTTCTAAGCCTGCCTGGGAAATGTTTTAAATAAAGGAAAACTTGAGAAACATTGAATAAATTAAGTGAAGTGGTTATGTTAGTCAGTAGTGAGTTATTTCCGTGATAATAATTGTTTCCAACTTCATTCTGCTTAGTCATAGTGTAGTTTTTACTGTGTTTTCATAAAAATGTTTTTTGTGTGTGAATAGGACACTGTGAACATTTTGAAGGCTGAGTGTTACAAGTTCCCTCCACTCAAGGAGTCTGATGCTATGTTCTCTGCTGATACAGCCCCAGAGTGGGCAGATGGAGAAGTTTGCCACAGGTATGTTTAACACAGTTTATAACCAACATACAAATGATGACCAATCTGGCCAAATAGGGTATCCTCAATACATCACAAACAAATTGCCAGTGTGGAGCCCCTCGGCTAGATATCCTGTCTTGCTCATCCTGCACAACCACTTGTACCTTTCAAGATCTAATCGAAGCCAATGTCAGAGCTGTGAAGGTGGCTACATACTGGTCTAACATAATTTGAGTTCAATGACATGTAAAGAAGAATCATCACCATTTTTCTGTACCAAAATATATAACATTTGAAACAATTTACAAATGCTATGTGGCAAGTAAAGTAACCAGTTGGCTGTTTTCCTTAAGCCACTACTGTTTACCTTATTTTGCTATAACTCAGATTCAAGGCAAGTCATTGAACCTTGAAAGATCTCTTTCCACTAGCTATAGAATTTTTTTTCCTTTGTTGTATAACAGATGTCGCGTGGCATTTTCGTTGATAGTACGGCGACATCATTGTCGCGCGTGCGGGCAGGTTTTCTGCCAACAGTGCAGCGCCAAGCAATCTACTTTACCAAAGTTTGGAATTGAAAAGGAGGTAAGACGGACGAAAAACTATCAATCATTGTGTAACTTAAGCTTTTATCTAATAAATAAGAATGCCATGTCAGTGTATTTGTAAGCAAAGAGGCTTCTTATGTACCCAGTATTAACTAGGTTGTGCTGGTCAGATAGGCAGTCCCACCATGTAAAGTACTGGTATTCAGTTGTATCCGGTTAGACTGGAGGCCGACCCCAAAAAAATTGAGAAAAGGCTAGGCACTGATGGGAGGCTTCTCATGCATTGTTAAGAGGGTTCTCATGCATTGGATAGTAAATATGTATTAAAATATATGGTTTTTAATATAACTGGGCTGTGGAGGTCACATATTAAGCAGTAGCTTCATGTAAAATAGTTGTAATCTGCTAAGCTGACTTTCAAACTTGTTAGGTATATTTGGGAAAAGGCTAGGCAGATTAGGTCAGTGAAAGTGTTGTGAGGCTAATTAACTCTCTTATTTTTGCAGTTGAATCTTTGTTTTAATTGGAGTCATACACACTCGCAAACAACAATTCTGCTACTAAAAATTGAAAGATTAGACCAGCCCTATCATTCATATATTTATCAGGATGTTTCAACAGTAAGTTGTTGACAGGTGCGAGTTTGCGATGCTTGCTTTGACAAAGTCAGCCGGCCCCCACCATCAACCACAAAGCTGGAGATTGTGGACACCTCCAGCGACTATGGACCTTCCGTGCAACCACAGGTTAGATTTATTACTTTATTTTTTTGCTTTTATCTTTGAAAGAGTCTTAAGATAAGAGTTAATATAGGATTGTACAAGATATGAATGTTCTATGCAAATAACACCTGAATATTCTTTCATTTTGCATAAACTAAATATTTTATCTTATGTGCTGTTAGTTGGAAAGTGAATTACTTGAAGTATAGTTTCTTAAGTGTTGCACATTCTTTAAGTTGAAAAATATAGTAGTAATTGTTACCTTATACTAAAAAAATAAAAAATCTGCTCTTAGATTACTTTATTCATAAACTTAAAAAATGGAATGTTAGCACTATCCGTCGTAAGAATCACCCGGCATTTCACCACCAGGCACCAACATTGCAATATTGTTTCCATTCAATAAGATTTGGTCTAGTTTGGTTATTTTTCTTCCTTCCGGCGTTGATTCATACTCTGTGACGTCATCCAGTAGCATGTTCACGAAGTCATCGAATCCTTGTAAAGTGCCCACCATTTCTTTGTCGTTTTTCATGATGATATGAATCCGGGAACCTATACATTTGTCCACAAGTTCAAGCGGCAACAACGTGTTAGGATTTGGCAGTGAAGCTTGCGCCATTTTAAATATATAACCTCTTATAAATAGATAGAAACTATGTCTGTACTAGAATAACTGATATATTATTGACAAAATTAGTATTTTCTGTGTGAATTCACTAAAAAACACAATCACGCTACTTTTTGTTCTAGTTTGACATAAGCATTTTCGTTCAGAAATATGAATGAGACTCCGTTGCGCTTCGGGTGAAAAAAATATTGAAATGTTGATAGTTTTTATTCGATTGCCCAAAAAAAGAGTGTTTATATTTCATATTCAATCATATATCACTTCGATAAATAAATTGTAGGCTTTTTGACAATTTTCAATATAAAAAATATTTAAAAATCATGTTTACTTCTTTTATTTAAAGTTAAGTTTCTGAACGATTAGAATAGTTGCCACATTCCAAAAATAATATTAGGAAATGGGTAATTGTAAAAACTGTAGCGTAAAACAATGCGTCTTTATAATGAAATGGAGGCTTAATACAATACAATAAAATAATATAATGTATTGTTTTAAACTTGGACTTTGTGAGTATTTCTGTAATATTTTTTTTACAGTTTTATAACTATTTTGCTTTCATTAACATTATACTTCGGTTTTAATCATACATAAAATCAATCCTAACAGGCCTAAATCTCGAAATAAAATGTTTTTTCAATTAATTATCATCATAAATAAGCTCTATTTTTATCGGTTTGGGGAAACTGTAGCTATAGTTATGGCAATAGTAAACGTCAAGTTTGAATCGAAGTTTGTTCTCCCTCATTTGAAAATAACGAATCTGAAAACGAGCGAACAAGTTGTTTTGTTTTGCGTGGAACACAATTCTTTGGAAAAAATGGCTAAAAATGTGACGAACTTTCGTGGTGAAATTTATTTCACACCTAACGGCAAATTGCATATCAAGGACGAGCCTGAAACTCCAATTGAAGAGGATTTTGGCGATCACAATAACCTGGATTATTCGTACGAACATGACTATGGTAACATGAGAAAATCTATGTCTATGAACGATATTACAGCGCTCCGAGAGGATCTAGTGAAGTTAGAATTCCAGGATAGAGAAGATGTATACCAAAGACATCGCAAGCCATCGGGTGCTCCATTAGAGTTGTCAAGAACAAAATTTGTGTCAATGGCCGAAGCTATTTACCATTTTCAAAAGGATACTCCTGGTCGTTTTCATTCGAAGCGACCTCAGATATTCCGTACACAAAAACTTAATGGACCATCAGGTCTCACTGTTCCTCAATCTCCTATGCTGCGATCTAAAACACGATTGAGACCATCACATATTTTATCTCAGAAAGAGAGGGAAGAAATGGAGCTAGAAGAGATCAGAAAACACAAAATAAAGGCTAATCCTATTCCAAAGTCTGTAATAGAGGGCACAAAGAACCTTCCTGAAGTGCCAAAGAAGCCCATAACTGTCCCAGAGCCTTTCAAGCTAACAGAAATTCAGAAGAAAGCAGCACAATCATCTGATGGTAATCATCAATTCAAAGCTCGCCCGGCCCCTAAACACATTCTTGAGAAGCCTCACATACCTGTGAAACCTCCAATACATGTTACCAAGCCCATTAGCCCAAAGTTCCGTTACAAAAGGGCAAACTCTGCTGATCAACTTAAAAACGATAACCTATTAATAATGAAACCTCAAAACAGACCTAAAGAAGAACATCTTCCAAGAATGGGTCCAATTAAACCTGAGCCGTTTTCATTTGAGAAAAGGGACGAAGAACTGAAGCGTCGTAGAGAGGAAAGAATTAAGCGCCAAATTGAAGAAGAGCGCAAACAGGCTAGTTTATTCAAAGCACAACCTGTGCCTGGAGCAATCAAGAAACGTATGCACTGCACTGCTCCTAAAGGTAGCTCTTCCACAGCATCATGTGAAAACAAAGAGAATTTTAAGTTTGAAGCTAAGCCACCAGTGGTTCTTTACAAAGAACCATTTAAGCCTGTTCTACAGCCAGTGCACCAAATTAAAGCTGCTCCATTTGAGCTTACAACAGAAAAGCGTGCAGCTGAAAGAGAGAGGTTTGATAAACAATTGCAAGAAAAGGAAGAGGAACAAGAAAGAATGAGATTGTTAAAGGAAAAGGAGCAAGAAGAAGCAGGGGAAAGAGCGAGGGCTGAGTTAAGAGCAAAGTTGATACATCATGCCAAACCAGTTCCTAAAGCTGGAACTGCACCATTTGTTCCAGAAAAGTCTGTTGCTCCCCTAACTGTACCAGAAACACCTAAGTTTATTAGACGCCTCAAACAAAACTAATACTATCTATCCAATGTATTCTCAATTTCAAACTTAAGGAATACTTTTAACTTTCTGTTTAGATATTCCTTACACCAGACTGTTATCATGTTTTGAATTTATATTTCTAGGTATTTCATTATTGTACTGACATTGTAATTTTTATTAATAATGACATTTATTAGAATATTTTCTCATTAGGGCTTAGATGTTATTTAAATTGATATTTTCCTAGATAATATTTGTTAGATGTATGATTTTCTGTATAATAAACAAGATCTTTAACTCTACTCATTGTTTTCTTGACTTGGTCTAACCTCAATTTAGTGCTACTGATTACTTTCAAGATAACATCAATTGAGTTCAATTTAACTGTGTCTGAGTTGCACACACTGACAATAGACTTTATATTATCAAACCACTTCAAAATTCTGTAGGCAAGGGCAGAAATCTGTTGTTGTTGTTTAATGGGGAGATTATTACTATTTTCTTATCGTGTGAGCAGTAAGATTAACGACCCCACACACTAAATTCAGAGTTTCTAAACTGTCTCAGGGCCTCTGACATGGTTTGGCGGCCGGGACCACCGATTTATATGTGGCTTTCGAAGCACAAAATCATCTTTTTATCAGACAATCAGGTGATTGAAACCTGCAATGTCTTAGCCAAACTGGGAACAATTTTACAAAGTATGCTTCCTGTGGAAATCTGACACACGATCACCAGGTCACAAGGCAAACGCCTAAACAGTCTTTCAACTTAATGACTATGATACATTATGTCCCATTTATAGGGCAAGTTATGACTGTATGTTAATAACTAATTGGCAATGACTTGTGCTATCTCGCAAGGTCTACATTAATTGGCTTTTTGATACAAACTTGTAGAGTAGTTTGTTCTCATAACTTGGACCCTAATTTTACAGGCAGAATGTGCAACATACGAAATGGATAACATGACTAAAGATTTTCTTCATGTCTGTAACACATTTGAACTAAATCAAACAATTTATAGCCGAAGCGTACCGGAGCTGGAGGCAAGACAGCGGAAGAATTACAAGAGGAAGAAGAGTTGCAGTTGGCACTTGCTCTCAGCCAGTCGGAGGCTGAACATAAAGAGAAAGAACGCAAGTCGCGCCACCACATCGCCCCTGATCCTGTACCGCACCATCCTACGTGTAAGTAGAGTACTAAGATTATTATAATTGGTGTTTCTAATGTGGGCATTCCAAATCCGTTTCTTTTTTTTTTTTTAAAATCGTTGCCCCACACTAGGAATTTCTCCTGTATCGTAAGTGCGTTCACAAACATTTAAACTCGCATGCAAAAATACCCAGACCCGAAACAACTATCTGTAAGCCATACAAATATTTGTTCCGTGCGTGGATCGAACCCGCGACACGTAGCGTTGCAGTCCAATCGCTCAGCCACTGCGCCAACCGTGCCGTCAAACTGTTATAGCCTAAATAACAATAACATTGCAATCTATCTATCAAATACACACCTTGTTTAAGATTATTTTAATAATAAATTAGGAAATGCAATCAGGATAGATCAATGATGGATGAGACTGAACATAATTTACAATTACATAACTTAACATCACGCCTTTAATCCCCGCAGGGTTAGGCAGGGGTGTACCCAGTAGTAAATCGATACAACATACAATAACGTATCATTAAATCACTTACTTTTTTAATTAAACATCAGCAGGACTTTGATAAATTCATCATCTGCCTAGCCTTTTCCCAACTATGTTGGGGTCGGCTTCCAGTCTAACCGGATGCAGCTGAATACCAGGACTTTGATAAATTCTAAGAAGAAAAAAGAACATGCTAATTATTGTGCCTGAAATCACTAAATCGTCTTCGTCTTTGCAATCTGATGTTCATGGTTTACTGTATAAAAAGAAACTGCTGCCCTACAGAGACTGGTATTCATTACATCATCACACCTGTTAGGGTAAGGTAAGGCATCAACCAGGTACACAAAAAAGGCTGCTATTATTAATATTAATTATTTAATTTCAGTATCCCCGACGCCATCGTCGGTGAGCGCTTCGCCGGAGCACACCACGCAAGCTTCAAGTGAGCTGTCGCGGTACTTAGACCGTAACTACTGGGAGCAGCGGATATCTCGCGATAACAACGTCGCGCCCACTGCGCCGGCACCTGCCTCGCACGCCTCCGATACTACTGAAGTATGTGACCTATGATTAATCTTACGTGTAGCAACAACCTTAAGGGTGAGGCCAAAGGAGCGTAATTTTATGAGTCGTGAGTGGTAGAAATTCTATTGGGATCCAGACGAGCGCAGAAGAACTCATTTTGCGTCGCCGTGTGAATCAAATAGGACTTTTTTATGAAACCTAATGCAGCAGAATTTCTGCGACTCACGACTCACAAAATTACGCTCGTTTGGCGTCACCCTAATGAAACAGTGCAGCGTTGGTTCTTCCCGTTCGTTGCGATTTTTTTTTTGCACTGCACAGCGTGACTGAGTTAGTGGATTAGTGACCACCCATTACGTACCGAGTTTCCTGAGTGCCCCAGAAAGCCTCGACCGCATTACAGTTAGGTACATTAAATCGTCATACCTAAAAGCAAATTTTCTGATAAATAAATAATATGATGTGTCATACTGATTTCAACACTACGCACAAATTGCAAATTGAAAGACATAAAGACTTGTTCTCCTTTGTTAAATCAATGATTAACGTTTGCAGGAATTCCCGAAGCCTCCTACTACAAAGGTTCAAGATGACGACGCCGAGGATAAAGAAATCGACGAATTTGTGGAGTCGCTCAAATCTCAAGTTGAAATATTTGTTAACAGAATGAAGAGCAACTCCTCACGGTACGACAATCATTTTAGTACATACATACACTCACGCTTTTTCCCGTGGGCTTGGGTAGGACAGTACACCAAAAGCTATGATTTTCACATACTCATTTGGATTGCTACGTCCACATTCATACATCTGCAGGGCTATTGCGTATCTTTTTAAATGTCAGTGGCTATCATAGTGTCCATTGATTAACTGTCAGTTTGGTACAAAATGGAACCATTTGACAGTTAATCGATGGACACTATGATAGCCACTTACATTTAAAAAGATACGCAATAACCCTGCTGGTTATACAAGCACATAGCAAAACTCATTTTGTTGGAAGTGTATGATATTAATAAGTCTTATCTTTCGCAGAGGACGTTCGATCGCCAATGATACAGCTGTGCAGACATTGTTCATGAACATCACGGCCATGCATTCACGTCTGCTACGCTACATTCAGCAGCAAGACGACAAACGAGTCTATTTGGAGAGTTTGCAGGTAAGCACATGAACATTTTATGTAAACGTAAAACTTTCAGGCCACAAAAAAGTCACCACCTAATTTTAATTACAAGTAGGTAAACCATTCCATTAGGAATGGTTTCTCACTCTCAATGGTTTCTCACTCTCAATGGTTTCTCACAAGTAGGCAAACCATTCCATTAGGAATGGTTTACCTACTTGTAATTAAAATTAGGTGGTGACTTTTTTTTTTTTGGGGGGTGGGAAATCGTCAAATAACCCCTCCCGCTCAAAAAAATGAATGTGGCAGACTTCTACTGACTAAAAACCACCCATGTGCCTTCTTAGCCCTTCATGTTGAGGCCGCGGTATCTCTAACGAACAACCCGCAGCCCCGACGGGCAATTAGGTGGTGACTTGAGAGTGTAATAAGTAACATAAACATAACATCACGCCTGTAATACTCGAAGGGCTAGCCTTTTCGCCTGTTATGTGATAAAATAAAGGAATGTGTGTTAAATGTTAAGTGAGACTTGTTAATAAAACTATCACTTAACAAACCTCTACTTATGCCACGCTAAGTAAAAGTCCGTAAACTAATACTAACCTTTTCCAGGACAAAGTAACTCAGATCCGTGACAGTCGCGCCGCCCTCGACACACTCCGCGCGGAACACACGGCGCGCCTTGCGGCCGCGGCTGAGGCAGCCGAGCGACAGCGACAAATGCAAATGGCCGCCAAGCTGCAGGCCATGCGCAAGAAGAAGCACGAGTACCTGCAGTACCAGAGACAACTGGCTTTGCAAAGAGTTCAGGTATGTAACATACAGATGAGCTGCCGGGAACTGGTTTTACCACTTCAGCTTTCCAGCACACCTCACTGTCAAAGTGAGGTGTGTTTGGGATTGTCCAACGGAATGTTTGCCTTTAAAAGAGTGCTGAATACCTTGGAATTTTAATTTTTATTGTCCTGTCATTTTATCTAACTTATGCATAATTCCATATTTTCAGGAACAAGAGAGAGAAATGCAGATGAGACAAGAACAACAGAAACATCAATACTTGATGAACGCCAACAACTTTTATATGCCCGGCGTGTCCATGCAACAGTATAATCAGCCTGCTTATTCGAACCAGCCAATTTACGCAAACACACAGTTTCATCAGCAGATGATGGCCGCTCAGGCTGCACAGGCACAAGCTCAGGTCACCACCGATGGCAATGTGCCGCAGCCGGTGCCGGGACAAGCGCAAATGTCCACAGCTAACATGCCTATGAACATGAATCCAATGGGTATTCAGTCCATGCCTCAGCTTCCAAACTCGTACAACGCGATGTCGCCGTCCGCCGGTGCTATCAACCAGACTCCAGTCAGCGGCCAACCGTCCATGAACCAGTCTAACTTACGACCTAATCTAACTCAGCAGCTAACACAACTTCAGCAACAAATGTTGCTACAACAAATGCATCAGATGCGAATGCCAGCACAAGCGGGCATGCATCAAATCGTGCCACAGACTATTGCCAATGGCATGCCAGGACAAAACATTCCACAACAGAATGGACAAAATCCACAGTTACCAAAGCAAAATTTGCCGAACCAGCCTCAGCAGCAACCCAATGCTATGATGCCTCAGATGTCTGTTGGTCAATCAAATATAGCTCAGCAAAATATGAGTCAACAATTAATGAATACCAATCCAATGCTTGGACTACAAATGCAAAACATGAGAATGCCTCTTATGCAAGGCAACCAATCAAATACCAGTCAGCAAATCCCAGTTTCTGGATATCAGAACATGAATATTCCTAACCAAGTCAATACTCAACAACCAGGATCTCAAGCTCCCAATATGCAAATACCGTCACAAATACAAATGCCCGGACAATCGATGCCAATGCAAGGACAGCAAATGATGCAAGGACAAACTATGCCTGGCCAGCCTCAAGGCATGCAGATGAATAATAACATGCCACAAGTTGGCCAAAATATACCACCTCAGGGACAACAGGGTCCCCAAAGCCAAGGCCAACAGATGCCACCCCTGCAACAGCATCTTCTTCAGCAGCAGATGCCACTCAATCAACAAATGCCCATGCCTGGCCAAGGAATGCCACAACCAGGCCAGCCAATGATGATGCAAGGGCAACAAATTCAGCATCAGGGTCAAATGATAAACCAAGGTCAACCACCACAAGGTCAATTGCCGCCTGGTCAATTACCTCCAGGTCCACAGCAAATGAATCAAGGACAAATTCCAACTAGTCTCCCAGGCCAACAAATGATTCAAGGTCAGATGCAGATGGGCCATCAGATGCAAATGGCACCAGGTCAGCAGATGCAGCAAGGCCCTCCAATGCAAGGACAGATGCCCCAGCAAATGGGTATGCCACAACCGCAAATGCAACAGCAGTTGCAGCAGGGGCAACCTGGCCCACAAATCATGCCAGGACAACAGAAAATGCAGCCGCCGCCGCAAGGACCCCCTCCACCCGGTACTAATGAACAGGCGGCACAGACACCCGGCAAACCCGAACAAAACAATAACACAGCGGAACTAATAAGTTTTGATTGAGAGTAACTATTTCCAACATAGAGAGATCTCTGCTAATGATTGACTGGAAATAATACTTGTTCTAATATTACGTAATATTAAACTATATGCAATAATTATTATGCACTTAGATATTGTGCTATGTTGTGAGTTTTAAAACCAAAATATGTCATGTATAGATAAATTTGAGATTTTATAGAGGATAATATTCAATGCCTTTACTTATAAATGTTGTAAACGTGAGATGAGGAGTAAAATTTATAGTCCATTACTATTAAAAAGGGTTTTCAGGAAGAAGTTCCCAGCATTTTTGCATTTTGAGAGCTAAATAATGTTGTAACTTTTATAAGTAAAGCGGTTCCCAAGCTTTTTAATTATCACAAATGTAGTTAAAAGTTATTTATATTACAGTTAAGATAGTTGCAAATCAAAATTTGGCAGCAAATATGACACAATCATACGAATTAAAATATAACCTATCCCATTAAATCATTTGCTGTAGCTGATAGATTCCTTTTAGTTAGAAAAGCCTTGTAATCTATGTAAATGCAAATATGTATAAACTATTCGTCGTTCGTAAACCGTAGTTTACTTAGATATTAATATAAATGAGAAATTCTAATATTTTATGTTTAATTATCTTCATTGATGTGGTAATTGTTTTGTTATAATATTTTAAGTTATATGATGTATTATACGACGTACCAATAAAAGCAAGAAAATATAATTTGTATTATGAATCTGATCAATATACTTCGGCTTAGTCACCGTAAAATCATCCTGTGTGCTTTTGTTGCATGGCTCATGGCGTACATTACAATTAATAATACCAGCCTGTTGCTATCCTACTGCTGGGCAGACTTCTCTGCTCATACAGAGAAGACGAGACTTTTTGTGGGTTGGAATTCATAAAGTGCCTCCTCCCGCTCTGGGCATAGCGGAAGAGAGTGTCGGACTCTTCTACTGGCTAAAGACCACCCATGTTCCTTCTTAGCTGTTTGTGTTCCGGGGCCGTGGGATCTCTTTCAAACAACCCACAGCCCAAGACTGGACAATTCTCGAGTATTGATCATCACACTCACTCAAGATGGCATCGCCAACCCGCAAATTCCCTAAATTTAGTCGTAAGTTTCCTCGTGATGTTTCTTCACCGATGTCTGCAGTCTGCACAGGGATGTCAGTGATGTCCAAGAAAAACTTCTAAAGAACATAATAATATTATAATTGGGAAAAGTTACATTCGTTCTTGCTTTGATTTGAGCCCACAACCGCGTGCATATAAAATAACTACACTAAATAATATGATGGGCATGTGTGGTCTCACATTCAGATTTAACCTTCCATGTGTGCCGGGAACGTAGATCCACGCGGAACACAATGGCTTTTTATTTGTGTCTATATTCTCGGATACGATGAGTAATTAATCTGTTTAAATCCGAAAGTGAGCCCAGCCCCACACTAGGAATTTCTCCTGTATCGTGGGTGCGTTCAGAAACATGTAAAGTCACATACACAAATACCCAGACCCGAAACAACTATCTGCAGGCTATACAAATTATTTGTTCCGTCCGGGTATCGAACCCGCGACACGCAGCGCAGCAGTTCAATCGCTTAGCCCCTGCGCCAACCGTGCCGTCTGTAATATGTTTGCTGAAAACCCAATAAACCTCACGGCCTACTAATAGATAATGTTTGTGATTTGAAAGAAAGCAATTAATTTTTACACATGCCTCAAGTGCTGAAAGGCAAGAAGTACAACTTGTGGGCTAGACAAAAGCTCAAAAAATAGGTTTTGCACCTTTATTGTCCTAGCCCGTTTCAAGCTTCCCAGATTAGGATTAATTAAGCTCTTCGCAATGTCACCTGCGCTCGACAAACTAAACTTTCGGAGCTCAGTCAACTGTGCGCAACGGGAGTAATGTGGTTTAGCCAAGCCAAATTATGAGGCCGTGAACAAATAATGCAGAGTAATAAAATCAAAAGACTAGTTGAGAATTTCCTCCATATTACTTTTTTATTTTGCTGAACGCAACTTTAAAATAATAGCGGGAAACTGAATTCAGCTGACTGTCAGCGACTCGGCGTGTTAAACTGTCACTGTCACACTGTCAAACTACTAAACATAAACGAAAACTTTGTGCCGGTTGATATTGTTTTCGATTTTCTTACTATTTTACTTGGTTCGACTGGGTATTATGTTAAATATTCATCATAATGGAAGATGATACTCAAGATGGTCCGTTTACTGTGTGGCAAATGTTTAATGCGCCGACTATGGTGTTGTTCAACAACTTGGAGCATGCAGTTGATGGTTTGGATAGACTACTCACTTCTATTATGAAGTTATCAGGGTAAGGCTTCAGAAATTGTCTCATTTTTTATCAGCCTGTAACAATAACCGCTCCTAAGACGCCACTCTGACCCCACTTAATTTTATTTACATTTTTATCTTGTGGTTTGCTTACAGAGACTTCTCAGAAGTGTTAGTACCAAGGTCTGGGTCCTCGAAGTATCCAGACTCGTATTATCATGCATTCAATACATGGCTTGTTGGTAGATTATTTTATGTATGGTCTGTGGAGGAGTTAAACAGGTAAGTGTTATATATTTCACACTACTTACCTAATAGATTTAAAACGCTTTTAAATTTAGTAAGTAGTGTGAAATGAAACCATAAAAATGTATGGTTTGTTTGTTATTATATTTTACTGAAAATTTAATGAATAAGATAAGGAATATCAAGAAATGTGCGCCCAAAATGTTTGACTTTTCTTATCATTTTTATTCATAAAAGTATTTTTTTTGCTTATTATTATGAAGTTCAAACATTTAAAATTTTTATTTTAAATGCATCTGGTTAGACTTAAAACCGGGACCGGTGTATGGTATAAACGGATGCATTTGAGAACACAGTTGGGAAAAGGCTGGGCAGGTGATGATGACTTAAAATTGTTAGTTTCTTATCATCAATATGTAAGTTTACTTTTATATTTCAGAATACATGCAACAAGCAAGGATGCTCAACTGAAAATTTTAAATATACTGTGTATGAATGCTGCATCATTTTATAATAATTTGCATTCTGAGTATGTTTCTATATTGACTAAACTAGTTCAATACTACAAAGAGAATCTAAATGACCAGTCAAAAGGACTGTTACTAGAAAACTTTAAATCTGAACAAATTGATATTCCCAATGTACAACTCAATTTAGAGCCTATTTTTGTAAATGTTAAAGATTTGGGAACATGCAAAACCTTAATAGATTTAACAATGCAGCTTCTAGCAGAGAGTTTACCACCAAATTCTATTTATATTAATAAACACAAAATGGAGTATTGTAAGTTGTTTAATGAAATTTTATACATGGTGGAACATTACAGTGTGGATTTAAAATTCTCTTTACTGAAGTTTTTTTTTACTTTGATTAGTAATTATGAACAAATAGGAATATGCACTTTCCAGCAGTGTTTTCCAACTGTATATCTTGACTTACTTTATTCTATAGAAGCCATGTTAAAGTCATTAAATGTATACTATGAAAAAGGTGAAATTGATGCAATGTACTTGGATGGTTTTAATAAACTGCTGTGCACTTTCATGAAAATTAATAAGGGAAATCCTGAAAAAGAAAACAAAGAAATTCTATTAAATATTTGTAATGTTATTCTGAAGACAAAGAGCAATAAAATATTTAATAATTATTTAAAATTGGAATGCTTGTCTTTGAGCAAAAATTTGGATTTTCCAAAAGATTTAATAGATGCCTCGAATATGGACGCTAGTGAAATAGATGTATTGAAAGAGAACTACTGTAAAAACATATTGGCACATATAAGATCTGAGGTACAAGGAAATAGCCCTATTGATTTAAAAGGAAGTTGGTATTACAAGCAAGTGCTGCATGTAATCAAGTCAATAAAAACCTGTGAAGATAACAAAATAGATATTTTTTTAATAAGCTACCATTTGAAGAGATGTCTGTCTTGCCTGAGTATATTGGAACAAGTTGCCATACAATGTAGAAAACTGCAAGACAATAAGGCAATAGAGATACTGTTAAAGGAAGACATTCGTGTAATTTGGGGATCATTACTCAAGCTAATTGGATATAATAAGAGTGTTATTTTAGGAGATAACAACTGCACTAAATTATACATGGATATTCTTCTAAGTACATCGGTCCTCTATCAAAATCCGTCAAAGGATGATACTAGCAGAATCCTTCAACTATTATGTCTACAAAGTACACAACAGTTTTCTGAACACAGTTTGGGATACAGTGATAGCATTAAATCAATAATCCTGAAGTATATGATGATTATTAAACTTGTTCTAAAAGTCAAAACAAGTGATTCTTGGGACAGAATCATTTCTTATTTGATCAATGGTTTCCTTAAGCAAAAAACATCCAATATGTATAAAGAGGTATGTTAATATGAAAATATTTATGTTATTCTTACTGAAAAATTCAAAGATTAATATTTTTTTTGTTTTTTTTTCCAGATTATACCACTGTGTTCACTCTTGATGTTGAATAAAACCTTCTCTGCAAGTAAACTTATTGGTGACTTACTTATGCCAGCCTTTCTGACAAAAGACTGTGATATTCAGAAAGAAGTTACTACAGTCTTACCAGCTATTTGCTGTATGGCATTGGGGACCTACGAAGTTGTCATCAGTATACCAAAAGACAGTTACGGACATTCCTTATTCTCTGACAATGCTGTAGATGTCTTACTAATATGTTCAAAATGCCATAGTTTAGAAAGGAACAAATACTCAGAAGATTTTTTGAATACTGTCAATCAAAATAAAATTGAGATCTATTCGGAGAGTAAAACTTATACTCCAAGTCAACATTCCACTATAAATAGCCTAAAGAGTTTATTTGCAAAGTTTCTGAACTGGAAACAATACATAGATTTCAAAAACAGTGGCTATTGGGACTTGTTTGCAAGACTCTGTCATCACTATTATGTGCTTAATTATGGAGTTTCTGCAGATCTTCTGAATGAAGACAACAGTCAACATGTTCTAAAGGCTTTCAGACGATTCATTAATGATAATTCTGTGAGTAGGCAATGCAATAATCAGAAACTTTAAAAACCTGTAAAGTTTTATTTTATGACATAATTTTGTTCCAGGCTGAAGAAGATCCTGAATGGAATTCTCAGAAGGATTCAGCTTTTAGTTTATGTGTGAATGTACTAGTCCAGTCTACAAGAGCGAGTTTAGAGAACAATGATAACACACAGCAGACCAACACATTGAATCTCATCAAGGACTTTGGGTTATGTTCCAATGAAAAAGTGATATTGCCAGTAACAAAGCTTTTTGTTTATTTTATAATGCATCCACAGTGCTCTCTTGGACCAAAGGCAGTGGTTAGTCTAAGAGATGTTTGCGAGCTCCATGGTTACACGCCCAATCAAGTGTACCATCGCTATAAGAAGGATTACTGCAAACTGTTTGTGGAATGCAGCTTGTACAGTGGAAAGGACTTTGCTATATCACTTCTTAAAGTCGTCAGGGCGTTTGGCTTTGTTGGGTACAGAGATTTCATTTCTAAGGACGTCCATCACTTCTTACCATACTTGATGCCTTACTCTGTAACCATAAAAGAAGTTCCTTCAATGATTGAAGAAATCGCGTCCCTAGTACAGTGCTCAGTTTCAGACTTCTTGATTGAAAGATTCCCTCATATTTACGTTCATGTTTATTTGAACGAGTCTAAGGAAGTTGAGAAAAAGTGCCTTGATATTATTGGGAAGCTCACAAAAACGTCGGTATTGAACTTAATAAAGAGACATTTTCGAGTAATATTGACCGAATTTCTGCTACAGTATTGCTGTGATTCGGAAAAAGTGTTGAATGCTTGTCGATATCTAGCTTGCCACGACCCCGAATTGTCGACACCTACTAGAAGCATGTGTATGAGTACATCAGAAATAGCAGACTTTTTAAACCCGAAGTTTTTAGGTGTTCTGGCGTATTTTGACCACAAATTGGTTAACGCGAAAGTTGCACTATCGGTGAAACGAAAAGCATTGAAAAGCTTTCCTGATATAATGCAATTGATGGGAGTAAAGTATTTGACGCCTTTGAGATTCAAGGTCTTGGCTACTTTGAGATCTGCTCTCCAATTGGCAAAAGAATTTCCAAAGATACTGGCAGAAGCATGGGGCGCATTCATTCATAACATCGACACAATATCTTTAGGATCTCTCATGTCAACATTGGCGGTTTCACTCTTGCAACAATTGGACTACGCGCCTCAGGAAATAAACAAAATATTCCAATACCTTGTTTTGAACAACGAGAATTTATTGAGTTCCCATATCTCAGACCTGTTCTTCTTAGAAGACACAAAGATTTCAGATAAAATAAAGATGGTTATAAAGAGGCATGTTAAGAGGACACAGCCGGATGAGTTCTTGGACAAGATCAAGTGGTACTTACAGCATTTGAACCATGATATACCCAGTATAAAAGCGTACGCATTTTCCCACTTGGATAAGTTGTTGAAAAGTAATCGATCTGAGATACACAAAGCGATATTTGGTGGAAAAAATATAGACCCAGTTATAGTGGAACTCATAGATTCTTTGTTATTAGGTGAGTATTCGGTTTTACTTTAGAATATGGGTAACATTTATTTTTTGATTTTAATGTCATGTCATTTTTCAGGTTGCAAAGACCCAGACTCCAAAGTAAGTCTATCAAGCGGTTCGTGCCTGGGTCAGCTGGGCGCTATCGAGGCAGGCCACCTACCTCGTCAGTACGTTCAGCCAGATAGATCGCCGTTCGCATTCTCTATAGGAGACGACTGTTTCGCTGCCACTGCTCTCGTCGAACTGTCGAGGGCGTTCCAGTATGAGAAGGATACAATGGTAGGTAAAGTTTTATATCAGTTAAGACTATCGCAATATAAATAATACAGACTTGTTTCGTTGGTCTAGTGGTCGCAAGCGCGATGTGATGTGCTCTGCATTAGGTCCTTAGTCCGATTCCCAGGTTGGGCAAAAAAAATTCTCAGTAGCAGCCACAGAGTCTGGATTTGTGCCCGGTTGATGGTAATAGGGTCACCCCCTATTACATGGGACTTAAACATAACTGGGGGAATGGGGGTGTACTATTAGGCACACCTCTGCCTTACCCTTCGGGGTCTACAGGTGTGATGTTATGTTCTACCAAATTCGACCAAACAGTTTTCCCATCTTCCGCATTCAGTTTGTTTTAGCCGTCTTGAGCAACACACCGTCTTTTCTCAAGCAATTTCGGCTACTGTCACATTTGCCAAAAAATCTGCATAGCAATGAAGATACTGTGCAGATTTTTACCTACATCTTAACTAATACGCAAACTAAAACCTATTTCAGAATATGGATTGCTACGCTCTAACAATTCAAGAGATATTGAAAATTTACGACATATCACCAACTGGCAGCAAGAAGGATGTTTGGGAGAGTTTTCCTGAACACATGCATCAGATTATGCATCCTTTACTGAGTTCCAGGTACTTGTTGCGAAATGTTTATTGGACTGTTTAGTTAGTCTACTGGTCACAAGCGCGGCTTTTGAGCATGTGGGCCTGGATTCGATTCCGGGGTCGTGTAAAGTGTTATTGGGTTTTTCATTAGGAATTTATCAGTAGTACCCAGAAACTGAATTTTGTGCCCGGTTGATGGCAATGGGATCGCCCCTATTACATGGGACTTTAGCATAACTGGTGCAATGTGGGTGTACTAATGGTACACCTCTGCCTAAGTCTTGGGGGATTACAGGCGTGATGTTATGTTCTTACTGTTTTTTAATAATATAATAATAATAAGTTTATTAGACATAAAAACAATAGCAAAGTACATAGCATGTTGAAACAGTGTGTTGTACTACCAAGTTTAAAAATAAGGTCAGTTTTCCGGGCTCCTAAACTAGGTACGCAGACCTGTATCTTAGTTATTAGTATTTTAGTTAGTATCTTAGTGTTAATACGTATATTGTTGTATTCTCATCGGCTTCAGTTTGTCAAATAACAAGTTAAACGAGGTCTTAAAATTTTTATTTCACTTCTAGATACACATTGGCTTATCCTTCTCAGCCGAAGAAAGCACATCCATTATTTGGGTCAACTTACGCGACAACATTTTTGGAATGGGCACACAAGTAAGTACTTTTATTGATGTGTTTTTTTTTGTTGGGATTTCAAGCTTCTACTTCTTAGCGTGTCGATGACAATTTAAGTTGAGTCAGCCTAAAACATGGCGACGAGTTTAGCACTTTGAGTAGCATCCATCAGCTACTGTGATGTGCAAGCAACGGGACAGGCCATACACGATAAGGGTGTCTCATCATTTTTAGGGCAACACCACATTTACACTCCAGGGCATAGTCATGGCGGGGTGTTTGCACTGGGCTGCGGGTTGTTCGCAAGAGATACCGCGGCCTCGACTTAAAGGGTTAAGAAGGAAAATGGGTGGTTTTTACTCGATAGAAGTCTGACACTCCCTTTCGCTCTGCCCAAGAGCGGGAGGGGTTATTTGATGATTTCCCACCCCCACAAAAAAAAAAAAAAAAGGGCATAGTCATGGCGGGGTGTTCGCACCGGGCTGCGGGTTGTTCGCAAGGGATACCGCGGCCTCGACATGAAGGGCGAAGAAGGAACATGGGTGGTTTTTAGTCAGTAGAAGTCTGACACTCCCTTTCGCTCTGCCCAAGAGCGGGAGGGGTTATTTGATGATTTCCCACCCCCATAAAAAAAAAAAAGGGCATAGTCATGGCGGGGTGTTCGCACCGGGCTGCGGGTTGTTCGCAAGAGATACCGCGGCCTCGACATAAAGGGCTAAGAAGGAACATGGGTGGTTTTTAGTCGGTAGAAGTCTGACACTCCCTTTCGCTTTGCCCAAGAGCGGGAGGGGTTATTTGATGATTACCCACACCAAAAAAAAAAGGGCATAGTCATCTATGAATCTCCACCTGATTGTCGTTGCTTCGGCCAACCTCAAGCTCATGATTATTGTAACGTCTTTCCCATATTGTTTTTTAGCTGGGCAGGTCAACTGATTCCTCTGATAGAATCTGAAAGCATTCGGGAACTCCTGCGCACAGTGCACCCCAGTATGCGGCGTGACGTCAGAACTCTATTTCTGTTCCTACCCTATGTTTTGCTGCATGCTGTCAAGTCCAAGAATAACTCACTGTACATACAGGAGGAAATTTTGGCTGTCATAGGTAAGACCGTAAGTCGTTGATAATTATTTTCACATGTTTTATTACCACCAATAAAACATGTGAAAATATCTTGTCAATTAAATTAGGTGCACACGTTAATCACAGTTTGAGTTCACCGATACGTAAAGAAGAAAATGTCGTAGAGGAGAGGACACAAAAATGTTCACACAAGGTTTTTATGTCGTCTATGGTCCTCCACACTTTGGACACTGGAAAGTAATTCACTGTCGGGTCAGGAGCACCACATCCACACAGTGTCAGCAGGACTTTTAATTGTTATTAATATTAAAACAACATAGTTTTTATTGGGCGGTTTTTTTTTCAAATTACTAAGTTTTCTAATAATTGCAGGTCTGGAAAACTTTGAAATGGAAAATGCAATAACAATAGAAAAAAGTAGATATAAAATGCTACGACACATCAGAATGACTCCTAGCATCAACTCAGTTCAGACTGAAGAAGGTAACCAGGTAAATATAACTTAAACCTCGTATGAATTTGAACCTTCCATTTATATCTGATAGGTTTAATTTAAAATGACACAAACTATGGTAACCAACGTGATCACTATGTTTCTCTTTCAGAGCAAATGCAGTAAAACAATATACACTTTGCTAGACTTCCTGAACAGATGGCTTTTGGAATGGTGTCATTCTAAACAGCGTCCTACTGAAAACGATAATTACAAGTATGTATTTACACCGGTTAAGTCAGCACATCAAGTTTCTCGAAACTGTCAAATTCTCCCAATCTTCAACCTTGAACGTAATACTGTAGCGATAAAGTTGAAAACCTATTAAACAAATTTGATAGATAGTAGTAGTTTGAAGTGCTGGCGTCTACAATAATTTAACTCCCACATTTTAACAGGTTTTCTGTAAAAATACTATCTGAACCTGTCAATGTGGCGACAGGAGGCCTATCTTTTGGCTGAAATGATGATGATGATGATTATCTGAACCAATTTACTACTTAGATTACTCTGTTAGTCGTCACTGCAGCAAGCTATTTGACAGATTTTATCAATAGTAAGCAGAACAATGGGGTCCTCTAGATAGCTTATCGACTACATCAGCATTTGTCATAATCCATCTGCTGGGCACCCTCCTGCCAGCTACCCCAGCCTGATAGACTCCATTCCATTCTATTATATATATTTTTTAGTCGCCTATGAATATCCTTCTTTAACTATTTTATTTACTTCTTGATCTTATTAAATTTTTCCATTATAGGGCAATCTCATCATTCCTGGACAAATTCGACAAGCTAACGATAGCTCGTGGGAACTTCGTTTGTGGCGAGTTAGAACGGGCGCTACAGTACATAGAGTTGTACATGGATGAAAGAAAGGATAAAATGCAAGAGCAACTGCCATTCTTAGCTGAGATATATGCCTTGTTAGATGAACCGGATTCTGTAGCTGGTGAGCAATTTTTTTTAAATCGTCTTCGAAGTTCTGTTTGTGTGATCTTATAATGACATACCCGTTTACCCGGAATTTTGGACCGCACTCTCATAGTCCGATGGAACAGCAACCGATACTTTTCTTTAGATTTATAAATCTAAAGAAGGCGCAAGCGCGAATGTGCGTGTGTTATAACACACGCACATTCGCGCTTGCGCCTTCGTCGTCTTACGAATTTTCGATCAGATCACGTGTCTATCACGAACACGTGACTCCTGACCTCCTCATCCCAAAAAAAGTGCACAACGCCGTTAGAGAAGTTTTCACTTCAAAAATATCGTTGTGTTGAAAGTGAAGGAAAAACCACCACGCTAACTTTGTATCTCACATTTACAGGTATACTGTCAATGAAAAGATCAGAGCCTTCATTGAAAGAGTTGATCTTAGCTCAAGTGGTGACTGGACGGTTGCAAGACGCCGCACTTTGCTACGAACGATTGGCACAAGAGGGACAATTAGATCGACACAGTTTGCAGGTAAGTTCACATAGTTTAGAAAGCATACAATAGGGATGTCGCCTGACTAAAAAAATATGATTCGGTTTAGTCAGTTAGATTATCGAAAAATATTGGATACGTGTTTTTTGTTTTATCAAATTAATAAAAATTTACGAAGATCAAACGCGTCAAAGATCATGAGTGGGGGCGTGTGATGTCACTTTTAGGTAAAAATGTACTGAAATGTGACGCCACAGGAACTTTCGAAGCACTGAATCGTCTCCATTTTTTTTTTACGTGAAAAAAGAAAAAAATATGTGACCAATATTTTTTAGAAATCTATCTGACGGACTATTTAGATTTTTTTTGTCGTCTACCCTATTATTAAACTTTTAGCACGTATTCAGTATAACATTCAGAATTAAAAAAAGCTATAGGTATATAATATATAATATGATCCCGACCGATTTCGGCCACAGCGACTTGGGTCTGCCTATGAAGAGCATCGCTGGTGTGCCTTGCACGTTTGTAGGAAACACCTGTTTTAAAACTACCGATGCTAAATTTCTAGGTGTGGAATCGTAACCAACATCCCTTCTATCCTGCCCTTATCAATGATCCAAACTTTAGTCACTACTGTCATTTATGAATTTCTATATAACTTGTAAGGTTAAAAAACCTAATTCAAAAACAAATCCCCAGGGTATGATCGACTGCTATCTAGGCCTGGACCAGCCGTTTACCGCGTACCGGCTACTCAGCGAACATGATGACGAAGATGGCATGAAAGAGCTGTCAGCTGAACCGTTGTGGCGGCTGGGACGGTTCGACGACCTCGATGAGCTTTGCAAGAAACCTGTTGTAAGTTTATCAGAATCTGCCCTTTTATATGTTGTTCTTCGCCAGATGCCCGCCGCTTTTAATGTTTGCTTAAACAACTTTTACTAAGTTTTTAAATAACTTGTCTTCTCCATCGCAGCCACCTTCAAATGAAAACTGGGGTCTACTGATGGGTCGTACTTTGCTCGCCTACCGCCAACAAGACCACGATGCGTTCCTCATATCCTGCAAAGACACCACAAGTAGACTGCTTGCTCAAATGGACGGCGAAAGTAAAGGAGAGAATGCTTTGAGGAGCGGCTACCAAAGTGTGCTCGGACTTCATATTATTACGGAAACTAGCCATGCTGAGGAAGTATTGCAAAGGTAAGTGGTTTCTTTCTACATAGATCATGGGGCCAAATTGGTTTGAGTTGTTTATACATGAGATAATAAAGTTAAAAGCCTCTAAATAAGTTTGAGGGGGGTAAAGAAAATGAAGCCATAGACTAGGGCCAGACTTTAAAGGGGATTACACAGATTGGGCCTTTTTTCAAAAGTGCTGACTTGTAAAAATTACGCCTCCAATAAAAATCCCAATCTTTGTGATCTCGGATATTTTTTGGTTTAATAACTTCTCGGTGAATTGACTGACAATCTAGGTGTAATAATAAAAAATAATTGTTGTTCTTTATCTATATAAACGGTTATTACTGTTGGCTACTTTTGAAAATGGCCCAAAAATTTATGGAGGCTCTGCGGTCTTCTTTTTAGTCTTAATGTTTCCAAGATTTTTATCGTAGTCCACATCAACTAATAAGTGTGCCCAAAAAGAACCAAATATCGATATTAAATGACGTTTCCATGATGCTTCTTCAAGGCTAAAAGCACTAAGAGACAGCGATCGTCAAAGCACGGAGATGGTAAACCAGTTATTGGACGAGTGGAGACGGCGTCTGTCCGTCGTACAGTCGGACGTTAGGACAATAGAGCCACTGCTACGGCTCAGGAGGATACTGCTGCAACAATCGCAGGTAACGTTCATGTCTTAATAAATTCTGATAGACCGTCTTAGTCGCCAGACTATCATCCCCTTTCTATTAATCATTATTTCTGCTAGGCCGTCTACATCATAACATAATATCATGCAGAGGTGTACCCATTAGTACACCCTTTTGCCAGTTACGTTTAAGTCTCATGTAATAAGGAGCGAGCCTATTTCCACCTACCGGGCACAAATCCAGGCTGCTACTGACAAATTCCTGACGGAAAACCCAATAGCACTTTGTCAGACCTGACCTGTCTAGTGTCTTGTTATTGCTTAGTAGACCAACCATCTTTTACTCGTATAGAAGTAAACTTTGATACTCAATACATGTCTCGCATTCTTCTACATCACCTGTTGTCACTTCATACTCATAGTCTTTTGACTATCCTAATACTTTGGTACTTTTTTAGCAACTCCTTGAACCAACACATCCGATGACAGCGAGTCGATTGAAGGCATGCATCGGAGACCTGTGGCTGCAAAGCGCAAAGCACGCCAGGAAAGCTGGAATATTCCAACAGGTAATAACAATATGACTTCATTTGCGTATTTTAGTGTTTGCGTTAACGAAAACATATACCATATCACTATCAAAATACAGTTAATTTTGTATTTACGACGCATTTTTGAGCAAATACATCAATTGGTACCATTATACATTTATTTTTATTAAATGTGTTTTTTTTTGGTTAAACCATGCAAATGGCTTTATATTGAAAATCAAACGCTTATTTTTAAATGTTACTCCACACTTGGAATTTCTCATGTATCGTGGGAGTGTTTCCAATCATTTAAACTCACATACACAAACCAAAAACCCGGAACAATTATCTGTTGGCCATACAATTGTTCCGTGCGGGGTTCAAAACTTCAAACTCGAGACACGCAGTACAGCAGTCAATCGCACACCCACTGCGCAAACTGTGCCGTCAAAACCGTGCCGTGTTTGATTCAGTGTCACCATTTAAATGTAGACCAGCAGTGATTAAAACACTACTCCAATTTCTTTTCAGTCCTACATGTACGTTTTAAATGCTGAAGAATATCAACCGGAGGAGTTGTTCATAGAGAAGTCCAAGATGTACTGGGCGCGCGGTCAGCATGAACATGCGTTTACTACGCTACGGCGAGGCTTGGATGATACCTATCCTATGTTGGAACAACTCAATAATGATCAGAGGTATTGGAATTGTGAGGCATTGTCATTGTGGTCAAGACAACCTTTGGGTCTAAAATGGCCACTTTAGCAGATCATAATATGAATTTTAACACAATTCATATTATTTTCCTATTATGATCTATTTTCCTAAATGGTCACGGACGCAGTCACTTTTATGAAAGGGCCATTTTACGATCTGCCAAAAATGCCATTTTAGACCCCCTGTTTGGATTCAGCGTTTCCACTTTTACACACTCACGCACACATACACACACACACAAACACACACATATATACACACACATACACACACACACACCCCCGAAGTGTGCTCCTTATTTTTAATTCTTCTAAAAAAATACAGACATGTTGTTGCTTCTTTGAAAAAACCACCAGTAAAGAATATTTTGGTTGTAACCAGGTCTTAAAACGTCTGCCGATGTTGAGACAATGAGCAATGGCATAGTAAGATAGTACCTTAGGGAAGTATTAATTCACTGGTATTTTTTGCTAAACGCGGTCAAACAATTACAATTTACGACTAGACAAACTATAATTTTAAATTCTGTTTTCAGAAAAATATGTGCCAAAGCGAAATTACTAATAGCGAAGTACAACGATGAAACTACGAATGTCGACGTTGATGTCAATATTGGATATTACAAGGACTCTGTAGAAGTATTCAAACAGTGGGAGAAGAGTTTGGTAAGAACTTTTAATGTAAAGTTTTAAGTTGTAGTTAGTATATAAAGACTTTCGTTTATTTATTTAATACTAATTATAGCAGCATTACGGAATCATCCAATACGATCCTATAAAACACAAAAAAGAACAATTAAATTAAAAGTAACATTGATATTGTACAGGGACAAATAATAAAAAAAAATAAGTTACCTTTCGTGCATCATCAATCGAAAAAAGCTCAAGAAAAATCATCTTTCGTTCATCTTCTATTCGTTGGAATAAAGGTGTGATCAGCACAGGAGGTGGAGTTAGGCCGAAAACCAGTACTGTGGGTCCTCCATAGCACAGCATCATGTTGAGTGATAACCAGCATGTCGCAGTGACGACGTGCAAGTTGTTATTTTTTATTTGTTTTTTGTTGTTCCACCCTGTTGTATTCCAAAAAATTGGTTATACGAAGTATGTTTATTGGAACGAAGTTTTGGAACGAAGTTCCTTATCGCGCGTTGTGAAAGGGGGCTAGACGGAAAAAATTCTTACGAAAAGTTGTCACGACACTTTTTGCTATAGTAAGCTATTGTAAGCTGTGCGGCGTCGCATGTTTCTCTGTCTGTCTCTCTCTCTCTTATAGAAAGCAAGACAGATATTTTAATTTCTACATTTCTTTTTTTTTTTTTTTTTTAATTTTTTTTTTTTTTTACATAATAAAAAATAATAACAATAACTTCGTTCCATCCGGGTGTTCCTTGACACCTCTCAAGTTTTTTGTTTTTTTTTTTGTTATTTTAAATGTATGGATCTCGGACAATTAATCAATATTTTTTCTTGCTTTATTTTTTATCGAAATACGGAGGACACTTTATGTATTCCCATCACTGTCCAGCTTCATACAGGCCCCATGACTTAAGTACTGTAAGAATCTTGTTACTAAGTCGAGCTTGTCAAAATTTTCTTACCCCAGGTCTGTCTCGGAGCATATTACGAGAAAGTAAGCGCTGGTGAAGGCACGAGTACCAGCACGATGTGGTCGCGCCGTCTGTACGCGCTGAACAGCTACGGCAAGGCGCTGCAGTACGGACACAAGTATCTCTACCAGAGCATGCCAAGGATGCTGTCTATATGGTATGTTGTAGGTACATCTGTAACAGTCATTGCATCGGTCTATTATTTGTGATGCCTGGACGAATATTATTATTAAGCACGTATTTCAAATATTAAGAATCCATAAATTGTTAGTAATGATCTAAAACGATGTTAGTAAAACGTATCTAAAATTAAAATCTGGAAACCGTGTGCACACTGTTCCAGTAAGACAATTCCATAGAGGCATAAACAGTTCCATAAGAGGGCAATCAACCGTTTCTATAATGGTGTTTAAAATACTACTCGTACTGACGCGCACTCGAAGCATCATGGAGGCTATACGTTAAAACAATGGTCTGACCTCTTGTCATTTCCTCAATTCTCCGATCCTGCGCTATATCATTCCAGTTAAAATCTAGGAGTTCATCGAGTGAAGTTATTTGTCTTCCGTTGCATGTCTTCTTAAGTGATAACGATGACGTGATGGTGTGGTCACACAAGCCTTAAATCCCAATTACTTTCTCTGACAACTAAGCTAAATGTTCTAGACTCATTAATGTTTATTTGATATTCAACCGTCAGCATGCCTGAGAGGTATTTTTCGACGGCATATAAAGCCAAGTCAGAGGCCCACGGGCGGAATAAAAACTCTGTCAGCAGGTTAAACACTAACCACAAGGTAAAGAAGAATAGGAATATTTATGAGTTCCTATTTTATTGAAAACCTATATTTCAGGTTGGATGTTGAAGTAACATCGACAGACACAAGCGCCCACTCAGTGCTAGCACAAATGACTGAGATCATTAAGACATACTCGGAGAGATTACCGCTGTATTTGTATCTCACGGCCTTCTCACAGATCATATCGAGGATCTGCCATCCAGTCAAAGAGGTGAGTTTACTTAAATTACCAACGAACTTGATCCCTGCTAGAATGGTTTTGAATAAGTTGGCTTACTGAAAAAACTTGAGCTTTAGGTTAAGCCACGCTTGCCAAGTGGATGAGTGACACATTACATACAGAGTTTCCTCCGTGCTTCGGAAAACACGTTGAGCCGTTGGTCCCGGCAGTCAGTGTCCTAAAAGTCTGACACCCAGTCTTACCAAGGAGTATCATATTACCCAGTGCTAACTGGGTTATGGAGGTCAGATAGGAAGTGGCTTAAAAAAAGGGTAAAATGCTGAAATTAACATCCGTCTAGACTGGAAGCCGACCCCTGGGTAAAAAGTAGGCAGATGAAGAGTCTTGTTGGTAAAACATGCAGATAAAACCATGATCATCTGTGACGAAAAATGCTAATGAACGTGTAAATAATATCTGACGACGGGATCGTTGAAATATGACACGTTATTTATTTGACACTTATTATTTAGTATTGTTACCACTCAAGCTTCCTGAGACTGTTGTGGTGAAAAATAGAAAAATCCCTGGAACGAGAACGTCATCAAACCTATTACAATATGATCTAAAAAAGTTAAATCTTCCAGGTATACCTCCAACTCAAAGCGATAATAGTGAAGCTAATAATGGCATACCCACAACACACACTATGGATGATGATGAGTGTCATCAAATCCGGTTATGCGCAACGTATCAAGCGCTGTGCTGATGTGTTCGCTGACCCCAGGCTCAAGGAACCGCGCATGTTGAAGCTCATCAGCGACTTCACGCAACTCGCTGAGAAGTTGATCGAGCTCTGCAATAAGCCGATAGCTGGAACCTCATCGGTAAGTAGAAAATGAGTAAGCAGTGATAGCCGAGTGCCGTCACCGTTGGACTCCCAAGCTATATACAGGGTGTAAATCAACCCATCACACAGCCGTCAACCAAGCATTCTGTACATCAAACTAAGTAACCCTACGCAAAATTTTTTGCTGGGAAACAACTTTTTTTTTGGGTCAAAAATCACATTTTACGGTAGAACTCAATGTAGCACTGTTAAAACATAGTGCTAGTGGAAGCTTTGAATAGTAAACGGGTCATGGAGGTAATTTAAGTAAAGTTAAAACCTGAAAAACTAGTATTTACAAAAACAGCTGTGAAAAATTTGGAACTTTGACCCCCAATATCTCCGTAACTAGGAGGTTCCCAGGTATGGTCTAGAAAAATCCTTTGGATTGTGGTTGAAAGTTAACTGCTGAATATACCTTACATAATAAAACTCAGTATTATAATATAAGTTTATTTTTAGTGATGCTGTATAATGCAGAAATATATAATTATGTTTATTTTACCCGTGTAGCTAGGTATGTCTAACTTTAATCGTGTTGTTTATTTAATGTTCCCAAACATGCTAATAAGTACATACCCCCTTATGTTGATCTATGACGAAACCAAATTGTCGGAATGTCCGTACTGTTTGGATTACCATGATGGTGTCAAATTAAACTGCAAATATACCTTATTTATACTTAGTGCGTAATATATGTTTATAGAATAGGTTTTTTTAGAATAACAGATTATGGATTTATTATGTTATCAATTTTTCGCGCATTATAAGCTACAAAAATATATCTATGATATCTAGTTTGATTTGTCTACGATTTGAACTACGACGAATTAAAACTAAATACAAAAAGTTTAAAAGCAACGGGTTAATACCATACGGAAAATTAATTGTTCAGCATTTGAAATCCAAATCAAAATTACTGTCTAACTACCATACAAATCCTTCACTAAAGTGTCGAAATCTTTACTAAGTGATGGCTTAAGTAATCATTAAACGTCTTTGAGTACAGCAGTAAGATTGTTTGGAAAGCAATTAAAGTGTAATTTTCATCTTCACAGACCACAACAGTATCAACTCTAGTCAGATCACTACCCCGGCTCCTGGCCGGTGATAACTTCAGCCACGTCATGATGCCGTTCCAAGAGTTCTGTAAGATCGTCCTACCATCCAAGGCGGCGCGACAAGAGCGCATAGACTTCAACATACCAACTGAACCACCGGTGTATATCGCTGGCATTGAAGAGAACATCAGTATACTGCCTTCCTTGCAGAAACCTAGGAAAGTTACTTTAAAAGGTAAGAATTATTTTTATTAATTAAGTTTAAAGTACAAAGTCTGACAACTAGTCGTATTGTATTACTCAATACTGGGATTGTAGCTGCATCCGGTTAGACTGGAAGGTGTCAACATAGGTAGTTGAGAAAATGCTAGGCGGGTGATGAAGTACAGCATAGCAAAGCCCACACTGCGGGAAGGAAAACAAAAGATGGCTCGCCCCCTGCCCTAGGTACAGGTTTGCTTAACGCTTCAAAAATTACACACGTGATGTTATATTATATTTTTGCAAAACACTTACACTAACATATATTTGTAGGTTCCGACGGCAAATCCTACATAATAATGCTGAAACCCCGTGACGATCTCCGCAAGGACTACCGTCTGATGGAGTTCAACGGGGTCGTGAACCGTTTCCTACAGGATGCGCCCGAGACTCGGCGTCGACGTCTGTATATACGTACCTATAGTGTGTTGCCTTTGAACGAGGAGTGTGGCCTCATAGAGTGGGTGCCTAATCTCGTTGGGTTGAGGCCGATATTGATGCACATTTATAAGCAGAAAGGTAAGAATGACGACCATTTTTGCTCTAGTTTTAGATGATAAGATCCATCTTTTCGTACCTATTAATATTGTAAGGCAGAAAGATTTGCGTTTGCTTTGGCTACGTTTAGTTTTCTTGCTGGTTAGGACTAATACTGATGGCCAAGAGAACTAAGACCAAAAACAATGCGATAGTAGTAGGGCAAAACTCTTAAGTTATTAAAGATAAACTTTAATCACCCCTCCCTCCCCAAACACCCCTATCCCCCTCTTTTGTCCGTATTATATGAGACTTAAATATAACTGACTTAATGTGGGTTTACTATTAGGGACACCACTGTCTTTCCCTTCGAGGATTATGTTATGTTAAACTTTAATCATTCAAGATTTTTACTCTGCTGGGTAAACTTACATGACTTTTAATCATATATAAACATGTTAGGTATCCATACAAGCAATCGTGAGTTGAAAGAGATGATGTGCGCGAACAAAGACCCCGTGGAGAAGAAGAGGCGGATTTACGAACAACAACTATTGCCGCGTCATCCGCCTATCTTCCAGGAGTGGTTCCGACGAGTCTTCTCAGATCCTTATGGATGGTAAATATGAAATTGATGTAGTTTATAATTGGTCATCATCAGCCTATATTGTTCCCACAGCCAGTAGTAGCACTCCCAAGACACAGGCCTCCTCTCTATGAGAGGGATGGGCTATAATCCACCACGCGTGCCCAGTGCAGGTTGATATATATTTGGTAGATGTCACGTCTTTGTTACAGTTTTTATTAGAAAATAAAAACTATTACTTTTATTACAGCATTTCCATGCAGTTTGGTTCATATTTTAACGTTACGATCTTCAAAAAGTAAACACAAAGTTTGTTTTTAAAATATATGTGTAATAGTTTAACTGATACAATTTTATAACAGGTATCAAGCGAGATCTGCGTATATCAGGACTACTGCTGTGATGTCAATGGTTGGATACATTTTGGGTAAGTTACTTGGAATTGACTTTATACTATAATGCTGTCCAATATTCATATGGGAGTAATATGATTATTGTCGTTCAACACGTTCCTTATCCATCGCTAAGTGTCAGTTTCTACCAAGCGAAAAAGTTGGAATTCATAGAATAAATGGCTGTATGAAACATATATATATATATAGCCTAGTATATACATATATAGCCATTTATTCTATGAAATATTATTATTGCCTTTAAACATAAAATTGGGTGCGTGTGCATCCTCCAGGGTGCGAGTAGACTTAATATCTGCGTCGGATTTTATACTCTAAAGACCATACCGAAACAGTCCTTAATTCAATGACATTAAAAAGTGCGAAAGGATTTTTGCGCTTGGTGGAAACTGACCCTAAGGCTTATCGAGGGCGTCGGGGCTGCGGGTTGTTCGCAAGAGATACCGCGGCCTCGACATGAAGGGCTTAGAAGGAACATGGCTGGTTTTTAGTCAGTAGAAGTCTGACACTCCCTTTCGCTCTGCCCAAGAGCGGGAGGGGTTATTTGATGATTTTCCACCCGCCAAAAAAAAGAAAAACTTATCAAGGGCAACCAAGAGACCGACAGATCATTAATTTCGTGTTTAAATATTTGCTATTCCACTAGGTCTAGGCGACCGTCACGGCGAGAACATATCCTTCGACTCCACCAACGGCGACACGGTGCACGTAGACTTCAACTGTTTGTTCAACAAGGGAGAAGCGTTCGAGTGGCCGGAGCGAGTGCCCTTCCGTCTCACACACAACATGGAAGCAGCTATGGGACCGCTCAGACATGAGGGCATGTTTAGGTAAGAAGTACTTTAGGTCCTAAGTCGATTCACGGGTCGAGTCGAGAGAGTTATTGGGTTTTTCCATCAGATATTTCTCACGTAGCAGCTATGTAGTCTGGATTTGTACCCGGTTGATGGCAGGCTCGCCAGGCACATGGGACTTAAACATAACTTGCGAAATGTGGGTGTACCATTAGGTACACCTTTGCCTAAACCTGCTACCCTTCGGGTATTACAGGCGTGATGTTATGATGCTTTTAGAAGCATAATTATGTGGAAAAGCAGGGTGAAAAGTTCCTCCTATACAAAAGGGTATCCTCCGATCGAGATGGTGGTTTGTCTAGTGTCCGATAATGGTAGTCGGACTGTTTTCACGGTAGGTTTTTTTTGCGCGATGTAACATTGATTCATGTGACCTCGAATGTTTTGAGTAGTTCTTATGTGGCGTATACATGTCGCTAGTAACTATTCATCACATGAAATCTTAAATTAACTCGTACCAGTGCCAGTCATAAAAAGAGTTCAAATCAAGTCTTTGGTACGAGGTAATTCAAGTATTACTAACTACTCTTTTGAACTGGTACAGTGTGGCTATAAACCTAATGTAAAAAACTTTTATTTTTTTATTTTTTCATTTTTAGTTGTAGTTCTATACAAACATTTACTATGCATTTAACATTCAACCAAAAACCTAACCCTTAACCTTCAAGATTCCCTTATTATTGCTTTCAACTCCTAACCGTTGAGGAGTAGTGCCTTCCATCATCAGCTCATCAACATGAAATGATGAGTGCTAGATGCGAATATTTGAATAGCGTCAGAAAAAGCACGAAACAAATGGTACGTGCCTATGAAATTTGAGGGTTGCCCTCGATTTCTCTGGGGTCCCATCGCCAGGTCCCGGTTTCTATATCATACCACCCTTGAAATATCTCCTTTACAATAAAAAAAGAATCATCAAAATTGGTTCATAAACGATGAAGTTATTAGCGGACACACATAAACGAAAAATGTTCATAAATAAAAAAAATGTTCGTAAAATTAAAAGTACTGAGTCAAACAATGTCAAATTTTTATGGGACCAAATGACAACTATTACGCATCAAACTATAAAAGAATCACGTAAATCGGATCATAAATCTCGGCGTAATCGGTGTACATACATAGAAAAAAAAAACATATCGATCGAATTTGGGAAGTCGGTTAAAAATATTCATTGCGCGTCAATTGAACTCACCAACATGACTTGAAAATTCGATTGTCAATCAAACCTTTTATGTAGTTTTTACTTTGCGGCTTTTTGTTACAACGAAAAAACTGAATGATGTAACCTTAGTGTTACCTTTTCTGTTATTTTTGACTAGCTAAAAAGATACATAATTATTTAAATTGTGTAATACAATAAGATGTTTTTTAGTTTGACGAGGCCTTGGTAACATCACTATGTGATTTGTGGCGACAAAAAAGGTGGCATCTATGTTATCAACTAATACCTTTTTAAATTAAAATGAAGATGATAACGTGTTATTGTTTTACGTATTGTGATTCTTATCACTAATGATTGGTATCTCTGATATGAAAAAATATGAAAATGTTTATTATTTTCACAAGTAAGCCTTAACTACTAGTGATTGGAGACTACTTTTAAGCAAACAAGCCGGTATTAGGAAGCTCCGCTATTCCATACTTATAAATGTATTTGCTTTATAATTAAAATTTATAAATGTAGGTAAATAGGTAATAAGGAAAATACAATATGGATATGAAAAGTGATATGATAGAAAATCCCCTGGATTAAACCACTCGAGCAATATTTAGTAACTGTGTTTTCTATAACAAACGCGACATACCTATTTGAAACGCGTGAAATCAATAAAAGAAATTAGCAGATAAAAATAAATGAATTGTTGATTTTATTGTAGTCAAACAAATAAGTTTTTATATGAGTTGTCACAGTCATTGCATGTAAAAATTGCCGACGCTATAAATACAATAGGTCCGGTCATATAATTATGTTATTCTCACGAGGTTGCGCACATAACTATGTATATTACCTAGCTTAATACGGAAGTCAAATAGGTTTTTAATATAGTTTTAATTTTGTAGGAATTCCCTTTTACATTAGAGGTCTTTATAGGACCATTACTGTACAGAAGCCTTATGCATGACTGATTGCTTATCTTATTTACACTTGATAAGACATAAATGCTTTGTGATTTGTTTTTCTATGTTTAGATGCCTCGTTGGTCTAGTGGTCGCAGATTTGACTGCTGAGCATGAGGTCTTAGGTTCAGGACGTCTCAGGAATTTCTCAGCAGCAGCCACGGAGTCCGAGTTTGTGGCCGGTTCATGCCAATAGGCTCGCCCCCTATTACATGGGACTTAAACAGACCTGGCGGAATGTGGGTGTAATATTAGGTACACCTTTGCCTAACCTTTCCGGGATTACAGATGTGATGTTATGTTTCTGTCTAAAGTAGTCATGGTGACCAGAGACGCAGTCGCTTCATTATAAATCACTGGTACTTCAGCTTCATCGGGTTAGACTACAAGCCAAATCAGCTAGGCTATTTATAATACTGATGTTGATTGCATATCCTAAGAAGAAAATCTTTGTTTTGCTGCTTTTTGTTTTTTTTTCTTCTCAGCTTTCAAAAATAACGTCGTGAACCCATTCAGAATGTAAACAATAATAATGATGAATAAATCCTTTCTTAATTTAGGAAAAGTTGCGAGGCAGTGATGCGAGCTCTTCGCGCCCAAACCGCAGCACTGATGTCTGTGATCGAGCCGTTTGTGTACGATCCCTTGGTGTCGTGGGGACGAGTTCGACCCGTGGACTGCGGCGAGCGGACCAATGAGCAGGCGTTACAGCATCTGCTGCATATCAAGCAACGGCTTAATGGAATGGTAAGCGGGTTTTAAACATGTTAATGGTATTACCAACATGCAGTGGGCCCGCGTGGTGTATAATACTTTGAAAGGGAGTAAGCGATAATATTTATCGCTCACTCCCTTTCAAATAGGCTCTGTATCATGATCTGGTGTTAATCAAGGCGTACACCCGATAACTTGATAAAAGAAACCCAATAAGAATATTTATTTGCTCCACCAATTTTACGTAATAAAGTCTTGGTAAGCAAAGAGAGGTTTCTACCCAGCAGTGGGTGACGTCGGGCTGTGGATGATGATGATGATGATGAAGCTTGTCATTTCGGGGGTTTAGTGATGGTAGACCACCTACAAGGTGAACTGCAGACCTATTAAAGGTCGCAGAAGTCAGTTGGATGGGAGTACCACAGGGTTGATCGAATACCTATCTAATAGGCAATCCTACGGCTCTATTTATAAAGATGATGATGAAATGAAATTCGTCACCATAATTCATGATGCTATTGAGGTTCGAACAAGCTAACGTGGTATGAGTCTTTACGTGCCTGTAGAGGTTAAAAAAAACCATTAATTAATGTAAACATGAACGCACTGGTTAGATTTGAGTTTGAAGACTCGCAAATACTTTTTTATTAATTATGCTTACCGCTTCAGACATCATTGTTTCGTGTAACATAATTATATGGTACTCGTGGCCAAGACTCAGACCGTGTTTAATAATACTTTACTGGTGTCGTGCATCTTTTGTGTACACTGACTTATACATACAATAATATTATTTATTTCGCATTTATTACGAAAATACAGCATTATTTCTTTTACGTACGTTCGCTTTAATGTACGATACGGTTATAAGCGGACTTTTAATTTCTTTTCCTTTTCAAGGTCAGGACGAAGAACAAGCAACTATCGCTGTCCTTGTCTCCTGAGGGTCAAGTGGAACATCTCATCGTGGAGGCGACCAGCATTCACAATCTCTGCCAAATGTATATCGGATGGGGGCCGTTCTTGTAGAGATTCACTAAAGAACAACTTCTAGTTGCATTAATGCCTTTTGCAATAAATCTCAATTCTTCTTCTTAGCGTGTCGATGGCAATCTAAATTGTGTTGGCCCAGAATTGAGCTACTAGTTTGGCGCTTTCGGCAGCGTCCATCAGTTCCTGTAGTGAACAACTAGCAGGACAATCTCAATTTAAACCACATGTCAATGACATAGAAATCACCTGATGCGATCATAATTTGAACCAGCCAACAATGTGCCTCATTTAACTGTGATTATTAATGTTATAAGCTTCACATATTTTGTAAGAGTGTCTACCCAATGTTACTTACAGACCTTTTTGTTAATAAATGTTAATTTTCTTATATATTTTGTTTGATTACTCTTACCTCTACTGGCCTCTACATTGTATGTCTCCTCTACAGATAGACTGATCTATGGCACACCCACATAGATGACGGTCATCACTTCATCAGTGACTCTTGTCATTTTTCGTATAGCTGTTTACTTTATGATCTTGACACTGTGATGATGTTAATGAAAAAAGAATCGCATTCTTTTTTTTTCCTTTTTTATTCTGTACTGTCCCACTGCTGGGCAAAAACCTCTTCCAATTCCTTCTATGAGCTCTTGTCCTTTGTGTCCTCGAACCAGGCCTCAGGGGCCCAGATTATCTCCGTCGCCTCCTTCTGCGAAGCAGTGATGCTAGCGAAGGATGTGGCGGAACGTGAGAGGCAGAGAACCTCTCGTCCCAGCAGCCGCGGGAGGCGCTCCGGGCGTTGGGGGCCACGTGATGGCTTCCGGCCACCGTAGACGCGGGCCTGTGAACGGTGAGTGATGGGTAAGCTCGCCGTCCGTCCGTCTTATGACGACGACAGGCCGTGTCGACGGCGCGTTCGTGTTCCACGCGCGCCTCAAAGAGATGTCAGCAGCATGGAAGGGGGCGAAGGGGCCCGCAAGGGCCGACTCCTGTCGGGGCTGCGGGCTGTTCGCAAGAGATACCGCGGCCTCGACATGAAGGGCTAAGAAGAAACATGGGTGTTTTTTAGTCAGTAGAAGTCTGACACTCCCTTTCGCTCTGCCCAAGGGTTTTTTTAATTTTTTAGGGGACCAGATTATCTCGCCTCTTTCTGGGCCGATCTCGCTCCCAAATAGGAAAAATAGAACATGCATTATATTTGTATGCTTGAGTCATAGCGTTATTGTGTTTTTAATGTTTTTCACAGAGAAAATAAACATTGCTAAATTTTTACATAAATTATACAAACTTGTGTGACAAATTTCTGTGTAATAACTAATAAGCATAAATAACATAAGTAATATTTTCTTTAAACAGAACCAATATCTGAAAGAAAAAAAAAACAATAGATCAAATACATTGTTTTAAAACCTACCGTAAAATCGTCGTTGTTTAGAAGATTATTTACGCTAGTACTGCCTCCATACATTTTAATATCAGCCATTTTCTTCGCAAATACATAAACTCAGTCATGTTTGTTACTCTTAAACACCTAGGTAGGCACTTCCCGAGTTGAGTTTTGAGTAATGAGTTTTCTAAAGGTAAATCACGTGGCAGGTGCGACAAACAATTATTATAATAAGAAGTATTGTTCATTATAAATATTGTGGTACTATCTCGCTCGATTGGATATCTCTCGATGACTATTTCTTTGCGTGTTGCAAAGTGAATTACTTATTTATTTCACGGCCACTCCGACCTTGTTTTGTTTCCTAGGACGTGGTGATTGGGATTATCATTTATTTACTGTTTCTATTTTAGCAATAATCCATAGCAGGCCCAAAAGGTTATCATCATCATCATATCAGCCATAAGACGTCCACTGCTGGACATAGGCCTCCCCCAGAAGGGGGGATTTGCCATAATCGCCACGCTTGGCAGGCGGGTTGGCGATCGCAGTATGGTTGTCACGAAGGCACAGAGAACGCTGCTGCCCATTCTCTGGTAAGTCCCTTAGTCGCTTCTTACGACACCCACGGGAAGATATGGAATGGTGCTATTCTTAACGTCCGACACCAAACGGAACAAAAGCAAAAGGTTATAAGCATTAATAATTATGATGAGTAGCGCTACTTATCATATTATAAAATATGCTCTTGAACTCGATCACGCCTGATGGAACACGGTAGAACTGTGTGTCTGTCTGAATAGGTTTAGATGGCTCTTGACTTTAGGTTAGGTACCATTTCCGGACGAACCTGCGGGAAAAAGCTAGTAGGTATTAATATTATCGGTCAGCGGTAGATAAAGAGAATCAAGTAAAATCGAGATTGTTCAGAATAACTGTTATTTTTTTTGATTAACCTATTGTTTCAATAAACGTAATTATAGGAATAATAATTCCGTACTGTTTCCGCGTGAAGGGAAATCACGTTTTCTTAAAAACTAGATATTGTTGCTTACTTATGTTATTTCTGTTAGTCTGGTTTTACAATAAAGAATAATAATTATGTGTGTGTGTGAGTGTAAATTACCTACTACTTAATTGTATAAATCATACAGATTTTGACGTTATTATATTTCATAAACTACACCTAAGTACCTATTATTTGCCCGTCGGGGCTGCGGGTTGTTCGCAAGAGGTACCTACCGCGGCCTCGACATGAAGGGCTAAGGAGGAACATCCAGGGTGGTTTTTTAGTCAGTAGAAGTCTAATTCTCCCTTTCGAGAGCCCAAGAGCGGGAGGGGTTATTCGATGAATTCCACCCGCCAAAAAAAAAAAAGTACCTATTAGTTCGTAGAGCCTCCACTAATGAGATTTGACCATGCTACTTAGCTTTCAGATTTGTGTTATGTGCAAATAGATTATGAAGGAATACCTAACCTAAGTCTCGCTACAGACTACAGAGTTCATTTCGATCATCTTTAGATAAGTATTAGGTAGTTATTACGATATTGCTAGTAATAGGTAGGCACCGAAATAATTTTGCTATACCTACATTTATAGAGCAGACCTACACGTAGGTACCTACCTATTTGTGCGAAGCAATCTAATCGCTGATAGCTGAACGGATGATAAATATTCGAGCTCGTTCATTGTGAATTCTTCACGCGTTTTGGGTGACCCTTCCCTCTAGGATTGTCCTCAACGCTTTGTGGATCATTTATTTTTGTCAACCTTTATAACATCTAGATACCGATACATAAATAAAATATTTTCTAGACATCGCACTTTCTTTGGTTTTGACAGACGCAACATATTGAACATCTATAGGTATACATATTTAAGAAACATTAGGTGGGTATTCATGTTTTATGTAACGATTATAATAATGTAGCTATATGTACCAGATAGGCTATTGTAACCCTCCACAAATCCGAAAGTCAAAGACTTTTCTCTTTACCCACTCTTGAGTGATTATATTAAAAATATATGTATGAAAGGCTGACCTATTATTTTAAAAGGGAAATAAGAAGGGAGAGTAGGTACACATCAAACAACTCTTTGTATTAGCTTCATGTTTTATGGAAACATTTTACCTCGGTCCGGTCGACCTAGTATCGTTTAGCGCTGCGCGTGTAGCTGTAGGTAGCTCGGTTGACAGGCAATATCCGGATGATCCATTGTTCACCTCATTGCGGATTCTGAACGGCGATGCGGTCTGGCCTCTCTCATTCAGCTCTTGCTTCAGTGCTGCGGAAATAAGAAAAACTGCAAATAAGAGAAACGCATTTTAGATTGAGCCGGGTAGCGTAGAATAACAGGTTAAAATCCATTTGTCGAGTAGGTATTTCTATATCTCGTTAACTGATCGGGCCCGGTCAGGCGAATGTGGACCCTTTTTTACTGTGATTCGATAAAAAACTATTTGTGGGTTGCGTGACGCAAATATTGGTTCGATATATTCCCACGGCGGAATGGAAATCATGATGCTTGTTTGCCCTTTTGGGATAAGTAGGTGGACATGTTTGGATTTCATTATGTCAGTCTGGAATTGCCGGTGAAAAATCACCCATAAGGTATGTCAGGTTAGCAATTTGGGTATTTTGAAAGAACAAGAAGTGGCGCAGAACCGGGGTCGATGCAGAACAGAATAACTACATAATAAACGAGTACGGTAGGCAGCTAAAAAATTTTCAGGAAGTTTTCAGGTTTCACTTTGCTAGCCTAACTTGAGCGTGGTCAAAACGCACGGCGAGCAATAATGCAAAAGTACATTAAACTGATATCTCATAGTAAGGGAAGCTTCGAATACAAAGAGGTCAGGTTATACTGGATATGTAAGGATAGCTTGATGATGTGTCGCCGTCTGTAGGTACCCACTGTGTTTTCTATTAATTCCTACTTTTATACTACAATAAATTGTACCTAGTAATAAGTGGTACGTTGTAGTTGCAAGCTTGTACACAAACATAGTGCACCTACAGAGTGCCACAAACACAACGAAGATTTGGTCTCCTATTTAACGTTGAGTCAGTTGTATGCAGGTGTAGTTTAGCTACGTGAACCGGGATCGATGCAGGAGCTTTAATTAAATCAAATTGCAGGCGGTACAGGCAGACTAAAGTAGGTTAACGCTATGCAAAGTTACCTACAAAAGAGATTTATGAATGTAAACTTTCTCATTAGGTACTTTTTTAAGAGGTTTAGTCAAAATACATACAACAACCATTAGCGTCTAAGATTAGTAAGATTCGTAAATGATCAAAATCCTAAAGGTGCTTGATTTATCTTAAAAACAAAAAAAAGGAAATAATAGCAGCCGCTCAGGGCGACCTTTAGATTAAGTCGTGCTTGCTCAGGTTGGTCTGCGGCTGGGTGACCACCCGTTACATACTGAGTGTCCTCCTTGCCTCGGAAAGCACGTTGGTTCCCGCTGTCATTTGAACATCTTTGACAGTCGTTACAGGTGGTCATAGTGGCCTAAAAGACTGACAACCAGTCTTACCCCCACTACTACCTGAGTTGTTAAGGTTAGATACTTTAGATAGGCGGTCTCTCCGTGAAAATATTGGTATTGAATTGCATCCGTGATCTGCTAGCCTTTGAAGCCGACTTCACCATGGTTGGGAAAAAGCTAGGCAGATAATGACATAGAACAACTATAAACTTCATATTATAATATGATCGCGATCAGTCTAATTCAAATTCCTAATGATCACTGTTTTAACTAGATTTAATGTTAAAACAAGAGAAGCATAGAATATAAGGTAAAGTGTGTAGTTTGTTAAACGACGTGTTAGTGGTTAGGCAGTAGTTGGGGAAGTACCTAACCGCTCTTCATAGTAATGGTAGTATAAAAACAGTACTTTAAATATTACAAACGTGTAGATCTTGATTTGCTTAGTCATGACCATCACCTCTAGCATAACAATCAACTAGGTATAAAAAAGGTGTTGGTAAGTTCTTGAATAATTTAGAGTAACTACCTCTGTATAAGTATTAACTTCGTGTTATGTACTTTAACATTTCAGCGAGATGGGCAGACGATATTGTTGCTATTGCGTGAATATTCTGGATGAGGCTGGTGGTGATGACCGTGGAGCTTGCACAAGCAGAGAGAGACCCAATACCCAGTAGTGGGTGAAGGTGGGTTATGAATGATAATGATGAGATATTTTAACCAATAGTAATGCTTGGTTTTCAGGAAAGTCTATAATTCTAGGCTCTTATGTCTAAGCTTAAAAAGTTTTTCGAAACTTCACGTTTGAAACATAGGCGTCTTTTAAAAAACTTGTAAGACTATTGAATCAGTCAGCAATCAGTGTATACCTGCCTCAACGAAATAGAATATCAGCAATACCTTTGGGTCTGGGTGTTTGGTTTGTGTATATACGTATATGTGAGTTTAAATGTTTGTAAATGCACCCACGTTACAGGACAAATTCCTAGTGTGGGCAACACTAAAAAACAAAAAGATTTTTCCACAAGTGGGATTTGATTTGGCTGTATGCAATACCTACCTTAAAACAAAGCATGATTCCAAACATCAACCTAAGTAAGTATTAGCAGTTGATTAGAATTTAAACTCACGGTGCTGAGATGAGCGTTGAAAATGTAAGATTGGGTTTCTTCTTTTGAAAAACGTTGGCCCACACTAAAAATCGAGATAATGTTTTGTTGATGTTCAAACACTTCGGTACCTAGGTATGTGTATGTACCTAGATGTTGTTTGTTAAAACAACGCCAGTTATAACCGTCCTTTTGGGCTTCGCCGCAGTCGTGTAAAAAGTCAAAGGTTAACAAGAGTCAACCACATAAGTTCAAAGTCAAAAGTTTATAAGGAAAACGAAAGAAGCTAACCTACAATGTACAAACAACAAAAAAGAGTGTTAGGTACCTCAGTAGATATATCTATTCATAGTAATAAGGTACTTTACTTACGTCACGTTATTTCCCCGAACTTTTTTTGTTGAACGTCGGCGTCGTGAATGTTTACTATTACGGGCAGTTATTTGCTAACTCTATTATTTCCATTTTAATTTACTTCGCTACTACTAATAACAGTGGTTGGAGTTATATCATTCTGATTATTATACCTATTGCATCAGCTCACCCATAAGAAGATTTAATTGGTTACAATAATTATAAGTTCATAGGTACAGAGGTGTTAAAAAATTACAAAATAAGTATGCTTCGTCATTAGCATCAGCATTTTCACTGTTAAACATAATAGCAATAGGTCTGCCTAAAATTGGAGGATGATGAAATAATTTACCGCCTATGAATACTCCCGTGAAATAGTGCACTGATTAAAAAATCTACTTTCTTTGATTTCGTTTTTTTTACCCAAACAAACAAAATAAAAAAAATCCAAATCGGTCCAGCCATCTTCGAGTAATCTGGGAACATACAAAAAAAGTAAAAAAAGATCCGGCGAATTGATAATCTCCTCCTTTCTGAAGCCGGTGAAAAATAGACACATGAACAGTAGAAAAGTTCTGTAAATCTTAAATCATAGACACGTTGGTTTTGGAAATCGAAGGCTGACAAACCCTGGGTTTGGCTGCACCGCACTAAAAAATTCTTCATATCTTCGTCCATTTTGTGCGAACCGTCACAATACCACACACAGGAGACGCGGACCATCGGCGGACTACACCGTGCTTTTTTAATTGAAATTCCATGTACAGTCACGAGCAACAATACGTTAACACTTGTCAAACTTCAAGTGCGAATTTCTCGTTTAAAATCAATTACAACTTTGAGACATGAGCTATTTTAAGTTGATGGGTTTCAAAAAAATAGGTTTCGTTACGTAACATGAAAATGGAATCAATACCTATCGTAGGCAAACATTGCTTTTAATCGTTGCTAAGTGTAACATATTGGTGCTGACTGTACTGTGGTACGATGGGAGTGATGTACGCTCAGCTTATATGGACATGTTAAACAACAACCTATAAAGAGATTATTAAATTGACAGCTACCTAATAACCAAATAGTAAGTTGTTAATTGGGCAATCCTTATGACAAAAGCTGGAAAACCATTTAAATCTGTTATGTTATGAACTTAATATAACGAAATATCTTGAACATTGTGTTTGTCTGCCAATTAAGGACTTCTAAAACGGTGGTTTTGTTTCAGTTATGGGTAGGAAAACGTTGAAAGGCTGCAAAACACGTGTAGGGTGGGTGCTTAGGTACTCACTAGTCATTAAACCAGGTCAATTAATGTCAAGCTACGATCTTTGACTTCCCTCGTCCAAATAGTCAATTTGTCATCATGTTTTTTTTTAAATATCGTGGGGGTTTCGTCTGCTAATTTAATTAACCTATAAGAACCAAAAACTGCCCTTTGTGTCACCAAGGGCGGTACTCGTATTTGGTTGACACTTTTATAATCATAGTGTTTCAGAAATACTTAGTTCAGTTTTACTAAGGTCACAACAGCAGTTCTAAGTATGATAAATCCAAGAATAAAATAAATAGTAAGTATTTTTAGATCTACGTGGGAAGGTACTAGATACATATTACGATTATTTGACCAAATCATTACCAACTGGCTATTCTGACGGTTACATCAAAACATATTTAACACTTCCCTATCAGTTACGTATTAAACTACAAATACTAAGAACTTATTTACTTACCTAATAAAGCGGCCTTGATGAAAACCCGAGAAATATAAATGGCCTGTCAGAAATTATTAGTGCCCGATGATTTTATGAAACGAATGCTGCGCGACCGTAGTTGATATTTGCACAGGTTTATATTATGCGACTACAATGATGCACTTAATTACACTTCCTGTCACTCGGCATTTTGCTATTTCGGTAAAAAATTGTAACGTAAACTTATTTTAATATGAATAATTTGACAAGAAAGAAATTTATACCATACCTACTCTAAAAAGCTTATTTTATTCACGCAAAACAGTGAATAAAAAGGCCTTTTATTCACTGTTTTGTTTTTATTCACTATTTTGGTGTTTGAATTTGGAACACAAAAATATATCCGGTCTCTATTTCAATGCTTACACAAACTCCTTGCGCTAAGATTCGAAATTCAAAATTCTGGTGAAAATAAATTCTCGAGATTTGATTGGTCGATATTTGCGACAAGGAGTTTGGCATTAGATTAAGGTGAATGCTCCAACCACCCCGCGAAATTCAAATTTTCTTAGGTTTTTTGTAATTTGCAGGTCAGTGTTAGTTTGTATTTTGATTAGAATATTAATTGCGGCTGTAAGACGTATGTACTTACAGAATTATAATCATCAAAATCATCAATACAAGCTTCCAAGTTCATAAAGGTGCAAAAATGACTTTTTCAAGTTCCTGCACCTTTATGAACTTGGAGGCTTGTATTGATGATTTTGATGATTATATTTCTGTAACTACATACGTCTTACAGCCGCAATTAATATTCTAATCAACATACAAACTAACACTGACTTGCAAATTGCAAAAAACGTAAAAAAAATTGAATTTCGCGGGCTAGTTGGAGCATTCACCTTAATAAATATTGTTTCACAAGTTGACCACCCTAATGATAATAATAAGAAAATTACGCTTAATTTCAGTCATTGCTCCAATTTTAATGTCCATTTCAATTAATGTAACAATTCTTATTTCTTGATTAAATTTCTATTTTCGCTTAAATTATGTCTTTTCTCGTAGTCATGATATAAAGTATAGTATGCAACTCATGAATAAAGTACGAATTTATATCGAGGGCCATGAATCACTCGCGTCGTTCAGGATTCTAACAGTTGAATCACTCGCTGCGTTCGTGATTCAATCATTAGAATCCTTCACTTGCTCGTGACTCATCTACGGCCCTCGCTTTAAATCCGTCCTTTATTCACTAGTTGCATAATATACTATTATACCATACCTACTCTAAAAAGCTTATTTTATTCACGCAAAACAGTGAATAAAAAGGCCTTTTATTCACTGTTTTGTTTTTATTCACTATTTTGGTGTTTGAATTTGGAACACAAAAATATATCCGGTCTCTATTTCAATGCTTACACAAACTCCTTGCGCTAAGATTCGAAATTCAAAATTCTGGTGAAAATAAATTCTCGAGATTTGATTGGTCGATATTTGCGACAAGGAGTTTGGCATTAGATTAAGGTGAATGCTCCAACCACCCCGCGAAATTCAAATTTTCTTAGGTTTTTTGTAATTTGCAGGTCAGTGTTAGTTTGTATTTTGATTAGAATATTAATTGCGGCTGTAAGACGTATGTACTTACAGAATTATAATCATCAAAATCATCAATACAAGCTTCCAAGTTCATAAAGGTGCAAAAATGACTTTTTCAAGTTCCTGCACCTTTATGAACTTGGAGGCTTGTATTGATGATTTTGATGATTATATTTCTGTAACTACATACGTCTTACAGCCGCAATTAATATTCTAATCAACATACAAACTAACACTGACTTGCAAATTGCAAAAAACGTAAAAAAAATTGAATTTCGCGGGCTAGTTGGAGCATTCACCTTAATAAATATTGTTTCACAAGTTGACCACCCTAATGATAATAATAAGAAAATTACGCTTAATTTCAGTCATTGCTCCAATTTTAATGTCCATTTCAATTAATGTAACAATTCTTATTTCTTGATTAAATTTCTATTTTCGCTTAAATTATGTCTTTTCTCGTAGTCATGATATAAAGTATAGTATGCAACTCATGAATAAAGTACGAATTTATATCGAGGGCCATGAATCACTCGCGTCGTTCAGGATTCTAACAGTTGAATCACTCGCTGCGTTCGTGATTCAATCATTAGAATCCTTCACTTGCTCGTGACTCATCTACGGCCCTCGCTTTAAATCCGTCCTTTATTCACTAGTTGCATAATATACTATTATACCATACCTACTCTAAAAAGCTTATTTTATTCACGCAAAACAGTGAATAAAAAGGCCTTTTATTCACTGTTTTGTTTTTATTCACTATTTTGGTGTTTGAATTTGGAACACAAAAATATATCCGGTCTCTATTTCAATGCTTACACAAACTCCTTGCGCTAAGATTCGAAATTCAAAATTCTGGTGAAAATAAATTCTCGAGATTTGATTGGTCGATATTTGCGACAAGGAGTTTGGCATTAGATTAAGGTGAATGCTCCAACCACCCCGCGAAATTCAAATTTTCTTAGGTTTTTTGTAATTTGCAGGTCAGTGTTAGTTTGTATTTTGATTAGAATATTAATTGCGGCTGTAAGACGTATGTACTTACAGAATTATAATCATCAAAATCATCAATACAAGCTTCCAAGTTCATAAAGGTGCAAAAATGACTTTTTCAAGTTCCTGCACCTTTATGAACTTGGAGGCTTGTATTGATGATTTTGATGATTATATTTCTGTAACTACATACGTCTTACAGCCGCAATTAATATTCTAATCAACATACAAACTAACACTGACTTGCAAATTGCAAAAAACGTAAAAAAAATTGAATTTCGCGGGCTAGTTGGAGCATTCACCTTAATAAATATTGTTTCACAAGTTGACCACCCTAATGATAATAATAAGAAAATTACGCTTAATTTCAGTCATTGCTCCAATTTTAATGTCCATTTCAATTAATGTAACAATTCTTATTTCTTGATTAAATTTCTATTTTCGCTTAAATTATGTCTTTTCTCGTAGTCATGATATAAAGTATATTATGCAACTCATGAATAAAGTACGAATTTATATCGAGGGCCATGAATCACTCGCGTCGTTCAGGATTCTAACAGTTGAATCACTCGCTGCGTTCGTGATTCAATCATTAGAATCCTTCACTTGCTCGTGACTCATCTACGGCCCTCGCTTTAAATCCGTCCTTTATTCACTAGTTGCATAATATACTATTTTTCGATGTCTTTAACGCGCGAAAAAGAAAACTGAAGTTTCATATGTCAAAACTTCAGTTTTCTTTTTCCCGCGTCGCGGAATGGTGAAATTTAAAAAAATATTCATTTTTCTTATTAAAAAAAATGGCGGTGTCCGGTAAGTCACGGAAATTACGACCTCTGTTGTAATAATTATTTTCAGATTGCCACGAAGTAAAATTGCATAATCAGTCTATAAAGTCCCTCTCAGGGAAATGGGCTATTCAGGGTGTAAACGAACCCTTCACACATCCGACAACCAAGTATTCTGTACATCAAACCAAGTACCCCTACGCAAACATTTTTGCTAGGAAATTACTTTTTTTTTTGGGGTCAAAAATCACATTTTACGGTAAAACTCAAAGTAGCACTCTTAAAACATTGTGCTAGTGGATGCTTTGAATAGTAAACGGGTCATGGAGGTAATTTAAGTAAAGTTAAAACCTGAAATACTAGTATTTACAAAAACAGCTGTGAAAAATTTGGAACTTTGACCCCCAATATCTCCGCAACTATGAGGTTCCCAGGTATGGTCTAGAAGAAAAAAAATGATCGCAGTGGTGGGGAGAACAAATGTCCTCCGTTTGCGTTAAGGGTACTTTTACACCCTATATACCACAGGGGTCCAGTGTGGGTTGCTAGATGTCTTCGAATTTTTGGTTCTAGGACATGCCAGTTTCCTCAAGATGTTGATGTGTGATGTGTCCTTCACCAAAAATATATCCTACTTATTTTAGCAAGAAATAAAATAAAATTAAATCAAGTACGTTTTACGAGGTAGGTAGGTTTAGGATTCTATTTTATCGAACGTACCAACTAAGTCAAAAAAAGTCTAGCATTATGCAAGCAATGAAGAAAAATATCCCGGCAGCTCTTAGTCTCAAAATGAGGTAGGTATCTACAGATTTACGAAGACAGTCCAAAAACTTCTAAAGCACTGAACTAACACTTTTTGAAATTCAATGAGAGCTGGGTTTCCTATACCGACCTGTCATCTAACTTTCCGGTCACTTTCTAGACTTTGCGCTCTGAAACCCGAACTTTTTCGTGGAACTGCAACTTTCAAGGACTTTTCTAAGGCATGTCACAAAACAGTTGAAGGTACCAAATGTATTAAGTATTTTTTTTCGCGTGAGTGGAGTGTCAGTCTTGTACTGACAAAAACCAACTTCCTTAGTCCTTTGGGTTCCAGGGCCGTGGTATTTCTTTCGAACAGGCCTGGCAAGTGTGGTAAGAGCCGATTTGCTTGGAGGATTTTGATGACGTCTCTTAGCGCGCGTGGAACACGAACGCGCCGTCGTCATAAGACGGACGGACGGCGAGCTAGTCCACAGGACTGAAATGTATTAAGTCTAAGACTATGAAAATAATATCATTAAAAAGTACATAGAAAGAAAAACTTCGTAGAAATCTAATTTACAGTACAAAAGATTTCGTTATTTGACCGCGAAACAAATGAATTGCAACACAATCACAGTTCGATTGATAGTGCCTTACTGAATAGAACCTCTATCGTAATAATTTAATACCTAATTGACTTTGAAATAAATTGATTATTACTTCCTTATAACCAAGTAGGTACAGGTTCATACTGAAATGTTTTTAGATTTATACGTCTGTGGTGAATACCTACCAAATAGAGTCGTAGCTAGGATACCTTTTATCTTCAGGCAATAAGGAATTCCCGTCGGGGCTGCGGGTTGTTCGAAAGAGATTGGGGGGGCGCGGCACAAGGGCTAAGATGGAACATGGGTGGTTTTTAGTCAGTAGAAGTCTGACACTCCCTTTCGCTCTGCCCAAGAGCGGGAGGGCTTATTGAGTTTCCACACGCCAAAAAAAAAAAAAGGGCTAAGATGGAACGTGGGTGGTTTTTAGTCAGTTGATTTCATTACCGCTCTGCCCAGAGCGGAAGGAGTAATTTGATGATTCCCACCCCCAAAAAAAAAAAAGGAATAAGGAATTCCCGCAAGGGTCGACGACTGCCGGGGCTGCGGGACACAGCGGGACAGTTTAAAAGAGATACCGCGGCCCTGGAACACCAAGGGCTAAGGAGGAACATTGGTAGGTGTTAGTCAGGACAAGTCTGACACTCCCTTCCGCTCCGCTCAGAGCTACCAACCCGAAAAAAAAAATGTATAAATTGCAAATAATTTCACAAAAAAAATTGAACTTCTCTCGACGGACACTATGTAATGTCGAAAATTGAGAGGAGTTGTTGTCTTTAACGATGTAAGTATGTCAGCAAAATAATGTGCATGTGATAAGTACCTATAGATCTATAGTGATGGAAGAACACTCACCACTGGCATGACCAGTAGGTACTATTAAGTAATAGCAGTCGTATACAAATGAGTTTAGTTTATCTGATGACGAGTATCGACAAGGAATTTCCACAATAGAAAATTTTCAATTAATAATATAGAATAATATATTAATTTCTAGCAACTGCTCTGTATATGAATGAATAAGATCACGTCTAGTGTTAATTTTAATTAGCACATTATTTCAGCACTTCATTGGTGATCAATCTTTTTACGACGTCTTAATTTGTCACTACGTTAAGTGGAATCGCAAACCGTAACAGGGAAATTAACTCATTGCGAGATTGTTGTCAGTCTGCTGCCATCAGGCAGTTTGTATATCGTCGTTGTCGAATGCGCTGGTTAAAAAAGTTTGCGACGCATGCGCGCTAGCCGATAAAAAGGCGGGAAAACTTTGTTTAGATGTAGATTTATTCATTACCTGTAGTGCGAAATTTGAATGAATTTAATTTTTGGAAAATGGAGTGCAGATTTTAGTGGAGTTCTGTGATATTATTATAATAATATTATACAAGTATTCTTGTTTTTACATTCAGCAAAATTAATTAAAGGTGAGTACGTAAGACTATGCAGTCCAGTTTCACCTTGTCCTCGTCGCTTCTCTGATAAGACCGATAAAGGAAAATTAGCGGATGTTTTAATTTGTTGGTTTAGGTCAGAGACAAAGTTCACAGTGCAGGGTTATCAAGTAATAAAAATGGTTACACAATACAAAATAATGGTAAAAATCTAAAACAACAAGCATTTATTTACGAATAAAGGTAATCTTTTGTTTTACTGTGAGCGTAACCGGTACTTGTATATTATTTTAGATGTTAAGTTTTTTGATGACTTCTTAAAAATATTTAAGAATACATCAACGAACATTAAATTATTTCATAAAAATTATTCATGTAGTTAAAATAAATATAGTCATTTCATTGAGTTGTCTTCGTGGTCCATTTAAAGTTTTTCTTTTGCTGTAAGAGTGCTACGAAATTACGTACGTCGCGCTACGAAGGTTCATGGGAGGAATCGTATGCCAAAACAGATGAAACGCTGTGTTATTATGCAGTTATATATTATATGTAGTCAAATTATGTGTTATTTTAAAAGAGAACGCTGGGAAAACAATTTCAAAAAACGTTAAATGTTTATGAAACATATCGTTAGGTACTTAGCCGGAGATTAATTGTTTAAGTTAAAGCCATTTTAAGTAAAATATCAGAATATCATGATATATTAAAATTTATTTTCCTTGCCTTTTGTCAGTTATTGAAACTGACTGTAGACGTGCACGTTTGAACTTTGTGACAATTTTGTGATTTACTTACTAATATGAGAAGTTGTTTTAGACGTAGACGTTGTTTGTAAGTTTAATAATTATTCTATTATATTAATGACCGACCCGTTTCTGAGATTAAAATGGCCATAAATATTATGCAGTATACTCTTTAGTAGGACCTATAGAGACCCTTTCTTCACGATTTTTTTTATTCTACCTTGACAAAATGTCAAACGTGGGACAAGAAAAGTATGTTATATTGTTGATAAACAATTTAATTATTGGATAAAATGCCTTACTGAATAAAAAGTTGAATTTCAAATGTTGTGTTCGTGCAGTGAGATGTTGTTATCATTGTTGCAGTTCGAGTATGCTGAAGATACCGAATCCAAAGAGATTCGTAAGCGGTCTCTTCCCAATACTGCAATGGTCGAAGACTTACGACTTAGCATCGGCCGTAGGGGACTTGATTGCCGGTATCACCGTCGCTCTTACATTGGTACCGCAGTCGATTGCGTACGCCTCACTGGCCGGATTTGAACCTCAGGTACTGTATCTAGTGTGTACAGTTGACAAAGTTTACGCTTGATTAGCAGTGGGATCAATCGTTCTACATGGATGAACACGCACTGCGTCAAAGGCCTTGACCAAGGTTATGGTCGGATTTATGGAGGGAAACTGTGTTTATTATACGTTTGATTGTCGTCCTTATGTATCTATGGATATAGATACAAACATAATATCGTACAAACAAGATAGCTAATATCAATTTGGTCATACGAACAGGAAAATCATGTTAAAATTGGGTAATTTTACCTTAATTTCTTGGGGAAAATGAGATGATTTTAATTTTTTTCCTGAAATGTTTCCTATGGCCTTAAATTGTCTATGACCTATCCGGAAGATAGGAATAGCGTTTCCAATGACACTGCAGTTTGAAATGACTACTCAGGTATTCTATGTTTACCTACCTTCAGAATGTGAACTGTTCAGTATATAGTGTACCAAACGAGATCAAGTGTTTGTTATAGTTTAAGCAATCATGGATGTAATGTTATGAAAATATCAGCACTTACCTAACTTAAGTTTGTTAAACACGATGAAGATGAAGATGTACGTCAACGTTACATTGAAAGTTTGTAAATAATAATACACAATACACATCTAACAGTTATTTATCCTATTTAATATTAATAGATAATTTGTAGCACCATAGCAATTAGTGACTTATCAATGACCGCAGATTGACAACGAAAAGGTCTCAGAACGGAATTCACGCGTCATTGAGCGCTGTTGCAGAACTCTTACAATAACCAATTCAAATATATCAGAAGTCTGAGTCAAGAAAGTGTTCGCTTGGCTAATGCATAAATAGCGGCCCTTCTTTCATTGATAGCATCCGCTGTTTTATGATGCAGTCATTGGACAACTTATTGTCGCTTTGGGAAAGGAATACAAAGCCACAATATGTATTATGCCGGTTACACATTACTGGGCTTTGAAAAACATGGATGAAAAACGATTGCATGTAGCGGAGATGAGAATGTTGAGATGGATGTGCGGAGTGACAAGAATGGATAAAGTAAGGAATGAGTATATTAGAGGAAGTTTGAAAGTGGCACCTGTTACAGAAAAATTGAAACGAAGTCGTTTATCTTGGTATGGTCATGTAATGAGGAGGTATGAAACGCATGTGACTAAAAAATTGATGGATATAAATATTGATGGATGGAGAGGGAGAGGAAGGCCAATATGAATGAGAAAGGAATGAATGCCACCTTCACGTGTAACAGGGAAGAATGGAAGAAGAAAACGTGTTGCGCCGACCCCAAATAGAATGGGATAAGGGCAGGAAGATGATGACATTAGTGTAACGTAATGTGAAATGTAACACGAATGAGCCACTCAGACTTACGCAATGCAACATGAAATGTAACCACACATCAAGGGGAATTTTCTTTAGCATATTTTATATTTACTTATTTTATTTATTTACTTTTATTTTATATTTCATGTTACGTTTCACCAATGTGAGATTAACTGTGTAGTTCACTTTCTTATCAATTTAAAATATAATTTTTGTATCGTCCATTTGCTGACAATGTAGTGCCATTTTTTCAATTAACTTGCAAACCCAGTATTTAGCCATAAAACAGTAAGTAACTGTATGATTTAGCCTTCACCTATAGAACATTTACTATACACATTTCTAGACCTTTGTAGAAGTCTTCGGCCTTGGCAGCTCTCTCAAGGGCTAGCACTTACTGCTAGTTCCAGCTATCGGTTGCGGTTTTACAATCGATGAATTTATGTATGTGGTTGGGAGCCATGCTAAGGGTAGCCGGTGGACACAGAGCGGAATCGCCACTCAATGTGCTAATAGCTAGGATAGATTTAAGCATTTGTTTTTCAACGAGATTGTCTTTTAACTGTTTTTCATTGAATCGAATAGGCACGCGTTATAATTAGTTGGGTACACATACATTCAAAAAATAAACTATTAGAAAGGATACAGTACGGTGGGGATTTTATTCTATGTGTTTGACATTTTAGATTTGATTCAACATTGAATTTGAAGGAATTATTATCCTGTTGCTATTCAATATCTGTAAATGTGTATAGATGAACAAAACAATCCAAGCAAAAAAAAAAGATAACGGAGTTTAGTTTCAAGATATACAGTTTGAATTTGTTATGCAGGTGGTGGACAACGTGAATCTTAATCTTAAAATTATACATGCAAGGGGTGCAGGCTGCTAGTGGATATTAATATTAAAACTTCAAGCTGTGGTTTCATAGAGCAGGTTTATGTCTGGTTTTAAGTCATGTCCCATTGAAAGCAACTGTACTTGGACAGTTTTGCCTGTAAAATACACTTGTGTGCAAAAGATCGTTCCATCTCGTGCGCTGATATTTCAGCAACGATATCTCAAAAGTTCGATTGCATATTTAAATCATTGTGTGTTGTGTGAAGGGACATAACATGAAGTTTATTACATAAATGTACATACTTCATATTTTGATATAAGCAATATTCTCGACAAAATTGACTCAACTTTTCAGATAATTCCTCACCACAAACTTTTATTTTCGCGAGAGTAGTTTTTTTTAATAAAGTTACATTGTTGTTGTGTACGCAATTTAATAAGAGCACGTGTAATCGCAGCTAATGTAAAAGTTTTGTTATTACACTTGTAGGAAACGAATACTTGGGCCTACCTACTCAATTCCCTGAAGTAATCTTCTGTACGCTTCAGAGATTAATTACCACTCGACGCGAAATAAGTATCTCGTAATTTATGATTCAGAGAAACGTGTATATTATTGTAGACTAGCATTTCGACCGCGACTTTGTCTAGAGAAATGGCGATAGCTCGGCAAAATAATATATACATGATACAATTAATTTGTAATTTATAGCCTCTTTCTACCAGTGTTTTTTTTTTAAATTGAATCATTAGTTCCGGAGAATTTCCCCTATAGACAAACTAACAGATAATATTATAGAATAGATAAATTGTATATTGTAAAAAGATTGTACTTATGTTAAGTAAATTCAGCGAATATCCCGTTGGGGAATCAAACAAATATAATAAATAAATATGTATATACTTACTAGCGGACCTGGTAGATGTCGTCCTGCCCGGACAGCAGCGCCACCTACCGGGTCCAATTGTAAATCTAAACCATTCACGAATCCACTGAAATACGCACAAAAAATTTCATCCAAATCGGTCCAGCCGTTTAGGAGGAGTTCAGTGACAAACACACGTATAGTAGAATTTCTATATAAATATAAAAGCGAAAGGTCACTCACTCATCACGAAATCTCGAAAACCGCTGAACGTATAAAGATTAAATTTGGCAGGGATGTAGTTTATACTTATTAGACTCCCGCTAAGAACGGATTTTGCGACAGGGCCGGATTAGGGTGGTCTAAGGGCCCTCACAAGTTTGTATGAAAGTCCTTTATCTTTTGTGCTACAATCTTGATTTTTGGCAGGGACTTAGTTTATAGTTAGTAGACGTCTGGTAAGGACAGATTTTACGACAGGGCTGGATTAGGGAAGACTGAGGGGTCTCGGAAGTTTGTAAGAAAGTCCTTCATATTTTGTGCTACTAACTTGAATTTTGGCTGGAAGGTACTTTATAGTTATTATTATATTATAAGAACAGATTTTGCGACTTGTCCAGTATAAGGAGGTGTGAGGTACATGTCGGGCCTGTGGACGGTGAGTAATGGGCTAGCTCACCGTCTGTCCGTCTTATGACGATGACAGGTCGTGTCGACGGCGCTTTCGTGTTCCACGCGCGCTCAGAGAGATATCAGCAACATTGCAAGGGCCGACGCCTGCCAGGGCTGCGGGTTGTTCAAAAGAGATACCGTGGCTCTCCGGTGCCACGGTACAAACAGCGCACAAAGGGCTAAGAAGGAACATGGGTAGTTTTTAGTTAGTAGAAGTCTGAGAATCCCTTCCGCTCCACCCGGAGCGGGAGGAGTCTTTGATGATTTTCAAAATTTTTTGCCATTCACCTACTGAACCGTAAAAACATTTGCTTTATAAATATACGGAGTACGTGGTAAGCGTTTTTCTGTATAGGTAATGCTGTATCCAGTTAGGTATAGGTACCGGGTACAGGTACTTATACAGAATCAAAAGAAAATCACATTATTTGGTAAACATATGTTTAACATCTGTTATTAAAATATTAGTTAAGTTTCAAAATACATACAAACGTTCATGTCTCTCTATGATATGATGGCTCTCTATGATATTCTCGGATGAGACATGAACGTGTGTCTCCATGAGTTATGAATAACCTGTATTAACGTTAAGTTTATTTTGTTTCTCTACCAGACAGTATAATTATCACAAGTGTAAGTACTCAGTAAGTAGTCTATCACATACGAATTTCTTGATAAATAAGCAAATGTTCAAGTTTCGTTGCTAGGCAATAATAAATCCCCATGTGTTATGATGATAATAGAATATTCGATATTATTGCTATAACTTTCATTTCATAATCTCAATAGTTGTCTGATGCCGCCTCGCTCAACAAATCACAAAGCGTATTTCGTAATTGATTTGTGACTGGTTGATGGCAATAGTATCGCTCCCTATTACATGATACTCAAACAACTGGTGGAATGTGGGTGTACTATTAGGTACACCTCTCCTTAACCGTTTGGGGTCTACAGGCGTTATGTGAAACTGAACATCAGCACATCTGCTGATCGTGTTCCAGAGCTGCCACTCTGCAGTGGCAATATTCAGCGATACTGACTGAAAAGTAATTCTTGAACGCAAGCGTTATGTATAAATGTACAGATCGCGTTCAGGTTTATTGGTGAAATTCATCCAGAATATGGTTAGGCTTAAACATACAATAAAAATTAAAACATAAGTAATTCAGTCTCTATCGTCTTCAAATAATTTGCAGAAGCAGAATGATGTTCTTAATTCATTTAGCACTAAACATAAGTAGATTCCCCAACAGAATATCCGCTTCTTCTTCTTAGTGTGTTGATGACAATATTTAAACTGAGTCAGCCCAAAATTTAGCGACGAGTTTGTCATTTTCTGTTCCGTTCATCAGCTCCTATGATGTCAAAGTAACGGGACAGGCAGAACACGATATCAAGTGTTGCATCGTTTGTGGGGCAACACCACAATTACACTCCAGGGCAGAGTCATCTATAAATCTTCACTTGAACAGGTTTTCCTTGCTTCGGCCAACCTGTGTCCGCAGTCTATTTAAGGACTTCCAGGTCAGCCATGACAACTCGTGTCCAGGTGGGAGATTTTAAGCAAGTGACACAAATGGGATGGGCAGGCAAATACTTTCTCGCCACAGCTTGAGTCTTTCTTTAGGGCGTTCGCCAGTGAGCGGGGGGCACACACTTTAAAAAACGGTTACGGCTTTTTAGCCTTTGCGGAACGAGGAAATGCTTGTAAAGGTTTGTTGTGTAAAGGGGAACTAACGTCGGAAAGCATTTTGGTTTCACTAGAGCTTGCAACCGTTCTACGGACTTCTGGTGGCGCCATGCCTGCCAGGGGATACAGCATCTGCACCGGGGTCGGTTGGAAGAATCTTGATGTATATAATTCTACTGTAAGTGTGTATGTCACTAAACTCCTCCTAAACGGCTGGACTGATTTGGATGAAACTTTCTGGGGATATTTCAATGGGATGGTTTGAAAACACAATTGGACCCGGTAGGTGGCACTGCTGTCCGGGCACGACGACTGCCAGGTCCGCTAAATTTATTATTTTTTATTATGCTACGATGCTACGATGCAGATGTTACGAGCGTCATGCGTCGCGAGATATCATGTGTGAGTCTGACTCGCGCTTAGACAGTTTTTTTATTTCTTCTTATTTATTTTATTATCAAAGTTCAAAAAAAAATTAAAATTTTTCATTGATGCCATTTGGTGTAAAATAATCTTATCGTAAAGTAAGTACCCATTGTCGGTTTTTATATTTCAAACGCACAAATCAATATTTAATGGTTATTTTCAGAATCTTGATAACTATTAAACAAGTTTTGGCTCCATGTAAAATATTGATATTCAGCTGCATCCAGTTAGACTGCAAGCTGACGTCAACATAATTGAGAAAAGGCTATGTCCCTGCGACAAATAAATATTTTTTTCTTTCTTTCTACGCAGATGAAGATGATTCGATTCGATGTGATTTCGATACGTTGTTTACGATTTTTATGTGTGAAGCATGATATGGCTCGAAAGGAGGTGACTGCTGAAATGACGAGTAATAGAGAAGTATGGAAGGAGAAGACATGTTGCGCCGACCCCTTAATAGATTGGGATAAGGGCAGGAGAATGATGATGATGATTTACGATTTTTATGTGCAGGTCAGATAGGCAGTGGCTCTATACCCAAAAAGTTGGGTTACGGCTAAGCAGGTGATGATGATATACCATTTTTTTACGTATGAACTAGCTGATGCCCGCGGCTTTGCCCGCGTTGATATCGGTCATATTACATACTAAAACCTTCCTCGATAATCACAGTTGGACTACAAAAACGAAGTTTTCCTGAAACAATAATAAATATTCATTACAAAAATAGATTACATTAATATGAATTCAGGTTAAACAACCAGCTCTAGATTTAATTAGAGCAACCATTGTTTTCTAGCAGAAACGTTTTATAGATTAAAACAGTAAGATTATAGGGTTCCGCAGATAAAGCGGCTACACCAATAAGGTTCTACTTACCGCAGGTATCAGCGCCGCGGTGACTTAGCACAAAAACTATGAAAACAGAATTTCTCAGGACCTCTTCTAGAGTTGTGTATGCCATAACGTCAATGAACTGAAATGGTAAAAAGTCCGAAGCAGTCAATAAAAAACAATTTATATAAGTTCTTTAGAAACTCTGGGGTACGGAACTTGTTATCTGCAAACATTTAATAAGAGCTAAAAGTAAGTTTAATCCAAAACTCATTTAAGTGCATTGCGGAGGGTCAAGAAAATGGAGGTATCCAATGGAGGTACATCGAAAGCAAGAACATGTCTTGTTGGTCTAGTGGTCGCAAGCGCGACTACTTTGTAGGAGGTCCTGCGTTCGATTTCCAGACCGGGGAAAGTGGTATTGAGTTTTTCCATCAGGAATTTCTCAGTAGGAGCCACAGAATCATGTTACAATTGGCGAAATGTGGATGTGACAAAAATCTATTGAATATATTAAGTTATCTGTATTACACTTGTAAAACATATTTAAAACAAACGTCGTTGTCAGTAAGATTTATAATAATAAATACAAATGTTAATCGTACCTTAAAATGCCATTCGATTTATAGTTAGTCTTTTATTTTTCATTCACAGGACAATTCTGCTTCAGTGGTCTAGTAATCGCAAGTACTACGGCTGGGCATGGTCCTGGGTTCGATTCCCTTTAAATTTTTGGGTTTTCCACCAGGAATTTGTCAGTAGGAGCTTCATGGCAAGTGTCAACAGGTTGTGGATCAACCAAGTTCATGGCAATTAGGCCTCCAGGTACTCAAGCTCGTGGGATTGACGATATCGTCAAAGTCGCGGGAAACACAGAGCCCGAAAGTGTGACGTTAAAAAGGGTAGGCCTATACCCCCCAGTGTGTGATTCCGGGCTGATTTGATGTTGATAACGCATCTTCCTAATTCCTTTTTTTATTTTTCAGTATGGCCTGTACTCTTCATTTATGGGCCCGTTCATGTACGCCATCATGGGTACAAGTCCTCAGGTGAACATCGGGCCGTCGGCGTTGATTTCTCTCCTCACATTTACATACACCAATGGCACCAACTCCGACTTCGCAGTACTGCTGTGTTTCATGGCTGGTATCGTGCAACTTGTGGCCGGTGTTGCACAACTTGGTAAGAGCTCTTCGTTACCTAATTGATATTAGCAACTTAATGGAATGCAGAATCGAATAGAAGTGAATAAATAAATAGTGACACAGATATTTTCTTTATTAAACAATACTAGGGTGAATAGTATGCAATTGTAATTTACTAAATAGGAACATGACCATTACATTACATACGCCTGTAACGGCAATCCCCGAAGGTTAAGGTACAGCTGTATCTAATAGTACACCCACATTTCGCCAGTTTGGTTTAAGTCCCATGTAATAGAGGACGCGCCTAGTGCTATTAACTGGGCACAAATCTAGAATCGGTGGCTACCACTGGGAAATTCCTGTAAGAAAACCTCCCAACCCAGTCATTCTCAGCAGTCGCTCTTGGGATCACTCGACGAAAGAGGCAGTGAGTAAATATTGTTTTTAATATTACGTTGGGATTTTATAACAATCTCGCCTTTAAAGGCTGCCTCGTTCGAATACACAACCTTTCTGAGCATGACGTCTATTCCTAGGTCGAACAAAGCGAGATTATCGGGTTTTTTTATGAAGAGTAAACAGTTTTCGTATCATTCCCACTAGTTCTACTGCACAGTCCTACGATAGAACTAGTGGGATTTTCTGTACCTTCACTTAGTCTGGTTTTGTGCCCGGTTGGTGATAATAAGCATGCCCCCTGTTTCGTTGGACCTAAATATAACTGGTGAAGTGAGAGAACATGACCAAAAAACATGGGTGTTCTGAACGCTTCGCGGACAACAGGCACAAGGTTCTTTTATGTAGTATCTAAAGGCGCTCATTGCCCCACAAAGATCAAATATTTTCATATTTTAATATGTTTACTTCATTTCTAGGTTTCCTGGTCGAGTTCATATCCCTGCCAGTAGTATCGGGGTTCACGTCAGCCGCTGCAATAACGATAGCGTCGTCACAGGTCAAAGGACTGCTGGGTCTCAAGTACAACGCAGACACGTTCGTGTCCACCTGGTCGAACTTCTTTACGCATGTTCGCGAAACTCGCCTAGCAGACAGCATGCTCAGCTTGGGGTGCTGCGTCGTGCTTACGGGAATGAAGGTGGGTACTTAATCCCGTCGGGGCTGCGGGTTGTTCGCAAGTGATACCGCGGCCTCGACATGAAGGGCTAAGAAGGAACATTGGTGGTTTTTAGTCAGTAGAAGTCTGACACTCCCTTTCGCTCTGCCCAAGAGCGGGAGGGGTTATTTGATGATTTCCCACCCCCCCAAAAAAAAAATGTGGGTACTTAATGTTTTGTTTATTTAAAATCTTTTACCCTCATTAATAAACCTGGATATCACTTTGTCTTCGCGTTTTATACTCAGGAGGAAGGGTTTTAAGGGTATCTTGCACTTATTCTTGACAGATTGACACAAAGACCCAAAGAATGGTATGACGAAGTAATTGCCCAGCATAAAAAGTTAACTTAGGTCGCAGGGCTATTCGTTTTTGGATAGGATTCGGCTTTATTTTAATCCTGAAATATAAGACTTAAATTCAATTTAATCGGAAACATAAACAACAGTTCAACACTCCGACATTACAAATAAAATAACAATAAATCGTTGATACAGACCTTCCAACCGCCGACTTTTATAAAAGTAAACCTTCTTTAGGCAGAAAACAAATATTTTATTACTTGTAACAGTTGTAACGCGAAAGCTAACATTTGTAGACGGTCGCCTAACTAAATGTATCCTCTTGTGTTATCCGACATGTTTACAAGACTCTGTCGTGTCACTTGTAAAAAGTTTCTGTGTTCTAGATCTATTGATTGAATACAGACCTTTTTGTGAATGTTTCTTATTTTGTATGCGTAAGTTTATCAAAGAAAGAAGTATTGCATTTAATGCTCCTCTAGTTTTTTCGAACTTTTTCATCGCTTTTCTGATTTTTGAGTCGAAGAAATGGTGAAAAGGATTCATCATCTGCCTAGCCTTTTCCCAACTATGTTGGGGTCGGCTTCTAGTCTAACCGGATGCAGCTGGATACCAGTATTTTCCATGGAGCGACTGCCTATCTGACCTCCACAACCCAGTTAATACTAGGTAATACGATACTCTTTGGTAAGACTGGATGTCAGAATTTCAGGTCACTGACTACCTGTAACGACTGCCAAAGATCTATATATGACAGCCGGGACCAACAGCTTAACGTGCTTTCCGAGGCACGGAGGAAACTCGGTATGTCGGGCGGTCACCCATGCACAGACCGACCTAGGTAAGACCAGCTTTACCTAAAGATCGACCCCAGTGGCAGTTCTTATTAAGCCACGAGCTCCTCAAATGGTGAAAAGAATTGCTAGGTGGTAATTAGCTACCTAACCTAACTCTAACGTCTAGTCTTTACCTCTCCTAATCTGAGCTTCCTCTGCTGGATATTAAAGCATTAATCACTTTCCTCCTAATCCTTAACCCGATAAAGCCTATAGTTCAAGCATTATAAATTCCCAATCAAGTTCTAAACGCTTACTAATTACCGTTAACCATAGTTTGAACCATAAATTATGAGACATTACGTGAGCACACCCACTTGTGAGCAAGTGTCGTGTTACTTACCCCTAACAAGTAAAAGAGGGTAAGTAATTTAACAATTGAATTTAATTTAGAGGTAAGAGGTAAAAAATACAAATAAATCTATAAAAACACGAACCTTCCTAACTCACGCTTTGCACAGAACAGCTCCAGGGTAGGTAAATCTCGAAGGCTGGCCAGCAGATTACGGGCAAGTCCTTTAGGGAGGCCCGGAGAATACGTTGGAGGTACTTCGCGTCGCGAGGATCACGGGCGACTCCTTTAGGGAGGCCCGGAGGATACGTTGGAGGTACTTCGCGTCGCGAGGATCACGGGCGACTCCTTTAGGGAGGCCCGGAGGATACTTTGGAGGTACTTCGCGATGGTTCTTCTTAACTCAGATAATCACTTGTAGACGTGTTCATTCTTCTTTAAAAACCAGATCTCAACTGGAGGGCATCCTTCAGAAATCCCTTTTTATAAAACCATCTCTCCGTTTTTTCCACCCAATTGTCTTTTTAATTCTTTCCAGAATTTAAGTTCTTGAAATCAAAAATTGTGAGTTGCCTGTATTTAAAACGGCCTGTATTATTCAGTCAAAAACTTCCTCAAAGAATTTCTGTGAGCGTGTTAATTAATTTTATAAGCGTGAGATAAGTTACAGTTAATAGAAATTATCAATAAATTACATTATTTGAGCTAATATATTAATAAAAATAAATTAAATTATATAAATCAAATGTAACCTTCATAGTTCTAACCACTAACAAAAACTATGACACAAATTAAAAGAAAAAGTAAATGACATATTGACAACTGACGTTATGTCACACGAAAAGTAAACAATGAAAAATTATAAGATATAATATTTTAAAACAGTAAAAACAACGTTAATAAATCGAATAAGATCGATTATAAGACTGCCAACAAAAATAGTTGTCGCCAAGGCGCGAAATGAGACGTAAAAAGGACATTTTATGAAAGATGAGGATGATTAGTAAAAGTGTAAGTATAAATCTCAATAAATACTATATTTCCCCAACGAAATATAGTATTTATTGAGATTTATACTTACACTTTTACTTTGTAGAGTTTAAGAGGGTAAGGGAGGGAAAGAGGGTAAGGGAGGGAAAGAGTTTAAGAGGGTAAGGGAGGGAAAGAGTTTAAGAGGGTAAGGGAGGGAAAGAGTTTAAGAGGGTAAGGGAGGGAAAGAGTTTAAGAGGGTAAGGGAGGGAAAGAGGGTAAGGGAGGGAAAGAGTTTAAGAGGGTAAGGGAGGGAAAGAGTTTAAGAGGGTAAGGGAGGGAAAGAGTTTAAGAGGGTAAGGGAGGGAAAGAGTTTAAGAGGGTAAGGGAGTGAAAGAGTAAGAGTTAAGTTCTGAAGGAGGAATCTAAAATAGCCTACTAACAGTCTCTATACTTTGTATTGACCCAGTATCTATAAAAGTTCAAGAGCCCACGACACTAAACGTAGTTCAATATAATTGTTTAAGAGGAGGACTCAAGAGTTAAAGAAAGAGAGTTTAAGAGGACTAGAGGATCCGATATAATGATAAGTATTTGTAATAGGTATTACATAAATATAATATATAGATTTGTATAAACGACCACAGGATATTGTCCTGTGGCTGTCGTAAAGTATCCAATCTCCAACCTTGGCAGTGCCCACAAGTGGTTATCACATCCAAGAGGCCGAAAGGGTGCACATTATCTTTCGATAATGGAATGTGTGCAAGTCTGTGGGATGCAGTGTAGTGATGTTTTGGTAAAGTATTAAGTATAATGAGAAACGACTACGAGATATTGTCCAATAGTCGTCGTATAGTAACCAATCTCCAACCTTGGCAGTGTCCAGAAGTGGATTAACACATCCAAGAGGCCGAAAGGGTGTCAATTACCAGAGGTAAAAGGAATGTGTGTGGGGGTGTAGTATAAATGTATGTTTAGTATTAAGAGTAGTAAATATTGATGAAGTGATGAATTATGATGAAAAATAATTATATACCAAATATGATTGCTTGTGGAAGTTTTTTTAGAATTTAGGGAGGGAATGAGTGAGATCTAGTCTTGATTTTACGTTGGGCGCCAAACTGTCGTGTTACTTACCCCTAACAAGTAAAAGAGGGTAAGTAATTTAACAATTGAATTTAATTTAGAGGTAAGAGGTAAAAAATACAAATAAATCTATAAAAACACGAACCTTCCTAACTCACGCTTTGCACAGAACAGCTCCAGGGTAGGTAAATCTCGAAGGCTGGCCAGCAGATTACGGGCAAGTCCTTTAGGGAGGCCCGGAGAATACGTTGGAGGTACTTCGCGTCGCGAGGATCACGGGCGACTCCTTTAGGGAGGCCCGGAGGATACGTTGGAGGTACTTCGCGTCGCGAGGATCACGGGCGACTCCTTTAGGGAGGCCCGGAGGATACTTTGGAGGTACTTCGCGATGGTTCTTCTTAACTCAGATAATCACTTGTAGACGTGTTCATTCTTCTTTAAAAACCAGATCTCAACTGGAGGGCATCCTTCAGAAATCCCTTTTTATAAAACCATCTCTCCGTTTTTTCCACCCAATTGTCTTTTTAATTCTTTCCAGAATTTAAGTTCTTGAAATCAAAAATTGTGAGTTGCCTGTATTTAAAACGGCCTGTATTATTCAGTCAAAAACTTCCTCAAAGAATTTCTGTGAGCGTGTTAATTAATTTTATAAGCGTGAGATAAGTTACAGTTAATAGAAATTATCAATAAATTACATTATTTGAGCTAATATATTAATAAAAATAAATTAAATTATATAAATCAAATGTAACCTTCATAGTTCTAACCACTAACAAAAACTATGACACAAATTAAAAGAAAAAGTAAATGACATATTGACAACTGACGTTATGTCACACGAAAAGTAAACAATGAAAAATTATAAGATATAATATTTTAAAACAGTAAAAACAACGTTAATAAATCGAATAAGATCGATTATAAGACTGCCAACAAAAATAGTTGTCGCCAAGGCGCGAAATGAGACGTAAAAAGGACATTTTATGAAAGATGAGGATGATTAGTAAAAGTGTAAGTATAAATCTCAATAAATACTATACAAGTCGGACTGTTTATTTGTTAATTTCATCGATAATTCAATACGACACGTAACACGCTCCGTCGTGGTGAGCGACCGACGTCGGAGCCGCAACTTGGCAAACTCCGTTACAAAGTAAATACTAAGTCTGATTGTCGTCCCGGCACATACTCGCTTTACCAGAAACAGAATTGGGATAGCATCCCTTGTTACTGGTTATTTGTTCTGGTGGGTAATGCTACGGAATATTAATCGTCTTTAATTTATGGAAACTATCTTTAAGGTTCAATGAAAATCGATGACATAAAAGATGATGTGGAATACTAGCTTTTAACCGCGACTTCGCCCGTGTGAAAAACACATCTTATGGCACTCGGCAATAATGTAGCTTTTCATCAGTAAAACCATTTTTGGAATCGGATGAGTAGTTTCAGAGAATAGCCGCCTACATCCAAACTAGCAAACTGTACAGTTGTCTTTATAATTTTAGTATAGAACACTGAATTTTACCCAGTTTATGGCAATAGGCTCGCCCCATTAATAGTACATGGGACTTATAACTGGCGAAATGTGGGTGTACTAATCGATACCTCTCTGCCTAATCCTACGGGGATTACAGGCGTGATGTTATGTTATTGAAAACTGCACGTGGCAAACTGAGCTACGCCATGTTGCTATGACCACAGCAGTATCCACAGAAATTCAATTTTCATGTTTATTAGGTTAACTTGCGACCCACGGATGCCCCTCAAGTTAAAGGGGAAAATATACAAGTCCGTGATTAGACCTGTTGTACTGTATGGATCAGAGTGCTGGGCTTTGAAAAAGATGGATGAAAAACGATTGCATGTAGCGGAGATGAGAATGTTGAGATGGATGTGCGGAGTGACAAGAATGGATAAAGTGAGGAATGAGTATATTAGAGGAAGTTTGAAAGTAGCACCTGTTACAGAAAAATTGAAAGGAAGTCGTTTATCTTGGTATGGTCATGTAATGAGGAGGGATGAAACGCATGTGACTAAAAAAGTGATGGATATAAATATTGATGGATGGAGAGGGAGAGGAAGGCCAAAGAAAAGATGGATAGATTGTGTGAGGAATGATATGAATGAGAAAGGAATAAATGCCACCTTGACGTGTAACAGGGAAGAATGGAAGAAAAAAACGTGTTGCGCCGACCCCAAATAGAATGGGATAAGGGCAGGAAGATGATGATTAGGTAATATTTATTTATTTATGATATAGTGTCACAGCTGTTAGTGTCACCAGCAATAATGCATTCGTATACCTTTGTGTGGCTATTATGTACTCCTTTATGTCGATACAAAGGTTTAGAATTCATAATGTTTTGAGAACAGTAGTACCATCTGTCTTGTATTTGCATACGAATTGACCACACAACTTGTTTGTTACGGTCACAATGAACAAAACTATGTTTACCTGTAAATGTTTGAGATGTTTGTTGTCCTGTTTTGTCCCAGTCATCTGTCTAGAGACAGAGGAGACTACTACTTACTACAACGGGAGATTAGTCTGTCAACTATGGACAGTAGAGAGTATAGTGGCCCCACTCCTATGACTGTGACGTCATGTTGATAGATGGACAAATGATTCTGGCTTTACTCTTTATGCCTGACTGCGAACAGCAAAATATAGGGTTAGGTTTTATGACGTATCTTTGTCTAGAAAGCTGGCTTCGTTTTTGTAATGATGCACTTACATTTGAGCTGAACATGAGTTCCTGGGATTTTCCATCAGGAATTTCAGCAGCCACGGAGTCTGTATTTGTGCTAGGTTGAGGGCAATATGCTCGCCCTTTTTAATATGGGACTTAAAGGTACACCTTTAGGTACACCTCTGTCTAACACTTTTTTTTTGGCGGTTGGAAAATCATCAAATAACCCCTCCCGCTTTTGGGCAGAGCGAAAGGGAATATCAGACTTCTACTGACTAAAAACCACCCATGTTCCTTCTTAGCCCTTGATGTCGAGGCCGTGGTATCTCTTGCGAACAACCCGCAGCCCACTATTTTAACCCTCTTATTGAGTCTGTATTTAATAGTAAATAATAATAATGCCGTGGATTACTATCGATAGTGAGTTCGCTTTCCCTATAACTTGTCAAGGCCAGACGAGGTTGCGATATATATTTGTTTATACAACGACATGGAGTGACAATAGTTTGGTTATCTAATTGAATGGTAGAAGGACTGTGCAAATTAAACTGGGCAGTTAGAAATTGGAATTGTATGGCTTTGATGCGGCCGTGTTGTCTTCAGAATTACCAAACTACTTACTGGAATCTGCTACAGCAATAGGTATTTTATAAAGATTCATTTAGTATTTGATTTGAGCTTCTTGCAGTGGGCTCTTCAGCGCAAGTAAAGAAAAATATTTTTCTCTTTTCCAAGTATCTGAGCTTTTAAAAGTATTGCTATAAATACGTAAAAAGGATCCCTGCACATCAATTCGACACTAAGCTTTTTTTCGTCTATTCACAGTAGAGAAAGAAATCTTTATTTTTTTCTGGACGCCATAATTCTAAGAGAATCGTCTGAAAGTCATCGTAGCAGATAGCCTGGCAGATTCATTCGTGCGAATAAAACCGATAAACTTTTATCATAGTTAATCACGAAGAAGGCAGACTTTTATTTTTATTATTTTGGGCAAAAGAGAAACTTCTCCGGAAGACGGACCGACGCGACGGCTGATTAAATCCCTTCTAACTTTGCACTAACTCACCTAAGTCGAGGGAACTATTAAATCCATGATACGACTTCATAAGCCGTATCATAATTCACTGTTGCGCATTTAAAGGAGTCCATAAATAAATCAATTATTTCGTAGCTGTTCAAATCAAATTAAATCAAAGTCAAATGCAAACATGATTTATTCAAGCTTGGTTGTAACTTGCGTACACAACCGAAGTCTTCCATCGACTGAGATAAATACATAATTTACTTTAGACATACTCCGACCGATGTACCTAAAGTTTACTTTGGAACTAATTTTCACAGCTGCCAGAGATTACTCCGTAGTAGGTAATCTTGTAACACAGTTTGGGATATAAAATAGAGCTTCAATATTAAGCCTCTGCTTGAGGTAATCGATATCTTACTAAATTATATGCCTACATCACGCGATCAGATTGAATTTGGGAATAATGTTACCTATGTTATGTATCCATATTTGTAATACCTATTCAAATTATAATATCAATCAGGTATGATCCCGTAAAGCCAAGGTCCTTATTAACTTGTACGTCTCATTACCTTTAATTAATAAGAATTCCTTCAGTTAAACACGACACTTATAGACAATTATAACAATCCGTCTTAACATTCTTAATCGGTTCAAAAACATCTTTATTGTAATAATTATGGAAATATATTCTGTTTCTTAAAACTTGTAAGTGCAGAAGAAACCTGAAGTTGGAGCGATTTTAAATATGAAATGAATTTCTGTAAGGAATGGCGAGGTTATAGAATAATAATTTTGTTTTATTATTTATTATGGACAATGTAATAGAAAGACGTAACACTGAGTATTGTGTCAGATGCTTGGAATCTTTTTGTTCTACAGGTCAAAGTTTGCAAACTTAATGCTCCGTTATGGTTAAGGCCTTTTGTAGCCAAAATCATATCGAGAACTTCGAAGTACTTTCCCAAGTTTTCACAGTTTGAAAAAGATCTTGTTTCTGAAGACTTCAGAGGTCATGAACATGCCTAGTAAATATTGAATTGTAATTTATGATAACATCTGTGTCCCTTGGTAAAGGGTTGTATTATTTATTTTCATCAGATAAAGGCTGTTTTTTTAAAACAAATTCATGACTCTGTTTTAATATTTATATTAATAAATTTTCTTCTCATTTCAGGCTTTAAAAGACGTCAAAATTAAGGATAAGGCGGCAGATGAAAAAGGTTGCCGTAAAGCGAAAGTAATGAAGAAAATGCTATGGGTCGCCGGGGTGGCTCGAAATGCCGTGGTCGTGTGTGTAGCGTCAGTGATTGCGTACTTCTTGCATGAAGAAAAACATGACCCTTTCTTTCTCACTGGTAAGTTCCTTTTTACCGTGTGAATGTGCGATCAGAGCCTAAGGCCGTTTAATTATTACTTTACGCCTGCTGTGCCTTAAACATTTGCACGTCTTCATCTTGGACTTGTAGATCAACAGTTGTGTGACAGCGACAATAGTGACGCTTACGCAAAGTCATCACAACCTCCTCTATCATCATCTATCCTCAAATCTCATCCTAACCTAACCTAACCAACTAAGCAACCTAAGAGAACGTATTCCAAGTAGATATTCCCTTGCCTTCGTAGAAGACTAATCCAAGTAACCACACGGTTCGTTTAAGACTAGACGGATCCTGTAGTGGTAGTGATCCTAAAGTTACATCACTTTTAAGCACCTTGACTCCACCATCTTCATCTTATTTTGCTGACACGACCTTTCGATATTGAACAGAACCTAGAGATCTGCTATCAAGATTTGTGCGATAACTTGATGAGATATAGGTTTACCTATTATGTACAGTTGCCAGCGCATCAAGTTACCTCAAACTGTCAAAATTAAATATTCTTATTCGATTTTGAACTATACCACAAACATTTAATTGTTTTTATTCATATTATGGACCTTGATGATGATGCGCTGGCGCCTGTGCAGGTAACTATAAGTTCGGTGGTTCAATATTTAATGGCAAAGAATATAAGATTCTGTGTTTTTTCTTCTTAGTTTTGTTCTAAAGTAAGCCCATTCGGTCGACCACTGCCTTCACGACCTTGGCCTTTCAACAGATAAATAAACGCAGCGATTGTCGTCAGGCCTAGTTTTGAATTAATTGACATCCAGATACAGGGCATTTTTATGTTTTAGTTTATTTTTAGTACTTGAGATAAACCGGTCGCCCTTGAAATGCAGGAATACGCAGTTATATTAAGAACGGTTTGAATTATTTTTTCATCGTTTTTTACTGTGTCAGCCAGCACTAGGTGTTATTGAGGAAACGTTAAGTCTGCTAATGGATTTCCCAGTAACACCATTAAATGGGTATGACTTGTTAGAGTTATATAAATTTAATAGGCATACAAGTTACGGGTACTGTTTGCGGGCAAAGTAACAATGGCTGCCTAGTTGGTCACAAAACTTTTGATAGTGGCGTAAAACTTAGGAGTAATAAATTCATTCAAGTCTTACAACCTTCCTACCTTCTTTGCCAGACTGTTTCTGTCTAATACTGTAGGCCACAGATAATGTAAATAGTAAAGAATCTTAAACACTTCTTAGCAATTAATTAAGCATTGCAGTATTATTAACAAATTATTGTAAGGACGCCGGACGTAGCTTATATAATATATAAGGAGTAAACCTAGATATACCGTTGTGGCCTGCAGCTATGGCGGAGATGATCTGATTCAGTGTTCAAACTTGTACAGAGGTCGCACAATACGGAGGTCTTGAAAAGAAAAACGGGAGACCTTTGTTCAGCAGTAGGGTACAATGTAGGCGAACAATAAAACGCAACTCTACGGAATACGACGTAGTTTTTCTCCAAAATCGCCAATTTCCTTGTTGTAAAACTCTTGTAGCACTCATTCCTTCTATACTCTATTCTCTATCTACCACATGGTGGCTAAGATTGGGCCTAAGAAACCAGGGCCTAAAACGCGTTGGAACAGAGACGAGTGACGTAAGAAGGGGGGGGCCTATACTGAAAAGTGGGTGATTCCGGGCAGAAATGAAGAATGATGATGAAGTTACCACAAACTCTTTTCTCATAATTTTCAGGTAGAATCACAGCTGGTTTGCCAGATGTCCGCCCTCCTGCATTTCAGACAACAGTCGGCAACACGACTTACACTGCGGGCGAAATGTTGTCGCATCTCGGCTCTGGATTGGCCGTTGTTCCTCTCGTGGCTATACTGTCCAACGTTGCTATTGCTAAGGCTTTTGGTAAGTCGATGTACCTATATATAATATTTAATTTCTTTTCTTTCGTGCGCACTAGTTACATAAAGACAGGAGAACAAAGACAAAGGCACTTATTTAATTAGAAATTTCTTACACACATGTAAAAAAACAATACCGGTTTTTTTAAGGTTGTAATTTAAATAACTTGTAGAGGTACGAAGGTCACATTTCCTACCTATCTTTTTTCTCAAACGTAGAAATGACGAAAGGTGTGAATATGTGTACTCGGGCAGATAAAAATATGGGTTAAGGTAAATCCTTCAAGGCGGCCCGCGAAATTATTTTTTTTAACGTTTTTTGCAATTTGTCGATCAGCGTCAGGTTATATGTTAAATAAAATAGGATACGCTACCGTAACAAAATGTGACTTTACTGATTACAATATTGATTAAAATCACCAATACAATCCTCTCAGTTCATATTATTAGTTCCTTGGTGGTGACTATTTGATGAAAAAGGCGTTCAAGGATCCAATTTTATTTACATACAACCCGACACTGATCGGCAAATTGCAAAAAACGTAAAAAAAAAACGAATTTAGCGGGCTACCTTGAAGGATTCACCTTAAGAAAATACGAAGCCCTACGAACCGATTGTATTCTTACCAACGTATGTAAATTAAAAAGGCAATAATTATTACAAACTACCGGCCTGTAACTAAATGCTCACGTCACGCCTGTGTACTGACGTCAAAGAGGCTTATTTTTATACTCTCATTTCGTCGATGACAGTGTATCCTATCGAGTTTTATATAACGCCATAGTACAATGTGTGACCTACATTACTTAACCCCTTAAACAAAGAAGAATATAGGGAGAGATAGATCAGGTAATGTTGGACCCTGAAACATCAGCTATAGCTATGTTCCCATACCGACTTCGACCATCGTAATAATAGGTACAATGACGGCAAACACGCCAGAGCGAAAGCAATAATGAATTTTCGTTTCCCGTCGTGTCTCTAAGGTGATAATTAAATAGCAATGTTCTCGTTTTGCGTTGTTCTACTGTTATTTGTGTTCTCAATCCGAGTACGTTTATTCGCTTCGTTGCGCTCTCATTGTCACCTGGACATTCCAATTTATCACACCAATAAATAGGAAAATATTTACTTTTGTGTCACATTTTCTTAACTAAACCTTTGTCTAATTAAGTCCTTTGTCAGATTATTCCACTGTTTTTTTTTATATAATTTGCTCACAATATAAAGGATTAATAACCTCATCATTAAAACACCTATGACGCGGTTTTAAAATCTTTTAATACTTCATTTTATTTATTTTCAAAAATTTTAAAGTTTTCAGGTCCGATCCCATAGTTTATGTCAAGCACATAAATTCCTGTAATGTTAAAATACAGACCATGAAGCGTTTAAATCCTTACAGTCAACATAAACATGTAGCATTCAGTTTAACAAAAGGATGTCCGTCGATCCACGTCAGTTAAGCCAATGTGAAATTTATTCAAAAATCCATGCAATTTCAACCTCCAAACAAAAATATATGCGAGCTTGTTTACCAAGTGACGTTTCGTTTTTACTGCATACTCGTATGTACCGACGGAAACCAAACTGATAGGTTTACCAATATTTCGTTATGACTTACAAGTTGATATTGAACGTGATTCTACAATTCTAGGAATGCGTGTTGCTCGTTTTTCTAGTATTTATTTTGTTTATGTACAGAGCTAAAAGCTGAACACTTGGCGTGACAGAGACTTAAAATTCTGGGTTTTTCTTGAAACCTCTTTGGTTCGGTTTTCAAAATAAAAAAACACAAAAAAGTGAAAAATAACTTTAGCTTCTGAAGTCGGTGACTTTTGTTTGTTTTATTCAGTTTTTTTTGTCACCGACTTCAGAAGCTAAAGTTATTTTTCACTTTTTTGTGTTTTTGAAGTCGGTTTTATTTTTTGCAAAAAAGTTTTTTTATTTTTCCATTTTTAGTTGTAATATCCTTTACAAATATTTGATATTCATTAATTTTACGTTGTTAACAATACATGTCACGGTAATAGGCTTATCCGCAATAAAATGGAATTTAACATACCTAACTCTCGAAATCTGGGCGTCCTGTACACATCTGCGTACCCCGTCAGAGCATACAGGCGTGATGGTAAGTTAAGATGTTACGTAAACAATAAACATCCAAGCGATTGCAGCAATCACGACAGATTTGCCGTCTATTTTTGAAGAGTTCTATTGTATATCTCCGAAGATCAGGATCAGATCTTCACCAAATTTAAATGGGACCACCTCAGGAGTATACTCTTTCAAATAAAAAAAGAATTTTGAGAATCGGTTCACAAATGGAGGAGAAATCAGGTAACATACATAAAAAAAAAATACATACACACGAACATAGAACCTCCTCCTTTTTTGAAGTCGGTTAAAAAATATGGTAGTCATCATAATAAATTAGCAGCTCGTTTACATTGTACATGACAAGTGATCCTGACATTGCACTCCTGTTGCAAGTTGGCGACATTTTTTTTATCAAAACAGCTTTAATATTTAGTAGATTTACAGTGACCCGTTCATCAGTTATCATGTCATGTCATTAAATACTAGGAAGTATCAAAGGGTGGGCGTTTTGAGGCACTTGTCTCTTGTAAACTTCGACGTTCTAAAACTGCTGATATCAGCCTACTTTGAATAAATTACTTTTGATTTATTTGAGTATCAGCTGGCATCTTATTCTGTTGAAACTCTGTGCTAAGCTAGGCCAGCTCAAGTTCAAAGTGACCACTTGTGGAGAAAGTTTCGACTGTACGTTTGTTTATAAGTCTAAAAGGTAAGGATAGGTTACGACGAAAATTCAATATTGTTTACCTAAAAGTAGAAACAGCTTTCAAGTTCGGTTTTAAACTTTAAAGTACTATCAACATCAATTTAACATGAGTTTGATAACTTTTGAGTTTTATTAGGTACTTCGAATGTTAAAATTACGTTAAAGATAGTAATAGATTGGTACCGTCAGACCGATAGCAACTTACCAGCCATCGAAGTAATTGAGAGAGTATTGTAAATCAACTTTAGTGAACTTGTTCTAGCACTAGTGCTCAAAATTGGATGAGCTAATCGAGTTTGTAAACAAATTGCTACCTTAAATTACAAACTTGACTTGTTTATGATAACAATTATTGAATTTATGTTCACACGGCGAACATAATACCTACGTACGGAGGTGTTATTGGATTAGAGTTGTCGGCTTATAGGCACGACTCCTTGGGTGAACCCTGATATCACGAGTCACGACCTTATGACATGTCTGCGACAGCTTTACATACACTTTTGTTTAGTATATTCTATTCCATGAAAAACAATTCATTCGTATTAACAAATGAATGGAAAATGCTGTAAGTTTCTTTTTAAAACAGTTGTTAAGCCGATGTTATGCTTTATAAATTTTATGAAAAGCATTGTTTTACAACCTGTTAAAATATTCACATCGATACCCTAATTTATGTTTAACAATTTGTATTATAGCCTTTACAACTGTGTACGTCAATCCCAAAATCCCAAACAATTCATCACATTTATTTAAAATGGCACGATGTTTAAGCCATTAAAATAAATCCCGATGGCTTAACAAAGTTGATAACTCGATAATATTTCAGCTAAAGGGAAAACCGTGGCCGCGACACAAGAAATTGTAGCGTTGGGCGTATGCAACATAGTCAGCGCTTTCTTCCAGTCCATACCAGTGAACGGCTCGTTCTCAAGAAGCGCTGTAAGCGATGCCTCTGGAGTCAAGACGCCCGGCTCTGGGATCTACACAGGTACGTACTTAAACTACTTAGATTGTAGATATTGGCCAAATGTGGTATTTGTAAGAATAATATATCACTCAAATACAATTTTGTAGAAGATAACGGCTCGTTTGAAAGGATAAACGTGTTCAATGTAATGTAGTACATTTATTACGTAGATTCTGTTGGGATTATTGGGGATTCATGTAGTAATTAAGCTGGTTTATACGTCTGATTTATTGGGTTTCTATGATTAATTGTCATAGTAATAGAGATCTGTATAAAGCCTGGATAGATAGAGCTTTATTTAAATGAATAATAAATAAACACCAATAAACAGATGCTACGCTAATCCCTAAAAAATATTATGGAGTAAAGTTACTTAAATGAGATTTAAGGCTGCAATTTATCAAGCAATCACTTTTATTTTAAAGGATTATTAATACAATATACAAAAACATGTTAAAAGTAAAATAATTAACGAATATATACTGAAAACATTTACAAAAAACTATTAACTACGGCAACGTATTGCACTGAGCCGAGGTGTCATGTAGCCTTCCGCGAAAACGCCGATACACGACGCCCTGCGGCCAAAACTCCTCCTGCATAAAAGTCTCGAGATGGTGTGTTGGGAGTGTTGGGACTACCACCACAAAAGACGAAGTTAATCTTGTGGCGCGACTCCAACCTCACAACGAACTCAACTCTCATGGCGAACTTGGTCTTGCTCCTTATATACTCTAAGACGTGGTGTGATGTAGACGGGACACGTACTATCGTATAGCTTCGTACGTAATTTATAACTGGCTATAAATCAATAGCTTTTAAAAATTACATCTTCAGAGTGATCTTTTTCAGCTCAGAAATAAAAGTGTTAAGTGACGCAAGTTTTTTTCTTGTTCGATATGTAGTTTCGAGTAAAAGAAATAAACAAGTAATAAACTCGACATCAATCTTGTTTCCTCGATCTCTGTCTATTTACGACTTTCTTTGTTTCAATTTATTTTGTGACAATTTGTTAGCAGTTAACTTTGTTATGTTTTGTCGACGGCTTCGGGCACTTGTCATCGTGACGGCTCCTTCCCGTGTTTGGTGTCCTCTCCACTTCAGTTTGCGACACAATTTTAAGTGCAATAGTCAACTTTGATTTCCTTGGAACACTGTATAAATTTGTCGGTACTTCATTTCCCTCTGGTTTTACAATAATGTTGGAGAGGGAAACAAACTTTAATCGTAATACTCTATATAGAATTGTAATTTCATGCATCGTGCGCCCGAACGTCGGCGTTCGTCAGTGATTGCATTAGTTCCTGACTGATATGATAGAAGCGAGTCTGCGTTTATCGACCAGTTCCGTCGGGTTAAACGTAATTGAACATTTTCTATCAGAGAATCTTAATTACCCTGTTCGACCTAACTAACGAAACCAGGACCGCAGGAATGGGGATACCAAAGTAGTTCATTCTAGATCAATGAGGTTTTAAGTTAGTTAGAAAAAGTTTTAAACGAAATATTCAAAATTTAAAGTTGTTTTCATGTTGGTTTACTATCTTCAACTCCCATCTTAAATATTTTTGTAAAAATGGACTAATAGTAATAATCAGTGGACTAAGAGATATAAAGATGGGGTTTTATTGGCAATTTTTCAGTCCGTTCTCGCTCCGACGTCTTCGCTTTAGAGCTAAGATAACACTTGGTTTAAAGTTACCATTTTATATTTCTCTCAATTTTTCTAGAATAGTTTTTCAACATTGTTTGTCATACGCTGTAACGACAATGTTTTGTTACGTTTGTGATCACAGCCAGTATAAAAAACAATGGTGTTATGATTGTGTTGTACTTAATAGACAATTTTTGTAAAGTATTGTGTTTCTGATGTTTTATCAGTCTTACCAATGGGTATCGTATTAGGATGCAGTAACTGTGGTTGTTGGAGTCAGTTAAGCAGTCGCTCCATGTAAAATACTGATATTCAACTGTATCGTGGTAAGAGTAGATGCCGATATAGTTAGACCCCGATATAGTTGGGAAATAGCAAGGCTATGATTGTGTTTATTTTACTGAATCCATGTTTGTAAGATTTTCCTGCATCTAGGTACTCGGTGTATCTGTTACAGCTGTCTACAGTTTACCATTAAATTGCATCCCAAAATAATGCTGGATTGAATGCAGCTCAAAACATGGACGATAGTACTAAAATTGGTCTGAATATTGAATCGTGTTTATGCAACATTTACACAGCGTTTAAAACTTTTGCACGTCGTCAGCCGACGCGATAAAACTATGTCATGGGCCAAACGTAAAAAGCTGTATTTTAGTACTACACAAGTGGAAGTATATCGTCCATTTATTTTTTAAATGCTTTGCTAACTCTTTGAATAAAACTGTAACTGATTCATTTGCATTGCTATTCACAAACATAAAATATCTTTTCATACCACACTATTATTAAATTCCACCAACTACGTATATGCTTTGATGAAAATAGAGGAAGCGAAATGACCCTTTTAGATTAAACTATAAGTGTTTTTTGTCTTATCTCAAATCGTACACGGGCTTCGTTCGTTTATCAAGTTAATTCCACTTACATGTAGAAAGGATTTTGTTTAAAGAGAACTTTGTCTGTTTTAAAACAGATAAACTGCAACATAGTGATATCCTAAATCCAGCATCGGACCATCCCCGCCTTCCCGAGGTCAAAGATCGTGTGTCGCATTATGTCAACCTGCAAACTTGCTCTGTTTCGACTTTACATTATTCAGGGTGTTCCCAATGAATATTTACTCGCCCCAATTGAATCTCAATAGAGTTTTGTTAGTCCGACATTAACATTGCGGCTTGGATTATTTGGAGAGTCGGAGTAATCTCGACTTGTGTAAATAGGACTTTTTTGAGTGTTTTCACTTGGTTTTTGAGTCAAGAAAACATTTTATACTGTCATTTTCGTAAAAATATCAATTAGGATAATAACCATTTTCAGGAAATTTAGTAGGTAGGTTTCACTTTATTTATGTAAGTTCCCCAGAATTATAAAGCGAACAGTTACTCAATTTAGCTACAACAATAATTTATTGTGTATCTAACGAAATGTTATCGTCTGCAAAAGAGAATGAACAACAAAACATTGAACCGTCATGAATTTGCTATTTACAAACAAAGAGCAAAGTTGCCCACGAATGTAAATGTTTCTCTTATCGGTTGAATAATTAAGAGATTACAAGACAGATCCAATAAATGATGCATATTATCGTTAACTATGGTTCTAAAATCGCTTCGGAGAAATCCTACGAGTCGTCGTCGGATCAAGAACAGCTCTGCATGATTTGTGGCTTGTCTCATGTTTGCGAAATCCCGGCTTTTAATCTTAGGATTAGTTTTAACAGAAATGGGGTGTTTGAAGTAAGACAAATGTAAATCCGAGGACATAAATCATTTTTACCATGTGCGACAACAGCGCGGGGGAGTTATGTAGTGGGTACTTCATAAATCTAAAAGTTTGCATCGTAGTTTACTGTCACAGCCAAGTTTCCGTGGTTTTACAATTTCAAATATACGTCTGAAATATCAGGAGGCTCCCTTTATATGTCTGTCAGGGGGATTTGTGGCTCCATTGTGTTGAATGCACTCACCTTTTTGGCGATTTATGCCGATACTCATGATTTCGATTCGGGGCTTTTACTTGGCTTTATGTGAATTCGGTTGACTTCGTATGACGATCACTAAAAACATTTTTGTCTTTACTTCAATTTTCTTTCCAAAAGTGTTTGAATTAAGATTTTTGTGCTAACTCATGTTTATTGGCCTTTTTCTGTAATTAACTATTTTTATTTGTAAGTACAGATTAACCGTCTTTTTACTTAATGCGTTTTTTCAGTAACATTAAGTCCAGACAAATTACATGCTCGAAACAATTATCATCATTGGTCTATTCATCTTACCAGACCGCTATCAGAACTATTTGTATGTAGAGACCAAACCGAAGCGTTATTTCTCATTCAGTGTCGCATCTCTTGATTGTAATCGTAATAATGGTTGTGCAATTAACGTTCGTGTTAATCTCTCTATAGATCCTGTATTAATTGGCGGACTATACAGGTGTGTTGAAATAGGGACGCTTGTTCTTAGTAGCCATGAATTATTGATATTAATTGTTACAGCCATTTGTGGTCTGGTTTAATCGGACCGGAATTAGGTACGGTCTTGTCCTTGAATGTTTCTTATCATAACAATTACGGTTTCCAGTAATAGAGATCAAAACAGAAGGGGTTTTGGGGAAAGTCAACCGTGTTCACCTATGTCGATCAGTTATTTCTCGTAACGCACCAGTGAAGTGTCTGTTTAAGTAGAACTTAGTCAAAGTCAATCATTTGTGTTCACTCGCCTCCTTTCTTCCCACAAATAGAACGGATATGGGATGAGTACAAACAAAATTTAAAAAAGGGAGCTTTGGGCGAAGGGGGCTAGTTTTTCCATTATCAAACAATAGATGAGCAGACTGCGTTCCAGCATCAGCTGCCTACTATCCCTTTTCCAAACTATGTTTGGAATTGAATACCAGTATTTTACATGGAGCGACTGCCTATCTGGTCACCACAACCCAGTTATTACTGGGCCCCATACTTTCGGGCCCCTGACTACCTGTATCGACTGACGAAAATCTAAAAATGACAGCCGGGACCAACGGTTTAAAGTACTTTCCGATTCACGGAGGAAACTCGGTAAGTAATAAGTGGCTACCCAACCACAGACCAACCAAGACAAGCGAGGCTTAACCTGAAGATTGACCCAAAACGGCTGGTATTATTAAGCCACAAACTCCTCTTAGATTGCTTTCCAGCAATCAGTCAATAAAGTTCACTAAGCAAGATTTTCACGTACATAGTTTCCTGCAGTTATCCCGAAACTTTGATGATCAAAGATTCTAGGTAATGCACGTGTTTCAACTCGTAGATATCTCGTGAGTTTATCTTTATGGTTTAAAGATGTAATAACTCACGTCTACTTTTTGGCTCGCGGGAGAGACTCTTGAAAATATGTCATTGCTTTTGCAGGATTTGTTTAACCGATACGTGTTTACTTACTATTCTGGCTGTCAAAGGTTCCATTTGTTTTTTAAAGGCCAATTGATTATGCACTTCAGGCAATTTTTGAAAGGGTTAGGGGTCCATTCCAGTCGTTGTTAGATAAAGTTTGAAGGCTCAGATCTCTATTATTTTGATAAAATAATCGTACCATTTATCATCTTTTAGGTTTCTTGAGTTGTACTATTCAGACTATAACTGATACGTACCCAATCCCATGGTTGCCGACCCAATGGTTAAAAAAATATTGTGATGCAGGCTGGGGTGGCCTAACTGTTCCGACTTTCAAATACTTTTAGGTCGGGGGTCTTACTGCTTGTGCTAGCAGGTCTAGTGTTAAATGTTACGAGTTACAAATATTTGTAGGTCCGGGGTCTGTTTATCTGGGCTCAAATCCAAATCCATCTCGTGACAAAACCATCATGTCCTGGAACACAAAAATTAGAAGATATTATGTCAACCACCTGGACTCACGTGGTGGACTACGACTCTCTCTCACTGAGAGGGGCCTGTGCCCCAGCTGTTGAAAAGTTACTTAGACATGATATAGGTATCATTTATTTCACGATACAAGTACATCAGTACACCCATTTAAAAATTGATATGATATTACAAAATAAGGATTATGTGAAAGTACTAACATATTTATTCCAATATACAGGTATAATAGTAATACTGACGCTAGTATTGTTGACGCCATATTTCTACTTCATCCCGCGCGCCGCCCTCTCCTCGGTAATCGTATGCGCTGTCCTGCAAATGGTCGATTATTGCATCGTCAAGAAAATGTGGAAAACTAGTAGTGAGTATTAAATGATTATTTTATTATTTTGGTCAACTAGCTACGAGTACATTTTTTACCCTCTTCTCATCATTGACGTCTCTCATTACCAATAGAGGATTCTATTATTTTTGTAAGTAGCACAAAAATATAATAAAACATCACTCTTGTAATTCTCGAAGGGTTAGGCAGAGGTGTAATTAGGAGATTACTATTTAAATTAGGTGTACCTAATATTACAACAAAATGTCTTGTTATGTTTTTTAAAGTCCCATGTAATAAGGGGCGAGCTTAAAGCGACCAACCGGGCATGAATCCAGAGTCCGTGCCCGAGTTTTCTGATAGACAAACCCAACAACATTTAGCCAGACCAGGGAATCGAACCCAGGACCTCAGAAGTCGCGCTTGCGACCACTCGAGTCGACACTCAACACCAAAATATATTTGAAAATTATTTGGCTTTGGCAAGTACGTTTTGCAAGATCTCGTTAAACGTTAAAACAAGATCTTAGGCCGTGAAAAGATAATTTCTCAGCAACGCCTTTCAACGTGCAACACTTAAGAAACGTTTGGAATAATTTGAATGGGAGGAAAATCAAATATTTACCTACTATAGTATTCCATTAAATTCCATTTTCGTATTCAGTCAGGTACTTGGGAGACCCCTTGTAATCCCACTAAAGATTATAATGTTATTCCACTTGGTGGTAGACAAAGTTCAACTGTTCAAGAGTTGCCGAGTTTCAGTCATTGTCGCTCCTGTTATTTCGTGTCTCTTAACCTTCGTTCTCAAAGTGTTGGAAAAATACTACGGAAGTTGGCAAACTTTGGTAAGTATGATGGTGAGGGCCGATAAGATTGGAGGGTTCGAAAGATTGTGTGATTGGTGTTGTAAGGAAGAAGGTGATTGGTGAGTCCATGATTTTACGCGAATAGACCAATATGAACAGATAGTAAATTTAAATTGTATTTTTTATGGGTCATCATGACAAAAACTTTTATTAATGATTCATGATTTCAGATCTCCCACGCCCGAAAATGTGAGAATATTTATTTTTTGCTAAAACAAATGCTCTAGTTACAGCTAGTAAGTAATGCACTGTATGGAACAATTGCGTGTTTCTTTAAAATAACTGTAACATACATTAAAAGAAAAAACATTATTAGTTTAAACGAATCCGAACAGTATTAGTATTTGCTAAATATTTTTAACGAACTCCAAGTGCGCTACTTCGAAAACAACCGCAATATCGCCAGCATCACTTTAAACGGACGTCAGATTAGCCTACACGACACGTTTCTCCTAAATAACTCAATTTCCCTTTATGTTAACGAAGACAAAGAAGTACCAATTTAATCAGATAGCTTTAGGCTTTCCCTTATACCTAACCTAAGCTTGTGTCGCGAATTTGTACACCCCACACGTATTAAATCTAGGAAGCTGCTTACAAAATTAAGAACTGATGGAATTACGTTCATTAAGGCCCCGTCAGCGGCACTGAAAGAAGTTTTTAATATAGGAGTATGCTACCGTTGTCACGCTTACAGGCTTAAGCTGTTTTAATTAAAATGTGGGCTCAAATGAATAAGCTTGTATGTTGTTAATGATATTTTTGCATAATGTTTGTTACTTTGTGAGGCAAATAATATTTGTGTAAGCTTTTCACTCGTATCGGTTTTCCGGCAGCTACGTTATTATTATTGTAGGTTTATGTTGAAAGTCTGGATTTCATTTTCTAGTGATCATACTCGACAGAGTTATCAGGAGTTCTGGATTGGATCAAACCCGGTACTTACCAGGCTTTTGTACTGAGCTATTTATTACCCGACTGCAAAGGAAGGGTAATGTTTTTCTTTATTTTATTGTGTTTGGGTGCCTTACAGCTAACAAAACAAAATGTATAGTGAACATTGATATAAAAACTAAAGATACGGTCGTCCGAACATTTTGCTCGACGCGTTCCCCATACAGAGAATTGGTACAGTCTGCTCGTTAACGTAACCTTGTATAAGCGGCGTGGCATTTTCGAGGTATAAAGAACATAAATAAAGCTTTTAATAAAATTTACAACCGCACCCGAAGAGAACCAATCGTGGACTAGTTTACTTCGGCTTAGGAAAGACCTTATTGGGACCACGTTTGTGGCGTCATTTTAACATGCCGTCCGCCCAGTCCTTACGCAGTAATATATAAGTCAATGATAGTGAAGCAATCGACGACAAGCATCCAGAGAAAATATTAGAATATTTCTTTTTTGCTTCTACCTACCTAAATAAAAAAAACTGACCAAGTGCAAGTCGGGCTTGCACATGAAGGGTTCCGTACCATCGTAGTAGGTAAGCTCCCTTTAATTTGTATTTTTAAAGACCTATCTATAGACACCCCACACGAGTAGGTTTGATGAAAAAAGTTCTCTAAGTTTGCATATTGTTGTTGTACCTTTTGTAGTAAAAATAAGCAATAATAATATTCTCTGAGCACAAAAAAGGAGAGCATCGACATAAACTGTTGAGCCTGTTCTAAGAACTATCGCTTCATTTTAATTAAATATTTTTAAACTGAATTGTTATCAAAAAGATACGCAAGCGAAAAGTGGTCTTTGTCAGGCCCTTTTATTTAACAAATAATGGTTGAAGCTACGATTAAACTACCTCAGTGGTCTAGTGGTCGTAAGTACGACTGCTGTGGATGAGGACCTGAGTTGGATTCCCGGGTCGGGTAAAGTGTTATTGGGTTTTTCTTTAAGAATTGCTCAGTAGCAGTCACGGAGTCCGGAGATATGCCCGTTTGATAGCATAGCTGGCGAAATGTACTATCAGGTACACCTCTTGGGGTACAACAGGCGTAATTCAATGTTATAATAACAAAAAAAAACATTTGTCTTATACATTATGTTGACATGACACTATGCTCTCAGGAATGGACATCATCCCCTTGCTGGGCACATTCCTGTGCTGCCTGTTCCTGGGCATCGAGATCGGTCTGTGCTGCGGCGTGGCAATTGACGCGCTGATGCTGATGTACTACCAATCGCGTCCTCCTCTAGATGTGAAGTATGTTGACGTAAGTACAACTACACTTGATTTCATTATCTACCTACCTACCGCAGATGATGAAATTTAATAAAGTGTTTTTTTGGAAACAAAATAAAGTGTGTAGCTTTGAAACTTGACATGTACCTATAATGACCTGTTTTGTTCACGGTGGCGGCCATTTGGGCGGAGATTACCTATTGGTGCGGGAGATATTACAGTGCACACGTGCACGTTCCTCTCTCACTTGCACAGTCTGGCGGGATGGCAGTGAAACACTCGTGGAGCTCTCTCAGGTGCAGCCCCAACGGCGGCACATGCGCCTCGAGGCACAATGGTGTCACACCGCCAACATAAACTCCAAACTCCGAGCTGCTACTGACAAATTCCTAATGGAAAGATCCAGTATCACTTTAAGACCGATCTGACAACGAAACCAGGACCCCACCCCACTCTGCAGACACAAACGTGACTGCGACACCAATGAATCAGTTCATGACTATTCTAACAGGAGATGTAGGGTCACGAATGACATAGGTAGACACGTTACGCTGCACTGATTTGCGGCTAACCTCAAACCAAATTACATTCGTCAGCAATCGACAAAGTCACCGCGTTAATTGCTAAATTACAAGTATCTCAAATTCCCTGTCATCATCATTCATCCGAAAGCTGAACACAGACGGCTAAGCAGCGACGACCGTCGGGGCTGTGGGTTGTTCGCAAGAGATACCGCGGCCTCGACATGAAGGGCTAAGAAGGAACATGGGTGGTTTTTAGTCAGTAGAAGTCTGACACTCCCTTTCGCTCTGCCCAAGAGCGGGAGGGGTTATTTGATGATTTCCCACCCCCCCAAAAAAAAAAGATGGCTAAGCTGATGGATATATTATATCATACTGATGGCAGATTTTTCTAAAGCCATTTATTACACCAATGCAATGGACTGAATTAAAAAAAACTTTCCACTAAATAACACTGAAGAAAGCTAAAACGTTTGAACTTAGTTCTTTAGTTTTGGTGTGAAAAGGCATCTCCGTACATAACTCGCAACTTTGCAGCAAGTTTGAATAAAATTCTATCAAATGTGAGTCAAGCATGCATACAGAAAGTTTCTCGTTACTTTCTATATTACGGTACGTGTGTATGTTATAAGCTAGTCTATAGAATTTAAAAGCAGGTAATTTAGTAACATAATGTGTAACTACTGAAATGTATTTTCAAGCGTGAGTTTTGATGAAAATACATTTTCCATTAATACGAAAATAGCTATAAACAGTCGAATTTTCCGAACACATAATGGTGATAAGTGGTTTTAAATTTTGTAAGATTTTCCCATATTTTCACTTAAATCGAATGTGTTGAAAATTATTTTAGTTCGAAGCACCTGTCAGGTGATTGATTGCTTTTGTAGAATTAAAAGGCACCATTCATTACTCGCCGTTCTTGGTATTGCAGTTACTTCCGATCGTTTCGGTCACCGTTTGCACGGCAGATTTTCTTCTTCATCCTGCAGATGAAGTCAAAATGACAATAATATAGCTGCAAAGTCCGAATAGTTTGACACCTCACCACCATCTGCCCTACTTTTTCTGAACGACAACCACCACCAACACCACTATTATACACTACACCAGTATTTTACATGGAACCTATCTGACTTTGCCAACCCAGTTTACTAACTAGGTTGTATTTCAAGATCTTTAGTAAGACTGGTTGTCAGCATTTCGAATCACTGACTAGGTACAGGTCGCGCCACGTAAAAAGAACGCTGGGGGGCAAGCCGCACATTAGGCGATTTATCGGTCTATTTCGTGGTATGAGGAAGGCGCGGTGGGCGTAGGGCACGCGATGCATTTTTGCCGGTACGCTATTGGTCCGTCAGTCTGTCTACGTCACGAAATACCATCGCGCACAAAAGTTTTTCGAAATGGTTTTACATAAAAATTGGGAAAAATTATTTATGACGTATATTGTTTTATGAAGAGAGAGGCTGATAATAATATTGTTGAAAATTTAAAATAATGCATGAAACGGACCGCAGAGGCAACTAAATGTTCTGAGTCTACAGTGAGAAGAATTGTGTTTTTAATGGAACACAATTACAACACACACACACACACAACACCTCTGCCTAACCCTTCGGGGATTATAGTCATGATGTTATGTTATGGTATAATGTACACTTTATGTTTTTTTTTTTGGCGGGTGGAAAAACTATTTAATGACATTATATTTAATATATTTTTTAATGTCAACCTACTAATAAGCAATGTACGAAGACGCAAATGAAAACTTTATACGCTGCACACCTGACTCTTGAATCATCATCGTCTTCCTGCCCTTATCCCATTCTGTTTGGGGTCGGCACAACACGTCCTCTTTTTCCACTCTTCCCTGTTAGACGTCACAGTGGTATTTACTTCTTTCTCTTTCATATCATTCCTCACACAATCCATCCATCTTTTCTTTGGCCTTCCTCTCCCTCTCCACCCATCAACATTTATATCCATCACCTTTTTAGTCACATGCGATTCGTCCCTCCTCATAACATGTCCATTCCTGACTCTTGAATATTGTTTTGTTTTAACAGTTAATGGTAACCTTCGAGTATGTTGTTATTCGGTCAAATTCATAAGTACCTATATTCTCTTAACACGAAACACAGTCTTAACAAACACAACCTTTGTCCACAGGACGGCACTCTCCCACCTCACTACGCGGTCCGTCCAGTAGGAGGTCTCCACTTCGCGGGCGCTGAAAGCGTTCGAACCAAACTGCTCCTACTGCAGAAACCCAAACCTATTCCCCCAGTCACAACTGTACATACCATGAGCAATGTCCCAGAGAGTGAAATCCCTCGAAATGGAATGAACGTGCCCAGTACAAACGGAGCGTCTACTCACCACAGTGCGAGGAGAAGAAATGATGTCGAATCTAATGGTGTCAAACCTACTAATATACTTGTCGTGTACTGCAACTCGTTGTACAGAATGGACTACACTTTTCTACAGGTACATCTTTTACATTTTTTTTTCTGCTTGTCGTGTGTTCTATCCCCACACGGAACAAATATTTGTATGGCCTACAGATAATTGTTCCGGGTCTGAGTATTTGAGTTTAAATGTTTGTAAACGCACCACCGCACAACGCACGTGGCAAAGTTTTTAAACAAAAATAAAAAATATCGTACCAGGAAGTCTACTCACTCTCTAAGCACGAAATCCGTAGTTTCGGCCAAAACTACGTGTGTTTCCTAATCTGTATCACTTACGGACATAGATTATTTAGGGCCCCGAACTAAAAATGAATGACAACACGATTGGACAGTTGTCCCTTCTTCGGATGTATTTTCAAAACTTATGAATGCGAATATAATAGAGGGTTCGTTTCAAAGTTTCAAGCTACTTTCAGACGGGCCCGTATCTTCGTTGACGGACTTAGAGAATAGACCCCGTATTTTTGTCTTTAGCCCCCTATTTTTCTTATAGGGTTTTGTTGAGAATAAAACCCTTAATATGAGGGTCATCACTGAAACAATATAATGTAGAAAAATTAGTGTGAGACGGTTACCTTCACAAGAGAACCAAGTTCCCTTAAATAATATTCAAGAAAACCCGGCAAAGCTCGTAGCTACGACATTACACCCTAACGACTATCGACATAATGATTATATTATTACAACCACGTTCCACAAGTCGACAGCTACGCGTGTTAAATCAAGATTTTCTTATTCTTGTTATTAATCTAATAATACCATAATCGATTTCTCGATATATTTAATACACTCCATAATAGGGTAAAGCGGAGGAAATGGATTTGGGCCAGCGTGAACTTACGTACCGTAAGTACTGGGCGCCTAAAATGGCCACTTTAGCAGATCATAACATGAATTGCGTTAAAAACGCAAACGTCACAGACGCAGTTACTATTATGAAAGGTCCATTTTAGGCTTTTTTAGGCAATTCATTATGATCTGCTTAAGTGGCCTTTTAGACCCCCTGTTATTAATAATAATGTCGGTGATTTAAAAACGTCAGCCCACGTGCAATATTTTGTTCATTGTAATCATCTGGTTACTACATATTATTAATGCGAAAGTAATGAAAGATGTTAGTCACTCAATTAAGCCATAAAGGCTGAACGGATTTGGATGAAATTTAGCACAGATATCGATTATAGTCTAGAAAAGCGCATAGGTTACATTTTCCTTCACACATACTCATGAAAGTTTCTACGCGAATGAACTCGCGGGCAACAACTATAGTATGACATAACTTTTACAGTAATACATGAAACTCACGCCTTCTTCTCATACGGCATAAACTACTGAACACCACCTGCTTCTTATTTTTGTGTGATTAGTGCCTAAAATTATTGGGATAAAGTTTTTATGTATACCATGGGTCTCTGACTTGGTTTTACATGCCGTCAAGAAATATCCGAAGGGCGAGGTGATCTAAGTTTAAATAAATAGAATCATTAGGCCACATAAGCCACAAATGTACCCTTTTAGCGTGTGTAAGCAAAACATGTTAGTAGTAACGATCACATAATGTTTAGTGTCGGGTCACTGGCTGAGCCGCTAGGCTAGGCATTATTTAACCATTCATTACGGCCAAATGGCTAGCTCATGTGTTAATGCTAATGGTCATAATATGACCATGTTATGTTTCAGTAATGTTAGATTTTTTCATTATTTTAGTATCTACCATCAGTTCATCAATCTAAAATCAGTGAATATTACTGATTTTGTAACAATGAAATTGATTATCATTTTGTTCAGTTGTATAAGGTATATTTATACGAACTCTTCACGAAGTATTCTGTAGGTACTTAAAATAATACTTATATCAAACTAAATAACCCTACGTATAAGTTATTGTTGAGAAGAAAAAATATGGGGTGAAAAAATCAAAATTGTGTGCATTACACAGCAAACGGGTCGTGGACGTATTTAAAGTGGATTCATAACCTTTGAAACTAGTGACCAACATTCATGAATAAAAAATAAATCGACTTCAACAAAAAATAAAATACAAAAAAATGATAAATAAACTTTAGAAGAAAAATCATTTTCTGAAGTCGGTGACTTTTGTTTGTTGAAATTTCAGCAATCCCAGTCCATTTGCTATCATTTATTGAGAAGTTCCGTTGCCTATCTCCGAAGTTCTTCATCAGATCTTCACTAAATTGAAATGGGACCACTTCAAGAAAGTTTTCTTCCAAAAACTACTCAAATCACTTCTAGTGCCTATAAAATTTGAAGAGTTCTCTCTATTTCGCCAGGATTCCAACATCAGATCCTGACTTGATGATCATGGGACCAATCAGAAAACATACATAAAAAAAATATCTCAGACGAATTGAGAACCTCCTCCTTTTTGAATTCGGTTAAAACTAGTGATCCATTCTCAAAAACAGTTTCAGTAATTTGAAAAAGTTTTCAGTATGAATATTAAGAAAAACACACTTTAATCAAGACGACAGACACTAACAAGAAAAAAATTATGGTTCAATCTTTGTTAAAGCTATCATCGTAGAACAAATATTTGAACTACATCCATTTGGAGCTATTTTTGACAGTCAATTTGTCTTAAAAGGATATAAAAATATTATTTAGGAGGAAACAACTTCCGTGTCGCGCAACAAGGGCGGAAAAGCAAATTATTATGATTGTTCAAATTAATTGTCTTACTTTTAATTAATGTACTGCCCTGTGGCTGTTGCTTGTCGAATGAATTAAGAATAACATTGCATTAAGTATAATTTACTTAAGAGAAGAAACGCGGCTTGATTATTTAGAAAACTATTTTAAGAGACCGTCTGGTATGGACACTTGGGCAGTAAATTTAACCTTTTAACTGTGAAAGTGGGTATTTGATATTGTGTTTTGGACAGTTTCAAGGTTAAGGCTTGTATTCACGCCAATGACCTTGTGCATACAAACTACCCCTCTCGGTCGTAGATACGGACTTTAAACGGACGCATTTTTCATTTATTATAATTAAAATAATACATGTTTTTAAAAAGTAACAAAACCAAATTATTTTCCTTTGTATTTCAAAGCAGTAGATATTTTTTTAATATTATTTTGTTAAAAAATAAAGGAGTAAAATGGTTCCATTCAACGATTTGGAGGTGATTTTGTGGATTTTTTTTCTTATTATGTGATACCGATACAAAAATTATGGCTAAACCATATTACGTGTCATATCATGTAGATTACTAACAATTTTTCTCAGATGTAATTTCTCTGTAAGTGCCGGTGAAAAACTGCTTCATCTGCACGCTGTTTTTAGGGTTCCGTAGTCAACTAGGAACCCTTATAGTTTCGCCATGTCTGTCTGTCTGTCCGTCCTCGCTTAATCTCTGTGACCGTTAGCACTAGAAAGCTGAAATTTGGGACCAATATGTGTATCAATCACGCCGACAAAGTGCTAAAATAAAAATTGGAAAAAAATGTTTTATTAGGGTAGCCCCCCTATATGTAAAGTGGGAAGTGTTTTTTTTTTTAATTTTAACCCTAATGTGTGATATATTGTTGGAAAGGTATTTAAAAATGAATAGGGGTTTACTAAAATCATTTTTTGATAATGTCAATAATTTCGGAAATAATCGCTCCAAAAGTTAAAAACAAAGCGTCCCCCCCCCTCTAACTTTTGAACCATAAGTTTAGAAAATACGAAAAAAATCTGAAAAGTAGAACTTTATAAGGACTTTCTAGGAAAATTATTTTGAACTTGGATGGAAACAACAGATGGAAACTGCAGTTAACCAATATAATTTGGTCCCTGAATCGTATGAGCGCCCATACAATCCAGAGGTCAAGTTTCATTTGCCCGTATTTTTTTTTTAACTTCGTTTACATAATATTTTATTATCTACGGAACCCTACACTGAGCGTGGCCCGACACGCTCTTGGCCGGTTTTTAAGCTTTTTCGAGAGCCTTAAACTACAAAATCGACCTAGACAAAATAATTAAGTAAGATACTTAAACATTGAGGTAAGCTTTCATTCGGAAAACACACGTTTTTGAAGTCGATTAATATACATGGGATACTTCGGGAGTTTGTTTATCGAATCATGCCAAAATAGATTAGAAGGTACCTATCGTCACTCAGGTATAATGTTTCTCGGAATACAAAGGTATTAACAACTAATCTAAGCACTCGAGGCTCTGGGGATTTCAAGTCCGCGTGTATCAAACCGTGCGGAAAGGATAAAACAGGAGACGAAGATAAATGCTTAAGTACAAGTAAAACTATGAAATACTTATCGAGTATGAGAAGATATTTATGGGTCAATGTTTACGAGACCCATTCCGATCGACGCTATATAGAAATTGTTAAGGAAAGGGTATGTGGAGCCTGCGAGGTTCGCTGACGATATTACATGTCTATCGTGGGTGGTCAAGCGGATGCTCCGTTTTCTATTTTCGGTAGCATTATCAAGAATATCCTTTCCGTCACAACCTTCAGTCAGAAATGTCGTAACTTCCTGTATCTATTTTTAAAAACGAAATTGGTTGTTAATGTATTAATGAATCATGATTACACTAGTTAAAATATCATCACAGATTTTACTTAAATAAAGTGTTATATGCAAAACAACAGGCGTCTTCTGGGCATGCTCGTTCAATCATGGACTAAGTCTTTCGCTTTCATCAGGCGTGATCGAGATCAAGAGGAGGCCCATTTCTCAATCAAAAAACAACGATAAAAATTAACGAAATAAAATTGTGTCTTACCGAATTTATGACAAAATAATCTCCTCTAATACAAAGAATACAAGAAACAAAAATAGACTTTATTATTCTTCATGTTAACCGGAAAAGCCACTGACCACTACCGCCTACATAGCTTTTACTTTATTTCCAGTAAATCAAATTAAAGCACCTCATCTAAAAATCAATCTGAAAACGAACATCTATTTCCAGAAAAACAAAAATACGAAATGTTATCCATGGACTTAAATTGGAATTATCAGTACCAGCCTTTTGTGTAAGAAAATAGGGAAAAAAAGGGTCGGTATCACGTACTTACGTAGGCAGGTATTACAGAATTTTCCATGTTATAAAGTTGATCCACAAAGTAGTATTCTGAGAAGCGAAAAGTCACCTTTGCCTATGAACTATTTACTTGTTGTTTACCTAGCAATATACTTCAGGTTCAAGAGTGTGCTTGATCATTTTCGCATCATTGTCAAACGAATCCTTTGTTAATCCTGTATTGAAGGATACTGAAGTAGTAGATACAAGTATTCACATTTTCTACTTGTAAGATTATGATTATAAGTAAAGTCGATCTATTAAGTCTCGCTTGCAACCACTAGAGAACAATAATATTTAATTCAGATGAGCCTTTTTTTTTGGCGTGTGGAAAATCATCAAATAACCCCTCCCGCTCTTGGGCAGAGCGAAAGGGAGTGTCAATCTTCTACTGACTAAAAACCACCCATGTTCTTTCTTAGCCCTTTATGTCGAGGCCGTGGTATCTCTTGCAAACAACCCGCAGCCCCAATGGGATTTAGACCCTTAGCTAACGTATGTGAAGTGTAAATAAGGTGTGTGGTCACATAAACTCACTATAGATATCTAACTAAACTAGGGTGTATAAAATTAGCATCAATTTAATATTCCGTTAACCGCAAACCGCAATGTCAAATCGCATGCAATGTTGATGTGTTGACCGCAGCGCGAGTTAAAACGCGCAATAGGCGCGCAACTTGCAACGAATATAATTAATATTAATGGTTAACTATTCGTGTGTAATTATTTATCATAGCATAACATAACGCCTTTAGTACCCGTAGGAAAAGGGCGAGGAGTACCTATTAGTACACCCGCATTTCGCCAGTTTGTTTAAGTCTCAAATCAAATCACTAGCCTATTGCCATCAACCAAGCACAAATCGAGATTCCGTGACTGCTACTGAAAAAATCTTTATGGCTAAAACCCGTTAACACTTTGCCCAACCTAGGAATCTACCTCATGCACAGATATCGCGCTTGCGATCGCTAGACCACCGAGACAGTCGAGGAATAATTAATCTTTTGGACGTTAAACCCGTTGTTTCACAAAGCACTTGTTCACAAGCACTTGTTTTCATTCAATTTCAGCTCTTGCTGAAGTCGATGTTATCCAAAAGTACGTGCCAGACTGCCAGAGCTTTGTTGTATCCGTTGTGTATGTGCATAATTTAATTTCATAATTTTATGTACAAAGTTGTAACAACTTTTATGGATGTTACTTGTTGGTCGGTGGTGTTTTATAGGGTCATTATGCTTGTTCCGCTGGTCGATTAAAAGTATCGGGAAATGTTCGAAACGAGAAGCGTTACTTATTGGTCGGTATTATAATGTAGATAAGAACTATATTCATTTGATGATTTGGTAAGGATTTGTTTTAGATTAGAACATATTTTATTCTAGAGAACTGTTGAATAAAAGTGGGTCTTATTCTTAGCGTGTTGATTGCAATTTAAATTGACTCAAGCCAAAATTTGGTCACGAGTTTTGCATTTCCAGTAGCGTCCATCAGATACTGTGATGTACAAATAGTAGGACAGGCAGGACAGTGTCCCATCGTTTTTGAGGCAACACCACAGTTACAGTACAGGGCAGAGTAATCTATGAATCTCCACCTGAACAGGTTGAAAGGGTTGGGTGATAATTAATGGCTCTTCCATATCTGTATCATCGTGATTTTCCTACTCTTGTTTCATATCGCTGCTATTATTATCATGGTATCCAACAAATTTCCTACCGCTGCAACTGCGAATTACTAATGAAGTTTTTTTACAGCAGTTATATTTATAATATTGTATTTTATCTATGAAAGGATGAAAGCATTGAATCCTGAACATAATAAGCAGGTTCTGGAGAAACTCATTATTGCAGTAATATGTTAATATTTTCCCAGCGTTAGTTTACATAGGGATTTTATTCAGTAAGCCATTAGCTTGGATTATGAAGATAGAATACAAGATTACCTGCATTAAATATTTATGGTTTAACAAAAAAATATGAGAGCTTGATGAAATAATGTTCGAGATTTTCTATGTATTTGCGAATGAAATATACATATTTTATACGTAGGTGGTGCATACTAAAATAATGAGTAATTTTATCGTATCTTTTATCTTTGTGAGACGTTCTTTAGAAATCCACGGATGAACGTAAATCACCTGTCAATGTCTTTAAACGATGAATTATCTCAATTATTATGTTAAGCTGCAAAAGAGCTTTGGGAACACTATTTTTTTATCTTAAACCTACTTACAGCATAAGTAAACAGCAGACGCTAGTACAGCTTTTAGAAGCAAGCTAATTATTATACCCGTTCTTAATCTGTTACCTATTGAAAACACAACTTGAACTTCAGAATATTTGTTTTGTTTTTGTAGGAATCACATGTTTCATTGTAAATTTTTGTTTCAGAGTATGAAAATGTTAGTACTGGACTGGTCTCCGATTGGTCGTGTTATATGGTGCGACGCGCGGCAGTCGATCAAAGATCAACTGAGCAGCGTCGTAACTGAACCCGTTTTCTGTGACAGCAACCAGCTGAAATCCTTTCTCAGATGTAAGTGAACCTTACTTTAGTACCTACTTTGGTAAAGTGGCTTCAGTAACATCATCATACTAATCGAACACGTCTACTGGCAGATAAAGGATTCCCCCAGGCGTCGCAACGTGGACCTATCTTGTGATTTTCGCGTCCTGCATCATCCTTGCCCTTATCCCAATTCATTGATCAGAGCAACATGTCTTCTTCTTCTATACTTCTCTAGTACTCGTCCTCTCATCAGATACCTTCTTTCTAGCCATAACATCCTTTACATTGTCTATTCGCCATGTCTTTGGTCTTTCTCTACTCTTATACCCATCCACATTCATGCTTAAATATTTCCTCATTCCACCGCATCTGTTGTCTATACCACGACAACCGATTACCATGTAACTTTTTAGTCACCGGCGCCCCTTTCAGAGCTTCTCCCACCCGTCCAGAGGTTTGCCACAGCCTGCACCGGGTCATCTAAAACATCTCAGTGGCAGGAAAATACTTCTTCTTGTAGGTACAGAGGAAATTTTAGGAATATAACTATAAATAGTTCTGTTTGATTGATTATGCGACGATGATACCGCAATGTATCATCATAACAAATCTACAAATTTATCATTTAAATAACTTAAATGTTCATGCTTCAAAAGATTTTCCCTTTTCCAACAGAACAGTTTTGCGGTAACTTGAGAAACTTACTTAGTAACTTTTGGGCTTTTAGATAATCATCTTTGAATAAGAAACTCTCTTTTGTGGTCACCTAAATGGTTTACGAAAATACAGATATAATTACAGATTCTAAATCCCGATGTTTTATCCAATGAGCCATATATAATATAAAATACAATGGTTTAGCATTCCAATAGGACTTCCACTATTAATCAGTTACGCATGAGTTTCATTTAACAAATGTAACGTAGCGTTTCCAAATATTAATGCGCAGAGCACAAAATGAAAGCGCTGTGTTATGGAATTGCTTTGATTAGAAGAGTGTATGAAAACTATATGGCAGGAATGTACTTGTTAACAGAAATTGTGATTTCATACTCAACTATATTTGTTTATTTCCCATAGTCGCAAAGTCATACAGTATATTGTATTCTATAATGTATCAAAGTTGACTAATAAAACACTAATGCAATTGCATTAGTGTTTTTTTATGGGGTGACGAATACTTTTGGGTTACTTTTGGTGATCGGAAAAACCTCTCGTATAACTTGTTATTGTTACTCGCATTAATTGACTTTACTGACTCAGATTAATCTTTTTTTGGTCTTCCTCTTCTACTTTTTTTCTTTCAACGGTGTTAAAATAATTGAAGTATAAAACTGCCTATTCTCACTGATGACTACAAGTTTTTTTCAAATGTAATGTTTGTGCATTTTTATGTAAAAAAATCACTAAAAAGTGACACTTTCATGCCATACAATGAGACTTTTTAGAGACCAATAAGCATAACTCATTACTTGGCAGTTGAACGTGACATATTATTATACAGTATGGTTTATTAAGCATTATTGGAATCACGCCAATCGGTGGTTTAATATGCAATCAGAATAATTCGTTTGGCGGACAAATTATTTCGATTGCGCTCCACAATATAGTGCGACATTCAATTATCCATTTGCCATGATTGTTGCAGGTACGGAGGAAGCGCAGACTACTAATAGCGATACGGCTTTTTAAATTTTAATGTTTAATACTTACGGATTTTCAATATTGTACCTAATCGATACTGTGTGATCAAAATTGTTGAAAGAATCGTATTAAATGCTATTACAATAAAGTGCTGTGTCGTAAACTATACGATAAGCGGTGAAATTTCATGAATAAAAACAGTTTGCTTTGCAACAGAAAACTAAAGAAATGTGTCCTTATGTGCATGATAAATACGTTTCTTAAGAGTTTTTTTTTAAAGTTATGTACCTAGTATTGGTTCAGAATACTTTTTTAATGCTTCCATTATACGAACTTAATAAGATGTGATGCAAGCGGGCGTATAATTCCAATTGTCACTAAGATAATGACAGTGTATTCTTATTGTGATATTTATAATTTTGTAATATTTACTAATAAAAATGAAGAAAATGATGTTACCAAGAACAGGGAAGATGTTTACATTTATTATTCTTTTGATTAATTTATCAATAGTTAGTATTAAAAATGCTAAATGCAAACTGTGATTGACTTACAATTTAGATGTAACAATTTAACTATGGATTGTCATATAAGTAAATAGTTTTAGGTGATTTATTTCTAGGAATTCATTTTTGAAAACAGTAAATAACTCTGTAAATACAAATTGTTGTTTTTATTTACCTTTTAATTAACATAAGTAATTGCCATAGATATCGACATACCCATGTCAATTACGTGGCTTGCTGGCTCGGCGTTCAGTACACAGAATATCCCGTAAAAATTACTTTCAACCAACCTCTTCATAAACATTTTCTGTCTGACACGGAGAATGAACCAGATATTAAACAACCAGTACTTTTTGAATCTGAGAATGGTTCAATGATCACATTCATCGTGTCGGTAGTGCCTAATCTGATGTCAGAGATTTAAGGCACCCATGGGCCTCTGTTATGGCTTTACATGCCGTCGAGAAATTTTAATATCATGCCATGCGACGCTACAGTCGCCGTAGTGTGGCGTAGTCTAGCGTAGAGTGGCATAGCATGACGTTGTTTTCTATGTATGTATTACAGGTTCATTTCGTATATAACTACGTTTTGCATTAAAGATACCGAGCCCTCCTGAGTTGTTAATATGATCTACTGAGCTCTCTGAGTTGAGCTGAGCTGCTTTTACACTTGACAGTTACTGTTATACTTATGACAAAATATTTTTTTTAAGCGAAAACTTCTTTAGCGGCGTTGTGCACTTTTTTTTGGATGGGTAAAAAATGTTAAACTCGCGTCAGGACCAACTTGACATTAAATTTTGTTGACATTTGACACAAACGCACATTCGTGCAAGCGCCTGCGCCGTCTTACGAATTTGAGATATAATCAAAACATATGAAATTAAAAAAATCACCGTGATGTTTTTTTTTTCAATTTCGTAAAATTTGATTTGCGTCTTTACAGCATAAATATTTTTTGAATATTAAATTGTGTTTGTAAAAAGAATACTATAAATAAACATGATTATTTTTAGCAATTATTTACTTTTATGAACAAGTAAACATTTATATGTGTTTTTAATTAAAAAATATTTATATAAATATTAATTTTATATTTTTTGGCTTCTTCTTCAATCTGGCGAAATCAAACCGCGGAAAAAAGCAAATTAAATCAGTCTCATTAAAATTGATGACAAAAATACTTAAGTGTCGTTATTAGTTAATTTCTTCGAAACTGTATTGAAAAACGTCGTGTTGTTTGTGTACGAGAGCGCAATGAATGAATATTGGATTTAACCACATAAATGATAGCACTTTTTAGTTGATAAATAAAGCAACACACATAACATAACATCACGCCTGTAATCCCTGAAGGGTTAGGCAGAGGTGTACCTAATAGTTCACCCACATTTCGCCAGTTATGTTTAAGTAGGTACCTTGTAATAGGGGGCGAGCCTATTGCCATCAACCGGGGACAAATCCAGACTCCGTGGCTGTTACTGATAAATTCCTGATGGAAAAAGCCAATAACACTTTGCCCGACCCGGGAATAAATAAAGCAACTCGTGCGAAATTATTCACTAACCATTCCAAAATATTCAAACATGCACAACGTTAATGTTCAGGTATTCACTTCTGCCGGCACTCCCGGAGCGCACCCCGTTTGTTTTTTTTTAATTTTTGTTCTAGTCTTCGTTTGGGCTAATCTCCGAAAGAGCTAAACCGCTTGTGATGGGACTTTTACTGATAGCTGTTATAAGGAGCTGGCTACCGGCGCCGATCTGCTAGCGCTTATCGAATTGGTCCGCGCAGGTAGTCAGCGCAGGCAGTCTCTATACTTAGTGTCGAACCAGCCGATAAGCGTTCTGCATGTATGTATACATAGTCTAGTTTTATTTTAAGAAATATGACGAAGAGTTCGTGTAAAAAAATTAAAACTCTTAAAATTGTTAACACAGGAAAGTAATATTTTGATGATAATTTTACGCTGATGAAGGTTAACTCCTAAATAAAATTGATTAACCAACGGCGTAGAAGTAATAATTGCTACTATGTTTAACATATTGTTCAATATTCAAAGTACCATAAAACAAAATCAATTTCATAACGATATATACGCTATAAATAACAATATTTTTTAATAGTTGAGTAGTGTTGTGGAAGAACTTGGCAATCAAGAAAGGAGTCGTTATATTTTTTGGTATTGTATTCGCTTTTATAGTCTGTGTGCACGATGATTTGATCGAGAGTATTATGGATAATTCAATCTGTTTAAACATCTCAAGACCATTAGCTCTCAGAATATGCAAGTTAAAGTAGCAATGGGCAGGCCACATCGCCCGAAGAACCGACAACCAATGGGGAAGAAAGGTTGTCGAGTGGCGATCACGAACCAGAAGACGCAGCGTTGGTAGGCCTCCCACCAGGTGGACCGACGACATACATTGCCTCATAGGAACAATATTAACCGGTGGATGCAAATGGCAGAATGCCGTTCGTTATGGCTATCTATGGGAGAGGCCTTTGTCCAGCTGTGGACATTTTATGGCTGATGATGATGATGATATTTAGGATTCGAAACTTGGTATCATGCCACTTCAGTGATATTGTAAGAACATAGTAAACCTTCACCTGAAGCTGTTGGTTGCCCAACTCCTCACCAACTTACAGCGGAGATATATTCTTCAACTTTAAATATGCTCAATGAATGCGTTATAAATAGATGATATCTATGTATGTTTACTTCCCAGATTTCAGTAAGCCAAGATATCCTGTCGTAATTTCGAGCTTTGATAGAGTGTCGATCATAGCATGTCCAAAATGTTATCCAAGGATAAAATTTCAGACGAGCATCGTAACTTCGCGCGATTACATTGTTAATATTGTAACGCTGATAATTTTTTATCTACACTGTACATTGTAATATAATAAAAAGTGGTTTGTAAGTTTGAGTGGTGGGAGGATATCTCTGAAAATACTAATCCAATTTCAACCATTATTTCATTGCTGGAAAGTTACAATAAAACTGCGTGCCGTAGGATATTATGTTTCTCTACGCGGAAAAACGGGGGCAGAAGAAAGTATTTAATAAGAAACAGTATACGGTAATTTTTGTGCTCGTGGCTTACATATACAGATCTTTGGCAGTCGTTACAGGTAGTCAGTGACCTGAAATTCTGACATCCAGTCTTACCAAAGAGTATTGTATTACCTAAATACTAGGTTGTGGAGGTCAGATAGGCAGTCGCTCCATGTAAAATACTGGTATTCAGCTGGTAACCGATCTTATACCTGTACCTATTCATGGCAAATAAAGTTCTGATTCTGAAGCAGTCAACACCACGCGACAATATAATTATTCAACCCTTAAATAATTGCATTTAAAATCATATTAATTTGTACCTAATTGGTATGATTAGTTGTGCACATCACCTTAAATAATTATTTAGTCATAGTTCTTATGTTTATAGTAGACTATTTAAGCAAAATCTTATTCAGTTTTAAACGTAATAGCAGCTGCGGGTACATGGAAACAGTTCTTTAATTGCTTTCGAGATGCGTTCAGTCAGTATGGTGTTGATACTTGTAGTAGCCGTGCTGGCAATAGGAAACGCAAATGCTTCTAATGGAAGACCACATTACGACCTGAGAGATGCACCGGCCTTATTCAAGAAGTTCAAAAAGGACTACAATAGGCACTACGAAGATCCAGATAATGTTAGGGTACATTACAATGCCTTCGTCAACACTTTGAAAGAAATCAACACATGGAATGATTGGCCTGGAAATGATACGTACGATATTAACAATTTTACTGATTATACGATCGAAGAAATGAAAAAATGGGTGTTTCCAATTAAACCTGATGAAAAACCAGTACATTACGACGTGAAAGATGAACCTGCCTTGTTCCATAACTTCACTAGGGACTACCACAAGCAGTACATAAATGTAGCAGATTTTGACGATCATAACGCTGCCTTCACAAACAATTTGATAGAAATCAACAAATTGAATAACAAGTTTGGAAATGAAAAGTACGCTATCAACGAATACGCTGATTATATGAACGAAGAAATGAAGAAAATGCTTGTTAAAATAAACTGGTGAGTTGTTTTTTTGACATTCTTTAACACAATATTGAATGTAATCGACGATGTCTTCACTTTTTTGTTCTTCTTGAGTATTTATGTGTATTAGAGGTGGTTCGTATTTCCTTGGATACCAGAGGAGACTAAGAGATCAATGGTAGAGCCATCTGTTTAGTGACTAGTTCGTAAACTTATGTTTCCAAAACTAGTTACTAATGACTCCTGCTTCCTTCTGCTATGGTTAAGAATATCTTAATTTTAATGGCTTTTTTTAATACTAAATTTGAGGTGCACGAGGTTTAAAAAATGATACCTAACGGGTCTATCGAAGTTCGACAGCTATGCTTACCGAGGTCGGTTCGTGGATGTGTGACCACCCATTATGTATAGAGATCCCTCCGTAACTCGAAACACATCTTATGCTGGTACCAGCTGTCATCCGGTGATCTTCGAAGGTCATTACGGATGATTCCCGAAAGTCTGCCAGTCTGGTAATCCTGTTACTGGGTATTACATTACCTACAAGAATCGATACACAAAAGGGAGATTTCCAGTAATTTCTGGGATCTGGGCAGTCAGAGAAGTAGAAGCTCCTCTTGAAATAATAAATTTATAATAAAAATGGTTAGATTGAAAGAGACTTTTGGTCGGCATTAGGCTACGGAGATGATGGTTTTTTCTATTAAATATTAATAAAATTGATTTTCTTTTTCAGACCCATGATCGATTCTTTGGCAGTGCGCTAACAGTGGCAAGATACGTGTAAAGAATGTTATATTTCGAATAAAATGAATGAAAACTACTGCTAGTACGATTTAGTAAAATCAACAGACGATTTCGTCATTGTATGTAGGTACTGCTATAAATTTTTAATAAATAAATATATACTGAAAGTGTGTTATATTTATTTCTATACTCAAGGAGTTGCAGCTATTTTCACGCCTTGATCTGCTAGTGGTTCATATTCGGTCTACATAACAATCTTGATAACACAAGATAACCTAACGTTTGGCCCATAGATAAGTGCTGCCGATCTCAATGATCAACCGGTTTATGTACAGATTGAAGGGGCGACGATAGTTTAGACCACCCTGTCTCACTCCACACTCCAAACTATGTGAGGTAGGCTTGTTATCGGATGTGTACCTCATCCGATACCGAGCCTACCTAACACAATTAGTCACACAAGTTTTACATGTGAATGGCGAGCAAGGGGTTACATTAGCTCGTTCCATCGTCGACCTCATCTCTGCCTTTAGGTTGTCCTAACGGTAGAGATGAGGTCGATCTTGTGATTGAGGTCAAGAGCAAGCCTCATCATCATTATTCTCCTGCCCTTATCCCAACTTATTTGGGGTCGGCGCAACATGTCTTAAGCCGCAGCTTTTTTAGTAAGCCTATTTCAGATAAAAAAGGTCGCAGTCCGTCCGTCTTATGACGACAGCAAAATGGAGGGGGTCCACGGCCTGTTGCGCCCCGGAACACAAAGGGCTAAGAAGGAACACGGGTGGGTTATAGTCAGTACAAGTCTGACACATCCTAACGCGACATCCAGAGCGGGAAGGGTCATTTGTTGATTTCCCATTCTTAAAAAAAGTTTTATTTCAATAAAAAATACAGCTATTAAATAGGGGCTAGTTTAGTCTATACAATGGTGTACAGTCAGCAGCACCAATACCTATGTATACATTTAGCAACGTTTAAAAGTAATTTTCGCCAACTGTTTTGATTTAATGTTCATGTTACGTAACAAAATTAATATTTTGTAAGCGATATTATAATAAAGTAGGTAATACTTCAAAGTTTTAAATCGTTATTTTACTTAGAATTTAGCGGTTAAAGTTTGCCAAGTGTTTTGGTACATATTATTGTTCGTGACTGTACCACAATTCCGAAATAAAATTTTCGAATTTAAATCCAATAACGCAATGTAGAGATTGTTTTCAAAGTGTATTCTATCAGAATTTCTGTATTCACAGTTTTTTTGCAAAAAATATTGCTTTTAATACTGATTGTTAACTAAGCTCTGTGCTATCCCAAAGATTTGTTCTTAAAAACCTTTTTTTTTTGTTTTTTTATGGGTGGGTAATCAGCAAATAACCTCTCTTGCTCTTAGGCAGAGCGAAAGGGAGTGTCAGACTTCTACTGATTAAAAACCACCCATGTTCCTTCTTAGCCCTTTATGTCGAGGCCGCGGTAAAACATGAATACCTTACCTACAAAAGCCACTCAAGTAGTTGCCTTGCTGGATTCAGACTATAGTCAGCGTGTTGTGGCTGCACTATTGCATCTTAGATGTCTCTGCTGTCAATGGAATGTATCGGTGTTACCAGGAGCCTGGTATATTTACTCATTGTCCAGAATCTGGTGGATATCGAGTCATCTCTGAACAAGATGACCGGTTTATTGCGTCGGTTTAAATTGCCGTTTTATAGTAATGGGCACTTCTAATTGACACAGAACCTTTATGGTTTGAGATTTTTGAGTGAAACTTTTTTCACTTGGTACCTATGAAGTTCTTCTTTTAAAAAATTTGCAACATTCGATTATCGACTTTCAGTTGTTTTTTTTATTCAGCTTAGACAAGAAAGATGGGTACTTCGGAAATTCGAGTGATTTTTGAATACAAGTTCCGACGCGGTACTAACGCGGCAGAAACAGCTCGCAATATCAATGTTGCGTTTGGAGACGGGACTGCTAATGCAAGCACCGTGCAATTTTGGTTTAAACACTTTCGTGATGGATACTTTGATTTGAAGAACGAACCACGAAGAAGAACGGAATAACAGGTGAATAACAATGAATTGAAAGAGATAGTCTTAACTATAATATAAAAAGAGGTAAAGTTTGTAAGTTTGACTGTAGGGGAATCTCCCACACATTTGATTTCACAAATTATTTATTTTCTGGAAAGTTACACTAGGATTAGGTTCTCCTACGCGGAAGAAATCGCTGGGACTAGCCTGCCACACTATTCACAAACTACTGTAACTCCTTAAAGTCAGAATCAACAGTGGAGACCACCAGAAAAGGGCCGAGACAATGAAGCTCGACGAAGTCCCAGGGAAACGGTTAAACTGTCTTGGATCCCGCAACGAAATTAACCAGAAAAGAATAGCGGAGGAGTAGGAAAAAAAACATTATGTATTTCTACTTGCCCTAGGATTTGATTCTCTAACATGGAAGAAATCGCAGGTATGGCAGAAAGCTGGGTACCTAAAATGACCAATTAGCAAATCATAATGTGAAATCATATATCAATTGCGAAAAAATCGTAAAATGCTCACAGACGCAGTCACTATTTTAAAAAGTCCATTTACAAATTTTAACGCAATTCATATTATAATCTGCTAAAGTGGTAATTTTAGGCCCCCAGTATTTAATAAGAAACGGTCAATTCCACGCGGCAACATAATGATCCCATCCGTAACATTTACCTGATTGGTACGATTAGTTGTGGTCACAAACATCACCTTTAATCATTATTATACGAAACTACGACTGCGACTATTTAAGCGAAATTTTAACCAGATGTTAACGTAGTAGCAGCTGCAGGTACCACGAAACAGTTCTTTTATTGCTTTCGAGATGCGTTCAGTCAGTATGGTGTTGATACTTGTAGTAGCCGTGCTGGCAATAGGAAACGCAAATGCTTCTAATGGAAGACCACATTACGACCTGAGAGATGCACCGGCCTTATTCCAGAAGTTCATAATGGACTACAACAGGCACTACAAAGACCAAGACGATGCTAATAAACATTTTGCTGCCTTCGTCCAAACTTTGAAAGAGATTAACAGATTGAATGATGAGTCACTCTCTGCTACGTTCGATATCAACCAATTCACTGACTATACGAAAGAAGAAAAGCAAAACATGTTTGGACTATTGACTACAGGTGAGTTGTATTTTCAGAAAATATATATCTAAATGATTGACATTCTTTAACAAAATATTGAATGTGATGATTTTGTTTTTTTATTGTACCTAAGTAGGTACCTACTTATTACAGGTGGTGGTAAGGTGGGTTGACCATGGAAGGTTACTCTAACGAGTAAACACTTTTTATTCATTTATTTATTGGATAAATGAAGGAAACAAATTATTAAGTAATACTTTACATTATTGTGTATCATATAAATCACTGTTTTTAACCTGGCTTTCATCACTATTTATTAAACTCAGTTTTTGTTAAGGTCTTCCAAATGGCCTTGCAAGAAACAGGGCTCCAAACTAGGCGTATCTTATCCACGTGTTTCCGGCGACTTTGACGATATCGTCAACCCAACGAGTTTTAGGACGGCCCTGGTTTCTTTGGCCTAACCTTGGTGGCCAAGTCAATCTATTTAAAACATCAAATATTTTTAATATTGATAATATGGTCACTATAAGATGTAGTTAGGTTAGCTTATTACGTAATAACTTAATATAGAAGGTCCCTGAATAAATTAACTGACTTGGTATTACATGGATCTCACTACTTTTTACGGTAGAAGCACTAAGATGTAAGACTTGACTTTTTTCACAAGTTTTGTTTTTAGTGGGATCTCATTTCTTTTTGTAGACACTTATAATTAATCAACAATACTAGATTTATTCGAACTTGGAGCAGTCTTATTCATCGATTTGAAGAACTGATAAAGTACTCGACTAGCCGAATGAAACGAGTCCAAACTCTATGGAGTTAGGTCGTTTAACAACGGAATTCCTATGGGCACCTTCCACCTCCATCAACAGACCCTGACCACCATCTAAAGACTAAGTACTCGTCAAGACGAATCAAACGAGCCCAAACTCGATGGGGTTATGACATTCTAAAATGGAGTTCCTGTGGCCAATTTCCAGCTCCATCATCAGACCCAGGGCATAATCTAAAGACAAAGAACTCATCAAGACAAATCAAACGAGTACAAATTCGATGGGGTTGCGTCGTTTTATAACGGAGTTCCCATGGCCACCTTCCAGCTCCATCATCAGATCAGCTCCAAGTCAAAATAATATTGCATTGTTAGGCAATTTACATATACGAGCAAAATTTCAGATCAATCGGTGAAATTCATTAACTGAAAATGTAACTTTAACTTTGTAATCCTATACATTTATATAGGATTACAAAGTGTTTTATGCAGTTGGTGTATTTAGAAAACTAGACTGACATTTTAATTTTTTTGTCTTGCTCAATAAGCTGGATGCGTATGGTATTAGAGGGAATATCCTCAGTTTGATAAGTTCATTTTTGCAAAACAGGAAACAGTACGTAGAATTAGCTGACATAGATCCCAAGACTAAATGCGAACGAAGTTATAAGTCTAGTCATCGCACAGTTACTTATGGTGTACCCCAAGGCAGCGTCTTGGGGCCACCATTATTTATACTATACATAAATGATCTTCCAAAAGTAACAAGTCACCCTATGTCACTGTTTGCTGATGACAGCACTGTGACCATTTCGAGTACTGATGATCGCAACCACGACGACGTTGTTACTCAGACAATAACCTCCATAGTGACATGGTTAGATAATAATAATCTCAAAATAAATATTGATAAGACGAATTTAATGATGTTTAGCCAACGTGCGAATCCCAATATGACAGTATACTATAACAATAAAACTATAACACAAGTAGACTCAACAAAATTCTTAGGCTTAACGATTGACAAAAAATTAGACTGGAAAGCACACACGGAGGAGCTAACTAAACGTATTAGCAAATCAGCCTATGCCCTATTTAAACTGACCCCAGTGATTAACGTCGATGCTTTAATCACTGCATATCATGGTTTGGTGAGTTCAGCATTAAGGTATGGTATCATTTTCTGGGGTAACTCAACCAACAGAGAAATAGTTTTTAAAGCTCAAAAAAGGTGCATTAGGTCAATGTTTAGACTCCACTATTTAGATTCATGTAAGCCATTTTTTATCAAATACAAAATATTGACATTTCCGTGCCTTTATATTTTCGAGGTAGCTGTATTTGTTAAGACCAATCCAGATCTGTTTACCAAACTAACATTTTACAACACACGAACTCGACCACAAAACAATAACTTGTGCGTAAGAAGGTCCAACACAGCATTAATGAAAAAAAGTGTTTTTTGTATGGCGCCAATCATTTACAACCAGATACCAAATTCAATTAAAGAATTAAATGTATCCTTATTTAAGAAAAGACTTAAATCTTTGCTCTTGAATAAAGCGTATTACAACATTTCGGAATTTTTCTCAGACAAATTGCAATGACTGTGTTTTTTGACTTCGGTATTCATTTGACCTAGTATGTTATAAAATTCTATTACATTTGACATTCCACGTGACATTTTTTGTATTATTTTAATTATTATTTTACTATTTTGTCGTTTATTATATATTATTTTTTGTTTTATTTGGACATTATTTTTATTTTTACTTTTGACATTTTTTATAGATTTTCTTTTTGACATTTTTATATCATTTCTATTTTTAATTCCATTAATTTAATTATTATGAATTTGAATGTCAATGACCTCTATAAATATTTGTACACCTCCGGGTATAACATGGCGAGCTTGTAATTTTTTATAACAACTATTTATTGTACCTGTGTTAACAAATGATTAAATGATTTATGATTTATGATTTAAAGTTTTTCCTTGATGTATACACTAAACACTAATTATATTCTAAATTTGAAGCATCTATGTCTGCTAGAAGTGCCTTAGACTTGATGATCGGTCAGTCAGTCAGTCAGTGAGTGACAAAACTAAGGAACTTTGATTAGTTATAATTCTTAAACTACTAATTCAAATTGAATGAAATTTTAAATATACCGTGTTTATACAACGCCTAATTGGTTACTAAAAATTCAGGATTCTAGTTTGATTCACAACGAAGTTATAGGAGGTTGAAAATGGCCTGAACTGTTTCGAGAAAAGGATGGTACGGCCGTGCCGCTTTATTGCTCCACTTGGCGGGGGCACTGCCGTGCCCCCAGATATGTCCTTACATGTCAATAACTACGACTTTTTAAGTTGGCCTTCAAAAGAATCTTCCATGGTCCGCCCACCTTATGTATTTATCTTACTGGGCTGTCAGAGGAATTTAGAAATGTACAGACGGATTTGGTTACATGATTATCAGGAAACCATTTGTTTTGTGACTTGTTCGTAATCGTATGTTTAATAAATGAATAGTATTATATCCATATAAAAAAGAAGCCTATAGTTAAATACGAAAGCTTACAACTAAAATAAATGATGGTTTTTTCTATGAAATATTAATATAATTTATTTTCTTTTTCAGTTAAGCCTCAATAATATCTCTGGGAGTGCGATAACAGTGACAAGAGACGTGTAAAGAATGTAATATTTCGAATATAAATTAATGAAAACAGCTGATAGTACGATGTAGTAACATCAACACACGATATTGTCATCGTATGTAGTTAATGTTATAATCTGGTAATAAATAATATAATTATACTGAAAGTGTGTTTTATTTGTTTCTTTACTCAAGGACATACGTACCAAAATTTTTATGTACTTTCGCCATTGTTTTTTGGTTTAAAAATAAACGAATTCTATTCTAAAGTCCATTCACTGACGGCAACTTCAGTACAACTACGACGAGACGGTTGGCGCAGTGGCTGAGCGATTGGACTGCTGCGTTGCGTGTCGCGGGTTCGATCTCTGCACGGAACAAATATTTGTATGGCCTGCAGATAGTTTTTTCGGGTCTGGGTGTCTGTGTATGTGAGTTTAAATGTTTGTTAACGCACCCACGATACAGGAGAAATTCCTAGTGGTTGCCCACTAGGAATTTCTCCGTTTAAAAAAAAAACTTTTTTTTTAATTTCCGAAACGTATCATTTCGAAACATTTACCCACACAAAGCTTGTTTATATTTGACCAATGGCTGCTGTTTTTAAAATAAAATAAAATGGCGAAAGTCAGGCCAGCCAGGCTTTTTTGTATGAAGCCTTATATCTTCCAGCCCTTTACAAATGTTTAATAACCACGGAAACCACAGGTATAAACCCTGTATAAAAAACCCCCAATACAGAAAACTTTTTTTTTACTAGCCTGTTCTGTCTCACTGGACAAAGGCCTCCCTATTACAACTCTCCCGATGTTTCGCCTTCTCTGGTCCATCAGTAAGGAACGAGTACAAATCGCCCGGCCACCGCGCCGCCGCCCGCCGGCGTTTCTTGGGCCTGCCTCGGTGACTACGACCGTCTTCAGGCACACACTGTGATAATTCTGGCCCATTTGTCCTGACCCATCCTGGAAATGTGATCCACCCAGCCCCATTTTAACCTCGCAGACTTATCGCCAACATCGGCAATGTCTGGCTTGGAGTTGATGGAAGTGATTTAGACCTTCAATGTGCTACGCTCCATCGCTCTTTGGCAAACGGTTTTTTTTCGAGAGTGGGAAATCAACAAATGACTCCTCACGTTCTGGGTGGAGCGGAAGGGAAACTTCTACTGACTAAAAACCACCCATGTTTCTTCTTAGCCCTTTGTGTCCGGGGCTACTCCAAGCATTTTCGACGCGACGGTCGATCTCTTTGTCCTGTCTGTTGTTGAAGGAAACAGCTGCTCCAGGTACATATATTCGTTGACATAGTGTAGTTCCTGCCCATCGACCTCGACCCTATATTCAGCGCCATTGGTCATGACTTTAGTCTTTGACTGATTCATCGTCAGTCCAAACTCAAGGCTTGCGGTGCTCAGGTGTTGGAGCATTTGTTGCAGTTGATCTACTTCAGAAGCAAAAAGAACTATTATCATCTGCTTAGCGAAGGTTCGATAGTATTTTATCACCGATCGGAATGCCTTGCATTGTCCACGTTTTAAATACGTCCTCGAGGATGCTGGTGAATAGTTTCGGAGCGAGCGGGTCACCCTGTTTAACTTCTTTGATAATTTTGAATTTTGCACCTACATAATCTAATTTATCGTTAGCCGTGCTATTATTATAACTATATTTCAGCAGTTATAAAATGAAAAAAAAAGTGATTTCTCGAAATTGACTCTCATGTTCAAAAACACTTTTTTCTTCCTTTTTTTTAATAGAAGGAATATTAAAATTAAAATACTGTTTTTCTTTCCGGTTAATCTAGAATCTCTTTGAATTTAAGAGACTTTCAAATGACTTATTGCAAAGGTAAACGCTTAGCCTATCGCATTTTTTTTAACAAATAAACGATTTTTAAATAAAAATGTTTTATTTATAACACAAGAAATACTTATTGTAATAAAAGGTTATTGTTATTGTTTACCTTTATACAACTATATAAATGTATAGTCGCTCCATGTAAAATACTGGTATTCAGCTGCATCCGGTTAGGCTGGAATCCGACCCCAACATAGTTGGGAAAAGGCTAGGCAGATGATTATGAAATGTATAGGTATGTCTTCAACTATAATATAAAATGAAAAAGAGGTAAAATTTGTAAGGTAGGAGAAAATCTCCGAAACAACTCCGATTTCAAAAATTCTTTAATTGCTGAAAAGATGCTCTCTAACTGCGTGCCGTAGGATATGTTTCTCTGAACGGAAGAAATCGCAGACAGCGGAAAGTAATTTATAAGAAACGGTATACGGTTATTTATGTAATAATTTGTAGGCCATAAGGTGTCTACGCTGTGTATGTGGCGACACCTGGGGTAGGCCTATGTCCAACAGTGGACGTCTTCTGGCTGAAATGATGATGATGATGAAGGTGTCTACCGTAGGGTGTACAAATGTATGCCGATCTTATACCTGTACCTACATTCATCTATCATCAACATTATCATGCCCTTAACCTTATTATCCTTTTGGCGGGTGGAAAATCATCAAATAACCTCTCCCGCTCTTGGGCAGAGCGGAAGGGAGTGTCAGACGTCTACTGACTAAAAACCACCCATGTTCCTTCTTAGCCCTTTATGTCGAGCCCGTGGTATCTCTTGCGAACAACCCGCAACCCCGACGGGCGACAGGCCAAACCCTTAGGGCTAGAAACTTAAAATGTCGCACAGGTATTCCTCTTATGACGTAGGCATCCAGTAAGAAATGATTTTTCAAAATTCAACCCCAAGGGGGAAATGTTCTCGTCGGGGCTGCGGGTTGTTCGAAAGTTCGTCGGGGCTGGTGGTTTTTAGTCAGTAGAAGTCTGCAGTCTCTTTCGCTCTGCGAGCGGGAGGGGTTATTTGATGATTCACCACCAGCCAAAAAAAAAAAAGGGGTAAGAGATTTCCACTAACTTGGATCTGAGACGTCAGAAAAGCAGTCGGTCTTAGTGAAATAGTGGTTTTATTTTAAAATTGGTTAGATTGAAAGCCTACCCAAACCTAGTGGTGGGGGGGGGGGATTTAGGTTGGCATAAAAATACTAGAAGATGCTTTTTCTATCGAACAATAAAATAATTGCTTTTCTTTTTCAGCATAATAATATAGATTATCTGGCAGTGCGATAACAGTGGCAAGATACGTGTAAAGAATGTAATATTTCGAATAAAATGAATGAAAACTACTGTTAGTACGATTTAGTAAAATCAACAGACGATTTTGTCATTGTATGTAGGTACTGATAAATCTATCTATATATATATTATAAATAATCTATATATATAAAACAAAGACGGGTTTGTTACAACACTTATAACTCGAGATCTGCTGAACCAATTTTCATGGTTATTGATTCGTTGGATTTGTCTCCGCCCCGAATAGCATAATACATCTTAAAAACAATAAAAACTCTATATGTGTAATGAATACTTAATCATTTCAATAAATGCTGATTTGTTTATTACATGTCAAACATTTGACATTTGTGTAACAACTATTCATGTGTGCGTTCAGAAATTTATTTTTTGTAAAATGTCTCGAAAGTTCAGGTACTGTTATATTTGTTTGTTTTAGACATTAATTTGTGTAAATTATTTATTAATAATTTAATTTTTAATTTCCGAAAATAATACCTAAGATTTATTCTACAGGTTAACAAAAGTGTAAATGTCTCTTTTTATAGGTTGTCTATGAATTTTCTTGATAAGTTATTTATTATATACTCTTTGAGCTATTGTCTATGTCTCAAAAGTTCAGGCACTGTTATTGGCTGAAAATTGGTAGGGAGGTAGCTAAAAACCAGGAGAAGGATATAGGACTTTTTTCCCGTTCCCGTCGTTCCCGTGGTACGTGACATAAAACGTGGTATAACAAAACGCAACTGACAGAATAACAAAACACAACTCAGTACGTAGGACTAGGTAGAATAGTAGGTAGAATAGTAGGTAGGGTGGTAGGTAGGTAGGGTAGTAGGTAGGTAGGTAGGGTAGTAGGTACGTAGGGTAGTAGGTACGTAGGTAGGGTAGTAGGTAGGTAGGGTAGTAGGTAGGTAGGTAGGGTAGTAGGTAGGTAGGTAGGGTAGTAAGTAGGTAGGTAGGGTAGTAGGTAGTAGGTAGGTAGGATAGGAGGTAGTAGGTGAGTAGGGTAGTAGGTAGGATAGTAGGTAGGTAGGGTAGTAGGTAGGTAGGCAGGTATTATGTAGGAAAAAGGGCATAGCAACGCATGTGGGTACAGCTAGTTGGTAATAAATAAATATATACTGAAAGTGTTTTTTATTTGTTTCTTTACCCAAAAAGTTACAGCGATTTGATTATTGTCAAATTGATTGTTTTTTTTTGTATCATCAGGATATTAATTAATATTGCAGGGATTTAGGCCTCCTTTCTAAGAGAGGGATGGGCTATAATAATCCACCACGCAGGCCAAAAATTAACACGTTTTTGAACTTGTTGACTAGACTACTGAGTCAACAAGTTCAAAAACGTGTTAATTTTTGGTAAAGCTCCTAGAAATATGAGCGACCGCTCATTCGATGCGGAATGACGTCTAGAAGAATGTTTCTCGAGGATTATAAAATATTAGCACATAAAAAATTACAATTGTTATCTATACTAATATCATAAAGCTGAAGAGTTTGTTTGTTTGAACGCGATAAACTCAGGGACTACTGGTTGGAATAGAAAAACTCTTTTTGTGTTGGATAGTCCATTTATCGAGGAAGGCTTTAGGCTATATAACATCACGCTGTGACCAATAGGAGCGGAGCATAAATGAAAAATGTTGCAAAAACGGGAAAAGATATTCCTTTTTGAGAGCTTCCGTTGCGTGCGCTGCGAATACGGTTTAAAATGCAATTATCATGTATCAAGGAATTGTTCCTCTTTAAAAGTTCTAAAAAAAAGTCCGCGATAGCATATGTCTATCTTTTAAGATTTACTCACTGTAACCATTTTTTACTATTAAAAAGTTAGGTTAAAAAGATTGATATTTTGCGAAGCTTATTTAACCCATATGGTATTAATCTATATCTAAATAAATGTATTTGTTAGCACAGAAATTTAATATAGAATATTTGTGCCTTTTACTTTATACAGTTTAAACAAATATCTTAGAAGATATCGCAATGTGAAAATATCCGCGCGACAAAATAATTACGCGCGCGGCTGTCATTCGGTCCCGTACGGTAGGTTAGTGGGGATTCGGGCCCGAAGGGGCTCCGGAGAAATTCAAATTCAAAATATTTACTGCACCATAATGTTCACAAGGTACAAGGTGTTACTGTATATTTAACAGTAAGAGATACCTATGGTAATTCACACTATAATAATATAATCTATTCTAAACTAATATTATAAAGAGGAAAGATAAGATTTTTTGTTTGTTACGATTTAACTCAATTTATGTTGACATGATTTGTTATAAGCTACACACATCAACACTGTCTAGGAATATTTTGGATTTACTCAATTTACTCAAAATGTAATAAAAATAGCATACAACATGTATATATTTTTATAAAGCCCATTTATCAGACTACACTCCAGAATAAAAGAAAACAATGATTTTTTGCGTAAACAAATTTTTATTCAAATAAAGAAAAAACATGAAATAATGGTAAAACTAACAACGAATGTGTTTCTCAAGAAAAATTTACAAATAAGGAAAAAATAATTTGTTTTTAACAGTTCTGTGAAAAATCAGTAGTCAGTAAAACTACCCATGACGTTAATAACGGTCTTGCAACGGTTTTTCATGCTTTGGATTAAGTTATCCAAGTCTTGCTGCGGTATATTGTCCCAGGTCCGGCTAAGATGCAAAAAAAGTTGCTCTACCGTCGCAACGTTTGCAGGGAAATTCCTCAAAGCCCTTCTTTGGAGCATGTCCCACGCGTGTTCTATGGGGTTTAGGTCAGGCGATTGAGCGGGCCAGCCTAAGAACGATACGTCGTGCTCCTGCAACCAGCTCGTCACCACTCTCGCTGTGTGCGGACGGGCATTATCGTGCATGAGCGTGAATTCTTGGCCCATTTGTAGTCGATGGGGGTAGATTATTGGTACTAGCACCTCGTTACGGTATTTTGCAGCCGTCATGGTGTTTCTGATCCAAACGAGGTCTGTTCTTCCACCAACACGAATTCCCGCCCAAACAATAATTGTCGCGCCGTGGTATGAATGGACTTCCTGAGGATGTTGCAGACGGCTCTCACGACCAGGAACTCGCCAAACACGCACTCTACGTGTATCGGGATGGAAACCGAACCGGGACTCATCGGTAAACAGCACTACAGACCACTGGTTTTCTTCCCAGAGCAAATGTTTACGAGCCCACTCTAGTCCACGATTTCCTCGGCGTAGTGCTGGAGTACGAAGCGGTCTGCGAGCATGAAGGTTAGCTTCATGCAGCCTTCTCCTCACAGTTTGGTCACTCACAAGCAACTGGTGCTCTGACTGGAGCCTCTGAACCAACTGCATGGCCGTAACATTTGGTTGTCTTCTCGCGGCAACTTGCAAAAATCGGTCTTGTCGTTGAGTGGTTATGCGCTTCCCGCCTGGATGTCTTTCAGCCACTTCACCAGTAGCACGATAACGTGACCATAACCTTAATATCACGTTTTGTCTTGTTCCAAACTCCTCAGCAATACTCCGTTGAGTAGCCCCAGCTTGGAGCATGCCTACTGCCCTTAACATTTCTTCTCTAGTTAAATGGCGCCGCTGCATGATGTACACAATAACATTAATTCGGAATAAACCGATAACTTGTTATAAAACTTAAATTGGACACAAAAAAATAGCCACAAACTACTGTAGGTAAATGAAACCTTCGGACTTCGCTACCATTATGCCGCGTAAATCTTTTGTTTTTAATGTATTTTTTCAAATTCAAATTTAGAATCGTTCAAAAGGCTTACAAAATAAACTTTCTTCAAAAGAATTTAAAAGTGGCCAGTATTTTTTGAGTTTTAGAACTATATACAAAATATCCCTAGACGGTGTTGATGTGTGTATATTATGTGACGCAGACGAAGTTGCATGGGTCAGCTAGTATATATATATTATGTCGCCGCGAGTGTCTATCTGCTGGGATCATTAGTCAATCTAATTAATAACCAGCTTATAATAATAGCTTGGCTTAGTTTTTTTTAATAATAATTGATGAACGTGCCATCTCTGAGATATTTGTACAATTATTACGAGGGTCGATATTGAAAGACAGGAGCGACAGTGCCATCTGTTAGCTTTTGTGTTAACTACTACAGAGATGGTTTGTAATTGAATGGTCGACGGCTCGAATAGGGATTTATTAAACAGAGGTCTTTAACTATAGTTAAAATTTAGAAAAGCTAATTGATTATGAATATTGGGATTTTAATGATTGCTCACTTGAAATTAGGCTGTACAAGAGACGCCATTGCACAATGTTGGAAAGATAGCGGCGAATACGATTTTAATGGTCAATAACTCAATTTATAATCTGAAACTACAACTAAATCAGTTTCTTTGTGTAATTATAAACAAAAAGTCATGGAGGAGCTCGTGGCTTAATAAGAACTGCCACTCGGGTCGATCTTTAGGTAAAGCTGTGCTTGCCTAGGTCGGTCTGTGGATGGGTGACCACTCAACATACCGAGTTTCCTCCGTGCCTCGGAAAGCACGTTAAGCTGTTGGTCCCGGCTGCCATATATAGAGCTTTGGCAGTAGTGACAGGTAGTCAGTGACCTGAAATTCTGACATCCAGTCTTACCAAAGAGTATCGTATTACCTAGTATTAACTGGGTTGTGGAGGTCAGATAGGTAGTCGCTCCATGTAAAATACTGGTACTCAGCTGCATCTGGTTAGACTGGAAGCCGACCCCAACATAGTAGGGAAAAGGCTAGGCAGATGATGAAACTAAAAAGTCATAAGATCATTTTGTAGAGCAATTTATTAGTAGAAAACCCGTTCTCTGTATGAAATCCTTTAATTAGCCGGAAATGGTTAAATAACATTCTGTTGTAAAAAGTAATTTACCTATTAATTAGACATTAACTTAAGGGGATCACAGCAGTGGATGACTTTGACGATTTGACCTCTGTACTGGCTTTTGTTTATTTTTCGGCCCCTACCGGCAAACGACTGTACTACAGAAAAACGTACCAAAGAACAGAAATGTGTCGCAGAGTGGTCATCGTATTTGCCTAACATATTTTGTTTCTCTTGGATTACCTACGTCATAATGTATGAATAAAATATTTAGTAATAAATTATACACTTTGACTAATGAAGTAATAACCTAGCTTTCATTAGTTATTTCACTGAGCACAGGTACTCCTACGATACATTCTTAAGGTCTGATAAAGACCAGGTAACTACTTATCGCTTCTTAGTCACGGAAATAGTCAGAATGCTCCAGCTTTCAGCTAACTGAGCACGAATGCTACTACATGATACATTTTGAAGGTCTGACGATGACCACCTAAGTGCTTATCGGTTCTCAGTGACGGATGTAGTTAGAATGACCTAGCTTTCAAATTTTATCTATCTGAGAACGTATTCTACTACATGATACATTTTGAAGGTCTGATGATGACCAGCTAAGTGCTTATCGGTTCTCAGTGACGGATGTAGTTAGAATGACCTAGCTTTCAAATTTTATCTATCTGAGCACGTATGCTACTACATGATACATTATGAAGGTCTGATGATGACCAGCTAAGTGATTATCGGTTCTCAGTGACGGATATAGTTGGAATGCTCCAGCTGTCAGCTTTTATCTTATTGAGCGCGGATGCTACTACATGATACATTTTGAAGGTCTGATGATGACCAGCTAAGTGCTAATTGGTTCTCCGTGACGGATATAGCTAGAATGACCTAGCTTTCAGATTTTATCTTAATGAGCACGGATGCTACTACATGATACATTTTGAAGGTCTGATGATGACCAGCTAAGTGCTTATCGGTTCACAGTGACGGATATAGCAAGAATAACCACCATCAGGTAAATGGCACCATCAGTCTCCAAGGCCTCTTCGAGCTCTTTCAAATGAGTCCACACACGACGGTTCTACGTGGTGCCATCAATGAGATCCTATACTTACCTTCGGAGTCTACCATCAGGTAGCTAGTATCATCAGTCTCCAAGGCCTCCTCGAGCTCTTTCAAATGAGTCCAAACACGATGGTTCTACTCAGTGCCGTCAATGAGATCCTATACCCACCTTCGGAGTCCACCATTAGGTACGAGACATCATCAGTAATCCAGATCTCCATCTTCCATCAAACGAAATTCTCAAGACAAAATAATTAAAACGATAAAACAATTAACACCATTAAAACAATAACATACATTACATAACATCGCGCCTGTAATCCCCAAAGGGTTAGGCAGAGGTGTACCTAATAGTAGGCGTGATGTTATGTTATGTATGTTATTATTTTAATGATTTTAATTGTTTTATCGCTTTTAGCGATCGCTTTTAGCGATAAAACAATTGTAGCAAAAAACAATTGTAGTCGTTCTTGTAGCACGGATGCTACTACATTTTGAAGGTCTGATGATAACCAGCTAAGTGCTTATCGATTCTCAGTGACGAACGTAGTTAGCATGACCTAGCTTTAAAATTTTATCGATTTGAGCACGGATGCTACTACATGATACATTTTGAAGGTCTGATGATGATCAGCTAAGTGCTCATCGGTTCTCAGTGACGGATGTAGTTAGAATGACTTAGCTTTCAGATTTTATCTTATTGAGCACGGATGCTACTACATAATACATTTTGAAGGTCTGATGATGACCAGCTAAGTGATTATCGGTTCTCAGTGACGTATATAGTTAGAATGCTCCCGCTGTCAGCTTTTATCTTATTGAGCGCGGATGCTACTACATGATACATTTTGAAGGTCTGATGATGACCAGCTAAGTGCTTATCGGTTCTCAGTGACGGATGTAGTTAGAATAACCTAGCTTTAAAATTTTATCTTTCTGAGCACGGATGCTACTACATGATACATTTTGAAGGTCTGATGATGACCAGCTAAGTGCTAATTGGTTCTCAGTGACGGATATAGCTAGAATGACCTAGCTTTCAGATTTTATCTTATTGAGCACGGATGCTACTACATGATACATTTTGAAGGTCTGATGATGACCAGCTAAGTGCTTATCGGTTCACAGTGACGGATATAGCAAGAATGACCACCATCAGGTAAATGGCACCATCAGTCTCCAAGGCCTCTTCGAGCTCTTTCAAATGAGTCCACACACGACGGTTCTACGTGGTGCCATCAATGAGATCCTATACTTACCTTCGGAGTCTACCATCAGGTAGCTAGTATCATCAGTCTCCAAGGCCTCCTCGAGCTCTTTCAAATGAGTCCAAACACGATGGTTCTACTCAGTGCCGTCAATGAGATCCTATACCCACCTTCGGAGTCCACCATTAGGTACGAGACATCATCAGTAATCCAGATCTCCATCTTCCATCAAACGAAATTCTCTAGACAAAATAATTAAAACGATAAAACAATTAACACCATTAAAACAATAACATACATTACATAACATCGCGCCTGTAATCCCCAAAGGGTTAGGCAGAGGTGGGCCTAATAGTAGGCGTGATGTTATGTTATGTATGTTATTATTTTAATGATTCTAATTGTTTTATCGCTTTTAGCGATAAAACAATTGTAGTCGTTCTTGTAGCACGGATGCTACTACATTTTGAAGGTCTGATGATAACCAGCTAAGTGCTTATCGGTTCTCAGTGACGAACGTAGTTAGCATGACCTAGCTTTAAAATTTTATCGATCTGAGCACGGATGCTACTACATAATACATTCTAAAGGTCTGATGATGACCAGCTAAGTGCTAATTGGTTCTCAGTGACGGATATAGCTAGAATGACCTAGCTTTCAGATTTTATCTTATTGAGCACGGATACTACTACATGATACATTTTGAAGGTCTGATGATGACCAGCTAAGTGCTTATCGGTTCACAGTGACGGATATAGCTAGAATGACTTAGCTTTCAGATTTTATCTTATTGAGCACGGATGCTACTACATGATACATTTTGAAGGTCTGATGATGACCAGCTAAGTGCTTATCGGTTCACAGTGACGGATATAGCTAGAATGACCACCATCAGGTAAATGGCACCATCAGTCTCCAAGGCGTCCTCGAGCTCTTTCAAATGAGTCCAAACACGATGGTTCTACGCAGCGCTGTCAATGAGATCCTGTACCCACCTTCGAAGTCCACCGTCAAGTAAATGGCATCATCAGTCTCTAAGGCCTCCTCGAGCTCTTTCAAATGAGTCCAAACACGACGATTCTACGCAGTGCCGTCAATGAGATCCTTTACTTACCTTTGGAGTCCACCATCAGGTAAATGACATTATCAGTATCCAAGGCGTCCTCGAGGTCTCAACACCATTAAAATAATAAGATACATAACATAACATCACGCCTACTATTAGGTACACCTCTGCCTAACCCTTCGGGGATTACAGGCGTGATGTTATGTAATGTATGTTATTATTTTAATGGTGTTAATTGTTTTATCACTTTTAATTATTTTGTCTTGAGAATTTCGTTTGATGGAAGATGAAGATCTGGATGACTGATGATGTCACGTACCTGATGGTAAACTCCGAAGGTGGGTATAGGATCTCATTGACGGCACTGAGTAGAACCATCGTGTTTGGACTCATTTGAAAAAGCTAGAGGAGGCCTTGGAGACTGATGATACCAGCTACCTGATGGTAGACTCCGAAGGTGGGTATAGGATCTCATTGATGGCACTGAGTAGAACCGTCGTGTGTGGACTCATTTGAAAGAGCTCGAAGAGGCCTTTTTTTTTTTTTTTTTTTTGGGGGGTGGGAAATCATCAAATAACCCCTCCCGCTCTTGGACAGAGCGAAAGGGAGTGTCAGACTTCTACTGACTAAAAACCACCCATGTTCCTTCTTCGCCCTTCATGTCGAGGCCTCGGTATCCCTTGCGGACAACCCGCAGCCTCGACAGGCGTCGGCCCTTGCGGGCCCCTTCCATGTTGCTGACATCTCTTTGAGGCGCGCGTGGAACACGAACGCGCCGTCGACACGGCCTGTTGTCGTCATAAGACGGACGGACGGCGAGCTTACCCATCACTCACCGTCCACAGGCCCGCGTCTACGGTGGCCGGAAGCCATCACGTGGCCCCCGACGCCCGGAGCGCCTCCCGCGGCGGCTGGGACGAGAGGTTCTCTCCCTCTCACGTTCCGCCACCTCCATTTGCTAGCATCACTGCTTCGCAGAAGGAGGCGACGGCGTCCCATTCCTCCTCGCCCCGGACCATGGCTTGCACCAGGGCCGGACGCGAGAGGTCGCCGCCGCCGATCGAAGCTCGAAGAGGCTTTGGAGACTGATGGTGCCATTTACCTGATGGTGGTCATTCTAGCTATATCCGTCACTGTGAACCGATAAGCACTTAGCTGGTCATCATCAGACCTTCAAAATGTATCATGTAGTAGCATCCGTGCTCAATAAGATAAAATCTGAAAGCTAAGTCATTCTAACTACATCCGTCACTGAGAACCGATAAGCACTTAGCTGATCATCATCAGACCTTTAAAATGTATCATGTAGTAGCATTCCTGCTCAATAAGATAAAATCTGAAAGCTAAGTCATTCTATCTACATCCGTCACTGAGAACCGATAAGCACTTAGCTGGTCATCATCAGACCTTCAAAATGTATCATGTAGTAGCATTCGTGCTCAATAAGATAAAATCTGAAAGCTAGGTCATTCTAGCTATATCCATCACTGAAAACCAATTAGCACTTAGCTGGTCATCATCAGACCTTCAAAATGTATCATGTAGTAGCATCCATGCTCAATAAGATAAAAGCAGAAAGCTGTAGCATCATAACTGTATCCGTCACTGAGAACCGATAAGCACTTAGCTGATCATCATCAGACAATCAAAATGTATTATGTAGTAGCATCCGTGCTCAGATCGATAAAATTTGAAAGCTAGGTCATTCTAGCTATATCCGTCACTGAGAACCAATTAGCACTTAGCTGGTCATCATCAGACCTTCAGAATGTATTATGTAGTAGCATCCGTGCTCAGATCGATAAAATTTTAAAGCTAGGTCATGCTAACTACGTTCGTCACTGAGAACCGATAAGCACTTAGCTGGTTATCATCAGACCTTCAAAATGTAGTAGCATCCGTGCTACAAGAACGACTACAATTGTTTTTTGCTACAATTGTTTTATCGCTAAAAGCGATCGCTAAAAGCGATAAAACAATTAAAATCATTAAAATAATAACATACATAACATAACATCACGCCTACTATTAGGTACACCTCTGCCTAACCCTTTGGGGATTACAGGCGCGATGTTATGTAATGTATGTTATTGTTTTAATGGTGTTAATTGTTTTATCGTTTTAATTATTTTGTCTTGAGAATTTCGTTTGATGGAAGATGAAGATCTGGATGACTGATGATGTCTCGTACCTGATGGTGGACTCCGAAGGTGGGTATAGGATCTCATTGACGGCACTGAGTAGAACCATCGTGTTTGGACTCATTTGAAAGAGCTCGAGGGGGTCTTGGAGACTGATGATACCAGCTACCTGATGGTAGACTCCGAAGGTAAGTATAGGATCGCATTGATGGCACCACGTAGAACCGTCGTGTGTGGACTCATTCGAAAAGCTCGAAGAGGCCTTGCAGACTGATGGTGCCATTTACCTGATGGTGGTCATTCTAGCTATATCCGTCACTGTGAACCGATAAGCACTTAGCTGGTCATCATCAGACCTTCATAATATATCGTGTAGTAACATCCGTGCTCAATAAGATAAAATCTGAAAGCTAGGTCATTCTAACTACATCCGTCACTTAAAACCGATAAGCACTTAGGTGATCATCATCAGACCTTCAAAATGTATCATGTAGTAGCATCCGTGCTCACATCGATAAAATTTGAAAGCTGGGTCATTCTAGCTATATCCGTCACTGAGAACCAATTAGCACTTAGCTGGTCATCATCAGACCTTCAAAATGTATCATGTAGTAGCATCCGTGCTCAATAAGATAAAATCTGAAAGCTAGGTCATTCTAACTACACCCGTCACTGAGAACCGATAAGCACTTAGCTGATCATCATCAGACCTTCAAAATGTATCATGTAGTAACATCCGTGCTCAATGAGATAAAAGCTGAAAGTTGGAGCATTCTGACTATTTCCGTGACTGAGAACCGATAAGCAGTTACCTGGTCTTCATCAGACCTTCAAAATGTATCATGTAGTATGAGAGACCATCATTAGGTACGACATCATCAGTCATCTAGATCTCCATCTTCCATCAAACGAAAATCTCAAGACAAAATAGTTAGATAACATAACATCACGCCTGTAATCCCCGAAGGGTTAGGCAGAGGTGTACCTAAATAGTACACCCACATTTCGCCAGTTCTGTTTAAGTCCCATATAATAGGGGCGAGCCGATTGCCATCAACCGGGCACAAATCCAGACTCCGTGGCTGTTACTTATAATTTCCTGATGGAAAAACCCAATAACACTTTGCCCGACCCGGGAATCGAACCCAGGACCTCATGCTCAGCATCGTGCTTACGACCACTAGACCAACGAGGCAGTTCAAAAAATTAAAATAATATCATAGATATATCTATATACCAAAATATCTACTAACAACGTAAAACGTAGGTAATTTACCAATAGTTTTGGAGAGCTCGGCCACGCGTCACTTTACGTTTATTAGGCACAGTCCGCTTAGTCTATGATAGGTGCAAACAACAAAACGAAATTACAAACTACTTTAAATATATTAACAAACTTATTTTCTGTTCTTATTTTACGAAATATTGATAACTATACAATTTACAATATGTTTTAATTCAGAAAACATTAAAAACGTGAACTTTTGAATTTTATTTGTGAAGTAATGACATGCGTGCAGTCCACCCGTGACAACAGTCATCGAGACACTGGCGCAGCGCGTTCTAAGTATGCGCGACGGGTCTCGCGCCGCATTTGCCTCAAAATGTCGGGAATTAATTTATTATTTTAAAATTTTATTACAAATCAGAGAAAATAAACAATACGGATTGATAAATACATCACTACGTATTTTTGGGTATAAAATTCATACCGAACTATTCAGCCGTTACAGAGACAAAATTCGATTTAGGTTAAGACATACTACGATTTTTTATTAAATAATGTGAAGGTTTATTAAAATTTTAAACAATACGAATTATTTGTGATGACTTTAAGTATAACATATATTTTTTATATGGAAATCGTACGGAAGGATTCCTCAACAAATTTCGTTAAACATACGTCGTTTTTGGGATTTTAGCAACGCAACGGCCTTAATAACGCCTTCGCATTAATATTGGTATTGTTTTATTGTTAAATAATTATTAGAATTAATTGTGAAGTATTTTAGTATTCTTTATTAGTTTTAACTGATTAAGTAATTAATAACAATACTGAGTGCGTGGTACTTCCGCTAGACACTAGACACGCGTGTGGCGAAAGATGGACGCACATTATCTCGCGTTTAGAAAATAATTGTAATATTAAGTAAATGAAAGTGGTTTTTGATGTAATTAATATTAATTAGTGCAAATGAGAATTATAACATGATTTAAATGGAGTTTCTTCAACCCATTATTCTCCATAGTAACAATGATTTATGTGAATGGGTCTCAACCTCTGAAAAGTTTATAAGTGCCTGTAAATGGACTATTGTAAATAAACGTTTGGTGTTTGAGTCAAGTATTGTGTGTGATTTCAACTACCCATTTACCCATCTGCCACGAAGAGGAATCTGAGGCGAAGACAATATGGCAGAGGCCGTTGATATTAGGAGCAGCGTACCTCAAGTGGTTTTCCCGCCGTTACATATACTTATATATATCTTTAAGGCATTTAAAAAAAAAAAGAACCTTAAAGGGGATAAAATTTCCAATGAAAACGTTCTTTTTTGGAACTCTATGACTATTTTTTAGGTAGATTTTTGAAACTTTTATGTAATAATCTAAGATAACAGAGATTGCAAAAAAAATAATTCATTAGCAATAGTATTACTTTTTGAAAAATTTACTAAAAGAATAAATTGTAACGGGAATCTATTTTCGCAAGTGTTTCAAAATTCCTTAATTTATATGAATGGGATAGAATTTCCATTAAGAACCAAAGATTAGGAAGTTCATTTTTTTTTTGTAGATAGTACACATAAATAGAAAGCTTTTTCCAAATTTTCAAGTCACAGAAATTCACAGTTTAGGAGATATAGTAGTTTAAAGTTTCCAACTTTCCATACAAATTGGACGATAACACGCCATTTGTACATTTTTAGGTTGGGCAAATTGACATTGTAGACGTCAAAGTTGACATTTCACGTTACGTTATTGGTAAAAATTAATTTTAGTAATTTTTTGTCGTGTTTTTTTTTTTTTTTTAAATATATTTTTGGATTTATTAAGAGTGTCAATAATAATTGTTGCTGTATTATTTTTACCCTAAAAAAAATAATGGGGCGGTTTGGTTCGTGGGGTATGTCGGAGTCCAGTGAGCGAGCGAACCGAGACCCCGACATACCCTGCGAACCCGCTACTAGAAAAACTTGGATGCAAGAGCGAGCGAAGCGAGCTCGGGACTTCGGGGCACCCCGACACGGACAGGTTAGGTTAGAAGGGGATGGCGCCCGTCATCTCCTTCGTGGTTATTTTTTTTTAAACCACCAACAGAAGTAGGAGCCCCGCGCAGCGGGGCTCCGTCGACTGGGCCCTACAGGGGTTAGGTTCCGATAATTTGTTTTTCTCAAGAACGGTGCGTCGCCTTTACATGGGTGTCGTGCCAGGGCACAGTGGGCACCCCCCTCACCCTTCCTTTGTCAAACGATACAAAATTTTAACCCGTTTCGTGTTTTAGCTCTATTCTAACCTCAAAACTTTAACCATGGATATCTCCATAACCATGGGGTTCCGGTGGGCGCGGGTGGTATTGGGGGGTAGCCCTCTTCCGCCCCCCACCCTGCCCCACACAACCCGCCTTATAAATCGACGGTTCTTAATGAAAATTTTAACCGTAATTTTTATGTGCTAATATAATAATTACCTCGAGAAACATTTTTCAAGACGTCATTCCAGATCGAATGAGCTATCGCTCATATTTTTAGGAGCTTTACCAAGAATTAACACGTTTTTGAACTTGTTGACTAGACAACAGTGCGGATTGGTAGATGTCCACATATCCTCGAATTGTTAGGTTTAAAGACATGACGGTTTCCTCACGATGTTTTACCCTTCGCCGCTTTGAGAGCAGTGGTGATGAAATAAATTACGAGTAGGTACACATAGCTGGGTTCGAACCCACGACTAAATGTTCGTAAGTCGCGGCCGCCACCACTGGGCCACCACGGCTCCTACATAGGTAGGTACATACATTATACATAATTGTGTACTACTTATAATACAAAAATAAAATCAAACCTTCAAAATGTGCATAATAATACCTATAAAATGAACAAAGCCTAAAGAAATTCACAAAATACGCTCCCATGATGTACACATAGTAACCCTCCCTGTTAGGTAGGCACTATAGTTTTGCATTCACGTCAAAATTCAGGAGATTGTCATAGAAACATTGATATAAAAACTATAGGGTCGTCCGAACATTTGCTCGACGCGTTCGCCATACAGAGAATCGGTGTAGTCTGCTCGTTAATGTAACCTTGTATAAGCGGCGTGGTATTTTCGAGGTATAAAGAACATAAATAAAGCTTTTAATAAAATTTACGACCGCACCCGAAGAGAGCCGATCGTGGACTAGTTCACTTCGGCTTAGGAAAGACCATTTTGGGACCACGTTCGAGGCGTCATTTTAACATGCCGTCCGCCCAGTCCTTACGCAGTAATATATAAGTCAATGCATAGAAAACATAAATAATCAACTTAAATTTCGATACTAAATCTACACTGTTTATTTAGTTGTTAAGTTTTACAGTATTTCAGAATAATTCCCGTGCCGTGGTTTAGGGAATAAGAAAATCAAACAGTTTGCGTGTTTTCGAGTGTGTGTCAAAGCGCGGTTAGGTACTTTTAGGACGAGAATTAAACGGGACGCGGTTCATAAGACTTTGACCTTGAGCTGGCCTAGCGTAGTCTGCAATTTCATTAAAATATAAGGCCAGCTTATAATACTGGTTATGCTACCATAAAAAGCAGGTAGGTAGGTACCTGACTGTACCTGACACGTGTAAAAAAATACATTTAAGGGTCTTATTATTATTCGATATTTGTATTACTTGAGATCACTTTTTTACAAGTTGTTTTATACCTATTAGGACGTATGCCATCCGAAAATACGAAAATAAATTTTATAACACGTTGCACGGGCAACACCGCACGGAGGAAGTCAAGAAATAATCATCCAATTTATCCCACCCACGACATAAATTTAATGCTGCTTGTGGTCATAAACGTCAGCATAGATAATATAAATAGTAATTATTAAGTCACACTGGGTCTATATAAGTAAGCGACATTATAATAAAGTGACAACAAATAGCAGCTGTGCTAATACAGAAACAAGTTCCCTATCGCGACAAAGATGCGTTCCGCCAGTGTAGTGTTGATATTCGTAGTGGTCGCAATGGCGAGCTCGGCTCCTTCAGAAAAACCACATTACGACGTGAGCAATACCGTAGAAGTCAATAATTTGTGGCAGGAATTCAAAAAGAACTTTGAAAGGGTTTACAAAGGTGAAGAGGATGAACTGGCACATCGCACTGCCTTTGTCCAGAATTTGGAAAAGATCAACAAGCTGAATGCACAAAGCGATAGTGCTACGTTCGGTATTAACAAATTTGCTGACTACACCGAAGAAGAGAGGAAGAATATGTTTGGGTTAAAAAGTGAGTAACATCGTAGTACCTAAATAATATCATCGTCACTAAATAAACGCTTTTTCGATATCTGTTTCGATAAATATTTTGAAACACTGACACAATATTCAATGCTAGCCATGACGTCACTTTTACCATTCTTTGTTTTGCGTCGTATCATAAGAACATAGAGTTGATATTTGCTTGTGCATATACAATAACAAAGACGGAATTGATTACGATATCACCAGGAAACCAGTCGTTTTGCAATTTGCAACGTTCTAAAGTGTTTAACATAAAATACAAATAGGAGTAAAAAGTAACCTCAATGTTCCATTGCTTGACATTTTATCAAAGAGGTTAGAGGCCTACTCTTTTTTTTTTTTATCTTCTTTTCCCTTTTGGGAAGGCAAAGGGATCTAGCCCATGCAGCCTGAGGCCTACTCTTTTAATGTAAACGTGATCGTGCGGCCTTGGAATCTGGGCTTTTAATCCAAACAATATTGATTCATGTTTATTTAAAGATGTGCCTAATAAAACTATGATGTAGATTTTGCAAGTCGTGTTTTATTAATGAATAATATTATTGATTATAAAGTTATTAATATACATTATTAGTATATTACATTGGACATTTTGATGGCAGCCAAATATTTGTTTGTGTTTCTGTACGAAATAATATTATAATTATTTCCTAAACTAATAACAGAATATTTATTTCTTTTCAGAACAAGACAACTAAATTCACTGGAAGTGTGACGAATGTGATGACAAGTAACGCGTACCTATAAAATGTAAACTTTCGAATATAATTTTTATTAAAATTAATATAAGTAGGTAACGTTTTTGTAATCTATTAAATTGATATTAAATGTAAACATTATGTTCTATACTTGCTTTTTGATTTACCTACCTTTCTGAAGAGTAATAATACAACAACATGGTGGTTGTTGTTGATGTCCCACGGCGGCCACGGCTGGGCAAATGCAGAAAAAAGTAAAAAATAATATTTTCTATTGTTTTTTTTTGTTTAAAAAATAATAAAATCAAAAGTAATTTCGTAAACTCTGCGTCATACAGCACAAAAATATGGGGTAGGGTCTATGATGTAGGTAACCAAAATCATATTAGACAGAAACATGGGTAAGGAGGTCAAGGACCCCGGCGAATACGATAAAAAAAAAGAAAGGTATGCTGCATGATTTTTGATTGAAAGACATTTTTTATATTTCAGTGCATTCCTCATGATTATTACCCTGTACCCTCGGTATCTTGAAGGGACTCTGGCTTTATCAGGCTGTAGTATAGGCCTTAATGTGAACAAACTGCTACAGTAAAAGATTGATAGATAGTCGGATTTATGATCGATCATAGTTTCAAGATTAAGGGTTAGGCAGAGTTCTCGCGTCCAGCCCTGGTGCAAGCCATGGTCCGGGGCGAGGAGGAATGGGACGCCGTCGTCGCCTTCTTCTGCGCAGCAGGGATGCTAGCGAAGGAGGTGGCGGAACGTGAGAGGGAGAGAACCTCTCGTCCCAGCCGCCGCGGGAGACGCTCCGGGCGTCGGGGGCCACGTGATGGCTTCCGGCCACCGTAGACGCGGGCCTGTGGACGGTGAGTGATGGGCCAGCTCGCCGTCCGTCCGTCTTATGACGACGACAGACCGTGTCGATGGCGCGTTCGTGTTCCACGCGCGCCTCAAAGAGATGTCAGCAACATGGAAGGGGCCTGCCTCTTGCTTAGCACTTAGCAGCAGTTATAGTGTATATTTTAGTCTTGAAAGATATTTAAGCTCTCGAATTACTTTGTTTTTATTATGAAAAACAAGATGACTGCTTTTTAGTCCCGATTTGGCAACAAGCACTTACATTTCTTACACAAGTTACTGTCAAAACCACAATGGTTTGTATTCTCATTAATATACATAAATTTGACATTTGGTTGAAAGTCTGTTAAAAATACAGTAAACCTTATTTTTGTTGCAATAAGGTTGCTCAAAGTCACCCAAAGGGCAATGGAGAGGAGGGGTATGCTCGGAGTTTCCTTGCGTGATCGAATAAAAAATGAGGACATCCGCATGAGAACCAAGGTTACCGACATAGCCAGAAGAACCGTCAGACTTAAGTGGCAATGGGCAGGGCACATTGCTCGCAGAACGGATGGCCGATGGGGCCGAAAAGTTCTAGAGTGGCGACCGCGAACCGGAAGACGTTGCGTTGGAAGGCCTCCCATTAGATGGACCGATGACCTGGTGAAGGTTGCGGGGACTCACTGGATGCTCAATGTGGCGACACCTGGGGAAGGCCTATGACCAGCAGTGGATGTCTTTTGGCGTAAATGATGAAGGTTGCTTTTTGCTGTCCAGGGTAAAAAAGATTGAATGACCATACCTTAGTTGGAAGACATGTGATGATTTATTCTTGAACTCACAAAATAATATAAACTTGTGTAGATAAACCCCGCGAAGACAAGAGACTTATTCTAAATGTATCTCGTAAGTACAAAATATAAAAAAAAATATCAGGGAAAATTGTATATTTTGCGAATAAGCAGTTCTGAAAGGTCTAGACAAAAAAGGGAACATCCCTATTACGAATTCGTTGTAAGAAATAGGAAATTACGTGAGGTTTTTTTCTTAGGGAACAAGACACGGCCGCGACTTTGCTTGCGTAAATGGTGTTAGTGTTATGTTAAAGGCACTATAAGCAATTCCGATTAGATTTTTTGACTGAAGCTACTAATTCTTATGAAGGTAACAATGTTCTGATTTAAAAGAGGGTCCATGGAGTTTCTTGCCCGGTCTTCTCCATAGAGATCTACGTTTTGGAATGAGAAACTATAATACTTTCGCAGTTTTAATACCTTGTGACTGTAGCTACATATCATTGTTGAGTTTGTTTCGACAATTCAAAAGTGTCTGTAACTGGCCTACTTAAAATAAATGCTTTGATTTTAATAAACAAGCAACGTGTTTTCATGTTTAACTTGACGTTAAGTACGAATTCTCAGTGTTAAGCAGAGTTGTACCTTTAGTGCACCCTCATTTCGCAAGTTATGTTTAAGCCCCACAAGGCTTTTGCCTTTAGGACAAAATTACTACAGCGCCATCTGTCCTATAAAGGATGTATATATACGAGAACCATGAAAAATTCAACAACACTGGGTGATCTGGAAATTGATTCGCAAAGCCTCATGGTCAGCAATTGCCCTTTTTTTCGAGGGTTGGAATTGGAAATTATTAAATGACTCCTCGCGCTCTGGGCAGAGCGGTAGCGAGTGGCAGACTTCTACTGACTAAAAACCATCCATGTTCCTCCTTAACCCTTTGTGTCGAGGCCGCGGTATCTCTTTCGAACAACCCGCAGCGTCAGCAATAGCCCTTGCAATCACAAGACCACGAGGTAGTCAAATAAATTAATCAAACAATTAATAAGTATTTTTCCTCTCGCTAACTTGATCTATCTTCGTTCTATAGTTCGTTATCTTAATCGTTGTTAATTGCAGCCGCTATTTACTTAAATAAACTTGTCGTCAATACGTGTCATCGGTCAGGTATATAATTGATTATTTCATAAACCTACGGCGAAAGTAGCCAATTAATTTCAAATTAGCCTAAGTGATAGTCAGATGCCATGACGTCTGACACAGGAGAATGGATGATGAAAGTGTGTTGCGTCGACCCCGAATAGAATGAGACAAGGGCAGGAAGATGGTGATGATAGTCAGATATTTCGTGCTTCTTGCACAAAGACACATTAAGCCAGGTTCGATGCAATCTCCCTTTTTGGCAAACGCTGGTGAAGCTTAAAATTGGATTTGACAAATCCTGGTGACCGTTCTTTGACAGTGGCAGGAAGAAAGACGTCTGTCGATGAGTTTTGAACCTCATAACTACCTTTAAATAATTAACAATTCAATTATTTATTTAAGTAACATGACTCATAGTGTTAGTAGCTATTTTCCTTTATTATATGTTAGTAAACTAAATAAAATTCAAATAAAAACAAACAGAACAAAACATGAAATTAATAAAATAATAGGGCACATATTGCTAGATGCAGGTCCAGCAGAAATTTTGCAGAACCGGTTAACGATTGCACAATCCAGTCGGCCAGGGATCATTAAAATTCCAGCTTTGAAGACGTTTTATAAAATTGCAATGTAAAAAATACGAAATGCAGAAACTAATCTGCATCGTCCTCATATGACTTAATCAATGTCTGAACTTGGTTTGTTCGGCCGTTTCTTCTCAGAATATTCAGGTACGAAACATCGACCCATCTAGTTTTAAGACATTACATGGTGTGACGTGTAAAATATTTTGTGAAACCAATTCACAGAAATAAAAATTAATTAAAATTTCAAAGTTTGTGTCACAATGTCCACAGAATTTACATAACATTAGAAGGGTGGTAATGAATACAGAAAGTAAACGATTGTCAGCATTCTCTGTACTGTTCCTTGGGTACGCATCTATCTATTGCCAATTTGTAGTTACGACCTCGCTGAGGCCCGCGGGAATACTGCTCAAGAACTCGTCTTCATTCTCATATAAACTGGTATAGGCACTATCTTATTTCTCTCAAACCTTGTTGCTCCTTTTGTATTTTATAAATTGTATGAAGTCATAAAAAAATATTCTTTCAACGAGTTCTTGGTAAGGGTAAAACGGTGTTCCCGTCGGAGCTGCGGGTTGTTCGAAAGAGATACCGCGGCCTCGGCGCAAGGGCTAAGAAGGAACATGGGTGGTTTTTAGTCAGTAGAAGTCTGACACTCCCTTCCGCTCTGCCCAAGAGCGGGAGGGGTTATTTGATGATTTTCCATCCGCGAAAAATAAATAAAAAATAAAAAAAGGGTAACATGGTCTTTGAGAAAAATTGGCATGTTTGAAGCCAATACCCTTGTGGAGTACCTACGTACCCATTTGCTAGACAACTACTCTAAAAAAAAAATAGTTTCTAACCGACTTCAAAAAAGGATGATTACCTACTTAAGTTTCAAGATTAAGAGCCGCTGGCACAGCAGACCTTGGCGTTATGGACTGCAGCATCCTATTTATTTTATCTGACAAATAAAGCATCTGATTATATTTAAAAAAATACTTAATTTAAATTATTAATTATTTTTCAACACACTTGCTCATAAAGTGGCTCTAATTTCACCACAATTAGGCATATAATGACACCTGTAATCAAACTGTGAATTTTTCATTACCATTATTCACAAGTGAGTTATAGGTTTTTTTTTTAATTTTTTTGGTTGAGATGCTTTGTTCTTAAAAAGCTTCGATACTAAAAATATTGTGTTCCTTGCTCATTTCATGCAACTTCGAATTTAAATAGATAATTTCAACTTGTTTAAACGTTTTTAATGAATAAAACTTTTGTTTTCTCTGTAATAAAAAAAACTTTGAATTCCCCATTTTGTACGTGGCTGTAACGCTATCCACGAAAAGCGGGAAAAAAAACTTAATCTTTTAGTCTATAGCCGATCGCCATTGTTAGATGCGCGCGGAGGAAAACTTATTAATATAAGTAGATAATTTCAACTTGTATATACGTTTTCAATAAATAAAACTTTTGTTTTCTGTTTAATAAAAAAAACTTTGAATTCCTCATTTTGTACATGGCTAAAACGCTATCCGCAAAAAGCAAAAAAAAGAAACCTCATTATTTTAGTCTATGGCTGATCGCCATTGTTAGATGCGCGTGCAGGAAAAGTGTGGTGGGTCGTTGTCGAATTTTAGACGGACGAAACGCAACCGTTTTCGCTACGACGAAAACGGTTACAGAAAACGGTCGTCGTTGCAACTGGTTTGAAGACGGCGACGAAGGAGAACGTGGTTCGTTTTCTGCAACCGCATTTCATGGAATAGAATTGCGTTTTCGTTTTGTAGAACGCGGAACGTACAACGAGTCGATGACGCGACGACGACGAGTGACTTTATTAAGAAATACAGTTGCAACATTGCGTTCTCGACTTTATTTTCATAGGCGTAAAATAAAAATTTGCACCACAGTAATTGAAAGACTAGTTTGTGCAACGAAGACTGTTTGAACCCAGAACGTAAAACGGTTCCATCGTCGCAGAACACAAAACGTTCTTTAAAAACGGTTCGTTGTAGCAACGCCCACCGTTGCGACAACGAACCGTTTTTAAAGAACGTTATAAACTGATTAATTTTTCCTGCCATGGCGAAATTTTTTTCATAATTTTAACTGTTGAAAATTATTTTTTTGTGTTATTTTCTTCACAAATGTGTTGAAAAACGTCGTATGATACACGTGTGTATTGATGATTACCGTCCTCGGCTCTCTTAAGACCCTCACCTAACGGTTCGGGTCTCAATGGCGCCTCAGCGGTAATCACCAACGTTACACACTTATACCATAATGTACTATTACTCCACTATTTCGTTGGTCGAGTGGTGCAAGCGCGACACTGAGCTTGAGGTCCTGGGTTCGATTTTCGGGTCGGGCGAAGTGTTATTGGGTTTTTCTATTACGAACTTTCTCAGTAGAAGCCACGGAGTCTGAATTTGTGACCGGTTATTGGAATAGGCTCGCTCCCTATTACATGAGACTTGATTAGGTATCTCTGCCTTACCCTTCAGGGATTACAGGCGTGATGTTATGTATGTCTGTGTATGGTATCAGCATCGGGGAAAAATCGCAGTACCTACAGGGTGTAAATCAACCCATCACAAGCCGATAATGGCTAGTGAGATGAGACATGAGCTGGTGGATGCTTTGAATAGTAAACGGGTCATGGAGGTAATTTAGGTAAAGTTATAACCTCAAAAAGTCTAGTATTTACAAAAACAGCTGTGAAAAATTTGTAACTTCGACCCCCAATATCTCCGTAACTAGGGGGTTCCCAGGTATGGTCTAGAACAAAAAAATGATCGCAGTGGTGGGGAGAACAAGTGCTCTTAGTTTGCGTTAAGGGTACTTTTACACCCTATATAGGTACCTAATATGTATCTTATTGCAAGCATGTGCCCTTGTTGACCATGACTCAAACATAGATAACGCATATTCGCATAGCTGTGTGTGAGTAAGGTTAGGTGCCTACTGTACACTGCATGATTGCTTATTACTTGTTTTTCCTACATCAGCTAGTTTATTATAAACTTGCCGATTGCCGCGACCTTCTTACGAGTGAAGTTATTTTAAAAATACATACTACTAAAGTTTCTATACTATTATAATTATTAAATCATGATTGGTAAGACACGTGTCGCCATCTATTAATATAAGAACGTTGTTGTGTTTGCCTCGGAAAACAGGTTTTTTTTCGGGATGAAATACCTTTCATCCCGAAAAAAAACCACCAACAGGTGTACAATAAAGACCTAGGGTACCCCCTAGGTCTTTTTTGTACACCTGGCAACGTATATGCAAAATTTCAGCATGTTCAGTTCAGTAGTTTGGGTGTGAAAAGGTAACAAATAAACAAACCTACTTTTGCATAAATGCGAAATTAACTCTGTCTGTCGCACTTTCACGCCAAAACTGCTGAACCGATTTAAATGAAATTTGGTATACAGGTAGTTTAGAGCCTGAGAAAGGACATAGGCTAAAAAGGGTTGTAAGGGGTTGAAAGGGGGGATGAAAATATTACTTTTGGTCGCGATAACCGATATCCACACGGACGAAGCCGCGGGCGTCACCTAGTTTATAATAAAGTTATTATGTTAACTTTACTGCCTTGGTGGTGATTGATTCTTACAATTTTGTCATTTAAAACCAGCACGTGTATAGTTCTTCAGTTTATATTGATATTGCAGGCATGTAATCTTGAGGACTTGAGTTCTTTAAAGCGTAGTTTAATCAGTTACGGACTAATACAGAATTTTAGTCGTAATATTTACGCATTACGCACACGTGTTTTTCATTCTGTGACAAACTGCCTATTTAGACATAAGGTTGGTGTAATTCCTGTCGAGGCTGCGGGATGTCCGCAAGGGATACCGAGGCCTCGACATGAAGGGCGAAGAAGGAACATGGGTGGTTTTTAGTCAGTAGAAGTCTGACACTCCCTCTCGCTCTGCCCAAGAGCGGGAGGGGTTATTTGATGATTTCCCACCCCCCAAAAAAAAAAAAAAAAGGTTGGTGTAATTAATTGGGTATACATGTTTTCACTACTTTTTTTTTACATAGGTACATCCGCGTCAATGCAATTTTGTTCGATAACACTTTTAGCCGCTTTGTTTTCGTAAAACGTGGCAAGTCTCAAAAAAATAGGCACCGAGAAACTGTCAAAAATGCTAACGCCAAGAAACATTAAAACTTTCGATTTATTTCTTATATTACACAAAAAAAGTAATGTTCCCGTCGAGATACAACGTGAGCCATAAAAATAACAACCAAGGACCTAGTTGATTGTTGAAAAACAGAATGCTACGTTTTATTTGAGCCGACAACTGTACGCGGGGTAAATTGAAACGCGGGTTGGGGACAGGAATTGGCAAGTTTGAGCACCACGTTGTACCATTCCGGGGATTTGTCGGACCCTCGTAAAATGCTCTTCGGAAACGGGCGGAGTCCCGGAGGTTTATCTTATTTTGAAAAGCCTCCGCTCTAAAAGATGACGCAGCGTTTACGAGAACGCTCGAACGGTCGGCGATCGTTCGAAATGCGTTATGGAAAATTTTCGTGATGTGAGCACTCTGTTAAGTCCTTGGTAAGTCAGTAATGGTTTCAATCGGATACAAGAGCCGTATCGGATGGAAACCGTTATTGATTGACGGAGACTTGATCTAGTTTGAAAATTTAAATAGAAAAGAATTAGGTTAACTTTCTTAGAAGTTGGGGTTACGACTTTTAGAGGGATAAAAGAGTTCTGACTTTCTAAGTATCAAATAATTAATAACTTCCAAGAAGCATATAAATTGGCTCCGAAATAATTTGATTACGAATAAATTCTTACGTACATGAAATTCTATAATCTTATGTGTTTTATGTTTTAGTTGTTAGAATTTTATATTTCGGGTAAACTGTTTCACAATACATTTGGGAAATGGAATTTGGCAGTGCGTCTCGGCGTAATGAAGGCTTGCCACGTGACTTCGCCCGAAAACAACGTCTTTCCTTTGTGACTATCTTCTATTGTAGAACAAGCGTCGAAAACCTGACAATACTCAGCTAATATTAAATTACATAACAGTATGGTTCGGTGCTTGCGCAAATTAGCTTCCCTCTGTATTCATTTAGATATAAATTGGTGAGTAAATAACATTGTAATTTGATGTTCTCAGTAAAGAAAAAATAGACACGGGCTTTTAAAATGGTAATAATGTAAGCATGATACAGTATACGTAACTCTGTGATCTTAAAAGCGTAGAAGCAAAAAAGTGACACGGATCCAAAACGTTCCTTTAGCCTTTTAATAACGACGTGAAGTTCAAAGAACAAGCTTTAATAGTATTTTCCGGGCTTATTATAGGTCTATTTTTTTTTCTATATATACTTTAAAATTACTTGCCACAAGTGAACTTCAACCAACTTATCTGTGCAGGCGGGTAAACTCAGAACTAAACTAAATGTACCAAGTTTGACATGTAGATGCAAATTTTCTAGACAAGCAACGCCACCTTGAACCGCACTCGTAAAGTGGTCATACTAGACAGGTACAGATTTGAAACATGATTCTGTATCTGTCATTTTTAAACGATTGTCGGAGTATGATTTCTTAAACGTATTTAGCAATTAGTACATTGTGATGCAAGCACTCCAAATAATATTTTTTTAATTGTAAAAATGGGGCTGCTCTTGACCTCGATCACTCCTGATACAAAGCGATGGATAGGGTCTATGATGGAACGAGCGTACCTAGAAGATCCCTGTTCTCTCCCGTTTTGTAGGCAGAAGTGGGTAAAATGTGGGAGGGAAAACAGATGCCAGCAGAGAGTTCCACACTTTGGCTGCGTGCATAATAAATGCGGTGCAGAAGCGCTGAGTACAAAATTATTGTAAGTAAGACCGATTTTTTATTATTTGCAACCCCAGACTCGGCGAATGCTATCCGAATGCTATACTAACTCACATGCGGTGAATGACCGACTCTGACTGATCCATAAGCCCCAAAATGTAGTATATTCAGAGGTCCAATTACTAAGCTTCACGCATCATTGTGACGGTTAGCCAGCGGGGACGTGTTCTCCCAACGAGGGTAGTACAACGATCTCCAAGTCATGTCGAGAAGTACATCTACATACACCCGCAGGGTTAGCATGTTCAAGTGTGATCCAAGTTTCTAAAGTAGCCTTTGTGTTACGTCAAATGAAGCACATGTACCTTCTGTATACCTTAAAATACTAACTAAAATATAAACGGGTTAAGGAGAAAGTATGAATAATCATTATTTAAATTTGAATGGTAAAGACGTAATACGTAGGTACTCGCCATTGGCACGTGGAAGGCCTAAGGGCAGACAAAAGGATATTCTATCAAAGATAATAAGGATGGAGAAGTTAAAAAGGTATTGGATAAGCTACCGAAAGGTTTATGTTATTCCTACTAAAAGTAATAATTGTAGAAATTCAAAACGTTTTGATACCATCTGGACCCTTTTTTTGTTTTTTTTTTTTTGGCGGGTGGAATATCATCAAATACCCCTCCCGCTCTCGGGCAGAGCGAAAGGGAGTGTCAGACTTCTACTGACTAAAAACCACTCATGTTCCTTCTTAGCCCTTCATGTCGAGGCCGCGGTATCTCTTGCGAACAACCCGCAGCCCCGACGGGACCATCTGGACCCTCTGGGTCGTAGAAGTCGTAATCAATAACTTTATTAGCAAACCCACTATCTTTACTTAGTGCCTTCAATTTTACACTACGGAGTTTCACAAATTCTCATAAAGATCATGTGTCACAGAATATTTTTAGTTAAAACAAAAAGTTAATAACTGAGCTACTAGAATACCTAAATACGAAACTAAATAAGTAAACCAAAGTCACAACTGTTGTACTTATAACAAAACAAATCAAACTTCAACGGAATTAGAAAACTACCAAAATACAGCAGCAGCGTCACTAGACTCACAAGTCACAGGTTGGCAACGTTTGCGAAGACGTGCAGTCTGGCTATAATGAAGGCGTCGTTTAATTAACTCCAGAGATGCCGCGGCCCTCGAACTTGGGCGTTTGCTGAACAAATAATAATGAGCCGACACCCGCCACGCTTCGCTGCACGCCTAGTGTGAAAACTGTGAGCTACTCTTATTTTCTTACGAATTTAATAGCCTTTTTCTCCTGAAGCTCGCAGAATTCCAATATTATCTACTTTTTGGACAAAATAATTGCTAAATAGCTTTAATATTTTTTACACGGGCTTGCCTTGAGTTTAGTTGAATTAATTTTTAAATTATATAATTATCGTTAGAAAATAGGTTACGTTTGGGGCTCACTAAAATATAATTAAAGTATGCTAGGTCATTCGGCCAGCATCTTTGAAGGCAGGGAAAAGTATTATGGATACCACTGTAAGAATCGTAGGAAAAGATGTATTGATTCTGCAGATTCTGCATGCCTTTATGTGTATGTATGGACCAGCTTTTGTCCGCAACTACTTTTTTAATTGCATGGCCGTAATCAGTGGACAAATGACATAAAAGAAGTTGATAGGAACCTTCACATAGTTATACTTTTATTTTAAAGTCAAACTTAAGTGAAACAGCGAAGTTTTCGAGAAAGGGCAATACTAAACGTCAATCTCGTCAAAATGTACGTGATAAAATCGGTCTAAGCTGCCTTTTATTTTTTAAATTTTTTTGGAAGGTGAGAAATCATTAAATCACTCCTCCCGCTCTGTGCAGGGCGGTAGGTAGTGTAAGACTTCTACTGACTAAAAACCACCCATGTTCCTTCTTAGCCCTTAGTGCCGAGGCCGTGGTATCTCTTTCGAACAACCCACAGTACCGACGGGACCCGCAGCCCCAACGGGGTCTATGCTACCTTTTTTATTGACGGGTGGAAAATCATCAAATAACCCCTCCCGCTCTTGGGCAGAGCGAAAGGGAGTGTCAGACTTCTACTGACTAAAAACCACCCATGTTCCTTCTTAGCCCTTCATGTCTAGGCCGCGGTATCTCTTGCGAACAAACCGCAACCCAGAACAACCCGCAGCCCGGGTCAAAGCTGCCTCAGTCGTTCTTACAGGGGGGGACAGGCTAGACTCACAGCGATGGCAATAGTTTTTTCAAATACCTATTTTTAAAATCCTCGCAGGTTACTTCTTAACGCGGATGTGACCTTAACAATAAACTAACAGTGAAGTTAGAGATACAATAATTATACTCCTGCTAATTGCTAAGTAACCTGTTATAAGCACCCTTTAATTCAAATATAATTAAAGCCTAACAAGTGAGGTAGGCTTACCTACACATAAGTATATTACATAAGTATTATTTAATACACATACAGTAGAATTATGTTACAAAACATAATCAAACGGCGTATTTATTCTCTTTGTTATGGCTTCATTATAATACAAAGAGTTTGTTACGCGTTGTTACTTTGAAACATATTTAGTAGCAAGATTTTAAGCTTTAATGATCCGTGTTATCGGTGACGTACCTAATATGTGAATAAAATATGTAAATATGATAATTATAGAAGCTGACTAGGGAACGCCTTTAAGAAAAGACTTAAGTTGTGACAAGAAAGTGCCACGGACAGCCATGGATCTTTAAATAATCCCCGGACAGAGGTTGGCAGAAGCAAGGAAAACCTGATCTGGTAGAGCTTAATAGATTACTCTGCGATGGATTGTGAATGTAGTGTTGCCCCACAAACGATGGGACACCTGGGCCCCGAGTCTGCTATTCAGTAGTGTCAGAATGGTCTATCATTGATCTCATAATTGTTGATTTTGACAAGTTTGGTGTTGTCAAAATCAACAATTATGAAATCAATGATAGACCATTCTGACACTATTGAATAGCAGACTCGGGGCCCTGATATCGTGTCCTGCCTGTCCTGTTGTCACTGTTTTACTATTTACACGTCACTGAAGCTGATGGACGCTACCTACTGAAAATTCCAAACTAGTCGCCAAATTTCAGGCTCAGTCAATTAGAATTGCCATCGACTCGCTCAGAAGAATTATGCAAGGAATGAGTTTAAGTGGGTACATTTTTTTGGCAGCAGTCTTTGAAGTTCCACCAACCAGGCAAGTCTTAATGCGAATATCATCCATAGAATGAATAGACTCAGAAAACCGCAGTAGTAGCACGTAAAGTGAAGCAATTTGAAATAAGCCTTTAAATTACTAGGCTACGTACGACTCGGGACTACGCATTATTCGTGGTCTTGTGTGCGTGTGGGTGAACAAAATTGCATGCCGCTTATACACACATTCATAGATTCGTGAGTTCAAATTTGAACGGGGTTTTGAATAAAACTCTATCAATCTTCAGTCGAGTCTTAATAAGTACCTACTCTAAGTCATCATCGTTGTTCACAAATGGACTTCACTCACTGCTAAATAAAGGTATTGATGTTTGTATCGGTCCCTACACTGCTGTAGAAGTCAACCTGGTTTTATGTCAACTGCAACTGAACGCGTGCGAAAAATTGCTGACACGTTCAAAATTTAAACCTCAACTCCCAAACACGATGAATTCTCGATTCCACCTACTCTGTATATTGAGAGGTCATTGCCCTCAGTAGAGCTTTATCACCACGTAATAAAATAATTAGGAACGTGGCTAATAACAGCTGCTCAGATCAATCTTCAGGTTAAGCAGCGCTTGCCTAGGTTGGTCTGTGAATGGGTGACTACCCATTACATACCGAGTTTTCTCCATGCCTTGGAAAGCACGTTAAGCCGTTGGTCCCGGCTGTCATATGTAGATATTATCTGACAGTCGTAACAGGTAGTCAGTGGCCCGAAAGTTTGACAACCAGTCTTACCAGGGGTATCAGAGGAGGTCAGATAGGCTGCCCCTGCATATAAAATATTGGTAGGTAACATCTGGGTAGACTGGAAGCCGACCCCAACATAATAGGGATGTTTACTGACTAAAAAAAACATGATTCTAATTAGTCCGTCTGTTAGATTATCGTAAAATATTGGATACGTATTTTTTGTTTTATCAAACCAATAAAAATTGACGAAGATAAAACGCGTCAAAGATTTGAGTGGGGGGTCGTGACGTCACTCACCGGTAAAAAATGTCATACTAATGTCTTAGAATATGACGTCACACGAGTTTTCAAAGCACTGTATCGTCTTCATTGTTTGTTTACGTAAAAAAAGAAAAAATACGTGTCCAATATTTTTTGGAAATCTATCTGACGGACTAATTAGATTTTTTAGTTAACTGCCCTATTAGGAAAAGGCTAGGCAGATAATGAATATGATAATTACAACAATCATCAATAATTACTCGAACACATTTGTCAATAAAACCACAATAACATAATTACAATGTAAAGAGTTTACCGTTATGTAAATATCGGACAGCGATAGTGACTCAGTATGAATAATACTTTGTTTAACACCGATAAGCATGTATGTATGGAAATAATACATTGTGTAAATAACTGTCTAAATACCGTTTAAAATATGCACAGCCGCTATGCGATAAATAAGTAGCCGAAATATTTAAACAATGTAATTACTGCATGATTCATACTTTGCACTCATTTAACAAAACAATAGTTTATTTCATATCGACCTATTATATTTTTCTCAGGTTCGATTTCCGAGTCGGACAAAGTGATATTGGGTTTTTTCTATCAGGAATTTCTCAGTAGCAGCCACGGACTCTGGGTTTTGTGCCCAGATGATGGTAATAGGCTCGCCCCCTATTACATGAGACTATTTAGGGTGTAAAAGTACCCTTAACGCAAACGAAGGGCATTTGTTCTCCCCACCACTGCGATAATTTTTTTGTTCTAGACCATACCTGGGAACCTCCTAGTTACGGAGATATTGGGGGTCAAAGTTCCAAATTTTTCACAGCTGTTTTTGTAAATACTAGTATTTCAGGTTTTAACTTTACTTAAATTACCTCCATGACCCGTTTACTATCCAAAGCATCCACTAGCACAATGTTTTAAGAGTGCTACTTTGAGTTTTACCGTAAAATGTGATTTTTGACCCCAAAAAAAAAGTCATTTCCCAGCAAAAATTTTTGCATAGGGGTACTTAGTTTGATGTACAGAATGCTTGGTTGACGGATGCGTGAAGCGTTCGTTTACACCCTGTATAACTCGCGAAAAGTGGGTGTACTATTAGGTACGTCTCTGCCTAACTCTGGTATGCTTAATAATCTTCACGAACGGCTTTCCTGGCCAGTCAAAAAGAAATGAGTATAAAAAAACTCAGGTCTTACATTTCAAAGAATTAATTTCCATATTTTTGAATACGAAAACTACATTAGTGACAAAGTTATTTAATTTCAAGCATTTCTTTGGTAATATTTATGTAGGTACAGTGAACGTCAAAATTGAATTAATGTTATTTACTTATTAGTCTGTTACTGTGTCTTTTTTTTAACTTTTAACAATGTTTACTTAATAAATACTGACGGCACGTTTTATGATCATAAAGTGTACTATTCTAAATGTGATGAGAGCTGTTTACTTTTATTTACATACATTGCACGTTTTACTTTGATGTCAAGAAGTAGGTACCCTCTAGACTTGGCAAGTGTGTACGTAGTACCCACTTACTTAAGAACTATTGTGTATAATGATATCATTTATTTGTTTAAATAAGTTGTTGGGAATTTGTTTTTTCAATGCGGTTTTCCTGTTATGAAAAGTGTTTTTCTTGAAGTAGGTATTGTATTTATTATTCATTTCATGCTGGTTATTCCACTTCGATAACAACATTTATTAGGGTACCTAAAATACATTGTCATTAGTGCTAACATGCCTTTTCATTAAATCAACAAACACTTCTTTAAGAGATGTTAAGGTACCTTACTTGATAACAGAAATCTGATAATTCTTCGTGAAGTGAGAGTGAATTCTTTAATAAATTTGTTGTAAAATAATTACTTAAAACTTTAATAAAACCGAGTGAAGTGGTCTCAAGTATTTCTTTAGTCGTAACTGATATCTTATCCAAAATCACTACTGTCAACTTTAATTAAGGACAAGAACTTTAATGAGGATTATCCGAGCCAAAAAAACCTTTGCTAAATATTCAGACTTTTCAAGAAATTCTGCTGAGAAGCTGATAGTGTTGCCAAAAGTTCGTCGCTGTTAAAACTTTATGATAATTAGTGAGTCGCTGGAGCTAATTCAAAGATCAAACCGCAGAGATAGGAGTTTGTCGCCAGATGTAATATTGCCACAGCCTCGTGTAACACTCGCGGAATCTCCACGATTGTAACTGAACAAATAAGTTTCAAACTTAATTGTGGATTCTCTGGAACTGCGTTTAGTTTTAGTCAATATAATCGTGATATAGACTGGGTTAGTTGACACTAAACATTCTTATTACGCTATGAAACTTTTCTAATTTGAGATTTCGTTGCTGCTACATTTAACAGCGATAGTTTGTTATTAAATTGCAGCGGTACAATGATAATGACGTTCGTACATTGCCAACATTATGTGAATTATTCGAAAAGCGTAATTTTTCCACGATTACGCTGCCACTAAATCTTCGGAACTCGTTAATCGAAGTTTGTGGAAGTACTTGGTGGCTGACGCCAACTGCCTTTGGCACAGACCCGCCTCAGCGCGACGCCAATTTAAATGATAAAACTCAGATCCCTCAAAGGATAAAATTCAGATTATTCCGCCCTAAACTAAATTAAAAATCTCTTTTTCAAAAAGTGGGGCCACCATCGTGCCTAGATACACTCGGCTTTATGAGCTTAACATTTTTAATTACAAAACGGTATTAGCTACAATAAACATCCTTTTTGGTTTGATTTTGTGTGAATTTGTTTATTTACAATCAAAGCACCTATTTGTAATGATTGAACCCATTTAACTGAACTGTAATTACTAATATTATCTCCTAATTATTATTATTGCCTCTTCATCTGGTTTAAACGTATGAGTAATTACAGATAAAACATGAATAATTAATGAAATCTGTTTTCCATTTAGATATTAATTTTGTTATCTCTCTTACTCATGTTATTGGGATGATATTACGTTTTGTTAGAAATGGTATCCAGCCGCGTACAAACAGTTTGGTCTTTTTTAGAAGTTTTGTTAACCCTAGAGTAGGCGCACTATGAGCATTTTGCCGCCCTCGCCATAGCTCTATAAGTATGCACTTTTTAGTAGCTGCCCTTACTTTCGTTAGCAACTCGTGCCCAAAGGCTGGACTCCATCAGAGCTAAGGGGGCTGCTTGGTGAGGAGGTTGCTACTATCAGGTGTCGCTGGGCGGCGATTTGCTCACCACGCGCAAATCGCCGTCACGTAGGTAAAGTTCGTGTCATTTTTTATTTGGCAAGTTGAAATGTGATGGTATTGTATGAAAATTTTATGTTTAATTTATGGTAAAAACTTAAAAAAAAATCGATTTTAGTTTCAGGAACTAAAGGCATCACGTGATTAACAAGATAAAAACTCAAATAGTGTCTTGGTTAGAGGAAAGCAGCTAAGTCATTCTTGTTCATCTTCTATTGAGACATTAAATATACCTTTGAGATACCAAGCTGATCGTTTTGTTCCTGTAGAACAAGTTTCATCTTCAAAAAAGGAGGGTAATCAGAAACACAGTATATTACATCAAATAATAAAAAATATGCACATTCAAATAAGGTGTTTCAGGTGCTCAGAATGACTGTGCAATGAACATTGCACATACCTATGAGATGATTGATGTGCAAAACCATAATCCTGTTGATGATGATAGAATAAGTATATATATATACTTATTAATTATTAAAAAAAGACAAAAAAAAGACCAAAACTATTGGTTACGCCAACATGGTGTTTGCGTGTAATATCTACTTAATAAATAACTATAATGCTTGACGTTGGACATTTGAACTGACTAGGTACACAAAAGGTATGGCTAGCCTAGTTGAAAGTGTCCGGCAATCGCTCCATGGGCTTTGTTGCTTCCGCGGCGAAAGAAGCTCAACCAGTATGAAGTTCTGCTGGCCGCATCGCATCTCGTAACTATGTTCATGTGTAAAAAAAGTCAATATGGCGACACAGTAAAAAATATTCGCTTCCTCGTGTGTGCTGTCCGTTGACTATCCCTTCGAAAAAGATCTATCTCTGATCGTCGGTGTGCCGCGTCATCGCATCTCAAGCTAAGTTTGCTGAGATCCTCCACATCTTCGCTATAAATAAAACCCAAGGGTCCGTTGGCCCATGCAATTTGAATAACATTTTTGAACTATTAACTTCGGTGTGTGAAGTGGGCTTTGAGACTTTGAGTGCAGTTGAAGCAGTCCCTCTGGAGCTGATCGCAGACGTGGCCAGCAAGGTAAGCCTTCCTAAGAGTACCTAAAGGTTTTCTAACTGTTCATCGTCAGGCTGTTGCAATTTCTAGATTACATTTCAGAATCAGCGCCCCTCAATTTGAGGTTACCGCCGCGTATCGTTTTATTTAAAATTAGTAAATTCATATTCTTAGAATCGAACGTTGAACTATACGCACCATTTTGGTCCTTACGAGCCTGGATAGAATTGTTCTATAAGCTAGAAAAATCTAGAAGCTTTACGTAAAATTGCATATCGTTTAAGGAAACTCGACCTTATTGCGTTATACGTAAGGTCTAATATCATCAGCATTCTTTATCGAAGTCCCGTTACATTTCATATTTTTAGTTGTGTAATTTCACATTAAAATTACTAAATCATATCCAAAATCATATACTTATATAATTACAGTGAGTTGTGTCGTGAAATACGGTATTTTCCAAGAACTGCGCGTTATAGGCCATTATTATTTGGTTCAGCGGGTAGATTCGTGTGTTGCATACCGCGTGCACGACAAACAGCGTCGTTGAAGTCTTTCGTTGTAGATTGATTTAGTTTTATTTAACGGAAGTTTGTAGGTAAATGTTATGCTATTAAATCGCCTCGTATTGTACGAATATTCAATCGCAATACAGTCCACTCCGCATTTAATTAAATTATTGCAATTTAGTTCAATTATCCGCATTAAAATTATTTTAAATTTATTTTTAGATAACAACAATTTCATTGTTTATCTACACCGCACTTACATAACGCTAAAGTTGTGAGATCGGATAAGTTATTTCTGTATTACACCAACGTTAAGTAAGTTTTCGCATGGTTGGATAATAATTATTTCCATACCTAGGTACCTACTAAAACTAAAGTTGTTTTTTGAACTTTGGATTGTTAACTCCCATCGCACCTTTAAGTTATTAAGGTTCCGCCGGTTTAGGTACATACTCTTGTGTTCATTCCGGTTTGAGTTACATCTAGGTAGGTACATTAGATATTTATCGAGATACCTAGGTATCGTCCCGCATCGCATTTTTTCGTTACACTTGATCCTCTGCTATAAGTAATTGCCTATCGGAAGGTTTCGTACGGCACCTATTATATATAGGTACATACCTACTTACCGACAAGGTTTATCGTAGTTACGAAAAGTTGATTATTGTAATAGCCCTCACTAGATTATTGTGATAGGTCATTCGCACGGTCGGTGAAGGAATTCCGTACCTAATTGTTTAATTGTGTTATTTTGTTGGTCTAAGTATTGCTTACGCGTTCCCTTAGGGTTTCGCGTGCTTAGGCGAAAGTTGTTTCCGTACACAATTATTTAAATCTGTAATTTATTATTTAAATTCAGTTTGTTTACCGCACCTTGTTGCCTTTTGGTAGTAGGGTTCCGCAGGTCAGGAAAAGTGGTTCCTACCTATTTTATTGTTTTTACCTAAATAGGCATTTGTTTCTTTTGTTTGATTCACCGTTTTCGTCTTAGCTTGTTAGGGTTCCGTGTTCTGAGATATAAGTGGGTTCCGAATTGATATTTTTGTGTAAATTTATTATTGAATTCTATTGTAATTTAAAAATGGAAGATTTATCAAATAAACTAAAATTGTATGAAGGCAAACGCGCCGCATACTTTGCTCGCACACAAAGGTTATTTGATTCTATAACAGACCTTAAGACTGAAAAATCGCGGGACACTTTTATTGCGCAAGCTAAATTAATCGATCTTATTCGTACTGAAATGATAACTGCTATTGATAATATAAACATTATTTCAATGAAACTTAATCCAACCTATGAGGTTAATTATAGTACATTGTCGTCATTTGACGATCTGGCGTGTGAAATCAAAAATGTTTTGAGTTCCCTAACCACAACAAGACATTCTCCTAGCCCGAATATGGCAGGATCTTCGCATATCAAAATACCTCAAATAGAATTACCTACCTTTGATGGTGACATTCAGAACTTTCCGTTCTTTTATGAGACATTTAAACGGGTGATTCATACCAACCCCGATCTCTCGGATTCTGATCGCATTCATTATTTGTTGGGTCATCTCAAAGGCAAAGCCAAAGGCGTGGCAGCCGGTATTGTTCCTGCTGCAGAAAATTATCGTGTTATCTGGGACGCGCTTATCGCTAAATATCAGGACACGCGCGCTTTAGCCGTTAATTATTTAAATCAGCTGTTTTCTTTAAAGGCAGCTGGTTCGTCACCCGCTAATGTAGAAAAGGTTTTTGATAAATACACCGCTATTGTGGCTGGACTCAAACAATTAAAAATCGACAACATGTCTGATTTTATTTTTATGTACGCGGGTCTTAAGTTAGTAGACTCCGACATCGCAAAACATTACGAAATGTCGCTTCGCACATTAAAGGATCCTCAAAGCGTCGACTACGATTATTTCGTGAAGTTCGTACGAGAACAGCTAAAAATTCTTTATCGCACTGCGCCGCAGAAGCCCGAGCGCTCGACTGCTGGCGCCAGCGCTTTGGTTCCCCCCGCACCCTCTAGTAGGGTATCGCAGGTGTATGTAGCTACGTCACCTAAATGTTCGCTTTGTCAGTCGGTGCACACAAACTTATATAAGTGTAGTGCCTTTTTAAAATTAAATACGAATGACAAATTTAAATATATAAAAGACAATCGCTTCTGCGGTAATTGCCTTAGTAGTCAACACACCGTCTCTAAATGTCAATCAACATCCTCGTGCAAGAAATGCAACGGTAAACATCATTCCCTGTTACATTTTGATCAATCGCCGCCTCAACCGATTCCCGCGCCGACAGTCGGCGCCGCGCCGTCTGCCAGTGCAGTAGACAAGACCCCGGATCAGGAACGCGTTTCTTTGTGCACTCATTCGGCTTCGGCTCATCATAGTACTCGCACTACGGAGGTATTAGCTACTGCGAAAGTGTTAGTGGTAGGTAGAAAGGGGAAGGATTTTGTTGTTCGCTGTCTATTGGACCCGGGTTCTCAGAAGAACTATATTACCACCCGATGTTGTCGTATGCTTGGACTACCAATACGTGACGATCCTATCATCACGGTTAAAGGTATCGGTGGTACGTCTCAGTCGGTCCGCGGTTCAGTCGACTTCACATTTAGCTCGCGCCTTCTCACGCAACCCAAGTACTCGATCGAGGCACTGGTTCTCGATGAGATAACAGGACAACTTCCATTGTGTCCGTTAGATGTCGCTGATCTCAATCATATCGATTCGCATCTATTCGCTGATGATACTTGGGGAATGCCGGGGAATATTGATATCCTGCTTGGAGTAAAGTTGTTTGCTAAGTTATTGCAACCAACTAAAGTTACTTCGACCGCTGGATATCCAGATGCATTAGAGACTGTGTTAGGATACATCTTTATGGGAGACGCGCCTATTTTGGACTCGTCTACCGCTACGATGTCGTTTTGCGCGACGTCTTCTTTGGAAAGCTGCGACTTGCGCAGATTCTGGGAGATCGAGGAAGTTCAAGCTTCTTCAATCACAAGTGTGGACGATAAACACTGCGAGCAGTTTTATTGTTCTACCACCGCTCGCACCCCATCTGGCAAGTATGTCGCTGCTTTGCCACTGAAGACGGACGCTTCTGCACTAGGAAATTCTTTCGACATCGCTCGTCGTAGATTTCTTAGCCTTGAACGCAAATTTAAATCGCATCCTAACGTCAAACTCCTCTATGATGACGTCATTAAAGATTATCTCAAAAATAATTATATTTCCTTGGTGGAAGGAGTTTTGCCAGGTGAAGTCTCGTTCTATATTCCACACCATGCTGTCATTCGCGAAGACAAGACAACCACTAAGTTACGCGTGGTTCTTGACGCAAGCGCGAAGTCAGACAATGGTACCTCGTTAAATGATATCCTTTACGCTGGTCCCGTTCTTCAAGCGGACCTGCTAAATATCTTATTGAACCTGAGACTCTTCGCTGTAGCCATAGCTTCTGACGTTAAAGCTATGTATCTTAAAATAGGGATTCGTCCTGAAGATCGTCCGCTTCAGCGAATACTCTACCGGTTTCACGAAGATGAAAACTTAAAGGTCTTTCAGTTTTCAGTTCTACCTTTCGGCCTGAAGTGCTCTCCTTTTGTCGCGATTCGCACCATTCAACAATTGTGTAAGGACGAAGGTCACCAATTTCCTCTGGCCAGTGAGATACTGAGCCGAGACATTTATATGGATGATATAGCAAGCTCTACCTTCAGTGTAGAGCGAGCAATAGAGTCATCTCACCAACTGATTAAAATATTTTCACTTGGTGATTTTGAGTTGACCAAATGGTCAAGTAATAGCGCTGAAGTCCTTCAGGCTATTCCCGAGTCATTGCGACTCTCGCACAGTGTCGATCTAAGTAAGGATCCGACCCTGAAAATTCTTGGGCTACGCTGGTTTCCCGACCATGACTATTTCGCATTCCAGGTCAACCCCGACGTTCGTCCTTGCACCAAAAGGAATATCTTGTCGTCTATCGCTCGTCTTTTTGATGTATTGGGATTAGTCGCGCCCATGATTTTGTACGCTAAGTTACTGATCAAGGATTTGTGGCTTGTTAAAATAGGATGGGATGAGGTCCCACCGAATCGCATTGTTCGCCTTTGGGAACAATTCCAAGCTGAGTTACCTGAAGTTTCTCAGCTTAAATTCGCACGTCATATTGGCGTTATTGAAAATTGCAAGCTTTCTATAGTTGGCTTTGCGGATGCCAGTGAGAGGGCATACGGTGGTGCTGTCTATGCCCACGTAGTCAAGCCAGACGGTGACATCGTCATCTCACTGGTATGTGCAAAGTCCAAAGTGGCTCCTCTTAAGGTTATTTCGCTAGCTCGCTTGGAGCTATGCGCCGCACTCCTTTTATCAATTCTTATCAAACGAGTTTTCGTTCTCTACTCCGCCCGATACGCCATTGAGGCTGTCGTAGCGTTCTCAGATTCAACTGTAACTTTGAGTTGGATTCATTCCTCTCCGCATCGCTGGCACACTTATGTGGCCAATCGCATCGCTAAAATCCAAGAAAACTTATCGTCGGAGCACTTTTTCCATGTCAAGGGATCTGAGAATCCCAGTGACTGTCTTTCTCGTGGCTTAACACCTGCCCAGCTAGTTCATCATCCACTGTGGATGAGTGGACCGCCATGGCTTAAAACACCCCGACACGAATGGCCCGTGAAGCCATTTGTATCTGGTGAGGTGCAAGAGCTGCCAGAGATGAAGCCTGTGGCTCTACCCTCAGTTACGAAAGCAGACTCTTCTGATACAGATACCAGTTTTCTAACAGAAGACATTCTGTACCATCGTGCGAGTAGGTTTTCCTCTTGGATGAAATATCTAAAGACAATTTGTTTCGTCTATAAATTTCTCAAACGTCTCCCAAAGGGACCCGTTACCGCATCTGACTTGGAGTTCGCTGAATTAGTAGTGTGGCGCTCTGTTCAGCGGATTCATTTCGAATCAGATCTCGATCGCATAAACCGCAAACAATTATGTTCAAAGCCAGTACAGAAACTTAGTCCGTTTCTGCATAATGGACTTATTCGCGTTGGTGGACGCTTAGCCAACTCTGAGTTAGACTTTGATTCGCGTCACCAAATTTTACTTCCTCGACAGGACCACGTAGTGGAACTTTTAGTTTCCCACTATCATGTCAAGAACTTCCATACAGGTCCGAACTTGCTTCTGGCTCTTTTGAGACAGAGGTATTGGATTCTGTCCGCACGACGTCTTGTTCGGCATATAACTTTTAGCTGCAATATTTGCTTTCGCGCTAAGCCACGACCGGTTTTTCCAATCATGGCTGACCTGCCGCAGTCACGTGTTGAAGTCGCTCCTAAAGCATTTTCACACACTGGGTGTGATTATGCTGGACCGCTCATGATAACTTCTGTGCGCGGCAGAGGCCAAAGGAGTCGTAAGGCTTATATCTGTCTTTTTACGTGCTTGACAACGCGTGCTTTGCATCTGGAAGTAGCCTCAGATCTCAGCACCGCGAGCTTCTTGTCAGCACTAAAACGCTTTATTTCTCGCCGTGGTCCCATCGAGTGTCTGTATACTGACAACGGCACCAATTTCATTGGTGCTCGTTCTTATCTTCGCGATCTCTACCAATTTTTGTCACAAGAATATCGCCCCTATTGGGAATTGGAACTGGCGGAGCATAAAATAACTCTTAAAACCATCCCATGCAGAGCTCCACACTTCGGTGGATGCTGGGAAAGTGAGGTAAAGAGTGTCAAAACGCATCTTCTGAAAGTCGTCGGTCAACAAATACTCACTTTTGATGAGCTTAACACTATGTTAGCTCAAGTCGAAGCTTTGTTAAATTCTCGACCACTCTATGCACTTAGCTCAGATCCGTCAGAACCTACCGCTCTAACACCTGCACATTTCCTTAATACGAAACCGCTTGTGTTTCTACCCGCTCGCGAAGTTACTGAAACGCGTTTACACCTTATTTCACGATACGAGTTAACTGATCAACTCGTCCAATCTTTTTGGAAGCGGTGGCGAAATGAATATCTGCACACCCTCCAAACAAGGCAAAAATGGAACACTCCGTCTAACCCTGTACGGGTTGGTATGGTTGTTGTTTCAATGCAAGATAATGTCATGCCCTTGCACTGGCCGTTAGGTTTAATTACCGAAATCTTTCCGGACAAAAAAGGGATATGTAGAGTCGCATCAGTTAAGGTACAAGGTGGAATGCTTCAGAGCAGACCGATTGTTAAGTTGTGCCCTCTCCCTACTCAGTAAGCATTAATTAGCTTATAGTATTTTAGGTTAGGGTTAGGACAATTTTATAATATAACTAAATTTTCTTTTATCATGTAACTTAATTTAGGTTAGGTTTCCTCGCTAGAGGTAGAGTTTTCGCGACGATATGCAATTATAATATATTTTTCGCGTTCTTTGTGTTTTGAAAGTAGGATCTTTCAACCCGGGGAAAATGGTTACGCCAACATGGTGTTTGCGTGTAATATCTACTTAATAAATAACTATAATGCTTGACGTTGGACATTTGAACTGACTAGGTACACAAAAGGTATGGCTAGCCTAGTTGAAAGTGTCCGGCAATCGCTCCATGGGCTTTGTTGCTTCCGCGGCGAAAGAAGCTCAACCAGTATGAAGTTCTGCTGGCCGCATCGCATCTCGTAACTATGTTCATGTGTAAAAAAAGTCAATATGGCGACACAGTAAAAAATATTCGCTTCCTCGTGTGTGCTGTCCGTTGACTATCCCTTCGAAAAAGATCTATCTCTGATCGTCGGTGTGCCGCGTCATCGCATCTCAAGCTAAGTTTGCTGAGATCCTCCACATCTTCGCTATAAATAAAACCCAAGGGTCCGTTGGCCCATGCAATTTGAATAACATTTTTGAACTATTAACTTCGGTGTGTGAAGTGGGCTTTGAGACTTTGAGTGCAGTTGAAGCAGTCCCTCTGGAGCTGATCGCAGACGTGGCCAGCAAGGTAAGCCTTCCTAAGAGTACCTAAAGGTTTTCTAACTGTTCATCGTCAGGCTGTTGCAATTTCTAGATTACATTTCAGAATCAGCGCCCCTCAATTTGAGGTTACCGCCGCGTATCGTTTTATTTAAAATTAGTAAATTCATATTCTTAGAATCGAACGTTGAACTATACGCACCAACTATATATAGTTTTGGTCTTTTTTTTGTCTTTTTTGAGTATTGTATACGATAATGTAGGATAAGCTAAAGAAGTTAATTTATATTTTACGTCTTCTAAAATCATTTATCATTTATGAACCCAGGTTCCTACAACCGAGTTCAGTAAAGATGTTAATTCATCATTACTTATTTGTGTAAATCACAAATAAGTAAGTCACAAATAAGTTAAATACTGAGAAAATAAATTAATTTAATTGCTTTATTCTTACTTAAAATGGTAATTGATAAGGGGCGGCAAGATTCTCCCCACGCGCCCACTATATAACGTTCGGAAAAAAGACGCGCGCACTCCAGGGTTAATAAAGGTAAGCCACTAGCGCAAGAAATGTTGATAGAGAATATTTTATGATAGTACAGCAAATGGATTTTAAAATGTAGCGGTAGATTTAAAATGTATTACACTACTTGCATAAGTTTATGTTTGTAGATAGTAACATTTACTGGATTGAAAGAAAATAATTTTCATTTTCACATAACAACTACCTAATCAATCTATACAAAACCAGGTTATGCGAAGCTCTCATTATACGGGTAATCTATACACAGTGAGGGCAGTTTACTGGTAAGGTATAGCTTGGTACCTTTGTAATTATATTTCAACTTTATTCAATGCCATACAAAAACCGAGCGTAAAAACGAACAAGAAAGAGGGTAGATCGATTTATCTGCTCATAAACTCCAAGTCGTCCGTGATCATGGTGCTTGCAACAGCACCGAAATATCGGAAACTCAAAACAAATAGTAAACATGTTAAATATTCTATTTTCAGTAATAATGATAATGTTAGTGAGTATGTCAGTTTAAAAACTAATATTGCCAAACAAAAGCCATTGCCATTTTTTTTTGTTTGTTTTTATTAGCTGTAAGTCTTCCAAGTACTAAATAAATAAAAGTATCTAGTGTAGGTATATTTTTTGTGGTACCAAAATACATTAACTTATTTTATAAAATTTCATACAAAAGCAAGTTGAAACTTCAAAATTTACATGTGTTCTTGGCACATTCATTTCAATAGTTCTATTCACGCCAACATAGGTACCGTGTGTAAAACTCTTGAATTCAAATGTTACTGTTTTCAGAATAAGTTCACGTAGAATTTTAAAATTCATACAGACAGACGAATGCAGGAGTATATAAAGTAGGTATTGGTCTAGGTACATAAGTACTACGCGCACGGAGTTTTAAAACATCGTTTTCCCGTAAAGGTAGTTAAGGAATCTCTGTATAAAGAAATATGGATCCGAAACGTTTTAACAGAAATGCAAGAATTTCTTTAGTTTCTAAAACAACATGTTAATTTTGGATACCTTGGGTTAATCGAAAAGTTGATATACCTTAGATCATTGAAATCAGAACTTAATTGTAAAGTTATCGTGTTTAATAAGTTAGTCATAGTTTTAAAAGTGTTACTGTCATTTGTCACCACTGCTAGCATTTGGTGATGAAATAAATTACACAAAGTAGTGTGGGTTGGGTTCAAACTCACATCTTTCTGGTCGTAAGTTGGAGCCGCCACCTCTGGGCCATCGCTGCTGTCTTGTGGAGCATAGGGATGTTTCCTGACTAAAAAAATATATGATTGTGTTTAGTCCGTCTGTTAGATTATGGAATAATAACGGATACGTGCTTTTTGTTTTATCAAATTGATAAAAATTGACGAAAATAAAGATCATGAGTGGGGGGGGGCCTGTGACGTCACTTCGTGGTAAAAAATGTGCCACGCTGTGACGTCCACGACTTTTCAAACCACTGCACACTGTATCGTCTTCATTTTTGAAGACTTCTTCTTCATTTTTTTTTTCTGTAAAAAAAAAATATGTGTCCAATATTTTTTGGAAATCTATCTGACGAACTAATTAGTTTTTTTTTGTCAACTGCTCTATTGCTGGCACGAGAATAGTAGAAAGATAAAATAAGTTATCAATATTTTATATGACAAAAACAAAATAAAACCATTCATCCAAAACCAATAGATCAGCAATACAATTACCATAATCAAACATTTAATGTAAATTCCGCAGTAGATACTGTGCAATGAATTAACTGTCAATTAATAGTCGTAATTGGTGTAATCATTAATTGGTCATCAATTGGTTGCAGGTAGCTACAATAGGGATGTTTACTAACGAAATAAAATATGATTCTAATTAGTCCGTCTGTTAGATTATCGAAAAATATTGGATACGTATTTTTTGTTTTGTTAAATCAAATCAATAAAATTGACGAAGATAAAACGCGTCAAAGATTTGAGTGAGGGGTTGTGACGTCACTCACCGGTAAAAAATGTCATACTAATGTCTTAGAATATGACGTCACACGAGTTTTCAAAGCACTGTATCGTCTTCATTGTTTGTTTACCTAAAAAAAGAAAAAAAACGTGTCCAATATTTTTTAGAAATCTATCTGACGGACTAATTAGATTTTTTTAGTTAACTACCCTATTGTATGCGGTATTGATGGAGTGACACATTGATTTTGTCATTGAATTGTCTAGAGTAAAAATATCATTCGCTTAAAGTCCATTATGAGTGTATAAGTACTGTCTATCATTGCTGAATCATGTTTGGGTCGGCGTGGCACTGTTCGAACACCCGAGTGACTATTTTCCAAATTAAGATTATGTCTACATTTAATTATTATGTTTGGCTGTGTTGAATTAAACCACCCGAAGACCTATTACATGCAAGACAACACAGCATGACCCCTTAACATCCAGTGGGTGTAAAAGCACCCTTGGCGAAGACTGTTCTGCTTGTTATTAAAATCAAGTTTTTGTTCGAAGATAGACCAAACCTGGGATCTTCCTATTTACGAAGATATTGGCGGTCAAAGTTTAAATGTTTCTTTTTTTAAATACGTGTATTTTGTGTTATAACTTTACTCTAAATGCCTCCGTTCTATTCAATGCAACCACCACTATCTTTGTACAATGAGTGCGTTAGATTGAGTTTTTTCCGTAAAACGCGATTAATCATCCCAAAGAGAAAAATAAATTCCCAGCAATAATTTTTGCGTAGGGTAGTTTGATGTACATAATGCATGTTTGACGGCTTCGTGAAGGTTTCGGTAATACCTCATAATAATATTGGTCCTCTACAAAAACGAAGTAATTATTTTTCATACTTTTTTGACATGTCATCGTATGTTTTTAACAAATCCAGACTCCGTGACTGCTGATGGAAAAACTCAATAACACTATGCTCGATCTGGGAATCGAAGTCAAGAGCTTATGCTTAGCATTCCATACTTGCAACCACTTGACAAAAAAACAAAGATAGTCGCGAAAAACATTACCCTTTCCTTGCAGTCGGGTAATTAAATAAGTAAGCCAACGAGGTTCCCCGTCGGGGCTGCGGGTTGTTCGAAAGATATACCGTGGTCTCGACACAAAGCGTTAAGAAGGAACATGGGTGGTTTTTTAGTCAGTAGAAGTCTGACACTCCCTACCAGTGGATCAGTGGCTATCACAGTGTCCATCGATGAACTGTTAAATGGTAATGGTTTGGTACAAAATGGAACCATTTGACAGTTAATCGATGGACACTATGATAGCCACTGACATTTAAAAAGATTCGCAATATCCCTGCAGAGCGGAAAGAGTCATCTGATGATACCTTCCAATAAAAAAGAGGCAACGAGGTTCTCTATTTAGAATTGAATATCAACGGGTCTCACCAACGACTTAAAAATAGCACATCGGTTGTTGCCAATATTATGTTATGCTTGAGACTCTGGGTGTATTGAGTACGTAAGTGTTATTGAGTATTTCTATCAAGAATTACTGAAGCAGCCACGGGGTCTGGATATGGGCCCGGTTGATAGCAATAGACTCGCCTTCAATTACATGCGTCGTAAACATAACTGGCACACGTCTGCCTATTCCTTTCGGGGCCTAACCTTTTCCCAAGTATGTTGGGGTCGGCTCCTAGTCTAACCAGATGCAACTGAATACCAGTATTTTACATGGAGCGACTGCCTATCTGACCTCCACAACCAAGTTAATACTCTTTGGTAAGACTGGATGTCAGAATTTCAAGTCACTGACTACCGGTAACAACTGCCAAAGATCTATGTATCAACACTACCAACAACGCAGATTAACAGCTTAACGTGCTTTCCGAGGCACGGAGGAAACTCGGTATGTCGGGGGGTCACCCATCCACAGACCGACCTAGGCAAGCACAGCTTTACCTAAAGATCGACCCGAGTGGCAGTTCTTATTAAGCCACGAGCACTAGCACAGTTTTTTTTGTAAATCACTCAGTGAAATAATTAAGAGTCCTTATTTCGAGAGCTGCAATGCAGATGTCAGTGAGTGAACGATTCCGCATCGCAATGGCTTTTGGAGCTTTAAAGAGTGAATTACATATTGTTATTCCGTCACATATATTTAATTTGTCACATGCATTTATCTTACCTTTGGTTTTTTTGGAGGATTTATGTTAATTGAAGAAGTATTGGTGGTATATGATGTTGCAAAGTAGCACTAATAAAGTAAGTAGTTGTAAAGTAGTCCCGTCGGGGCTTCGGGTTGTTCGAAAGAGATACCGCGGCCTCGGGCTAAGAAGGAACATGGCTGGTTTTTAGTCAGTAGAAGTCTGACAATCCTTTCCGCTCTGCCCAAGAGCGGGAGGGGTTATTTGATGATTTTCCACCCGCCAAAAAAAAAAGTAGTAATAGAACTATTGGTGGCATTTTAGTAGTTATTCATTCATCGGAAAAAAAGAAAGTGAGTGTTGTTGGGTTTTTCCATCAAGAATTTCTTAGCCACGAATTTTGAAGTGTCAGACTTCTACTGACTAAAAACCATTCATGTTCCTTCTTACCCCTTTATGTCGAGGCCGCGGTATCTCTTGCGAACAACCCGCAGCCCCGACGGGGTGGGTGTAAACCTTACGCTTAACCTTTCGGGGATTACATGCAGGGACTGAAAGCGGTACCGGTTTAAAATAAAGGTTGAGCTATACCGGTACCGGTTTAAAATAAAGGTTGAGCTATACCGGTACCTTTATAAATAAAGGTTGGGCTAAACCGTTATTTAACCCTTACACGATTTCGATACCGAAATGCATGCGAGTCGTTAAAACTTGTGTATTTTGTACATTTTGTTTGCTACTCTTTTACTTATCTCTTTGTTGTGTGTGTGAGTGGTGGGGCAGTGCGTCAAAAAACCCCTATTTATTAAGGTTTAGGTACCGCTACTGATACATTTATAACGGTTACGGTACATCTACCGAACTACACCGGTATCTATTTCCAACCTCTAAATTCTAAAACCTAACTCAGAAAAAAATAACGGTATCGAAATATTTCGGTAACTCTTATGTAACGGTATGACGTCATACCGAAATTTAAAGGTACTGTAATTTTTGGGTAATTCAGTACCTGATTACATGTGATGTGATGTTATTTTATGTTTTTGGTAGGTATAGATTTGCGAGCGCGACTCCAGCTAGGAGTGTTTTTTTTTGTGAACCCGTATTGCCAAACTAGGGGGCATAGGCCGTCTTTATTCCTTCCAGTTCTCTTGCTTGGAGAATTATTGACGATTTTCTAATTTGTCAGTTGTTTTGGCCTTGTAGGTTCTACCTTATATCCGTATCCAGGTCATAGTCTACCCGTTTACCAATCTTATCGGCCATTCAGGCGTGATTGATGAACAGATTTGCATATTTTAATATTAGTAGGATAGCTTGCGCATCTAGCTTGAAAGAGGAAGATCTAAGAAACTCTGAATGAACTGTGCGATGGATGATGTGTCTAGAACAAAGGTGACTGTTGAGATGACGAGTAATAGAGAAGTATGGAAGAAGAAGACATGTTACGCAAACCCTAAATAAATAAGGATAAGTAGCTACAGGAAAATAATGACTTTGTGCAACAAGGATGCAATTGGCTATTAGACAACTGTTAAAAATTCACGAAAAAGTAATAAAAACTAGAACAAAATGGAGAAGCCGCATGCTTTAGAAGTTTTTGGTGGGGGCACTTTCTATCCTTGTCGCGCGAAACGGCTATTTGTACTGCGTAACTATGGCGATGGCGGTATGAAATATGACGTCACATTGTAATAGCGCTATCTTTGTCTAACACGTCATTTAAAATCAGATAAAACTAAGCCTTTTGTTGATCGTATTTATTACTTTTTTCACACATCGTGTTATTTCTGTTAGTTCTTTGAAATAACAACAATCATCGTGAATTTTTAAAATAGCCAATTCACCAAATATGTATTACTTTTGTAGGTTAACAACGTCATTCGTTATTTTACTGCTCAATCAATACACCTATATGAATTCAACCGTTCCCAAGTATTTTTACACAGATGACAACAAAAACGTTTGCTGGAAGCGCCATGCAAACACCACGTCTCGCTAAAAGGTTTAAATATTCCACGAGCAGTAACAGGTTGCCAGTCCATCGAAGTACATCGAAACAATCTGTTTCCAACTGACGCTCACTACTTCCGCAGCTTTGTAAAGTAATTGATACATCTGTGTTTATCTTTTCCTGGATCGGTTGAAGAATCAATATGTTGCAATGTTTTTGGGAGGATTAGTGATGTCTCTTCTGATTCTGATCTTTTTGGCCATTAATGTTCTACGAATATATGGATTTTTAGTTTTAACAATGCAATGTATTCTTAAAACCTTGTCTGTGTGTCTTGTTTTTGTCCCACGAGTGTAAGCAGAAACTATTAAAGCTTTTTGTTTTGTGAAATGCCATCTTGCAGTTCAACCTAGGAGGTTATCATCAACTTAAGCGGGCTATCCTGTGGGTGCCTTGATTGTAGGACCTTCAGCTCCATCAAAAAGGAGAACAACTGGGCAACAACTGGAACCACCGGCTAGGATCTTTAAATACTCCTATTGCTTCGTCTTTATTCGTCTTCTTCGTTTCTACTTTATGGACAACAATTCTAATAGGACTCTTCTAGGGCGTCCCCTCCCAGTGTAAAATATATCCATACTATATAATATCGACGCTTGAAAGGCAAAAATTACCAAAATTACTTTGTGATGAATGTTTATCAATACTAATATACTAAAGAGGTAATTTTTTTTTTTGTAAATAGAGAGTAATCTCGGGAACTAATGATCCAATTCTAAAATGATTTTTGCTGACAGAAAAATACATTTTTTGTAGGTGCTAAAGGTTAAAAAAAATATTTATGTTAGCCGAACTATCACAATTTCTGCAAACGAAATCGCGGGCGAAATGCTAGTATTCTACAAAATACGAGTACATTAAAACAAAATTAAAATCCAATAAATCGTCCGCGACACGTTTAATTTAAAATGAAATACAGTAAATAGTCCGCGCGTTGAACCAAGAACGTATAGTCAGAACTAGCAGCCCGAAGCAATTCGATAATTACTCCACGACTAGTTTAATTAACAGATGATGTTATTAAATCTTATTAAACAAACAATTATTCCCTTTACATTTCGAAATTCTATGTACGAATATAAATTCTATTTGCTAAAACTCTCTTCATGTTATAATGATGGCGCGTTTGTGCCAACAAAGGAGCCATTCAAATAGGTTTGGATTCAATCATAATTCGGATCAGTGTCAGACCTTACAAATAGAAGGCGGGTGGTATTTGAACAGTTCACACACGTTATGAGAAGATGTAGAAGGTACACATAGCGACATATCAACCCATACATTTTCAGTAAAACGAGGCCTCGTTTTGTATAGATTTCCCGCACAAACTGGTTTTGGTTGCTGGGTGTACATGTAATGGCATCTAAGAATAACTATGATCATCATCTTCCTGCCCTTACCTATCCCATTATATTTGAGGTTGGCGCAACACGTTTTCTTTTTCCATTGGAATAACTATGATATAGGTGGAACAACAGTATTTAGTCTCGGTCTGAATTAATTCGACATGCAGCATTTTTAATATTTTCTTTATAATACGCACACGAACGCTTGCACCTAATTAACTATAGACGATGCAAAAGGTGAATCATAGCAGATGGCGTAGGTACTGGGTTTTTGCCTGTTCCCGTGCAAAAATGGCGTGAATTTATCTAGCATGTACCTATATTAACACGTGTTCTTAGAACGAATCACCGTGTTTTTATTATTAATTTTATTTTATTTAGTAGGAGTGTGCGCTAGATAAAATTGATTTTCTGTTATTTCAGAATAGAATCATTTTCAGTGGCATCGTGGAGACAGAACTCTTTTGCTGTTGTATGAATCCATTAACTTTGAAATGAATGAATGCGAGTTACTGAGAATCGAGTTGGGTTGCATGCGATTGAAGATGCCTATGTCCAGCTGTGGACTGCTGTATTCTGATGATGATGATACATCCATTAGTACAGCAACGAACTCTTCCCTCGGAATAACAATGGCTTCCATTGTTTCTCACCAAGAGACTGGGCTGATCTTTCCCTTTCACCTAGCAATATGCTTTATATTTTCCTCCTTTTTTCTCACTTGGTACCTCTCCTACTATCGGAGTAAACCTTCTCTAAAACATTTTCGTGGTCCCCGTCACGCCAACACCTATGAAAGGCTGGATCTTTGCCAGAGGGACCGCGCTGTTTGAAGTACCGACGTGCATTTACTAGATTTATTAGATAAGATTTATATTGAAAAGTGTACGTATCTCCTTCTTTCTTGCATTTCGAGGCATATTGCCAGAGTTCGGTTTGCTTAGACGAATTGGAACCTTGTCAGATATTGTACTCTTCAAATTTATACCAGCCTTGTTTCCAGGTTAACACAAATAGTTGTGATAAATGAAAAAATGAAAGGTTTTCGTTCGTCATAATATTATTATTAATTGTAGACTCTTGGGTTAATAGCACTAACCGCTTGGATCAGATTTCAACCGCGTTTGCAGAGGTTTGCCTGTGAATGGGTGACCAGTCATTACATACGCTATTATAAGCCGTTCGGTCCCGGTTGTCATTTTTACATCTTCGACAGTCGTAACGGGTAGTCACTAGTCAGGGGCCTGAACGTCTGTCAAGAGGTCAGATAGGTCGTCGCTCCGTGTAAAATACTGGTATTCAGCTGCACCCGATATGGCTGGAAGCAGACTGGAGGCAGATGACGATTGTTTCGGGAGGTACCTGCACCGAATCAGGCGGGAGGAAACGCCCGGTTGTCACCATTGTGAGGATCGGCCGGAGGACACGGTGGAGCACACCGTGGAGGTGTGTCCCGCTTGGGCGGAGCCCCGCCGTGTTCTCGTAGCGGCGATCGGCGGTGGCGACCTCTCGCGTCCGGCCCTGGTGCAAGCCATGGTCCGGGGCGAAGAGGAATGGGACGCCGTCGCCTCCTTCTGCGAAGCAGTGATGCTAGCGAAGGAGGTGGCGGAACGTGAGAGGGAGAGAACCTCTCGTCCCAGCCACCGCGGGAGGCGCTCGGGGCGTCGGGGGCCACGTGATGGCTTCCGGCCACCGTAGACGCGGGCCTGTGGACGGTGAGTGATGGGTAAGCTCGCCGTCCGTCCGTCTTATGACGACAACAGGCCGTGTCGACGGCGCGTTCGTGTTTCACGCGCGCCTCAAAGAGATGTCAGCAACATGGAAGGGGCAAGGGCCGACGCCTGTCGAGGCTGCGGGTTGTCCGCAAGGGATACCGAGGCCTCGACATGAAGGGCGAAGAAGGAACATGGGTGGTTTTTAGTCAGTAGAAGTCTGACACTCCCTTTCGCTCTGCCCAAGAGCGGGAGGGGTTATTTGATGATTTTCCACCCCCCAAAAAAAAAAGGCAGATGACGATAAATACAAAAATATTTTATCAATTTCAACATAGTAGATGCTTTCACAATCAAAGAGCAGATAACATTATTCTTAATATTCACACCACTGCAATGACGTACATTTCGGCGGCAAATAAAAACCTTTTTGATTCTGCGCTGTCCAGGTTAAAACCCATAAAAGATTTAAGTCAAAAGGATTGACGCGATGCGGCCTAGGCTCGTGTGATGGATTCATAAAAAAAATCTCTATCGGAATGTCACCTCTATGGAACATGTCGTTGTTGTTTAAAAGTCTCTGCCAATGAATAGAGACAGTTTGACAGTTGACACAATTTCGCAGTGATACGGACTTTAAATCACGGATCTGATTTAAAAAAAATCCGAACGTATTAAACGTTCGAATTTTTTCCGGTTCTTTTTTTGAATTCTCAGATAAACATGAAAACTCCATTCAGGTAAGTATTGTTGTTGTATTCGTAACTTCTACACAGAAAAAATATTAACGCACGTAATCGCTTCCTTTACTGTGAAGTTATGTGGTTAGGGGAAGCTCAGATCTCACTTTATATGGTATGTTATGACTATTGTTGGTTTTTCTTCCCTTGATTTTTCCATTACCTACTTTTGTATCTTTGTTTTCTTAATTCTAGGTATTTGTTTCAGGATGAACGATCGAGAATGTTATGTTCGCCATTCAATTTCCCTTCCCAAATGTCATTTCTTTGAATTTTCTCACGAGTTAGTTATTTTTTTTGGATATTTATGTAATATCATTTTTTGAATCAGGATTCATGAAGCTACCGCTACCTTCAGAATTTGTTTTACTCGTGTGATCTTTTCCTAAAATAAAGGCTTGAATGCACAAGAAGAGTAGCCGCGGTGGTACATAAGTAAATACAAACAAGAATATTAATTTAGGGCGGAATCAGGGGGAGGTTAATTAAAACACTTTCCCGCAACTCCAAAGGGATTGTCTTCTAAGTATTTCGGGAACACAAAGCTTTAATAGATTCGATTATAAATTTAAATGTCATGGCTTAGAAGAAAAAGTCGTGAATGGGAAGGAAACAGGCTTGGAATTATAATTATTCTTTTAATAAGCTGCCCTGTTTATTGCTGACTGAAGCCTCTTTTCCATTCCTTTTCATTCGTCTACGTAGTTTTTATATAATCTTTACGTAAAAGTAAAGAAGTAATATTAGAATGGAGAATATAAAGTTGGAATTGCGCCCAATCTAGGTTGTTGTTTGTTTTATTGAGACCTAGTTCTCATATTCACAAATAAAGACGTCAATTAGTTTCCACCCGGGGAGTTCTAAGTGGCTAGGATAATAAATTGCCTCTGGTTCTTTTGTCTTTGCAGCTTGTTAGCAGTCGTTTTGCTTCTATTACTCTGGCCCACTAAATGCTTGATTTAAAAACGGCCCGGGACACTTCCGTAATTATCTACAAACTAATTTGCAAACCAACGAAACTACCGCCCGCTTAAAGAGCACAATGTGAACATGGAAAAACTTTAATTATCTTACCGCTTTGCAAGCATGCGAGTAACGCTCTCAAAAATAATTTGTTCGCGGATAATGTAAACAAGAAGCAGTAGAGATACACCACGCCGCACTTTATGCATTCATACGCGAATGTAACAGAAAAATCTCGGTTTAATATACATAATGTAGTCATATTTACATAAATACGTAGGAGTCCCGTCTTATCGCGGGGCATCGGACTCTCAAAACGCGCGCGACACGCGGCTTCGCTATGAAATCTGCATAAATTTGCAGTTTTCTTGTTGTTACACACGATTTATGATGTGGAAAATTGTTTATTTATTGCTATTTTTCTTAATAGCGTGTATATTTCAACGTTATAAAAATTTACTTCTTTGTCTGCGGCTTTATTTCAGTCATCTGTGGACACCGGATGATGAGTCTGCTTGCTTGTATTTTAAACGGGAAAATCTTATATATAAAAATGAAACCCGTTTTTCGTTGTCACGACTTGGCATGAAAACGGCTTGACCGATTTGGCTGATTTTTTTTTTTAAATGTTCGTTGAAGTTCAAGGATGGTTTTTACGGCGAGAAAAATTCGAATAATGGCCCTAAAAACAGCCCTTTTCTTTTTCCCATACAAACGTTTTCTAACTAAAACGTCAAATTAATTTGAGCTTTAATACCGTACTATAAAGTTCAAGTGTTAGTGGAGAGGTTCCGGGAAGGCAAAACAATTGAGTGACGTTCAGTTGTTCAGTCAACGAATGACAACTTCAAACAGACCATACGACATTATCACAATAATCACAAATAATTACTGTTTCTTTCCCAATAGAAAAATGATTTTTCAAATGGTGTTTGCGTATAATATAAAAATTAATTGCTGTTAGTTAGTCGCGCTAAAACTAGAGAACGGCTAGACCGATTTGTCTAATTTTGGTTTTGAAACATTTGTGGCAGTCCAGAGAAGGTGAGAAATTAGTAGTATGTAGGTAGGTAGGTAATAGGTAGGTGGTAGGTAGTTGGTACGTAGGCAGGTAAATGGGCATTGCAACGCACGCGGGGTACAGCTATCTATATAAATAAAAATGAATTGTTGTTCGTTAGTCTGATTAAAACTCGAGAACGGCTGGACCGATTTGGCTAATTATAGTGTTGAATTATTCGTGGAAGTCCAGGGAAGGTTTAAAAGGTGAGAAAGTGGTAGGTAGGTAGGCAGGGTAGTAGGTAGAGTAGTAGGTAGGGTAGTAGGTAGGTAGGGTAGAAGGTAGGTAGGGTAGTAGGTAGGTAGGGTAGTAGGTAGGTAGGGTAGAAGGTAGGTAGGGTAGTAGGTAGGTAGGGTTGTAGGTAGGTAGGTAGGGTAGTAGGTAGGTAGGGTAGGAGGTAGTAGGTAGGTAGGTAGTTGGTACACAGGCAGGTAGTAGGTAGGAAAAAGGGCATTGCAACGCATGCCGGGAACAGCTAGTATTATATAAAAATTAATAGCTGTTCGTTAGTCTCGCTAAAACTCGAGAGCGGCTGGACCGATTTGGCTAATTATAGTGTTGAATTATTCGTGGAAGTCCAGGGAAGGTTTAAAAGGTGAGAAAGTGGTAGGTAGGTAGGCAGGGTAGGGGGTAGAGTAGTAGGTAGAGTAGTAGGTAGGGTAGTAAGTAGGATAGTAGAGTAGGTAGGGTAGTCGGTAGAGTAGTAAGTAGGTAGGGTAGTAGGTAGGTCGGGTAGTAGGTAGGTAGGGTAGTAGGTAGGTAGGGTAGTAGGTAGGTAGGTAGGGTAGTAGGTAGGTAGGGTAGTAGGTAGGTAGGGTAGTAGGTAGGTAGGGTAGTAGGTAGGTAGGGTAGTAGGTAGGTAGGGTAGGAGGTAGGTAGGGAAGGAGGTAGTAGGTAGGTAGGTAGTTGGTACACAGGCAGGTAGTAGGTAGGAAAAAGGGCATTGCAACGCATGCCGGGAACAGCTAGTAAGAAATATGAATAGTGTATGTTATCGAAACGATTTTGAGAAATGAAGTGATATTGAATACGGTGACGCGTTTGTTCTCCGCTCTACATGGTAATATTTTTCTGTCTAGTTTCCAAGTTACCTTTAAAGTGAGCTAGCTTTTCAGTTTATCTTTTACTTCAACTTGTAGAGAGACGGAAAATTATTTTTGTGACCCAGTATAACTTTGGCTCGCATAATATCTACTTTACGTAGCTTCCGCAATAATCCAGAGATCCTCATTTAAGTGACAAATAATTGAATTATACAGGTCTGCACAAAGGTTCTGCGACGAAAGTAACATTCATTTGTTCATAACGTGACATTACACGTACATTTTCTTTAACCCTCATAATGTTACCAGCCTTTGTGTAATAAAAGAATAATAAGGAACAGAGATGGGAGGTATGGTGGTATAATGTCAGCGCTTTGGCGTTTAATCTGCGCACTTAGGGGCATGATTGTGGGTACGGCACTTTACTTCTACACGTCAGGTAGTCGGATAGACCTGTAGGGATGGTTATGTGAACAAATGGTCACAATTCTGAGCCTGGATAGAATCATAGTGGTCGGTAGTGGCCGCCGTAATTTTATTACGAAAGGGTATGTGTGAGCAATGAATTTAGTACATTATATCCTCAGCTCGTGCAACATGTTATTGTATTGTATTGTATGTTGTCGCGATCTGTCGCTGAAGAGTATTTAATTAATTTAATGGGACTAAAATATCATAACATCACGCCTGTAATCCCCGAAGGAAGAGGCAGAAGTGTACCTAATAGCACACCCACATTTCGCTAGTTATGTTTGAGTGCCATAAAGGAGGGGCCTATTGGCATCAACCAGGCACATACCCGGACTCAGTTGCTGCTACTGAGAAAATCCTCATGGAAAAACCTAATAACACTTTGCCCGAGTGGGAAAACGAACCCGGGACCTCATGCTTACCAGTCGCGCTTTAGACCACTAGACCAACAAGGCAGTCATTGAATATTAAATCGCAAAATTTTCCAAAAGATCAGACACTTGTTTTCATCAATACAAATATATGTTATTCAAACAATATTGAATTCTAAGCTTCATTAAAATGTAAAGTTTGTAGGTCAGGGCTCTCGAATCTAACAAAACCATAATAGCACAACAATAGAAGACTATTATTGTCCGTATTTTCGCGTAAAATCGACGTTGGCGTACACAATAGGTAATAATGTTGACGTAACAGAAACATTAAGAGTCAGGCTTATCTGAACAATGGAGTTTACGATTTAATTGTCTTATGTAGACGCAGATAGCAATGTCATTATGAGAGACGATCAGAGGTGAATACTAAATTGGGCGTTTTACATTGAATATCAATCAATGATTAGTCTATTTTAACTTTCATCGGTACATTAAACTAACATGAATAACATCACGCCTGTAATCTCCGAAAGCTAAAGCAGAGCTGTGTCTAATAGTATTACATCCACATTTCGCCTGTTATGTTCAAGTCCTATGTAAAAGAAGGCGAGCCTATTGCCATCAACTGGGCACAAATCCAGACTCCGTGGCTGCTACAATGAAAAACCCAATAACACTTTGCGTGACCTTGGAATCGCACCAAGCTTGCGACTAAGCCAAACTACCTAACTTGTCTATCTTGGACGTATGTATTTTTGTTAAGTTTCAAGAACATTTTTCCATTTGAAGGCACGTTTTGACAGTTTGTCGAAACGTCAGCAAAACCAAAGCCTTCCATTTTCTCGATTAAATGTTCTTAGAGTCATCAATGTACTCGTAGTCATCAATGTATTGGTATAGATAGGGTTATCGAACGGACGCACTAAGAGATAACTGGATATCGATGCTTTATGTATCGAGTTTCTAACTTCGTCCATTTTGTTTCATCGCTACTCGAATGTGGAAACGTTTGGCTGAAGTAGTAAACAGGTATTGTTGTAGCAATCTCATGAAATACTATTTTATTTAGACCTCTATTGACTATTACTGTCGTCGACTTTTGAAACTTGAAGTACCTACGTACACTTACACTGGTATCGATAGTCGTGGACTACACTTGAGTCGGACTTGATACGCACAATATTGAAAGCTATAGTTTATAATAAGACATAGGCGCCCAATTTTGAATATAGAATAATAATAATATAGACATCTTTAACATTGATTTCAGTGACATGACATCTTTAGCATTGATTGAAGCAGAATGCAACTATATAGGGTGTAAAAGTACCCTTACCGCAAACGAAGGGCATTTGTTCTCCCCACCACTGCGATAATTTTTTTTTTCTAGACCATACCTGGGAACCTCCTAGTTACGGAGATATTGGGGGTCAAAGTTCAAAATTTTTCACAGCTGTTTTTGTAAATACTAGTATTTCAGGTTTTAACTTTACTTATTACCTCCATGACCCGTTTACTATCCAAACCATCCACTAGCACAATGTTTTAAGAGTGCTACTTTAAGTTTTACCGTAAAATGTGATTTTTGACCCCAAAAAAAAAAGTCATTTCCCAGCAAAAATTTTTGCGTAGGGGTACTTGGTTTGATGTACAGAATGCTTGGTTGACGGATGCGTGAAGGGTTCGTTTACACCCTGTAGGTTTGACAAGAATGGCTAGTGTAGGCGGGAATGTACGTATTGAAGGAAGTACCTTTTTCGAAGATCCTGTCTCTCTGTTGTCGTGAGTTGTCATGACAACAGAGAGACAGGATCTTCGACAGTCGACCCAAGTTCAAAATGGACTTGAGTCGGCACTATAAATATGGGTGTTATAGGTACTTACGACTACGTACTCAATTCTAAGCGAGACTTTTACGTTTATCCAATTACAGGTGAGTATTATACGAGTATGTTCTTCAATGAGTATTTTTCTTTCAGTTCTTCGCTACGTTTATTCGTATAGAAATAAAAGTTTTCGATGACTTAATTTAACTTAAATAATAGGGTTGGTTATAAAAAGACTTTTTGATAGTTTACAGAGTTTTTAGGTAATTAGTTACTTGCTGAAGCTATTTCAGAATATTTACTAAAGATTGGTTTTCAAATAAATGGTAGTTTATTTAACTTGAGCTGTGATTTTAGTTCTAATAATTTTGGTCTTTTTTTTTGTTTTAAGAAGATAGAGATAAATCTTCGAACTTAAAATTACTTTTTCAATTTATTTTTAGAGAAAGAAAATCAATGACTTATTTAATTGAAACAGAGAGGACAGTTAATAGTAGATAGGAAATGTTTAGCTGATTTGCTCAGTTGAGTACAGTTACATAAATTGAGGAGGTCACGTGGAGAGGCGAGACACGTGTCGAACTCGAGCGGCGTCCGTTTCATATTGCATTTGATTTACTTACAGTAATAGCTCCTTCTACGAGTACATAATTTTACGGAGATGGCACACTGCATCTAAGCTTGGTATTCAACCGTGTTATTAAATAAAACTGCTGACAGACATCGACAAGTCCAAACTCTAAAAAAAAGGTGTTTTGAATATTTACCATCAAGGGGGTTGATTTACGGATGAAAGATGCACTCGTAGATGGCAGCGCTGATGACAGCTTGTATCAGAGAAGTAATTGGAACAATGGGCTTCGAGAAAACGATAGTACGGCAGTTCCTTTTTTTGTAAGACTTGACGGAAGCACTGCCGGCCCCCCAGATGTCATACTAAACGAATGAAGATAAAATAAAGTTATGAGTAACACTTTAAAGTCACAAAACCGCAGAGAATTCTCCCCTTTTCAATCAGCATAAGAACTTCATGAAACAATTTGCATTATTTATTCCCCAATGGAAGTCGATGCCAATAAATTATCATAATTGTTTTTATAAGTAGCTAGAAGGAATCCTATATTTCGTTTATTATTTATTATTTACAACCAGTTTCAATGGGCTGAAGCGGAGAGTGTAAATCAGAAGGACGGAGGTACAACGTAGATTTATTACTTTTCTTTAGAGTCCCGCGGGAGGAATACAGGAAACCTTTCTATTACGTACTTTCTGATTGTGTATTTGTTTTCTCATTTGTTACAATTAGAAAAGCTGGCAAGAAACGGGATAGAGTTGTTGTGAAGTTTAGTTTAGTGGAACTTAGTTTGATTTTGGTGTGTCGTAGAGTTAAATGCTGATTTGAATTTATAGTTGTTTTGTATTCATTTAAAAAATAGTAAACGCATTGGTCTTAGCTACCAGTGAGCGAAACGTGAAGCGTGATTGATTTAGAAGCTATAAGCAGCTACCAGTGACCATTTATTATCCAGGACTAACTTGATATTCAGCAGCATCCGGTTTAACTGGAAGTCGACCCCAAAATAGTTAAGAAAAGGCTAGGCTGATAATGATAACGTAGTTCATAGACTGGAAGTTAAGACTTCAATTCTTGCTCAAAAGAAAATAAATGTTTTGAAAAAAAACCTATTTGTTCAAGCGAACGTGTGATTCAAGTCTTTACCTAAGCACGCATTTGATCAAAATCAAATACATAAAGCTTCTCTTTCAGCGTTCACGAACAAAGAGCACGGAAGCAATAACAGAACAAAAGTATCTAAACACCTTGTTCCACAACGATCGATTACAACCTCTATTTACAAATCCATTTAGTCCAATATTCGCGCGAACAATATTTTCCGTTGTCAATTGTCACCATACCACACCGTATTATTGAATTATGACTATATAAACACGGTTCTATTGGCGAGAGAGACCATAAATTCGTGGGGGGACTTGTTCCCGATAATTTATGTACTGAGAAACTTGGAAATGTCCCTACACAGACTTATTCATGTTCCCCCTAAGTTAATCACTTGACACAGCGGGGAATTCATAAACACGCTTAGCGGAAATTGCCTATATAATATGGAATCAATGGACGGAGTTTCGCGGTTCGTTGTATGATGTGCGCCTGATTTTGGAGAATGTCATGCGCATAGGGCGTCTTCTGAAGTGGGTTGTGTTGGAAGTTTGTTGTTGCGATTGCTTGTTATGCGATGCTCTTTGATTAAAGGAATTTTCCTTCGGTTGAGTTAACACCTCCCTTTGAAACCAGTGTTGTAGACAATTGAGTGAATGACTGAGTTTTGAAACTACATTTTACAGGCGCCAGCACATCAAGCTACTAACCTTGAACTTAATGCTTTGGCGATAAAGTTGAAAATCTATTAAAAAAATAGATTGTAGTAGCTTCATGTGCTGACTTCTATCCATATACACAACGCCAATCGTATATTGCCACAGACAATTCGCAAATAAAAAACCAAACATTGGTAAAATGTGTCGGCAAGAAATGAAAAAGAAAGCAGCAGACTGGCTTCAAAAGATGGACTATCAGGAGACTGAAAGCGTATTCACATTCATAGTATAGTATAATATTATCTAAAATAAATACACACTGCCTTCAATTCTTACTTTTTCTCGTCCTTCTGCGAACCAAACCAGACACTCACTCATTCCCATATGGTACTCATTAACTTACACACTTTCACACACAGCAATACAAATACACATAACCCTTTAGCATTATAATTTTGTATTTTGTTTTTTTATTTTACTTCATTTTAATTTTTAATTTATTGAAGTTTCTATACCTATTAAACGTTTAGTACCAAACCGTGTTACCAAATGGCAATAATCTTCGCTGTCAACTTGACACTCTCAAATGCTGTAAATACTAGACGTAAATAGAAACTAGGGCTGAACGCTGACCCCTAAAATAAAGGTTTAGTCCTAGTTTGGGGGTTAGGATATCATTTGTGACAATTTACTGGTGTGCTCTCTTATTGTTACTGTGCTTGTAACTTGTATTTTTAAGTGTCAAATAAACATTTTTATTTTTTAATTCGATTGAAACACGAATTCCCTCTCTAGAGCCATAAATAAAGCACACAGAAGAAAGCAATAATAAAAACAACAACCAGCGACAATTAAGGCTATTCTCAGATAGTTGTATCAAACCACCATCGAAGCAGAAAATCCACATCAACTCTTTGTGTTCGCGGACCACTTAGATACTGTTAAGTCAAGACGATCCAACATAGCCACAACAAGCTTAATAGCCCTTTCTTCTTACAAAATAAATAAACAGCGTTATGAAAAAGAGTGTTAAAACCTCTGTGTAAAAACGAGCAGCCGGACGCAGTGAAATAAGGCAAAAACGGGCAAAATGTAAAAGCGTGCCTTATTACAAAGATTTTTGCCTAATAGCTTCCTCCTACGTGGCCGCACTGTATTAAAAATGGCCTCTGTACAAAGTAACTATATAGTAATGAGAGCTTAAATAACATCATTAAATTTCAGTGGGCCACCTAGCTTGGTTAATGGGATTAAAAGTCCCGGTATTCCTATGTCCATTTTGTGTCGGTGACTCTTTGTTACCGATTCCGTGATATTAATTATATTTTGAGTTATGAGGAAAGAGGTGGGATTTTCTTACTTTGCATAGAAAATGATCTTCAGAACAAATGGGTGTTGTCTGGTCGGAGGTTAACATTTTATTTTCGGGTGAGTGTCAGACTTGTACTGACTAAACCCACCCATGTTCCTTCTTAGCTCTTTGTGTTCCAGCTCCGCGGTATCTTTTTCGAACATTCCCGTAGCCTCAATGGGATGTTGCCCTACTGAATAAGATAATCGCGCGGATAGTGGCGATAGCACGTCCTAGATTTTTATCAAAAGGACTTTTTTGCGGTGTTACAAATGAAAATAAGCCTTTTTTAATATTTTTCAGTAGACGATTAGTGTACTTAATCCCAATCAAATACAGTAATGATTAAAGCCTTTATCAAGCGAAGATAAAAGCTTGACCATTAAAAAATCCTACAAGGATTTTCCGAGCGTCATTATTTTTAATTAAACAAATCGATTTCGCGTCTGTATTCGGACGGTATCCGTCGGATGGTCGCATCATTAATCACCACATAATATATTGTTAGGCTCCTGAAGAGCCTCATCGGTTTTACGAACGGGGACATCAATTATTTTCCCTTTTTCGGATTGAGTGACTAAGTATGCTTGGTACATCTCTATTTATTAGATTTCAGGTACGACTTTATTAGAGGTATCTTACAAATGGGAAGAAAAAAGTATATCGTATGGCATACACAATATAACTTTGCCAGCACAGTCCCCCACCGCACGTAGGTTTCTTTTCGTTGCCTACCGCATCCAATCTGACACGAAGCACGTCACCCTTTTAAGGTCATCTGTCAATGGGTCGGGCGTCCCACACTACACATATCGATACGCGGTCTTCACCCTTAAACTCATGATTGCATGGTTCTAGTTTCTGCTTCCTATGTTCCATGTAACCTGTTGTGCAAAAAGTATTATTAGGTGACGTACGGCACTAGCTTTTTTATTGATTTATCTGATCCAAGATAAAGGTATTGTTTTGTTTTCATAACATAACACAACGTTTGTAATCTCGGAGGGTTAGGCAAAGATGTACCTAATAGTACACCCATACTTTGCCAGTTACATTATTTTAACATGTCGATCGCGGTCGTAATCTCCGATCAAAATTCACCGTGTATTTAAGTACTAAACCAAAAAAGGATATTTAGAACTGGACATCATATGCCTAGCGTTTGCTCAACTATGTTGGGGTCGGCTTCCAGTCTAACAGAATGCTGCTGAAAACCAGTATTTTACATGGAGCGACTGCCTATCTGAACTCCACAACCCAGTTAATACTAGGTAATACCCTTTGGTAAGACTGGTTGTCAAACTTTCAGGTCACTGACTACCTGTAACGACTGCCAAAGATCTAAATATGGCAGCCAGGACCTACAGCTTAACGTGCTTTCCGAGTCACGGACGAAACTCAGTATGTAACGGGTGGTCACCCATCCACAGACCAACTAAGCAAGCGCGGCTTAACCTAAAGATCGACACGACTTGTAGTTATTATAAAGCCACGAGCTCCTCTAGATATTTGAAACTGTTACTGAGGAAAAACACAATTTTTATTTACAGAGCTTTCCAAAATCGGCATAATTAGTCTTTATCAGTGAGCAAAGGAATCATTAACTCAACTGTTTTTGTTCGCCATTCGACCGTTATAAGCTTATTTAATTACTCAGTTTACATCATTTACCTTTAAAGGTCATTATTATATTTTAAGGGATCGTTTACGAGGTTGAAATGATTATAAAATGAAACGTAATAGTATAATTTATACGTACCTAGGGGTCTTGAGAAAGTGATATTTTATAAGAGATAGCGATGATAAAATAGTGTAAACTGGAAGAGATAGACATAGACTCCAGAAAAGTTTCATGGGTTGGTATGTCAATAATTAAAATAACAATACTATCCTCATCATCCTGCCGCCATGCCTAAATTCACCTACTGCTGGGTATTTTACCTTTTTTTTCTTGTGTCAATCTCTACGGTCCTGTGCCAGCCTCATCTAGTTTTTCCTCCGATGGCCGCTATGTTCTGCCCATCTCACCGCAACTAAACTAAACTTACAACAAACTATATAAGAGCACGGAAAAAGTCAACTAGGTGTTTAGAAATGTCCTTAAAAGGCTGTTCATTTGTTTTACATAACTGAGGACTATTTTTCCTGTATTAGTCTTGTATTATTTCCTGTTATTGTTGTTTTGTTCGTGTTGTGTTTTATTTGACAAACAAACAGTGTAAAAGCATTGGATGAAACATGAATATTAATTACCATATCCGGTATATTTTTAGCATGCACCAGTCATAATTCACAATTTGCTAAAAGGAAAACTGCAGGCAGCGTCCACTAAATTCTGGGAAATAAAACATCCTTTTCAAACGTTTGCTTTACATAGTCTTTGTTGTGTTTATCTTCACAATTTAGTATGAAGCGTGACACACACACGCGACTAATTCGAGGAATTTAAAAATATTTTTGTTACGTACGCTTCACTTTGTATTCGTTACCAGTCCTATGAGTGATCCGCATTAATTGGTTTTGTATAGACTGATAGTTATTTAGCCTAAAAATGAAAATGAACTTGACGCAGATTCGATACAAGCAAAATACTACACGTTAGCATACATACCTGGCATCCGGCAGGCCATATTATTCAGCCTCGGTGCGTGCCTTGTTGTCGACTTTATATTATCTTTACAGCAGCTACCACATAGAGGTTTTTCGCATAGCTCTCACGGCAGAAAAAAACGCAACTATGTATCAAACATAAATATCGTGTTAAAATAAAATACCAACAAAACAAAAAGTCTATCGTCTGCCGCCAGCCTTAACACGTATTCATAAATCAAGTTGAACGAATAGGTAGCCCTGATGTAAGATATCTACTTACAATAGCTTTGTCATAGCCCATTAAGTATAAGTATTATTTAGTAAATGTATTGCTACCAGCCATTTCTTTACAAGATTACGCATTTCTATGAGAATTAAAAGATAAAATGGGATGTCGCTATACTGCCTGTAATCTTCGCTAAGTGAATGATTTATACCCTTGCTTGTATTGTTAACTTTTCTTTCTCTGTTTTTTTTGCCTTTCAATGCAGTTATGTTTTTTTTTAAAGGAAAAGGTTTTGTCTGAGTGTTTACGTTTTGATTAAAATGTAGAGTGGCTTGTGTTTGGTGGTAACCTATTTGTTATGGTTTGAATGACAAAAGACGATGTAGGCCTACTGATATAATCTATACTAATAAAATAAAGAGATAAAATTTGTTGCGTGTGTAAGTTTGTATAATCTCCGAAACTATAGATTCAATTCTAAAAATCCGTTCACTGGCAGAAATCTTTATTTTTCGTGAGTGCTTGTAGGCTATAGATCAAATTTGTATCATGCGAAATCGCGGTCGTAATGCTAGAAACAGTGATTTTCAGGTGTAAGAATCCTTCAACGGTGTTAAATGAAAAATACTTCCAAAATTTGATTTTGCACGACTAAGCTTTTCGATATTACTTATTAAAAAATTACGTTTTTATATAAAACAAAATAATTTGGTAAGAAAATATAAATAAGCTTAAACAGAAAGATGCACATAAAAAGTCTGGACGACAATAAATAAGGCGAGGGTGTGTACCCTTTTTTTTTTTTTTTGGGGGGTGGGAAATCATCAAATAACCCCTCCCGCTCTTGGGCAGAGCGAAAGGGAGTGTCAGACTTCTACTGACTAAAAACCACCCATGTTCCTTCTTCGCCCTTCATGTCGAGGCCTCGGTATCCCTTGCGGACAACCCGCAGCCTCGACAGGCGTCGGCCCTTGCGGGCCCCTTCCATGTTGCTGACATCTCTTTGAGGCGCGCGTGGAACACGAACGCGCTGTCGACACGGCCTGTCGTCGTCATTAGACGGACGGACGGCGAGCTTACCCATCACTCACCGTCCACAGGCCCGCGTCTACGGTGGCCGGAAGCCATCACGTGGCCCCCGACGCCCGGATCGCCTCCCGCGGCGGCTGGGACGAGAGGTTCTTTCCCTCTCACGTTCCGCCAACTCCTTCGCTAGCATCACTGCTTCGCAGAAGGAGGCGACGGCGTCCCATTCCTCCTCGCCCCGGACCATGGCTTGCACCAGGGCCGGACGCGAGAGGTCGCCGCCGCCGATCGCCGCTACGAGAACACGGCGGGGCTCTGCCCAAGCGGGACACACCTCCACGGTGTGCTCCACCGTGTCCTCCGGCCGATCCTCACAATGGTGACAACCGGGCGTTTCCTCCCGCCTGATTCGGTGCAGGTACCTCCCGAAAGAACCGTGTCCGGTGAGTACCTGCGTCAGACGGAAGGTGAGGGCGCCGTGGCGCCTCTCCAGCCACTCCTCAAAGAGGGGACTTACCGCCACTATCGTGGCGTGCCCTGAGGGTGTGTACCCTCACACCAAAGAAACTAGAAGTAACTCGTTACATTTAAGACCTCTTTGTACAAAATAAACTCTTGTTTGTTAATTTGTTCAAAGGCTTACAGCCGTCACCGACTAATCACGGAGGCGCCGTATCGACGTCCTTTGTCTACTGTCAGGATAAGGGCTCATAGACACAGTACGACGGATATCACAACGTTGCGTTTTTCGCCTCGTGAAAACCTATAAACCTAAACTAACGATGCGAACCTGCGCTAATTTGACTAGCCTTTTCCTATGTTGCGGTCAGTTTTCAGACTACCCGGATGCAGCTGATTACCAGCATTTTAAATGGGGCAACTGTCTATCTGATCTTTACTACCCAGATACTGGGTGATAGACCTTTTTAAGACTGACTGTCAGACGTTGAGAAGACTTACCGTAACGTCTGTCAAAGATCTTTAAATGACAGCTAGCAGCTGGAACCGACGATGACTTTCGATATTAAATGGATAGTCACCCATCCATAGAATGACGTCCCGTGCGGCTGTTATTATTTGTCTTTTTACGTACATTTTACCCTGATACCGTGATTTTGTGTCATAGATTTCCAGGACACAGCTTTGCTACACAATCACAGCGCGTCACGAATACACGATGTGACGTAATCGTATCGTGTAGGTAATATGTGTTTTCTCCCTAAGCCGGCGCCTTTCAAGTTCATGGTCAACAAGGTTAATGAAAGTATGCGGTGGACTCGTATGTGCGTCGATGTAATATTGTCTGGACGTTAGAGAACGTAAACTAAGGTAAAATGTGTGTTTGTAGAGGCTTCGGCTGCCGACGTAAGTGCTTTAGACAACTGGGCTTATCCCACTTGTAAATGTATGTTTGTACTTATTGCCTAAGCTCTGTTCTGTCTCCTGCTAAATATGGAGGCCTGGAGGGCCATGAAAATTAGTATTTTTAGTTCATTGCAAGATTCCAAACAGTTTAATTGAAATATCAGGAACTCAAATCAAATAGTAAACATGGTAAATATCCCGTCTCCTGTGTTAATGATAGTTGAAGCTTCCGAGAATAGTCGCGATTCAATGCCTCCTCGATTTTCTGGTAGTCGCCTCTGTAAATTTTTGGGTTTAAGGAGTTACATTGGCTGGGAATATAGGGATGGAGTTGCAAAGTTGACTCGAATGACTCCGTTTTACGAATACTCTTTGTTTTGTCTAAAGTAATATAGGTAGAGTAAACTTAACAATTTGTTATAGAGTACAGTAATTACCAATTGCTGCACAAATCTAATGCACAAATGAGGTTTGCTTTATTTCAAGCGGTGTTTTCTTAGAGACACAAAGCCTCTTGATTTGTCCCAAAGACACATCAGTCTAAAGACTAATTCTGCCATTTTCGCCACCTGAAATGAATCATAATTGTGCCATTAATTATTATGATGGGCACGCATTTTTTATGGGGTTATTTAACTTAAAAAAATGCATGTTTTTACATTAAAGACTTGACATCCATAGTATTAAGTGGAGGATCTTTCAAATCAAATAAAATTATTTGATACAAAGTATTTACACTTTTGGAATTTTTCATATCTCTTTACTCCGGAGATGTGAAATATTCATCCATATACATCAAAAAATATTATTGCATATCTCCTACAAATAAAACTCAGAACTTATTGCATCGTAGAAAATCCAATGACGCTATGACGATGACAAGTGGCGCGTTATATAATATATTATTACTATTTTTTACAACATGTAGGTAATAAAACTGGACGATACTAGTATTGTATTTTCATTTATGTTAGTAATAACGTTTTTATGTTAGCAAACTAGTGTTTATCGCTGTATTATTGTCTCTAAAATGATACATTTGGCCCAATTATTTTAGTACAATACAGACATAATTTGTGTAGTTTGTATTGGGTTTTTCGCTCCGTAGAGATGGAATATTTAGTGTTAGAATTTGCTACTAAAGTCCATTTCACGAAAGAAGTCGCGCAGACGCAGCGCTGTATGTCGCGCGACATAATGTTGTTTCACAACTTTTGGCATCGTAAATAAACCTTATAACGCACTAATCCAATAATAAACTCACAAAATATCTACCACAACAAACGCACCTTGATAACATCGACAAACGACAACATGACCGATCTGTTAAAGAAGAAGGGGACTTTTGGGCCCAGCAGTTAACTAGTTGAAATATGTATTAAAAAAACCGTTATATTTTTCTAAAGGCAATCACAAAATATGGTACCATGTTTCTATCTAGGAAGCGAGAAAACTTTAAATAAGTTATGAAACTAAATAATCGATTAAGTAATGCCTGAATTGCTGGTAATCGATTATGAATAAATCGCTAAAATCTCAGAATATGTATGAAAATCGAGTGACAAGTGTTTTTTTGTGGAATCGATTCATAGCGAATAGAATTCCTTTATTTTTTTTTTCTGGCAATACTTCTGCCTGACATCAGTGACATCAGTCAGACACCAACTGACAGATAGCACTCGTTCGTATTTTTTTCCATGTTCTATTGTTTAACCCCACGACCTCGGCTTTGCATAGGACTTTTGACGGATCTTGATACTTTAAATTATCTGGCTCTCTATTCCGGACAACTGTTTACGCCTATCGATCGGATATTGACGACATGGATCGCTGTGTAAATTGTACGATTGCGACTGGTCGCAGTAACTCTATTGGCAGAAGAGTCTTGGAAGATGAGGCGACTTTATCAGTTATTCGTCAGGGGCGTGCATCTCAGCCTGTAAGTTTTTACCTATTTTTATATAAAACATATTTTGTTTACATTTTAGTTGACAGCTGTCGAAGAGGACGAGAATCAATATTATGGTATTATTGTAATTGTATTGTAGGTAGAAGAACTGTAGGCTGCTGTGCCCATGTAATGTGCATAATATGGTATCTCAGTTGGGCAAGATACCAAAAAAATATCGTACCTCCTGCACAATTCTTAGACGATATTCTGTTAATTATTGAAGACGAATAATACATATTGAATACATATATTGGTGTCTTATTTTACATCCTCTTGTCCCTTTTTGTTTTTAAAAGGTTTGTGCCTACTGCTTCTAAGTGCTAGGATATTGGATGTAGAAACTTGTCTTCGACTGTAGCGATTGTCATGGGCGCGGGAGAGCCAATCGTGTCAGATCTTCGATACGTCACACACGCTTCATGCATAAAATCATAACACAACCGAAGCCATTCAAAAGTATTTCGTAAAAAACATAAAAAACTACAATGTTATAATTAACCTCACTTTTACTAAACTTCATATAACTTGATTCCTGGATAGCTAAATTTCACCAAATTTTTAGTGAGGCCTTGTTATTATACCCTCTTACAAATAAGGCTAGTTTGATTCAGTTAACACCTGGGCCCAGGAATGTATGGAGTCATTCCCTTCTCCTTTAGTTCCACAATTGTCCGCGGGACTTCTTTCGTGAAATGGACTTTAGCTTTTGCTTGAGATTTACCCGCGTAAATAAGTTGACGAATAGTGCGGTAGCGCGATTTATTTTGAAAGAATTAAAAACTATGTGATATCAACATATGTGATATCAACAAAAAAATTTGGATGAAAGTAACGCAGGTATGTATACCTTTCCCAGGTCGTATGGTCTACCTGTTAGCTAAATTTGATAGTTCCGTTCCACAGACCTCATGCGAAAAAGCATCAAAACAGTAGACAGTGACACATTCTCATGAAAAAAGAAATCTTACTAATATTATAAACGTGAAAGTTTGTTTGGATGGATGGATGTTTGTTACACTTTCACGCAAAAACTACTGAACGGATTTGGACTGGTACACAGATAGTTTATAACCTGGAATAACACATAGGATAGTTTTATCCCGATTTTATCTTCCCGTGGGATAATTTCCGAGTTGTAGCGGGCGAAGCCGCTGGCAATAGCTAGTACATACATAAACATAAACTCACGCCCTTTTCCCATGGGGGTAGGCAGAAACCACAGAACACCACTAGCTACGAAACTTACATACTCAAAACTCAAAAAAATAAAATAAATAATAAAACATTTAATAATATTTCTAATGAGCTACTTTCAATTTTGAAACCTTATTTTGTAGTTATATCTATTTAGAAAAGACCAAACAGCTTTTACTTTATCTAATAATTATATTATTTATTTAAGTAAAATAGTAATATACCTATGTAGTTCTTTTTTAACGAATGTGTAACTGTGTACAGTTCCATCTGTATGTTTTGTAGAGTACTGAAAAAAAAGATAAATTGGGAGCACTGAACTACACATACGAACTTAATTAACTGGCTACAATATTGCTCAGGGCTTGATTATCAGGCTTTTAGGCTTAATTACGTTATGTGATGCGAGTGTGTACTATCTACCGGTAATTTTATTGTCATAGAAAAGTTCAGTGGTAAAAACCCCATGGTTAAAACAGAAGAATATCGTCTATATCTGTCGACTTCTACTGAAGTTTATTATAATAAGCTGATGTAATCGGTAGGTATATACGAGTATGCACGATGCACTGCCGATGGCTACATAAATCAGGATTAGAATTTCTGCGCGACTATAATGCGAAAACGGTTCACATCACTGGACCGCAGGGTTTGTGTCAGCTCCAGCGGCGTTCTGTGGGCATTCGCAGAGAAGTTCGATTGCCAGTACCTCAGCCATTGTACACCAATGGTTGAGGTACTGGTTTATTTGCTGAGCAATCGAAATATTTAGTGGTATGTGAAATAGCTCAAGTTTTGTTATTAATTTATGTTACATAATTATGATCTTTGTTGATTGAAATAAATTGTTATATTCGATTTGTCTTCAATAAGACACTTTTTGACTGGAATTACTTTATGAACTTGTTTCATACAACTTTCACGGCACTTTAAGAGGCTGATACGATATGTGTCTTTTGCATTGACTTATATATTACTGCGTACGGACTGGGTGGACCGCATGTTAAAATGACGCCTCGAACGTGGTCCTAAAACGGTCTTTCCTAAGCCGAAGTGAACTAGTCCACGATCGGCTCTCTTCGGGTGCGGTCATAAATTTTATTAAAAGCTTTATTTATGTTCTTTATACCTCGAAAATACCACGCCGCTTATACAAGGTTACGTTAACGAGCAGACTACACCGATTCTCTGTATGGCGAACGCGTCGAGCAAATGTTCGGACGACCTTATATTTAGTTTTTATATCAATGGTCTTTTGTCAACACATTCTCAGATACGGTGTAATATTTTGGGGCAACAGTATTATATAAAGAGCGCGCTTTCATTGCTCAAAAACGCTGCATCATAGCTATATTTAATTTATGCGGAACTGACTTCTGTAAGCCATTTTTTTTAAACAATAAGTTATTAACACTACCTTGTATCTATTCTACATGTATATACTACATTGTATATATACTTGAGGCAGCAGTGTTTGTTAAAAACAATATCCACATGTTTAGCTACTACACGCGTATACGGTGTAAGGACAAATTAGGTACAGCAGCCAGTAAAACTCATCTAATGCATGAGAGCATACCTATCTTAATTTGTTATGTTTGACTTTATCTTTTGAATGTCATAATATTTATTTAATTTTATTTTCTATACAAATTGAATTTGACATATCTTAATTTGTGCCCTTTTGGTTTTTATTTATTGTGCTAGAGGGAAAGTAATAATAATTGGTAATTATTTTAATTTTATTGAACAGCTAATTTATAAGTGATTATTGTATGCCCTACGGGCGGGACATAGGACATGATCAAAATATTCAACGATTTAAGAACTGTACCTACCTATGATCCACAATAAAATATTTTGAATTTGAATTTGACATTTTCACTTTTCTCTACAACTAGATTTGATGTATTATGGGCGCAAAACCATCATTTTATGTTGGTTTATAATTAAGGGTTTCCCTTTGCTTTGATAAAAAGGATTTATGTTGTCACACCAGTTTGACTTTATGTAAAATCTTGTTAATTCTGTTTATTTTGATACATCCACTAGAATTATTTGAAAATTCATTCTAAAGCGACGACGACCTCTATCGACGAACTCTCTCGCCTTACAAAATTCAATATAGTAATTTTTATCTTGATACCTTTCGCTAACAACGTCCGTTTGAATTTCTGTGTACAAAAACCGTTGTATTGCGAAATGAAGATGTATTCTTAGTTCGCTTATAATGGAATTAATACCAGGAACTGGAATAAGGCATTGCTTTTAAAATTGTGCCGATATTTACTGATGTTTGCTTTTTACTGAGTAATTCTAAAACTACATATGTGAACAGACGCTAATAGATCAAGCTGTATTACAATCTGTTCAATGTTTTTATCAACTTCTTGGTTAGCTCGTTCTATCGTCAACCTCATCTCTGCCCTTAGGACAAGATTGAGGTCAATAGTAGGTCCACCTCATATAAAAAAAAATGGTTCAAGGAAAATTTTACAGTTCTCTGCCTAGACATAATGGTGCAAATCAATGTTGTGTGGCTCTGATGTCGACGGACATGTTGCACCGAAATATTCGTTAAAGTATTTCAAAATATACACAAAGTAAATACGCTTCTATGCCTTCAAAAGAAGTTATAAAAACCACATGAAAATATTTTGGTAAGAACAAAAAGAACTTATTTCAAGCAACGCTTTATCTTAAAGAACCCTTTCTGGAAAAAAGTAAGGTTATTGTTCAGTGAAACAGATTTATATTTTCCCTTTATAAGAGACGTTAACTCCGCTAGAGAAATTAAAAAATAACAATAACGATAGATACTTTCTGTTGGGCTGAAACACAAAGGTTCGCTGGTAATGCGTCCCATTTTGCAGTGAGAATTTTAATTAAAATTAAACGAGTTTGAGGTTTCGGGTTTTTGTCACCCGTTTCGGAGTTAAGTAGCGTTTGACGGGTTAGGGATTTTTTTCACATAAATCCTTTTAATTTATGGGCAATCTTTTTTCTTCAACCCTTTCGTGCTTTACGTTCGTAATTTCGAGTTTCTAATGTTTTTGTTTTTTTTATTTACCTATATATAGCTGGGCATAGGCCTCCCCAAATTCCTTACAAGAGCTATTTTCCTGTGCCTACTCGATCATAACTCGCGGTACGCGTCCAAATCGTCTCACCACCTTTTTCTGGACCAGCCTCGGCCGCGCCGTCCGTCTTCCGGCAACAATCATTTGGAAACTTTTGTCCAGCGGTCATCGACCATGGAGCTGTCGTAACCCGCCCAATCCCATTTTAGCATACCAGCCTTCTTGCCAACGTAAACTATTCCCGTTTTGGAACGCAGCGTGGTGTTTCGAACTTTTTCCTGTCTTTTAACACCCAGAACGCTGCGCTCCATTGCCCTTTGGCATACTCTAAGGTGAAACTGCAGAGTCTCGGTTAGTGACCAGGTCTGAGCACCGTAGGCTAGAACGGGTAGAATGCACATGTCGATGAGTTTTCAGGGCGATCGAAACATTTTTTTTTGTGGTCGGAAAATCATCAAATAACCGCTCCCGCTCTTGGGAAGAGCGAAAGGGAGTGTCAGACTTCTACTGACTAAAAACCACCCATGTTCCTTCTTAACCCTTTATGTCAAGGCCGCGGTATCTCTTGCGATCAACCCGCAGCCCCGACGGGACCCACAGCCCAATAGCCATTTCATGGAGCTCTATTATTTTGATTATATTACTGTTTATTTCTAAATATATGCATTATAGTCATTTGTCGCAATGTGTACAAATAAACGTAATGTACCTTCATAAACGTCTGTAAAAGACCCATCATCAGGATTTCCCAGAAAATAGTTATTTCCACGATAAACATCTTAAAAACCCTTTGTCCTATTTTAATGTACAACTTAACACTAAACATTCAATGGAACTTAAATTATCATCTTCATTTATGTTTGAATGAATATAAATAACATTTTCCTTGTATTTCTGTAGGTACTAGGTACACAACAAACGTCTCAGTCTAGAGTTGGTCATTAATACAAGGTTGTTAGGTATTATGATGCATAGAACGTACATATTTCGCAGTAGCTGTAAGGAATTTACTAGAACATAATATGAATTCTAGACTCTTCACAAATACGTGTAAGGCCTAAGGGCTGTATCGTTTTTAGCTTACCAAATTTTGGGATGTAATTTGATAAACCATCTAAATATGAGTATCTGTCTTGCGTTTTATTTAAACATATGTCTTTCGTTATATAGCCGAAACTAATATTAAAATAAAGCCAAGAATTACTCATCAAATTAGCCTTTATGAAAATAGTAAATAGATTGAATCGTTCTGCGATTATATAGTAAGATATTAACACTCATCAGAATAACGAGACAATCCTTTAAATCCCATATTTCCTTCCATGGAAACAATTCACTCCAAACTGAACTACTAACAAGTTTTTAATGAAAATGAAAAAGTAATTATAGTTTCATACAAACTTACGAGCAATTAATTCACGCCTGGTCCGCACTTGCCTAATGGAAATGCATTCAAATTGAAGTTTTTAGAGCCATTCAAAAACACGGTATTTCTATAATTCAGCTCAGTTTTTGTTAGCAAACTGATCCTCAGACTTTGTGGAGGATTTTAATGAAATTCGAGACCGTGTCGGGTCCCGTTCAGTGTCGTTTCAAAATTATTAAACTAAGTTAAAGTTTAAGTTGAAACTTGTGCGATGTTACATTTTCAAAAGTTGTATGAAAAATGATTCTGTTGTACCACGGATAGATTTAAAGTTATAATATTATAGAAATATTTTGCTCTATTTTTATTTGATGTTATGTGTGGGTTAAGTTTGGGTTTGTAACGCTGTTTGTGTTTCTTAATTATTTAGAGTAGGCGTACACGTACACGTGTGTTTAAGTAAAGTAAAAAATATCACTTTTGACTGGGATGTATAGGGTTGTTACTAGGCAATTTCTAGTCAAGTGTATTAAATTATGGTACAAATAACTTTGACTACGTGGAATTGATGTAATCCGCCGTGAAATCCTAGCTTATTACTATCCTTCTAAAAGCCATAAGCCTTTATTTTATATAGAGAAGGCATGCACATTGATCAGTACACTTATTCAATGCTGTTTGGCATGTCCAAGTTTCTTCAATATGACATAAAAACATTGCGCCTGTAATCCCCAGAGAGATAGGCAGAGGTGTAGGTCCCCATTAATAAACCCGCATTTCATCCGTATAAAAACCCAATAACACTGGAGAATCTAGGACTACAACCTACCGACCATTAAACGAACAAGGCAGCAGAGATAGAAACAAAAAACTAATTTAAAAAGCCACATTCCCAGTTTCCATGATTGTTTTATCACAATCGTACCTGTGTAACTGCGCTATAAGAAACGCTTATCAGTCTTCTTAATCAGGCATCTGCTCTCACTTTTACGATTGACGTGAAGGGACACTAAACTGACAGATTGATTCGCTCTCGTAACTCTTACCATTTCGTTTTACTATCGCCAAGTTACCCGAAAGTTCGTCTTTATTCATGGTTCTAGGAATCCACTGAAATTACACTTAATACACACATAATCACTACATAGTATAAAACAAAGTCGCTGTCGCTGTCTGTCCGTCCCTATGTATGCTTAAATCTTTAAAACTACGTAACGGATTTAACGTCGAAATCCGAAGACGCACAAAAGTTTTCGATATTGGGAATCGCGTTACGAAACTCAAATTGAGTTGGGCAGGACACCTAGCAAGGCGCAGTGATGACAGGTGGACTAGGGCTGTCACCGAATGGCGTCCAAGAACTGGCAAAAGAAGTGTGGGTCGTCCGGCGGCAAGATGGGCAGACGACATAGTTGCCATCGGGGGCAAAACCTGGATGAGGCTTGCACAGGACCGTGGAGATTGGCACAAGAAAAGAGAGGCCTGTACCCAGCAGTGGGTGACTTCGGGCTGTGGATGATGATGACGCAACGGATTTTGAAGCAGTTTCTTTAAATAGATAGAGTGATTCAAGAGGAAGGTTTTAGTATATAATTTGACCGACATCCACGCGGGTGAAGCCGCGGGCATCAGCTAGTACTTACTAAAGAGAGCAGTGAGAGCAGTGGTGGCCCAGTGGTGGCGGCCGTGACTTACGAACAGTGAGTCGTGGGTTCGAACCCAGTCCGGCGCATTACTTTGTGTAATTTATTCCATCACCAATGCTCTCAAAGCGGTGAAGGAAAACATCGTGAGGAAACCGGCATGTCTTAGAACCAAAAAATTCGAAGACATGTGTGACATCTACCAACCGCACAGGGCCCGCGTGGTGGATTATAGCACATCCCTCTCTTAAAGAGGAGGCCTGAGTCCCTGCAGTGGGAACGTTATAGGCTGATGATGATGACTTACTAAAGGCTAAATTTTTCAGAAAGGACAGGTACGTAGTACTCCTAACCGGCGCGGTGTATGAACGTGGACGAGGCATAACAACAACAAACAACAACAACATCATGTTATTTCAGTCGGCTTCCAGTCTAAACGGATGCAGCTGAATACCAGTATTTTACATGGAGCGACTGCCTATCTGACCTCCACAACCCAGTTAATACTGGCTAATAAGATACTTTTTGGTAAGACTGGATGTCAGAATTTCAGGTCACTGATTACCTGTAACGACTGGTAAAGATCCGTATCCGGGTGCTTTCCGAGGCATGGAGGAAACTCGGTATGTTGGGCGGTCACCCATCCACAGACCGACCTAGGCAAGCACAGCTTTACCTAAAGATCGACCCGAGTGGCAGTTCTTATTAAGCCACGAGATATACCTTATAAACTAACCTATATAAATTAAATACCAAACTCTTGTTAGTAAATAAGACATAAGACTATGTTAGTAGCACCTCACTTGTTAGCAGGTGGCATTATGTGGTTTCTGCCCACCACAATGGGAGAAAGGCGTGAGTTTGTGTAGGTATGTATGTAATACTTACTTATAAAGACAGGGATCTTAGCCTGTCGTATGAATAATTTACATTTTCCTTTTGAAAATTATAGTAAAACGAGAATACTCGAGAAAATTTTAATAATAATATGAAATTCACCAGATCAGAATTCAAAGTAACATCACTTATGTAACTACTGCTTACTTCATGCTTACCTAAATTAAGAACCTATTTATAGTCACGAATACTAAAATGTATATTTCGTAATGGAAAATACTATCTACTTAATATGTTCGTAAAAACATCAAATGTTAATCAATACAATAGGGAAAATTTTTAAGTACCCGTGGCTGTACGTAATTACGTTTACTGATTTGGAGAGACAAAGATGCAGCAATATTTTGGATAACAAAACACACCTGTAGTCCCCGAAGGGATGGGCAGATAAATACCTAATTATAATAGTACAGTGTACGTACACCCACATAACCAATAAACAATATTTGAAATAATTTGTTTCGATATTTATGCGTGTAACATCAAACGCTAATAAGTAGGTATTTCAAGTATATACCTGGAAATACAATTATTAGCTTTTAAATATTTTTAAATCTTCACTACTTTGAACTCGTATACCTAGAACATCGTAATGAGACCTCTACTTAGAATACCAATCAAAAACTTAACAAATCCCAGCATTTACGGCTCGCAATAAAGCGAAAACTGTTCTAAAGATTGCACACGATTTAGACTTGATTTAGATTGAGAACTATTGAGTGAAATGCGAGTCCCAGTTAAATGTGGGGAGGTATGAGAAGGCTATTGTAAGCCCGGTAACGGAGGCATCCGACCAAATTGTGCCGAATGTGGAGATAAGTGAAATTTATGTGTAATGATATCGACTCCTGGCCTTTATATCAGTATGTTTGCTTCGATGGCGCGACTAGATACGTCCTAATTTATGGAGGTTGACAATTTGTATTAAATTGACCAGATAATGTGAGAGTATATCATGTCTGTATTCCTATATTACTGCACTAGTTATTGGTTAGGTTAATTAGAATTTCAAATAGCTCTATTGTATGAATTTTATCGGTTATTGCTGGATGTCATAAATATCATGTTTTAATAGTGTATAATGTATCGCGGTTGTTGTTGTTTACTGGGCAAAGTTTTCCCAAATAGGTCGGTGTGATTTTACATAATTACATTTATTACAGTACTTACCTATTCACGGCTGAAACGGTACCAAAGCTACTCCGGCAAATCTGCATTATCATCACATAAAACTGTTTAGTAAATTTTTCACGAAAAAAGGGTAACTGTACTAAATTTCATCCCCCAAAATGAAGAACAAAACAGCGAAAGAGATTAAAAACGTAAATTGAAGGATATAATAATATCTGTGAAGTCAATGAATTTGGCGTGCAGCCAGCAATTACGACAGCTACCCTACAGAAGGAACTTACGCAATAGTAAGTTTGTGCGAAACACAAACAAATGAACTTCACCCTATATTGGAGGAGCTATTCCTGTCTCACTTGTGTGAATTAAAAGGTCGTTATTCCATGTTCTTGCCACCTGCTACACTTTGTAAATCTCGCTAATTATTATTGCAAGTCTTGTTACATAAACGGTGTATTAATAAATATAATTATGTACATAATTATAAACGTTTATCTACGTAGTTTTAGTGCTCCTTCATAAAATAGGAATTTGTTCGCCTTTTATTAGATACTACCTAAGCCCCGCGATCTTTGTCCGCGTGAAAATATTATAGTAATCTCATAATCTCTCCTCTATACTGTAATATTCTGTATATGTATATGTGTATTGTGTATATATATGTTTATACATTATAGGTATATATTCATAATACTAGTATTTATTTTTATATTTTGTTCTAAATTCAGTTTAAATTTTTCCTGTCAGTCTTTTCTACACACTGTGTCTATATTTCTTATCCAACTTTCCTCTCGCAGGTCTGCTGGAAGAAATTTCTTATGAAATAAGCAGTACCTTTGTGCTCTACTATTTTTTTTTTGTTTTGTTTTTTCCTTTTTTTTGTATTTTGTGTGTACATAAATAGATAAATAAATAAATAATAAATAAATAATATAATTTAATCATGATTCGAAATACACGTGCCGCCATCTATTTATCATTAGAATGTTTTTGTTGATTTTTTCGAGAACAGTTCTATATTTCAGAGTAAAAGGTATTCTATGTCCGTTTTTGTATACCTGATAACGTACATATATGCTAAAGTTTCAGGATGATCGGTTGCCTTGTTTAATGGTGAAACCGTGATAAGATGAATAAATCTAAGTTGTGAAACTGAGTGTACCTACTGTGGACACTTCTGTCACACCCACCGAGAATTACAGGCACGATGTTAAGTTATGTATCAAACTTTTTCGTATTAGACAATACCATGAAAGACCAAAACCATGTAGGTAATTTAAAATTTAGTCTGCAAGTCAAATTAATTTCACATCTATTTCAGCTATAGCCATGGTCTGGAATTGTGCCCAAAAAGGGGCGATATGTTCCACACCTATCTCGTGAAGTTTAATACTGTCATCAGCGCGGGATTAGTGTAACATAATACATGTCTACATCCACGTTAATTCGTGGAAAATTGGTGTAGCAACATACACAGATGTGTTGCAACATGTGCTTACGTCGATGCGTCGTGCGTGGCATTACTTTGGGCCCTGTCAGAATACCAGAGCTGTAACATTTGCCTTAAATGTTACAGCACCATGCTGAGACAGGGGCCTTTTGATTACGTACAGGACCAATTTTATTTTATGTCATCAAGAAGCAACTAATGGGCCTTCCCTACGCAGCTTCACCACAGTTTTACCCCCACAATTCGGTTTGTACACGGTACATCATGCGTGTTGGGTTGGTAATGGTAATACAGTTTTACCAACCACATGCACGATGTACCGTGGTAGCCCATAAAAGACATTTCATTCCTTATTTCTGGTTTTCTTCTTGTCGTGTGGGGAGTAAGGTCTAAGGACCCCGCACACCCTAGTGTCAGAGTTTCTAAACCGCCTCAAGGGCCTCTGACATGGTTTGACGACCGCCATTTGGCGGCATTTCTGGTGATTTAATTGATTTCTTGAAATCAACTAATAAATAAAAAAATAAATAATTATGTCATTTCTAAGGACGTTAGACGAAGAAACGTACAATTTATTAAACCCAATATAATATTGTTGTCACATGTTGGTCCCAACCCATCCGTCGAGTAATACCGACCGTTATGCGGTGTCTCGGTTAAGCCACTTGTTTTCATTTATGGCCAAATGGCCCTCATTACAGCATAGAGCGAAGTGCTGTACGCCATTACACCTTAAAACGAACATTACTCTTGGTTTCGTCTTCACTCCAAACTTTTACTTTGGTACGTGGGGGGTAATTTGAAATTATTTTTTAATTTTTGAGTTTGCCTTGAGATGTTTTTGTTTTGGGGGGCCTAAACAGAATTTAATAATGAGGTAATTTAATCATTAGTAAGTAAATTAAGTAAGTAAATTGTACCATTTATACCTATAATTTATTAGTTAACATTAAAAATTATGTTTTTTTGTATAAGTTACGAAGCAGCGGGATCTTCAACCAATTAATTAAAAGTACGAAATAAATAAAAATAACATCACATCTGTAATCACCAAAGGATTAGGCAGAGGTGTACTCATTAGTATACTCACATTTCAAATAAATATAGTTATGAGAATTGCCTCCCTTTTTAGAAAGTTTCTAGACAAGCAGACAAAAAAACTGGAAGTAGACTGCAAGAAGATACACATCATCAAGTTATGGCATCAGATGGCAGATGCTCCATTTTGCGCAGCGCACTATATGTGCTTACAGACAAAATTTACAAAGCATAGACACTCAAAATATTACACAGTAGAGTTTGCGCTTATGATATTTTTACAAGCAAACTCATCATGTGCCTTGCCTTTTCTCAAAAATGTTGGGGTCGGCTCCCAGTCTAACTGGATATAGCCGAATACCAGTATTTTACATGGAGCGTCAGCCCATCTTACTTCCACAATCCAGTCAGTACTGGGTAATACCATACTCATTGGTAAGACTGTTTGTCAGACCTGGCTGGCTACCTATAACGACTGTCGAAGATGTACAAATGACCACCGGGCACAACGGCTTAACGTGCTTTTCGAGGCTTCGAGGCACGTAGGGACCTCGGTATATAATGGGTAGTAACCCATTCACAGATCAAGCTAGACAAGTGAGGCTTATCCTGAAAATTTATAAAAGCGGCAGTTACTTTTTACCCACGAGCTGTTCACTACTTTTCATATTTATAAGCAAACTACAGCATAAAAATACACAAGATAAAACTGCAGATATCTAGCTCAATTCATATCATAATAACAATGTTACCAGAAACTTCTCACACAACTCAATAACAACGTTAAACAAACTTTACATTTCTTCATTTGAAACTTTAATGGTTCCTCGGAGCGCTTCAGTTCGGAGTTTGGAACCCGTTGTGTCGAATGAAAAGAAACCCATTAAGGCACATTTTAAAGTCTCATTTGGATGTTTTGGTGTTGTAGCTGGAGCTGCTGAAAGGTGTAACCGCCCCCTGATTATGCTAACGATAATGTGATGCTACTGAATTAAGCTGTCGCGGTCCGCAAGTGTTATGAGGAACATAAATAACGTATATTGTCTTTCAGGTTGACGCTTCTGAAGTTATACGGATAATAAGTCGGATTTTGTAATATAGAAAGTGAAGAAGGGTTGTGTGGTACTTGTTATAACAAAAACTTAAACCCCTTACTCATATTTTTTTTTTCAACACACTTGCTCATGAAGTGGCTCTAATTTCACCGTAATTAGGCATATAATGACACCTGTAATCAAACTGTGAATTTTTCATTACCATTATTCACAAGTGAGTAATAGGTTTTATTTTTTATTTTTTTGGTTGAGTTGCTTTGTTCTTAAAAAAGTTTCGATACTGATAAGATTGTGTTCTTTGCTCATTTCATGCAACTTCGAATTTTAAATAGATAATTTCAACTTGTTTATTTATACGTTTTCAATAAATAAAACTTTTGTTTTTTCTGTAATAAAAAAAAACTTTGAATTCCCCATCTTGTACGTGGCTGCAACGCTATCCGCGACAAGCCAAAAAAAAAACTTAATCTTTTAGTCAATAGCCGATCTCCATTGTTAGATGCGCGCGCAGGAAAACTTATTAATTTAAATAGATAATTTCAACTTGTATAAACGTTTTCAATAAATAAAACTTTTGTTTTCTCTGTAATAAAAAAAACTTTGTATTCCTCATTTTGTACGTGGCTAAAACGCTATCCGCAAAAAGCAAAAAAAAGAAACCTCATTATTTTTGTCTATGGCCGATCGCCAGTGTTATATGCGCGCGCAGAAAAACTGATTAATTTTTCCCGCCATGGCGAAATTTTTTTAACTCATTTTAACTGTTGAAAATGATTTTTTTGTGTTATTTTCTTCACAAGTGTGTTTAAAAACGTCGTATGATACACGTGTGTATTAATGATTACCGTCCTCGGCTCTCTTAAGACCCTCACCTAACGGCTCGGGCCTCAATGGCGCCTCAGCGGTAATCACCAACGTTACACACTTATACCATAATGTACTATTAGACGGTATTAAATTTGAAAAGAGCATTGGATATTGTTAATACTTTTAAAATTATATTTTTAAGTACAGTACCTTCTGGACTGCCTCGTTGGTGTAGTGGTGGCAAGTGCGAGGTCCTGTGTTCGATCCCCGGGCCAAGCAAAGTGTTATTGGGTTTTTCCATCCGGAATTTCTCAGTAGCAGCTACGGAGTCTAGTTGTGTTTTCGATTAATGGAAAGGGCCTGTCCCCCTATTACATGGGACGTAAATATAACTTGACGGCACGGTTGGCGCAGTGGCTCAAGCAATGGACTGCTGCGCTACGTGTCGCGGGTTCGATCCCCAGAACAAATATTTGTATGACCTACAGATAATTGTTTCGGGTCTGGGTATTTATGTATGTGAGTTTAAATGTTTGTGAACGCACCCATAGATACAGGAGAAATTCCTAGTGTGGGGCAACGTTTCATTAAAAAAAAGGTAAAATTAATGTGAGTGTACTATTGGGCATACCTCTATCTAACCATTCGGGGACTTCATTGTTTGTCATTTATCGACGACGAGAACAAAATGTGAATATTTTAACTTTCATAAACGTCCTAACAACTACTAAAATAAATAGAAACAGTTATATTACGACTAATATACTCATGTTTGGACAAATTTTATGCAGATATGAATTGAGATTAAAATGGAATAAACCTTTAAAACAGTGGGTCGTTTGCTTAAGCGTTATGTGCATTACCTGCACGCGCGGGCGTTTTCAACTAAATATTCAGCATAATCCCCTAATGTTCCACTGAAACATGAACCAAACATAATAAAAATGGATTGTTTAGAAGCTTTTATCGTTTATCTGACGCTTACTAACTACAAACACTCTGCTAATACCTAGCTGAGTAACCAATTAGTAAGTTATCAGAAAAGAAAAAGAAAAAAGAACCGTTCGATCCAATGACGGAAAGTTTTGAAAAAAGAACACCCCAGATTGAAAACTACGGAGAATATTTTTTGCTGCAATAAATCTTAAAAGTTTATGTGCTAGTTTGATACTCAGTCATGCCAAAACGGCTGCAGCGATTCCGATGGAACTTGACACTAAAGTGAATCGTAAACCGAACCTCATATCTACTCGTATCCTTAACCGTAATATCTGCAGTAATAATAAAATTCTATGGCGAATAAAATAAATACGGTGCAATCAAAAATACTTCCATACTTTAAAAACATGTTGATACTAGGTAGGTATAATAATATTGTAATAGTTATAATAACCATTAAGCAAATAAGCTTTGTTTTCATAACGCTACACAAAATCTCATTTGTGCAGATATTATTATTCAAAATGACAGAGCCTACGCATTTAATACTTTATTAAAAGTTAAAACAGCTCTCCAGCACCTCGTTTTTATTTAAATGCGGGTAAATTAAGTTCATTTATATTTATTAGTGGAACAGAGATGATGCAGGCTTCAGCTGTTTGTCATTTCCAGTAAGTTTTAGGAGTCATAAAATGGTAGTATTTCTTAAATGGGATAGATATTTTAAAAGCAAGCAAGTCAAGTGAATAGGAGGTAAATTCTTGTTTTTTTTTAAGTTTTGTTCTGCTTAATGTATTCGTTATGATGAAACTTAAACCATTTACTTTTGCGTTGTAAAGAAGTGGATTCATTTAGTTAGACAGTTAAAGCTATTTGGCGTTACAAGTCGTAGTTTTTTAACCGACTTACAAAAAAGAGGTGGTTCTCAATATGTCTATATGTTTTTTTTTTAATTTTTTGTGTTTTTGAAGTCGGTTGCAAAAATGTTTTATTTTTTATGTGTTAAAACGGGCAAGAAACCGCATGGACATAACATAATCCCCGAAGGGTTAAGTAGACGTGTACTTAATAGTACACCCACATTTCGCCACTTATGTTTAAGTCCCATGTAATAGGGGGCGAGCTTATTGCCATCAACCGTACACAAAACCCAGACTCTGTGGCCGCTACTGAGAAATTCCTGAGAGAAAATCCCAGTAACAATAATCCCGACCCGGTAATCGAACCGAGGACCACATGCTTAGCAGACCAACGAGGCAGTACCTACTCCGTGGACATGAACTAGAAAAAATCTATTAACCAAGCGATTTAATTAAATTTTAGAGTTGAAAATTTTCCGAATTTATCACTTGTAGCTGATATTGTATACGTCATATATTTTATTGGGACACCACCACGACCACCACTGCAACTCCTGTGTGCCAGAATCAACAGTAGCGACCATTTCAATGAAGCTCGACGAAGCCCCAGAGAAACAATTTAAATGTCTTGAATCTCGCTAAGAAATTAAAAGGAAAATAATAGCGTATGAGTGGGAAAAACGTAACTTCCACTTAGCGCCAGCTGATGACATTTGCCATTTCCAGTAGGTAACTTTCAAATCCGTGTACATGACACGATGTCTGCAATTTTCTAGTTCGCTGTTGACACGACAGATGGCACCACTTGCACTACAGCTGAGCTCTGCTTCAAAAAAGGTTATGAAGTCATTTGTCATTTCTTTTATGAAGAACATTTTACATTTAAGGAAGAATTATTTTTTTTAAGGTGTTTTGAACCTATTATATATTAAAAATAAAATAATACATAACATCACGCATGTAATTCCCGAAGGGTTAGGCAGGAGTGTACCTAGCTGTACACCCACATTTAGCCAGTTATGTTTAAGTCACATGTAATAGAGAGCGACCCTATTGCCATCAACCGGGCACAAATCCAGATTTCATGACTGCTACTGAGAATTTGCTTTTGGGAAAACCCCATAAAACTTTGCCCGACCCTTTGCCATGGCACCTAGGATCAGCGGTCAAATTTGTTACGACTGGAACAACGAGGCAGTCAGTCAGTCATAAATTATGACTGTGCCGCAATATGTGTAAGTACATTCAAACTCCGTTATTGCTACTGACTGATTACGACCACTAGACTATCGAGGCATTCACAAATCCTTCCTTAAATAAATGCGAAAGTAACTTTGTCTGTCTGTCGCGCTTTCACGCCAAAACTACTGAACCGATTAAAATGAAATTTGGTAGACAAATAGTCTAGAGTCTGAGAAAGGACATAGGCTACTTTTTAATGCGAGAAAGGGTGGTAAAGGGTTGAAAGAGGGGTTGTAAAGATTATTTTCGGTTGCGATAACCGACATCGGTCGTGATAACCGACATCGTTATTTAGTACAAGAGCTACAAGACGAAAAAATCAAATGCCACCACTAATATTTACTTCCAAACGGTGCACCTTATACCCAGAACAGCAGCACGTTGATCCGAAAAACATTGAAATTTACAGGCAAAAATTGCACAATTCTCAAGACGAAAAGCTCCGATTAGAATATCCTTGTAATCTTTACAAATGTGCAAATAGAATTGACGCCTGGAGCGGGTCCAACGCGGTCCAGTTTATTGCTACCTAAATCTGTATCTAGTCCGTTTTGCTCTTAGTTCCAGAAGGTTCTATCCCAAATTAGAAGTCATTACATACTCCTTGGAATATGAACGGATATTTTTATTACCTTTTGGTTCTAATCGATTTTGTTGCATTTTTTTAGTTGGGAATTCACATTGTGTTGATTAATTTTCTTGTGACGAAATTAGTGTAAGGTCAATTTGGTATAATTGTTTTTTTTTGTTAAAACGAGCACTGCTGGTCAATATTCTTAAATCAAAGTTATCATCTGCCGAGCCTTTTCCCAATTATGTTGCGGTCGACTTCCAGTCTAAACGGATGCAGCTAAATACCAGTCTTTTACTTGGACCGACCTACGACTACGACTACAACTTGCCTATCTGACCTCCACAAACCAGTTAATACTGGGTAGTACGATATCCTCTGGTAAGACTGGTTGTCAGACTTTCAGGTCGTTGACTAGCTAACTGTAACGACTGTCAAAGGTCTTTGTATGGCAGCTGGGACTAACAGCTTAAAGTGCTTTCCGTGGCACGGAGGAAACTCGGTATTTTTAAGTAAAAGTGCGGTTGTTTAAAAAACCTAACGTAAAAAAATCTAAAATATTAACATTCTTCTCGAAGATAGAAATAAATTCTTAACATGAAACTCTAAGAACACACTGGTACTAGCAGAGTTTGTACCCGCAAACTTGTTAAAATACCCGGGAAAGGATCATGACCTAAAACAAGTTTCCAAGAAACTATTTTCCTTACTCCCAAGTTCGACAATTCCATTCCAGTCTAATACCTCTGACCGCAAGCCTATCAGTGCTTACTCTAAGTGCATTTTAAAATAAAATTGGGCATGCGGAAATCCCACCCTTTCATGTTTTCCTTCTTTCGCTTAAGAAAAGGTTCGTTATACATTAACCGAATCGGGTCGAACCCTTTTCGGGTTTTCTATTTTGCGAACAAAATAAAAACAAAGGAAAAGCGCATTGCGTTGAGATCCTCTTTGGTTTTGTTCAGATGGTGTCCCTTTGTTTTGTCAGATTTCTACTGACTAAAAACCACCCATGTTCCTTCTTAGCCCTTGCGCCCTTGCTCTTTCGAACAGCCCGCAGCCCCGACGGGAGATGGTGTCCATTCACTTTGTACAAGTTTTAATAGAATTTATTTTGCATCGAGTGTCATTAGTGTGTTTTCCTATTTTCCCTAAACCTGCATTAAATATAACATCACGCCCGTAATTCCCAAGTGGTTAGACAAAAGTGTACCTAAAAGTACACCCAGATTTCACAAGTTATGTTTGAGTCCCATGTAAAAGTTCTTGATGGATAAACTCAACAACACTGTGGCCAACCCGGGAATCGAACCCAGGCCCTCATACTCAGCAGTCGTGTCAGTACACCAACGAGGCAGTAATTACTACATTAAATTATTGCCTAAATATTATTGTACAGTTAAAATTTTAACTCACCAGACCGCTTTTAATTAGGTTAAGTATAATTTTAAAGTTATTCAAACAGCCTAGTATTAAATCAGTATTATAATAATAATTAATTAGTCTCAGTGCAGAACCAACGTTATTTTAGTACTTAATTATCATTACTAGAATCTATACTATAATAAGAAATGTTCATTTAATGAGCACCTACTGTTATGAGGTTAAAATATTTAAGTACTTTAATTAGTATTCCGAAGACCTTCTTAGTTTATTATCTTATTTAAATATTGAAAGAATATAGTTAATTAACAACATCAGTTATACAGTTAGATTTTTATCTCCAATAGCTTAAGACTGTCTGAGGCTTTAGCACGAGCGCGTGGTGTAAACGAAACGTAAATATATCGATTTTTCATCATCATCTGCCTAGCCTTTTCCTAACTATGTTGGGGTCAGCTTCCAGTCTAACCAGATGCAGCTGAATACCAGTATTTTACATGGAGCGACTGCCTATCTGATCTCCACAACTCAGTTAGTACTGGGTAATGATACCTTTTTATCATATTTATGAATCTGGATCAGCCAGCAGCCAGCGCGACGGCTGAGCATGAGGTTCTGGGTTCGATTCCCGGGTCGGGCAAAGTGTTATTGGGTTTTTCCATATGGAATTTATCAGTAACAGCCACGGAGTCTGGATTTGTGCCCGGTTGATGGCAATAGGCTCGCCCCCTATTACATGAGACTTAAACATAACTGGTGAAATGTGGGTGTCTTATTAGGTACACCTCTGCCAACCCTTCGGGGATTGTAGGCGTGATGTTATGATCAGCCATAGTTTAAATAAATAAATTCTCAAAATTATAAATATATTAATATACCAAACGAGTATTTCTAATTTTATAATCGACGTATTTATGTTCAGTTTACAAAGAGCGCTTGTGTTAGGACCTCTGATCTCCAGAATAAACAGCTTCAAATAATTTGGATAGCAAAGGGTGCGTACATACGTTTCTCAAGGTTAGTCAATCAATCTTGACTAACGAAGGGAAACTGAACTAATTTAATTAGTACAAAATCGTTGTATGTAAGTTTCACTTGTCTCTATCTGAAATACTAATTAGTAAATTAAGTGTTAGCGTGTATGAACGGTTCTTGAACGAGGTTAACACGTTTTAGCTTTTAAAAATTGGAGATATATTTAAATATACTGATTACTTCATCATCATCATCATTTCAGCCAAAAGACGTCCACTGCTGGACATAGGCCGCCCCTAAGTGTCGCCAGTCGTCACATTGACCGGTTCCGTGCGTCTGATTAGTTACACATGATTTAATTGAAAAAATACAAAACAATCAAATTAAATAGGTATTTATCTCGTATCAATTATTATTTATTTGTTTTCAATCTTCCGTTCTTCTCTCTATTTCTCGTTATTTCAGTAATCAGGTAGTAGCATTCAGATATACAATATAATACATAAGACATTCCTACAATATATTATGTTATTTTCTCGTACTGTTCTTACACACTACTGTGTTTACTGTCTACATTTATTTTTAATTTTTCCTTTCGTGGGCATTCTTGTAAAAGTATATTTTAAAATAAACTGTGCATTTGTACTCACAGGCTGTGCATTTGTATGTTGGTGCATGTACTTGTGTTTCATTATGTTGTTCCCTTTTTTTTTTTGGCGGGTGGAAAATCATCAAACAACCCCTCCCGCTCTTGGGCAGAACAGAAGAGAGTGTCAGACTACTGACTAAAAACCCCCCATGTTCCTTCTTAGCCCTTGCGCCCAGGCCGTGGTATCTCTTTTGAACAACCCGCAGCCCCGACGGGATTTTGTTGTTTACTTACGTTCTTTCTCGTGTCAAATAAATTCTGTATTTCTCTTTATTGTGTGGTTATTGCCTAACCTGGTTTCACAGTTTTTATGAAGCCCATGGGCCTCTGACATGGCTTAACATGCCGTTGAGGAATATCTCTCGGGCTTGCTGGTTTCCTCACGATGGTTTCCTTCACCGAAGAATGTGATAATTATACAATACCTACGCATGTTAATCCGAAAAATCAAAGAGTTCGAACTCGGGACCTATGACTTGGCATTCTATATTAAGTTCTAAAGACTAATTAGGTCATCATCTGCCTAGCCTTTCCCCAACTATGTTGGGGTCGGCGTCCAGTCCAACCGGATGCAGCTGAATACCAGTACTTTACATGGAGCAACTGCCTATCTGACCTCCACAACCCAGTTAATACCAGGTAAAACGATACTCTTTGGTAAGACTAATTAAGTACTTACAAGTAGCCAGAGGACACGGTGGAGCACACTGTGGAGGTGTGTCCCGCTTGGGCGGAGCCCCGCCGTGTTCTCGTAGCGGCGATCGGCGGCGGCGACCTCTCGCGTCCGGCCCTGGTGCAAGCCCCATGGCTTGCACCAGGGCCGACGGCGTCCCATTCCTCCTCGCCCCGGACCATTTCGGGGCGAGGAGGAATGGGACGCCGTCGCCTCCTTCTGCGAAGCAGTGATGCTAGCGAAGGAGGTGGCGGAACGTGAGAGGGAGAGAAATTCTCGTCTCAGCCGCCGCGGGAGGCGCTCCGGGCGTCGGGGGCCACGTGATGGCTTCCGGCCACCGTAGACGCGGGCCTGTGGACGGTGAGTGATGGCTAAGCTCGCCGTCCGTCCGTCTTATGACGACGACAGGCCGTGTCGACGGCGCGTTCGACTTCCACGCGCGCCTCAAAGAGATGTCAGCAACATAGAAGGGGCCCGCAACCGCGGCCTCGACATGAAGGGCGAAGAAGGAACATGGGTAGTTTTTAGTCAGTAGAAGTCTGACACTCCCTTTCGCTCTGCCCAAGAGCGGGGGTTATTTGATGATTTCCCACCCCCCAAAAAAAAAAAAGTACTTACAAGTAAATCAGATGAATTGTGTCAAATACACACAAACTCGTGGAAAACCTGTAAGTATTTACTTCTGAACAACGAACTAATGACGGTTGTTCAACAAAGCCCTATCATACCTACTATTACAGGTATTGTCACACTCCATTACTCACCTGTTCTGATATTTCTGGAAGTAAGTGTTGTACCACTTCTATATACTCTCTAAGAATAATATAACCTAATGTTACATTAGTAGCCTACTGGACTTACACACCATAGACGTCACGTAAAATCACATGTTTTTTAAACAAGTTCTAAAAATATAGGTGTGACGTCATTTTTATTCGTATTCTTTTCATTAAACCCTTTTAATTGATACCCTTTTAATTGATACCCTTATCAATGTGTTGCATAAAAAATAACTAGTCCGCCATATTGGATTTAGAATGACGTCACTTAGCTAACCAAGCATTGTCATCTAAACTAAGTGAGTATGCAAAATTTCAGCTGAATCATTTGAGGATAACTGTTTTTAAATTCAGTTGTAAGGTTTAACCGAAAGAAACATACAAACAAAATAAAATCTTGTAATAAAGTTGCACATCTTGTGCTCCCGACAAAGTTTTTTGACTTATCCCGCCGACAGCAAAGTCACCGACACAAGTGAATCGGCGGCTTAGGTGTGTAGACTCCTTAACTTAACGTTTATCAATCCGAATATGCAGTGCAAGTACGTAGTAGCACTCGAATCGATAAATCTGACAGTTATTCTCGATAAAATGAGCTTTTATCGAATCGAATCGATGTCGCAAGTACGTAACTAACATTATAACGATCGGTAGTTATACTCTAAAATTTAAACGATTTTATCGAAAATGCAAGTACGAAACGACATTTTGACAGTTGAGATCGACAATTTACGCTGTCGATCTCGATAATTTATCGACACCTTGTAAAAGCGCGATAAGCCTATCGAACACTACTTATTTTTTTAATGGATTTAGAACTTTTATTGCTGGGTGATGAGGAAGAACGGCAGCACCATCACAATCTGATGCGTATTCGGAGGCGACGTCTCAGAGATACTAACAATCCTCTGGAACTTCCAGAGGACTGCTTTGTTCGTCTCTTTCGGGTGACTCGAGAAGTGGCAGTAATTTTAATTCAAGGAATAGAGGTAGACGTACGGAGGACACGATCCACTGAACTCCCTGTCCATATCGTGGTAAGTACCTAGTGTTTTTTTTACTATAGGTCTCAGATCAAGTAAAAAAAGGTAGATACTGCACCGCCTTTGCTAATACTGACGCCACAAAACTACGCTCCTTCAAGTAAACACACGCGCTCACTCACACACATGCATCAAACTACGCTCATTTTCGTTAGTATCTTACGAGTCGTTGAGCAGTAAGTTTTCCTAAAATATTGTAGTTGGTTGAATTTAATTAGCACTGGAATCCTTGATTTGCTGGTTTTCAACCAAAATAACTGATCTATGAATGACGGTTTAGATTTTAATGACAAATCTAGAGAGAAACTTAAATCTGATTGAATGAACCTATAAAAATACGTATCTTGCTGATTCAGCCATCTCGGAGAACCAAAGAACACTATTAATTTAGGTTTGAAAAAATAAAAATAAAATTTTATTGTGATTATACACAACGATATTTATATCTTTCTCAAGAAACTAGAAAGTAATGTCATCTGTCAACAGTGTCAACGACAATTTTTTTTTGGCAAAGGTAAACACGACGTCGCTAAGAAGATCGGATATTTTCTGTATTTTTACTAAAATAAACGGCAATTTTGGTAAATTCTAGTAGTTTCTCTGAAATAAACCCTTAAACATTGTTTACAATGCCGAACATCAACATGAAAAAAAGGATTTTATAGATTTCTCGGACATTAGTCGTGCCACTGAAATCCCACCTTAAATGTTTTGTCGTAGTACTAATATAGTAATCTGTGGTTTTGTCTTTGGACGTCCTCAGTGTTGCCACTTGATTGTCGATCCTTATCGACTCGATTCGGCCCACGATAAATCTTGTCAACGCGTGTTACGTACTTCCAAATTCGATAACAAGCTCGATAAAACTGACAACAATAACGATCTCGATGTCTTATCGATGCAAAGTTCGTACTTGCACTGATGGTCCTGTTTATCGTATCCGCTTTTACCGTACTCTGCTATGACTGGCTCTTCTACACTAATATTATAAAGAGGAAAGATTTGTATGTTTGTGTGTGTGTGTATGTTTGTAATGAATAAACTTAAAAACTACTGAATCGATTTGAAACATTCTGGAAGCTATACTGTTCCCGGGGGACATAAGCTACGTTTTATCCCTGTATTCCCACGGGAACGGGAACTACGCGGGTGGAACCGCGTGACGTTCGCTAGTACCTAATAAAATAAAAGGCTGTATTTAAATCTAGGTCAATGTGGCGACACCTGGGGAAGGCATATGTCCAGTAATGGACGTCTTTTGACAGAAATGATAATGATTTAAATCGCGCTAAAGCTGGCAAGACTCTATTAAACTAACATCTTTCAGAATCAAATATAACAGCTCACAACTTAGGACCCAGTAATATTAATGACAATCCGTGGTGCTAGGCAACTGGGCCTATCCCAGTTGTATACGTCCCTGTATGCCTATTGGCCTTGTTCTGTTCTGTCTCCTGCTGATATGGAGGGAAGTGGAAATTATGTTTTTCCTACTCCTCCGCTATTCTTTTCTGATTAATTTCGTTGCGGGATCCAAGACAGTTAAATCGTTTCCCTGGGACTTCGTCGAGCTTCATTGTCTCGGCGCTTTTCTTGTGGTCGCCACTGTTGATTCTGGCTAACAGGAGTTACAGTGGTTTGGGAATAGTGTGGCGGGCTTGTCCCAAAAAAAATAAATAAATAATAATAACATCTTTCAGCTTTCAGTATCCAATAACCAGAAGGAAAACTTCTACGCACCCTGCGGCACTCGTGTGGGGAGTAATTTTCCATAACAATATATTATATATTATGTACACTATGTAGCTTATGTAATTGCAAGTTACTTTAATATATATAATAATTGTCTCAAATACCTAAAGAATCTCGCATCAAATACATAATTACATTAAACCTAATCAAGGACCCATGGGCGGTTGGTTTAAACATATTTCTCATCAAATTAACCCAAAGTGTGGCATAAATATAAAATATATCTATTTTATGGAGGCGTGGAAGTGAGCATTAACGAAATATAATTATGAGGTCCAATAAAATCGGCATTTGGCACATTTTACGACTGTCTCATAAACGGATTTAATTATCTTACTTGTGTGCTGACGTACCTAATATAACGAAATTTATTACAGTCCCTGTTTACATATTTATTATTTGTACATATTTGTTGTGTACATAGATCTGTTTGCATTGCTCAAATAAGCCTTTGATTGTTTCCACAGCCTTTAATCTATTACCTTTTCGACGTATTACATGATTGAAACTAATATAACACAACATACCACCTGTAATCCCCGAAGAGTTAAGCAGGGGTGTACCTAAAAATACACCCACATTTCGCTATTTATGTTTAACTTCCATATAGTAGTAGGAGAAGTAGGAGTCTATGGCCACCAACTGGGCACAAATCTAGACCGAGGCTGCTTCTGAGAAATTATTGATGAAAAAACCCAATAACACTTGGCCCGACCCAGATATCGAGCCGGAAATTCATACTCAGCAGTCGCGTTTGCAACCAATCGAGGCAATCATCAGATATTTGGATCAGTTACAATTAAAATTCTATTTTCAAGGAAAGCTTATCTATACTTCTATACTAATATTATAAAGCTGAAGAGTTTGTTTGTTTGTTTGTTTGAACGGGGTAAACTCTGAACCTACTGGTTGGAATTGAAAAATTCTTTTAGTGTTAGATAGTCCATTTATCGAGGAAGGCTTTAGGCTATATAACATCACGCTACAATCAATAGGACCGGAACATAAATGAAAAATGTTGCAAAAACGGGAAAAGATATTCCTTTTTGAGAGCTTCCGTTGCGTGCGCTGCGAAAACGGTTTAAGTTACGTAAATACTATGTATGAAGAAATTGTTCCCCTTTAAAAGTTCTAAAAAAAAGTCCGCGACAGCATATGTTTACCTTTTAAGATTGACTCACTGTAACCATTTTTTAATAATTAAATGTTAGGTTAAAAATAATGATATTTTGCGAAGCTTATTTAACTCATATGGTATTAATCTATATCTATATAAATATGTTGGTTAGCACGGAAATTTAATATAGAATATTTGTGCCTTTTACTCTATACAGTTTAAACAAATATCTTAGAAGATATCGCAATGTAAAAATATACGGGCGACAAAATAATTAAGCGCGTGGCAGTCATTCGGTCCGGTGCGGTAGGTACGTGGGGATTCTGGCCTCTGGGGGCTCCGGAGAAATTCAAATTCAAAATATTTACTGCACCATAATGTTTGCAAGTACAAGGTGTTACTGTATACTAAACAGTAAGAGATACCTATAGTAATTGTTACTTTAATAATATAATCGAAGCCAATCTAAACTAATAGGTATTCTAAAGAGGAAAGGTAAGATTTTTTGTTTGTTACGAGTACGATTTAACTCAATTTAATATGTTGGATAGTCGATTTATCGAGAAAGGTTTTATGCTATATTATGTGACGCGGACGAAGTTGCGTGGGTCAGCTAGTTAAATGTATAAAATTTATGTTAATCAGGACCGGAAGGTTCACATCTATCCTAATAATCAAGCTATTTCTCTATATTAAAACATTAAGTGTTTTTCAATTGAATTGAAACGAAATAAAATAAATGATTGTGATAAAGGAACCAAACATTCACCACATTCACAACAATACCATTCCTTCATTTCTACAGCAAATACAAACCAAATAATAACGTAAGTAATAACACGTAATTTAGTAAACATGGCATTTCATACACACGACATATCGAGCAAATTAATAAAGCTAATAGAGAAATGCCACGCTCAATGTCTGTGGTTTTAATTCAAGGGTTAATTAAACATGCCTCTGTAGCGCGCTTCCAAGGCGAATCCCGGATATGTAATTGACGTCCCGGTAGTCATTCGACAAATTTTCGAATTTCGAACTGTTTTTCCCGTGATGACGGAATAGAGCCCGCAATTTAATCAAATTTATTGATTATTTGACGATTACAATGTAGATCAGTTTATGATACGATTCAACGAATTTATTTTAAATTTATGAAATCGGGTTTATAAATGATTCTGTTACATAAATGGAAAATTCTTACTATATATCAACGCGGCCTTGTTTTCAGTTTATCCGTATTTACGTAATAAAGTTATGGGGACCTCATAAACTAGGATTGGGTGACCATTCATAAACCCGACACCTATCCTTCACGAAAGGTCTGTCCTCCAATTTGTTAGAATACACCAAACTAATCCCTTCTATAGTTAATATTAGGGTTCACCCCGGTCTACTTGGAATATCTCTTGCAAGTGTTCAAACAATACATATTTACAGAAATACTCAACTTGACAAATGTAACAAGTCCCCCAACATTTGCGTACTGAAACAAGTGACGCGCATATAATAAATAATAAACAATATAGAGCTAAGTTTTCGAGATGTCGAGCGACACACGCGACATTAGCCCCACTCAGCAAATAAAGAAGAGAAAAAACACGGTTGGAATACGAACAGTCAAACATTATACTCGGTGACATGCCATATGAGAGTTGGGAAGTTAGAGTGAACTTCGCAATACACTTACTGAGGAGGCTAAGTTCGCAGCATTTGACCTCGCCTCTCTTCGCCAAATGACGCGATGTGTCGGAAAGCCTGGTTCCCCGCTCCTCCCCCGAGAATCCCATGAGGAAGTTTCTACCTAGCTTTAAAGTTAATTAAGTGTCGCTTCCCCGCCCCTCTATGTTTTGTGAGATGTGTGGCACTCTGGATGGACTAGATTGGCAGTATAGCTGTCTCCTCGTCGAGACGACTTCAACTTTTGCATAATTGTGTACGTCTCAACTGTCCAACTAATTGCGCCATTTAACAAAGTAATTTTATCAACATTTTGGAACATTTATTACCATACTAGCTGACCCACGCGACTTCGTCTGCGTCACATAATAAGCTTTTAGCCTTTCTCGATAAATCGACTATTCAACTTATTAAATTGAGTTAAATCGTACTCGTATCAAACAAAAAATCTTACCTTTCCTCTTTATAATACCTATTAGTTTAGATTGGCTTCGATTATATTATTAAAGTGACAATTACTATAGGTATATCTTACTGTTAAATATACAGTAACACCTTGTACTTGTAAACATTATGGTGCAGTAAATATTTTGAATTTGAATTTCTCCGGAGCCCCCGGAGGCCAGAATCCCCACTTACCTACCGCACCGGACCGAATGACTGCCGCGCGCGTAATTATTTTGTGGCGCGGATATTTTTATATTGCGATATCTTCTAAGATATTTGTTTAAACTGGATAGAGTAAAGGGCACAAATATTCTATATTAAATTTCCGTGCTAACAATCATATTTTTTTAGATATAGATTAATACCATATGGATTAAATAAGCATCGCAAAATATCATTCATTTTAATCTAACATTTTAAGAGTAAAAAATGGTTACAGTGAGTCAATCTTAAAAGATAGATATATGCTGTCGCGGACTTTTTTTTAGAACATTTAAAGAGGAACAATTCTTTCATACATAATATTTGCGTAACTTAAACTGTTTTCGCAGCGCACGCAACGGAAGCTCTCAAAAAGGAATTTCTTTTCCCGTTTTTGCAACATTTTTCATTTATGCTCCGCTCCTATTGGTCGTAGCGTGATGTTATATATCCTAAAGCCTTCCTCGATAAATGGACTATCCAACACAAAAAGATTTTTTCTATTCCAACCAGTAGTCCCTGAGTTTACCGCGTTCAAACAAACAAACAAACAAACAAACAAACAAACAAACAAACAAACAAACAAACTCTTCAGCTTTATAATATTAAGTATAGATTAGTATAGATAATTCAAATAGCTCATCTAATTCTCTTATAACAAAGCTTATAATTGTTACAAATCAATTTGACATTCTGTAAATTGTGTCATTAGGTACAAGAGCAGTGGTAACATAAATATCAGTATAGGTACAGGTTTGTAATATTTACCATACTTTTCTATTAAATAAATCTAGTTATGGCTTTGAATAAAATGTATTGTACTCCTGGGAATAAAAAAGGTAAACCCTTTTTCATATATGACAGCTGACGAATAAATCGTCCAAATTGTGGCAACAATGAGCTGGGCCATAACCAGCTATTGTCTAGCCGGTAAAAAATGAGACGTACAAACGCTAAAGGTGAAAAAGCGGGTAAATAAAGCATAACGGTTGGGCTAGAGGTGAAAAATCACTGACAAACCACACAAAAATCATTCAAGTTAACGGCATACAACGATCCGCACTTCGGTCGCTCGTGACCTGTGACTCGCCCATTTTTCCTCCCCGGAGCGACAGCTAGGCCTCTGTGAAAACAAGCAAAAATGGAAGGGAAAAAGAAAAGCCAACCGCGCTCCACTGATATTGAAAACGAGAACAAGCACTCTGTGATTCTTTCCAACACACAATAGTTTGTGTTAACTGAGCTTCAAGTAGACTTACGATACTCTATACCATGTTACACACTCGTCACTAGAGCCTCTTTTGTCATGTGAGCATCGTTTTATTTTATCGATAGTTTGAACAGTGCTTAGGCACATTATTTGTGGTTTAAATTCCTATTTGCTAGCTCTTTTCTCAGAAGTCCTTTATTTCATTTTGGTTATGTTTTGATCCATTTAATAAAGCCCAAATCAAAGCTTTAACAAACTTACTCAGATAACATTGAAATCACAAAAACGGAGATAAAAGACGAAATACGAGTACACTACTAATATTATGCCTCTCGTACATACTACTTTAATTTATTAAGGTTTTTCATACCTACCGAGTCATTATCCAGTCATTCCAGTCTAACCGGAGGCAGCTGGATACCCGTATGTCGATCCGACCTCCACCCACAACTCATAGTACTGGGTAATATAAAACCCTGGGTCATACCTACCAAGTAATCGGTGTTAATTAAACCAGAACAACCAAAAAACCTGTATACTTTATGACCATTCGCACCCTTTTCCCGTTCGTGATGGAACGCATTAAGACAATTGGGTTGAACATTTTTTCCGACGGCACATCGTAGTAAGTACGCGTATTAGTGGTACGGGGTACACACTACACAGGGTTATCTCGGGAAATCCGACATCTCCGGCGGATGCGGCCTCTGTCTACCCTGATAAGTACCCCTACCGCGATACAAGTGAATAGATACGATTTTGGGCGGTCTCTGTGGGGTATTTCTGTATTTTTGTTGGAATTAGACGGTTTTATGGTTTGGCTGTTGTAACAAGATTGTTTAAAAGCTGCTCAATTTTTTTTTTCATATATTTAGTTTAAAAATAAAAAAACTGGGTTGTGGGGTTCTGGGTTGTGAAGTCAGGCAATGTGTTATCCCGTTGGGGCTGCGGGTTGTTCGAAAGAGAAACTGCGACCTCGACACATTTTAGTCAGTAGAAATCTGCCCAGAGCGGAAGTCATTTGATGATTTCCCACCCCCCAAAAAAAAGGCAATGTGGTATTCGATTTTTCCTTCTATCAATTTCTCAGTATCAGCCACGGAGTCTGAATTTGTATTCGGTTGATTGCAATAAGCTCAATTGACTATTACATGGGGCCTAAAAGAACATAACTACTGAAATGTGATGTACTTTAATCAACACACCTGTTATATCCAAACTGTTAGGCCCTCTGCCTAACCGATAGGGGGTTGCAGGCGTAATGTTTTATAAAAAACAAAATAGATAACGAAAACAATAAGACTCCATTAATCAAACATCCAATTCATTACTTCAAAAAGATTACAAATTAAGTATTTTGTTTCTCAATATAGTCTCAGCAATACTTGAAACAAATTAATTTCAATAACAAACAACTTGAAAAAGCAGCTACAAAAGTTATATTCAAAGGGCTTCATAAAACAAAAGTTTGATTATTTAGTCATCAGTTCGTAACGAATTTCAATGAAAATGTAGAACATGAATTATAATAGTTTCATGGCGGCGTTAACGAGTCTGCAAAAAAATACGTACAGAAATATTTTAGGACCTTAATTAGTAAAGTTATGTGCAATAGAATTTACTTTTATGAATATAAAAACATAATATCATTAAAAGAAAATAGCTTTGTGTTTTTTAAAGCAAATAATTTTATTTCTACGCATATTTTACTACAAGTAAATCTACTTAAACTGCAGATAAACAAAAATCCATATGAGGTTGGTCGAAACTGGTAATAATAACATAAGATCACGCCTAAAATCCTCGAAGAGTTAGGCAGAGGTGCACCTAATAGTGCACCCTCATTTCACCAGTTATGTTTAAGTCCCATGTAATAGGAGGCCAACCTATTAACATCAACCGGGCACAAATCCAGACTACGTGGCTGTTGGTGAGAAATTCTGATACTACTACTTCCTAAACATTTAATAATAATATTGTCATAATTAACAGACACCTTATAAATGATCAAATTAATTATCTATAGAACACCATCATCAACAGCATCGTATCTTCAAGAATATCGATTACTTAATTAAAATACATTCTGCTTCCTTTATATTTTATCTCGAAATACTCACAGGACATCAGACAAGAGTCTACCCTACGAATTCCGAGAACTTTAAATTGATATCAAAGATTCATCAAGGAGCTTTTCGATTTCGAAGGGCTTCAAAGGCAGGCCCGGTTCAGATGTTTACCAAGTCTATTGAATGTCAACCCTACGCAGCAGGGCTACAAGAACTTACTGTTCTATTTCTCCGTTTTGTTTCAGACACTTGATTATCGTAACTTGCACCCGTATTTATAGTGCCGACTCAAGTCCATTTTGAACTAGGGTCGACTGTCGTTGTCATTACAACAGGGAGACATCGCTCACAAATCAATTCTAGAATTTCTAAGCCCCAATTTGCAGATTTTTCGAAAAAGGTACCCTCTGTATAAGTACATTGCCTCGTACACCAGCCATCCTTGTCAAACCCATGGTTGCATTCTACATTAATCAATAGTACAGATGCATGTCACTGTAATCAATAATAAACATGACTTTAATGTCGTTCCATATTGTCTAATTACAAACAAACCGTAGCTATTAATATGCCAACTCAAGTTCAGTCTACGACTAACGATACCAGTGTTAGGCTCTTCATCAATTTTTACTAACCAACTTCACGAGGCTGAATTGATTTTCTGTTTCATTTGATAGGTCAAATAACGCTGGCTAACGAAGCAATTTGGTTGCGAGTAAATTACCTATGTAATTAGAGGTAACTAATTTGAATTTGCTAGTTAGTTACCTAGCTACTGTAATATTATATACTGCCCGATATTTGAAATTTCTGCTGGAATTACAAAATTTGTATTATAAACCTGATATTTTAAGTCTCTATTTTTCGTCTCGTCTTTATTTTATTAGAGCAAAAAATGGTTATTCTTCGTACAAGTAATAAAAACACCAAAACGTTGCGGAAGACGATAAGGATAAACAACAATATATGCGCTGTTCATCTAATAAAGATAAGGTTGCCTTATTAAGTGAAAATGTATTATGTCTTCAATCATGAAATTGAAATTGAGCAGAATACATGAATTTCAATTTTCTCCAGGCATATGAAGACTTAATCCATTTAAACAGACATTGTGAGGCCTGCCTTTTGTCTTGAAGGGGCTATGTCGACGACAGGTCTAGAACCACGCGTCAGCTGACGTAGAATGGCATCATAGACAAAGCGGCGATTTGTTCAGTCCACACGCACTGGCTTCGCGCCAGACACCCATTCTTTGAGCTTTACACCACTATTCCATTATCCTAATAGACGCTGGTATGGAGAGCGGATGCATGGCGCAGTTACAGGGTTAATGAATGTGCACCCGCGGTATTATTTTATACTGAAACTAGGCTTTCGTTGCAATGCCTACTGTCGTTTCAGTCCCAAGTGATTTTCACGCCACATTCCGCTTTGTAACGAGTTTTTTGGAAGTGTCCCCAAACATGTGAATCGACTTAGCGCAGGCTGGATCTAGTTTTTCTTCTTTTGTTGAATTTTAACAGGGTTTTGCTTTTGTTTTGAAAGCCCTATGAGAAAATAGTGGTGGGCGTGGTATTACGTAACAGTCTTAATAAGAGATCGCTGTTGTTTGCAAGTAGTGACAAGACCCTTGGGTCGGAGCACCATAATAATACATTTTCCTCTGGTTGACTCGGAGAACGTGCACGGCATGAGAAACAATGAATTTCTTTGTTTTCCTTGGTACACCAAATACGGTATGGGTATAAGCTTTGTGCTAAATGAAGAGAAGTTACAAGTAAAAGATAATATAAAACAATCTAGGTACTTATTGGTGTTTTTAATATCATATTTAAAAAGCTTGAATAGGTTGGTCTGGGAATGTGTTGCAGAAAGAAATCACGTAAAGCCGTTGGTCCCGGCTGAATTCTTCTTCATTTTAATGTCTTTGATAGTTGTTTCAGGTCAGTCAGTCGTTAAGCTCGCCGTCCGTCCGTCTTATGACGACGACAGGCCGCGTCGACGGCGCGTTCGTGTTCCACGCGCGCCTCAAAGAGATGTCAGCAACATGGAAGGGGCCCGCAAGGGCCAACGCCCGTCGGGGCTGCGGGTAGTTCGCAAGAGATACCGCGGCCTCGACATGAAGGGCTAAGAAGGAACATGGGTGGTTTTTAGTCAGTAGAAGTCTGACACTCCCTTTCGCTCTGCCCAAGAGCGGGAGGGGTTATTTGATGATTTCCCACCCCCCCAAAAAAAAAAAAAGGTCAGTCAGTCGTCCGAAAGTCTGACAACCAAACTTACCAAGCAGTATAATATTTTTTTAAAAGCAGTATATTACCCAATGCAATTGGGTTGTAGAAGTCAGATAGGCAGTCGCTCTATATAAAATACTGGTATTCAGCTGCATCCGGTTAGACTGGAAGCTGACTCGAATATAGTTAAAAAACTGCTAGGCAAATGTTGATGATCATATTATATTTTACCTGCAAAAACGAGGCCGATTAAGATAGAAATCTAATTTTATACAGTACCTACGTAATTGTAATGTTTAAAATGAAATTAACCAATACTAATGGTTTCAGTTCGAATATATCATGGTTATTAATGATCTATTAATCGTAGCGGTCGCTCATGCATGCTGTTAAACGGTTAGTTTGATTTAATTATTTAATGTTATAATTTGTTTCAATGTTTCTACTATTAAAATTAGTGCCCGGAACTAATATTTTACGAAACTAACTAAAAATAACTTTAACCTCGGTCAAAATATACCAGCCCATCAGTAAGGTAGTATCGAATAAATAAATAATACATGAATATTGTTATTGGACTGCTTTGCCCGACCCAAAGGACCCTTTTGCAAAGTGTTACTGGGTCTTTCCATCACGAATTTCTCAGTAGAAACAATGTAGTCTAGATTAGTTGCTATCAATATGGATATGGCATAACTGGCGAAATATGGGTGAACTACTATTGTACACCTCTGCCTAATCCTTCCAGGATTATAGGCGTAAAGTTATGTGTACCAGACTACTATTGTTTAGCAAGGTAAGGACCTCTTTTCATATTTGCACGACGACGTTAATCACAACATTTGATCAAGGCCGTTTAGCGTGTCGGGGCTTTTTTTATTTTTTTATTTTATGGGACAAGCCCGCCACACTATTCCCAAACCACTGTAACTCCTGTTAGCCAGAATCAACAGTGGCGACCACAAGAAAAGCGCCGAGACAATGAAGCTCGACGAAGTCCCAGGGAAACGATTTAACTGTCTTGGATCCCGCAACGAAATTAATCAGAAAAGAATAGCGGAGGAGTAGGAAAAACATAATTTCCACTTCCCTCCATATCAGCAGGAGACAGAACAGAACAAGGCCAATAGGCATACAGGGACGTATACAACTGGGATAGGCCCAGTTGCCTAGCACCACGGATATTATTGTCATTAATATTACTGGGTCCTAAGTTGTGAGCTGTTATATTTGATTCCAATAATAGGTATGACAAAAATGCTTGAACGCACGGAAATTTGTTCTAGTTTCTACAAGGTCCGTATAGTAAATAACTCCGGATGTAACCCGTACACTATTTAACATAATATTACGTTCATTCTGCCAAAGACTACACTCCCATAAAATGTGATGTGCAGATTGTTCAAATTCGCAGTCAGATGTAGAACATTGACAAAAAGGTGAGTCAACAAGCTTGAAGGAAAACAATTTACTCTTAAAGTTACCATGACCTGTGAGAAGCGTGTCGGGGCTGCGGGTGTTCGCAAGAGATGAAGGGCCAAGAAGGAACATGGGTGGTTTTTAGTCAGTAGAAGTCTGACACTCCCTTCCGCTCTGCCCAAGAGCGGGAGGGGTCATTTGATGATTTTCCACCCACCATAAAAAAAAGGCCGTTTAGCGTGAAAAGTTTAGATTTTTCTCACGACATTTTCCTACACCGATGGCAATTAGGTCCAATAAAACCTCGTAGTGGTATAGGTACATGTATAGTCATACAACTAAACATTTAGAAAAAAAAAGCAATTGAAAGATATTTTGGTTCCTAATACAAATTCCATGGTGTGTGTTTTTTCTTGCAAATAGCACACAATAATAATGTCATTTTGAAATTCGATACAGAATATAACCCGGTACTGTCTCTCCATGGTATCGTAATACAAAATGAACATAATACCTAAGTCCTAAAGGTAGGTATGGCCTAAATATTGAAACTTATGAAGCTAAGCCTAAGAAAATATTCAAAGCTCTAGGGAGTGATGTATTGAAACAAATGACACAATTATTTGTGTTCCTGAAGTGTACTTATGAAACATCAATTTCTTCTTTATTATGGCAATTTTGTAAAAAAAAACTAGAACATTTTTGTTATTGCTTTCCTGTCATTCGTTCTGAGTCTATAGACTAAACGTGAGACATCATGAATAATTTTTTTTTCAAATGATTACCCTTTATTCTTCATAATCATGTGCATAACTTTTTCCCAACAATATTGAGGTTGGCTTCCAGTCTAACCGAATGCAACTGAATAGGAATACCAGTATTTTATATGGAGCGATTGCATATCTGAGCTCCACAATCCAGTTAGTACCGGGTACGCTTTGGTAAGACTGGTTGTCAGACTTTTGACCTACCTATTAATATCTATTATAATCATAAACTTACGGGGACGTGATATTAGGTGTTACACTTTTCTAAGTAACGTATCACACTCAATTAGAACCTATGCACCTATTTGCGAGTTACCTTATCAACATTTTCAGTTGGTCTTAAAATGAAAAAGAAATATTGCATCCAACCAACATAAATAACGCCACTTACTTAAAGTAATTACCATTTACCGAAACCATTATCATAATATTTTAAATTTTTAAGCGTAAATTTTCTTGTGTTTGAGTACGCATCTGGCTGTGTCTATCCGGCAAAATGACGAAATGATTAAAATATGAGCGCTCCCGCGGCGCCTCGGTTTGTCTCCCTCTAAGAAATAAACGTTGTTCCATCAAGAAAATTTACTGACGGAAAGGGATGTCGTCACGACAAAACGCGCCAAAAGAAAATTTTATTATAAACCACGTTTTTTCCTTTTCTCACAATTCCACGTTATTCATGGCAAGAGTTATTATTCTATACGATATTGAATAAACAACTCCTTCGTGCCTGTTGAGTTATTTGAGCAGGAAATTATTTTTTTATCTGGCAATGTGTTTGAGTGTATTGTATTAAGTGCGTACTAACGATGTTAATGCCTTTTACGACAGAATATACGAGAGCCTTTTTGAAGATTAATGAGAATAGTCGAGAAATAATAAGGAATTTACTGACTGAAAGAATAAAGACGAATATCAATTTTGGTGTTCATTTAAGTAGAAATAAATTGTAGTTTATTTTAAAATTGAGAGTTAACTAATTGGTGTAGACAAAAACGTTTTGATCTAAACAGAATCTATTCTCATATGAATTACACTATTCGCTTAGATGTGAATATATAAAATATCCATTTATATTTTCAAACTAAAAACAGCACCGTCCACAGGAACTATCTAGTAATTGCCAGAGACTCGGAAAATGATTCTGCGTCCAACGTCACTCTGAAAGTGCAAAATGGAGCGAAACAATTAGTGAGACCGCAGAATACATCGTCATATCAGGCTAACAAGCGCTTAACTCAGCGAAAACAGCGCATCACACCAAGTAATAAAGTCTTAAACATAAATCCAGCGTTATCTCCAGTGGCAACCGTATACGCATAGCACAGCTATGAAACGAACCCAATCTGCATAAATTTGCAGTTGACCCTGTTATAATACTACACACAATTTATGTACACGACAAATTTGATGCCGTTTTGCTTCGCGAATGGTTTGAAATGATTCTGTACGTGAACTTCGTGCTCGTTGCCAAACTTGTTTACGCCGGATGAATTTTTATTGAAATCAACTGGCGTTTTTACATAAATTGAGTACAGGCTTATTGAGTTGGCTTTTCGACTTTGTCGATAATAAATTGTTGTAGCGATCGCCTTTCAATTGAATAAAAAAACTCTGCATTGTGCGATACGCATTCCTACCTACGTTTGACATTCCATTTTCAAAATATTTTTTGACTTTGTTTTTCATCGTTGTATAACGTAATTTTTGCTCTTATTGTATGGGATATTTTTAAATGCACATCTGTTTAATTTTTCAGCACACTAGGTAACTCCACTAATTAACTGAATGCATAAAAACCAATTGATTAACTAAGCATGTCCTACAAAAAAAAACTAAAAAAGCATACAAAACGAGATGACCTTGTTTATCCAATTCACACCAAAAATGTGGTTTTCTAAATCGTTCAGGTTAAGTTAGGTTATGTTAGGTTTTATTTTTTGCTTATGTTATGTTAGGTTAGGTTGTTATCAGTTCAGTAAAACAGTTCTGCAAATACCATTAAACAGTATAAGTATTGAATTTGATTTATTTAGTGTGCATAATTTGTGTGCAAGTCAGTATTTTTTGATTTAACTTTGTAATATTTTGTTCGGAAAAAGAAATATTCAGATATCGATTTAAATACATGCCTTATTATATTGGAAGGATACATACAGCTTTACTTTTTAAATAACGACCTATTTTAACTGTTCATATTTAAGAGTGGCTGATTTATTTTTCTCCTAAAGATTTCCTAATGATACCCTTTTTATCAAAAGGTGCAGCAGACGAGTGCTATAAAGGAAAAAGATCTAAGAACCGAGTGTGAACAGTCCACTTCCTTAGCGCAATCCTTTTTAAATAGACACCAAGCAGATAGTACCTACTTCAAGACGCCATTATTCTCAAAGAGTTCAATGTGGCTAATATTACAAAGAATTTGGTTCACCGTTACCATTTTCCTATTTTTAATATAACGCGAGAAGAAAGCAGCTGAGGCACGTTTTCCTTGTATGAATCAGTCCGGGAAAAATAAACAAAAAGGGGAAAATGTTTTAAATTTGCAAATACAGACATTCAATTTGTTAAAAGTTTAAATCTGAAATGTCTATAAATACCTTTATACAGCGAATTGAAGTTCATTGCAAAACATCGCGCCTGTAATGTCCTTAGATTTAGGCAGAGATCTAATCTTACAGCCACATTGCACCAGTTATGTTTAAAGTCCCAAGTAATAGGGGGCGATCGAGTCTATTGCAATCAACAAAATCTAGACTCCATGGCTGTTACTGATAAGTTCCTAATGGAAAACCACTTAGCATAATAAAACTTTGCCTGACCAGGGAATCGAATCCAGGTATTCATCCTCCTGTCGAGGCTGCGGGTTGTTCGCAAGGGATACCGCGGCCTCGACATGAAGGGCTAAGAAGGAACATGGGTGGTTTTTAGTCAGTAGAAGTCTGACACTCCTTTTCGCTCTGCCCAAGAGCGGGAGGGGTTATTTGATGATTTCCCACCCCCCCAAAAAAAAAAAGAAAAGGTATTCATCCTTAGCCGTCACTGGCGACCACTCGATGAAGGTGGCAGTCCTAGTTTATTGCCAATTTATAAATTACTAGCTGATGCCCGCGGCTTCACCCGCGTGGATGTCGGTCAAATTATATACTTTAGTATATAATTTGAATCTTCCTCTTGAATCACTCTATTTATTAAAAAAAAACCGCATCAAAATCCGTTGCGTAGTTTTAAAGATTTAAGCATACATAGGGATATAGGGACTGAGAAAGCAATAATGCATACGCTACAAATATTGCTCAAGCAGTTGTTGTTTTAAGATTGGACGGTGACCCTAACTTAGCTAGCAAAGACCTTTTTAAGGAGCTCCTGAAAAAACAGTAAGCAGATACTCTACAGTACCTAAGTAATGTTAAAAGAATTAATTATACCAGCATGAATAATGCAATATTTATCTTATACAATTTGTATGATTTGAGTGCAATGCGCTAAAGGCATTAGCTGCCTCACTGACTGCATTCGCTCGCTCAACTGTGATACTAATTTTAATACACGAAATTTATTTGTCAAATTGAATGTTTGCAGCGCGATAATTTAGTTTTCAGAGTCAGCTGCCACCATCAACATGGGTTTATGTACTGTGATGCATTTTCACGTTGTTATGACAGAACATAAAAACTCTACGGCTACTAAAATGTTCGTCCTGTTTTTGTATGTAACGCGGCAAAATTATTCTACTTGGCCGTTGATATTTTATTCAATTCACATTTTAAAAGTAAAATATTATTGGTACTAAAGATATTGATGTTGACCAAGACAAGTGTCCTCATCAATAAATTCTAGTATCATTAACAACACAGATACACAAACAAGCATTTCGAAAACATTTATACCAGATGCTTGTCCGGTTTAACTGTTTTTAACTGTTAAAATTTTATTTAATAAGAAAGGGGAAGATTGTGGATTGAGGAGCTCGTGACTTAATAAGAAGTGCCACTCGGGTCGATCTTTAGGTAAAGCTGTGCTTGCCTAGGTCAGTCTGTGGATGGGTGACCGCCCGACACACCGAGTTTCCTCCGTGCCTCGGAAAGCACATTAAGCTGTTGGTCCCGCCTACCATATATAGATCTTTGGCAGTCGTTCCAGGTAGTCAGTGACCTTAAATTCTGAGATCCAGTCTTACCAAAGAGTATCGTATTACCTAGTATTAACTGGAGGTCAGATAGGCAGTCGCTCCATGTAAAATACTGGTACTCAGCTGCATCCGGTTAGACTGGAAGCCGACCCCAACATAGTTGGGAAAAGGCTAGGCAGATGATGAAGAAAGGGGAAGATTGTCAGTAACGAAAAAATTCAATTAGTTTTAGTATATTTTTTTCCTAGCCTGCTCTCTCTCCTGGGCAAAATACCTCCTTAGACTCATTCCATTTCTCCCGCGCGTGTTTCTTCCATTCCGGCCTGCCGTGTGACTCCGCCTCACTGTGTCAGAGTTCCTGCTATTTTGACCCACAGTATGTCCGGCATGTGACTGATATGTCCTGCCCAGTTCTACTTGATTTGGCCAACATATTGAGCCACGCCACAATCACCCCCACACAGTAGGGCAGGCTTATCATAAAAAAAATATGAAACTTCACATGAGATCTGAAAATATGAACACAAATCTCTCGAATTTTGTTTTTCATTAGTTTTTAAAAGGCATTACAGTTTTTATGAAGCTGTAACTGAAAGGGGTTATAAAAACAGCAAGCTTTCCATTATCGAAGTGAAAAATTGCAGGAGTACTTTCTGAGAAAATAACGACAGCTAATTTATTTTCTCGTGTAAGTAAAGATGCACGGCATCAACATTAAAGTTGTCTCATTTTTCTATCATAAGCAACCTTTCATCTTTAATAAACACGCCGCTTGTAAAGATTCTGAGGAAACAAGTTTAAGTAAGAGTGGAATTAAAACCTCATCTCAAAGAAAATTAAACCACGAATAGTTAATGGGTCTTAACTCGATTTCGAAACGCTAACTTTGTCGAGAGCGAGTCGTTGGCTTCAATAAGATTCAGGCAAGTTTGGGATTTGCTTCCTTTTAAAACGGTTCGCCATTTAACCATCGCGGAGAAAGCACTCAAAACAAAACTGGAGCGCGCTTTTATTTTTCACGAGATCCCTTCTGGATGGTTTGCTTGTAAAAAAAATAATTGTATTGTTATTGTTCGAGTTGGAGGACATTACACCTTTTGGTGTTTAAAATAAATTCGTAGAGAAAGGCAATTTGTTTCGTTAAAATGTTACGATAGCTATTGTTCTTTATGTAACAGCTATTTCTTTGTTTATGGCATTAATGCTAATTATCGCTAACTCTCCAGCTGTGTACGAAGTTTACTTCGAAAACTGTAATCAATACGTCTGTTTTCTTGAATATCACAACCAATAATAAAATCTTCAGTCCACTACTAGAACTACTACCAACAAGTTTAATAAAAAGAAACACAATAACTCTTTACTACAATGTTCACAAAGAGAACATTTCTGGATTATGCCAAAGTTGCAAGATGGCGCCGACATGCAAGTTGTTGTTCATTAGCATTGAGCGCACATTTAAATTAACATCTCTAATATTTTAATTAACTAGTGAAATTTCAGTTTTATTATTCAAAATGTATGCATTCCCTCGTCGCTTTATATCAAACTTGTTCGTTTAAAACGTCTTATATTAATATAAAAGTCACCCTTATTAACATGCATTCAAAAAGCAAAAGGCATTTAGAAACGGGAACCGAGAGGAATATATTACTGCCGCGGGTTTGCAAGTGGCTTGTATTTACGTAAGCAAAAGCATTTGTGGTTTAAGGGCCATTTAATTAATGTCGAACCATCAAAGAAAATCTCATGAGGTCTTATAAGGATCACTTTATAAGATGTCGAAGGATCGGCTGCAAGAATTAAAAACACATTTGGTTGTGTAATATAAGGTTTTTGTTCATCTTTTACTTAATTAGGCGTATTAATGTCATTGAATTCTTTTGACTTGGCTACGACAAAGAAATTAATGTTATTGTTGGCTTCCTTAAGTGGCTTACAAGAATTTCTTAGGAAAAGTTCAGTTTCGTTTCAGTTAATCTTGAGCTTAAGAAAAGTAGAATAATTCTTGGTGTATCTGATCTTTGTTGCGCAGTTTAATGTACAACACAGAACGTTTATATTATTGTTTAATTTACTGCTCGTTTTCTAAGCTAGCAAGTAGCGCAAATTATACAAGATGGATCATCCTCTTCCGATCACACTCACATTTTGCTAGTTATTTTTATAGCAGAACATAACAGTATCACGACTTACCTTGAAGCGGTAGGCAGAGCTACCTAATATCCCAAGACAGTACCCATATTTTTCCAGTTATGCGACTCTATTGCCAACAACCGCGCACAAAACAGTCTCGGTGGCTGCTACTGAGAAATTCCTGATGGAAACATTTATGTTTTGTCTTATACCATAAAAGACTATCTCCAATGTTTTTATCTGTTTTCCTGGTTAACAAATCTTGTTATTTCGTAAAAATCATTTTATTAATTGTGACAGACCATGTATATGACATTTCATTTATATGGCCTCTGGCGCGTTCGGACAGTAAAGAGTTTTCAATGTACAAACACACACAACATCTCTCCCTTCCTAGCTGCTGCGGATTAAAGGTGCACCCAAGAGCTGGTCGAGGTGTCGGCGCCAGACATAACCGTTGTCGGTGCGAACTTCGTAGTGCAGTCGGCCCAAACGTTTTATGACGCTTCCAAACTGCCACCGCTGCGTGGCACTCGTGTAGTCACGAGCCTGTACCCGATCGCCTGGGTTGAACTCTCTGACTTTGACCTCCTGACGCGTTGGTGCTGTCTCCTTTTCTTTTCTTAAAAACATAGCATGTAGTGCCGTGCGTATTTCTCTGCCAAACATAAGCTGGTACGGAGTTTGACCATTAGCATTTGGCGTCCGTCGGAGACGAGTTTTCACTGTCACTAACTTCTCTACTAAGTTACCTCCTTCCCCCTCTACGCTTCGTAATATTCGCTTAACTGTCTGAACAAAACGCTCAGCTTGCCCATTGGTTGCAGGGTGGTATGGAGCGGAGGTCTTATGAATGATCATACAATCTTTTAAGTATTTTTCGAACTCTTCCGAAACGAACTGTCGACCATTGTCTGAAACCAAGACGTGAGGTGTCCCAAAAGTGCAAAATAGTTCTTTCAATTTTTGTATGCACCAAGAGCTTGTAGTTGACTTGGTTGGTATAATCTCAGTCCATTTTGAAAATGCATCAACAATAATTAAAAGTTGGTATCCGTGCACAGGTCCAGCGAAATCAATATGAAGTCTTTGCCAGGGACTATTTGGCTGTTCCCAATGGTGTATTGGTGCTTTCTCTGGTTCATTTTGTTGCAATCTACAGGTTCTACATGACTTGACTTTAGTCTCAATCTCGTTGTCAATTCCTTTCCAGTATACGAAACTGCGAGCCAATAGCTTCATCTTTACAATGCCTGGGTGACCGAGGTGTAGTTCGTCGAGCACTTTTTCGCGAAGTGCTTTTGGAATTAATACTCGTGATCCTCTCAATAAACAACCATCGTGCAAAGTAAATTCATTGTCCTTGTAACCGATTGTTTTTAGTGATTGGCCAGTTTCCAATGCGTGTAGCAAAGATGTACAGTCGGTGTCATTTCTTGTTTCTGTTGCTATGATATCTGGATTAATATCGATGGTATGGATTTGCTGAAATTGAAAACTGTAATTCTGGTCAATTTTGTTGGTCTTGGTGTTTTCTACTGGAAACCTGGATAAATAATCTGCATTTGAGTTGTTCGCCGAAGTTCTGTATTCAATGTTGTAGTTAAATCCAGATAAGAAGTGAGCGTAGTGAAACAGCCTCATCGTACTCATTGCTGGTAGCGTTTGATGTGGGTGGAAAATTATTGTCAGTGGTTTGTGGTCTGTAACGAGGGTGAATTTCCGACCATAACAATAGTAGAAAAACTTTTTCAATCCCCAGTGTATCGCTGTAGCTTCCTTGTCTATTTGACTATAATTCTTCTCGCTACCAGACAGCGTTCTCGAAGCGAATGCTATAGGTCTTTCTGATCCATCTGGAAGTCTATGTGAGAGTACTGCCCCGAGTCCCAGTGGCGATGCGTCTGTTGAAAGCACTAACGGTTTCTTAGTGTCAAAGTGTATCAGTACTCTTTCACTTACAATTTCTTTCTTAATTTGTTTAAAAGCTTGTTCACACTCTGCAGACCATAGGAAGCTTGATTCCTTCTTTAGTAAGTTGTTTAGTGGGTTCGTGATCGATGCTAGGTTTGGTATGAATTTGTTGTAAAAATTTGCTATCCCAAGAAATGTTCTTAATTCTGCTGTATTGGTCGGGTGTTCTGTTTTAACTATTGCGTTTATCTTGTCCCTGTTTTTGTGTAGACCTTCTTTGTCGATAGTGTGTCCAAGGTAATTTATACTTTTTTGGAAAAATTGGCACTTTTCTTTGTTTACTCGAAGGTTACTTTCTTTTAGTTTATCGAGTACGAGTTTAAGCCTCTGTAGTAGTTGTTCTTGGTTAGCTCCTTGTATAATTATATCGTCGAAGAAACATTTAACGCCTTCTAGGCCTTGTAACAGTTTATCCATAAATTTCTGCCATAGGCTCGGAGCGACCTTAACTCCGAACATGAGCCTGTTTACTCTGTAAGTTCCTTTGTGTGTACTGAGTGTTTGTAGTATTGCGCTCTCTTCATCCATCACCATATTTAGGTACGCCTGAGTTATGTCGAGTGTACAAAATAGTTTACCTCCATTCATCTCTGTGAAAATATCTTCAATCACAGGTATTGGATATTGTTCATCTTGAATAATTTTGTTTAGGGTAACTTTATAATCAGCGCATAATCGGATATTCCCATTTGGTTTGACAACTGGTACCACTGGAGTACCCCATTCAGAGTGGTCAACTTTCGTGATGACACCTTGTGCGCATAGTCGCTCTATTTCTTCATCCACTTTGTTTTTTAAAGCGTAAGGTATTCTACGTGGTCTAATAAAAATTGGCTTAGTGTTCTCTTTCAGGTTTAGATGTCCTCTATAATTGGGTATTTCGCCAAGGTCGTTTCTGAATACTGATGTCTTGTAGAATTCCAGAAGCTGATCTAATTGTATGTTTTCAGTAGGTTGTACGGCTTTTATGTCTGCTAAGTTAAGTGTCTCGAGTTCTTTCATCCAGCTGCGGCCAAAAATGGGATCAACGTTTTTGTTGATAACGTACAGTTTTCCGTGGAATTCTTTTCCTTGGCATCTGCATTGAACGTATGCCATGCCTGTTGGTTTGATTACCTCTCCAGTATAAGTTCTGAGTTTTAAGTTTGTCTTAAAAATTCTTTTTCCGATGTTTAGTTTTTGATAGTCTCGTAATGACATCGAAGTTAGTGTAGCTCCAGTGTCAAATTCCATCTTTGTCTTAACGTGTTCAATATGTACTGTTATCATATATTTTTCAGATGATTCTCCAGATATGATATTAATATCATTCCAGTCATCATGGTCACTTGTTATTGAGTCTTCTAATAGGTTCGTATTCGGTTTATTCTTGTTAAGACTCGCATCAGAGTGGCGTTGAAGGCAAACACGGGCTAGGTGACCGACTTTATTGCATTTATGGCATGTAACGTTTATAGCGCCACATTTGTTGGATTCGTGATTCGCAGCACCACAGCGGAAGCATTTCCCTTTTAGATCTTTAATTGTAATTTGTCTTGGACTTGGTCCTGGTCCTGTCTGTCTCTTGTATGGGGTGATTTTGTTGATGTGGTCACTACTGGTACTTGGTTGTTCATTAGTAATCATTGATGCGTTTTCTGTCTTACCCATTTCAATAGATATCGCAATCTGTGTCAGTGATTTGAATGTGTATACTGTTCGGTCTTGTAAAATTTTTGTACGTGCATCGCTATCTTTCAATCCCCTTATAAATTGTAGAGATAAAAAACTTTCGGATGTATTTTTCTGACAGTGTTGGCAATTGAATTGACAGTTAGTGGTAAGTTTCTTCAACTCTGCGGCGTACTGCGCTACAGTTTCATCGGCTTTTTGAGTTCTTGATATGAATTTATGTTGTAGCGCCCATTTGCTAGGTTTTGGGTCTAAGTAGTCGTCAAGTATTTCAGTAATATCAGCAAATGACATATTCATTGGTTCTTCCGGTGATGTTAAATCGCAAAGTTTCTCGTGAAGCTCTGGTGATAATGTTGACAGTAATATATCTGATTTCGTTTGTGCTTCCGATATGTCGTTCAATCGAAAAAATATTTCTAGTCTTTTTTTGAAATTGTTGAAAGTTTCGGATTGTTGAAGGGGTTTAAATTGTATCTTCGGTGTATTATGCCTGGATTCACTTTGTTTTATGTGTTCTTGCTGTAGCTGGCCCTGTTGATGACCTTTATTCTGTGTCTGTTTTATTAAAAGTTTAGTTGTCAACGCTGTATGAAGTTCTTCAAACTCGTACCTATATTCTTGTTCTTGCTCATAAGCGTCATCGTCCTTGTCGTCGACCGTCTTGTTCTCGATTTTTTCTTGTACCTCCCGTATAGCCAGGATCGTCTCCTTCAGGCCCCGGAAGCGAGCAGTAATGTCTTCGTCAGACATCGTTGCCCTCTGATCGACATATGTGTCGAGTCGTGTGAGCATCCCGCGTAGGGTGCCACGTAATTTTCTTAGTTTGTCCATTTCATAAATCTATTTACACAATGTTTATTTGACTTTTTCTCGTCGCCATTAACAAATCTTGTTATTTCGTAAAAATCATTTTATTAATTGTGACAGACCATGTATATGACATTTCATTTATATGGCCTCTGGCGCGTTCGGACAGTAAAGAGTTTTCAATGTACAAACACACACAACACTGGTATTTATTAGTTATTCCTGATTACTCCCTCCACTTCATCTGAAACATTGATACTGTCGCATATATTTTATACAGTTCAGAATTTGCGTTTAACCCTAATGTGTGACTTCTGATCGCGATAAGCATAATGACGTCATTGACCACACGGCTTAACTGCGAACGCTGCGATCTACAAACGCCAGGTCGGCAGTGTAGGGTTACCACTTCCGTACTTATAAATAGTTAGTAGTTCATTCACCCGGTCAATGGGCTGAGAGGTCACCGTAATGAATATTTACGAAATAGTTTACTTTTCTGAAGACAGTTTGGAAATAGTAATGACTTTTAAACAAGAGGTGTTGTGAGTGTAAGTACGTAATATTAACCACAGTTTCAAATTCTTTATTGCGACCTAAGTATAAGTTTTGTATCCCCGTCGGGGCTGCGGCTTGTTCGCAACAGATACCGCGGCCTCGACATGAAGGGCTAAGAAGGAACATGGGTGGTTTTTAGTCAGTAGAAGTCTAACACTTCCTTTCGCTCTGCCAAAAAAAAAAGTGTAGGTTTTGTATTATTTATTTAATATTAAATCTTAACTAGTGTTTCTAGTGAACACCACATATTGTTATACGAATTAACAGCTTCACTGTAAAACACGATCAGATAGCCACTTCGATACACAGAATTAAACTGCTGTAATGTATCACATTTTGAACAAAACAAATACTGTAAGCTTACTGATTTTTTAAACCACGAAGACAGATGGCATTCGGGGTGACCTCAACATTTGGTGACCATATTTACGCTGTCCATGGTCGCATGTAAAAAGCGGTTCAGATATTAAATTTGCAAAAATAAAAAGCGAAATGAACCGTGTGGTGTCATTGCCATAGGCGTATCAACGGGGACATGGCTAAGCGAATGTGTGTGATGTCAAAAACGGGTATGCAATTTTGATATTCGATTTACATTTTTGCCTGAGAGTATTCTTCCCAAGAGCGTTACTGGAGGTGATAAAAGGATATTTAAGGGAGTACCGGACACTCATTTTGAACGTGAAGGTTAATTGTTGTTCCTCCTCTTAGTGATTCATATCTTCCTCAATAAGCTCTAACAAAGTATGGTGATAGGAAATACGAAACTATAGTAAGACTTGTTTTTAGGAAGACTGCCTGGTTAACCATGTTAGTGGTCCCACGATTTTCGGGTCGGGCAAAATATTATTGGGTTTTTCCACCAAGATTTTTTCAGTAGCTGACTCGGTATCTGGATTTGTACCCAGTGGATGGCTCGCCCCCTATTACATTTGACTTATGGGCCTACCACACGCTCAAGCTTCACCACACTTTTGCTTACGCGATTATACGGTGCACACGGTACATCGCACGTGTGGTTGGTAAAACTGTATTACCATTACCTAAGACCGTGGTGCTGCCTGTGTGTGTGGTAGGCCCATTAAAAATAACTGGCCAAATGTGGGTATACCTAGTGTTAGTTCCACCTTTGCCCACCCCCTTCGGAGATTGCAGGCGTAATGTTATATTATCTTGCTTTCAGTCTCGATATCAACCTTGATCCACTTGAGTAATAATAGAGTACTATTCATCTCAAGCTGTAAGTAAAACCCGTCGGGGCTGCGGGTTGTTCGCAAGAGATAACCTCGACATAAAGGGCTAAGAAGTAACATGGTTTTTAGTCGTAGAAGTCTAACACTTCCTTTCGCTTTGCCCAACAAGGAGAGAGGTTATTTGATGATTTCCCACACCCAAAAAAAAAAACTGTAAGTAAAGAAAATGCTGCCACAGAAAGCAAAAGTTTCTGTAACGGATATAAGATACAACTAAACCTAGAAACAAAAAACTGGTACGGATGGCCGACCAAGAAAAAATAACTTAATGATAAGCTAATAAAAAGCAACGAACAAAAGTTAAAGTATTAATTCGACAAAGATGGAAGTTGTTTCTGTTGTTTTTTCCCGGTGTAGCAACAGTAATTTTATTTCCCTAACTATTTAGGGTGAACTGTTTAATGAGTTCTTCACGCTAAAAAGGCGCGTCCGTTACCGAGTCGCTGTCTTTCGCAATTTAAAACATTTAACAGAAATTGTATTACTTTTACACCCATTCTGTAAATAAGTACGGCACAATGAAAGCTTTATAAATCAGACACATTTTATTGTTTCAAAATATACCTTTTGAGTTAAAAACAAAGGAAATACGCCAAATGCAAAATAGAAGAATCGACCAATCAGCTCCACTTATTGACGCTTTGGTAAAAAAAAGAAGTTTTAATTGAACGCCCAGTTCCTGTGTAAAAGCTTTTAGAGAAAATAAAAATGAGAAAAATTAAATGCAAGCCGGTCTTTGCCGAGCGGTTTACACGCGGTACGCTCACAAAGCGGCACTTAGCTTGGCGCTTAGTGACCACCCTACAGGCCCTTTAAAAAAACTACGGTCAATAGCGAAAAAGGAATTAGAGTTAACGACGACACTAAATGAGTACGTATGTTCGACGCTCAGAATTTTCTGGAACATTCGGTAATTGAAATTCTAGTACTGTATCTTTTACAGGCTCGGTTTATTTTTTTTATACTACTACTAAAGATTTTGTTGGTTACCAGGGATACTTTCAGCCTAAGGCCAGTTTGATAAACTTGTAAAATAAATGTTAAAATCTTTATAGCTTCTCAGCACCTCTGAAAAGAGTAACGATAAAATAAGTTCTATATTTTTTGCGCAAACTTTCTAAGATAAAGTAGAAAGAAGGTTCCATTTTCTTTTCGTAAAAAATCTAAAGTCTTCTGTAATAATTTGGGTAACCACTACCCGCATCCACTGTGGGATGGCTTAAAATGGTGAATCTATTGTAGTAGTTCTTATTTGTGGTAAACCGTACAGTATATTTTTTGATGTGTTATTGGGTTTTCAACCAGTAATTTCTCGGTAGCAGCCACGGACTCTTGATTTGGGTGAACTTGAGTCTGCATTAGTTATCCGGTTGATGATAATAATACCTACATGGGACTTAAACATAAATAGCGAAATGTGGGTGTAATATTACACCTCTGCCTAACCCTTCGGCAATTACACGGTTGATGTTATGATGTTTATATAGGGTGTAAAAGTACCCTTAACGCAAACGTAGGGCATTTGTTCTCCCCACCACTGCGATAATTTTTTTGTTCTAGACCATACCTGGGAACCTCCTAGTTACGGAGATATTGGGGGTCAAAGTTCCAAATTTTTCACAGCTGTTTTTGTAAATACTGGTTTTTCAGGTTATTACTTTACTTAAATTACCTCCATGACCCGTTTACTAATCAAAGCATCCACTAGCACTAAAATGTGATTTTTGACCCCAAAAAAACAAGTCATATCCCAGCAAAAATTTTATGTACAGAATGCTTGGTTAACGGCTGTGTGATGGGTTGATTTACACCCTGTATAATTTGTAGTATCTCCTAAGTCAGGTTAACATTCAAGTCGTCGATCGGTAGTTGCCTTGGACTTAATACTAACATGTTGATTCAGTACCTAAAGCCGTTATCCATTAATTCTAAAGCTCATTCACTGTGCTACAATTGGCTTTTCATACCTCTGAGATTGTATATCTGGGTATAAACACCTCCAATGAAGCGTTCGTCTTCCTATTATACTCGCACCTCTACTGTTTACCTGAATCGTACGAAGGATATACCTACTTGAATTTGTATACCCGCATCTTTCGTCAATATCTCCTAGTGATTGATGGCCTTCCGCATTCCACTCAGTTTGTGTAATACATGTTGCCTACTGTATCGGCAACTGGGATCGTTCGCCCGACGACACGATTCCTATAGTTTCTGGGATATAAGTACCTACCTGTTTTTTGTTCTCACTGCATTTTGCATTGCGATGGCTTCGGTCGGTAATAAGAATACATGGAAGGGGCCCGCAAGGGCCGAAGCCCGTCGGGGCTGCAGGTTGTTCGAAAGAGATACCCCGGCCTCGGCACAAGGGCTAAGAATGAATATGGGTGGAACATGGGTGGAACATGGGTGGAACATGGGTGGAACATGGGTGGAACATGGGTGGAACATGGGTGGTTTTTAGTCAGTAGAAGTCTGACACTCCCTTCCGCTCTGCCGAAGAGCGGGAGGGGTTATTTATTGATTTCCCACCCCCCCTCCCCCCAAAAAAAAAGGGTAATAAGGATTAGTTTTTATCAACGAATAAGGAGTAGTTTTCATCCCCATCCTGCTAAAAGCCCATCTGGCCAATTCGATCTGCCACGATACGATACGTAATTACTGGATTAAAATTTCAGGCACAAATACCTACACAGCTTATTTGTCTTATTTCAGGTATCGGCTGTACATTTTCTTTTCTTTTTTTTCAGTTTTTGACTGCTTGCTAATTTACTATAGAGAATTAAATCTAACATTAGTTTAATTTACTAGGAATGTACCTAAGAAACGATAAGCTAATGATGTCTTAACATAGCGTATCATTACGCATGTAATCCCCGAACATTACGTCGGTTTACATAATTACTTAAGTCCCATGTGATAGGGGGCGAGCCTATTACCAACAAACGGGCACAAATCCAGACTCCGTGGCTATACCCGGCAAAATCCTGATGGACAGACCCAATCACATTTGACCCGATCAGGAAATCGAACCCAGAACCTCATGCTCAGCAGTCGCGCTTGCGACCACTAGGCCAACGAGGTAGACATCTTGACATCTTAGAAAAAGCTAGAAATATTATATTTGTAAACGTGAGTTGTTCATGCAGCCGAAATACAAACGTACATTATATTAATATAAGTATACGTTAATGTTACCCATTGTACAGACTTCGTGTCACGTTAAAAAAGAATTTTGAGAATCGGTTCACAAATGGAGGAGAAATCAGGTAACATACATAAAAAAAAAAAAAAAAAAAAAACATACACTCGAACATATAACCTCCTCCTTTTTTGAAGTCGGTTAAAATAGCCGACAACGTGCTTTGTATATCACAGGTGACACCACAAGAAGACGGTTAGATGTCTCTAGGAAGTAGTGTACACTGTAAAAAGTGCACTACTTTGCCAAGCATGTTTATTTAGAACTTTGATAACGTTTGTAAAATATTTCAATGAAAATGTGGTGTTTGTATTTCTTTTTTACATTTTGCACTTTCACAAATTTCTTTAGGTTCTTCGACCAGTGGTTCACATTGGAATTGAATTGAAACAACTAGAGCTCATGGGGAGAGGCAGTAGTAAGATGCAGGCTTACAGTATCAGTATAAGCACAGAACAGATAAAAGAGGTTAGAAAGGAAATAGTTCCTGATTTGTATTAGAACGGGTGTCGCCGCTTGTCTCCCACTCTCTAAATCCACTACAAGCAAGCGGCTAATACATACGAGCATTACGCACACAAATAAACCACACTTACATAAATCGCGAGTTTGCTACTGGTTGTCACACTAGCGCAAACACTGTGTTTAACGTACACTCACACACGCGTCTATTTCTCATACATGTTACGGCGACCAAAAGGTCGATAATTTATGTCGATAAAATTACTTTAGTTTTGTAACTTTAAGTTTTGCAATATTTTGCTTTAATTTCGGAACGGGATAGAAAGAAAGAAAAGGTATTTATTTGTCTCACACAGATAAAAAATTAAAGATAAAAAAGTAAAATCAAAAGTAAACATACGAGAAACACTTAAAAATAAGACATACATTCAATTAATTACTACATTTAGTACAGCTACATTTAGTAGGTATCCATTCAATTCTACCGGTTGCCTCTAGCCATAGTGTTCTTGTATCTGGATCTGTTGGAAACCTAAAAACAAAATTTAGTTGTGTTATGTTTCCATTATAAATGGCTAACCTCAAAACAAATTTTAGACGAAAACCTAAATTAATAACCCACAATAAACAATAATTGACAGTAATAAACAAAGTTATTTAATCATATTCATAATAATATCATTTGAATACATTCACACATACTAAATATCGACATTGTTTACAACTTGGTACAACACTCTCGAAACGCATAGATTTCGCAGAACTCAAGCTTTGGCTCGTCGTACGCGACGTTCGCAGTGAACGAAATACATCGCGCAATCGCCCACGCGGTACAAGATGGTACCCACGTATTGCAAGCAATGTACATATTTTTTTATCTGCATGCGACAGTATCATTTTTTCTACCAACTACATAATACTATTGTAATAATTACAAATATTACTTGTATTTTAAGGTATTTGGACTTACCGATGATAAGAAATCCTTTCTCGAGGCACACTACACACCCTGGCTTCTTTTCCGACACACTATAATAGCGCAAGATGGCATAATTCTTTTTTTTCGCGGAGCTTCGTGCGCTGTCACAATATGAGCGCGATTGTTGGCCGGTAAATCAAATTTTCGACATATGAGCGTTTGCGACATATGAGCGGCGCGCCTGCCCCGCCCACAAGGCCCTTCTAACCTCTTTTATCTGTTCTGTGAGTATAAGTACATTTTGCTAGATTCACATTTGACTGAGATGATATTTAAGCCTGCTGACTGTTGAGCCTGAGGTCCTGGGTTCGATTCCCGGGTCGGGCAAAGTGTTATTGGCTTTTTCCATCAGAAATTTATCAGTAATAGCCACGGAGTCTGGATTTGTGCCCGGTTGATGGCAATAGGCTCGCCCCCTATTACATGGACCTTAAACATAACTGGCGAAATGTGGGTGTACACCTCTGCCTAACCCTTCGGGGATTACAGGCGTGATGTTATGTTATGTTATGATATTGACAAGAAGTAAGAAAAGTAACCACAGATTTTCTTGCCTGTTCTCTTATGGAGCAAAAAGGGAAAGAAACGTGGCTATGTATTGATGTTTGGTATATACCAATATACCAGTAATAGTATATGTGAAATTAAATAGTTTGCATTAGTTTCGACCAAATACTTACTAATTAAAAGTTGTTATGCAAATTCAGTGCCAAAATGAGTTTAATTATCACTAAACTGATAGCATTTAATTTAAGTGTTAGTATTATCAATGTGATTAATGATAATTACAGCTTCTAAATTAATATATTAATTATTATTATTTTGAGTAGTATAATTACGGGATGTTGGTAATTAATTTGCTAGGTTATTTAAATCAAATGCTATTGAGATACCGTAATTGAAATAATATCGATTTAATTAATCTGCCTATTAATTTAAAGTTTTTTTTTTATAACGTTGCCCCACACTAGGAGTTTCTCATTTATTTATTTAATATTAATTATAGCAACATTACAGAATCCTCCAATACGATGCTATAAAACACAAAGAAGAACAATTAAATTAAAACTAAAATTAAATTAAACTATACCTATATCTACATAGATATTGTACAGGAAACAAAAAATAGCAAATTAAAAAAAAAAAATTAGTTACCTTCCGTTTATCATCATTCAAAACAAGTTCAAGAAAAATCATCTTTCGTTCATCCTCTCACAGAAACTCAAACATACATGACATCGTGGGTGCGTTCACAAACATTTAAACTCACACACACAAATACCTAGACCCGGAACAATTATCTGTAGGTCATACAAATATTTGCTCCGTGCGGGGATCGTACCCTAGACACGCAGCGCAGCAGTCCATTGCTTGAGCCACTGCGCCAACTGTGCCGTGAATTTGTGTAAATGGAATTTTAATTATGACAATATACAGGATGGTAGGCACACTATCCCGAGTATTCAGTACATCATTCCGATTCCCCCAACACATAGAAAATAATTATTTAATATTAAAAAAGTAATAGCTGCTTCCTACATAGTCAAAATGAATGGAAACCCGCTGTAGAATCGTAAATCCCTACAAAAAAGAATGTGATTAATTCTGGCAGCCAGACAAAAAATATGGTGGACATCATTCCAAGAATTTTATCTAAGTACAGATGACTGGCTGGCTTAAATGAGATTTATCCATATTGAATTTCTCCTCTTTTTAATTTTATATTTGTTTAAAGGAATTATTTTAAATACATATATTTTTTTAAATTCATTTAATTGCAGAAACTCCAAATAAATACCACGAAAACCAGATGTATGAAAATGTAAAAAAAAATATTGACTTATTATTATTATTTTTTTTTAATTACAGCAGTGACAGTAGGGTGACCGTTGAATTGCCAAGTCAAGTGTCTAAAGATCCCGTCGGGGCTGCGGGTTGTTCGCAAGAGATACCGCGGCCTCGACATGAAGGGCTAAGAAGGAACATGGGTGGTTTTTAGTCAGTAGAAGTCTGACACTCCCTTTCGTTCTACCCAAGAGTGGGAGGGGTTATTTGATGATATTCCACCCGCCAAAAAAAAAAAGTATCTCAAAATGGCCAGGGCGACATGAAGGGCTAAGAAGGAACATGGGTGGTTTTTAGTTAGTAGAAGTCTGACATTCCCTTTCGCTCTGCCCAAGAGCGGGAGGGGTTATTTGATGAACTCTGAGACTAGTTTGGGCACTAATTTTATTATTGTTGTGGTATTGTATTAAAACTCATTTTTTAAACACGTTAATTTCTTTTTACTTATTCTTAACGTACTTACTTTGTAGCCCAAAAGCTGATCACGGGTCCAAACAGACATCAAAACTACTAACTGAAATTCTCAAAGTTGGTTCCTGAAGCAAACATTTAACCCAAGCGTACAAAGAAAGCCCCCATCATATATTTACTCTTTATATGTTCAAGAGCCCTCATTTAGACAATAAAGAGCAACGCAATTTCCACAAACAAATACCTCGAAACACCGACAAAGTAACATTATAAAGGAGAATACGCAAGATCGAATGGAGACGCTCATTTCGTACTTCGAGAATTCCAAATCGTTCGGTAAGCAAATAATTTATCAAAGTCATGTCAACTAAGAGCCGGCTTCTGTCGAAAGGAGAGAGAAACACCTTTTTAAGAAAGTTTTCTGGATCGAACCGTACGTATGTATATAATATGTATAGGCCTACATATAGTACCTATCATTACATATATATATGTGATTGATGTGAGTGGTACATGTATAAGCATCGGTTGATTGATGACAGTCGGTTAGTCAATCCGCAGCGGTGACCGTTTCGTGTATTTTCCTAATTTTACTGACATTGGCGTAAGGATTTGGTGATGTATTTCTTACATTTATTAGTGCTTTTAACTGTATAGTTAGACAAAAAAACAATATTAAGGTCACAATGAAGAAAAGATCGAGTGGACTTATGCTCTAACGTGATTATTCTTCTTCTTAGCGTGTCGACAGCAATTTAGATTGAATCGATCCTGAATTTGACGACGAGATTGGAACCTTTCTGAGCTATTAGAAACTATTTTGCCAAAGCAAGTAAGACAGTTTCTGCAAGCAAAGATTTTAAAGCTGCCTTATAGTAGTTATACAATTGCGCTGAAATGTATGAAACCTACGAGCTGTCATAAGTTCGAAAATAACAAAATATCATGTTTCCCAGTCGGATAACACGGTATACGTTGGTGGTGTACGGTAACGGGTTGTGTAGGTTTGAGATACATTACCTCTATGTACTCGTATTCAGATGCATTAGACTGGACTGACAGTCAATCCCACAAAGGCCAGATATCACACAAGAGAGAGAGCTTTAGAAGGAGTAACCGGAATGCTTTGCCAAGCACTGGGACACAATATAGGCTATCAAAAATAAGGTTTATATGTCCAGTTCTGGTTGCCTTCATACTGGAGCCTCAACGCCTCCAGTACTTTATGTTCAGGCGTTTGTAAGAGTTATATAGAAGAACGAATATTATGATCTTCTTCTTAGCGTGTCGATGGCAATCTAAATTGTGTCGGCCCAGAATTGAGCTACTAGTTTGGCGCTTTCGGCAGCGTCCATCAGTTCCTGTAGTGAACAACTAGCAGGACAGGCAGGGCACGATATTAAGTGCCCCATTGTTTGAGGAATAGCACCACATTTACACTCCAGTGCAGAGTCATTTATGTGTCCCCACCTCAGCAAGTTTTCTTTGCTGCGGCCAACCTGGGTCCGGAGCCGGAGAATATTATGATGATCGATAGGAAACATTTTTTTTTTTTTGGGTGAGGGAAATCATCAAATAACCCCTCCCGCTCTTGGGCAGAGCGGACGGGAGTGTCAGACTTCTACTTTCCCTTCTTTTTAAAAAACGTTGCCCCACATTAGGAATTTCTCCTGTATCGTGGGTGTGTTTACAAACATTTAAACTCACATAGGTACACAGAACACCCAGACCCGAAACAACTATCTGTAGGCCATACAAATATTATATTATTATTTTATTTATTATTTTTCTACTGGCTAAAAACCACCCTTGCGCCGGGGCCGCGGTATCTCTTTCGAACAACCCGCAGCCCCGACGGGTTCGATAGTAAACTCACCTGCATATAATATGCTGCTCATTTATGATTCTATTGTTATCACTCGCATTTATAAATCCATTTCCTAACATCAAAATGTCTAGCGGAGAGTAAAAAAATGTTTTAAAACACCACTCCAAAATTAACAATTCAAAAAATAGAAAAACAGAATTTAAAACTTCGTTAACGAGGTAACCTTACGCGCTGTTGAGGTATCTAAGCCTCGTGTTATGGTTAACTAACTGTGCTCGTGGTTTTGTCCGCATAAAATGACAATTTTTAATGGGGGCAACGGACAAAAACAGAGCCTACACGTACAGGAAGGAGAATATTTTATAACGAAGGGTCAATTTTTAGGTATTTATTAAGTGTTGTGTGTTGTGTATTGCATCCTTGCTGTTGTGATTTTTCATCAAGGATATTTCAGTAGCCCGTCGGGGCTGCGAGGCCCGTCGGGGCTGCGGGTTGTTCGCAAGAGATACCGCGGCCTCGACATGAAGGGCTAAGAAGGAACATGTGTGGTTTTTAGTCAGTAGAAGTCTGACACTCCTTTTCGCTCTGCCCAAGAGCGAGAGGGGTTATTTGATGATTTTCCACCCGCCAAAAAATAAAAGATATTTCAGTAACACCCATGGAGTCTGGATTTGTACCAGGTTGATATCAATAGGCTCGCCCTCTGTGACATGTCATGGGACTTAAATATTGTGGGTACACCGGGGATTACAGGCGTGTTATGTATGTATATTATTAAAGCTTTGCCTATAGAAATTACGACCAACCACAAAACAAAAAACATTTTATTTATAAATTATTCTTATACGTAGAATCTCTCTTATAACTTTCGTACGAGTAGAACGGCAAAAGAAACTCTCAATAAGTTTCCTCTTGTACAGATAAACTCTTCTAACGATTTTATTATTATTAAGTAAGTTTTCTCAACCAGTAAAAGTTAATTAACTCGAAATTCATGGCGTGACCTGAAGTTGGGAGTAGGCGCTACACCGTAGCTTTTTCAAAGGATCTCGCCTAAAACTTTGTATCGTGAAATATCTCGGATGACTCATTTAAAGTGAATTTTGAAAACCGTAATTTTGGTGGAATATTTGGACTGGCTTCTGCCCACAAGTTGGTTTATTGTTTTTGGGGTTTGGCTTGTTATTGTACTCTAATGATTTACGAGTAGGTGGTTAGACGTAGTTATGGCTTTTTAAGGGTTCGTAAATTGTTGGTCATGGGGCAATGTGGTGCATTTCAGATTTGTGGAAAAGCTTGTTAATCTATGATGCATATTTTGAACCCTAAAGTAACCTTTTCCACGATTTTACATTACTTTTGTAAATAACCAATACATAAATGACAAATAATAAGCAAACTAAGGGCGACGGAAACTGCTGTAAAAAATACAAGATAATAGCTAAAAAAGAAAAAGGAAATATCAAAGAGGAAAAGGAAATCGCCCGCACCGAAAGATAAAACTCAGACAGGTAAAAAGGTATACAAAAGATCCCGCATTGTATTAAAATTAAAGATATCAATGGTACTTTGCGATTCCAAAAGTGATGTAGGTAAAATCTTGTTCAAGTAGATCAGCATTTTCCTTTAAATAAAATTAGGGGTAGGTGTAAATACCCGCATGTGGTTATAAGAAAGGATATTATCTGTGATTAACAATCTGCTATTTGGGTACGTTTTCTTTTAAGGGCTTTTGAAAGAAAAGCTTTAATGATTTATTTTTTCTTGGAGACTTGGTATGTGAAAGATACCTACTTAAATCTTATAATGTGTATGGAGCAGGAACGTAGGAATGCGCACTACCGTGTAATATAAACGGTTTGCCGTTAGAAATCTGGAATGTAATAAAATCTGAAAAATTGCTGGAAGGTGCTGAAGAGATATTTTCTAGATTGTGATGCCTACCTATACTTATTCTATACTATATTATGTATACCCGAATATGTATCTAATGTACTTATAAAAAATATTGTGGTATGGAATTTCGGTGTTTAGCTTACCACTGTTAAAGCAATGATGATTCGTTTTGTTATATTTTTGGTTTTTTAAATATTTGTAACAGTATAATATATTGAAATAATAAAAGAAAAAAAATATATAATATGTATATATATATATATATACATAATATATTCAACATCGAAATAATGTCTAAATTACTAGCATTGGGAATTGCAACAGTGTAATGTACTGTGAACTGTACAGTATGCAAATTACGTGGAATTCACGAGTGACTGTTGTATATTCTCTTCAGAAAACACAATGGGTTGAAATTCTGTATTCCAAATTCATCATAGAAACTCCTGTTTATGCTGGAACCACGTTTTAGCAAAATAGGTACCTCAGTGGAATAACTAGTTGGACATGGCACAGCAATGTGGTTTCTAAAAATGAATATCGTACGACGAAGCGAAAGATTCCATGTTTAGCAATTGCAAAACTTTTTTATTTTTCCAACTGAAGTTTTCATGCTTGGAGATTGAAATTAGAATGGTGACTTGAAGTCCAAATAAGGTTGTAGTGAAATTAAGAAAGTTTTCTTAGACTGCAGTTCGTCGGGGTCGGTTTTAGAATTCACTATTTTAAAGATGAGGGGGCGACAGACAGGAATATACTGCACAACTGGAGCCGAGTTCTTATAATGACTGAATATCTTTGTTAAAACTAAATTATACTTTATATATTTTAATTTAGACGGTAGACCGTTGCGGTAAGCTACTCATAAATCAACATTAAAATATTTATTTATTTAATTTTATGAAAACCTCAATACTTAAATGAATAAATAAAACATGGTTTCTAATTTAAAGTAGCATAGATTAGATACTATTGCATGCATTCTTTCCATTCTGACTTATGGATTCCAGACTTGGTCTTTGACAAAGATTCAAGAGTCCAAACTCAAGGTCTGCCAACGTTTAATGGAGCGCTGCATTCTAGGCGTCAAACTAACCGACCGTGTACGCAACACAACACTGCGCTCCAAAACACAAATTGCTGACGTTGCTCAAAAAGCCGCTAAGGGCAGGACAGGGCACGTCTGCCGCATGCCCAATGAGCTGTGGGCCAAAATAGCCACTTTCTGGAGCCCTGACACAGTCAGTAAGACCTCGTAGAAGATGGCGAGACGATCTGGACAAGACCAATGACCAGTGGTCGACATTGGCCTTAGATCGAAATAACTGGAAGTCATGGGGCGAGGCCCTTGGCCTGCAGTGGGATAATACGAGCTAACAGTATCAGTATCAGATACTATTCAATCAATACATACACACACATACACATACACACACATACACATACACATCACACATACATGCATACATATCTATACATTTAGTTCGATACTCATCATCAGCCTACAACAGTTCACTGTTGGTCATAAGCCCCTTCACTCGAACGCCACTCAACTCGATTCTCGGCAACTCTCATCCAGTTGCTACCAGCCAACCTGCGATAACCGAGATTAATTCGTATACAAAATAACATTTCTATCAACCTACATAATATTGAGTAATTACTCAACCCCACTTCTAACTTTACGTCAGTCCATTACACTTTTCGGAAGTCCACTTTAGGCCCCCATAGAGTTTTCGTTTACCCCTTCATAGAGCCTTTGCTATTCGAATACATGAGTAAATTCTCACCAGAGTCTAAGCTTTAAATCACTGAAAAACTTTTTGTGTTTGAAAACGAACACAAAAACACACGTGATTGTATTCCACGAACTGGTTATTGCCAAAACCAAGTGCAAATGCAAACTCCTGGGTTAATTTTGAGAATTGCTTATTGCGATCGAGCGCAGATTAAACTATGTCGACTAGTTTCGTAAACTAATAAAGAGAAAGCATTTTGACAATTTGTATAGCTCGAACTTGCGATGCTTGTTAAATTATGCTAGTTTTAGACACTGGTTCACTACAATTGTGCAACAATAGGGATTCAACGTCACAGGACTTTTTTGTCATTATTTTTAAAACATCACACCTTTATAGGGTATTTGTGTATGTGAGCTTAAATGTTTGAGAACGCACCTACGACACAGGAGATATTCCTAGTGTGGGGCAACGTTTTTTTTTAAATAAAATAGATGGTAAGTTTAGACAGATTGGTGTATGTTGTCCGACAAATGAACCCGTTCTTAGTTGCTATCTTTACTTGCTTCTGATCTCTTAGCCGTCGGTAGGACCGATGTCTACAGTAAACGAACCTTAGTCTCTGACAAATATCTACTCATAGTTCGTAAGTCCTCGGCTATTTCCACGAGATACTTACTATGTTTGCGAAGCATTACCGATGTAAAACATTGTGAAAACTTATGTTGAAAGTGCAGCAAAAAGAGACATTTGTTTGTAATGTTGTTTTGTAGTCGTGGAGACTGTGAAGAGATGGCTTTTTTCTTGTGTGTATTTTATACCCCACTTACTTAATTGTCCGTAGGATGGGTGACCACCCAGTACATACCAAGTTTCCTCCGTGCCTCTAAAGCACGTTAATAAAGGTCCCGGCTGTCATTTGAAGCACTTTCTCTACCTAGTCAGGGGCCCAAAAGTCTGACAACCACTCTTACCAAGGGGTATCATAGTATCCAATATTAATTGGTATGGAAATCAGATAGCCTGTCACTCCATGTAAACGCTGCATCCCCAACACAACTGGGGAAAGGCTAGGCAAATGGTGTCTTAGGCCGGTTTCACATTAGGACGTTAGCAGCGCGACAGTCGCGCGGCTGAAGCACATTCCTTCACATTTTATAACAACAGCCGCAACGACGCGTTAGTATTTGTTTATAATCGCGCAACTGTCGCGCTGCTAACGTCCTAATGTGAAAGCAGTCTTAATTATTCTTGGATGACAAAAGCAAAGTTGTTTCCAGGATCTGAATTTACTTTTATAGTTTGCAAAGGATTTCTAAATGCCTAAATTAGTCATAGACCAGCTTGATGTATATTGGATCCAATAAGACTAGAAATAGATATTTTATCAAGTCAGCAATCGTAATACCATGAGATTACTTTTGAAACTTGCTTAGTGAATTCGCAGAAGTGATCGTGACATTACCCGCAGTAGGTCGGTTAAAGTTTAGCTACGTCGTGTCGGTTGAAGAGCTCGTCTCTTGCTCTGTTTACTTTCACAAGGAATACGGCGATACATATGTGTGTTTGTGAGTTGCGGTGATACTGATAAGTTTGGAGACTCACTATCTTGAAAGGAGTGGTATTTTGAATGGTGTCTTTTGGTGTTTTCTCATTAATGTAAAGACTTTGGTTTTGAAACGTCACGTCAAATCTAAAGTTTTAGAACTTTTCGGATTATGGTAATTATTATTTACTTTTATTAATTATTCTACGAATAACAAACCTACTTAAGGTTATGTTTATTCTATAATAGTTTATTTTTTATTTTCAGATAACTTAGTACTATTTAACAATGTAAGTGTGGCAACAATTTCAATTACAGTAAGTAAAGAGCTTAGCGTCTGTAGCCGAACTAGGCATAGCCTGTATTTCGGCTATCAGCACCATTCCCCTCGAGTTTTTTTATTACAAAAATTAGCTGCCAAGCAGTAGAGGCGTAATTTAAAAACTAAATTAGTAGTACTGAATACAGTTTCAGTACTTTTAGATAAGTAATTTGCAAAAAGGTAAGTACATAATTTTAATCTAAATGTTTAAATGGACTAAGTGAGTGTGAGTATGTGTTGTGTGTGTATGTAGTGTGTGTGTATGTGTGTGTGTAAGTGGTGCGTGTGTGTATGTGATGTATGTTTATGAGAATGTGTAGATGTGTGTGGGTGAATTAGATATATATGAGTATAATAATATGTAGGAGTGCGTATGAGACTAATTATGAGGGAGTGTATTTGTGTGTAGGTGAGGTATGTAGAGAGTTATTTTTGTGTTTTGTGCTCTTAACCGTATTCTTAGAGTGGTAAGAATAGTTGTTCTGTCTCATCATAGCTTAAACTCTGCAGGTATCGGCATACTTCTAATTTGCATTGTTTTTTAGTCAAGGGGTATATAATAATATGTAAAGTTTTGTTAAGTTTATTATATAGGTAAGGACCCAGATAACTCATAAATTTTTTGATAAAGGCTGTTTTAAATATATTTAAATTATTACATACATGATGCTTACGACGCCTGTGTAATAAGATTGGGTTATAGGGCTGTTTTGTATGTTCTAGCAAGATAATTTTAAGAATAAATAACTGTCTTACCGTCAAAACTTCGCACAACTGGAATAGTGTGATAGTAGGAAAACGCATCGGTTTAAATGTGCTAACCTTCAGAATGGCTCTCTGGGCGACCTCAACTGCCTTTAGCGTGGTTTTGCAGATACCTCCCCAAGATGAGATGCAGTAGGTAAGAAGCGACTGACACAGGGCCTGATATATTTGTTTCAGCAGTGGAGGGTCCGCGACTTGCCGTATGTTTTTAAATACATAAATTAATTTTCGTACTCTACTACAAAGAACCTTGACATGCTCTTTATGAATTAATCGTACTATTTTCTAAGTAAAATGAGAGCAAAACAAGATTTTTTTTCTCCTTCGTTTTCTTTGGTTGCAGTAGAAACAAAATATTGTGATAATATTTCAGCTACGTTATGGACATATGAAAAAAAAAACATAATTATTCAAAATTCTTCATTTTATGAATAAGTGGTAAACATGGCAAGTTTGGGAAACTACAAGCTTGTTACAAGTACACAATTTCGTTCGTAACAATACCAAAGCTGGAAAGTTTAGTTTTTCAGGAACAACCAAAGCAAGTAAAGCAATCACAGTAACACAAAACAAACTTACATTTTTAAAATTGCCATCCATTTTATATTCGTCGCTAGTTGCCGACTGCGGGTTATACAGGTTTTTAAAATTGTTGAAATATGGTTTACATATTTTGTTGTATGTTTGTTTGCTCAACTCAAGGTTTGCCAAAGGGCGATGGAAGTGTATTGGGTATAAAGCTCAGCGACAGAATACGCAATATCACAATACGCTTAAAAACTGGAATCGCTGATGTGGGAAATAGAACTGCTGGCTTGAAGTGGAATTGGGCGGGCCTTGTCTGTAGGATAGATCAGAACCGATGGGCTAAAGTCATCACGCAGTGGGTGCCAGAAGACGGGCGGCGTCGCCGAGGGAGGCCTAGAAAACGCTGGCGTGACGACCTAGAAGCGTTTATGACGAATTGGACGGAGAAAACCACACAGAGGGAAGAGTGGAAGGCTATGGGGGAGGCTTTTGCCCAGCAGTGGGACAATATGGCTGAGAAAAAAAAATAAAAAAAATGTTTGATTGCATCTTTAAATAATAATAACTATAGAAGGGTTAGGTTACTTAGGTTAGGTTAGGTCACTGTGTTGCCCAATTTCTCACAGGTCATGGTAACTTTAAAAGTAAATTATTTTCCTTCAAGCTTGTTGCCTCGCCTTTTTGTCAATGTTCTACATCTGACTGCGAAAATGAACAATCCGCACATCATATTTTATGGGAGTGTAGTCTTTGGCAGAATGAACGTAATATTATGTTGGATAATGTACAGGTTACATCCGGAGTTATTTACTATACGGACCTTGTAGAAACTAGAACAAATTTCCGTGCGTTCAAGCATTTTTGTCATACCTATTATTGGAATCAAATATAACAGCTCACAACTTAGGACCCAGTAATATTAATGACAATAATATCCGTGGTGCTAGGCAACTGGGCTTATCCCAGTTGTATACGTCCCTGTGTGCCTATTGGCCTTGTTCTGTTCTGTCTCCTGCTGATACGGAGGGAAGTGGAAATTATGTTTTTTTCCTACTCCTCTGCTATTATTTTCTGATTAATTTCGTTGCGGGATCCAAGACAGTTTAATCGTTTCTCTGGGACTTCGTCGGGCTTCATTGTCTCGGCGCTTTTCTTGTGGTCGCCACTGTTGATTCTGGCTTACAGAAGTTACAGTGGTTTGGGAATAGTGTGGCGGGCTTGTCCCATTTTAAAAATATAGAAGGGTTAGGTAGATATTTCAACCAAAGAATTAATATGCCAGTAAAAATATAGAAGGCCGAGTAGCAATGATAATAACAGAGCAGCAGATAATTAATAAACTATCGAATACATAATGACTGGGAATTATCACAAGCAATTTCTAAAAAGACAAAAGAAAGAGCGTCACAATATCTATGGGGGTGAGCTAAGCACAAAACATAGCAATCACTCATGTTAGTGATTTATCAAGATTACGAGTCAGCATCCTGTGATACAGCCAAAAACCTGGATCAAAATCAAAATCAAAATCAAAACTCATTTATTCAAACTAGGCTGATAATCAGCACTTTTCGAACGTCAAAATTTACTTTACTTTACTTATTTACAAGTGACAGTCCCCCAAAACGCCCACCCTTCGACACTTCCTAGTGTTTTTGCTGGAAAGAAGAAGTGGCGGAACAAACTCTCCAGCAACAAGGATGAAGCTGGCACAGGTTTGTGGAGATTAACACAAGAAAAGAGAGGCTTATATTTACTCAGAAGTAGGTGAATTCCAGCTGTGGATGATGATGCGGTGGGTTGACGAACACTTAAGTGACAAGCCAAGACCGACGAGCCAAGAGCGAAGGGACACAAAACGAACCTCGATCCTTTATTTGATATAAGTAAAAAATATTTCGATAATTAATTACGATGATGTCTTACTCAGCAGCGCGGGAGAAGGGCGCATTGAATGATTAGTCGACGAAATAAGTTAATAGGGTAGTTAACTAAAAAAATCTAATTAGTCCGTCAGATAGATTTCCAAAAAATATTGGACACGAATTTTATCTTTTTTCACGCAAACAAACAATGAAGACGATACAGTGCTTTAAAACTCGTGTGACGTCATATTCTAAGACATTAGTATGACATTTTTTACCGGTAAGTGACGTAAAAACCCCCCACTCAAATCTTTGACGCGTTTTATCTTCGTCATTTTTTATTGATTTTATAAAACAAAAAATACGTATCCAATATTTTTTGATAATCTAACAGACGGACTAATTAGAATCATATTTTTTTAGTATCCCTATTTTTAAATAATAACTACTCGGGGACAATCTTCCGTGCCCTAGAAAGCACATCATTTCTTTTGTCCCTGCTGTAATTTGAAGATCTTTGTCTGTAGTTACAGGTAGTCAATAGCCCGAAAGTCTGATAACCAGTACCAATGGGTATTGTATTACCTAATACTAAGTGGGTTGTGGAGGCGATTGTCCATCTCAGGCAGTCGCACCATGTAAAATACTGGTGATCACCTAAACCTGCTCATCATAACGCGCGATGGAGGGATAAATAACAAAACTACATTTGAAAAATATCCAGTTGTGAATAAATCTGATGATGTATTGAGAAAAGCTGCTAAAGTGTCGGGAGCTCAAAGTAATTGATAATCATAGAAGATATCTCGTAAGTGACAGTGTAAGTTGAGTATCGATGTATTCTCAAAAGTGTATCATTATTTAAGTTAAGTGATGAAGATTAATTGATACAAGCCTTCTAATAAGGTCAACAAAAACATTAAAAAGGCGGTCAACATTTCTTTTCAATAAGTTAGCTAAAATGTCAAGAGATTTCCTTTTTCTTAATTAAAACATCGTTCATTAATCAACGCCTAGGCCAAACCGCTGAGGCCCGAAACGTGATATTTAGTACATACCCTTGTCTTATGGTTGGTCTAGCTAGGGATAAGTAAGCATTTAGGTACCTACGAATCTTGAAATACTAGACGGCTAAGACTTTGAAGTTTTATTAAGGTGTATCTAGGTATAATAGGGATGTCGACTGACTAAAAAAAATATGATTCTGTTAAGTCCGTCAGGTAGAATATCGAAAAATATTGGATACGTTTTTTGTTTTATTAAATTAATAAAAATTGACGAAGATAAAACGCGTCAAAGATCATGATTGGGGGCTTGTGACGACACTACGTTTTAATTTTCAAAGCACTGTATCGTCTTCATTTTTTGTTTACGTGAAAAAAGGTAAAAAATATGTGTCTGATACGTTTTAAAAATTTACTTGATATAAATAATTAAATTTTGATCAACTACCCTATTACTGAAGTACGGTGAAGAAAAACATCGTGAGGAAACCCTGGACTAATTAATGGCTAACAAACTAACTGCGGTACTCAGAGATATTTAATGATTACTTAAGCCGTCACTTTATAAAGATTTGACATACTTTTGTATGACAAAACTGTTAAAACCTTTACTTAGTGATGGCCAAAGTAATCATTGAAGCTCTCTGAGTGCGGCAGTTAGAGCAAGGTTGCTTAATCAATGGTTGACCCTTCTCTGTACGAGAACCCGTTCCCTTCCTTCCCTTGCACATAAGGAGTTAATATTTCTAAGATAAAATCTAACACCCAGTCAAACTCGTGTACGAATGTGAGATATTTTATTCCAATAATTTTTCAAGACTCACGTTTTACCCAGTACTAACTGTGTTGTAGAGGTCAGATAGGCAGTCACTTCGTATAAAATATTGGTATTCAGCTGGATCCGGTTAGAATGGAAGCTGACCTAAGAGATTTTTTCTCAAGACGCTTTAGAGATACGTCCAAATACAAATACAAAATATTTATTTCCGTAAAACAATATTTCTTACATTAGTTGATGATTGGAGTCTACTTTTAAGCAAATAATGCCTGTAGTAGGAGACACCGCTCTTCCATAATTCTATTTTATTTTCTTAAAAATATAATCCAGGTCCAACAAAGATTTTTCTTATGGTGTCCAGTGTTTTGAATCCTAGACTAGGTGATGATCGCATTAAGAAAATCTATTTCACAATAACCTACTTAACAGGTATACGAAATTTTATAAGAACTGTTCTGTTTAAAAAGTTGTACATTATCTAAATAGATAATACTCCAAAGCTGGATTAAAAAGCTGGTCCGTCCCTAGAGACGCGAAGTAGTTCAGAATAAAACCGGACACAAATTCCGGTTGACTTTGATTAATAAAATAAGCGCGCATGGGATGGTTCGGTACTAAGCTTTAGGGAATTTATCACAGTATGCAACGAGTTTGAGTATCCCGAAATTCGAGTGACGAAATGTTTGTTCAAGAAAATTAGGTGCTTTGTAGATATGTGTGTTGATTTAATGTGTTTGCAGTGTCCTGTTTAATTTAATTTAATGGTCCCTTCACGAAGTTTTGTGTGATTGTTTACTTTGTGTGATTAGTATAAAAGATTGAAATTACAAAAGCATGCAACCTGAAAATCTCTGACAGCCTATGGCAGCCCAAACGTCTGATAACCAGTTAAAGAGAATCGTGTAGTCCAGTACATATCAAAGTTGTGGAGGTCAGGAAGGTTGGATCCAGTTAGAATGGAAACCGACCCCAACATTGTTGCGATAAGGCGCCTAGCCTTTTGATGATGATGATGCAACATGAAAATTCTTATAAACAACTTACAGAATCAGACGTACTTATTCACCATACATTATACAAATACGTAAACACTTAATATTTTCTCTTGCAATCTGTCATTCCATTCCGCATACCAACATGAATTTTACATGAAATTTTCTTGAAACTCAAGTACTTCTACATGTAAATGAAGGAGTACTCCATTGGGCTTCCACAATATCAATAAATAAATGGTACAAACAAACAGATGTACCTGCGATACACTGATTTAATTACCATTGCAGTATTGCAGTTATTTTCTTTATGAGAATGAGAGAAATATTTTGGTAAAGTTTTGTGGGTTCTGAGTGGTTTTGTGTATGCTAACTGGAGTACTTATATTATTTTCTTGTTTTCTTTTATTTATTGTTTACTTGTACGGTTTTAATGGTTTACCGGTGGTTTTTTTTTTGTAACACTACACTAAAAATAAATAATCTTAATACTATACCTATAAAGAAGTAGTAAGTACTTAAACCTTTTGAGCTTATAATGTTCCAGTTAATGATCCTACTAGTTTACATTACCATTTGTAAGTAGAATATGGGTGCAAAGTGTTAGGTTCACACCGAAAGGACTCGCAAGAGCTGACGGCTGTTGGGGCAGTGGGTTGTGCGAAAGATATCTCTTTCGCACAACCCTCTTCGCGCTCTCTCTCTCGCTTCTCGCTCTAGAGGGCTAAGGAGGAGCATGGGTGATTTTTCTACGCCGCCCAGAGCGGGAGGAGTCATTTGATGATTTCCCACAAACCAAAAAAAAAGTGTAAAGTACATTGCTGTGTAAACCTTCACTGATAAAAGTTTTGACGATATTAGTATCCAAGCAAAAGCTACCGTTGCGCGTTGTAACCAGTTTGTGCAATACGTAAAAGGAGCAACAATCTAATTGTTCCCGAGACCAAACTCCGACAGTAATTTACCATAAATTGTTCCTGGGGACGCATAGGTAGGAACATTTTGTAGCATTCACAAAACAACGAACAAAGACGTTTGCAACGAACCGTTTGCGTTGTAAACAAACCTTTTCTAGTTTATTGCTAGCTAACTGGAAGTCAATATTTGCCTTGCTTTGAATCTGATCTTTGTTTAGTTTTCTAAAAGCAACGTTTTGAAGAATTTCGGCTGTGTAGTTTTAGACTAAAAGGGCCAGTGAGCGGTACAAAAATATTACCGTTTGTTTTTCTCTTGCAAGTTATAGTTGCAGTTTTGTTTCCGAACTAGTGTCGATTTGTTATAGTTCTACAAATAAAATTGCCAACGGCCAACGATATTATTGGTTAGTTTTAGATCTCAACCAGAACATAGCTAAAAAGTTCTAATGCGATTTAACGAAAGGTTTCAGATGCTTTCTTCTTTCTAGGGTTCCTTATCCAAAGGAGGAGACCCTATTACTAAAACTAGGCCCCCGCTGTCCACCCGTCCATCTGTCGCTTAGCGGGCTGTATCTCATGATCATGTATCTCATAATAGGTAGACAGTTGAAATTTTCTCAGAATGTTGAATGTATAGGTTGTTGTCGCTATGACAATAAATAAATCAAAAATACCCAAGTATATACGAAAGCCCTTTTTTTAGCCCGCTCTTGGGCAGAGCGAAAGGGAGTGTCAGACTTCTACTGACTAAAAACCACCCATGTTCCTTCTTAGCCCTTCATGTCGAGGCCGCGGTATCCCTTGCGAACAACCCGCAGCCTCAAGTACGAAAGCCTTCATGCATGAATCCGACTCGCAATCTGTTTTTAGTATTGATCTGCTGAAATGTATTCGAGCTACACTGTTATAATAAAAAAATACAAAAGTGAATTACACAATTTAAATGAAATAGTTTAGAAAAACAAAAGCTTTCAATGTTCACAGCGGGCCAAAACGACTCTTTAATAAAACCATACGTTCTCCAATACGCTTTTAAAATAGGCAATATTTCAAATCATATGGTTCTCTAGAAATATGGACGGCACATGTTTTAGGTTACCGATTTCGTAACTACAGTCATACAACGAAGCAGAGTTAAAGCATTAAAAATAGAAGTCTGGCTTGTGATGCCCCTATTTATTTATAATTCAGAGTACCGCAGAATGGCTGATTGACAGTGCGAAACGTATGACACGAACAATGTTGGTAGTTCAAGCGCTAGAGCCTGGAACATTTCCGTGAACTATTGACGTGAAATGAGTGTGTTCGTGTTTTTACGGACTATTCACTTTTATTTTTTGGGTGTTGGGAAATCATCATATCCCGCTTGTCTTTTAGTGTCAGACTTCTACTGACTAAAAACCACCCATGTTCCTTCTTAGCCCTTGTGCTGAGGCCGCGGTATCTCTTTCGATCAACCCGCAGCCCCGACGGACGGGGCGGACTATTCACCTCAAAGAGAAACGTCAATAATTTACACATAGGAAAGACATACAGCTAACAGATTACCTCATTGGTCGAAAAAATGCGCGACTACAGCGCGTGAGGTCTTGGTTTCGAATCCCGAGTCGGAAGTGTTGGGTTGGGTTCTCCAAACAGCAATTTAATTAAAATTCTCAGTAGCAGCCTCAGTGGCAGGATTTGTGCCAGACATTTTCTTTGATCTACTATGATTGCAAGTTTTTTTTTGTATTTGTTAAAAAACGTTGCTGTAAACTAGGAAATTGCGTTTAAAAACATTAATACTCACACGTTGGTGTACTCAACAAATATTTGTATGACCTAAACGTAGTTGTTCCGGGTCTGTCTCAACAGGCAGACCCAGAACAACAGCTACGTTATACATACAAATATTTGTTGCGTGTGGGGATTGAACCCGCGACACGCCGTCCAGATTGATTGAATAAATGGTTAAAACGATTTAAACACATAAATATAGTAATTATGACCTCCTCAATATTCCGTACAATAAGTAGAACGAAAAAATATCAACTCAGATAATATAAATGCAAATGACATAAACGAATTACAATTGAATTCATCGCAATGAAGGTTTACCCAATTGATTTCCCATAAGTACGCCAATGCATCGAATGGAGTATGGCGCCGGTTTCAAAAATGTCAGGATTGCGCCACGTATAGTTATTAAATTTCAATTTTAAGCTTTATGCTTCTGCCCGATAAGAGGATTTTGATTCCCGCCGCGTCCCGTTTTTTGCGAGTAAATGCAGGGTTGGTACTGAGTGTTGGTTAAGGATTGTTCGTTGAGTTTTAATTATCAAAATAAAAGTTTTAACGAGGATCTGTTGATTTTCAAAGAAGGATTATTAATAGAGTTTGACCTTTTGTTTTTTTTTTGGGGTGTTAATCATCAAATGACTCCTCCCGCTCTACTGACTAAAAACTACCCATGTTCCTTCTTAGCCCTTGTGCCGAGGCCGCGGTATCTCTTTCGAAGAACCTGCAGCCCCGACGGGAGAACCTGCAGCGACGACGGGAAGAGTTTGACCCTGCACCTAACTTCCGCCTTTTGATCGATAGCTGGTATCGATTGAAATATTAAGTTTTGTATGACATAAAATATGCTAATGTCGCGTTTAAGAGATATGAGTTATCAACGTTAAAGTTCATTAACTGACGGCCAGGCTTCAAACAAAAAATCATACAACTTCCTTAATACTGCACTTGAATTTTCGGAACATTCTGGGATATTTCAGCTATCATTTAAACACTAAGTGGACAAATTCCTTTTAAATAACTAGATAATGTCGTGCTACGGAAAACTGACTCTTAAAACCAACGGTCAGGGCTTTCAAGCAAAGCACCTCTATCCGGATCTACGTAAATCATTTTCCGAGCTAAGCCTAATGCTTAGGGAAATCAGATTTCCAAACCATGACGTATCACTACCGGTTGGAAGTTCCTGAACTCGTTGGAATCCTTTCAGCTAACAATAATGTCTGAGAGGATAAAAATATTGCTGATCAATGAATAGTGCTCTGAAAGACCCAGGCACTGAGATAAAAAATCAAATTATTGTCTTCATCACCTGCCTAGTTTAATTCAAAGTGTGGTCGGATCGGTTTCTAATCCAACTGGATGCAACTGATGCTATTTGACCTCTATAAGCGAGTTACTATAAATTATCACAGAGAATACCTACCAAGTCATAGGTGTCGAGTTAGAACTGCTTCGGTGAAGGATGACATCATGAGGAAACCCGCATATTCAAGAGATATTTATCAAGGCCATGTTATGCCAAGTTAGGAACGATAAAGAAAAAGATCACGCCGAATATAACAAAACAGACCATCAACCAAAAAATTACAACCCAAAAACATAACTCCAAATCCAAAAACATTACCAACAACCCTCCTTCACAAAAAAAAGTGTTAAACACATAACACATAATTTAGCCCGCTGCCCGTATTTGTAAACTCCGGAACTTAGTGAGCCACATGTCGTCAGTAAGGTCGTAATATTATAAATTGGCGCCGTAATTTTGAGGCAACCCTGTGGCACATCTGCTCGGCAAAGCGTAAAAACGCCGTCCTACACCCGGTACGGATTACTGTGTCAATGTAAACAAGATCAGTAGAAATATTTTTCATACGAGGGACGTAAATGGCAGTCGTTCCATCATTTCGCTTCATCTCATAAGGGATCCTAACATTTATTTCATCTCATTGTTTTGACGTTGTTTGGTGGAAGCCGCTTTATCCTAGCATTGTTCTTACTTCAATTACACACACATAGCAGTCTGAAATCAAAATTTGTGCTCAGTTTATTGCAACAAACTCGCACTCTATTATATCGGACTCAGATATTTCCAGCTAAAAATGGGTGGACACGCACATCCGTGCGCACGTTTTACGCAACTTTCGTGAGTGATATGTTTCTGTATTGATTGGAATTCTATGTAATAATAAACTTAGTATTCTAAAACACATATTATTATGAAATAGGTCTCATCTCAAACTTACAGTCGTTATTTCACGCGGAAATCGCTTTGGAATTTTGCTGCATACTTAGTAGTACGGTACTCTCTGTCTTGTCTGTAAATATTTAATGTTCCTTCCAGAAAGTTCTTTACATAATTAAATAATTTGGTCATTAAAAGTTGCAGTTCATTCATTGGTTCGTTGTGTACTCGGTATTCCGCTTATTGCCCCAGTGATGTTTCAATTTGTAAATACTTTTTTCGTTCTTGTTAATACAGTGAACACTACAGTCCGATTCACTCAATTAAGTTTAACAGCATGTATCGAAAGAGTTATGCACGAATTTTGTGTTTCACTTTCAATTTTACCGTTTTATTTTTTGTTCCGAGGGAATTCAAAGTTTTTGCATGTTATTGGCTTAGATATTTAGGTTTAGGATTTGTTTAAAAGCATTTTTTTTTTTTGGACAAGCCTGCCACACTATTCCCAAACCACTGTAACTCCTGTTAGCCAGAATCAACAGTGGCGACCACAAGAAAAGCGCCGAGACAATGAAGCTCGACGAAGTCCCAGGGAAACGATTTAACTGTCTTGGATCCCGCAACGAAATTAATCAGAAAAGAATAGCGGAGGAGTAGGAAAATAGTTATTTGTGCAACAAGAGAGCAAAGTGGGTTTTTGCTGCGAGTGTTGATTTTGAATCCCGAGTAAGCGAAGGATTCTATAGTTGAATCACGAGCGTAGCGAGTGATTCTAAAGTTGAATCCTGAGTGTGGCGAGGGATTCAAAGGCACGAGATGCAAAAAAACTTTGCTCTCGTGTAACACACATTACTTTTCACTTCAGCAGCGAGAACACTTTAGGAGATAAAATAATAAACAGGAATAGATTGAAATAACTATTTATTGTGAATCAAAATAATTAACATTGTAGGTAGAGGTACCAATTCAATAAAATTAGCCTTATGGGCATAAGGCTAATTTTATTGAATTAAACTGACATTCTTTTTAGAAAAGATACGAGTTTTGCGTAAGTTTCAATATGCACGTTATATTTTGTTTTTAAAGTAGCTTTCCACATTGAGTAAATACTCCACATTGTAGATGATCGCCTCGTCTGTGATAAATCTAAAAAAATATGATAGCAACACCGTCTCCGTCACCGTTGGTCTCCGAAAAACTGCTTGCGCCTTTTGTAAGTCTCCATTCTTTAAAGACATGGTATGCTTTCAGATATTTTTCGCGAGATTTTTCAGGCAGGAAACTTAATTCTTTTTCATTTTTTACATTATTCTTCAATTCTTCGGGTGTTAAATAGCAGACTTCGTCACTGGACTCACTCATATTTATTTATTATTACTACTTTATTATCCAAATTTTATTGTACTTTGTAGCTAGCTTAACAGAGAATAAAACAATAAAAATTTGAATCCCGCTTTTTTTTTAAAAATTCGTTCTGAAACTACACTCGCGGTATTCTGTCTCAATATTAAAAATTGTTAAAACTATAAATAAATAAGTGGATACCTACATGATAAACTTCGTATTTTTTTCTTCAACATTCTTCATCTTGATTTAAATATAAAAAATATTATTCGATTATTCGAAATATAAAATTTTTTCATTTCATCACGTGATTTACAATATTACGGTTATCGATTTACAATATCGGTATCCGAACGTTTTATTGTTTGTTTCTTTTTTAGGCCTATAATAAATATGGAATTTGAAAATCTAATTTCGAATCGACTTGTTTCTATCTCTCGCTTGTTTCGTGTCAAAGTGAAAGTGACAGAACAAAACGAAGTTGAAATCTTTCGAATTTTGTGAGTAGACCTGCACAGTTCTCGGTATTAAAAAAAAAAATTAAAAAGTTACTTTGTCTCACGCTCGCAGCAAAATCGAATTTTGCTCACTGTCTGTAAACAGCAAAACCTGCTTGTTTGAGGTGCTGAGGTGAAAACATAATTTCCACTTCCCTCCATATCAGCAGGAGACGACGCACGTCAGCCTGTGGCTTAAGTAATCTAGCTATTTTAGCACGGTCGCGTTCATTGAGGTATTACGTACTAGAGAAGCTATTTCAAACAAAATAATGTGCGCGCACTTGATGACAGCGGGGCAGGCGGGGGGTGTCATGTTCTAATAGATTACTATCAATGCGTGCAGATGCGACATAATGTTATTATTCTGCCTACTTGATATTGTACGTGTGTACTTACTCAGAAAATTAATAAAAATGTACTTAAACTGTAACAATATTGTAATTTCCTTAAATAATTTAAGTTGTGTTAGTATCTGCAGTTTGTTATAGTAAAACACAGTTGGATCAGTGTCAGTTTCGTGATGCAATCTAATTGTTGAATACAGGGCTATCTAATTCGAGGCAAAATAATAATAAATTATGGCTTCTGTGATTGAATGTTGATGGCTGATTCAGTGAATTATGTTGATTCAAATTTGCAAATACATACTTCTTTCCTAAAACCCATATACATAATACATACTTCTGTCCGTAAACACCCTAAAGCATTTAGCTTTAGGGTGTTTACGGACATTTAATTAAAATCATATTTCGAGGTAAGACTTCCACCACTTTGCCGTATTAAATTACGTATGATAGATGTGTGATGTGGAAGTTTATAGTATAGTTAAACTATCAATGCAATCTTCACTTAGTACCTTTTTTGTTAATTGTCTTGATAAATATGCAAATATTATACAACCTACTATCAATTTTGACTCACATGTAGAGGATTCGTGGTCAAGCATTGAATACGTCGATAGTGTCAGGTCTGTGCGTGCAAATGTTTTATTCTTTGACATTCACGTAAAAATGGCCGCCGCGATGACACATTGCAGTTCAAAATATATAATTAAATTATTTGTTTTTTAAAGATAATAGTTATAATTACTGGGGGAAAAGTCACTCCTTGACTTTTACCTATATTTTTTGAATTATTTCTACAGTATCTAAATGCACACGAAGGCATATTTTGAGACAAGAAAACTTCACTCAAATGTGTCACGTCGCAGCAACCGCTCGGCATAGACTAAATGAGCTGGAGTCCACTAGCTCTACCGTATGTTACAAAAAATCGAGTTGAGGCGTCTCCTCTAGTACGTAGTACATTATACCTCAATGGTCGCGTTGCGTTAAAAAGTCTTGTTTAAAAGCATATTGACTTTCTACCATCTTCTATCTTGTCTTTTCCCTACTATATGTATGATGGGGTCAGTTTTCTTTCGGATGCAAACACTACAACCGCACACAACACCATATAAAATCAGGGTTCATAATAATCAAGAAAATTATTTTCTTTGATACTTATTTGTTCGTTATCGGGTATTTATCGGATAATATCAATGCTGATTGATGACTTGATCTCTCAATATTTTTGATCAAAATCCATTGAATACCCAAAACAAAAACATCCTATTATTTCAAACAGCAAGAGATCGCTTAAATCACAAAAAAAAAACAATAGCCAACGAAAACGTTTGTGCGAACATTGTAAAAGGTAATTACCTACTGTTACCAATTACAGAGCTAATTTTAATTGTGCTAAAGAGGCACTTAATTGATTATTACGTAGCGCCGTTAATTAACATGTCGTCTCCACGTTCAAATTGCCTTGTTTTAATTATATCAGCTTTTTTCGAGGTTTCGTGTACGAGGCAAAAAGTGATGCCCTAAAGGCCTTTTTATCTGTACGTCGATCAACTGCAGACCGGTCAGGGATCTCGTTATCTTATTTGGAAGGACTATTGGTATTTAAAAATAAGTAGCTGGAAATGTTTGAAGGGAAATAAATTAAATTAAAGCCTTCATGTATTTCGACTCTCAAATAAAAGCTCCTGCATAATTTAGTAAGAACAGTTTCCTAGTATTCGGATAAATTATTATTTGAACTTTCGGAAATTAAAACGAAATTCGTGTTTTTTTATTCCCCAAGCTATTTCGGAGTAAAAATAACCCTATCGTATAATAAACGTTTCTTGAAAATTGTGTTCCCAGAATTATAATATTTTTTCCGGTTTTATACTTACTGTTGTTACGCTTCGTTTTTTCCGGTCTGAGTTAAAATACCGTAACATACTTACTCTGGTGTCGCTATAGTCATGGACTGAACTTGAGTCGGACTTGACGCCTACACCAGCTATAATATTACTTTACACTTTTTAATGTAGAATTACATTATAGACGTCTTTAACATTGATTTGAGTGACATACGACATCTTTAGCATTGATGAAAGCAGAAAGCAACTTTGAGTTTGACAAGGATGGTTGATGTACGAGGCAACGTACATATTATATGCAGAATAAGTACATTATTCGGAGATCCGCCAATTGCGGCCAAGAAATTCTAGGATGGATTTGATGGGCGATGCCTCTGTCGTGACAACGACAGTCGACCGATAGAGTATTACTGTTTGTAGTCAATCGTAATATTAACTTACACCTTACTATTGTATCGAGTCTGGTTCTTCTAACCAAACAGACAGATGTGTTGCTGGGGAGTTTGTTCCGCCACTTCTTCTTTCCAGCAAAAACACTAGAAAGTGTCGAAGGGTTGGCGTTTTGGGGGACTGTCACTTGTAAATAAGTAAAGTAAAGTAAATTTTGACGTTCGAAAAGTGCTGATTATCAGCCTAGTTTGAATAAATGACTTTTGATTTTGACCCAAGTTTTTAAATGAACTTGAGTCGGCACTATAAATTTGGGTAATATATAATACTCTGCCTAAGTGGCAAATTATATTTATTAGGAGGACCCGCAATATATTCTTTGTTTGTAGCGTCAAATCACTACACCAGATAAGACTAACCAATACCGCATCGCATGAGCTATGACACATTTATGTATGGTTAGCTCAACAATGTTATAATGTTACCAAGATGTGGGCTTTGATGTAGGAACTTAGTTGCAATGATATGAGGAATTCAACTAAGATACAGGTATACAGAGTGTAAATGGACCCTTCACGATGCCGTCAATCAAGCCCAGCATTATATGACCCCTCGTATAAAGAAGAAGAGGGCAAGTGGTGTGGTCCTGTAATTCTGGTCACTGACTATACATCAAACTTAAAACTTGTCATATTTCAGCGTGACGTGTTAAAATTGTTACTAATTATTATTATTATAACAATGAGGACATAACAACATCACGTCTGTAATCTCTGATGGGTTAGGTATAGGTGTATCTCCATAAGTACAACCACGTTTCGAAATTAGAAATGATAAAATAAAGTAAAGTGTAATCTTGAATTTTTTTAAAAACTTGAGAATGTTGGATCTAAGACTTTAATATCTCTGTAACTATATAGAAAGGAAGGGAAATATGGTTCCCGTCGGGGCTACGGGTTTTTCGAAAGAAACACCGCGGCTTCAATACAAAGGGCTAAAAAGGAACATGGGTTGTTTTTAGTCAGTAGAAGTCTGACACTCCCAATCGCTCTGTCCAGAGCAGGAGGAGTAATTTTTTTGATGATTTCCAACCCTCCAAAAAAAAAAAAAGGAATTATATTATGGTCCAGAACAAAAAAGAATTGCAACGACGCGCGACGGGAAGAACAAATTCGTGTTCACTACGTTAAGGCTGTTTTTATACCCTTAATGACCATGATTTTCTTAATCTGATATTGTTGTATCTGAATGTTTAACGCTAAAACTTTTTTACAGTAAGAAGTAAAAAAAGTTTAATTTCATTATACAGAGTGCAATTAAAGTAATCGTGTGGAGTGTGGAGTTGTTGAAGACTTACACCACTTATTGATGGACTGTGTCCGATATGAGTCTGGGAGAAATGAACTGTTTAGGGTATTGTGGTTGAACAGACTTGAAGTAGGTAAATTCCACAAAATCCTGGGTCAACCAAATTTTTTATTTTTATTTTATTTTATTTATTAGGGACAAAAAAACAGTTACATGTTTAAATGTACAAATGGTGATGATGCGAAGAGTCTGTTTAGGTTCATAGCCCACATTATGATACATATTGTATATTTAGGATAGGATGGGACTGACATACACATTGCGGGGATATAAATGTCTCTAAATAAATAAAGAAAAACAAAATAAGTAGCCAATTAAATCTAAAAACAAGATAAAACGATAAATAAATTATTTGATAACTTATTTTGGATTATTGTGGGGATATATATATATATTTATATTTGCTTGCTCATGTTATTTTACCGTGTATAGAACATTGTTAATCACCTTTAATATTGCTCTAATCTATTTGAAACCCTGCAATACTATTATTAAAACACAGTCAAGAAAAAACTCTTCTCAACTACATAATATCAACATTTTATAATCTTATCATTCCACAAAAAAAAAAATTCGTGTCCAAAAATTCTTTAATAAATTAAACCTTTGGTCAGACTTCGCCCTAACTTTACGGACATCGACAAATTAGATCAACAGTCAGCCGGTCTCCGGGGTGCAAAAACACACCCGGTTCCATCAACCCTGTTACGAGTATTTTCTTTTTTTTTGCGAGCTGTACTGACTCCACAATTTTCCTATGAATACCGCTAGTATTACCTGGAAAACAGATGTACATATTCATAGCTCAGTACAGATGTTTTTTCGATCATTTTGTTTTTGGAGAGAAAAATGAAAGGTTATTCAGTGTCGTCTCATTTTTGTTGGGATTTTTTGATATATACTTTTTTCCTACGGATGAGAATTATTTAGGGATGTAACACAAATGATTTGGTACATGTGTATTTGGACGGCAATCTCATAATGTACGTTTGGGAATTATCACACGTCGTAGCTCAAATTGTGCCGAGCAACTATTCATCGATGATTAATGCCTATCGAAGTTAGCCGATCGGCAAGAGACAGACGAGAACTACATCGGGTTAGGTTTGTTGTTCAAAAAAACTAACGAGTTGGATGTTGGCTTGAACAAGTATGTACGTCTTATCAAAATATGCAAGTTTATTATGATTGCGTAAAGTCACAACATTAGATGTGAACTGTAAGTTTAGTTTTACTCATGTTCCATCAAAATTATTATTAACATAACATAATTTCATGCCCGTAATCCCCGAACGGTTAGGCATAGAGTAAGTAAAAGGTTTAGGTTAGGCAGAGCACCTAAATTAATACCTACCTACCTGTACCTACACACACACACTTAGTCATATTTCTGTCCAATGTTATAGGGTACGAGCCTATTGCCATCAACCGGGCACAAATCCAGACTCCGCGGCTTCTACTGAGAAATTTCTGAGTATTATAAACCATGGCAAGTCCGATTTTCCGCGGCCCATCCTATCTCTGACCTCTGCAACCCTTAGGGAAACCAATTACCACTTTTGTGAGAGCAGAAAGTAGACGTTGTTTAACTTTGTAACGTCACAACATAATACCGTTATTTTTCTTCACTACTTTCCGTCTTCCTATTATATCACAAGAAGTTATCCTCTCCACTTTTGAGTGCGGCAATTTATTATTCAGTTTTTCTCAAAAAAAAAGTTAGGTGGAATCTCCAATTAGTCTGAAGATTATTAGGTTTTAACAGCAAGAGCGTGTCAAGAGTTTTTAAAAGAAATTAGATCGCCTCGCATTTATACTGATTTCCTGCGGGAGTCTTAAAGTTTTTCTAGGATAATAATGTAATTTAATCCTGTCCAAAGCAAGTTTATTCTGCCACTTAGCATTCTTCTATTAGCCCATAATTTTGTTTTGTGAGGTTTTATTATTGTACTTTGTAGTCTTCTCTTTTTTTGTGCCTTTTTGTATTCTAGTCCTTTGCTAAAGTGGGTTTTGCTATCTATTTAACTACTGTAATCACTTACAGATGTTTTCACACAAATCTAGGTGTTTCTTACATACATACATTAACGGATGCCTTTTTCCCATGAGGGTAGGCTACAGCATGGTATCTGTAGCAATTCTTAAATCCTCTTTTTGCCTCGTCCTGGTTCATAATAAATCAGAGGCCCTAGCATGACCGCGCCGTGTCAACGTTACGTAAATATGTTGGTTTGTCAAACGAAAATGCAACTATCCTAATGAATTTTAGTTTAATCGTTAACAATAAGTATCATGAATAAATTCTTACGTAAATTTTGTACTCATATGTGAAAAGATATTTTTTCATTTTTAAATCGACGTATTTAATTCACGTTATTCCTCGTGCTCGTGCTAGCGTCTTATCGAACCCTTCTGGAGAACACCAGCAATAATAGCTTTAGTGTAAAATATGTTTTATGTTATGTTAAACTTATATGCTCATAACATATTAACATCATCACATTTTAGACAAGTCCGTCGTACGTCCGTTAACAATTTTAAATTCTACATAGCCTTGTATTCTAGCCAGTAACTAAGTAATACCTACCACTGAGGAAACTCCCTCATGTACCAAAACAAATTATGTTGCTCTAGCCAAAAATACTTTTAAAGAATATATGAGAAAACTCTACCACGGTCCGTTCATCATGTTGTCTCACACAGAGTTTAAGGTGAAACAAATGAAGAACTAGCAAACGTACGTGGCTCAAGCAATCTTACCTATTTTAAAATGTTTATTCAGAAGCAAAACTTGGGTACATAACATGATGTATGTAGGTAGGTACCTACCGTAACACGCTGGGAAAAATAACATCGTTAAAAATGCTACATATTACCATTTTTATTAGAAAATATACTTACAGGGTATATACGAGATAGGATACCGCGAATAAATTGCGCGACTTTCACGACGGCATTTGTCACCCTTAGACCCTTGGCACTTGTGAAATTGTGCTCATATTGTAAGGGCTAATCCTCGACGAGAATTCATCAGCTTCTAACGTTGCCCCTTATCGGGCCGACCCTCGCTTTCAACATTCATCCACATTATTTTTTGTCACACTATAAGTTTATAACAAAGTTAACGTGTCTCCGGCAAACTGTGTAATAAAATTTGCTTCCTTTGACTATAACTTTTCCTCAAAATATAGGCGCGTGCACGCTTTGTGCGGCTTGTTTGTGAATAAACTCTATGGTATATTTTTGTTTGGTACGGAAATACATGAATAGCAACATGTCATTGTGTTGATTTGTTCTTGTGTTTTGTTCAGTCAACCCTTAGAAATGTCTTGCTAAAATACGATGAATTCAATTATTCGTTTAATTCTAAATGGGTTAATACTGTTACTGTAAGCCTGTGTCATCCCAATGCTGGGCAAAGATCTCTCCCCATGATCTCCAAATCTTTCGATCCATGGCCAATGTAGCCTACTCAACTGGCCGTTGGTTCTGTACAGCTCACCCCACTATCTTCTGCGAGGTCTGCTGCGGCGCCTTCTGCATGTGTCACGGCTATGACAACGTGGTTATTTTGACCCACAGCTCGTTGGGCATGCGGCAGACATGGCCAGACTAATGAAGAATATTCGATCATTATTTACTAGTGTTTTGTTTATAATTAATAACAAAACTACTACAACATTGAGCCGTCTTTAATTTAATTTGAGATACAATGTTTGCTGTTAAATATTGTGTTAAGGTGAAAGCAATTACTTGTTTTGTTTATACAATAATATTACTAACTACTAGGCATAGTTTCTTGGCACAAACAATTAATTTTGATAACCCTGCATTCTAAGAAACTGGCTTGATGTTGTTTTAACAGGCGGGGCTTAAACTCTTTGTCAATATAAATAACTAAATTCAATTTACTTACTAGACACTCTTTTATGAAAAGTTAATAGTTGAAAAAAATAATGAAGATCTATGTTTAAACAGTGCTATGTATTGAATGTCATCTAAAATTAGGTACTACCTTTAAAACAATGACAGCTATATATAATGAAAGTCGTGGTTATACCCATTTACCAGAGCAGCCCAGAAATCATCCTGAAAACTCAACTCATCTTAGTGAATTATTACGAAAAACGAGTCTTACGTAAAATAAAGTATAATAGCCCAATAAATTATACAGTCCACTGCCCTTTCCGTACCGCCAACATTATCAACTGCCCATTCCACGTTTTTAATCAACACCGAGAATCCGAATTCAAGTTTCTAAATCCTCGTTAATATGCTATCCATTACTGGGTAGCGACTAAAGTTTGCATTAGCATTAGTATTATCGCGGCAGTGGACTCGTAAAAAGCAAAGTTATCAAAGGCGAATGCTCTCACTTGGAAGTTAATGAGTCGACAGTGCGGTAATGTCAGAACGTAGGCATTTATTTTCATAGAACGTTTCGTAGTAGAGTTCCTTTGTGGTTTCGCTTCTTGAACTTTTTTTTTGTAAGTACGTTTAAGTACTTTTTAACGATATCAGTTTAAGGTTTAATATTTTTTTGATTGCGTTCAAATACACTGCATTTACATCATAATTGATTTATTATTTTCTCCGAAACCATTCCGCAGTTTTCGCAACATTTTCTTTGAAATTTCCTTCAACATAACACTCCACAAACGTCTGCCGACTCGTTATATTTTTATGTAAAACAGATCGCACCCCTTCTCCACATAATTCCAAAGAACACAGACTGACAATACATTCTATTCCCATAGAATATAGACATATTTATGATGCACTTACCACCGCCGTAAAAACATTCTCTCAATTTCTTTCGCCATTTTTAACGTACAAGGATTTCCTTTATGTAAATAAGAAAGGCTGGTAACCCAAGAACGTGTGTAATGTCGTTGTGGTGCTTTATATTATTATTTCTAAGATGGCGGACATAAAAATGGGCGCGAATAAAGATAAGCTCCGTTAACTGTGTACATTACACGTCTATTAAAATTTAAGTAGTTGTACCACAAGAATAAAATTATGCCGGTTGAGGAAATGACTACATAATTTTGTTTGTGTGAAAGTAGAGACGATGCATTAGGTTTTTGTCATAAAAGATTTTACGACAATAGCTTAAGTCGTGGTGAAAAGATAAGGCAAGTACCAAGAATTGTGGCGAAGCTTTCTCTTCACGGTGCACGCAGTTACTTAAGTACCTTCACCAGTATACCATGAGCTCATTCCCATACACAAGGGTTTTACTAAGGTAGAAGAGAAAGGTAGAAGAAGAAGATAAGAGAAGGTACTACCCTGTCCATTGACAGGAAAGACAGCAAAAGTCGTTGCTACAACCAAAACTACAAAGACTTACGAACGTCTACCAACAGCGTAATAAATAAACCTCATACTCTTTCACAGAGAGAAAGCCTGTGGACCACCAGCAATGACATTACAGCCTACCTACGCTATACTATTGCGAAAATACAGCAAACTAATTTTACTCAGTACGGAAGCTGGATAGTGTTTAAGGCTTGTATTCACGCCAATGACCTTGTGCATAGCTAACTACCCCTCTCAGTCGTAGACGCGGACTTAAACGGACGCATTTTTCATTTATTATAATTAAAATAATACATATTTTAAAAAAGTAACAAAACCAAATTATTTTACTTTGTATTTCAAAGCAGTAGATATTTTATTAATATTATTTTGTTGCAAAATGAAGGAGTAAAATGGTTCCATTCAACGATTTGGAGGTGATTTTGTGGATTTTTTTCTTATTATGTAACACCGATAGAAAAATTATGGCCAAACCAAATTACGTGTCATTTTCTTAGATGTAATTTCTCTGTAAGTGCCGGTGAAAAACTGCTTCATCTGCACGCTGTTTTTAAGCTTTTTCGAGAGAGCAGCCTTAAAGGTCACTATAAAACTTTATGACAGGTTGACTGACGATTTTACCCACTATGGAAACGGTATAGAGATTTTAGAGGTCACTAAAGTTTATAACAGGTTGACCGACGAAGAGTGACATTTGAGAACGACCTGTGGCAAGGGTCCGTATGCGTTGATTGATGATGCACGTACACTGACATGCCATTAAAGCTTTCAGCACACCAAAACCTTTGCGTCGCCCGTCGTGTTTTATTATATTCTCTTGTACACAATTCGCTCGACCCTGCCTTCGACGTGCTTCGCACACGACCCGCGTTTAGTGGAACGTCAGCTTTTGTATTGAAAGTCTATTTATGACTCGAGCCACTGCCGAATTAAGCAGTCATCGGTTTTATTCATGTGCTGCTGTTTTTCTGTCAGTCATTAAGATAAATGTAATTAGAAGTACTTGTCAAGACAAACAGCTTCTTCAAAATATGCTCACAAAAAACTTTTGGCAAAACAAAAACTCGACTTTCAAGTAGACACTAAAATTACTTTCGAAAGTAGGTGACTTTGTATTTAATTGACTTTTATGCCACCGACATCCGAAAGTAAAGTTATTTTAGAACTTTTAAGTGATATTTTTGGAAGTCGGAATTTGGTTGTGATAAAAAGATGTTCACAAATCGGTTCAAAAATAACGGAGTTGTGAGTTAACAAACCTAAAAAAAATGTTCCGAATTCAAAACCTCCTCCCTCGTTAAAAATTGCTAAAATCAGTAAAGAAAAACTAGAAGCCATTAAACGTAACAACTAATAAACGGACATGCTGCAGAGAAACATGGACCTTTCACCCCTAGTTTGGAAGAAAACTGTATACTACTGCCTGCAAACCTAACGAGATACGACGTTGCTTTTAGAGATACTTCCAGAGGTTGTAGCGGACTTAAGAAAAGACGTCATTATTTACGTAGATTGCCTTGGTTGTAAAGCGCATTGTCTACAAAGGAAAGCGAAATAAGGTGCAACTGAATAAAAATGTTCCGAAATATTTTTCGCTGTTACAGCCTTAAATGGCTGTTCTCTTTTAGGTTTAGATAATAATATTTTTTTGTAACTTACGAGTGATTGTGGCGTTTTCTACTGTTTCAGTGTCTAAACTACGACCCGAGGATGATGTAGTTTGTATTTAAGAAGCCACTACAAACGCCGTCAATGTGGCTGAGTTCTATTCAAAACAAATTTAACCTAATAATAATGGGAATAATTAACACGACACAGAAGAAGAATAGACAACGCTCTGATAAGCCACGATATCAAGTTTCCCATCGTTTGTGGGCAATACCACATTTACACTCAAGGGCATATCACCATCTGCTAGCTCGCCGTCCGTCCATCTTATGACGACGACAGGCCGTGTCGACGGCGCGTTCGTGTTCCACGCGCGCCTCAAAGAGAAAACAGCAACATGGCTGCGGGTTGTTCGAAAGAGGTCTAAGAAGGAACATGGGTGGTTTTTAGTCAGTAGAAGTCTGACACTCCCTTCCGCTCTGCCCAAGAGCGGGAGGGGTTATTTGATGCCCAAAAAAAAGAGCATAGCCATCTATGAATCTCCACCTAAACGGGTTTTCCTTACGCAAATCTGTTTCCGTAGTCTATTTAAAGAGCTATGGAGGTGTTGTCTATATATAACATTCATTATTTTGTTATCTCGTTGTTTTCCTTCACCGCTAGTCTGTACTATTTAGGAATAACTTAAAAATCCAAAAGAAACAAAAAAAACACAACTCAAAGCAAAAAGCTACAATTCGTGTAAAACAATGGATCCTTCAATCTTCGGTTCGCCGCTTCGAAGAATTTAATACTTCCTAGTATTGATTTGACAAGGACCGTGTTAATTAGAATTAAAATTCCTCGAATTAATTCCTTCGCTTTAGAGACTCTCCAGTACAAACAAGAACCCAGACATACAACATACATATCCAAACATATACCTTCATTTCTCGGGAAACCTAAATAGCTACTCTACTCCTAAATACTACATCTCGACGATGTACGGGTATGTTCGCATTACATAGAATGTTTCGTTCTGGATTCCTAGCAGTTTCTACAACACAACGTATGTCCTGAAAGGTAAATAGGTATGGTGATAATCTTCTTGTATTTTTTTTAAAATAGCTAGTAGCTGCAATAATCTTTAAAACAAAGTTAATTTACATAATGATATTTTATTTTCGTTTTATTATAAAGTTGTTATTTATTCTCACAGTACGCTATATAGTATTAAATTAGCATAATTATAGGTAGTTATTGCAGTCGATCGCTACGTCGTAGCTGACGCGATGTTGTGAAGTCTGCTACGACGGCGTAGCAATCCTGGTACGCCTACGTTGTTTATTTTGTAGACTTTGTTGTTCATCAAGCTTCGAGGAAGACTGCGTTCTCTCATTAAAGTGGAAGTAGGACGAAAAGAATTCTCGCCAAAAATGACAATGGATCATAAGAAAAGTAAATATAGATATTTTCACCAAAGATAATAATCAACACACAAAAACTGTTATTCAACTCACAATTCCCTAATAACAAGAAACATTCGCAATATAATACGAATCAAAAGGTAGGTAAGAATCCAATACAAAGTTTCCGAGGCAGTTTCACGCCGCATCTTTCATGTCCTCGAATGGAAGATATCGGCCATCGACAAAACGATAGATTGCGCCTTCCCCTCTATTGATTTTCGAAAGGTAAGGTAGTCTCTAATATTTGGCGATCTTTGTTCGGACTTTGAGCAGTATAAGGATTGACCACGAAATGGAAAGATTCGATAACGACTTCTTTTTATTTGGACCGGAATATCTGGGTTCGTTTTGTACTATTTTGTTTTGATAAATATTAGGTACGTATTCTTCTAGCATTACTTACAGTTCTGTCTTTGAATTCATTTCGTTTTTTGCTCTTTAAATTCTAGAAATAATATATTGGACATTAGGCCCATACATGGAGCTTAAACATAGCTTGGCGAAATGTGGGTGTACTATCTTAATAGTAAATCCACTGTACATCTGCCTAAATACTTCAGGGATTACAAACACGACGTTTTATTGTATATTGAATAATTTGTACGTTGGTTGAAGTTTAGACTTTTTGATCAAACATATCACAGCGATTGATCTTACTGAGAAACAAGATATCTTTATCAGCCAGTAACAAGCTAATAATTTTCATCTTCAAGTCTCTACTGTATCCCAATAATATGATATCATATCATAATTGCCATGAAACAAAATCTTTTCAAACATGACCTAATTAAACCTTTATAACTCGAGTTTTCTCAAGAATAATGGTATCGGTTTCCGTCTCGGCCTCTGATTTTAATCTCGCCCAAGACCGATCCCCTTGAACCTTAGGTAAGACATGTAAGTCGGCTCCCGGGATACTCTTTAGATAACGAGCAAAGTTCCACCTAAAGATCCTGTAAATGTTCCTTCGCCGCAGCCAGAATTCGTAATTCACCTTCCATTTTGAAAGGACCCATAAAAATAATGTTTTATACAAGGCGGTGATAAGCTCCGACCTCCGCTAAGTTGTTTATTGCTATCAGCTCGTTGTTTTATTGAGATGTTCTTGAGTGGGTCGCTGGGAATTAGAAATAGAGACATGTCGTACAAGGAATAGACCTTTGGAAAAGATATTCAAATTCAGAACATTTATTGCGTTCTTATTTTAAAGTGGCGAAATGTGGGTATGTATTCTATTAGGAACACCTCTGCCTAACCCTTCAGGGATAACAGTGACTCCTGTAATCCCCAAAAACACCCACACAACCTTTTTTCAAGCGTATCGCGTATCAGTACTCGTATTTGCTTGATATCCTAATGTTAGGTTGGCCTTCCAAAGGAGGCAATTAAAAACATTCATGGCATATAAAATGCTGATATACAAACAAATACAAATAACTTTAGTGTGTAACACAGTAAAGTTATTTCAAAACGAACAGCAAACACTTCAAGCAAAGCGAAACGCTGCACCTTCATTAGAATTCAAACAATCTTCCACCTTAACATTCAACTTACATACATTTAAACACGTAGAAGCGCAGTCTCCGTATATTTAGTAAAGTCAACAGTTCTAGCGCTCTGTTAAAAGAGAAGACGTGAGGCAACGTAACGAGGAGTTGAACCGAAAACCGAGAGGTAACTGTCCTCCCAGGTACAAGAAAAGGGAGGTACTCATAGACCATTAACTGGTCACTAGTCACACTGACCCGCCAAAACTGCACTTACAGAGCTGTTTCAGCGTCTCGTAAAACGTAATGTCTTTCAAAAGGTATTTGGCTCCGCATTTTTGGCGATATGCGAATTTGATTGGAACTTTGTTCGAAGGACTTTGGCTGCTAGGATCGTTATTGGGACGATTCTTTGAACATTGGAGCGATAGCATGCGTGTTAAGCTTTACGTATTTCAGATTAAGGGGATTTATTAAAGGTTAGATAAAGAGTTTATGTTGCAAAGAAAGGCAATGTATGCTAGATAGTATATAACATCACGCTTGTAATCCCCGAAGGGTTAGGCAGAGGTGTGAATAAATAGGTTACACATTATGCCAGTTATATGCCATTATGTTGAATATCCCATGTAAAGAGCGCCCTCCTAGCGCTAGCCTAGCGTATTGTCATCAAATGGGCACAAATCTTGTCTCCATGGCTGCTTCTGAGAAAACCCTGATGGAAAAACCTAATATCACTTTGCTCAACCCGGGAGTTGAATCCAGGAAAAAAAAAAAAACGCGACCGCTGAGCGTGATGGTTCACGCTCAGCGGTCGCGTTTTCGACAACTACACTAGACAGTCTTACAAGTTAGTAATAATGACGAAACTTGATAGTGGGTTCTACAAAGTCGTATTTGCAGACGTCTGCAATCGTTTTCTTCTTATTCGAGAGCAAAAATACTGAAAAGAAATTCGAAATAATAAACCATGTTATAAATCGCGCGGTTTGAATTTCATATTACACTATTTTCGAAGGCGTATTCCGGTCACAGTCGAGTAAGTTCAGTCTCTTTACGACGATACATTTATATCCATTTATTTGGCGAATATCCCTCGCTGTGAACCACCAACGACGGAACAAACGGATGGGTACGTTTCTATTGCCTTTGAGATATTTCATTGACTTTTACAAATGCGAATGCCTGAGTGTCATTGGGATCGAATCTTGGTGTGGAATAAATTGTGCCCATAACATTGAATTCGCCCTTTTGTAGGGATATGTTATAGCGAATGGGGGCAATGTTCCTGACCGTTCATGACTTTAGTGCGCTATTATACACATCTATTTTTGTTAAGGGTATTTTGTAGTGTTAGTAAAATAAAATAAACACATTCACAACTTTTTCCTTTAATCAAAATCAAAATATTTAATTTCAGACAGGCCTAGGCACTTATTAAAGGAGAAAAGGTGCAAGATTCGGAATACTCGTTTCCAATGGAAAAGAACCGGCGGCATGAAACTCCATACATAATCAGCCAAGAAGTACCTTCTCTACCTACCTTTTTAAGACATTTTAAGGCCCCGTCGGGCCTGCGGGTTGTTCGCAAGAGATAACGCGGCCTCGACATGAAGGGCTAACATGGGTGGTTTTTAGTCAGTAGAAGTCTGACACTCCCTTTCGCTCTGCCCAAGAGCGGGAGGGGGCTATTTGATGATTTTCCATCCACCATAAAAAAAGGCATTTTAAGGCAAACTAAATGGCGGATAGGCAACGCCTTTTCCGACAGAAATAAACATCCATAATACCATAATCTAATCTCACATCTACACATTAGTCTAGAATCTCGATAAATATATTAAAATGTCAAGTAATCCCGGGGTTTAGTGGGCGTGATCAGGTCGGTCGCAGCTGACCAGTGGGTCGACGACAAGGAAAGGGTCGACCTACGGAACCGTAGGCGTGTTATCATGGTAATTATGACATCCCAAAAGAAACTCCCCACATTCAGCTGTAGTTTTTACGAGTGCCCCAACTCTTCATGATGACATTCACAGATAAGACTCAGTGATTGTGTTTTTATTGAAATTTCACGGATACGGTTTAAGTCGCGATGAGTCGCAATCTCTTTGCAGCAGTCATCGTGTCGAAACAGATTGGATTTTTTTTCTAAACATTATTTTTTTTCACCAATGAAGATGTATTTTTTATTGGCGTTCATTCTGATCAGTGAGGTAGTGAGTCAGGAGACAGTGGATAGTTTTGTGTTCCAACTCAAAGATGCACCAAAAATTTATAAAGACTTCGCGAAAAGATATAAAAGAAAATTTAAAAGTGAATATGATTATAATCAGAGATTTGTCAATTTTGTACAAACCTTGAGGTACATTAATAGTATAAATGCTCAAGCGAATGCAGATCAAAAGGTTTTACCGAATCAGTATGCTGATTACAGTGACGATGAAAGACGAACGGTTTTAAGGCAAAATTATAAACATATAGATCCTGAACTTAGATCTCTACTGCGTATGGGCGACGGACGTGAGTAAGTAACATTTTTTTTTAATAAATACTTACTTACATTAATCAACACCTCTCGTGTTGATTAAAACCGCAGAGGTCTATAATTTCAAACAATACCCGATTCACATTAGTTCTAATTACAGAAAGAATGGCAGGGTCGGTTTCCAGTCTTACCGGATTTTGTTAAATACCAAAAAACTTAATCCCAAAAGTTTATATTGTGATGATTAAGTATCGTTTTATTTCAGTGAAAGAAATGAGTTGCGGTCAAGATCGGAGCAGTCACAACCAAAACAAACTGGATATGGTATACAACAAAATGGGAATCAGCAGGGAAGAACCCTTATTTGGTAACAGTTATAAAATAAACATTTACAGAGTAAAAATTATATTATTGATAACTTAATTTGATTTCCTAAACATGGTTTAAGATTCTGTGCCAGGCTTGAAGCCAAGTAAGTGCCTGGAACATCGGAACTGAAACAGAACAGTTCAATTCCTACCAAATTGTTGGGATTTCCGGCTAGATGAGAGTTCTCCCAAAGGGTTAAGCTAGTTTTGAACTTTATGTTTGTATTCAAGCGGGGAAGTTGTCATAAATATTGGAGCCTCTGCTTGTCTAACTGGGCTGAACTACATCAAACTGCTTTGTTGACGCAAAAGTTGGGCAGCATAATATCCTGCTCCTCGTAAACTGAGCGATTATTTGCCCCCAAGTAATTGTTTACTATGGTACGTTACTTCTTTCTCGTACTAATTAAGGATAAAGAGCTTGTTATCTTTAATTATTTAACTGTGAGTGCATGTCTATATAATTTCTCAGATTAATAGTCTTAAATCGAATTAGTGGCAATCCACAAGGAAAAATAAAAACCATAATTTTTACTGCCTCGTTGGTCTAGGTCCTATATCTAGGTTGGTGCGGTAGGTCTCCGTAAGTGGAAGGCTGGGCGGAGGCGGGGGATTCAATAGGGTAGTTGACAAAAAATTCTAATTAGTACGTCAGATAGATTTCCAAAAAATGTTGGACATAATGACATATTTTTTCTCTTTTCACGTAAACAAAAATTAAGACAATACAGTGCTTCGAAAAGTCGTGTGACGTCACAGCTTAGTACATTTTTTACCAGATAGTAACGTCACAAGCCCCCACTCATGATCTTTTGACAACAAAAAACACGTATCCAATATTTTTCGATAATCTAAGTGACGGACTAAACAGAATCAATTTTTTTTAGTCAGTCAAGTACCCTATTCCCGGGTCGAGCAATGTGTTATTAGGTTATTCCATCAGGTATTTATCAGTAGCAACCACGGAGCCGAGGTTTGTGTCCGGTTGATGGCGATAGGCTAGCCCCCTATTACATGGGACTTTAAAATAACTGGCGAAATGTGGGTGTACTATTTGGAATGGATAGCTGCCTAACCCTTCGGGGATTACAGGCGTGATATAATGTTATCATTTTAAAACTCTGATATTAATTTAAAAGTGTACAATCAATAAGGAAATAATTTAGAGTGAAGAGCACAAGAATTTAATAAAAATATAAGTGCGAAACTAATATTATATTGGAAATATCCGAGAAGCGTGATATCAAAAACTTCTAAAGCATTCTTTTGTTCTATTGGAAATGGAGAAACATAATCCTCGTTGGATGGGTTGTCTACGGAATGCCTTTGTGAATAGCCACGCCACAGATTTAGGAGACCTAAAGCCGTCTTTCTAAAGGCAGACGAACATTTCATACATCCTGTTAAATTAAGCGTGTAAAGTTATTATTTCGTTCAATTGCTTTTATTTTAACGGTCAAAGGGATTGTTGGAAAGCCTGAACGCGTAAATATTTATGTAAAAATGAAATTCATGAAATCATTTCGTGAAACAATTGCCTGTGCACTGTCGTGTGTGTCAGGAGATATTTCACGCTTCAGTAAGTTGCGCGGTAAAGCCGTGTACGTACTTACGAATAGTAAAGTTATGATGCAGGATAATGTGACAGCGTTCACATGCGACACCATCAAGGAATATCCAGAATTCATTATATGTCTTGATCGTATTCCAAGGATTTTCGCACATTTACATACCTTTGACGAACATTGAATGTAGTGTTCGATGATTGCGGTTTCCGTTTGTATATCTACAACTCGTTACCGTCGTAGTATACATCCGTACAATATAAACTTCAGATCAGAGATCGTGTGGACACGGTTTAACAAAACTGTCAGATATTTATTTATATGCTGAAGTGCTGAGTTTTTCCACTAAAAAAGTTACGGAAAACTGCATTCGTCATGTTACTACTTCAACTTTTAACCGAAATCGCTCATTGGCTTAAAATATGAAAACAGCTTAAACTCTGATCCGTATCTGAGCTCACATCACGCGCAAACTTTAAAGTAGCTATAATAGGTAATAAGTAGGGGTTTAAGTATTCAAATTTTATGCTTAAACGTTCCAGTTTCCTAAGGTCTTCGTGCAGTAGCTACTCGATAACCGTTCGGTAACCATCACTGTCTATAGAACGTGACTTTTTCCGTGGGAAGACAAAAGCAGCCCCCGATGCATTTTTCACCGGAATAGATTTTACGCGAGGAAAAATTGCAAATTTCTACAGCGCACCGTCACGCGCGGTGTTCCCGTGACTTGAGAAATATTTTCGATAGTTGATTGCTGCGCTCATTTTCTGGCGAGTGAGATTGCAATCGGTTATTGCGACTTAGGATTTATATGTTGGTAGTAAATTTTCTGATTCGAAGAATTGTGACGTTTAGACTTATGATCCCCGGCACTTTCTTTCTTTATCGTTTGGTTAGTGCCTAACCAGGTTTCAGAGTTTTTATACCGCACATACCATTTATTAAGTGATTGTTGGTGTATTTATGAATGTAATTCTTATTTAATTTAAATTATTGACATTTTCAAAATTTTTGACATTGTATATTTTGACATTAATGAATTTAAATGTATAAGTATTATTGTATTTTTATCTAGTGTATTTTAATATTTCTTGTAATTTGTAATCGAATTTTATTCTTATGGGAAATTTCCTGAAATAAATGATTATTATTATAGGCCTCCGCAAGAAAGTGATAATATGGTATACAGAGTGGTGCCGGCAATACGACAATAAATGAAACCACTGGTAGTTCTAGTTCATAGGAACATTATTAAACTATCAAATAAATCTTAACACCAAAAAAAACAATAAAACTAAGTAGCATAAAACTGTAAACGAAATACATTACAATTTACAAACAAATATTGCTTTACTAATCTTTTTTCCGCTCTTGGGCAAAGCGAGAGGGAGTGTCAGACTTCTACTGACTAAAAACCACCTATGTTCCTTCTTAGCCCTTCATGTTGAGGTCGCGGTATCTCTTGCGAGCAACCCGCAGCCCCGACGGGTTGGTTTACTAACCTTAGGAATGATTTGCACCGATTAACGTTTGGAAATCAAATGTAACAAACGAATTTGGCAAAGATATTGTCGTATCGGCTTTGCCACCACGACGGTGTTAGGATTTATTTGATAGTTTAAAAATGTTCCTATGAACTAGAACTACCAGTGGTTTCATTTATAATTGTCGTATTGTCGGCATCAACCTGTATGTACAAGTACATCGATCCAGAAAATCAGAGGTAATCTTGCGTTCGAACTAACTCCCAGATCCTTTTTTTTTTTTTTTTGGGGGGTGGGAAATCATCAAATAACCCCTCCCGCTCTTGGGCAGAGCGAAAGGGAGTGTCAGACTTCTACTGACTAAAAACCACCCATGTTCCTTCTTCGCCCTTCATGTCGAGGCCGCGGTATCCCTTGCGGACAACCCGCAGCCAACTCCCAGATCCTTGGCTTGCATTTGTAGATGTAGCCACTTTGACATTCGTGGGGTCAAAAACTCAAAGTATGACTACCAGTCCAATTAAGGGTTTAGTATTACCCTGTAGTTGGGTTCTAAAGGTCAGATCGGCAGTCGTTTTATGTAAAATACTTAGTATTTAGCTCTTTTCGGTTTCGATGGAATTCAACTATAAAATTTGGCAAAACGTGGTGAATTAGATTTTAATCATAAAGGTTTCAGTCTTACTGCCGCACTCAGAGAGCTTTAATGATTACTTAGGCCATTACTTAATAAAGGTTTCGACAGTTTTGTCATACAAAAGTATGTCAAATCTTTACTAAGTGACGGCTTAAGTAATCTTTAAATATCTCTGAGTACCGCAGTTAGTTGTTATAGCATTATGTAAAGTTTTTTTTACCCTAACTCATTGTTTAACCTACCTAAAGATATTATACTTAGCCAACATCTGTATTACGTACCTACGTAAAGAGATAAAACGGCTTAGGCGCCTAGTCATAAAATACAAAAAGCTTAGACAATCGCAGCTTCCTCGAATAATCTTATTTGTTGATAGAATCCCAGGTATTTTTATATTGCGTAAAAAAATATCTTTAATATCCGACAACAGATTTCTATTCCACCTAGCTAATCCAATTTAAGCCCTGCCCTGTTTGAAAGATAGAGGCTGAAGGAATTTGGTCTAGATTTGTTGAATTATGAGGTGTGTAGGTACTGTGACAGAATAAAGCTACCTACTCGTACAGAAGGTTAGGTTGCTACAAAGAGTGGAAATATATACACGCACGTGCGCGTGTGCTGTGCGGAAGCACTTTTTAAAATCGGAGTGAATCGCTCTTAATGTGTGATGGTCATGGTAATTATTGTTTGGTTTCTCATTTTTTGAATTATTTGTATGTATTATAATATATATTAGTTTATTTAATTCCATCTTAATATATATGTATTAGTATGTACCATTTATGTAGGTATATATTGATTTATGTTAACAAAATAGTATTCTCCTAATTTATTTATATTTGTACTCTACCACAGTGCTGTCCTATTTGACCCTAAGGTTGACTGGTAGAGAATGCCTTGTGGCATTAAGTCCGCCTATGTACCACGTTTGTGCATGAAGTTTAAATAAATAAATACACATAGGAGGGAGCTCGTAGTTTAATAAGGATACGCGCGCGGGTCAATCTTCAGGTTAGGCCGCGCTTGCTTAGGTTGGGTTCGTGGATAGGTGACCAACCTAAAGTTTCGTACCGAGTTTCCTCCGTGCTTCAGAAAGCACGTTAAGCCGTTGATCCCGGCGGTCCCAGGTCGTCAGTGTCCTGTAAATCTGATATCCAGTCTTACCAAGGGGTATCGTATTACCCAGTACTAACTAGGTTGTGGAGGTCAGATAGGCGGTCGCTCCATGTAAAATACTGGTATTCAGCTGCATCCAGTAAAACTGGAAGCCAACCAAAATATAGTTAGGAAAAAGCTAGACCGATTAGCAAATTCGAGATCATGTGACATGGACTCGTGTTATAGCCTGTTCTCTCTCTTGGCCTGAGTCCCAGCAGTGGCGAAAAAAATAGATTGGTTATGCTATGGAAACGGCCGGGCCTTCTGACTATTTGTTTTGTAGTAATATGCTGTTTGTGTCCCTTGAGACGTTCCAAATATAGAGCTCAGAAACCACTAGTGAGTGTTCCACTGGGAATCCCAGAGTTCGGTCTAAATTTCCTGCATGAGAACAGTCACTGTTCAGTCCTCCCTGACTAAGTACATTATAATAGTACCTTTGATTCCTGTGTTTTTTCTTGTTTTTCTAGAAACAACATCTCTCAATAGATTGCGTAGGTGGCGTTCTGTAAAGAAAGAAGAAATAAAATGTATTTATTGGTCTCACCTAGGACAATACAATTTGTTAAAAAAAGCAATAACCCAGAAAACATAATTTACAGTAAACATAATAAATTAATCCAAACTTAGTCCTGTACGAGGCCCAAAGGCCACTATCTTAGCATGGTGCTGTAACATTTATGACAAATGTCAATGTACCTATCTAGTCTACCCCCACAGAAAAGGCGTTAGCTTATGTATATTCTCTTTGCTTAGTAAATTACGATACCGCGTCCAGTCAGTTATTTGATATTGAACGCCGTATACATACCAGTCTGTATTTGCTCACATGTTGGTATGAAAGCGGTTTACCGCAGTTAATCAACGTCCATCAGAGAATATTCTATATACCTAAGTATAACAGGAACTGCAACTGACTAATTGAGTGACTGACTGCCTCGTTGGTCTAGTCTAGTGGCTGCAAGCGGGACTGCTAAACATGAGGTCCTTGGGTTCTCCTCGATTTTTCAACAGGGAATTCTCAGTAGCTTTTTTTCTCAAAACGGTGAAGGAAAACATCGTGAGGAAACCGGCATGTCTTAGAACCAAAAAATCGAAGACATGTGACATCTGCCAAACCGCACTGGGCCCGCGTGGTGTATTATAGCCCATCCCCTCTCCTAGAGAGGAGGCCCGAGTCCCTGCAGTGGGAACATTATAGGCTGATGATGAGCAACAGAGTATGGATTTGTTCCGGTTAATGGCAATAGGCTCGCTCCCTATTTTATGGGACTTAAAACTGGCGGGCGAAATGTGGGTGTACTCTTAGGTACACCTTTGCCTTCAAGGAAATTTCCGTGCGTTCAAGCATTTTTGTCATACCTATTATTGGAATCAAATATTACAGCTCACAACTTAGGACCCAGTAATATTAATGACAATAATATCCGTGGTGCTAGGCAACTGGGCTTATCCCAGTTGTATACGTCCCTGTGTGTCTATTGGCATTGTTCTGTTCTGTCTCCTGCTGATATGGAGGGAAGTGGAAATTATGTTTTTTCCTACTCTTCCGCTATTTTTTTCTGATTAATTTCGTTGCGGGATCCAAGACAGTTTAATCGTTTCTCTGGGACTTCGTCGGGCTTCATTGTCTCGGCGCTTTTCTTGTGGTCGCCACTGTTGATTCTGGCTTACAGGAGTTACAGTGGTTTGGAAATAGTGTGGCGGGCTTGTCCCAAGTAATTTTTACCCTTCAAGGATGTTATGTTATATTACAAGTAATAATATACAACTCTTAGCTTAATATTCTAGCTTAAAATTAATCGTACAGAATAATTTCATTTCTGGTGAATGAAGCATGTGATTTCTTTAATCGGGAAAGATATAAGAAATCACGTACGTTTGCTAAGTAAACGATTTTGCTTTATGCGAGATTAGGTTTCTGTGTAGATATTCTGAGGTCATCTGACATTTTGTAGTTAGGTAGCTACCTAACATCGTTTATGGTTGTTACTTTTATTTTGTCACAGCTTTCGACCGAAGACGGTAATAATAAGTACTTTGTTATGCATGCCCCGTACCCAGTTGTTTAATTGAAGCGCTTCTGTTATTATGTTTAGATGGATAGAGTATCATTAATAAACATAGTAACTGTTTAAATATTTCATAATTGGTTAAATTGATATAACACGTCTCTGTGGCAGGCCATCAAAGCATTTAAAACAATCAATTAACACGCCATAACACAGTGCACACCACAACGGTAGCATATCGTTCACACGATAATTATAATTGAAATTAAATTAATTCCGCGGAAACATTTTCCGATAATCTCGCGTTGAACCATTAAACGATTTTAAAGCGCAATTTCGACTCAATTCATTTGCAACGAGTGTTCAGTAAAGTTCAATATGGTATGAACGTACGTCGACATGGCGTATAAAGAGGTATGGTGTTCACAAAGAGGAATTTCTCTCGGTCCACATTAGCAGCGGTTTCCTGGAGCATCGAATAAATGTGGGCAATTTGCGAGAACGTTTATCACCTAAAGAAAAGTTCTGGCGACGTCTGTAACTGCCGTAATTCCATGCCGAAATTCGAGGGTTAATCACGCTAGCCATACATCACCGCTTTATTTAATACGTGCAACTTTGTTTGGGACTTACTTCACACCCGTCCGCAGGCTATTGTGTGATGTTTTTATAGCCGCTAGATATTATTTTGAGACCGCCATTGTTTGGAATAAATTATGGCCACTAGGCACACATAAATTTGAAATTTGGAGCGGTCTGTTAAAATATTTTGTATTGGATACCGTTTCATCATGCATATTTTGATGTATCGGCCTCAATTATGGTTTAAGCCTCGAGCTTTTAGGTAACGCTACTGCTATCATCATAGGGCAATAGTGGCCATTATGAGAGATAATATAGAACCTTGTCGCAGACATCGAAGAATAGTGTCAATAAATTGTCGTCAAGAAAATGAGACAATGATGAAGAGGGACGAATCGCATGTAACTGAAAGAGTGATGAACATGACTGTTGATGGATAGAGAGGCAGAGAAAGACCAAGGAAACGATGGATGCAGTTTGTGAGGATACTCGTAGATATGAAAGAAAAAGGAGTAAATGATAGCGTGACGGTTGATAGAGTGGACGGATGAGAGTCTGTGGAGAATGGAAGGAAAAATCGTGTTGCGCCGACGGGTAACACGGGACATGGCATGAAGATGATGATGATTTTCATTCAGGAAAAGTATAATCATTGTTTGTTTCCCACAATTTATACTTAACCTACACCGTATCTAAAACATTAACTAAGTAACAAGTCCGGTTTTAAGTCCAACACTAACTTGACGAACTCTAAATTCAGCTTTAAATTCAAGAAACAAAGCACTTAAGTTCCTTAGTCCCAGTACTGTGTTGCGGCTGGTTGGGTTAAGTGTTCCAGGGTTAACTTGGGTACAAGTTTGAAAGGTGATTAAACAAGAAGCATCAACATGTTTGTTGGTAAACTGTGTACATCAGTCGTTTTTATTACGTACTGTGGACGTCGAGCGGTCAAAGTGCTGCTATCTACAGCGTGGGACTGTGTCCTAGTTTATGTTCGGGTCTGTCTCTCAGTTCAGTTAGTTTAAATAGAATGGAACAGACGTTTTTGAAGGTAACTAAACTAACAGCGGGTAAGTAATAAAGAGGCACGGCTAAATGAAATGGCCATAGAAATCCAACTAAAGGTCGACGCTCACTTAAAAGCATTGGACGAGATCAGTGACAGTGTGAGTGACATACGGGTTCACGGACGACTCAGATCTCAAGTGCGTATACGGCGTCACTCCACAGACAATGGCCTATCTCCATTACCTGCGCACTTGATGACCTTATAGCTGTATCAAGAATCGGAGTTCGTAGCTGGATTTCGTGATTAATCCGTCATTTGAACTATTTTGCCATCAACACGCTAAGAGGACAAACTCAAGGTGTTTGGGTTCTATGAAATTCTGACGTCAGTTTTATCTAGAGTAGATTTTATGGAAGCTTCTAAGATTTATCATACAACTTTGAATTTCATAGTCCTTTACGTAAATAATGAAAAGACCAACAAGAAAAAAAGACAAGCTATCCTCTAGACCCTTAAAATAAATACTTAAACACGCTCTCCTGCACTGTGTGTCTATACATAAGTTGTATCTACAGTTGATACGAAAAGAAGTTTTATTCCTTACCGGAATGCTCAAATACTGTTCAGTCTTACGAAAGGGAATAGGAGTCATTAGTTATTTATATTGGAGACTGTATGTCGTCGTACGTTCTCGTGCTGGCCGAACCTAATACGAAGTTTTAATAGAAAAAGAGTTCAGCTTGTACTGGATTTGTTACTACTGACGTACGTCCCAAGTACTTATTACAAGCATATTATATATAATATAATACAATATTCTATAATATTCACTCATCACTACCCTATAATCTAAATAAATCCTATTATAATTTAGTATAAAGCAACTATAACAGATGTTTATTATGTATTAATAATGTTAGAGAAATTCCTTTGTGTTTAATTACAGCAGAGTAAACACTCTGATAATGAATTTGTAGAGAAACGATACAATAATATTAACTGATAGCAATAAATATTTCAAGACAGCTCTAATCTATATAATCTGTGAAACAGGGATTTGAGGATAATGTTTTGATGTTGATTTCCCAGATCCATTATATTTATATCAAAGATAAATCCTGATGAAATCGTCCCTTTTTATCAAACCTTTACGAGATTTACCAAAACCTGGATATATGACGTAATTGAGATTAGGTTTCTCACAGCGTGTTGGAAATATAAAAGAATCTAGATTTCCTCGCGACTTTCCTTCCATCGTAAATCAGCGGTGTCTTAGATATGCTTTGGTGCTATATTATGATATCGAGAAAGTCACATTGGTACGTGAAATGAATTCGAAAATGATGACATTTTCGAACCTTCGAGCCGGATACTGCTTCAGATTCACATCGTAGCATCAATAGCGAATTATGAACTGAACACTTCCCGAAGCAATCGAATTACTTTTACCTGTAATCATAATTCTCCCATAGTCGAGAAAAAACGTGGAAAGAAAGCAGCCAATACTGTGTAGATTGCTGACGCCTGCGAAAATCCAATAAAACCCTTGATTGGCAAAATAGTGATAACGGTTCTACAGGAATGATGGAGAAACCTTTTGTGGACATTTCTAAAATGCAGGTGCAAAATTTAGATGCTTATGGTTAGGAGGAACTGATTGTATTTTGCACTCGTTATCAGTTAAAAAACTGTAGAGCAATAAGATTTTACGGATATACCTTCAACTAAGTCCAAATTTGCATGATTGTTATCAATACAGTAAACGATCAGCTCAATTGTATGAATAAATAAAAAGATAAATACTATGTAGTTAAGTGGATAAAACCACTTACGTATGAGGACACAGAAGCATTGTTATAACACGGAATTATTCACATACACACACACCCACTTATACTGACAGACACGCTCATATACACACACACGCACACACACATACATACACACACATACACACACACATACACACACACACACATACACACATACACACACACACAATCTTTAAGTACTCTCTCTTTTTAATTTCTTATTTTTGTTAGCTTAGTATTCTAACCCAAACTTTGACATTTAAAAAATATTGTGTTAATTGTCACGCTTTACAAAATAGGGAGGGGCGGAGTCTTCTACTACAGGCATTATTTGTCTAAAAGAAGATTCCGAACACAACAATATTGTAAACCAATTATTTGACACAATAAATTTTATTTTAATATTATTTTTTTATTTATTTTTTAAGATTGTATTTGTAATATTTTTAAGAAATAAGGTGTTAGTAGGTTAACACATTTTCTTTAATATCGATTCAAGCTACCGATATGAAGCTTAAATCGACACTGGAAGTATTTATGACCGAGCTACAAAGTACCACCCTGACGTTTCGCTGACACTGCGTTCATCTTGGCGCAGCTAGAAAATTTACAATATTTCCTCTGGAAAATCAATTTTCGACGATAGAGTGTTAGCCGTGAGCTCCTGTCTTCTCATCTGTGAAAAAAGTCACGTATTATGTACGTTGAACGGCTTCTCAAAGAATAATAGCGTCATAAGATAGCTGATCGCGATCACACGACGTAACGTAAACAAGCCGTGTTAACGACAGCTAAAAAAACACACCTGTCCAATCGTTATTCCAATCGTTTTCATCTTCGTGTTAATTTGCAGAGATCAAAAAATTTTAATTACCAAAGGGATTTTGATTACGGTTGGACATTCGCAATTTTAGGCTCAGCTCTATAGAGCTCAATAATTATGATGACGTCATTGCGCGATCCCTTTACGAGCTGATTCGATAGCGGTTTCTCATTTACGTTATAAAATACAGAGATTTATGTGGTGCTATTATTTGGCAATACATTTTTAGGCGTCGAATCGTTTTGCGGCGGATACCGTGCACCGATATTTCAACAATAAATCATCCGTGGTTTGAGTTTGATGGTATGTATTTGAAAAGGGAACGTAAACATATACAACCAGTCGGATACAAGTTCGTCCAGATGAAAAAATGGAAGTCAATACGGGCGTGGACATTACGTTGAGGAAAAATATTGATACAAAGTTTAGTTCGCGACAGGCGAGTACAAGTTTTGTTATCTGATTAGTTGACTATTAGTTGTGACATCGCCTACATTGTCATGTTTGTCGGACAAGTTTCGTTAGTTTTATTGACACTTAGATGTTGTAATTCAGCTTTTATTGTTAGTGTGATAAAGTAGATTCGTTTTGTTGTTAATCTTGACTTACATTAGTTAAGTATGTTGATTGTTTCTGGATAATTAAAATAGTTTTTCCTGAACAAACTTTACTTACAATATTCTTAAACATGTTTCCGTTTGTAAGTTTAATGATCTAACTAAACAAAATAATTAAACTCGGTTTGATTGGCGTATAGTTTTAATAATATAAGCCATTCATGAATTTTACAATTTAAAAAATATAAATTAACTAGCTGATGCCCGTGCTAAGTAATCAGGAAATTTAGATCTCGTTCCCGCAACCCATGGGAATCCATTCGAGGGATAAATTACCTTCCTCAAAAAGCACTCTATGCATTGGTGAAAACAGCATGCAAATCAGTGCAGTAGTTTTTGAGTTTATCGCGAACAGAGAGACAGACAGACAGATGCGGCGGAGGACTTTCTTTTATAATATGTAGTAATGGAAATATATACAGTATATTCATTTAGTCCGTTAAATAAATAATTTGACTGGAGTTATGTTTTCAAGCTTAGTAGCATTGCCCTTTATCGCCCTGTATCGTAAAAATCTAACAACATTTTTATAGCTTTTACTAACACCATTTATTATTCCATCAACTACGTGGTCCTAACGATGGGAAATTTTAATCGCAAGGACACGACGAGATTACCGCTGGGTCTAACGCATTTAAAGTTCGACCCCTGAATATTATATTAGATCAAAGGGCCCAAATTAAATTCGTGCCCTTACTATTGATAGCATAGGTCTTCCTTATGAATATTATGTATGCATAAACTCGATTATATTCGCTTTGATGTACTTATGCACAATTTTGTAACGTGTACCGTTTGGTATCCTAAACTTTGATCTTTAATCTTGTTATGTATCGACTTTTACAGCTTTGGATTCGGTAAGTAAAAGCTTGAAAGGCACAGATCAATTTTAGTGAAAGGTTCAGACAGAGTTAAGATGTTATTGCTGGATGTATTGCATATTGATACGTATCGTAATACTTCGCGTAACGGATGAGAAGACTGGTAATATTAGACTGTATATTTTTAAACGTGTGTCTAAATTATTTCCAATCAACCAAGTTTTTTGTTTATTTCATATTTTAACACACATATAAAAGTATGCAAAAATTTTAGTCTGTCCACACATCATTGTTTACAACAGTAATAGTGAGGTTAAGCAGACACGAAAATCTCTTGTTACGGAGAAATCTGTTTGTTATTTGTAGTTTCCAATTATATGTATTTTCCAGGAAGGTCGGTGGTGGATCTGTGAAGTCAGTGATAAATAAAGCCTTGTTCCAATTGCTCAATAGGCCCTCTAAGGCCATATTATTTTGCGCCAGCTTTACTGAACCATGATACGATCCCAACGGTTGTAATTTCACGTCTGGGGTGTTCCTTTTCTCTTTTTGTTTGTAATGTAAATTTTCCTCATTCTGTTGAGAACTCTCGGAATCTCTCCTTTTGTATCGATACAATGTCAGATAACAAGAGATTTAATGAAGACGACTGTTTGCCACTTATAACCGTGGAGAATTTCAATTCGTCTGTGCCATGCTGAATTAGATAACACACGCTGAGATGATATTTGTTTTTATGATTAAAGAAACGTTTCTTTTGTACAAGAGCCGATTTTGCTGAAAATTCACTGGATCAAGTGTATCTGTGAGATCAAATCAAATCGTTTACCCGTGAAACTGATCGGAAAATTGATCGGGTATTGCATTACAACCTTCGTTTATTGGCCATTATGTTGTTGCATATGGATCGTCAATAAATCCAAAACAGCAGAAAGATTTTTGTAAAATGATAAGAGTATTCTTTACTTCATCATCATGTGTGTTTTTTACTTACACAGCGTTTATTCATATTATTTTGTTGTTGACGTATGCAAGTGCCGAAAATAAAACTACAACCGTGTTGACGACACTACCTCCAAATGTATTGTTATTTCAACGGTTCAAAGAAAACTATAACAGACAGTATCCTGATAGGAAAACCGAAGAAAAAGGGTACGCAAACTTTCTGAATAATTTGGCTACGGTTAATGAACTTAATAAGGTGCATAAAACCAATGTGATCGCTTACCAGTTGAATCGATATGCAGATCTTAACCCTGAAGAAATAGAAGAACGTTTTGCAATACCACTAAAACCATGTAAGTGGCTGTTTATTTTAGTATATTTCTTAGCTAGTTTTAACCCGTAGCTTCGTTCGCGTTAGTTCGAAAATTATGACACTAAAATGTACAGGTTAAATTCTTTGTTCCAACCAAGGTAACCTGTGTCCCAATTTCATAAAAATCTGTTCTGCCGGGTAAGGTGAAAAACGGGTAGTATTTAAACGCAAATCAAAAAATATCTTTTTTCTATGCAATAAGATTCCGAATTCCCATCAAAATTACTGATTGCACAGCAAAATATTCAACTCAAAATATCACTAAACACACTACAATTTATTTTCGCAGCGTACAGCGATTTTTCCTAAAGCAAAAGCTTTTTCATCAATACACAGCTAATAATCTTAATGCACATTATACATGTTAACTCTTTTTCTTTTAAATATAGCTTCTATTTTTTTAATATTTACAGCAGTTTTTCTAAATAAAACAGCATTTTATTAGTCACAGTCTTCTTATTATTTATTAATTACCACATAATGAAATCAGCAAAAAAAAATATAAAATTGGGTGCTAATTAAACCGGCATTGCCTTCAAAATCTACATTGCCTTCTAAATTACTAAGTAAGCCACAATTAACGAGCATCTAAGTATTCCTATCTTAGCCACTAGTTAAGTTCTATCTGAGCCACTCTAAATATAACTCAGCATGGTGGTTATTTTTTACCCGACAACGGCGAAGTGACGCGCGCTCGCTTCGCTCGCATATTAAATAACACTAATATCTTCTGTCCCCGAAGTGCCGGGCCTCCGCCGGCCTCCTTCGTCGGCCTACGGCCCGGTGCCCATGCCGCCCATTAGTGACGAAAAAGCGCGCGAACCTTTTTCAGTTAATTTGTTCTGCTTTTAGAAATAATGCAATGTGACAGGATTTTTTTGTTATAATAATCATTAAATTTGCCGAGCATGGCTTCTTGAAAATTAAGACAAATATGATGAACAGGTTTTGTTGTACTTACTGGTTAATATGCGACTGGGATAGTTATTTTGCTATGAAATATGGAAAATTTGCTGTGCAGTCAGTATTTATGCTATGTATGTAGTATTTTTGTACAAAAATAAATTTAACTGTATTACATTATGAGGAAAATAGTAATGTCATATTGATGTATAATTTCGAATTATCTGCAGTTTGAGTTTTGTTAAACATTTAGTTTATTTGTAGTGAAGTAAGTTATTTGATGTAAAAAAGAATATAAATGATGAGTATGTATTGATAGGCGATTATTTATTTGATATGCAATTTATAATATCCCGTGAAAAACTAGCACCGTGTGGTTTTTTATTATTTTCTTTATTCAGAAATAATTTATTTTATTACATTATATGAAAGTATAGTTTTTTTAAAATGAACTATCACATTTTCTTTAAAAACCAATCTTAGATTTAGCCCAGACTTAATTGAAACGTAATGTATTTCAAATTTCAGATGATAACATGGAGCATGCAAACAAAGAAGCGATAATGAGGGAACGCAGACATAAATTCCTCGAAGACATGAATCTTTATGATCTATACAAAGTTGATGATGTGTATAAAACCTGGACCAAAAAATACAAAAAAACAATACCATTAAAAAAAAAGACAGACGATATGATCCATTATTATAGGTTTATTAAATCTGTAGCAGAAGCTAATCGGCAGAAATTCGCGGGAAACGATGTTTCACTTGGTGAAGATGCCGATAAAGTACGTGAACCTAATCAATTTTTCTATGGAAAATAAAATAAGTAAATATAATAAATAGCGTAGTTTTTTTTTCAACTACAGGAATCTTTTCTTTCAGTAGATTTATGGTATTTAAATTGTTTTATTTTGAAGATACAGTCACAATTGCTGTGTCATCGTATAGTAGGTAGGTAATACCTCAGAGACATTGTTCAAGGTATGTTTCAACGAACGTTCATCCATACAATATTAACTAAACAGAACTGTGACCTTAGTAAGTAAGTACAGTCAACCTTTTTTTTTTGTCGTGTGGGAAATCATCAAATAACCACCTAAAAACCACCCATGTTCCTTCTTAGCCCTTTATGTCGAGGCCGCGGTATCTCTTGCGAACAACCCGCAGCCCCGACGGGGCCCGCAGCCCCGACGGGAAGTACAGTCAACCTCACGTCAAAAACTTCGACCTTAATGTGTTGAATGTACAAGTACATATTTCCTCTTGTTCGTAGTAACAACTTTCGGTGAATTATGTCATTATATAGAATTTCCCATAATTGTTACCACTATAGCCTAGACCTAGAATTAGAAGCCTCGGAATATACACACACACACAATACATGACGTACATAGTGTGATGATGTGATATAGCTAGGCAAAGAGTACGCCTAAAATACTTCATCTATACGAGGTATCATACTATTCCTACAGGCTATCACAGTCTTGCACCAGAAAGATAAAAAAAAAATCAGGACAATACTTATACAGTTCTAGTGGTTATAATTATGTAAATTAACTCAAAGGTTATTCTGAGCACAAGTATACGTTACGTTAATGATTGACTGCCTTTTTACCCGACTGCAAGGGAAGGGTAATGTTTTTGGTCTGTTGGTTTATTTGGAGGGTGTGAAATCATCAAATGAATCCTCCCGCTCTGGGCGGAACGGAAGGGAGTTCAATTCGCCTATGCTATACTGAATTATAAAACACAAGCTGAGATGATTATTTGTATAGGTTATAATAAGTAGCCTTGCTGCTACATTAAACTCCACTCATCGTAAACAAGAACTGTTTAACTTAAAATCGTCCTGCTACAGTGTAGAATAAAACAACAGCACGTTTCACTTGAAGCTGTCTGAAATGAAAACAAGGAAGTAACATACGATATGTCTGCCCCTATTTTCTCAGTCCGCGGATTTAAAGGAGTATGCGACTGAACACGGGTACCGTTCCGCGGACTTTTTAGAGAAACGACGCCGCGTAAACAAAGATTGTATTGCTCTTGTGTTTTTCATGCAATTTGTTACTTTAAGTGTTAGTGGGCAGATTAATGTTCTGATTGTTGTTGGTAAGTTTCGCTTGTTTGATTATAAGAGTAATAAACTGCTCTCAAAAATGGTAAAGGAAAACATCCTGAGGAAACCGGTCCATGTCCTAGAACCAAAAATTCGAAGACTTGTGAAATCTACCAATCCACACTGGGCCCGCGTGGTAGATTATAGCCCATTCCCTCTCAAAGAGAGGAGGCCTGTGTCTCAGCAGTGGAAACATTAATAGGCTGATAATGATGAGGATAGTTTGCTACCTAAATATGGGTAGGTCACGTTACCCATAGAATAAAGGGCAGCGTTCCACAGCCACCTTTATCAGGCAAGATTCGCGGGAATAGGGATGTTTACTGCCTAATAAAAATAGGATTCTAATTAGTCCGTCTGTTAGATTATCAAAAAATATTGGATTCGTATTTTTTATTTTATCAAATCATTAAAAATTGACGAAGATAAAACGCGTCAAAGATTTGAGTGGGGGCTTGTGACGTCACTCACCGGTAAAAAATGTCATACTAATGTCTTAGAATATGACGTCACACGAGTTTTCAAAGCACTGTAGTCTTCATTGTTTGTTTATGTGAAAAAAAAATGTGTGCATTATTTTTTGGAAATCTATCTGACGGACCTATTTGATTTTTTTTTGTTAACTACCCTATTCTCTTGGTATGAGAAACCACAGGACCTGTCGACGTGGCATCGCTTGTAGGAGGTCACCTTGAGATCCAGCAGTTAACGTGTTTCAGTTGATATGATAATGATTACATATTTTATGTATTACGAATATCTTTCCTCTTATTCGTAGTTAAAGAACTTTCAGTGAATTATGTAAATGCATAGAATTTCCTATCATTGTTAAGGTTATCGGTGGGTGTACTTAATGTGTATATTTCTGCCTAACCCTTCAGGGATTACAGGCGTGATGTATGTTATGTTTCATAAAATATCAGTAACGTAATACAAATGTGAACCAATTTACGCGTATGATATGACTGAAAGCATCCAATAACATTATAGTCAGAGAATAATAACATTCAAAATTAAATTCGTGGTTTGCCCTCCACCGTTCATTGCGCGATATGCGGTACTTAATAACAAACAAACCTATGTGTTGCAATACTACTACTAATATGTAACCGCATACCGGTTATCATTTCCCTGTCCATGTCTAAATTTATTTGGTGGCAGCTGGCAACACATATTTTTTCCATTCTTCTCTAGAAGTTCAAATTCAAATATTTTTATTTGTAGAACATAGGTAAAACGAAAGTACAGATGTCAATATAATAAATGAACGCTATGTCCTGCCGTCAGCGGCGTACAAGTTCTCATCTAAGTATTCTAGAAATGGCTAGAAAGGGGGTCGCCATATCACCTTTACACAGTTCATCCATCGTTTCATCATCATTCTCTTGCTTTTACCCCAATTCATTCATTCGTTTGGGGTTAGCGCAGCATGGCTTTTACTTCCTTACTTCTTACTCGACATCTCATCAGAAACCTCTATTCTTGTCATATTATCTTTTACACAATCCTTCCATCGTTTCTTTTGTCTTTCTCTGCTCTTCTCTACTTTATCGTCTTCATTTCTCTGCTCCACATATAACCACAAACCGCAATAATGGAAAATGCGTTAAAACGTTTTCCTAGGTATTAAAGCTAGGGACAAAGCATTAGGGAATTTAACGACGTTAAAGTCACATAAAAGCGACATTACATTTTTAAGTGTCGGGACGCTGTAGAACCAGTCTAGGTCAACGTCTGGTTGGTGAAATCTGTAACGCAAAACAATGAAATAAAATGTGACATACTCGTCACATTTTATACCTTAGTTCACTATAACTTATGTAAGTAGCTGGTTTACGCTAAACAATATGATTTATATTAGGTTTTGCCCGCGTCGGCCAGACAGTTTGGGAATAGTCCTCATACTGGGTTTAAAAGGTATTATGTGTATCCAGGTTATAATATACTATCGGTGTAACAAAGTTCATACAAATCTGTTCAGTAGTTATCAACATCCATTCAAGGAAGGGTGTTGGGTCTGGGTTCTTTTCAAGATGTTTTTTGTTTTAAATGCCAAATAAACTCAACTTTCTTTCTTTCTTGCATGCTCATACATCCTCACAAAACTGATCCACTAATGGCAGTAAGAATATATATTTATACATCTTACTACGGATATAATAACTCTAAAATGGAGGAGGGCAGGATAATTGGTTCAACGTGGAGGTCAAGGAGAATAGCTACATGACAGAAGAGTCGTTACCTTCAGGAGCGTGGAAAACGGATGAATAAAGGATGCGCAGAACAGAGAAGAGTGACAGAAGAGTGAGTGAGTGGTCCCTTGCATGCTCGTCATGTTTCTGTGACAAACAATTTTTTTTTCTTTTTAGAAGAGAGGGGAGGCTTATACCCAATAGTGGGTGATTCCGGGCTGAAATGACGATGATGACAGAAGAATCCGTGTCAGACCAACAACAAGAAGGGCAGACGACATGCTGAATATCACCTGGAAGACCTGGATGAGACGTGAACTATGCCACAAAAGAAAAGATGCATGTACTGAGCCGTTGGTTTAACAGGGCCAGCTTTCTCTTCTGGTTTCGAACAATTTCTCATCATTGTCTATCTAGGTTGCCATAACTGTGTGTGTGTGAATAAATAGGTAAATCTTTATTTAGAAAATGATTATATCGATGCCCCCAAGCAAGAACTCGGTAATGTGCTATTATGGGGTTAATGCTATTATGTTAAATTCGGCATCTATGGACTAGAATACACCTTGGTATTTTTTCTTTCAGATTTTTCCTAATGATATTTACAAAGATATCATGACACAACCTTTTATAGATCTGTAGGAAAAAAACAATGTTTATTTTATTTTGGTAAGTTTAGGTTTTGAATAAAAGGAATTTCATATTAAGGGCACAATTATATTTCGGGAAAAAAAGATTAATTTAATTAAATCTTTAAAGACTACACGATCCATAAAAAAAACATAAATTAAGAAGTTAGTAAAGATTTCAACAAAACTGCACGATTCACGATAGAATCAAGAGCAGATTGTAAAAAAACTGCAAGTTGTCAGTGTAGTCACGCCTATCGTGGACATTTAGAATACTGCTGCCCCAGTAAATAAACAAGGCGTGAATTCCGAGCGTGAAGCGACGTGTGGTTTTCAAAGCAAAAAATATGAATCAGTCGTTACTGAGGGATGCGTATTCAGTGGTCCGTATCATAGGAATGGAAACCTTATTGATAGTTATTGATAAAATGGTAGAATTAAGAAAAGTAGTGAAACTTTGCAGAGTTTAAATTGGTCTGATAGGTTGTTATTTAAATTGACTGTCTCGTTGACATAGTTGTCTGGTGATCATGTTTGTGGTTCTGAGTTGGATTCCCGGGTCGGGCGCAGTATTATTGGTTTTTTTCCATCAGGAACTACTCAGAAGCAGCTATGGAGTCTTGTGCCCGATTGATGGCAATAGGCTCGTTCTGTTGGAACGTCACATGGAATTAAAAAAATAACTGGAAAAATGTGAGTGTTCCTTAGGGATGTATTACCGGCGTGACGTTATGTTGCTTAAATTGTTCTTGTTTCGTAGGTCTCACTGTATTACATTAAAAGCTACAGGAATAAACCAATTCAATCACTGTATTTACCCTCTTTAAATCGGTAGGAAAATGAAAAGTCTCCAATTAATCCTCTGTATTTACATTTATTTAATTAACATTCTTACTGTAATATTATTGGAAAAAGGTAATGTAGGTAAGCCAATTTACTCACAGAACAAGGCATACTGAGAAGCTTTCGTTTTTCATTTTATAAAGATTAATTTAATAACTTAAATAAGGAATTAAATGGGGAAAAATCATTTAAATATCTCTACAAAATACAAAGTTTCATAACTTTGTAATTTGTTGAGATATTTAAATGATTTTAAAGTTACGCTTGCAAGAACGTTCCCTTATTGAAAGCGCCCGGTGGCCCAGTGGTGGTGGCCCCGACTTACGAATAGTAAGTCTTGGGTTCGAACCCAGGCAGGTGCATTACTTTGTGTAATTTATTTAATCACCGCCGTTCTCAAAACGGTGAAGGAAAACATCGTGAGGAATGTCTTAGAACCAAAAAATTCAAAAACATGTGACATCTACCAACCCGCACTGGGCCCGCTGGGATTATAGCCCATACCTCTCCTAAAGAGGAGCCCTGAGACCCTGCAGTTGGAACATAACAGGCCGATGATCGCAAGCGCAACTTTTAAGTCTCGACATTTTCATTTTGTCGTCACTTTACCTCATTACGTTATTATTATTAATGTGTGGCTAACAAAACAAACACAATAGAACGTAAATACTTACGTACCGTACTTGCTTGGAGAGTTAAACTCCTTTTATTTCAGCCATAACAATGTTGGGTAAATGTTAGTGTTTTTTATAGTGTCCAGGACGCAACGAGTATTTTAATTGAATATTTATTAACTCGTGAATCGAATTATTATATTTATAAGATATATCTAATTATATTACAGAAAAACGTATAGGGACGGCACGAACGCGTAACGTCCAGAGACCCATTCAAAAACAAGTGAGCGGATTTAAAGAAAATATAATACGTCCAATACTGTGTGTGTATATGTCAATTATAATTTTTATTTATGTAGTTCGACTTCGAAATTAAAATATTTCTTAGTAATTTATTGGTGAATTTCAAAAACGATTTCACTGATTTTGTTGTTTTGATCTAAATTTTAATTATTCCATTATCAACATCATGATACTCTATTGTCACGATGGAATACTCATTGGCAAAAATCATCAAAAAAGTTTCATCTTCTTGACATGTTTAGGGTACATTTTCAAAAACCCGTTCTTAGGCCCTACACACCCTCGTCGGGGCTGCGAGTTGTTCGCAAGAGGTACCGCGGCCTCGACATGAAGGGCTAAGAAGGAACATGGGTGGTTTTTAGTCAGTAGAAGTCTGACACTCCCTTTCGCTCTGCCCAAGAGCGGGAGGGGTTATTTGATGATTTCCACTCGCCAAAAAAAATAAAAAAGGCCCTGCCCAAAACCAAGCGATGCGATTTGCGACACACAGATGTTTCACTTTAGTTTCTTTTGACGATGTGTATTGTTGCATGCTCCAAGCAATAAATATCTTTCATGCATTTTCACCACTATTGTTGTCACAAAATGTGATTGGCTTGATTTTACAGGTCGTCGCCACGACTTAGGTAAGATCAGGCAATGTTCCTATACACAAATGGTTGTTTGTCTATGTGGACGATATGACCACATCGTGGATGAAATATTTTTCGGAACAGTTGTCACCTAAGTCGTCACGTGGTTAGACACCTTTGTTACACAAGTATTGTTACGTATGTGCTTAATTATATAGAAACATTTAGGCATGGAGAACTGAGGCTGCTTGTTGTCTGACCATGAATTAAAGTTGTTACAAAGTTCGTAATTATAAATTTGGATCTTTGAACCATATGAACTCCCAGTTTTACATAACATAACAGAACTCTAAAAGGCATACAGCTAGGAGTTATGTTTGATCCTATTCAAGTGAGTGCTGGATTGAAAGCTTACACTGAGCGTTATTCTGCCACTACGGAATTTCTCTTGGGATGAATCTATGTCGGAATAGATGGCTTGAACAACGTACAAACGTCGTTACGTTTGCTAGTGTTTTGTTCAGTTCGGGGAGATATCGGACGTCCGTGCTTCGGATTCTTATGTATGCTGCATACTGTATGTAAACTGTAATAGTTTTTGAACTGGAATTCATAGGGGTTTATCATCGATATGAACGGCTTTTTGGGCAAACGTTGTAAAAGACGAAAACAGGCTGGATATTTTTTACTTAGATACGAGTTGTGATTTTGAATGAGAAAGGAGTAAATGCCACCGTGACGTCTAACAGGGAAGAATGAAATGAAAAAAACGTGTTACACCGACCCGAAATATAATGGTATAAGTTCAGGAACGTGGTGATGATACGAGTTGTGATTTTCTTATTCAGTTAAAACATTAGAGTTACTTTTTCATGGTCTACATAAAATTGAAATTAAATACTCATATTGAACTGTCCCGTTTGTCTCGTGGTCGCAACCAAACGTTGTTGCGCGACTATTGGGCGTGGGGTCCTGGGTTAAATTCCCAGGTTAGGCTAAAAGTGCTATTATGTGTGTGTTTTCTATTACAAATTACTCGGTAGTAGCCCGGAAGTAGGCGGTATGTCCGTTGGGCCTGCGCCTGATCTCTCTCCGGTCGTGTCGGATTGCCGACTATCCGTCCCATAGGGCTATGAGTGTAAAGGAACAGAGAGTGCACCTGGGTCTGCGTACATACTCCCGCACCGATGGCTGATTTTCGCTAAGAATGGCTGCCGTGACCTAAAAGATCAGTGACACAAGACTAATAATATTGAAACCATTTTACACAGCGCAGTAAACTTCTTCTTTCCAGCTAAAACACTAGGAAGTTTCGAAGGATGGGCGTTTTGGGGGACTGTCTTTTGTAAATAAGTAAAGTAAATTTTGAAGTTCGAAAAGTGCTGATTACTTATCAGCCTAGTTTGAATAAATGACTTTTGATTATGATTTTGAAAAGTTTTGTGCTTAAAACTACAAGCATGAATTTAACAGTACGGTTGTCAAAATCAAAGATGGAACACGTGTGTAAGGACAAGTCTTAGAGTTTAGTATTCTGAAGATAGTTAGTTTAGAAATTAATATTTTATTAGCAGGACATAGTAAACTAAGGAATCATTAATTGTTTTGTACATCTAGGTTGATATTTCATAGCAGTGTTCTTCATTTCTTCAAATATTGTGATGTAACATTATAAACTTAAAAATTTAGAGACGTAAGTATTACCTACATATTCAGTTGAAGTGACGGTTTACTTTATCACGAAAAATACAGAATAGGATCACTTATTTAGTAAACAAAGGTAAGTAATGCTCTTGAAAGTGAGGTTATTAACCTTTCCATGTAGCTATATATTTTGCTAGTTAAGTTTAAGTACCATGTAAAATGGGGCAAGCCTATTCCCATCAGCCGGTTAAGTTTTGTTTACTCTATGTTTAAGCAAAAAAAGCCAGACTATTTATTTGTAAAAGATTTTATCAGTATAAAATAAGAATACTTACTACAGGGCCTACCTATTTAACACCATGAAAGTCACACAATCACAAAACCGTTAGGATCAATAACAGAAATTTATGGCGTCATGTCCCCATAGAAAAGCACTAAAACAGCCCCAAGTAGCACTATCATCATATAAGAATTTTTCCAACTGAAGTGTGTCGAATAATTTGCTCGTATTTGTACGCACAGTGGGGGGTAATAAAACAACACAGTGTATAGGGATGTTCGATTTCGATACGTCTAGTTAGGTACGGTTTAACTCAGGATTTTGGGCTTTACCCGCTCGAATATATACACCAATGACTTTTTTGTAGCTCTGTTTTTCAAAACATCGAAGAGCGCTCTTCTGATAGTGTTTCCGAGTGGAATTTTGTCGATCTGGGATTTGCAAAGCGTTACAATTATGTTAATAAACGTTTCTTTTCTTAGGCTCGCAGTGCAAACATGGATCTGATACTTGATTCCTTTTTGACCGATCAATATTGATTAAATCCTCACCGACGCGACGTGTCCAAAAGGAATCGTCTATTAAAACAGTTTCATGGCTACAAACTATGCAAGGATTTATCAAGGATAGAGTGTAATACAGTTATATAATACGGGTAGGGATGTCAATGGGAGGAAAACACAAATTACGGTAACCAAATATAAAAAGTAGAAGGTCTATATCGATGTATATATGAAAATTGTTTTTAAAGTGAGTCTCATAACAAAAGTGGTTTAATATGACAGGAAGAATCACCCCATTGGCGGATACAGTACGTGACTAAATCGTCAGTCTGTAGATCTAGCTTTGTTACGAGATGCATAAATTAAATTATACCTACTTCATTTACGAATATTTCTAGACATCACAAGGTAAATTTCGCATTTATCATACTTATTCACAACCCATATAATTCGATTTCCAAACTTCCAAAATGTACATCAGAATCATCTCCATGAATCGATCCCAATAAATGCCAAAAGCTTCCTGAAACTGCCTCACGCATTTATGTTAGATATAATTATGAGTGTACGTGCACTTCAACCCCGACCCTTCGGAAACCACTTGATAATATCATTAATTTGCGGAGTCTATGATACGCTTGAGTATCACCCTCCTATCCGGACAGCTCACAAAGTAGTATAGTCATCGCTATTACGTCACTATCGACAAATTTTGGATTGATTTTGTATTACCGTCTTACGAGGTAAAATGATATGAAGTGAAGTAAACTTTTATATTTATGGAATTACTAAAATATACACAAAAATATTTAACTTTAATTCTACCCACACTAATTGCGTTATACACCAATTAATATAGAGATTTATTCATTAGAGAACTAGAAAAAACCCACAACCGGCGTGATGTTAAGTGTACTTCCCCGAAACATACCTAGGTACTCTAGGTGTATGTTTGGGTAACATGTTATGAGCCACACGAAATCTGCATATTTTAAGTTTAAGTCAAGTCTAATAATTTCCCCTCGGGGCTGCGAGTCCCTTCAGGGCTGCAGGTTGTTCGAAAGGGGTACCGCGGCCTCGGCACAAGGGCTAAAAAGGAACATGGGTGGTTTTTAGTCAGTAGAAATCCGACACTCCCTACTGCTCTGCCCAGAGAGCGGGAGGAGTCATTTGATGATTTCCCACACCGCCAAAAAAAAAAATTCTAATAATTTGCTGAAAATACTAACTCATTGTCATGGTTTACGAATATCTGTTATTAGTACTATTATGTACATAAAAACATATATACATTACTTTACCATATTTTTAAAAGCTAGTGATGGTAAGACCGTGTTTAAAATAATGAAATAACTCGTAGCGTACATTATAGTTCGAAAACTGTTTTCCCATGAAACTTAATTTTAAAACTTTATCGGCGAGCATTTCCCTTTTATGCCGCATCAGTAAGTGCCTCTATAATATTTTATGTACGTCCCAACGCTAACGCTATATCTTTTGATGGTATCGAGACTATTCAGTTTGATCTGCAGGAAGGCAATAAGATGTGGCTTTTAGTTGGAATGTGAAAGCCGTATTAGGGTTAAGCCTCAGTTAAATTTTGATCTGCTAGTGAAGAGAACTCTTCATGTGTGTTGTTAATGACGACTTAACGGAAAACGATCAGGAATAAGTTTATTGGATAAGCCATATATTATACAGTGTGTAAATCAACCCATCCCACAGCCGTCAACCAAGCATTCTGTACCTAAACTAAGTACCCCTACGCAAAAATTTTTGCTGGGAAACGAGTTTTTTTTTGGGTCGAAAATCACATTTTACGGTAAAATTCAAAGTAGCACTATTAAAACATTGTGCTAGTGGGTGTTTTGAATAGTAAACGGGTCATGGAGGTAATTTAATTAAAGTTATAACCTGAAACCCTGTAACCTGTATTTACAGAAACAGCTGTGAAAAATTAAGAACTTTGACCCCCAGTATCTCCGTAACTAGGAGGTTCCCAGGTATGGTCTAGAACAGAAAAATGATCGCAGTGGTGAGGAGAACAAGTGCCCTTCGTTTGAATTAAGGGTACTTTTACACCCTATTTTATTGTGATGGCCATGCGTGCAAATTCATACTGTCTTAGGGCTGATCTAGTGCAAAAATCATCACTTGAAATTTTGCAACTTGGAAGTAAGCACTAAAAAGAGAAACCTATGTATACCCAGCAGTGGGAGACATGAATGTACTTTCAGCGGGTACGTATCAAAATCCCGAAAGTTATACATAATACCTATGATTGAAATACCGACGGTCGGTCTTTTAAAATTCGGGATTTTGATACGTACCCACTTTTAGCACCTTTTACAAAGAAGACATTAGGGGGGGGGGGTATGAGGAACAGGGTATAAAGTTCCTCATCCCACATAGAAAAGGGAAGACCCTCCGACCAGACGGGTGTCGTGTCTGGTGGGCTAACTGCCCGACATGTAAGTCGGGATTGGCTAATGTCGCGGATAAAGTTGATAGCGCAATGTAGAATTTGCCAATTTAGTTCGCATGTGTTGCGATAGATGTCGCTTTCGCCACATCACTCCCCCCAATGACATCCACTTATTCAAGGAAACGGACATTATTTCTGTTCCTTGTCATTCTAATATGTATTAACAAAGTAAAAGAGCAACGAAATTGACTTTAACAACAGTCGAAAGTGTTGCAAGTTTGACAATGTTTAATCAAATCCTTCTCCATCTTTCCTCCAGCCAAATAAATGTAACTTTTAAAAGTCCCTATCAACAGACAATTCGTATCCAATCTAGCCTTGCACATGACTTTACGACAACATATAAAAAGCAGTCGGACAGGTGTAATACTGCATGTATCGCCTTCATTTTGAGAGACCAGGCACTTGACGTTTTACGGGCACTAACATTCCTATAAAGTGTACTCGTATAACCGGACCGGACCGTTGTCAGGCTCCGCCGTATCCGGCACGGCTAACTCTAAACCCCTTCACGTGGAGTTTAAAAGCAACTTTTTGTGATTTCTAGTCTGTTTTATGTTGTTTTGTTAGTGTTTAAAGCTCTTAGATAAGTGTTATTATAGTACCCAAGAATTTCTGGAAGATAAAATGTTAAAATAGAGCGTATGAAATATATTTATATGTTATTTTTTTTTTGTATAAAGGTAGATTAATAATTATAATGTTTTAATTGAATAATTTTGAAAGTTCCCTAATTTACGTTACATAATACATAATATTTATACTACAATATTGTTAGTTTTAAGTTATCTTGCTGCGCCCTAACAGGCGTGTAACCATGCTGTGTACATTGTGCATTAAATAAATAAATAAAGTAAAAGATGTCTGTTTTTGATGAATTTAGTTGTTTGTAACTAGCTTTCACTCCCGACTCTGCGCGAATGCTGAGCATGAGGTCCTGGGTTCAATTCAAAGTGTTATTGTCATTTCTTTTAACCTATCAGAGAGATGTGTTGCTGGGGAGTTTGTTCCGCCACTTCTTCTTTCCAGCTAAAACACTAGAAAGTGTCAAAGGGTGGGCGTTTTGGGGGACTGTCTCTTGTAAATAAGTAAAGTAAATTTTGACGTTCGAAAAGTGCTGATTATCAGCCTAGTTTGAATAAATGACTTTTGATTTTATTGGGTTTTCCATCAGGAACTTCGGCACTTTTTCTACAGGCGTAAGCACATTAAGCTACCTGAAATTCAATCCGACCTTGAACCTAATTATTTAGGGACAAAGATAAAAATCTATATTTTGACAGATTGTAATAGCTTAATACAATCTGCACGCCAAAATAACATGAAGTAGCCATTAATTGGAAGCAATGGTGGAACAAACCTTAATTTCAGCTAATTATTATACGTAGCCTATAAGCTTATACAAGAGTTTATAATTTCATAAGGGCGGGAAATCATCCTATGACTCCTCCCGCTCTGGGAGAGCAGAAGGGAGTGTCAGACTTCTACTGTCTAAAAACCGCACATGTTCCTTCTTAGCCCTTTGTGTCGAGACCGCGGTATCTCTTTCGAACAACCCGTGGCCCCCGACGCCCGGATCGTCTCCCGCAGTTACTGGGACGAGAGGTTCTCACCCTCTCCCGTTCCATTACCTCCTTCGCTAGCATAAATGCTTCGCAGGAGACCACGGCGTCCCATTCTCCCTCGCCCCGGACCATGACTTGCACCAGGGTCTGACGCGAGAGGTCGCCGCCGCCGATCGCCGTTACTTATAATTTCACTCAGTTTTCCAACAAAATAGTTAACACTCTTTCATCCCCCATTGCCAGCACGATCAACAAGAATAGCCCAAACCGTGGTGAAAAGATTAGCCAGTCAGCGAGGAGGTTAACCATCCGTTTTACTGACAGGGCTCCATTGTAGAACAATTTCACATTTTCTAGTGATTGACAATCGACGAACAGCGGTCGGCTTGTAGCCTGACCTACAGCGAATACCGGATAAAACCGGAATGCAATCGATAGATGGAATTACTGGCATTCGATACAGTTGTTGGGATGCTGTTTACTGTAACAGCAACGTGGTATTTTGCTTTAAATATCTTTTCTATCATCACCATGAAAAAATTAAAACGACGGTTGGCGCGAAACGTGTTGCGCCAACCCCAAAATTAATAGAATAGGATAAGTGCAGGAAGATGAATGAACAGTGAAATAATATATTTAGTGAGTGTTTTCGTTTTCTGATTTTAATTAATTACATCTCGTCTGACTGCCTCGTTGGTCTAGTAGTGTGTACGCTTTTTTGGCAATTCATATTATGAACTGCTAAAGTGGCCATTTTAGACCCCCAGTTATATAGAAACTGGTGAAATGCGGGTTTGCTAATGGGTATATTTATACCTAACCCTTTTTTTTGGGGGGCGGTGGGGAATCACCATAATTATGACTTCTCCCACTCTGGGCAGAGCGGTAGGGAGTGTCAGACTTCTACTGAGTAAAAAGCATCCATGTTTCTTCCTAGCCCTTTGTGCCGAGGCTGCAGTATCGCTTTCGAACAACCTGCAGCCCCGACGGGACCCGCAGCACCGACGGGAATATCTATTTTCCTCGAAGGTTAGGCAGAGATTCACCTTCTACACATTAAAATAGAACTATATTTTGCCAGTTACACTTTGTAAGTTTGTAAAAGTTGGTTATACTTGAACATGTGGTTGGTTCATGAAAATGAAGAACTTTTACTATGGGACCGAGAAATAAAACGAGATAAAAATATCAGCCGCTCAATACCATGTTGGTCGCGTAACTCAAAAAATTTAGGCAGCCGGAGTTTTTGGTCATATTTCATGGTTAGTCCCATAGTATAAAGTAGTTCATATTTTATGAGTATACCTACCTCGCAGATCGTGTTCCCTCTTACCCTGTATGAGTAAATTGGGGGCGAGCCTAATGACATTAACCAGGCGGAACTCACATTCTGGGCTGTTCAGTGAAATTACTGATTAAAAAACCGAATACATCTTTGTTATAAGAAATAAATCCAGGAGACTCAAATTACGTAAACTGCAGACGGTGGATCGAAAAAAAACCAAAGTTACTTTAAAACTAATTTAATTTAAATGAAAAGAATTACAATTAAAATTGGTGAAACCTATTCGATGCTAGAATATGGAATGCCGTAAAAACTACTTAAAATTAATTAGTCTAAATTGCTGCGTCGGCGGCTCGTAGCTCGGCGCTCGTGGACGGACGTCGACGCTGCAGTTTTCGTGCAGCTGGCGTAAACATCCAGGAATGTGCAAGATCGGCGTTATCCATTAGGGATCCGTATCTAACACCTCCATCCGCAGAACAGCAACTATTTGCTCATATTAAGAGAAAATGTTGCTGGGAGTTCTTCTCGTTTCCTGATCACATCTTCATACGTATGTATCTTAAGAGTTTGTTGCTTCTGTTCGTCGGTTGCTCTAAGTTTCCAGCATTTGTATCTGCGGCTAATTACCAAAATTATAAGTATGGCTGCGCATAGTACGATGATGTAGAATGGTATGGTGGTGTGATATAGGACAATCGGTTGAGTCTTGTCAATCTGGATAGGGCTTTCCATCAGTACTTTGTTCTGGATGCTGTGAAGTTCTTCCAAGTTGACTGAATTGAAACCAATGATGTGAGTGGAGTCAGTGGTTTGGTTCATGTCGTTATAAGGGATCTTTGATAACTTTAGTGGCTGTCCTTTTATCTCGTTGTTGTCGTTGATGATTGTAAATTCTGATGTTTCCAGGTAGCAGTCCATGGGTATAGTGACGAGATAACTTCCCTGTAGAATATTAAAGTCTTTTCTGCCGCAGGCTAACTGTACTTTGGTCGGTTGGGGCAGTGACAAAACGTAGTGTTGATCGTCCAGTTTTTCTACTGCTTGCTTGGAGAGTGAAATCTTGGTGAATTGGCAGGTGTCTTCAAGGTGTTGGTTGGTGATGAGCTCTTGAATGCAATCAGGCTTCGTCCGGATCTGATGACTTGTTTTCCTTTCACAGAGATGGATGTTACTGTACTTCGGGCATTCAGCCTCTATGTACACGAATGATTTCTCGTTTGTTGCTATATAGGGAGAGGAAGGAATAAGGGCAAGTTGTTTCTTATTAGGCACAATGGATAGTCTGTATAATTCGTAAAGGTCTTTAGAGACTATTGGGAAACTGTATACTATTACTATTCTCTTCTCAATGAAGTAGGAACCTGGTTTTATAAGATTATAATATTCTCGTAATTCTAAATTTAAAACTTGATCTTGATTGTAAATTGACTTTAACCTATCTATCATAGATCTTAACACTTCTATATCTATCATAGAATGATGGGTGCTGGATGCACGTATAAAAGCCATTATATTTTCTAATCTAATTATCTCTAACATTAAATCTTCTACATTATTGGTTATGATTCCTAAAATTTGGGCGAACTTTGCAAATTTTATTAAACTATAATCGGCGTAAGCATTTTTCTCTAGAAGTAGTTCTAACGTCTTGTTAATTCTTTCCTGATTTTTTGTGATTTGGTCTAGGATGGTACCATGTTGGGACATCCATTCTTTACTTAGGCTGATATGATTGTTAAATTCTGATACTATTTTATCTTCATTGTTTTGTAGAGTTTTAATGGCCTCGTCATATTTCAGGGCATCTAGATAATCTAAGTTGCCAGTAACACTTTTTATTACTGACCCAAGGCTATCTACAAGACCTCTTTTGACTCTAACAGGTTCCAAAGATTTTACTTGTTGTAGTACCTTATTAAGTCTGTTAGTAAGATAGTCAATCTGATATTCGTAAAGCATGTAAGTCTCATTGGAGAGTCTAGTTTTGAAGGTCTTTAGTTGTATCTGTACGGAGTTTATTTTGTCTTCTATGTCGGTTAATTGTATGTACTGTATGAACGAGTGGTAATGTGTAGTTAGTCTGGTCGGTCCTAGTCTGTATGGTAACAGTCCTGGTCCATCAGCTAAAGTCTCAAGTCTTATCTCTTGAGGACGAGTCGCTTGGATTGTCAGTAGTAGCAGGATTCTGTAACAATTGGCTTGTTTTAGGAACACGTTTCAGCCGTGCTTTGGCTACGGGGCCTCGTTTTTTCGAGGTAATATGTGTATAGGCAGGTCGGCGAGTACTGTATCTTGTGTATAACGCGGTGCGGCTTTCTGGCGGCTGGCAAAGGGGTTTTTAATAAAAACTTGTTGCTGGGGGGTATATTCTACTTCGGGCTCGCGAGTTTTATTCCTGTTGTTAATTAGGGCTGTACGATTTGAAAGAGATGAGGTATTAATGATTTCATAAACTTGCTTCATCTGTTGTCTATGATTCTGCGCATATTGTTGTAAGATGTGCTCAGTCAGGTCTATGTCAATTGGGTCTCTAGGGTCGAAGTGTCCGGTCATTAGGTCAAACGGTCTACATTTCGTAAAGCTATGAATGGAGCTGTTATATGCTATAATGGCATATGGCATAAGGTTGACTATCGGTTCGTCTTTATTTTGTAGTTTTAGAATTCTAATGTGCTCCAATAGGGTGGAGTGGAAACGTTCAATATTCCCGTTGTCATTTGGGCTATGGGGTAGAATTTTGTGGTGATTTATCTTATGAAGGCGTATAAATTCGGAAAAGAGTTGGTTCGTAAATTCAGTGCCGTTATCGGTGATGATAGTCATAGGTAGTCCATGATGGGTACAGAACCGTAGTAGTGCTTGTATAATACTAATAGCGGTACCGTCTCGCAGATGATAAGCTTGGGCGTATTTCGTGAAGACGTCGATGAAAGTTACGTACTTTTCGTTTTGAACTGTAAAAAGGTCCATGTGAATAATTTCTAGTGGTTTAGTAGCTGGAGGCACTATGTTGAATTGAGGTCGTATTGGGTTTCTATCGTATTTAGCTTGACCACAGATGGTACATTCATTGATGAATTTGGTGATTTGTTCTTTCATCTTTGGCCAATAATATTTTCGTGAGAGTGATAAGTGACATTCGTTTATACCGCGGTGATTCGTCTTGCCGTCGTGATAGTGTCGGATGATGCCTTGTTGTCGGAGATATTCTTTAACATTCTCGAGTTCTGTCTTGGCCAATACTAGGTTAAGTGAGGAGCTTCTGAATTTGTCTTGTATGATGGGTATTATTGAGTACATGGCTAAGGGTGGATTAATTAAGATAGCTGTTTTAACTTTAGGATTTACGTATTCTTTGATAGAATTAATAATGTCGGTCTCTAGGTTGGATTCTGAAATCTGGACTGCGATTCGGGTATGGTTTTCGAATGGTTTAGTTACTGTCGGTCGACGTTTTATGTCACCTACTATGGTAAAGTAAATCTGTCGATGAAATTTGTTGAGAGGTTCGTCTGTAATGGGGATTTCTAGTATCGGATGTTCATTACTTGTGTGCACGGTGTCGGTCGAGGAGTTTGTTTGTGGAGGTGGTGCCTCCGATGGATGGTTGACCATTGATCTGAGGTCGATGGTACTTTCAATCAAAGAGTCGGTGTCAGTCGACCGGTTTGCTGGTGGAGGTGGTGCCTCTGGTGGATTGTTAATCATTGATCTGAGATTTTTGATATTTTCGATCAATGAGTTGATCTCCTCCGTTTCCTCGTTATGGATTTCTATACGGGAGAGTGCGTCGGCGTTGGTGTTAGATTTACCTTTTTTGTATATTACACTAAAGTCGTATTCGCTTAGTCTGAGTCGCCATCTGGTCAGTCGTGAGTTTGGTTCTCTTAAGTTCACCATCCATTGCAAAGGTTTATGGTCAGTCAGTACTTTAAATTTCCTACCAAAGAGATAAGGTCTGAAGTATTTTGTGGCCCAGACTATGGCAAGCAACTCTTTCTCAATCGTGCGGTAATTCAGCTCACTCTCATTGAGGGTACGAGAAGCGTAGCAGACGGGTTTATCGGAACCAATCGGTCCTTGAGATAAAACTGCTCCAATAGCGACATTCGAAGCGTCTGTGGTGAGATTGAATTCCTTTTTGAAGTCTGGGTATTGTAGTATAGGGTCATTAGTTAATAAAGTCTTACAGGTTTCAAAGGCATTGACGTATTCGGAGCTAAGAGTAATTTTACTACCTTTTTTTAAGCATAGGGTAAGAGGTTTGGTGATGCGAGCAAAGTCGGGTATGAATTTTCGGTAATAACCTAAAAGTCCTAAAAATTGTTTGATTTCCTTAGGGGTTTTTGGAATTGGATATTTTTGAATTGCGGAGATTTTGTCAGGGTTCGGTTTGATGCCATCTCTGCTGATGATATGTCCGAGATAAGCAGTTTCGAGTTTCAAAAATTCGGACTTGTCCATTTGAATTTTGAAGTTGGACTCTCTTAAGTCTTTGGAAGACTTTTTCTAGATTATCCATGTGCTCTTGAAGAGAGGTGCTATATACTATTATATCGTCAAGGTATACGAGGCAGATATTATTTTGTAGGCCTCTTAGGACATTGTCCATAACGCGTTGGAAGGTGGACGGTGAGTTTTTGAGTCCCATAGGCATCCTAAGAAATTCGAAATGCCCATGTTCCACGTTAAATGCTGTTTTGGGTATGTCTTGAGGGTCCATTTCTACTTGATAAAAACCGCTTGCCAAATCTAGGGTCGTAAAGTATTGACACTTCCCTAATTTGTCAAGAACGTCACTGATATTTGGTATGGGATATTTGTCGTCTATTGTTTTTTCATTTAATTTACGGAAATCTACTACAAGACGCCATTTCTGCTTACCAGAAGCGTCAATTTTCTTTGGCACCACCCAGATGGGCGAGCTCCACGCGGAATCGGATGGTCTTATTATGCCTTGCTCTAACATCTTGGAAATTTGGTCCTTAACTTCTTCTCGATGAACAAAGGGATATCGATAGCTCTTAGTATAAGCAGGTATTTCATCTGTTGTTCTTATGCGATGTTTTATTTTGTTAGTAAATGTCAGTTGTTCTCCATCAATGTAAAATACGTCTGCATAGCGAGAGCAGAGCGTTAAGAGATTCGCTTTTTCCTCTGGATTAAGGTGGTCCGTACGTAAACGCGATAATACGTCGTCAACACGACTTGATCGTTTCATGGGCGTGCATTTGGTATTAAACACCTCTGCACGACTTGGTTGGTCTAATGAAAATATAATGTCGTTAGGAGTTGGGTTTTCTAACTCCACGTATCCACGACTATTATTAACATTGGTAAGGCACTCATGGATAATGCAATTGCAAAATACTTGTTCGTTTACAAAAACGTCGCCATCCGGGGCGTTTATGGGTATTTTAATTAATTTAGAGCTTTTAGCGGGTATAATATCCTCGTATAGATTTACATTACATGAGTTATATACCTTAATCTGATTCGTAGCAGTACGTGTTATTAGCTGGAAGTCTTTTAGATCTATTTTAGCCTCCCATTTGGATAATAAGTCTAATCCTATAAGGCCGTCAAAGTAATCGTGAAAACGGTAAACAAATAATTTTATGCTATCGGTCTCATTGAATTCGTTAAAGCACGGTAACGTTATAGAATATTCGTTTCTGCTAACGCCGTGTACATTTGTTACTTCAAAAGGGTCGTAATTGAGAGGATAGTCGTAGAAGAACTTTTGTACAGCCTCGGGGCTTATAAATGACTGGTTAGCGCCAGTGTCAATCAAAAATTTTAAAGGAGGGCAAGAAATCTCTATGTAAGGTAATTGTCTTTGGGTCTGTAAATTAAGGTCTATTTTGGCTCTTTGGACGTCTTGGTCAATTGAAAATTTTGATTCTGGTTTGCATTGCTAGGGCCTGGTTGTGGCTCTGCCTCACCTGCTACCTGATTATCGGAAGTTGCTATTATATTGGGGTCAGTCATACCGGTGCTGTCGTCAAAGTCACAAACAATGTAACAGTCATTACCGTCCGTGTAGTAGTCATATACGGGCTCGTAGTAATAGTCAGCAGAATAATAGGAAGTGTCAGGTAAAGCAAGTTCGCTGAGATTTAACTCTCGCGTCTTAAAATAATTGTTCGGTGGTGGGTTACCATTTCGTTGCCAATCATGCCCTGGCACCATGGGTAGCTGTTTCGGAACAAAATGTTGAACACCGCTCATGGGTCTCGGACCCGAGTTATGTGGTGGATTAGTCCTATTCTGTAATCTAAAAACGTTACTTTGTGGATTGTAATTTGGTAACGGAGCACGGAACATTTGTTGGGTGCGAGTAGGCATACGATTTTGATGCTGGTTAGGCACATTAAATTTAAAAGCTTGGGGCTGAGGTTGGTAGCCACGCTGCCCTGCTGGAGCAGGCCAGTTAGGTACTGGAGGTCGCGGAACATTAGAGGCGTTAAATGGTACAACAGGCATCATAGGTGGTTTAAACAAGAATTTAGGTGCGCTATGAGCAGCTTGAGCCTTAGGGACATCATTGCGTTGTTGCAGGTATATGATGTTTAATTCTTCCTGCACGAATTCCAAGGCCTTTTCTACGGTCTCTGGACGCATGCAACGTATACGTGAGCCTAAAGGTTCTTTTAGTCCACGTACGAAAGCCTGCATGGTCACCTTTTTATAGAGTGTCCGTTTCGCTTCAATGGTCGTTTGTAAAGTCTCGTGTAGCGTCACGTAAGTCATTATAGTGCTGAATAAGGTCTGACATGTATCGTAAAATTCCTGCGGGGTTCTGTTACCCTGCGTAGCCAACGAGAGGTCATTGTATAAAGCTGTTTCGTCTCTCTGGTCAGAAAAGTTATTTATCAAAGCCGATCTAACACCTGCCCAGGTTTCAGGAATGCCGTTGGAGTTAATGGTAGATGCGGCAGGCCCTGTTATCTTATTCAGTATTCCGTTTAATAGACAGAGGTTCCCAAGTTCATTGCCTGGCTCAGCACTTGCGTACTGGGTAACAATTCGGTCGCAGATGTTAATAAACCTCGTTAAAACATTGGGGTTACCATCAAAATCTGGCACGAGGCGTAAGGCCTTGAAAATTACATCGGGGTCGTAAGGCATGTTAAATTCGAATAAGCTATTTAAATTAAAATCTAATTCGTTATCTAAGTCTCTGCTACTATCTACTAAATGTCGGCGTGCCTGTCGCGATGCAGGTTCCTGACGGTTAGACCTTTCGTGATGAAAGATACTGGACATAAAGTTAACTAGGAATAGAAAGGAAGCAACACGAGAAAGATTCTGGTGTACTCACATATATTGCATCTCTGGTTCTTCGCCGTGAATCGATGTCTGGATTCTCCACGCGGCTCCGCAGCTTCCCGTAGATTCTGGATACTCGTGACGTGACTTGATAGCCGCCCGGGTGACTCGCGATCGTGGTTATCGATGTGAGATGATTTTAACGCGATTCGCGAACCGGCCCGCGAGTATCCTACCGACTGCGCCAATTACGTAAACTGCAGACGGTGGATCGAAAAAAAACCAAAGTTACTTTAAAACTAATTTAATTTAAATGAAAAGAATTACAATTAAAATTGGTGAAACCTATTCGATGCTAGAATATGGAATGCCGTAAAAACTACTTAAAATTAATTAGTCTAAATTGCTGCGTCGGCGGCTCGTAGCTCGGCGCTCGTGGACGGACGTCGACGCTGCAGTTTTCGTGCAGCTGGCGTAAACATCCAGGAATGTGCAAGATCGGCGTTATCCATTAGGGATCCGTATCTAACACTCATGTTACTATCAGTTAGTACTAGATCAACGCTAAACTCCTTAAGGCCAATTGCTATATTTCCGAATCCTCACATGTTTCAAAAACAACCAAATAGACACATAACACAAAACATATACAAAAAAAATCAAGCAATGTTTTGTCACGTAGGAAATGCCACTATTATGCCAACCAGTAATGTACGCAAACTTTACGAGGGCCGCGGGGCGAGAAAATATGACGTACGACGAATAAATTACTTTTTTCTCTTGTCGAATGTTTGTTAGAAGTTTTCCAACATTTTTTTATCTATCCCGAACTGTTTACTTTAGGCGCTGGAAGGGAAATATTGTAGTTTGATAGCTTCCCACTCGCCTGTATTGGTATTTTTACGCACACGATTGATGTTTCAGTATATGGATGGATACGTACTGTTGTTAACAAAAACAACCATAGCCACCACACCAACTTTACGTCATTCGTGGCATGAGTTCCAACCCATCATCTACAGACCTTCTAAAAGAGGAGGGATACGCGACACCACGCAGCGAAACACGACGCCTACAACTTTACGAGTACAGTAATTATAGTTTTAATAAGGTTTATTGAAATGTATTATTTTATTACTGTTTAATACAATTAGGTACTGATAGTTTTACGAGAGCAGAATATGCTTTGATCCATCGTCCAGACATATAATATTATTATCTTGGTTAACTCACACGATTATGCAGATTAGTGTGTGAGATGGTATTTTAAAGAAAGAACCACACGGATTTTAGTGGACCTGTAAAGTCAGTGCAAGCATCTGTCAGTTATCGTGTAGCTCGACTTAAAACTGAAGGAGCATAAGTTCACGGCGAACAAATACCATAAAACGAACATTTGGGTAGGGCTTTGACCAAAATGTATGCATATTAACATCTAATTTTAGCAGTCAAGCACGAATATTTGAGTTCTTTACAAAACCTATGTTTACAAAAACCCACAAGGATGTTATTATAACATTATAATAAGATTTTCTATAAAAATTCATGTGATAAGGGTTTGACAGTCAAATTTCTATCAGATAATGGTATGAAAAAGTGACAAGACCAGACGTAGGAAGTAATTATAGTTTAAAGAAAATGTAATTTTCAAAAAATATTGTGATCTTTTTATTATAATGGCGTGTGTGTGGTCTTTGACCCGACTTGTAATGGTCTATTTTCAGTAACGAAGAAGTATTTGCCTCCTTTTGGGTGAAGTTAAAAATAAAGTTGGCCATATGTGACAGGTGGCTCTGTCAAAAGACAGGGTCAACAAGGTTCTATTTGCTAGCCGTATAGCGTTAGTCTATGAAGGAAATATTTGTCATAATGTTGTTACGATTTTTTTTAACGTGGCCTACCCTTGGTATTCCTTAGTTATCCCGTTTTATCCTACTCCTAGTCAAAAAACTTCACCATTCATTCTACTTCTCATGATAGTGTTCCTCTTTCCACCAATCAGTGTGGAAGCCATTCAAGCCGTCTCGCCATCTTCACCTCGGTTTGCCGTGACATCGTCTAGCTGTCTCAGGGCTCCAGACCTGCGATATTCGTACTCACAGCTATGCTATCCGACAGACTCCCATTTTAGTCTTGCAGCTTTAAAAACTACATCTGCAATTTCCGTTCTGTAGCGCAGTATGGTGCTTTCACAATTAAAATATACACAAACAACAGCTATCTAGGTTTTAAACTCAGCAGAGTTAAGATTTTTCAGGAAAACAGCCACCGTTAATGTCGCATTGAAAATTCAGACGCCATTTATTGTTTACGATTTCAATAACACTTTTATCACCATCGTATTATTGCAGTCCGCAACCGTAAACTGCTGAAAACGAATCTCATGAGGCTGTAATAAACAGACACAAGGGGGTGCTGACAGATTGGCCATTGCAGTTTAATTGAAGGATGATACCGGATACCAGTTTTTCTTAATAAGGTGACAATAAATACTCGTTCTTCCACATTTCGCCAGTTATATGTTTAAGTTCCTTGTAATAGGGGGCAAGCCTATTGCCATCAACCGGACACAAATCCAGGCGGCATGGCCGGGAATCGAACCCAATACCTCATGCTCAGCAGTTAGGCAGTCGTGGTGTAGTGTGTGTACTATTAGGGACAACTCTGCCTACACACAACACACACTCACACGCACACTCTGCCTAATACAGGCGTAATGCTATGTATGTAAATACTCGTTCTTGGAAAATGGACACATTGGAGAAAAAATGTTGCAGATAAAAACATGAATCCTTTCGAATCTTCAATATAGACTCTTTAATATTCTAAAACACCTCATTATACTTCGTAAAATTTTGAAAGCCAAGCAATCTTCAATAACGAGTTAACAACTTACTAATAAAATATTCCGAGCACAGAGCGTTAACAATCTTCCGGTATGCATTAATTTATCAAATAAAGACCTGGCATTACAACTTTTCACTTAACGATTTCATCAAAACAAACTGGATCTCATTTTATCAATTGTCAAAGTTTTAAAACTTAATCCACTTAAGAGCCCTTAAAGGGGAGTGCAGAGTGCGCATGACGCTGCCCTAGCGGGAAACACCAAGGACATTAGGCGGATTGCCTTCGAACCGGGAGCACGCCTCAGTCCCCGCGACATTCAAATATGGAATACGCGCGCGAACGGTGGTGTAAGCCAAATGTAAACTTACAAAACTAACACAAAAAATATCGCAAAATTCGAACACCAATAAAAATTGTGTATAAAATTTTGACCAGGAATATGGAAAAAGTGCTTCTGTGTGTTTGTTATATTTAAAAGATACGCTAAAACGTGTGAATTTATACGATATGATGTGACTGAGTTTTGTTTTAATTTACTGTGAATTTAAACCATTGAATTATGTAATTATGAGATTTTCTGATTACGTAAAAATGAAGTTTTTGGCGTTCATTGCGTTGTGTGGTGAGTAGAGTAGTGATTATTTTCTATATATAATCTTTTAATTGTTAGTTATAATATTATAGTTTCCAAAATAACAGAAACAGCTGCATATTTATTACGTCACGATATCTATAAAACAAAATAAGTGTATGAATTCAAATAACCCTCAAAAAATACAGAAAAGTGTACAAAACCCGAACATGACCCAAGATAATGTTGGCTACACATTTTTTCTGGCCGCCACTATAAACTACCCCTAAGTTATCATAATTATCCACCCACCTAACCCCTAGCCCATTGCCAATAACGTGGTGTGAGATTTATGATTATACCCACAATAAACGACCCAAAGTTTTAGTAGGGGCAGGACGCCCCGGCTGCTAACCCTGCCGTCAATACTACCCATATTTACTATTATAAAATATTTCTAAAATACACCCCTTTCGGACGTAAATCAACCAACGGAATAGTCCACACTAAGGGAACATGAAAGGTTAAAGGTTGGTCTCGTTAGTATGTGTACCGGAAAAGGGTACTCACAGATTTGGGCTTTGAATTCCTCGTATTCGGACGGAGTTTGGAATCAGTGGTTGGGTCAAAAGGACTATAATTGAAATTAAAAGTCGAGAATGGAGGAAACGTATTTGTGATTGTGGGATTGTGGTGGAGTTATAATCGTAATGTTAAGGGGGAGTTGTCCATGTTGTGGTTTTTCTGTAGATATTACCTAAGACACAGTTGGAGTGTAGCCTTAAGGGCGCTGTGGAGACTGGACCGAAATTTCCCAATTTGATTGCAGTATCGGGTAGACCTAGACCATCAAGAAACCATTTAGGTTCTGAAATGCATGGTCCTCCGACGTACAGTCGAACAAGCTAATAAGTATACAGGGTAGAGATGTTTATAATTCTATAACACTGAAAATATTGATTGTAATTTTGTTTTATAAAGTGTTTCGCATTAAGCGACTGATGTCAAACGCTGTATCGTTTGACATCAGTATCTAAATGTATCTGTATAATCTTAACAGTAAAGACAAATTAGCTGGCTGTATACTTATTAGCTTGTTCGACTGTACTATTCATAGTACCCTTTAGCGTATACTCCAATTCCTACAAATCCTTCCGCAACGAGATTCTTTCTTGGTAAGGCGAAAAGTAAAATTACTACAACGTCCTTATCGCCCATTTATACGCACTATGCATAGCGTACGCGTACTGAGATTGACTAAATTGAGATTGTACTGGAAATGTATAATCTCATTTTTGTGACATTTCATGAGCTCTTTTGCTAAGTATCCTTAATATAAAATTAATTATACTTGAACATAAGTAAATTGCAATTCTGTGCAGTTGAATTGATTGATGTAACAAGTAAATATTATGATAAAAGTTAAGGGATATCTTACCACCCAGTAACTGGGATTCAATTGCCAGACAGGCAGTCGCTCCATGTAAAATACTGGTATTCAGCTGCATTCGGTTAGACTGGGAGCTGACCATTGTAATCAATAGCCTATTAGATATGAACAAACATGAAGTTCCCAAGTATGGCTTTTTAAAATTAAATAACTATAGCAACCCGCCTCTATAACTCTACACGGGTGCAACTTTGAGATCCGGAATTTACCCTAAATGATGAAGAAATCTGCTTCAAGAGATGTGTAGTCTTTGCGGTAACACAGGCAGATACGAAAAACGACTTTGTTTTTTTATAATATTTATGGATAAGCTTCATCACAAGTACTGTTGTAACTAGCTGGGGCTGCCTCAGTTTATGTATGAGACAATCTTTCGAAATGAAATAAATATTTCTGTTTTTTTGTATAAGCAGAAAGGCTAGGCAAACGATGGTGACAGATATTGAGATACACATACATGGAGACATTTAAATGTTACATGGAACAAAAACATAACTGGCGAAATGAGGGTGTACTATTAGATACAACTCTGCATATTCCTTTGGGGATTACAGGCGTGTTTTGATGTTATATAGAGAAGATATCATGTTCCATTAACAAATTAAGTTCTCTTATTATTCGTCAAAGTCAAAAAGTAAGATGCGCATCTCAGTTGATAATTAAGTATAGGCTGACAAGAATTCACTTTGTCATCGTCCGAGGACGAAGTTATGAGATTATACATCAAAGTTATAGATAACATTATTATCATCCCTTAAGGGTCTTCTATTGGTAGGCCCGGAGGAATTCGGAAATGGATGAAACAACTTAACGCTGTTGATAAGATAGACATACACGTGTGCGAAGTCCCTCTTGGTTTGGAGTATTCGCACTTTTTTTTCCTCTGCCTAATAATACTAGGGCCTGGTTTTAAAACTGGCCAGGAATAGGTTTCAAGCCAAGCGGACCATCCTAGACTCTAAAAATATGTTTATTTTAAAAGTACTTTTGTAATATTGTTACGATTTATTTTTATAATCAGCCAGGTGCTTTAAGACTGAGCATTTTGGAAATGACATCGTTGCAAATGTGATTGAGTTTTGTCAGTCGTCGATAAATAACCATGAATTTTCTGAAAAATCGCTCTGTTGGCAAGACCCATTTTTTGGAGGTTGGGAAACCATCAAATGACTCTTCCCGCTGGGCAGAGTCAGGTCAGACTTCTACTGACTAAAAACCACCAATGTCCCTTCTTAGCCCTTTGTGTCAGAGGTCGCGGTATCTCTCTCGAACAACCTGCAGCTGTTAGCAAGACCTGAGTTGTTGATTGGTTAATATCGGAATGATGAATTTAATTTATAAAATAAAATTATTCCTTTATTATTTTTCACAACTTTTAGTACATATGCACCCTCTTCGCAATCACCAAAAATACGTAGGTACAGATGACAGCACATCAAGGTACTGAAATAATTTAAACTTTATTGCTAAAGCATACAAAGGTTGATTGGCAATTTTTTTTTTTGTCTGTTTTGGGTAGCTTACTGTGTTTGCGTCTGTACCTACTTTATTTTAGTTATCTATTACAAAATCATTAAGCACTTTACGACTATAACATTTAAAAGAATTTAAACTTTAAAACTTGCATTTTCAACCTTCAGTTCTAGTGTAAGTCCCAGAGCAATCTCTCCTACAATTAGATTAATGGGGAACAATCGCGGCGACGTCAGATTTTATTCAACCCAACGTATGTTAGATTGCATTGTTGCTCTTTTATGTTTGCTTCTTCACAATTTGTGTTCGCTTGTAAACTTTAATGTTTTTTTTGGTTTAATGAATGAGAATTATGTAAGAAAATGTTGAATAATCAAATAAATTGGGATAAGGGCGAGATGATGATATTATTTTTCTGTAATGTATAATATTCGTTTCTGACAGTATCATAAACACAGAACGAGAGAGATAGTGGCGGCCTTTGCCACGGTCAACACTAGCTCCGCGTATTTTAATTCGTTAAATATAGTAAACAAACAGTTTATTACAAAACAAACAGTGTCCTATGTTTGTTATAGTCCAAATATATAGTGACAGTGTTATTTCTACGCAACTCTTTAGAAAAGTGCACAAATTAGCGTAAAATAAACTGAAGATTCAAATTCAAAATCCAGCAAAGTCTTTGTCCACGTAAATAATAAAAACTCCGCTGAACTATCCTCGCAAAAAATATTACGACAGTGCAATGTACAGGTCAGAATAATTATCGTGTAAACAAAACATAAACAGTGCAAAACTCATAAGAAAGTGATTAACTTAGTGACTGTGGAAAAATTGTTAACGCATTTGTTCAAAAAAAAAAAAAATCTACATACCCGATTCTTTATTTTTGTCTATATTGACTGAGATATAACGACGATAATTTCGGCACTTAACTCAACTGACTGGCTGGCGCAGTGGTTTAGCACGAGTACTCATGTTCGTAGTTAGACAGTCCCGAGTTCAAATCTCTGACACGCGCATGTCTTTTTGTGGATGTTTCTGACAATTGTTCACACAATCTTGACATTAACTAACAATCATAGGAGTTTGAAAGTCATTGAACTAAATGATATTGTATTGAAAGTTTTATACTTGTATACTGCTTGGAGACGACCGCATCAGTAGCCCTGCGCACATTACTTGTCATCACATCGAATAGATAGCGTGTACACACACAGTTATACCGCCGCCTACCAGCTGGCCTCTACTCATCACTAAGATCGGATGGATAGAGTAATAATGACAAGGGGAACTACTACACGCCTGATGGAATCGAAACTGCAATTAGCTCTAGTTGAGTTAAAGAAATATAAGGATTTGTGTGAGGAATTGCAGGGAGAACAAAGTGACAATGAGAGGGAAGTACTTCAAACTTTACAAATTAATGCAAAGCTCAAGAGTGAGATGGTGGAACTACATAGTCAGCTTATAACTACCTGTGAAGAAAGAGATAAACTTCAGCGCATAGTGGACAGCTTCGACCAGTGTAGCAATGAGTTTGATATAACTATCAAACATAATGCTGAGCTGAAAAGCAGGCTAAGCGAAGCTCAAGACACCATTGACAGGATGGGGGATGCTGGCCGGGCATTACGGACAGCACAGACCCATGTGTTGTTTGAGCAGCTCGTTGGTAGCACTCGATTGCATTCTGCTAGCCCAGTCTCGAGTAATGTAAACAATGACATTGTAACAATTGACCTCACTTGTGATAAGAGTGTCATATCAAGCCCTCAGGTCAGGCTAGTAAATTGTAGCAGGAATAAATTAAGGAAATATATTAGAATAAATAAAATGATAAAAAAGACACAAAATTTGATCAAAAATAATAAAAACTCCTTTTCCAAACATTATAAATCCTTTAAAAATTGTAAACAGTTAAAAGAACGATTATGTCATCATATTAAAGTTGCAGATAGTATAAAAAGTAACTATGAGGCTGAAATTCAACTCCTGCAGTCAGAGATATTAAATTTACAGGGTTCCCTAGACAGTATTACATCTAAATATGATATTTCTCGAAAGGAAATGGGGGAATATATACTGGCAATGAATGATCTGGTGGATTTGTGCAGTGAAAATGAAAGAATGTTCAACTCTATAGTAAACAATCCAACACCTGATTGTGATCCATCAGGTCGTTCAGAGTCAGTCCCCTCTCACGAGCCCGTACATTCTGTGGAGATGTTTGACAGCCTTGCTAGTACTTCCCTTCCCGCACCAAATACAAAAATATTGTTAAATGATAATTTGTCAAATTACAGTTTGTTAAACGATAATGACCAAATAATTATGTACTGCGATGAGATAGGGAAAAATATGGGTCGTATACTAGAACGTCGTTTACATAAAAGGATTATTAATTATTGCATGCCTGATGCCAGTTACTGCGAAATACTGGAAAAAGTAATAAGTAGTAAATACAGCTCATCAACTACTATCATCATTCTGGTCGGGAGAAGGGGAAATGCAAGCGGTAGAAAAATAAAAATGTATTTTGATTATTTAGCCAAGTTAAATGTTAAAAAAATAGTCTTGTTTGCATTTCCCTATTGTAATGGTTTGCCACAGACTGAAAATAATATTAGAAATAAGTACAATATTAGATTACATACCATGACATTATATAATGAAAAATTTAGTTTTATTGACTCTAACGTACTTATTAGTAAAAATTACTTTATGACCGAAGATAATTATTATCTTTGTAACTTTTTTAAAGGACAGATAGTAGACTCGCTATCCTATTGTATTTTTAATTGTAATAGTTTTTTAAGTAACTATACTGCTTCTATTGAGCAATTTAGTGATGTAACTAGTGTAAATGCGCAGGAGTTGGATGTTTCTCCAAGTCATTTAAATTAAAACATGGGACAATAGAGTCACCCTCTAGCAGTAATTGTAATACCGAGATAGACTTGATCAATATTTCTAAGGACATTGAGACAACAGAGTTAAACTCTGGCAATAATTTGAACCAATGTTCGTTACCACAACGTTCAAACTGCAAAACTAAATTAAATAATAATACTCTAAAAATAGCTCATCAGAATATACAGGGTGTAAAACGTAAAGAATTGGAATTGGAGTTGTTTTTGAACAGCAATTGTATTGACATCTTGTGCATAACTGAACATTGGTTAAAATCTCACCAGCTTCTGTTTAGCTTTAATAACCACCAGATTGCCAGCTCGTTCAGCAGAGTGAATATGATACGTGGTGGCTCCCTTATAATTGCACATAATAATTTGAAATTCAAAGAACGTAGTGATATTGTGGATCTCTCTGTTGAGCGAGTAATCGAAGTGGCTTGCATTGAGCTTGAGCGGTACATTGTAATGAGCGTGTACAGGCCCCCAGGTGCGCCTTATGATATTTTTGAGCAACATATGGAGGACATTTTATTAAAGACATGCAACAATAATAAAACAGTTGTTGTCTGTGGAGATTTCAACATTAATTTACTTGAAAAATCGGTTACAGTAAATAAATTCTTGACATTATTAAAATCATATAACTTGCACAGTAATTTCGCTGAACCGACCAGAATAACTACCACTAGTGCTACCTGTATAGATAACATATTTACAAATCTAAAACCATTGATCCATTTAATTTTAAATGAGTTAGACTCAGATCATTGTGGCCAGTTAGTTGCTTTTCCTCGGCAAATAGTCAGAGTTCCGAAAAAACTTGTCAGTTTTGTTCCTATAAATAAAAGACGTTTAGACCTATTTAGAAATAATTTAATGGAAAAACTTCCCGCTTTGCCATATCACGATAACGCAGATCGAGCATATACTTTGTTATTTAACTTAATCAATTTAGAATTCAATAAAGTGTTTACCTCCAAAACATTGTCTGTTTCTGATCGCGTTTTATTTAGTGACTGGGCAACACCGGGTATTTTTAAAAGTAGGCGGAGGCTATATGAACTATATAATGAAAAATTATATAACCATAATGAAAACTTTAAAGAATACGTTAAAAATTACTCAAAAATATTTAGAAGAGCCTGCTCCTCAGCTAAAACCATTTATTTTAAAAATAAAATCAAAGTATCTGATAATAAAATAAAAACAACCTGGAATATTATAAACTCCGAAATGGGTAGGAACACAGCACGAAGCCGTGACTTTCATCTAAAAATAAATGATCTAGATATTGGGGCAGACATGGAGGTTGCAGAAGAGTTTGATAATTTCTTTACTAATATCCCTAGTGTAACAACTAAAACTCTGCCATCATCCTCCACTTCTGCTTACTCAATTTTGCAGGAATGTGTACCAGAATGTGTTGAATCTTTTAAATTTATAGTTGTTACCCCAAAGGACATTATTGAATCTTTTAAAGATCTAGATGTCAAAAGAACCGCCGATCTTTGGGGATTATCAGTACATACCATGTCAACAATCATAGATATTATTTCACCTTTCCTGGCAATTATTTTTAACTCTTGTGTTGATTCCGGTGTATTTCCTGATTTGATGAAAATTAGCAAAGTGATTCCGCTGTTCAAATCTGGTAGCACAACCGACCCCACAAACTTTCGACCTATTTCCATATTACCTACTTTGAGCAAAATTTTTGAAAAATTAATTCTGAAGCAAATGTTAAAACATTTCAATAAAAATAATTTACTTCACTTGAAACAGTTTGGCTTCACAAAGGGTCGGTCAACTACAGACGCGGGCGTGGAATTACTTAAGAGCATATTCGAGGCCTGGGAGGAATCGCAGGATGCTCTTGGTGTCTTCTGCGACTTGTCCAAGGCCTTCGATTGCGTGCAGCATGAAACGCTTATACGGAAACTATACCATTATGGTGTGAGGGACAAGGCTCTAGACCTTCTGACGTCTTATTTAAATAACAGAACTCAGAGGGTTGATGTTAATGGCAAGAGATCTTCAGGGTCTGCGGTCACTATGGGCGTCCCACAGGGCTCAATTCTAGGTCCATTCTTATTTTTAATATATATCAATGACTTGCCATATCACGTAAGGGATAATCACAGGATTGTATTGTTCGCGGATGACACATCTCTCATTTTTAAAATTAAACGTCAATTAGTAAATTTTGACGAAGTGAACAATGCACTATCTAAGATTGTTCATTGGTTCAATGTAAATAATCTACTCCTGAATGGAAAAAAGACCAAGTTGATTAAATTCTCAACTCCTAATGTGAGGCAGTTATCTACAAATGTTCAACTTAATGGAATAGAGTTGGATCCTGTTGAGTCAACAGTTTTTCTTGGTATAACTATTGATTCAAAATTACAGTGGGGCCCACATATTGCAACTTTGTCAAAAAAACTTAGTTCGGCCGCCTATGCTGTCAAGAAAATTAGACAGGTTACTGATGTTGATACGGCCAGAATTGTTTATTTCAGTTATTTTCATAGCGTCATGTCGTATGGGATTCTTCTCTGGGGTGCCTGTGCGGACATCGACGCTATCTTTGTTCTACAAAAAAGGGCTATTAGGGCCATTTACAATCTAGGTCCTAGGGATTCCCTCCGAGAGAAATTCAAAGAGTTGAATATTCTGACCGTAGCCTCTCAATACATTTTTGAAAATTTATTGTATGTTCATAAAAATATATCAAATTTTAAGAAAATGTCCGATATTCATAGCTTGAATACTAGGAATAAGCACAACCTCGCTGTACATCGCACTCGCCTCCACAGAACAGGCAACTCATTCATGGGTCAATGTATACGCTTTTACAATAAACTTCCCATTGACATTAGAAATTTATCAATCAATCGATTTAAAATTTGCATTAAAACTAAACTATGTACAAAAGGGTACTATAAAATAATTGATTATTTAGATGACAAAAAGGCTTGGGATTAAATTGCTCGCTCTGCTAAGCTTTGTGTAATAACAATATTGACGTAAAAATCTGATACCTAATTATATCGTATTGTATATTTCCTTTTTTAATTTTATTAAGTAATTCTTTTACAATTTTATGACATGTAAATTTGACATTATAATTATTATCCTATTTTGTATGCTCAAATTATTATTTAATTAATTGTAACACATGAAACATATTGTACTGCTTTAAAACAGACTTTGATCCCTGAGTTTGTTTCACCATTTCTTCTCAGGGTAGTCAGATACGAAATGTCGACCCCATCTAGCTTAAGTTTAAAATGTGATGACGTGTAAAAGTGATTCCTACATCCTATTTACTGAATAAACAATTTCATTTCATTTCATTTCATTTCAGATATTTACCATTTTTTACTTTTTGTACAAAAAGTAGTCACACACAGACTTGTTTTGGCTGTTTCTTCCCTGAGAAGAAACAATAATACAATTCACCAACCCCATCTTGTTTTAAAACAAAACATGATTGACATTATGTTGAGTTAAACTAATTTATAAAAATAAATATGATTGCTGGTTCACAGACGGTATAAAATATATCTAGTGGTTTTCGTCTTATTTTCTGGTTAAATTCAAATTAGATTTTAATGCAGTTTTCAAAGTTAATGTGTTTATACGTTAAACTTAAATATAACATTAAATCTGAAGTAGAGGCCGACTAATTGACAGATATAGGTAAAATCAAAGTCTTGTAAATGTTGAGATGGAGGCGTAAAGATTTTAGATCAAGGGTAAACAATTTGGCTGCGGGTTGTTCGAAAGATATACCGCGGCCTCGACACAAAGGGCTAAGAAAGAACATGGGTGGTTTTCAGTCAGTTGAAATCTGACACTCCCTTGCCCTCTGAGCGGGAGGAGTCATTTGATGATTTCCCAACCAACAAAAAAAAAAATACCGGTCCGTCTGGCTACAACGTCACAATAATTACATTTTAAGAGTGACTTTAACGTGTCACATTCTGACCGCATGTGTGTAAATACCATATACGGCCACCAGTTTTACAACGTTTTAAAAAATCTTCAAAGATTTAGTTAATGAAAATATGACAATCGTAACTATAAGTAAAATAAATCCTTATTCAGAATCCCAGAGGGTAAAATGCAATATGGATCTGCAACTGAAAGTAGTAGTAGGTAGTACCGTATAATGACGTTAGATCAGGTACTAGGATACTCCTGAATCACAGGCTGCAAGAGTTCTAACAGACATTAAACGGATATTTAAATATTTTTAGGATAGTAAATTTTTTATGAATATTGAACAGTACGTAATTATTTTAATCAAGTAACTAGTTAGGTAAATTTAAATGTTAGTAGAGCAGCTAGGTTGGCTGCCTCGTTGGTCTAGTGGTCGCAAGCACGACTGTTGAGCATGAGGTCCTGGGTTCGATTCCCGGGTCGGGCAAAGTGTTATTGGCTTTTTCCATTAGAAATTTATCAGTAACAGCCACGGAGTCTGGATTTGTGCCCGGTTGATGGCAATAGGCTGGCCCCCTATTACATGGGACTTAAACATAACTGGCGAAATGTAGGTGTACTATTAGGTACACGTCTGCCTAACCCTTCGGGGATTACAGGCGTGATGATGTTATGTTATGTTAGCTAGGTTAATTTAGTTTTTGTTTACTATTAAAGTCTTGATGATTTAGAAGGAGGGTGTCTCATGAGATGACAAAAAACAGAGAAGTATGGAAGAAAAAGACATGCTGCGCCAACCCCGAATGAATAGGGATAAGGACAACCGAAAGATGATGATTTCTTGATGATTCTTCTGTTTATTTTAAATGGAGCAAAGAGCCTGTGTTACAATGAGAATTTATTATGTATCATTAACTTTATTGAATAGTGTAATAACATAGCCGTTCCCACTAAAACTTGCATAGTAACCAACACCGTAGTATGAAATACCTTCTGTAAAGAACTTTTTAGCATAAAACACTTTCAGAATTAATATTCTTTTGCATTATTGCGTAAGTCTTAAGACTCGTAGACTGTTTTTCCTCGACATTTTCTAGTTCAGCATGAAAATATGCAATGAAGAATGTTTCAGAGCGTGTAATAAGGGAAGCTGTATTTTTATGGAGACTCTGACCTCTCGCTTTGAGAAAGGAGCTTCATTTTTCGGTCAATCTTTTAAAGCTCCTGTTTTAAAAACTCGCTTTTACGTGCGATGATTTTAGTACCGACACTGGTTTACGATTTCTTTATCTACCGTTTTTGACTTTACTTTGTTTGTAATAGCTGTTCTTATTTTGACAAGACTGCTCGCAAAGGTCTGCAGACATTAAGTTCGTATTTATTCGTGTCATTAACTGAGCAATCATATGCTACGTTTATCTTTGGCTTTGCCATCGTGGTAATCGGAAATTGGTGTAATTTCCGATTACCATTTAAACCTACCCCGTCGGGGCTGCGGGTTGTTCGCAAGAGATACCGCGGCCTCGACATGAAGGGCTAAGAAGGAACATGGGTGGTTTTTAGTCAGTAGAAGTCTGACACTCCCTTTCGCTCTGCCCAGGAGCAGGAGGGGTTATTTGATGATTTCCCACCCAACATAAAAAAAAGGGTCGTACCTACACACGGCGACGCATCAAGTTTATACTGGATTAGTTTAAATCCAGTATAAACTGACCTCACTTTGTATAAACTTCCCATTAATATATAATAATCAGTTACATCGGGATAGACGAAGCCGACCTCAACATAATGTGGAAAAGGCAGATGATGTCTACTTAATAGCCAAATGTCATAGAATTTTTTTGCAGTCGCTAAAACGTTATAAGCCAACAGACAGATAATCTCATTTATAATATAACTATGAAGCAAATATTAAACAATTTCCCGGTATCAATTGGTTTGGATGTAGGTACCAATCGAAATATTTAGATCGTGAATATTATGAAACGTATTTTTATCATTTTAATTAAGGGTGTGTATCTAGTTTGAATTGTTTCTGTAAAGTTTAGAGTATCATCAGTTCAATGGTGATTGGGCTTTAACGTTTGATTGTTGAATTAATTGTTTAATTAAGCTCATAGAAGCGAGAGCTTAACGGTTTTCATAACTTACCTACTTATACATATTTATTATCAATTCCGATTTCAATTGGAAAAGCATTTAAAACGTCTTATGTATGGATGGATGTTTCTTACTCTTTTACGCAAAAAACTACTGAATACACTTGGAAGAAATTTGGCACACAGATAGTTTAAAAATGGATTCGTTTTTATCCCAAGAAGCAATAATTACCGAAATACACGCGGGCTACCTCGCGGGCATTTGTCTGTAAATGATATAATTTTATTTATTAGCGAAAACAAACAGTAATATAAAACCTAACATTAATATAAAAAAAAAAAATACGAACAAGTTTGAGCAAAGAAACCAACAACATTTTCTACGGAAATCATAAAAAATACAAACTATACAAGTTTGGACTTACAAACTACTATAAATAAAACACTAGAACCTTTCTCGAGAACCGCTCTATCCATTGGTGAAAACAGCAATATAATCGGTGCAATAGTTTTTGAGTTTACCGTGAGCAGACAGACAGACGCGGCGGAGGACTTTGTTTTATAATAGGTATGTAATGAAGTGAAAGTGATTGGTGTTATTTTTTTAATATGTAATTTAATTTATAATTTACAGCTGCTTTTATTTAATAAATTTAGCAAAGACAGAAAAAATAATGTAATGTACTTACATCAACTCTGATGGATTCACTTTACGACCGCCAGTACTACTACGAATCCCTACTTAATTTCATACTGATTTTGAAACAAAGGGTGATCCTATGTCCAAACGACAACCATAAATGTCATTTCCCTTGTTCCCTCAATGCAGTTGACCCTCTTTTATGAATAAGGGATGTTTAAGGTTAAAATATTTCAATGTTTTTAAAAAAAAAAAAAAAAAAAAAAAAAAAAAAAAAAAAAAAAAATGTCATCGCGTTTTACATCGTCACTTTTAGGGTAAAAAAGAATGTAATTTAATTTGTTAAAATAATGTCTGTTTATTTTAGCTTTTGTAACTAATTGAACCTTAAATAGGTGGGGTACTGGATTCGATTGACTGTCTCGTTGGCTGAGTGGTCGCAAGCGTGACTGCTGATCGTGAGTTCGTGGATTCGATTACCCGATCCGTCAAACTGTTATTTTTTTTCTTATTGGGAATTTTCTCAATAAATAATTATCCAGTCTTACCAAATAGTATCGTATTACCTAGTATTAACTGGGTTGTGGAGGTCAGATAGGCAGTCGCTCCAAGTAAAATACTGGTACTGGCTGGTGGCTGCATCCGGTTAGACTGGAAGCCGACCCCAACATAGTTGGGAAAAGGCTAGGCAAATGATGATTGGGAATTTTCTCAGTAGCAGCCACGGAGTCTAGATTTATACCCAGTTGATGGCAATAGGCTTGCCCCCTATTACATGGGACCTAAACATAACTGGCGAAATGTGGTTGTACTATTATTGAATACAAATCTGTCTAACCCTTCGGGCATTAGTCGTGATTGTTTGTTGTCGTGATTGTGTGTTGTGTGTTGACTGCCTCGTTGGTCTAGTGGTCGCAAGCGCGACTGCTGAGCATGAGGTCCGGGGTTCGATTCCCGGGTCGGGCAAAGTGTTATTGGCTTTTTCCATCAGGAATTTATCAGTAACAGCCACGGAGTCTGGATTCGTGCCCGGTTCATGGCAATAGGCTTGCCCCCTATTACATGGGACCTAAACATAACTGGCGAAATGTGGTTGTACTATTATTGAATACAAATCTGTGTAACCTTTCGGGCATTAGTCGTGATTGTTTATTGATAGTATACAGTTTAATCTATTACCTACTATTTGATGTATACAATGCCTGGTAGTGAGCCAACTCCATTGCTCTTGGATTGAAGTTATCGATACGTTGGATTGATTGCTACAAGTATTTGGACACAGGTTTTTATTTTTCCTTATGTGGAACTTAAGGATACCCAGTGATAATTATGTAATATGTTTTCGTCGGAAAGGCATGAATATAATATTTGATTTGATAGTGTTGGTCATAACATTGTTAATAACATTATCACACCTGTTATCCCGGATGGGCTGGGCAGAGATTACCTAATAGTATGTGATGACAGTGACATCTATCGCAACACATGCGAACTAAATTGACATCGCGCTATCATCTTTATCCGCGATATTAGCCTATATAGAAAATTCCGACTAACATTATGTCGGGCAGTTAGCCCATCAGACACAACACTCGTCTGGTCGGAGGACCCTCCCTTTTCTATGAGGAATGAGGAACTTTTCACCCTGTTCCTCATACCCCCCAAAAGTACACCCACATTTCGCAAATTATGTTTGTATATGTCACATGTAATAGAGGGTGATTCATTGCCCGTCGGGGCTGCGGGTTATTCGAAAAAGATACCGCGGCCTCGACACAAAGGGCTAAGAAGGAACATGGGTGTTTTTTAGTCAGTAGAAGTCTGACACTCTCCACCGCTCTGCCCAGAGCGAGAGGAGTCATTTGATGATTTCCGAGTTAAATCCAGTCTACGTGGCTGCTACTAAAAATTCCTGATAGAAAAACCCTAGAACACTTTTCCCGACCCGAGATCGAATCTAGGATCTCATGCACAGCAGTACCGCTTGCTACCACTAGATCAAAGAGGCAGTTTTGCGTAAAAACGCAGGTGCTAATAAGGGTTAGCAATGAATGTAGAAAACTAGATATAATAATATTTCCTGCGAATTTGCTTGTCTGCGTGTATTTAATTTTCAGGAAATTAATGTTTCGTAAAGTAAGTAGTAAAAAGGCTGGAATTCACATGCTACGTAGTAGCACTAAAGCATGCTAGTTTCAAGCAGTTATCACTTAGTAGCATACAAACAGCACGTGTATACGAAAAAAGCATAATTGTGAATAAGCACGCTACATAATCGAAAGCCGGTCTATTTTTCATGCTAACTAGCACACGGTATGTTCACGACGCATAAAACCTCATTTTTGTTACACTTTGGTTTTACAATTTCATTTATGTTTTTTTTATCGTGCTATCACCTTTTTGGTTTCTGTCTATGTGTCCAATAAAAAACTGGAAGATACATTACTGAGACGTGCTAAAAATAATAATTTTGGTAACAAGTATTCTTTTGAGGTCTGTGCGTTAGAGCAAATGTACACACTCAGAAAGCATGCTAGAAATGAGCATACTACCTACAAGCTAACAAGCATGCTTTTCCAGTAGCATTTGTGTATTCTAAGCTTAACGCCTACTCTCAATCTACAGACAGTCTTTCTGAGAAATTTTTCATGTCACCAAAAGAAACAAACTCACAAACATGATGACTAGTTTCACATCTATTCTATTAACATTGACGGCACGGTTGGCGCAGTGGCTGAGCGATTGGACTGCTGGGCTGCGTGTCGCGGGTTTGATCCCCGCACGGAACAAATATTTGTATGGCCTACAGATAGTTGTTTCGGGTCTGGGTGTGTTTGTGTATGTGAGTTTAAATGTTTGTAAACGCACCCACGATACAGGAGAAATTCCTAGTGTGGCGCAACGTTTAAAAAAAAAAAAAATATCTATACTAATATTATAAAGCTGTAGAGTTTGTTTGAACGCGCTAATCTCAGGAACGGTGGAATTGAAAAATATTTTTATAATAATTTAACGCGTATAAAGATCGGGAGCAACAGCTAGTAATTAATTTTTGAAGGTTTCTTCTCTTGGTAGTTATTTGTTCAATATATTTTAAATACAATCTTATCTCTCTCTCTTTACAATGAACCTAATAACCTGTGTACATCGGTTATCATTTCTCAGACTGGACAGTTGTATACTTATGTTAAACATACTGTTTACATGATAATGTTTTGACACAAAAACAAGTGACGTGGTATGTGTGTGATAAAATATTTTGGTTTAAGACTAAAGGTCATGTCTAGGTTAAGGGCTAAATCTTGCTCATTTTTGGGCTGTCAATAATATTTTTTGATGTTTTTTTAGCTTACATTATTATGCAGCGTAGGTATTCACTGAGAAACATGGTTATACTCAAAAATGTTTCAGCACCTCGAAGAGCTCGTTGCTAAATAATAACAGCAGCTCGGGGTCGATCTGCAGGTTAAGCCGTGCTTGGCTGGGTTGGTGCGTGGATGGGTGACCAGCCGTTACCTACCATGTTTCCTCCATGCTTCGGAGAGTACGTTAAGCTGTTGGTCTCGGCTGTCATTTGTACATCTTTGTCAGTCGATACAGATAGTCAGTCGCGCAAAAATCTGACAATCAGTTTTACCAAGGAGTACCTTGGTAAAACTGATTGTCAGATTTTTGCGCATTATCCATTATGGAGGTTAGACAGACCGTAGCTCCATGTAAAATACTGGTATTCAGCTAGATCCGGCTAGACTGGAAGCCGACCCGAAGTTAATTGAGAAAAGCTAGGCAGATGATGTTCGTTTTTAAGTAGGACAGACAAAGGTCACACTATATTATACAAGCGCAGCTTGACCTAACGGTTGACCCAAGTGACTGTTATTATTTAACCACGAACTATTTAAAAACGAGCACGAGGTAATATCATTCTGAGCTCCGCGTTATTCGAAAGAGATACCGCGGCCTCGGACACAAAGGGCTAATAAGGAACATGGGTGTTTTTTTGTTAGTGGAAGTCTGACACTCCTTACTGCTCTGCCTAGAGCGGGAGAGAGACTTTTAATGATTTCCTACCCTCCTACAAAAACAAGAAGTAAGTAATATCAATTGGTCATTCATCACAAACGGACAGCCATGAGCCCATGAACAATTTGGTCTGAAGTTAAAGGATATATGGAATAAAACTGGAACATGTACGGACTAATGTATCTAACTCGTGTTAATATTTCAACACTACACGAGTACGAGTGGTAATAGAGAGTTACAAGTTACAACTAAGTTAATTATCAAGGGCTGATTCCCAAAAGTTTGCCAAACGTAGCGTATGTATGTATGTAAGTCGTAACACGTAACTTTGCTGCGGACAGACTTCTGTTTTGACGTTTATTAAATTATGTGTGTATGCCTTTATTTTTCCTTATGTGGGACTTAGTGGTACCGAGTGATAATAATGTAATATGTTGGCGTCGGAAAGGCGTAAAAATATACGTTTTGACGGTGTTGGCCACATCAGTGTTTATTTGTGTGTTTTGATACTCGAAAAACAGGTATATTTTTAATTTTATAAAGAATAGGTAGATACTTACCTAATGAAGATAAACTGGGAGGCACTTATTAGTTCTCTTATAAAGAACATTCCTTTTTATTATTATGTTTAACCTTTTACAAAATATCAAGGAAACATAGTTTATAAGCTTTAAGTCTTTAACACAAACATAATTCGAAAACCGTTCCAAAAATAGAATTCCGCAAGAGCAAAGCAAACGTAACTTTGAGAAGGCAAAAGGTTTTGCCTTAAAGCGAGGCAGCTCTCCGTCCGATATTTGGAGCAGTGTAAAGCCATCGGAAAACTACCACGGTATACTTACAATGTGTATGTGTATTGTCCGGGCTCCGACGGTCTCAAATTGTGCAGACGAAATATAACCAGTCAAGCTAATAACAACAACACAAAGAATACGAAAAGAAAGCAGCCCGTATCAGTAAAATTAGACATAATTCATCACGGGTAGAAGTCTCTGGGGTCCCACTTTCCCAGACGGATTAGATGTAAGAGGGTTATTGTGGACGTAATTACAAAGGCGTGGTATTTTAATCCCGTCAAAGCCTGGAACTTGAAACAACATCCGCTGACAAGTTCGTTAACGTCTTAAATTAATTTTCGTTTAAAATTTGTCAATTGGCGACGAAATTAAACGAAGTTTGTCGTTTCTTGACAACGCGGGATGGCTGGCTCTTGGCCAGACGTTATTTTATACGAAACTTTATTCTTTGTCTACGTGGACGCGGCAACATGCTCGTGAATACGACTACAATGGAAATATAATAAATTTACAGTTACTGACACACGACCGAAGCGTCGAATTCAGGGAAATCCAATTAAAATTTAAATAGAACCCTTATCTTTGAGCAAGAATTAATTAAGAGCCACGATTTATCGCTAACATTGAAATTATGTAAAATATTCTATTGTATATGAATAAAGAAAAATATGAATTCAGTAATAACAGGAAGATCAAAGAAACGCTGGATCGATGGTCTCATGAGATGACGAGTAACAGACAGAATGGAAGAAGAAGAAATGCTGCGCCGACCCCAAATTAATTGGGATGAGAGCTAGATTTTAGATAAATAATTTAGTAATATATATAAATATATATATTTAGTTCCTATGTTAGTTTTATGTTACATCCTTACTCGTTCGTTGTAGCCGTTTACCTGATATAAAACCGTATCTTTTTATAAATAACCGGATACTCATTGACAGCGGGTGGCCGTTACGGCGATTGCATGGGAAATTGTTAATTCTATTGGAGCGAAACACATAGGAAGCGTAGCACCGCGCACGCTGCGACTTGGCACCCTTCCAGTCAACGATTGTGCTTTACTATGGCGATTATTTTCACTGGTGCACTATTCAAACTGCTTCGGGGTACGACTGAATAGACACGAAAGAATTTTCGTGTGCAACGACCGACTGTAATGACCGTTTATTCTTTGAAACACGCTCGGTGGAAATCCGTAAATAGGTATAAAGTACCGGTGCGACGTTCAAGTTCCCCTTTTGAAATGTTTACAATTGTTATTTTACGAGCGGCTGAGCGAAAAAAATATTCAAAATTCAAAGTCTTTGGAGATTTATTTTTTGGGGAAATGAGGGATCGAATCTGTTTATTGAATAATATTTATATTCACAGTTTACTTGTAATTTATGGTTCGAATTGAGTTTTGTGGTTTTTAACATTACAATTTAAATGAAAAACCGTCACAATAAATTAAGACGGTAATTAATACGGTTTCAATAAATAGCGTTACGAAATTCATGATAGGGTACTCACTTTATAAATAAAGTCACATCTTTTGTCTTGGACCTTTTAACTTAAACTTCTCACCGCCTCTTAGGAAGTTGCTTTAATATCAAGTATTTTTACCAACATTCGAGTTGATACCAGTAAAACGATTTTTCACCCTAATGCTGTTCCTCAATACCCAAGTAGTATGTTCTAAACTTACATGAAGTAATAGCCCAATCATGTAGCCCATACTGGAACGGTTCAGCCAAATTGCAGCCTGATGCATTAGCTCGGGTGGAACATCGTGCCAAGCGGTCCATTGATGATAAATCCTTACTAGGAGCCAAATTAGATAGCCTCAAATGCTAACATAAACTTGCCGTCGATATCTTGTGGAACAAATTTTGGAGAGCACGTGACATGCCATTATCCTTTTTCAAACTGCGGTGATCTATGTTATCTAGGTATTGAATTCTGCCTTTATTGTAAACACTACTTTATACCAGTGACACGAAGGTCTATTTTACAGGTTTATGATGTCATTCCTTTCGGCTTCCCATTATAAAGAAAGAAAAGAAAGAAAGAGTATTTATTGGTTTCACACAGGACAAAACAAATTGACAAAAACTTAAAAATAAAGTAATAATAAATAAGTAATAGGTACTTTGCGTTATGATGATTGATTGTGTATATGGATGAGTTCCTTTACGCATTTTCGAACTGGCCTATCTTGTGAAAACTAAACTTTCAAAGGTTTTACAGCCTAGCAACTTTTCATTATGTTTCAGGGATGTTCTTTTTTGTTTCGAACTGAGTTTTTTTTATACTTTTGAAACTCACAATGGTATGATTGTTCAAGGTTTTAATCCGGTGCGTGTTTCCGAATTTTTTATTAAATTCATAGACCGAAACGCGGACGTCATAGGCCTTTTTTGATTTGATCACGTGGCAAAACTGATGAGCCAAATTCACAGAAGTTTGAATATAAAAACTGACTCAAATGTTATTAGAAGCATGACCAATGACCGGAGGGAGACAAACAAACCTTTCCAAGTGCCTTCAAAGTGTCCCCACATTGACTTTCTACAAGATTGACTTATGTGTCTTACGGACGCGTTACTTACATACATACATACATACATAAACTCACGCTATGCCCCATGGGGGTAGGCAGAAACCACAGAACGTCATCTGCTACGATGATTTTTTTTTTGGGTTTGGGAAATCATCTCTGGGTTCTGGGCAGAGCAGACAGGGAGTGTCAGACTTCTACTGACTTAAAACCACCCATGTTCCTTCTTAGCCGTTTGTGTCGAGGCCGCAGCCCCGTCGGGACCCGCAGCCCCGACGGGGCCCGTAGCCCCGACAGGGCCCGCAGCCCTGACGGGACCTGCTACGACCCTTACATACTCCTTTTGCCTCGTCCACGTTCATACATGCACACCAGCTGCCAGTACTACGTACCTGTCGTTTCTGAAGAACCTCACTAATAAGGCCAGTTTTATGTCCTTTTCGTCCCCTCTCGACGTAAGTAAGTAAAAATTTGCGCGTTTGTCGCAACACTCACGCATTACTTTTTACTTACTTTATTTTTATCTTTACAGCTGATTATTGTAACTTCCTCTACACGCTCAGACATTTTTTTTAAAGTTATTTTAGGTAAATCATAGAACTTATTATTATATTATTTATATACGAATGTTTTAATGGATGTTTGTTACTCAGTCACGCTAGAACGGCTCAACGGATTTAGTTGAAATTTTGCACAGAGATAGATTATAGTTTAAATAGCTTAAAGGTCAATATTTTTTTCTCACTCTTACAATTAAAAATACGATATACGATAACGAAGATACTATAACAAAATAAAACATAAAAGGTACTCAAACATATTTTAAAACTACCACAGCTCTACATTAAGCTTCTCCGTAAATATATTCTACTTACAAATCCAGGCAAAATATAAAAACGAGAATCAGCGTATACACGAAACATTTAACAATGTGCCACGAAACACATTATGAATGAACAGATTTTTTCCAGAATAATCTTTTTATGCTCAATGGGGTTACGTAAAGCGGACTAAGAGAATACTGTACAAATGAAGTAGGTACCTACGTATAGAAAAACAATTACGAAACAGCGGGAAGGGACAGAAGATTACATAAAAATAATATTTTATGCATAAAATTGTACATAACGTAGGTATACTTTGTGTTAGGAAAGTGTTCTATTGCGGAGTAATAGAAATATTATTAAAGTATCTCAAAACGTTGCCCCTCACTAGGAATTTACCTTGTATCGTAGGTGCGTTTACAAACATTTAAACTCACATACACAAACACACCCAGACCCGAAACAACTATCTGTACGTTATACAAATATTTGTTCCGTGCGGGGATCGAACCCGTGACACGCAGCGCAGCAGTACAATCCCTAAATCACTGCGCCAACTGTGCCGTCGAACTTATAAAGGACTTATAAAGGAGTAGGGACATCTGCAATAACATAGTAAAGAAAGCTGTAGATATTAGAGATTATTTTATACTTCAAGTTGAGTGGACTGCTGTGTATAATGTCCTGAGTTTTTGTGTAAAGTGTACTTGGAGTTTTCTGTGAAGAATTACTCAGTTACAGTCACGAAATCTGTATTTGTGCTCGGATGATAGCAATAGAATCGCCCCCTATTACATGGGACTTAAACATAACTGGCGAAATGTGGGTGTACTATTGGGTACACCTCTGCCTAACCCTTCTGGAGTCACATGCTTGATCTTATATTATTTTTAATTACCGTATACTACAAGTTTATAAAGAAGTATCTTACCGCGGTGGTTTCATCATAAACAAGACGATATTGAAAATCAACGTTTCCACAAACCCTGAAAACTTGCCATTGAATCGGTTTCCGGAAAAACACATCCAGGATTCTAACACACTTAATTTCACAAATAAACGTAAGATTCCACCTCGAGATTCCAGAAACAATAGCCAATTTCAACGTGAAATAAAAAGGAAAATATTCAGGCCCATCGAAAACTCGTAGCCTCGTTCTTTTGTTTTGTCGCTGTGTCCCATACATGGTTGGCACGTACTTAGCTCTGGATCGTTACGTCATCAACTACGACTGGGATGGGAGCAGAGTACAGGCGAATAAGTGGTTTGGTATACGCGTATTTTGCTTATTGGAACTACTCTTTGTATAATGTTGTTAGTGTTAAGAGTAGTTACTATTTTCCACCACTTTTATTGGTGTGTTCATTAGCTTCAAGGTATAATTTCGTACATAGATAGTTAATAGTAATGATACAAAGAGTTAAACAGAATCCTAACCGAAGATGGCAGATAATCTCTTCAGATGGGGGTTCATGGACGTTTCAGATATCAGGTATGTATGCGGCGTATCTCCACAGACAATGACCCACCGTCTATCGCTTGGAATGGGAAGCTACACAGTCTGCAGGTATCAATTACTTGATTTTATTTATAAAACGTTCCAGTGGGAAAATTTTCGACCACACAAACGAAAACGCGTGCAAAAACTAGTGACGAATATTGGCAGTGTAATAAAAAGAAGAATACTATTGTTCGTAAACCAGATAGCTTGTTCGACTGTACAGCTTTGTGGACAAAAACCAACAATGATGGATCGTGTTTGCGACACAATAATCTTATGTATACTTACTTTTGCTAGAAAAGTAACGTTATTATGCTATGTTGTGCAGCCTTCAAGACAGGATAAGCTAAGCTCGAAAGAGAAACACTTTGTTCTCTTCAGATATTCTATTCTTCCATACCCGTTTCTGTTCACCTGACAACGTTTATGCGTTTCGGGATGATCAGTTTAGTGGTTTAGGCATGAAAAGGTAACAAACTAACATACTTTCGTATTTATCATATTAGTTGGTTCCCCGTCTGTCGTTATGGAATGAGAGGCCAGTAGACAAAACAGCTTGCTTTCTTAAGATGAAGAGTTGTACTTTATGGTCTAGAGGGACAATATTATAAATTTATCACAATGAGAAGAATGTTTTCTTTTTTCACATAACATAACATAACATCACGCCTATAATCCCCGAAGGGTTAGGCAGAGGTGTACCTAATAGTACCACCCACATTTCGCCAGTTATGTTTAAGTCCCATGTAATAGGGGGCGAGCCTATTGCCATCAACCGGGCACAAATCCAGACTCCATGGCTGTTACTGATAAATTCCTGATGGAAAAAGCCAATAACACTTTGCCCGACCCGGGAATCGAACCCAGGACTTCATGCACAGCACTCGCGCTTGCGACCACTAGACCAACGAGGCAGTCTTCTTTTTTCAGTCGGAATATAAAAAAAAACAAAATATCTTACGTATCTTACAAATAAATGTTTTTCTTGCCTCGTAAGTCCCGAGTTCCCGACGTCTATAGAAGACGAAAATTATATTACACCGCTGACACACATTGTTGTTTTGAATGGGATTCATCACATAACCATAGACATTGATGTGAGACACATGAACGGTTCTTTCACAATTATTTCACCTATGACAGTACCAACTCAAGAGCAACCTTATTTTAACAGCAATAAAAACCAGTGTGAGTTGGACAGACCTGTCAGCGTAAGTGGCAGTAACCCTATAGTAACATTACATAACGCCATTAACCCCCGGTAATCTCTAAAAGGTTTGGTTAGTTAGATTTATTATTTATTTTTGTTAGATCACTGCTTTTAAATAATCCACAGACAGTATGGTTTCATAGGGTCAATTTATTGTTCAAAGATAACATAGCTTTTAATATAATTCGAATGTTTACAATTTGACAAACAAGATCATCGCCATTATCGTGTGTGTCCGCTAGCCACATGTAACTCATAGCTACAACTACATTTCGGCAGTTATGTTTTCAGTCCCTCGTAATAAGGGGTGAGCCTTTTGCCAGCAACTGAGCACAAATCAAGGCTTCCTTATGGAAAAACCGAAACTGAAACTTTGCAGTCACGCTTGCGCCCGCTCGAGCAAAGATGTAGTCAAATCAGGGCTGTTTCCATTTGAAAATAACCTTTTATTATATTGTAAAACAGTTAAATTTATATCCTCATTTAGAACTTCAAAAGTAAATTAATCACAGCGGAAAGATAAAACATAAATACCAAAGTAACAAATTGTTAACGATAAAATTCAGAAGACAGATGTTTCTGAGATGTAATCCTAAAACTACGGTTAGTCCCACGGGTCGGGAGAGGAATGAAACTTTGGGCCTAAAATTAAATTAATTAGTTCCTTACATATCCCGTTTCTCTCTTGTGTTTATAAACCAGAAATATTCCGAATTATGTTCTCAGAATTCCTATTTTTGGGTTGTTAAACGTGAAGTTTTTATTAATAATCTTGAGAGATATTTTCGGAATCAAATATATAATATATGAAGCATCATCATCTGCCTAGCTTTTTCCCAACTATGTTGGGGTCAGCTTCCAGTCTAACCGGATGCAGCTGAATACCAGTATTTTACATGGAGCGACTGCCTATCTGACCTCCACAACCCAGTTAATACTAGGTAATACGATTCCTTTTGGTAAGACTGAATGTCAGACTTTCAGGTCACTGACTACCTGTAACGACTGCCAAAGATCTATTTTTGGCAGCCACGACCAACAGCTTAACGTGCTTACCGAGGCACGGAGGAAACTCGGTATGTAATGGGCGGTCACCCATCCACAGACCAACCTAGGCAAGCGCGGCTTAACGTGAAGATCGACCCGAATGGCAGTTCTTATTAAGCCACGAGCTCCTATCAAAAATATGAAGCAACGATAATAAATCTCCTTCTGCTTGATTATGTCTTTTAATCGGTTTTCATGACACGGAGAAGCATGACTCATGACTTGGGTGTGGTCCTGTCATGTCTGGTGTGACTAGCTAATACTCGTCATCTTCTTCTTTTAAGCGTGATGAACTGATGATGGTAATCTACATTTAGTCGGCCAAATTTTTCTATTACTTTAACGCTATCACTAGCGTCAATCGACAATTATTGCAATCATGCGGTGATCAGGGGATGAGGCAATATCAGGTTGTGGGACTGCAACCACTAAAGGCTGGAATTGTCTAAGCAGGTCCTTCTTGTTTACAGTGAAGGGGCCCACAACTACCGAACATGGGTTGTTTTTAGTCAGTAGAAGTGTGAGTCTGACAGAGTGGGAGGAGTCACTTGATGATCACATCTACAAAAAAAAATCCTCCTTGCTTCGATTAAACACAAAAAAAACACTTGTTGTAAAACACTTCTCCAATTAGCCATAGATACGTAGGTTTTCAGCAGCTGATACATTTGGATGGGTAGGTGCACTATCTCATCGTCATCATTATAGTCAGGTAAAGTTTTAGCGAAACGATTGACGTAAGTTACGTCAATCGTTATGCTAAAACTTCACGTTACGTCACGTAACGTGCTGTAAATTATGTACATTTTAATGTAGTGTAATTATCAAAAGTTCTAGCAATCCCTGCCAACAAATTATAACTACTTTATCACTTAATATTATTATAATTGTCATGCTGACATGAAAATTAAGGCGAAACATGCAGATAATATTGGCTGTACCCCAAGAACATTTTTTATGGTAACAATTTGGCAGCCCAGCTTGTTATAATGACCAGTTGATGCCTTACTTGCATGCGAGAGAGATACTGTTAATGATATGCCTTTTGGGAATACAATCAATGTTGATAGCACTGATAGAAACTTACTAATGGAAGCTGTGTCTTATGTCAAAGGCTACTTGGTCAAATTCCACCTCCTTCAAATGCCTATAAAGGAGATGATTCGAATCTACCATGTATACGAAGAATCACAAAGTTATGACGAATACAGGATTTTATCAGTGAAACAGTTCATTCATTGAAGCATTCAAAAGTCTCCGTGGTGTTTTATCTTCATATTGTTTTCAAAATACTGATACGCACAATTTAATACTTATGATATTTCATCATTAAAATAGGGTAGTTAACTAACTAAAAAAAATATGATTCTGTTTAGTCCGTCTGTTAGATTATCGAAACATATTGGATACGTGTTTTTTGTTTCATCAAATTAATAAAAATTGAAGAAAATAAAACGTGCCAAAGATCGTGAGTGCGGAGACGTCACTTTCTGGAAAAAAAATGTACCAAAATGTAACGTCGCGCGACTTTTTTAAGTACTGTATCGTCTTCATCTAATGTTTACTTTAGGAAATCTATCTGACAGACTAATTAGATTTTTTTTGTCAACTACCCTATAATGATGACAAGAATGTCATCATTCCATTTTAATTTAGTAAACAATCGATAAACGGCACATCTTATTTTTCATTTTTAAAAAATCCAAAAGCAAAACCAGCATAATATCCCTTTTATTTTATAAAATTATTTGTGGATATTAGAATTCAGAAAATCGGGTTCCCGCTTTCAATACACTATTAAATTTTATAGTGCTGTTCCGTTTTTCGAAATTTAACAGCGTTATATACTTGGAAATTGGTTGTGTGAATTTTGTGTTAACATATAAGAGCTTCGGATATCGATATTCGTGCTTTGGCGAGTTTCATTTATGCTCTGAAAACCGCACGTACAATACGTTTTTGCTGTAGATACGTGCTTCGTTGACCAGAGTTAGAAATGATAGAATGTTCTAGCTGCACGCAGATATTAGGTACACGTGCGGTCTGTATTAATTGTTCTAATTAAAAAAATATATATTAGGTTTGTCTTTTTTTTGTCTTTGGTTTTCTATAGAATGATAATTTGATTTTATGATGTTTGTTGGGTGTGATTCAAAGGGTACTTATTTGAATAAAATTATGGTCCGCGGGTGTGTCCTATTACTTACCGAGTTGCCATTTGTAGTTACTGGTAGTTAGTTGTCCAAATGTCTGACAACCAGTCTTACAGTCACTCCACGTTAAACGCTGGTATTCAGTTTCATCCGGTAAGACTGGAAGCCGACCCCAATATAGTTGGGATAAGACAAAGCAGATAATGATTTGAATAAAACGAAATATCATATTTCTCACAAATGGCACTCTTATCATCAATATATTTGCGTTATCGAGTTTGTATATCCTGTACCATAATCCAATAAATCTCATCCACATCGTCGTCTGTTGCAAAATAGATAGTTTTCTCATCAGATATTTTAGGATACAAATAGATACATATACAATATAGGTACATAATATAGGGATGTGTTGGCTGAATACAATAACTTGATCCGGCACGTGTCACGAATATACACAGTGTGAGAACGATATGGGGGAACATTGTGACCATACTTGTTACATTAATGTACGGAACTCCGAATATTGTGATTGTTTCTTGATTTTTGGCTGGGTGATAATATAATTATTGTCGTTAATCTTTTTGAAACAAGAGCCCATAGCAAACAGGCAATGGCTGTTAAGTGTGGTAGGAGGTATTTATACTTAATATACAAGTTAAACCCTTTCATATTTTGATACCCCGATACTCAGATATATTCGTTTACTATAATTTATTCATCCCCTCTTACACTCTCCATTACTATTAAACGACTTAATCAATTTTCTTCAAACATAGCTAAGAACACTTTCGACTGATTAAGTTTTCAAACAAAAGCAAACAGAATCAAAATCAGTTCATGTGTTCGGGAGCTACGATGCCACAGACACACTCACACACAAAGACTCACACAGAAGACAGACACGTCAAACTTATAACACCCCGACATTTTTGAGTTGGGGGTTAAAAATTGCACCCGGTCACTGGCTTTATAATAAAAATATTTAACACCGCAACTACCAGAAAATTAGAATAAAACTTTTTCAAAGTTCAACAATGAACACTTTCGGTAGCATAAGTCTATATAATACATTTTTTTTTACTTTTTCAACTTTGTTTTCGTTGTTGAATAGTTTTTTCATTCCAATGAAGGAACCATTCAATAATTAATATATATTTTTTTCTCATTATAAATATGATAAAAGGCAGCTTATCGTTTACTTGTTAATTAGATTCATTACTCATAATTAACATGGTTAATTGGATATTATTTATGGCTGGATTGGATGATTAAATTTTGAATATCAAACGGCCACGAAGCGTCTGTAAACTGGCAAAAGTAAATAATCAATATGTTTACTATACTCGGCTTTGGTAGTAGAAAGGATATCATTATCTTGCCCTTATCCCAATTAATTTAGGGTCAGCGCAACATGTCATCTTCTTCCATAGTTCTCTGTTACTCGTTATCTCAGCAGACACCTCCGTTTTTACCATATTATTATTATAAAGAAAGAAAGACAACCACACACCACCACCACACACACCACCACCACCACCACCACCCCACCACCATCCTTCACACATTTTCTTTTTAACACATCCAAATTTATTCCCAAAACTTTTCTCACGACAATTTGTTCATTCCTCCGCATCACATGCCCATACCACGACAGCTAGTAAAAAATATCACATCACACTAATATTATAAAGGCGAAAGTTTATGTGTGAGTGTGTATGTTTGTTACTCTTTCACGCAAAAACTACTGAACGGATGTGGATGTGATTTATAACACTGATAGTTTATAACCTGTATTAACACACTGGATAGTTTTTATCCCGATTTTATCTTCCTGTGGGATAATTTTCGAGTTGTAGCGGGCGTAGCCGCTTGCAACTGCTAGTTCAAAATAAAAGAAAAAAAAAAGAAAAGAAAAGAAAAAGTATTTATTGGTCTCACACAGGACAAGAAATCAATAATAAAAGATTAACAAAAAAAAAAAACAAGAGGAACACTTAAAAAATAAAACAGTATTAATTAAAAATAAGTCCCGTACGAGGCCAAAACCAACTACATAACCATAACGAACGGTATAAGAACTACATAACCATTTTTAAAGTTTTTGAAAAACAAAAACGAAATTGATCCTACTTTGTTTTTGAAAATTTATTTTTGGCAACTTTTAGCTGCGATCGAAATTCGTACGTATTCCAAACCAAGAGAATGCTATGCCAAATACCGAAATATGTTTCACTAAACAGTGGATAGATAGCTTTGAATTTCCATTATTTGCATTCCGTATGGAGGCGGTAATGCAAAGTCGATATGCGTCTTCAAACGATGTGGTTTATGTAGAAACCCCGTCAAACCATATCTGTGCGAAGCTGAAATATGCATTGAGCAATATTGGTTTTGTACTATGTTTCATTTTTTTTGAAAAATAATAATAGAAAGCGCTCAAGGCGGTTTTGAGACATGAATAGTGTTGACAGGGGGGTGTTGTTGTTAAATATTGGCGTATTAATATTGTGAAACCGTATTGTAATAAAAAATGCCGTATTCGGATTTTCACCACGTGTCAAATTAGCTCAGATCATATTCATGTTTTTCAGTGATTTTTCAATATCGTAAAGTTATAAAAACATAAATCAAAATATTTTATTTCTCATAGGCCAAAGTCGAGAAAAGGTGCACGGTTTGGGTTAACGGTTTCGAGAACCGGCAAGAAGCTTCAATCGATTCAGAAACTGGGTAATCCTAAAAATTGCAGGTCTAAAATAATGTGAACAGCATATTACATATTTTGTTCAAAATCATCAATTTTCCAGCAAACCAGAAATCCAAAATTCCAACAGCTTCGTGATTTTCACCGATACGTAATTAGCTATATTTATGCAAATTACAAACAAATTACCCTTCGTATTACGCTAAAGTTAACAGGAACAAAAGATAATAAGTAGGGTACGGACCTAGCGTAGTAAAAACCTATTAATATTAATGGGCTATCTGCGCGAAGGTTCCACTAAAGTTATCAGCCTGGGACGCTCTTAGTAACGTAATCACCATTCTGGTTCAATGCTCTGGTGATCACACACATGAGATTCTGCGGTGAACTGTACTGTAATGAGGGGAGATTAAGAAGTTTGTAATTATTATAAATTGTATAACTATTGTTTTATTTTTGAAATATTATTCGTGAAAACTTGAATTTTATGAAGCGTTATTAATCAAAATTAAATGTTTCATGACCAGAGAAAAGAAAATATCTTTCTTCCGTGCCTCTGAAAACGCGTTAGACCGCTGGTTCCAGCTAGTCAATGGCCTGATCTCAAACCTGACAACCAGTCTTAGTGCGACAAGCGTTATGGTGTTACCCAGTAATAACTGGGATGGGATGTGGGATGATGGGTCACATCGTCAGTTGGTCGATTTAAAATATGCAATGTATTCGTCTAACCGGATGCAGCTGACTATTCAGCTGCATCCAGTTAGACTAAAAGCGGATCCCTAGTCTCAACGTAGATGATGCAAATAGACATAACGGTTCAATCCTGTATGGACAAATTACCTTTTTATAATAATAGAGATACGTCAAAGCGTCACCGGTATACGGTTAAAGTTCCAGGAACCCGAACGAAGCGCTATTCACATTCACCGTGCAATCCGCCAGTACTGTGTACATCACTGCCAGCTTCTCTGTTTCTCAAATATTTTAATCTGTATCTCTTCAAAGTTTGGTTGAAGTGTAAAATCTAATCTAGTGTGTGTGTATAATCTGGCCAATTGGGGTATACTAGATTCATCCCAAACAAATTACCAGTGTGGAGCTCCTCTGCAGTTTATTTGCCACGTCCTGTCCTGACCAACCTGCTACTACTACACTACCACATGCATATTTCATGATTTAACACAGGCTAGTGCTGTGTAGGTGGCTACCGACCTGGTCTTGGATAAAAAAAAAAGGTTTCGTCTAGGCAAGCGTGCTCCTCCATAGACGGTACCATTGCGTTACATCAGGCAATTTCCGGCCAAACGAAAGCCTGTTTAGTAGAAAAAAGTGGCATTGGACTCCGTCAGATAACAAACTGATCAGTGTCCGGTGTACAAAGCTGTGAGCACCGGTTGGACAGAACTCTTGTTTTAAAAATTTCTCTCCGTATGTTTCGGGAACAATCACTGCTAATAAAATATGAATTAAGTGCATAGTCGGCATCGAGATTCAGGCCACGGTCGAGTCACGTATGCTATATTTAGGCTACTTAGATAAAAGGATTAGTAAAACTTCATATAGCCTATATTTCGAGCAGGTTTCTGGTCGTGCCTTTGTTCGATTATGCATGGTTATAGGTCGATGTGGCTACAGTAATGATTACGACTTTGGTTTGTCTGTACATGTGCTCGGAGTTTGAGATGAGTAATACTCGCTATGTCCAATATCATTATCAGCCTATGATGTTCCCACTGCAGGGACTCGGGCCTCCTCTCTACGATAAGGATGGGCTCTAATCCACCACGCCGGCCCAGTGCGGGTTTGTAGATATCTCAAATCTCTTCGAATTTTGGTTCCAAGACATGCCGGTTTCCTTACGATGTTTTTCTCTACCGTTTTGAGAGCAGTGGCGAGGAAATAAAATAAAAGTAATGCACCTACCTGGGTTCGAACCCACGACTTACTGTTCGTAAGTCGGAGCCGCTACCACTGGGCCACCGCAGATCCCTGTCTGATATATTGATATTTAAATGCCAAATTTTAATGCACTGCTGTCCACAACGCCTTGTTCTGGACTGAAAATTGAAATTAGAAGAGAATCAAAGAAATTTATAAGGCTCTGAGTTCGTTTATAATGATCATGCCTTGGGTTTTACACATGGATTATTATCTAAAACAAATATCTATATTCTAATAAATCAACTATAAACAACGCGATAAGATCTAAACCTGGCGGAAGAATAAAATGTAATTCAATCAACTAAACCTGTCTACTTCTGTGTTCGGAAACTATTTGGTAATTCTCTTGGACATCCAAGCTATGTAGCAACAATATCTAATAATTCAGTCCAACGTCTTGTCATACCGAGTGCGCTATTCGGAGAAAAAATATTGTGACAGTAGACAGGCTGACATTCAAGTAATTTCATAAGTGTTTCCACGGAACTCTTCTATTTTCGGGGAGATACACTAAGGCTGTGTTCACACCAAGCGCATATTACAATAAGTCGAAGTGTGAAGCATCAAAAATATCGTCTGGTCAAGTATCAAAAAAACAAAAGAAAGACAGTCTGGTAAAAAGAAGTGGTTTTATAGACTTACTGCCGCAGTCAGAGAGCTTTAATGATTACTTAGGCCAACACTTGTATAGTAAAGGTTTTGACAGTTTTGTCATACAAAACTTTACTAATAATAATCATTAAATATCTCTGAGTACCGCAGTAAGGTATATTTAGTACTTGATGCTCACAGACAGTGGTAGAAATACCTGCACCAAACTAACAAGTGGTCATGAGTTCGACACCACGCAGGTAATTCACCGTGTTGTTTATTTCTTCCTCATAACTCTCAAAACAAACTGGCATGCTACACCTAAGAAATCGAAATCATGCGACATATGGGGAAGCCTGTGCCTCAGTACTGGAATCGTCAAGTAGGCTGGTTATATTGTCCTCATATTTAGCGCCCGACAACACGCTTTGGTGTGAACGCAGCCTAAAACTAGGACACTATCGGGCAGAGAAACAATAGAAAACCAGTTTTATATTTTTAAACAAAAGGCAATCCAACTAACAAGTTGACATAGTTTTTAGTTCTATTGTTTTGTAGATGCTCTAAATTTTAGGGGGCAACGAGTTAAGCTTGAGTAATATCTTTATTCAGTTGGTCTACAGGGTAAAAATACGATTCTTCAGCAGCTTATTTAATAATATTACGCTTTCAAATAATAGCATTAAGTTATGTCTTTCCATATGTTTTAGAATAATCTATGACCCATCCTACTACTATTATAAATCCATAAACTTATGAGGATGTTTGAATGTATGAATGTTTGTTAATGAACGTATTTGGGTGAAATTTAGCACACACCACAACCTTGTTTAAAACGCAGAATACTTTTGTTCCGTCCGGTTTTATGATCCCGTGGGCCAATTATTGAACTCCACACAGGCAAAACCACTGGCATAAGCAATCATCTAATAATTCTGCTGTCAATTACCGGTAAAGTACTTAATAAACATAGGTAATATCGTTTGATTACCCAATTAGGTCAATCTTTACGTTCAATCAAATCAATAACAAATAACTGTACAGTATCAAAACAGACCGTTCACAGTCAACATCGTCATAACTCCCCATACACCCGTACATTCTCCCCGCCATTAAGGTCAGGCCTTCACAAACGATATAGGCCCAGCAATAGCCCTTAACTCCTCAACCTTACCTATTCAACTCGTACAGAAGATTAATTAAACTATTAATCCCGGAAAGTGTAGCTTACGCCTTAATCGGTAGCCAATGAAACCGCGGCATTCTTTAACCTTAGTACTTTGGATACGTCGATCTATTACCGGTAGAAGGTTTCCGATCTTTCCGTCCATTACATCCTAGTAATTACTTGGGACCGTGTAAAATACAGCTTTTGCTTTGACGAGTCCGGTCACACATGAACGCAGGAATTGGCAATTTTCTCTAATGGAAAGATAAGTGCGTGGGTCGATAGCTGTTATGTAATTCGTTTTGTTTACATATTTCAAATAGGTTTTTCGTGGTAAAATGTTATTAAAGGTTTGGGTGTATGAAAATTGGATTATAATTTAACTAGCGACGCATTTCTGCTTTGCTTGATCTTAAAGATTGTTTAGTTTAATATTATAAGTTAGGATACGTTAATATGAAATGATTATGTTTATGATTAATAGTACTTTAATATTAATTTATTTTACACAATGTAAAACTACCATAATACCATAGCTTGCATAACAGATGGCTCAAAAATAATAGAATTGAATTGCTCAGTATTATAGAATTATGACAGTCACTGCTAGATTCTTAAAAAACCGGCCAAGTGCGAGTCGGACTCGCGTACCGGGGGTTCCATTCCCCCGTCGGGGCTGCGGGTTGTTCCCGTCGGGGCTGCGGGTTGTTCGCAAGAGATACCGCGGCCTCGACATGAACGGCTAAGATGGAACATGGGTGGTTTTTAGTCAGTAGAAGTCTGACACTCCCTTCCGCTCTGACCAAGAGCGGGAGGGGTTATTTGATGATTTTCCACCCACCTTAAAAAAAAGGGTTCCATTTAAACTCGTAGGTATATAAGTAAAATTTATGCTTTTCGCTATTTTCCCTTTATTTGTGCTGTGTACAAAATTTCAAGATTCTGAGTTTACTGAGTTTACAAAAATCGTTGGAATTTGGTTTTATCCGATACTCTTTCCTTTCCAATTAATGTTGAAACAAATATGAACGTACAGTTTTCAACTGAACTTCCGAATTTACCGTTGAATTTACTTTATATAAAAACGAATTCACACACGTGAATTTGTTATGTTTACGCAGAACTAATTTGGATTCAGGTTAAATCCGGACTTCAGAGAATTTTAGTGAAGTAACATAACGTTATGCCTGTAATCCCTAAAGAGTTAGGCAGAGGTGTACCTAATAATACACCCACATTTCGTCAGTTATATTTAAGTACCTATACCATGTAACAGGGGGCGAACCTATTACCATCTATCTTGCACAAATCCAGACTCTGTGGCTGCTCAGTACCAGCCGGTTGGGTAAAGTGTTCATCCGTCAAGAATTTATCAGTATAAATTCTTGACGGATGAACACTTTACACGACCTGGGTATCGAACCCAGGACCTCATGCTCTGTAGTCGCGCTTTCGGCTACTAGAAGGGAAAATAGAAAATATGGGTTCAGGAAAAATACAGGTTTTCCATTCTTTAAGAAAAATTGCCATCATGACCTGCATCCTCACCATTTTGTCACGAACCACACTCTCAAGAACGGATTAAGGAAATTGCTTGGTAAATATTACAAGCTAGTTTAAACCTAGCCTTTTTCAAACTATTTTGAGGTCGGCTTAAAATCTTACCGGATACAGCTGAATACCAGTATTTTTCATGGAGCGACTTCGTATCTGACCTACACAACCCAGCTAGTATTGGATAACACGGTAAGACTGGTTGTCACATTTTCGGGTCACTGACTTCCCGAAACAACTGTCAAAGGTTTACAAATGACAGCCGGGACCAACGGTTTTATGTGCTTTTCGGACCGAGAAAACTCGGTATGTAATGGGGTGATTCCCCATTGAAGGGCCAACATAAGCAAGCGCGACTATGTCTGGAGATCGACCCGCATGGGGTGTGCAAGTGATACTATGGTATGCACGAACAGGAAATAATTTAAGAGACGCACGTGCGTGTCGCTTGACAAATCGCATCGTTTTAGATTGTGAACGGGGTGCTAGGACTTGGTATCCATCAAAGTGAATATGAGACCAAAGTGCGGACAAAAGAGAGAAGCTGTGAAGAGAATATGCTATAATGACGTGACTTACTGGTTATAATAATAGGATAACAAAAAAGATCCAATTAGTCCGTCAGATAGATTTCCAAAAAATATTGTACATGTATTTTTTCTTTTTTCACGTAAACAAAAAATGAAGACGATATAGTGCTTTGAAAACTCGTGTGACGTCATATTCTAAGACATGAAATTTTTTACCGGTGAGTGACGTCACAAATCCCCACTCAAATCTTTGACGCGTTTTATCTTCGTCAATTTTAATTGATTTGTCAAAACAAAAAATACGTATCCAATATTTTTCGATAATCTAACAGACGGACTAATAAGAATCATATTTTTTAGTCAGGAAACATCCTTAATAGGTGGGCAAGTTGTCTGCTTTGCCGAATGATATTGACTGGAGGGGGATGCCTTTGCCTTTTAAATTATACGACATAATAATATGAAAGTAACCCATACCAGCATTCGATGGGGAACTGTTAACTTGTGTGTAATCTATACGTATGTGTTTTACTATTGTTCTCATGTAAGGGTAATTTATATTATGTCTTTATTGGAATTAAAGTTTATTTAAACCGAAGCCTTATGTTACAGCATCATGCTGAAATAGAGGTTTTTTGACCTCGTACAGGACCAATTTCAGTTAAATGTCTTATTTTTAAGGTTTTCTCATGTTTTGTTTTTCATTATATTTTTTGTTAATTTTCATTATTTTGTTTTGGTCCTGTTTGAGACCATTATTATACTTTTCTTTCTTTCATTTTCTTTATTGGTTATATTTGTTGCTTCTTACTTTGCTTGTTACCGATCACAATTAGATGAAGTGGTTTTATTGCACAAGTCTATTCATGTACCTACTTAAGATGATATTTTCTATTATATTCTTTGTTCCGTAAAATAAACCATCCATCTTCATTCAAGCAAAATCACATAGCTGGCTGCACTGTTTTTCCTTTCTTCAGCATGCTTGAAAAGAAACACATAATTGGAATCTAAAAGGTAGTTCGACAAGGAAAGGTGCCTATAGACGTCTCAATTTCACACCCAACCTGCGCGATTAATTGTGTAACGGATCATTGGACCCAGCATCTCGATATACGGACCCAGCGGACGAGGACGTCCCGCCTTAAATCGATTCGAGCCGCCTCTCGGACTCGATGTGAAATCGAGACGTTTGAAAGCACTCTTAGTCGTGGATGCTGCATTATTTATTTCTCGAACTAAAATGTAGGTACGCTATATAGAAAGCAACTTGATTTTTTTTTTCCCGAAAATAAATTTCACGCTCTGTTGAGCATGGAAAAAATAAGTCCGCATGTAATATTTCCGCGAAGTAATTAGCGGAACGCAACAACAGAACACATTTCATCAAGTGTTTGTGTCTCTCGTCCTTGTCGAAGGGAGACATACAAGGACAATATGATCGTAATGACGTGACAGTTAGATGTTGGCTGGAAGCCAGGAACAGCGACAATACTCCTCTATTTCCCTGTCGATAACACTAGATGTAACCGTTATTTTTTTTGTTCATGAAACGATACCGTTTGGCATGGAATCTGGTTTCGGTGTGACTGTGATCCGATTTCTCGTTTCCCTTTTTGCACTGCGTTTCATATTGTTTTGTTGAACACAATTTTATAAAGCTTTACATGAAAAATGGTCTTGGATTTTGAATTTTACTGCTATTTTTGTATTATGCACAACAAATGGATATTGTATAGTATTTCTACTTTCGGAAAGTCAATAAGTTGACGTGTGAACGTGACCTCTAGTCATATTATGTTTAGTACCGAAAATATAAAAAATACCAAAAAATATTGGCCAAGATTATTATCTAACAACCCGAACACCACCATCGTCCACGTGAAATTATTATAAAACATACCGTTCAAGTTTCTATAATAATATAATCCAATCATGTTTCGAAAGACACGTCGCGCTATCGATTATTACAAGAACGTTATTGTTTTTTTCTCTGGAACAGTTTGTTTTTTGATGAACGGTTCCCTATGTCCATTTGTTGTACACTTGAAAACGTAAATGCAAAATTTCAGATCGGTTCAGTGGTTTAGGCGTGAAAAGGGAACAATCATACAACCAAGTTTCGCATTAATAATAATATGAGGATAGGCTAGTTATTGGCATAACTATGTACATAGTGGCAACAGATTCCATATAATATTATGATATTAACTCACATCATTCATCTATCTAAGTGAAAAACAACATGTCGTTAATGAAGAGGTATTTGCTGAGTAATGACCATGTTTTCCATCCATTCGTTACCCGTCCATTACTACCGCTATTTTTGTCTTTACTCTTTGGAAGTCTGGGAGTAGTTTATGATATTGTTTTATTATGTTTATAGCGTTGCCAGGTTCTACGACTTGATAAAACATCGAGTTTTCTATATTATGTGTAAGTTATAAAAGTAAAACGATTAAATAAACTAAAATAACTGAAGTAAACTGACAACAAACTATAACATAAAAGGAGGTCAAAAATTTCCTCCTCAACGACGCCAGTTATTAATGTGCACCAGAGACTGGCAGTGTTGCCACGTTGTATGGCAACACTAAGCTTCTGTTCAAAGTAAAAGCACCATTATGCACCTTTTATAATCAATTCCCTAAGTATGAATGTGAAAACCACATTAAAATTCGTTACGTAGTTAAAAAACCAACGTGTTCACACACAGCGAGACAAGAGAACTGACTTTAGATTTTATTAATTATGAAAGAAGAGAAGCTAGAAATACACTTCGATGTATTTCTAACCAACTTTGTTTAATTTCTTGTTCAGGGACCAACTCTTGTTATTTTAAAATTCCTCAATGCAAAACCGATCTTAATACTTTTAAATATTACGCCATTGTGTCAAACGATTTATTGTATTGTATTGCAATGAAATGACCGAATTCTGATATACTAAGAACATGTTATTTCCCAGCTTTAAAAACTAACACCAGAATCTTTGCCATGTGCAAATAAGCAGAAAGCACATGTTTCTTTAACAAGATTAGCACAAACGAGATTCCTAATAGCATCATCCTGCATTGGCCTCACTAGAAGTGCTACAGGGGAAGCAATAGCAGTGCATTAGCCTGCTTAATACTTATCTTATCGGACGTAAGTAGTAGAAGGAAGTGGAACGATGCCACAGACATGGGGATACCTAGGGCACGCCACGATAGTGGCGGTAAGTCCCCTCTTTGAGAAGTGGCTGGAGAGGCGCCACGGCGCCCTCACCTTCCGTCTGACGCAGGTACTCACCGGACACGGTTGTTTCGGGAGGTACCTGCACCGAATCAGGCGGGAGGAAACGCCCGGTTGTCACCATTGTGAGGATCGGCCGGAGGACACGGTGGAGCACACCGTGGAGGTGTGTCCCGCTTGGGCAGAGCCCCGCCGTGTTCTCGTAGCGGCGATCGGCGGCGGCGACCTCTCGCGTCCGGCCCTGGTGCAAGCCATGGTCCGGGGCGAGGAGGAATGGGACGCCGTCGCCTCCTTCTGCGAAGCAGTGATGCTAGCGAAGGAGGTGGCGGAACGTGAGAGGGAGAGAACCTCTCGTCCCAGCCGCCGCGGGAGGCGATCCGGGCGTCGGGGGCCACGTGATGGCTTCCGGCCACCGTAGACGCGGGCCTGTGGACGGTGAGTGATGGGTAAGCTCGCCGTCCGTCCGTCTAATGACGACGACAGGCCGTGTCGACGGCGCGTTCGTGTTCCACGCGCGCCTCAAAGAGATGTCAGCAACACGGAAGGGGCCCACAAGGGCCGACGCCTGTCGAGGCTGCGGGATGTCCGCAAGGGATACCGAGGCCTCGACATGAAGGGCGAAGAAGGAACATGGGTGGTTTTTAGTCAGTAGAAGTCTGACACTCCCTCTCGCTCTGCCCAAGAGCGGGAGGGGTTATTTGATGATTTCCCACCCCCCAAAAAAAAAAAAAAAAAAAAAAAAAAAAAAAAAAAAAAAAAAAAAAAAAAAGACATGGGGATACCTAGAAAAAGCAAGTATCACGATCCGTATGAAAACTAAGCGTGCCATTTTTTGACTAGTTACAACATACAAGTTTTTATATAAAATAGACAAAATTTTTGTCCTTCAAATGTCTTGAATTAAGTTCTTAAATTTAACGTTGTTATTTTAAACAAATTAGTTTGCTCGACAGTAACTTCTTTAAGTATAATGCTACAGCTATAATGCTAGTATAGGTCACGGTGGAGCACAACGTGGAGGTCTGCCCCGCTTGGGCGGAGCCCCGCCGTGTTCTCGTGGTGGCGATCGGCGGCGGTGACCTCTCGCGTCCGGCTCTGGTGCAAGCCATGGTCTGGGGCGAGAGATAATGGGACCTCTTCCTTCCTTCTGCGAAGCAGTGATGCTAGCGAAGGAGGTGGCGGAACGTGAGAGGGAGAGAACCTCTCGTCTCAGCCGCCACGGGAGACGCTCCGGGCGTCGAGGGCCACGTGATGGCTTCCGGCCACCGTAGGCGCGGGCCTGTGGACGGTGAGTAATGGGCTAGCTCGCCGTCTGTCCATCTTATGACAACGACAGGCCGTGTCGGCGGCGCGTTCGTGTTCCACGCGCGCTTCAAAGAGATGTCAGCAACATGGAAGGGGCTCGCAAGGGCCGACACCCGTCGGGGCTGCGGGTTTTACGAAAGAGACACCGCGGCCTCGACACAAAGAAGGAACATGGGTGGTTTTTAGACAGTAGAAGTCTGATACTCCCTACAGTTCTGCTCAGAGCCGGAGGAGTCATTCGATGATTTCCCACCCACCAAAAAAAAAAAAGTTCTGGCATGTAATGTTGTTATTATAAACAAATTAGCTTGCTCGACTAATCTCGTTAAGAATAAAATGTGCATGCGTGCTCTTGCATTATCTAGGTAAGTCTATATCTGTGCTCGGTGCGCACTACCCTTTCCAGAGTTCCAGAGTTAGTGCGGCTTATTGGGCCATCGATACTGTTACGACATCTTGAAGAGAACTATTACATCAATAGTAGCTGTCATCTGGGTCTTATAGATGATTTGTTATGACTTATTCCTTTTACAGCTTTTATTGTGACTGTGTACTGAAGCTTTTTCGTTTTGTTTTTTACGATGCAATAATGACTCTCACTCTATTTTTGAAATAACGCGTAACACAACATCACGCCCTGTTATCTTGAAAAAAGAGGCAGAGACGTAGTTACCTAATACGAAGTACGCCCATATTTTGTGAGTTTTCTTTAAGGTCTGGATCTGTGGTTGTTACTGAGAAATTCCTGTCTAACACGGAAGAGTGGAAAAAGAAAACATGTTGCGCCGACCCCAAATAGAATGGGATAAGGGCAGGAAGATGATGATGATCTATTACGTAGTTTTAATACGTTGTAAGTTTCGAATATTTTCGTCCTGAAAACACTGATTGATTAGTATTTTCTATAATATGTTGAATAAGAAAATGGGTCAGCGTACACAACCCCTATCAGAGTTCTAGGGTCAGTGTTGTGTGGGAAGGAGCTATCGATACTGTAACGACTATTTATATCGATAGTGGTTGTCAGTGTTATCTTATGGACGATTTGTTATGACTTACTGATGGTTCAGTTATCGATGGTTATTAATACGGTCTGTAGTTTGTTTTGGTTAAATAAGTATACAGTTGTTGCCAATTAAGATCACAATAGCGGTCCCTTTGCCCTTTTTCTAATATCTTTTTGTATGAACCAACACAAATGAACCATTTATCGTTTTTAATTAGATAAAATTTGAAGATCACGATAGATGACGATTCAACATGAACACGCTTATTTTTAGATTTCATAGTTTAATAAATGTAGGTGGGTCAATGACCGCTATTGCGATCTTAACTGGCAGCAACTATACTTACATATGAAAATTTTATTTTAAAGCCAAAAAATCTGTATTTGTACCCGGTTGATAGCATAGGCTTGTCCCCCTATCGCATAGGACTTACACATAACTGGGAGTATTAGTAGATACACATCTGACTAACACTTCGGGAATTACAGGCGTGATGTTATAATATAGTAATCAACTGTACACGAGGATGCGACATTAATAATAAGAATGATGGAATAGTTATTGACATATTTAGTTGTTTTGAGATTATGAATTTGACATATTATGAAGGACGTCCATTTTTGTCCTTTAAAAGTAGTGCTTAGCGTAATCGATAGTTTTTTTAAGTACAAACTCACTGTAAAATCAGATTCAGACCTGTAAAAGCCTTTCAAGAGTTAGAATAACTCGGGGCAATGTATACTTTTAGACTTCCAGGCGAACACTGCTAAACGTACTAGGAACCGTTTAAACTGTTGAATATTTGGGTTTCGATCCCTAAAAGTTTCAGCTTAGGACACACCTCAAAGCCGAGTTTACTTGTTGTAACAGGAACCTAAATAAGCAGTTTATGTAACCACTTTTGCTTTTATATAAGTACTATTAGAACACACACATGTGTTGTTGGGTTTTTTCAACAGGAAATTCTCAGTAGCAAGCAAGGAGTCTGCATTTGTGCTTTGGTTGATAGCATCAGGCTGTCCCCATTACATGGGACTTAAACATAACAGTAACTGGCCAAATTTGGTTGTACAATACACGTCAGCTGCGAGGTAACTGGCCAAATTTCGTCAGCTGCCAAGCTCTTTGGGATTACAGGTATGATGTTGTTATATTATTAGGACACATGGTCAGAAGTCAAGCCACACATTTCCATCGCATCACTTTGTACCTATAGTATATCCAATACAATGATAAATTTGCATAAACTGGTTTAGTATAACTTGATCGGTCACCGGTACAACTGCGAGCATCAATTACATTAGGTAGAGGTCGCAACTGAACAACTATATCAATTTTTTTTGTAGACAGATGTCTGACGAAACTTTCAAAAGCTATTACTACTTTTCAAAGACGTCAAAAGTTAAAGGTTCTGCAATAGGTCAAATAAACCAATAAATTGGATTTACATTTTATATTAATACAGTCAATTAATTACTTTATGTAATTTAACACGATATCTGTTGACATAGGTGTTGATAATTATGTTTATTTAATTTATTCCGGGCACTACAGCGTGTGGTAAATAATTAATTACATGGAGTATAAATTACCTACAGTAAGTAATTGATGGGAGGTGTTTTGCAAGTTCATACTAAACATTTTGATAAGGTATATTAATGCTTTCGGTTTTCTTAAATTAGTTCACGGAATATTAAGAGAGTATGAATGTAGGTATATCTTTTTTATATGGCTTTATCTTGATTGTATGGAAATTAAGATAGTGTAAATTTAATAACGCACAAAATCTGTTTATCGGTAACTGTGGCTATATCCGTACTATTGAGAGATCAATGTAAGTGCCAAAAAGTAGTGTGTAGTTTAGCTCAAAGTGTCTGAATATTTGTTTTTTACCTCAAAATTAGGTTTTGAAAGCGACTTGGCTCCCGAAAGCTACAGAAATTATCCCACGGGTATATGTTATACGAAGTTTATAGGCTCACACGGGGATTTGATAGCTTCGGGATGGGGTCAGTAGTTCCGACGATCATCCCCGATATTTACAAACTTACAAACTATACCAATATTTTAAAGAGGTGTCTCTTTAAAATATTGGTATAGAAATACATCTTCGTAGGTTTTCTCGTGCACAATTAATAAATAAGTTTAAATTAATAAGTAAGCTCAGGGTATGTTTATGCGATTTAGACTAGGTTTATTATTCCGGTTAAGATAGGTACACAAAACTAGGGAAGTCTCTTTAATTACCTCACAGAAACAAAAGCGCTGCCTAAAATACGAAAAACCGAAAAAGTCCCTATATATAAAACTAAATTACAAAAACACGACCGACATATCAAATGTCATACCATTTGAATATGGCTATTCATTTTCCCACGTAGTACCTACTAAAATATTGTCTGGTCAACTCGTGAAATATGACATGCGAAAATTTTTAACGATTTACATAGTTCGTTTGTGCTAGGTTGGTCCGTTTTAATTTTTATCACGCAAAAAGTGAAGTTTGTTAGGAAACTAATTCGATATTTTGTTTGTCAGTTTTGTTATCATCCACAGCCTCCTCTCCTCCTCCTAGGTACTGGTGTTACTGGAGATTTTGTTTACCGAGTAGGTAATAAAAAATTGCCGATTATAGGAAAAACTAGTCAACTTACCGTGTCTAACTCACACTACAAAGTATCCGTCTAAAAGATTTTTATCAAAACCTACATTTTCTAGGACTAGGGGTCTTCAGCTATATGATCATTGACTCGGTACTCATTCATTTCGTCTTCAGATTCTTAAATGAGTTTTAACCTTTAATCTGTAACCTTATGAAATCTTAATAGAAGGGTGTGGTGGCCTCAGAATCCGATTTTTAATAATCAATGAGTATCGACCTGCTATTCTCATGCATTTTTTAACTTCCAGTACTTAAATGGCGGTGTTTCACTCGATAGCGACATGGTAATGGTGACTATACTATTTTGTACGACATTCGTGCAACGAGTATCAAGTATTTTATCGGGCTGGCCATAGTATGTACCCTATGCACAGCCCGAGAGAATACTTGATTAGTTTTAGTTTCACGTAAGCAACTCCACCCAGTTACGAATAAATAAATATGTAGTTAGTCAATACAAGATGATATCGTTAGGATGACTGTAACTCCCTAAGTGCACCCCCATTTTTAGGTGTATTTTAAGTCCCATGTACTACAGGGCGAGTCTATTGCCATTAAGACATCTATTATAGACTCTGTGGCTGCTACTGAAAAATCCAGATGTTAGCCATCAGGATTTTAAACCCAATATTATATTTTTCGACCTGGGAATCAAACTCAATAGCTCATACTTATTAAAATCGCTTGCAAACATTACAAAAACGAGAAAGTCAACGCAGGTGCACCTTTTAAAAATACCAACATTCCACACCTACAATTCCATTAAACCCAATTACAACTTCGCACACATGAGACCTCAATACATTTTAATCAACTGCAAAACAGTGCTAATAAATAAAGGCTAATATAAAAACTAATTAGGTTAACACCGAAGCGTATAGTATTGGTACTAATGAATTATATGTAGGTATGTAGGCAGTTGTCGCAAAATTAGTTTATCAGTCAAGTCCCAAAGGAGATAGCTTTCCGGAATTTTACACGCGAACGGAACAATACCTTTTCCAGGAAACTTGATCGCACCTTTGTATTACGTCACTCAAAGGTGTAATAATAATAATAGGTATTGAAAAGGATAATTAAATTAACAGGACGACAGAACGCCAACTACAATCCTTACACCTTACCTTTCGCCCCGAATATACAAATAGGTACACGCGCGTTAATAAACGGATTAGTACCTATATTTAACTAGCTGATGCCCACGCCTTCGCCCGCGTGGATTTCACCCAAATTATATACTAAAACCTTCCTCGTGAACCACTCTATCCATTGGCGAAAACAACATAAAAATCGGTGCAGTAGCTTTTGAGTTTATTGCGAACAGACAGACAGACAGACACGGCAGAGGACTTTGTTTTATAATATGTATTGATAACATTTATATATTCTATAAAGCGAGCTGAATTTTTTACAGAAAACTTCTTAAGACTAAACTTCATTTTAATAAGTATAAAGCTATTTTCTAGGAAAACAGCTTTGGCTGTAACAGTTTCTACTGTGAGATAAGTCTTATTTCGTAAAACTATGACTTCCAAAATTACCCACAAATGTAAAACGTTAACCATTATACTCACAGTAGCTGAAAATCACTTAAGATTTACTTCGTGTATACATAATACTTGTGCTCATGACTGTACCTGGAAACGTTACACAATTTAATTAATCTACACCGATTTTTTTTCTTTGAATTGACAATTGAAACAGTATCCAATCAAGAAATCAATTAATTAATTAATTCAATGTTTGAAACAATCTGTTGTATAAAATCGTAAAGTATTGTTACTGAATTTTCAATTTAAAACTTATAGTTAAAAAATGTTTTATTATTACCGGCGACGTAGCTTTTGTGTTTTTAAAAACGTGACTTTCTTGTCTGAACCTTTGTGGGTACTAACATAACTTTGTTTAACTATCTTCTTGCTAAGCTAACCTACAACTTCGTTCCTAAAAGAAAACATAATTCATAGTTCCCAGTGATTAGGTACAATCTCCAGACTTTGGAAAGACAGAATAATTACAAAATCTTATACTTAAAATAAAAAGATATAAAAATATTTCAAATTACATGCCAGTTCTAATATTAATCTTGAACATTTTCAATCCCCGTCACCCGCAAATCGATTTATTATTTTGACAACCTCATCTCTGTAATGTGAAAATAAAATAAATTTGTCAAATAAACCCTTGGGGACTGACAATGTTTCAGCGCAAATTCAAAACGACACGTCGACATTACTAATAATACAAATGGCTTTATTAATTGCTGTCTCAGTGGATTAATAAAAACATTAGTTGAACTAATAAAACAATTACAAGAATGAATATTCAGGAGTTCAATGAAAACTTTTGATATTTTGAATGCGAACGTCGCGATGCGTCAGTCTTGGCGTCAATACGAAGCTCACAGCAAAGCAACTTAAGCAAATTACTTAGTTGAAACCCTCCTCCATAATTATTATTCAACCTTTATCCGACGCAAATCGAGTAAATTTGTTCCGAAATTACTTATATTAAAAGCGTTTCGTTCCCTTCGTCGAACCAAAGTGCTAAAGTAGAGTAAATGGACTGGAATTTCCGTTTCAGGAATAAATTATACGAGAATATTATAGTAAATAACTCTTTAAAGACGATAAATGAATATCCGTGAGAATCAAGTTTTTTCGGCAACGAAAAGGTTTGCCAAAAACATTGTTAAAACATTTTCGTAGAATATAGCCCTTTGATCTTGTGTAGAATCGGTTGTATTACCATACTTACCTTTGCAAATACAATTTGTTACATATAAAGGCATGAAAGAAGGTACGTAGGTACGTACACATTACTGGTATATAAGACTTATAAGTGCTATAAATAATAAGTATTATTTATTTTTATTTTATTTCGTCAACTTCAACTTTGTATGATTAAACTGTGTAGCTTAACGGATTATTAAATGTTTATTAAAACTTATTATATACGCGATCGTTTGACTACATTCACTACATTTTAACTGTTAATAATGTTCACCGGGAATTTTAGTATGTTTGCTTGATTTAACTTGACCTGACAAACAGTCCGAGTCTAAACGTTTTTGTTTATAAACATTTAAAAGTAGAAATTAAAATGGAAGCTGTAAAAATTAAATTTTGGGAAAAGTAAAAGGATTTTCCCAAATCAGTTAACTTGTCGTGGTCATTCCTGAGTTGTCATCTATATATATAAAAATGGAACCCGTTTTCCGTTGTCACGACTTGGCATGAAAACGGCTTGACCGATTTGGCTGATTTTTTTTTAAATGTTCGTTGAAGTTCAAGGATGGTTTTTACGGCGAGAAAAATTCGAATAATGGCCGGAAAAGCCCTAAAAACAGCCCTTTTCTTTTTCCCATACAAACGTTTTCTAACTAAAACGTAAAATCAATTTGAGCTTTAATACCGTACCCATAAAGTTCAAGTGTTAGTGGAGAGGTTCCGGGAAGGCAAAACAATTGAGTGACGTTCAGTTGTTCAGTCAACGAATGACAACTTCAAACGGACCATACGACATTATCACAATAATCACAAATAATAATTACTGTTTCTTTCCCAATAGAAAAACGATTTTTCAAATGGTGTTTGCGTTTAATATAAAAATTAATTGCTGTTAGTTAGTCGCGCTAAAACTAGAGAACGGCTAGACCGATTTGTCTAATTTTGGTTTTTAAACATTTGTGGCAGTCCAGAGAAGGTGAGAAATTAGTAGTATGTAGGTAGGTAGGTAATAGGTAGGTGGTAGGTAGTTGGTACGTAGGCAGGTAAAAGGGCATTGCAACGCACGCGGGGTACAGCTATATTATATAAAAATGAATAGCTGTTCGTTAGTCTCGCTAAAACTCGAAAACGGCTGGACCGATTTGGCTAATTATAGTGTTGAATTATTCGTGGAAGTCCAGGGAAGGTTTAAAAGGTGAGAAAGTGGTAGGTAGGTAGGCAGGGTAGTAGGTAGAGTAGTAGGTAGAGTAGTAGGTAGGGTAGTAAGTAGGATAGTAGAGTAGGTAGAGTAGTTGGTAGGGTAGTAGGTACGTCGGGTAGTAGTTAGGTAAGGTAGTAGGTAGGTAGGGTAGTAGGTAGGTAGGTAGGGTAGTAGGTAGGTAGTTTAGTAGGTAGGGTAGTAGGTAGGTAGGGTAGTAGGTAGGTAGGGTAGGAGGTAGTAGGTAGGTAGGTAGTTGGTACACAGGCAGGTACTAGGTAGGAAAAAGGGCATTGCAACGCATGCCGGGAACAGCTAGTTACATATATAATACTAGCTGATGCCCGCTACTTCGTTCCCGTGGAATGAATAATAGATTACGACCGATTCTCAGACCTACCGAAACCACATATAAAATTTCATAAAAATCTGTCAAGCCGTTTCCAAGGAGTATGGCAACTAAAACTGTGACACGAGAATTTTATATATACCGATAGAAAAAGATCTAATATTAGAAATGGGCGCCAAACCTGTCCAACACAGATATCGATATTTTAAGACTAATCTTATCTCGTAATACCGTTAAATTAGGTTTTCGGAAATCATTGGCGGAACTTAACACTTTCACAAATGTTTTTAACAATCAAGTGTTGAAAACTTTTAGGTTCTCTTTGGAAATTCAACGTTATGAAGGAAATGTACCTGTTTATAGACTTTAAATTTAAATATGGATGTAATTTACCCTAATGGTAATGGTTCTTCATCTTCTGTTTGTAATTTAAAGTTTATCTGGAACATTACATTTTGTTTCATAAATTAGTTGCCTATATTTTGTGTTTTTAGGGTTCCGCATCTCAATCGGTAAAGACGAGACCCTTATAGCATAACTTGGTTCTCCGTCTGTCAAGCCCGAGTGAAGGTATTAAGCTGAAATTTATATCAAATCTGTACTCCTTAGAACAGTGAAAAAATCAAACTTGTAAGTAAAGGCGATAAAAAAATATGACACACATATATGTTAAAGTCACGTGTTTTTCAATTGTACAAGGGAATCCAAAGCTATAGGGTACTTCCCATTGACCTAGAATTAGGAAATTTGGCAAGAAGCAATGTCATACAGCACATTTAAAGGAGAAGGGCTGAAAACGGTAAATAAATAATACTATGTAGTTCAATAACAACATATATTATGTACCTACAAGTTTACACGGAACCCTTGGTGCACGAGTCGCTCCTGGCCGTTTTTTTTATTATCTTAAATTTACAAAAGTAAAGTCAGTAATATCAAAGGATCAATTAAGAAGAAAATACTGTTTTTCTTTGTGAGCGCAGATGATTAGATTGGTCTCCTTCAAAACTTGGTATTCTTATTAAATTGAATGGCTACTAATAAAATTTTGTGTACGAATAAACGAAATTGAAAAGGATATTGACAAAAATTAACTTTTACTCCATCTAAAAGTGAGGCGGATATTACTTGGTTCAATAGATTGTAAATAAAAAGTTTTTTGCTCAGTTAAGTACCTAATAGATTTTTATGTCTGTCTGAACTGACTTTGACAGGTTTCCTATTGATTCTGTCAATAGGTTTACAGTACCAGATAAATTACATTAATCATCATCACTATTCGTTTTGGTTGAATTTTAGGGGGTTAATATTTTATTTGGATTTTCTTTTGATTGGGTTGACTATACATTGTATGTTTGTGTGTTGTTGTTTAACTGTGTTTATATTGTGATTATATTAAGACAAAAGGCAATGGGTTTTAATTACCTGAATGAATGAATTTAAATTTTATTTATATTAATGTAACTTACAATTCGACCTCAAAGATTTTCAAAAAAAAATATTTAAATCGACTTAAAGTTCAAATAATAAAACTCAATATTTGATCCCACAATCTAATAAGAAATTTACTAGAATAATTTATTTATAATGTTCTTCAACATAATTTGTTACGAGAACATCAAACTCATTTTTGGAGCTTCACGTCACGTACCAACATAAAAATCGCTTACATCTTACATAAATCGATGTAAAGCGCTTTACTTAATAACACACGCTACATTAAGCAAGGTCGTCATGTTTAACGTGAGAGACTTCATCAACAGAATATCTTTAAGCTTGCCTCGTAATCGACAGCGGTAGAAAGGTTACATTATTGCCAGCATTTATTTTCCTGCCAATGAGCTATTGAGGAAAACCAAATCTTTTTGCACATTATTTCAAGTTGCTAAGTATTTCGGTATATAGGTAAAGTTCCATTAAAACATTTGGACAAACTTTTAGAAATCATGCAAACCACCATAATAAGGACAATGGTAAAAAAAGAAAATAAGAAAACGCATTAGATACTTTCAAGTAAAAAATATTGATTTTTTACTTGAAAGTTTAAAATGCGTTTTCTTATTTTCTTTTTTAACGAAAGCACACAAAAAATGTTGGGTACCCAACATTTTAGTTCAAAATAAAATTCCAGTTATCAGTGTCTCCAAACCAACCAAAATTTCAAACCAAAAAATTTCATACCAACCCACACCGGGACCGCATGGTGGATTATAGCCCATCCCTCTCCTAGAGAGGAGGCCTGAGTCCCTGCAGTGGGAACATTATAGGCTGATGATGATGATGTGAGCCTTTTTTGCTTGGCTATTTTTGGAACGCCGTGTTAAAATTTGTCCATTTATTTTAATGGGACCTTTATAATACTATGTCGGAAGTATCTTTGGCTAAACTTTTATCATTGAAGAGAACAATGTGACCAGGCTCCGTTTGCGGTTGGATCATTCGGAGGAATCTGGATGACCCTTCTCCCATAGCTGACCCCTGTCATGGTCTGTAACCGACGCAAGTTTTCATTGTTTTTGGATGTAACTATGCATCTACTGAATTTAACAAAGGTTCCAACTCGGATTTAAATTCAGAAATTGAAACGTCATACGACAAGGAACTTTTGGCTAAACAATAACTGCCACTCTGATCAATCTTCAGGTTAAACCACGCTTGCCTAGGTTTTTCCGTAGATGGGTGACGGCTCACTTCATACTGAGTTTCTTCCATGCTTCGGAACGCACGTTAAACCGTATCCCGGTTGTGGTATTATTAATTACTAACTGGGTTTTATAGGCCAGTCAGGGGGCAGTCGCTTTATGTAAAATACTGGTATTCAGCTGCACCCGGTTAGACTTAAAACTTACCCCGACATAGTGAGAAAATGCTAGGCAGATGATGATGATACGTCATAATTATGTTCATGGTAGCAGAGTTAAGACTTTCCCTTCATGACTTTTTTAAGCTATTGCATAGCTTCTATCGCGGGCCTTGAGCGTGGGGACCGAATCCAGAAATTCCGTAAGGAAAAAAACCTAACACTCATTTATTTAATAAAAGAAAAAAAAATGATTTTTTATCGGTCACCACGCTCAAAGTGTAACTTGAATTAATATCAAAGAAAAAAAAACAAAGGAAAAAAAATACTGCATTAATAAAATAAATAAATAATTATAATTGCATAAGTTGATAAAAAATGCTATGCAATAGCTTTACCGCGGCAGTCTCCAGTGCCACACGTCTTTTTTTACATGTCAAGGTTTCTTTCTCGTAATGACATTTTCACCATTCACCATATTCAATTAGAAGGGACCAAAAGTTTGCGGTCTCTTTCAGCCAAATAGTGTACTGTCCCTTCACATAAAGTTGTATCGTGAGCCTAACACGGGTCAAGCTTTTTACTACGTTAGCAGAAAAAACGCAAAGGGCAATGGACGCAATCTCCACACACATGCTGACTTGATAGAATTACGTATTTTTCGGTTGCGTCGCCCACCCATCTGTAGCCTGTAGTCCAATTCAATTTACAGTCGATGTTGATAAAGTTTAGAGAATATTTTTTTCTCGGATAAAATGAAACAAGGACAGCCTAAATATTATATAATATATGATGGTGTGTGAACCTTTGATATTATGTGGGGTTGATTTATTTTTAGGTACCTAACTGAAATATTGTTAATGTGTTTAATTTATTAAAACCTTGTCTGCTCATTTGTAGTAAAGGGTGCCTTGTAGCGCAATTGTGTAATGATTCGTGATTCACCAGACGGGATACTTAAATTGTTCGACTCCTATAATCATCCTCAACATCTTCCTGCCCTTATTCCATTCCATTTGGGGTTGGTGCAACACGTTTTTTTCTTCCATTCATCCCTGTTAGACTCCTATAACAAAGTAACAAATTAAGCGGTGTTGTTCTGTGATTATGAAAAATAAAGAAATGACGTTTTATTCTACTAACTGTTTGATTTTTCTGCTGTCTGTACGGAAATAACCAATATGGCGGATTTTTATTCATGAAAATAGAGCTGTGGCGAGTTTACACATACTTTTTTTCGTGGCTAATTTACTTTGTGACGAATGTATAACAGCCCAACTAAATATGACACACCATGGTTTTATTAAATAACAGCATACCTGCGTCTCAAGTCAAACCTACACTAGCCACAACAGAGGTTTACCTAGACAACGCCAGTATCACGATATGTGCCGTTTTTTGACTACCCACTATGACGTCTTAAGCAGTATTAAGTAACTATACAAAAAAGTTACTAAACAAAATAGACTACGTTTTTGTTCTGTAAATGTCTAGAATTAAGTTCGTGAGTTGTAACATTGTTGTTTTAAATTAGGTTGCTGCGACAGTAGAAACGTTAAGCATAACATGCACGCAAAGTACATAGGTGCTACTGCGTTATCTAGGTATATGTATATCTGTGAACCACAATCTAAAAACCTAGAAAACCAGCATACCTTTTTTTTTTTGGCGGGTGGAAAATCATCAAATAACCCCTCCCGCTCTTGGGCAGAGCAAAAGAGAGTGTCAGACTTCTACTGACTAAAAACCACCCATGTTCCTTCTTAGGCCTTCATGTCGAGGCCGCGGTATCTGTTGCGAACAACCCGCAGCCCAAACCAGCATACCTGAGAGATATTTCTTGACGGCATGTAAAACCAAGTCAGAGGCCCATGGGATGGAAGGGGCCCGCAAGGGCCGACGCCCGTCGAGGCTGCGGGTTGTTCGCAAGAGATACCGCGGCCTCTACATGAAGGGCTAAGAAGGAACATGGGTGATTTTTAGTCAGTAGAAGTCTGACACTCCCTTTCGCTCTCTGCCCAAGAGCGGGAAGGGTTATTTGGTGATTTTCCACCCACCATAAAGAAAAAAAAGGCCCATGGGCGCCATAAAACTCGTAGTACACGATGAAAAAGATGAATGTAAAAAAAGGTTTAACAGCATGACTTTAAACGCAGCTTTCAAACCACCAATAAAGTTTTTCCATGATACTAGCAACGATCTAATGTTTATAGCCTCCATAAGCAAAATGTGTTTCTAAAGCGGTGTTCACACATGTATATCACCCAGTCTGCAATAACCACGAGCGGTAATCTAGTTGCAGTTGCAAGTACATGCTCTTGGAGTAAACTGCTTCAATACACCGCCGTAAGTACCGTTCAAGTTTAGCCTCTTAAGGCAACTAAGTCAGGCTGTACTTACTTGTGAAGTTTGGATGTATGGGTATGGTGAGGTATGCATTTTATGGGCTAATTAATTAGTGAGGCAATGTTTGTTGGAGATTATCTTTACTAGTTCTATTAGAAATGTTAGAGGAAATTATGTTAATGCTGTCTCACTTTGATTTATAAATATCAACATCATTCTCCTGCCCTTATCCCAATGTATTTGTGGTGCTTCTGCTTTCATACTTCTTTAGATATAGATAATATGTCACTATAACATATTTTTATAGAACAAAGTCCTCCACCGCGTCTGTCAGTCTGTTCGTGATAAACTCAAATAACTGCTGCACCGATTTTCATGCTGTATTCACCAATAGACAGATTGGTTCTATCGGAAGGTTTTAGTATATAATTTGACTGACATCCACGCCTGTCTCGTTGGTCGAGTGGTTGCAGGCGTGACTGCTGAGCATTCATCAGGTCCTAGGTTTGATTCGGTCGGGCAAAGTTTTATTGGGTTATTCCATACAGAAATTCTCAGTATTAACCACGAATTGTGGATTTGTGCCCTGTTGGTGGCAATAGGCTCGCCCCTTATTACATAGGAATTAAACTTAACAGGCGAAGCCTGGAAGTAATGTTAGGTACACCTCTGATTTTCCATGACATCCATTAGGGAGACATAGTGGTGGACTAACCACTAAGTTTAGTATAAATTGCATGCACCCGACTTCCATCCTCCTAAGTCGGTTTAAGTCAGCTTACATAATTTGATGAATGAGAGTCAAGTAGAGGACACTGTGAATTTGTAGGAAAAATGGCATATTTGTGTCGTAAAAAATGTCTGAAGTATAATTTCTGATGATAAAGTGTAACGAAAATTACCTCTTCATAGCATATTTAAGCAAACACTTTGATATAATATCTTCTGTCTACTTTGACTTGACATCAGAATTAAATAAGTTGATTAGAAATATTTATCCTGTCATTTCTGTTTGTTGAACTGTTGGAAGGCTGAAATAACAGTTTTAAAAGAGCTTCAACTTTTTGGCGTCGGCTTTCACACAAATTACACGCAACCGTATGTTTACAAGAACGGACGGCCTCTCAAACATTTGCCCTTGGGTTTACCATGTTTGTCTCGCGAACATTTTGTAAACAACTCACAGCATTTCCTTTATTTTTTTTAAACGGAATGAAATACTTGATTGCTTGCAAAAACCATTTAAGACTGTCGAACTTATTATTTTATGTCAATAAGATTAATATGAATCATCGTATAATTGTTATGAAATTATAGATAAATGTCACTAGTAGAAAACAAATCACAATACATTGATACAAAAAAGATACTAGTGAATGATCGGACAAAGCAATATTTTCTAGCGACAACAAAGGACTGGATGTCTACTTGTAAATAATGTAAACATTAATTAAATGATATGCAAATAAAACATAATAAAATATTGCATTGCAGTGTTGTAATCTTTCTAGTTAATTAAAAATATTTGGTCGGTACAACGACATGGCACGTGCAATTTATAAATTTAATCATTTTAAGACCAACGGCAGCAACGACAGCTTTTTGTTCCATAATTGATGAATTTTTATGAAAATTCTTTTAACAAAAAAAGCAATAGCTTTCGTTATTATTAATTTTGTTTCTACCATGGAAATGCCGTAGCACATCTACGCCGTAGCACCACCTACGCCGTAGCACGTAATTGTGCCATTTCTACGAATTAAACGTGTGAGTATATTATTTACTTACTCACAATTATTGTCACGCTCATTTAGATGACTTTACGTTAATAACTCCAGTCTACATTTTCATGAATATTCGTAGATACAGCTTATTTGTACTGCTTCAATTTATAAATACATAATTAATTAATTATATTAAAGGATTAAAAACATTCCACTACGCACAAACAATATTAACACGAATACAATTCAATCTGCAGATTGTGTTTTAATTTTATTTAAATTAAAATATTAATACTTCTGTGCCTTTTTTTATGTCATATAGATATAATACAGATAAGAATGCAGGGCGTACTTTGACGAAATCAAAGATCATTTTTCAGTATTTCATTTTTTATTTATACTTGTTGTATAATGTTTTATCATTCTTACTGCCCAAATTTATTTTTATTATTTTAATAATTAAGGGCTCAATTTGTTAACATTATTGTGAATGATGTGGTCTCCTATAAGTGAAAAAGTACACCTACCCAATACTTTGTGTTTTCCATTATCTAAAAATGCTTTGTGTATTCTTTTGTCCTTAAATAAATAAATAGCATTATTATAATACAACCAAGTTGATATCCATGAAAAACTTCTAGAGCAAACAAAATTACCTATTATTTCAGTCCCTGACGCATTTTCAACCCTGTTGTACCCAGACACAAAGCTACCCAACTGGAACTAAAAATAATACGTGTTCTCTCATTTATCATTAAACGTTGCGTAGATAATCCACATGTGTTACGTCCACGTGTACAGTCTATACCCAGCATTACCTGACCCCTCGTATAAAGGAGAAGAGGGCAAGTGGTGTGAAAAGAGGGGTCATGTAATGATGGGCACTGACTGTACGTTCACTTAAATATGGGTTATAATTATGTTTTATTTTATGCTAATTTTGAACGCAAAAGGTTAGATATGCTTTTTGTTATGACAGATATCTGAATGAATTTTGTGTTATTACTTTACTTTGAGTTTGTAGACATGTTTTGGAGAACAATGAAAATGAGAAATGGTACGAAACGTGATTTGAAAATGTTGGTTGGTTATATAAAAAATATCTATGATGGTTTACAGAGCATCTGCCTAGCATTTTCCCAACTAATTTGGGGTCGGCATTTAGTATAACCTTATGTAACTGAATACTAGTATTTTACATGGAGCAATTGCCTACTGCCGACTTCCACTATCCAGTTAATACAGGGTATTGTGATACCGCTTAGTAAGACTGGTTACAGTGGCCTGAAACTACATATTAAATCAATGATTACAATGTGTCTTACAGCGCATAGCATAGCCATAGTTACGATTTTAAAAACATTAATTTGCTAACTCTAAATAAAGAAACTTGGAAACCTACAAGTCAATTTTCACATAATAACTCAAACCATCATAATAATTATTGTATTAAAAATCCATTACGAACGTTAATTATTAATAAAGTAAAATATGCACAAAGTTACCATTAAAAGTTTCATAATTATTAAAGTAATATTAATCTTAGATTATCAAAACTTTACTTTAAGTTTAATTAAAGCTTCTGTGGGTTAAAACTTACAATATTATAAGTTTATCAAACTGTGTGAAAGTGGTGAAAATGGTTTTGGTTTCGTTTGCAACGCTACCCAAATACATATTTAACGGTTTCAGATTTTTTATCATGTATCAAAAAAACGAGGAGGATTTTTTTGGTTCAACGTTAGAATTTTAAACCGGTTATCATAGACGTTAATCTATCGATATTTTTAATTGAATTGATATTTAATAACATACGTGATTTTTGCTAGCTTTTTCTCTGTATAGAAGAAGCTGTTAGGCCGGAACTTAATTGTAATCTTCTTTAAATTCAAATAATAACAGAGAAAACGTAATATTCTACAGAAAAAAAAAACGTGCGCACATAAAGAGCAAGTAAAATAATTAACAAAATAAATGTTAAGGAAAATAATATATGTCACATTCGCACAAATCGGCCATCGCTCTGCATAATACTGTGACACATGCACGAATTACAGTCACGACGATGATTTTCTTTGACATCCGATACATGGGAGGACCATTTAGTGCTCAGTTTGACATTTCTATTTATTTATTTATTTAAACTTCATGCACAAACGTGGTACATAGGCGAACTTAATGCCACAAGGCATTCTCTACCAGTCAACCTTAGGGTCAAATAGGACAGCACTGTGGTAGAGTACAAATATAAATAAATTAGGAGAAATTTTGTTAACATAAATTAATATACCTACATAAATGGTACATACTAATACATATATATTAAGATAGAATTAAATAAACTAATATATATTATAATACATACAAATACTTCAAAAAACGAGAAACCAAACAATAATTACCACACATTAAGAGTGATTCAATCCGATTTTAAGAAGTGCTTCCGCACAGTTCTTTTGAAAGCCATTCTGCTATTCATTAAGGCATATTACATAATCAGTCTATCGGCGGCACAGTTGGTGCAGTGGCTGAGCGTTTGGGTGCTGCGTTGCGTGTCTTGGGTTTGAATTCACGAAACAAATATTTGTATGGCCTGTAGTAGTCGTTCCGGGTCTGGCTGTTTATGTAAGTGCGTTTAAATGTACACACCCACGATACAGGAGAAAGAAGTCCATAGCGTTCTCTCTCTCTCTCTAACCCTCTGTGATGTATTCGATGATGGGACAATAATTATGTTAATCTTCCTTCTCTCTCTTCCACAGCAATAACATCAGCACACGACATATCTCAGCTCAAGGTGCCGCTGTACGCGGACCCCCGTCGGGCTGCCGAGCTCAGCTGTCACTTCAAGATGGATGAACAGAAGCTGCATTCTGTCAAGTGGTACAGGGACACTAACGAGATATTCAGATATAATCCCACACAGCAGGTGCGTTGGTTTTTCTCTCTCGTTTTGTAAAGGACACAGTTTTGTTTTAAAGTTACGTTCCGTTTTTGCGGGATGGTTGAGCTCGTTTACTTTTTGCGAATGTTCTCTTGTATAAAATGGTAGCTCTAGTTTTATTAACGATTTTCAGTTTATGTCGTACTGTTTTTATTATTAAAATTGTAATGTTGTGAAGGTTCTTATAAGGTTTTGATTAGACAATAGAATCTTGATTACCTGGATCAAATAAAGCATAGGCATCAGGTATTCCGGATAAGCAAAAATCCGAATAATCGATTTTAAAGTAAAATTAAACAATATTAATAACTTTTATAATAGATAGTGTATCACATACGTCATTGAGACAATAGGATATAATAATACGGTAATTAGAGCCGTGAACAATGAGTCCCGATAATCGCATAATCGAGGTTCGGATAATCGGGAGTGTACTGTATTAAAGTCCAGGAATGTTTTTGCGTAGTTAACACTAGTCTGCATGATATCTAATGTAGGTAAGTATGTATACGATCACTGAAATATTCGATCATTAAAAAATATCATAACAAGCGTTACGTTGTTACCATAACAAATTAGATACGAACATAATACGGGATTTCCGTTAATAAATTATCATAGCATATCAATACATCATTAAAAGTTTATTATATTTTTGCCAATAACATGAATTTCAGCGGATTAACAAACTCGATAACAAAATTTCCTCTGAAATTTAATTTAGTGTTATATTAACTTATGAATTGGTATATACGACGACACAGTCATAAAGTTTAACATAGCCAATATAACGTGGCCTCGCTTTGTATAAATGTACCGTACAAACGAGATCCGCATTAACTAGTTTTGTATGTTTTAATTGGTCGCCGAGCGTTCTCTGTGACGACTCAATCCAGAAAGTTCCTTGCAAACTACTGGAATGTTTAGATAATTTCCTTGATTGTATGTAATCACGTGGACAAGGACCATCAAAATAATTTAAATCTTAGTGAAATTTGTGTAGTCATGGAAACTATTGCTTTTTAATTAATTTTTGAGGACTGTATTTAGTAACCGGATCGAGTTCCATTGACAGATGATGCGGTTGTGGCTTGATTATAAACACTAATATTTTAAAGATTAAAGATTCATATTTTTGTATGTTTATCAAATAAACTCAAAAGATACCGAACTGATTTCTAAAGTATATATTATCCCTTGGTAACATAAGCTATATTTATTAGAAGTTTAAAAAATAAATGTCTACCCTTGCAAAACCGAGACGGGGCGCTAGTAATAGATAAATAAGCATACTTGGTTTTGGTTAGAGCAAATGTGATGCAAATCTATGGAAAATCCGTATAAAAATGGGCATGGTAGGAACCTAATATCGGAATGTCAACTTTCCTGAAATAATAATAAGATAGATTTTGCATCGGCTATGAAGCGCGTAATCAGGAAGTGGTATTAAAATTAAATTGGATATCATAACAATAAAAAAAGTAAACAAAACAAGAATATATTTCCTTTCGGCGTAAGTATGTGAACTAATACAAAGTAAGACACTTTACTTCCACAGTTTATCCGGAAAAAAAAAATATAAAAGCTGTTTACTGTGCCGTAAAATACGTTTTATTATTCCATACCAGTCGTTTATTTATCCCCAGAAGATACTAAACGTATTTTGATTTCCCACGGCAATCTTAAACTCGCGCATGTCCCTTGCAAAGTAAACAGCGACTTTGGAAGGTATTTCTTTTCGTCGTATTTTACTGTAGAGAATTTATTTTATGTCGGTAAATGTAATGAACCAAATGATACTTAACTACAACACTACCATTTCAGTTATGTGCTTCAGTATTATTCGTGTCTCTATATATAGTAGAACTTAGAATAAACTATCAATGCCTGTCGTCGCGCCATTTTTGTCGCGACTCAAAATAATGTCTATACAAGTCTTTCGCCAAGTACAAAAGTACCAAAATCTACTTAACTCTGCCCAAAAGTGGGAGGAGTTATTTGATGATTTTCAACCCGCCTATAAAAAAAAAAAAGGTCAAACGCTGTGTCGTTTGACATCAGTCTCTAAATGGATCTGCATAATTTTAAAAGTAGATAAGTTGCCTAGCTATATTTATTAGCTTGTTAGACTGTACATCAGTAAAAAACAGATGTAAATACAGACGTATCCAAATCAGCATCTATAGGGTGATTTGATAAATAGGTACAAGCAAACATTTCCTTTACAAACCATGTTTAGTAACCGGCTAGACATTATTGTCGATCGATCGACTCAACCCATCAAAGTCCATTACCGATCATAAACATGTCTAAAGTAGGAAACTTTGTTAAAGTTAGCGAATTTAGTCAAGAAATACATTGTTAGTCTGGGTTACTTACGTAAGCTACAACTGTTACCTATGTATGTCTGTCTGTACCTACAATTTTGGAAAGAGCTTAATTTGTGCTGTGTAATTTGCCGCCGGATAGCTTTTTAACTCTGACTGTAAATGATCTGAAGATAGACGATGATTCATGATCAGCCTAGCATTTTCTCAACTATGTTGGAATTGGTTTCCAGTCTAACCGGATGCAGCTGAAGACCAGTATTTTACATGGAGCGACTGCCTTTTTGACAAACAATTTAGTTTTGTAATACGATACTTTTCGGTTAGATTGGTTTTCAGAATTTTGGGCCACTGACTACGTAACGACTGTGAAAGATCTAGAAACACACCCAACCGTAAACCAACCGAAGCAAGTGCGGCTTAACCTGAAGGTGCCAAGTATTTAGCCAAGAGCTAAGATAGACGTCGATTAAGAAAGGGTATCATTTAAGCTATCACCAATTTAATTAGTTTTGTGTTTCTTAAATAATAGGGTTTGTCCTCAAAATAGTAGATCTGTCACCAAAATGTAGTCACCAAACAATGCAAAATCAGTTCCACAATAAATCACCTAAAATCCTGAGATATAAGGTCTAGTACCAAATAAATGTTTTTGTATGTATTATAATAGGTGTGTCCTAATAAGTATTTAAGCAAACTAATTTAAAGAGATCACCAATAAATCTTGTACTCCATGACGCGCGCTCGCTTCGCTCGCATATTAAATAACACTAATATCTTCTGTCCCCGAAGTGCCGGGCCTCCGCCGGCCTCCTTCGTCGGCCTACGGCCCGGTGCCCATGCCGCCCTGAAACACGTTGATAAAAAGGAGTCGCAGTCAGGGATCGATAATCGATTTATTTGGTGACAGATCTACCATTCTGAGCACAGAGCTATTATTTAAGTAACAAAACTGTTATTATAAGAACGAAGTTTAAATTCATGTAATGCAATATAATTTTATTGGTTATCGATCTCTTATTTTACACATATATTAACATTAATTTGATAATTCATACCTGGGAACAATTTTTGTTTATCTGAGAACGAAAATATTTCGTGGCGATAGATCTATTTATTAGGTGATACAACTTGATGACAAATATAAATTTTGGTGATAGAAAATATAGTTCCCATTAAGAAATCTGCACTTTATTGTTACGCTAATCCAAAAAACATGTAACATGAAAAAAAGAAAGAAAATTGTGTTTGTTGTTGTTTGTGTTTGTTGTTTTTTGTGTTTTTTTGTGTTAATTTGATACCTAAACGAAAGATATTTGAACACTCCTCTAAAGTATACAAAACTCTCATTTCATACAGACACCATTGCCCTGTTTCAAGCACTCGTTATTATATTGTACATTCAATATGAAATGCGTTATTATCACCAGATGTTCCAGTTATCGATACAATCTGTTTTCGGGGATAATGGAAGTCGTTCCAATAGAAAATAGGAATATAAACATTGTGTGTGTACAGCTTTTGAATAGTCCACAATAGGCCACTTTTAGGTAAACCTTTTAGCAGTAGTTTTACTTGTAGATAGCTAAATTGCTTTTGGATAAAGGCAAAAAGTTTTATGCGTAAGATAGGTCGGACCGTTATATAGGTAATTCTGATGTTCTACAAGTTTTGATACTCAGCTTATTTGGACGGCATAAAAACACTTTTGTGATGAATATTACAAGTACTTCTATTTTTGTAACCCATACAGTACTTAGGTAGATAACACAGGGAGGCCTTATTTTAACACAAAATGATATATTTTAACACAAGCAACCAAAGTTTCATACAACAGCAGGATTTATTTTTTTATGTTTTCCCTTTGTTTCATTTTAATAAAATAAAATAATAAGCTTTTTGTACAGATTCATTCAGCTACATTGTCTGCTACGGTACTGGTATTATGGCCTTGCCAATTGTTAAAATGTTCTCATGGTCCATTCAGACTGATACAGACTGTCAATCAGTCTTCATGTTATTCAGATAAATGAAAAAGAAAATATAAGAAAGGAAAAGGTTTAATTAATTTTTTTCTCAACACGGATGTGGTTCTAACGCATACCAGCTTGTAACATTTTCAAACATTTTTATAGCAAGAAAACTACAGATTATTCAGTAATTGGATTAGATATTCAGTAATTGGATTAGATATTCAGTAATTACTTTATCTATTACTTACCTTCTTTCTTTTCGATTTTGAAAGATCACCCTTTTTTTATAACCCCTCCCGCTCTTGGGCAGAGCGAAAGAGAGTGTCAGACTTCTATTGAGTAAAAACCACCCATGTTCCTTCTTAGCCCTTTATGTCGAGGCCGCGGTATCTCTTGGGAACAACCCGCAGCCCCGATGGATAGATCACCCTTTAACAAATAACAGAGAAGTATGGAAGAAAAAGACATGTTGCGCCGACCCAAAATAAATTGGGATAAGGGCAGGGGAATGATGATGACCCTTTAACAAATAAATAACTTGCAACTCCTTGTCCACAGCCTTCAATCCGTCTTTTCAACATATCAGACGTGATGGTGCAAGGCGGTGAATGTCAGCCAGACTACTGTGTGGTGAGGGTCATGCCTCCCCCCATCTCCACGAGGGCAGCCTACACTTGCGAGGTGTCCACCGAAGGTCCGAGGTTCCAGATAGCGAGGAAGACGAAACATATGACTGTTGTTGGTGAGATAAGACTTATTTTGAACGATTCACACTTGACTGAGAACGCTCATCGAGGAAAATTGATACGAAAAGTAATAGTTTTATGGTTCTTATTTGCATGACATATAAAAGAGTCAGATGTTTATGCGATATGGAAATATAAGCATAATTATTGACCGAAAGAATCCGCTTAAGTACGCGAGCATGCGTTCTGGTAATTTATATGCACGGATTCACGACGACTATCGCAGACAATGTTTGTGTGCAGTTTTTGCTACGTTTTAGTCAATATTCGATGTACTGCACCCTTCGTTAGGTGTGAGTCATACTTTTAAAAGTCAGCTTTAGGAGAATATCAATTTCGATTTGGTTGTTTGTAGCTGTTTTGACACCTGTAAATCAAGCTAAAGAAAGGCCTAACAAGATTTTGTACAGGAAAACTTCCTTGATGTCACTTTTTTGATAGCCGAACAATGGCAAAAATTGCCAAAATCTATTATAATATGAAATCTGTACGTATATAACTTAAACTTTATCCCAGATTTCTGAAATCTTGCTTAGTAATTGGAACTTGATTTTAAATAATTGCTGTCATTGACAGCATTGACGGCCCTGTTACCGATCAAAGACTTGGTCAGGCTTTTAGAAATCGATCAGCACTCCTTGTGCAGGCTGTCAGAACAGGCACAAGCATATAATACGAGCTCCTAGCAAACAACGCATTAGGTATCCAGGTTGCGGAGAAAGCTCTGTAAGCCGATACTGTGGCTACAGTCTGCGGTAGTCAATCAAACGTGCCTAGAGTACGCTATGCTAATTAAGGACGGCTGATGTAATCAGAGTACTCGGTGCATTGTTTGCCTTAGAATGTAATATGAACCTTTTTAGAAAAGAGACGAATGATTTCTTTGTGATTTTTCCCTTTAATGTTAAAGTCCAGGGGGAATCGAGAATGGGTAAAGTCTTTCGAACGGGGTAATTTATATTATAATGCACTACTAACATAATTTACGAACACTTTTTGGTTAAGCATTTTGAATTGTATTTACGTTAGTTCAGTTTTCTGTAAAATATTTATTAACCATGCATTTTTTCACTTATTGAACTTTAATGAATGCAAGTTTATCGGAAATTTCATGCAACATCGGAAATTTTTATTTCAAAAGCTACAGTTAAAAACATATAAAATATTTACGTAGAAAGGTTTCCGTTGTTTGTATTTGAGTTATGAAACTCTAAAAGTATATTTTAACACCAAAATTATAATTCAAGTTCCATCCATTTAACTGTCAAATAAAAATATTATACGGTCCTATGCTAATGATGATAAACGATTTATTTACACTGGCATGTTTTTTTAAAAAAACAAAACAAAGAATGATGTTGAAGGGAAACCAAAAACAAGTTTACACTCTGAAAGTAACTGGGGTTGTTTTTCTTTGGCGCGGGTTTCTCTCTGTTCTGAGTCTTGCAAGCAAACTCAACTAGCACTGTTCGGTTTGCTTCGCAGGAACTGTAATCGTAAAAGGTGCTTTATGCAGTGTGAGTTTAAGACGAGATTTCAGAATGAATTCTGAAACTATAGAACAAAGAAAGCAAAGAAGCCATGAACCCTTTTTAGGGCTACTCTGTTTAATGTTTTTTTGTAAATGCTGCAGGGCCTAATTGTACTACTTAGCTAGTAGTTTTAACGACACGGTTGGCGCAGTGGCTGAGCGATAAGACTGCTGTGCTGCGGGTCGCGGGTTCGATCACCGCACGGAACAAAATTATTTGAATGACCTACAGATAGTGGTTCCGGGTCTGGGTGTTTGTGTATAGGAGTTTAAATCTTTGCGAACGCACCTGCGATACAGGGGAAATTCCTAGTGTGGGGCTCAGTTAAAAACAAGTTTAAATTATAAATTAAAAAAACCCGCGACTGAATTATTTTTTGCGAAGCTTATTTGACCGATATGGTATTAATCTATATCTAAATAAATATGATTGTTAGGACGGAAATTGAATATAGAATATTTGTGCCCTTTACTCTATATAGTCTAAACAAATATCTTAGAAGATATTGCAATGTAAAAATATCCGCGAGACTAAATACTTACGCGCACGGCAGTCATTCGCTGAGAAGCAATAAAGATTAAACATTGGTTCTCCACTTTTAGTCCCTTTATAACAAACTTGGTCACACAAAAAATAATTTTCAAGCTTTTAGTTTTATTTTCGTTAATTTATATTCCTCATTTCCTTTCAACACTATATTGAAAGGACACAATATAGTGTACATTATTCTATAATCCCTTTCATTTCTTGTTTCACATAATGAGGGGTTTTAAAAAAAACGAAATTTGCCATTTTGTGGTGGCGGCCATCTTGGATTTGAAATTTGTCACAGTGTAATAGTATTCTACTAATCAAGCCCTTTCATTTGATACCCATGGTGATAGAGTTGTGAAAAACATGTAATCCGCCATTTTGTGGCGGCAGCCATCTAGGATTTGAGATTTGTCATAGTGTATAGTATTTTACTAATCAAGCCCTTTCATTTCCCGTCGGGGCTGCGGGTTGTTCGCAAGAGATAGGTACCGCGGCCTCGACATAAAGGGCTAAGAAGGAACATGGGTGGTTTTTAGTCAGTAGAAGTCTGACACTCCCTTTCGCTCTGCCCAAGAGCGGGAGGGGTTATTTGATGATTTTCCTTACGCCAAAAAAAAAAGCCCTTTCATTTGATACCCATGTCGATAAGGTAAAAATATGTAATCCGCCATTTTGTGGCGGCGGCCATCTTGGACCGATTTTCATCCAACATAGCTAAGAACACTCTCGACTAATTATTCACCTTTCAAACAAAAAAAAACAGAATCCAGATCGGTTCATGCGTTCGGGAGCTACGATGCCACAGACAGATACACACACACACACACAACTTATAAAACCCCGTCGTTTTTGCGTCGGGGGTAAAAAAGTTTAATTCATAATATAATATTACTCTTGTTTTTCCCGAATGGTTTGACAATTCGCCATCAAACAGTTAACTATTATCGTAAAACCTTTTTTGCCTGCCTCGTTGGTCTAGTGGACGCAAGCGCGACTGCTGAGCATGAGGTCAATGATCGGGAAAGGTGTTTTTCCATCAAGAATTTCGCAGAAGCATCCACGCAGTCTAGATTCCTGTCCGGTTGATGGCTCGCCTCCTTTTACATGGGACTTTAACATAACTGGAAAAATGAGAATGAACACACCCACATTAAGGGGAAAGGGTTACCCATTAGTAAATGGGTACACCTCTGCCTAACCCTTCTAGGATTACAGGCGTGATGATGTTATACCTTCTAACAATCGACCACATTCAACAAAAAACGTAACCGCTAGCAAAATATCTCCTTAAAATATTTGCGTACGAAAGCATCCAAGAGGCTTAGCGTAAAACCAACGAGACGATCACGGAATAACCTCATTATTTTATTATCTCCTGGTACGAAAGATTAACCAGAATCTGATACTGCATAAAGTTATTTGGGATCAGTTATATTATAGAAAAAATAACATCACCCCTGTAGTATTCGAGGGATAGGCGGAGGTGTACAAGCACAAAATTGCGATTTTCTCATGACATTGCGGTTGTTACTTTGAGATTCGACCTATTTCGTAATAGCATGGCTTCCAAAATATCACGTTTGTGGAAACGTAGAACGTTTATTAATAAAGTAGGTGAAAATCACTTTTAATCACTCGAGTGTCCTTATGAGCACCCGGTGGATCATAAGACATTCAAGCAATGTTAGCGGACGGTCAACAGGTTAAAAGTAGCTGTATACCTACATATTGGTGCTCGGGGCCGCACACCTGGTTAACATCATTTTATAAGTTATTTTACAACTGTTATAAGTTTCATGGATGCGTAGTTACTGGCATTAAAGGTTTCAAAGTATAGGTTGCTCCTTCGAATTTAACAATGGAGACATCCTTTAACACTATATTCGATATTATGTTGATAATGTCTCATAAAGTTATTCCCTATAATATCGGTTGATTTAATAGAGAAATGTTCACAAATGCGGCTATCAAACTTCCAAAGACCCGGATCCCTTACTAGGCATAGTTTGCTAGGATAGGTACGGTAGACCGGGCGAGTATTTGAAATAACAGGACCCATTCTCCACCTATATCCCTGAGAAATACCTGTGCGATAATTACAAGCATATTGAACTATTATTAGTATTCTGAATTCCATTAGATTATTCAAATTAATACGGTATGAAAGGGGCTGCCTTTGAAATTCAGCAAACTAATACTGAACTCTAATTTACACAGTCTGTGCTAATTTTAGCGAGATTCTATCATACTATCCCTCGGAGAAACAACGTATAGCACAGCATCTATAATCAGTTTACACTTTTCCCACAACTGGGACACAGGCCTTGTCTCTTGGAGAGAGAGCAGGCCGTTATCTACCACGCAGACCCGATGTGACTACGAGTCATCAACTTCTGTCCTTGTCCCATTCTTCTTGGCGTCGCCGTCGGCGCAACACGTTTTCTTCTTCTACTCTCTCTCCCCTGTCAGATGTTACGGCATCATTTTCTTCTTTCTCTAGCTTGCTAGCTACGAGTAAAATATTTTTTTTTTTTTTTTGACGGCTTACAGCTAATAATACAAAAATTAATAGTGAGATGTTCAACGACAAGCCAGACGGCACGGTTGGCGCAGTGGCTGAGCGATTGGACTGCTGCGCTGCGTGTCGCGGGTTCGATTCCCGCACGGAACAAATATTTGTATGGCCTACAGATAGTTGTTTCGGGTCTGGGTATTTGTGTATGTGAGTTTAAATGTTTGTGAACGCACCCACGATACAGGAGAAATTCCTAGTGTGGGGCAACGTTTTTATAAAAAAAAAAAAAAAATTTACAAGCCTTGACAGTTGGTTGGCTAACATTTTTAATGTGAAAATGTGCAGCAGGAATTTATAATGTATACAGGGTGGTGCCGACAATAAATGAAACCACTGGTAGTTCTAGTCCATAGAAACATTATTAAACTATCAAATAAATCTTAACTTTAAACTTTATGGTATTCAGATAATTTATTATGTTGTACTACCTGGATAATAAAGATATCATCTATCGTCTTGATCGAATCTGTGTGTCAATAACTTCATAATAGAAATATTGGCACGTTTTTTTAGGGTTCCGTAGTCAACTAGGAATCCTTATAGTTTCGCCATGTCTGTCTGTCTGTCTGTCTGTCTGTCCGTCCTCGCTTAATCTCTGTGACCGTTAGCACTAGAAAGCTGAAATTTGGGACCAATATGTGTATCAATCACGCCGACAAAGTGCTAAAATAAAAATTGGAAAAAAATGTTTTATTAGGGTAGCCCCCCTATATGTAAAGTGGGAAGTGTTTTTTTTTTTAATTTTAACCCTAATGTGTGATATATTGTTGGAAAGGTATTTAAAAATGAATAGGGGTTTACTAAAATCATTTTTTGATAATGTCAATAATTTCGGAAATAACTTTTGAACCATAAGTTTAGAAAATACGAAAAAAATCTGAAAAGTAGAACTTTATAAGGACTTTCTAGGAAAATTATTTTGAACTTGGATGGAAACAACAGATGGAAACTGCAGTTAACCAATATAATTTGGTCCCTGAATCGTATGAGCGCCTATACAATCCAGAGGTCAAGTTTCATTTGCCCGTATTTTTTTTTTAACTTCGTTTACATAATATTTTATTATCTACGGAACCCTACACTGAGCGTGGCCCGACACGCTCTTGGCCGGTTTTTTTTGTTTGGAAACATACAACTGAGCTCTAAATAACATAAAACTATTTTTCAGTTATGTACCCAAAGGCAGCGTTCATTTGAAATCCTACACCGTGACCTTTCTTTCAAATCCTCTGAAATTGTTCCCGTTTTTCCTCTCCTTTTATTTCTATTGAACTAATTTTTATACTTGGCCTTATAGGCCGGTCAAGTGAGGTCATTGTGCTTAGCTTGTACGTCTAAGATATTTTAGAAGAAAACCACTCCTGAAAGACTAAAGTGATTTTTTTTTTTCTCAGCCTGTATTGTCAATTTATTAGGCAGTGTAAATTATGACAAACAAATTCTTAGATCTCCTGTAACCATTGAGAAATAAACGATTAATAAACTTTCTTATTACACACTATAATATTAATTCTAAAGAGCTTACTAGTCACACTTGTGACTTGATACTCATAAGTCCCTTTGTCAGAAGATTTATTTCATTTACAAGTAGGTAAACACTGTACTAGTTCATTGTCGCTAAGTAGCTTACGCGACGGTCCCCGAGCTCCCACCCACTTACATTCACATACAAAGGGATAGGGATTTGATTAGCTTAGCAATGTGAGCCACATACATCATCCCTAGAAAATAAAAAAGAAAAGAGAATTCCAAAAAAATATGAACGTGCTTTGGGATCCCCTAAATTATAGGGAAAATAAAGTGTTAAAGTTATATTATGTACATTTTGCTATCGTAAAATAACTCGTTTCAGGCTGAGGGCACATCGATGACATTAACAGCGTCTAGCCCGAGCTCTCGTTAATAGCCGTACCACGCTCGCCTCTAAAACCACAAGTTTTATCGGTGCAATTATCTGAACAGCACAAACCGCCAGCCGCCGACATCAATATGGCCTCAGCCTAACAATAGCGTAACTCCACAATTCGAATTTAAGGCTTTTAATTAAGTTCAGCAGCCATCCACCACCCACGTTGTAAAGGAGTTTGTGATACTCGATTCCCCTTGGCGATCAAGTATTTGGTTAGTGTAAGTTTGTAACGAAGTTATGACACCTAGCTGTGCGATGTATTCAAATCTATTTTGTGTTTAGCTATGCCACAGTCGGATCCCGTGATAATCGGAGCGCCGAAAGTCCTGAAACCAGGGGAGCAAGTGTTCCTGAACTGCACGTCCGATTTCTCTCTGCCACCGTCGGATATTAATTGGTACATCGACGAGGAGCTACAAAAGGTTCGTATACAATAGCCTTTGATATGAATTTGCTTAATTTGATCGTGATTGGGTTTACGGCTAGAAATCCACTCATAAAGGGAGATCGCAGTTGCAATGCAATTTTAGATTCATTAATAGTTTGCTCGAACTAGCCACCAAATCAGTGGTGTTTCGGTGGCTATTATCGCTTTTGGAACTTACACACAAATGCATTTGCTTGGTCTACTAATGTTTCCATTCGAAATACTTGATTTTTATACTCATGAGATACTAAATCGGGTCTGCTTATATAATACAATGAATCTTGTGCGTTTATTTGAAAAAAAGAATCTTGTTTATTTTTTGTTTAAGTAGGGTTTTGATAAGCTAAGTACTTTGTATACTTATCTTGGTAAGTCTACAAATACAATGTTTCATTTATGTTAAGAAAGTCTTCGACGTCTTATGTAGAACATAATTCTGTTATCAAGATGAATTTTACATTGTCACAGTATGTCTATTGTTGTGCTGACAATACATTGTGTAGTCCGAAGAGAATAGATATGTTCCTTGTCATGTCTCACAGGAATCCAATTTGAGAGGATTATGCTCCTCAAGAGGAGGTTCAGAATAATAAAATGTCCTCCCAACTTTGTATAGGTGGCTTATTAACTTAAAAATGTATTTATTGAGATGGGAATAACGTTTAATACTTATTTGAGATGCCATGATTGATAGAAAAATATTTCGACACAGTCATTTATCTTTTTCAGGAATACTAGAATTAGTTCGGCCGTACCTTAATATTTCAATTTAAGACCAAATTTCAAATGGATAAATTGTAATTAGATGGGTTTAACAGAGCAAGAAATAAAATGTTTTCAGAAATAACTGTGCCTTCTGCTCAACGAATCATTAATAATTCCTCGTTCAACAAGAATACGACATTATGGTACCAGAAATATCTTTATGATTAAACCACGACCTACCCACTATTATTAACATTCATAAAATGTTCAGATTTAATTTAGTGTACGACCTCATATCCAATTTCTCTTTGCAGAATTCTCTTGATTTGTAAATAGCCTCCGTACCTATATTTTTGGTTCACGTTGGCAAAAAGAAGATTACTCGAAATATGAATTCTTAAGAAAAAGTTAGAATGCAAACTACTTCTATGATTACTTTCATATTAGGTTTCTTCAATTAAAATCAAAGTTCTTCGAGTTCTGTCTTTCAAAGATTGAAATATTAGTTTTCATGATATTTTATTCGTGTGATTTGAAAGATTCAATTTAAATATAGATTAACTGTTGTAAGGGTGTTGGTTCTTTGATGTAGGTTAATCTGATTTTGAATTTCTGTGGTTTTAATCGGTGGTACCTATTATACGTGAGACCCCCTTCAAATAGATAGACAGACGAACTGATAAAGGTCACAGGTGCCGAAACGATATGAGAATCAAGGATAAGTCCGGAGGTCTTTCAGACGAAAATGAATAATAAATTCGATAATCCACGAATCGGGTAATTTTAGTAGACGATTTAAATTTCTATGTGTTATAACAGGTGGGTGTGTGTGTGTGCTAACAGGGTCGATTGAAGTTTGAATGTAACACAATATGAGATATTTATTATTCTTATTATAAGCCTACTGTGGACGGATAAGAACGCACAGAACAAAAAAGTGTGGCAGAAGAAAAGAGAGGCCTGTACCCACATCAGTGATGATTCCGGGCTGAAATGATGATGATGATAACGCCCAGTGCAGGGCAAAGACATCTTTTCTTTTTTTATATCTGGGAAATATGTTAGAAAAATCAAGAATCTCGTGGTTGAAATTGATGCCCCACGTGCCATACGAGCCATACGAATGAATTGCTTTTCAAAATCATGACTACAACCACTCCTGAATTCATAAACATAAATAATAATAATAAAAACCAAGACCAACAAAAGTCTAGAATATTTTATAGGATTATTCCCTCCTAAGCCAACTCCAAATACGTTTGTTAATAATATAATAATGCAGGTGGTTTATCCTTGCATATTATTATGACTTCCCACTTTACGGACCTCCTTTGTATGAAGTGGACCTGCATTGTTTGCCATTACGTTGGCTCATTGTTAAGCGACTCTAAGCAGCCGAGGTACTCTTTAAATCTTCGCTAATGGCCTTTTAAAACGGCCAGTATATTTCGCCAAAATGCTCTTCCTTTATTCCCAGCAGTAAAACCTTAAAATGTTTATAATTAGATTTCAGTAAATATATGGATGCTGGCTGTTCGATTCTTTTTGTGCGTTGTGGAGGAAAAAGTAATTCGAATTAAATTTTTTGGATTGTATTTTTTTAAGCTATTGCATAGCTTCTATCGCGGGCCTTGAGCGTGGGGACCGAATCCAGAAATTCCGTAACGAAAATAAAAACCTAACGAACTGACACTTGACAAATTGACACTTGACAATTTCTTGAAATCAAAAATTGTGAGTTGCCTGTATTTAAAACGGCCTGTATTATTCAGTCAAAAACTTCCTCAAAGAATTTCTGTGAGCGTGTTAATTAATTTTATAAGCGTAAGATAAGATACTATTAATATAAATTATCAATAAATTACATTATTTGAGCTAACATATTAATAAAAATAAATTAAATTATATAAATCAAATGTAACCTTCATAGCTCTAACCACTAAGAAAAACTATGACACAAAATAAAAGAAAAAGTAAATGACATCTTGACAACTGACGTAATGTCAGATGAAAAGTAAACATTGAAAAATTATTAGATTTAATATTTTAAAACAGCAAAATCAAAGTTAATAAATCGAATAAGATCGATTATAAGGCTGCCAACAAAAATAGTTGTCGCCAAGGCGCGACATGAGACGTAAAAGGACATTTTATAAAAGATGAGGATGATTAGTAAAAGTGTAAGTATAAATACTATATTTAAATACTGCTAAAATAAATAAATAATTATAATTGCATAAGTTGATAAAAAATGCTATGCAATAGCTTTACCGCGGCGGAGAGTGCCACACGTCTTTTTTTCTGTGGCTCGATCCTGCTGACTGCGATAAACATTTACACTTTTATCTATAATCAAATTATGGTATGGTAATTTTTTTTTTTTTTTTGGTAATAACTTGAGTTTATGCTATTAATTACATTTTATTTTTTAGTTTATCAACATTTTTTTTTGCAATATTTATGAGTTCGGAGTAAGAGCCGTCATATATAAAGCAAGTTAAGAATTCTAACAATTTGACAGTTCAAGGAATTACTAAATTACAGAGTAAAAATAATTGTATCTTAAGTAATTACTTTTACCTAGTAATTCGTTGCTTACAAATAACGTAATATGTATAATATCTAGAAGACAAAAAAGTAATGATAACTCAATGTTATTTTTATACCAATTTTCATGAAACATGAACGAAATTAAACGTAAACTCACCGCAACGTCGTATCCAGGTTCTAATTAAAAAGCTATGAATCAATTAACTTGAAAACCTGGTTCATTATACCAAGTAAAAAATAGCAAACTAATATTAGCGATCGTTATTTTCCTGTGTTTCTCTTTGATAGACAATATTGTGAACCATGTTGGACGAATATTATGGGCGTTGTGTTTTGTTATATTGACAAAAGGGTAGTTTCTTTTCAGTTTCTTTGTTTTCCCTTTGTTTTAGTTTGTACTTGACACAAGAATAGACCATTTTATGGATATGATTAAACCTTAAGTGCGCGTTTAAGCACTAGGTACACTAGACGCTTTAGCTCGTTAATTTTGCTCAGTTTGATGTTTGTCGTAACGTAACGTAAATACGTCGATTTTTTAATCTAAAATACCTACAATTATACGAAAATACTATCCATATCAACTATAGATATTAATAAATTCTTATAATAACGAAAATATTATTTGTGGAAAGAGTATTTAATAAAATCTTATTTCAAAGTCGCAATCGTTGTTCCATGAGAGAATTTTACTTTTGAACTTAGAAACAAAAAAAAAAAGCCGTTTATTTCCTAATAATTGCAGTTTTTTTACAAGTATTTTATTTTTTTTGTAATGGTTATATAATTTATGCACATCGTTACTCTCTTATATTTATTTTTAGATTGTTCAGTTTTTATCTGGTAGTAACTCTATACTTAATATGTATTTGTAGATTTTTATTTACTTAGGAACCCCTTTCGGGTGAAGGCATCTTCCAAATATTGCCACTTTTCGCGGTCATGAGCTATCTGGTTCCATTCTGATCCAGCTACTTTTCTGATCTCGTCCTCCCAGCGGGCATAGGGTCTACCTTTTTGACGTTTACCCAATGGTCCGTTCCATGATGTGACCGTTTTTGTCCATCTGTGGTCTCTAAGTCGCGAAACATGCCCGGCCCACTTGAATTTTAGCTTTAGTGCATGGTTAAGGGCATCAGTGGCTACGCTCCATTCCTCCTTGGCATGTAGTTATTTTATTTTTTGTTCTGATAGTGAACTTTCAGGTTTGGAACGCGTATGTTAAACATGGGGTCAGGCACGAGTCCTTAACTTTCTTAAGGCATATCGCTTTTAAATATTTCTTTGAAGCTCCAGTATTTAGTCCATGTGTTTTTGACTCTCATTTCCACTTCTAGCTCATTACTATCTCCGTTGAACCCAGTTTGTTTTCCTAAATAAGTATATTTTACTACATATTATAGTGTTTCACAGCCTATTTTTATGTTTGTTTTTTTGTAGTTGGACATAGTTTTCGTTTTAGTAAGGTTCATTTCGAGGCCCACTTGTCTGCTAGCTGTGTGCAGAGCTTCAATCATGTGTTGAAGTTGAGACCTTGTATCGGATAGCAAAACCAGGTCATCTGCAAATCTGAGGTGACTTAAGTATTTTCCTTTGATGTATATGTCCTTGATTGGTCCAGCCCGCCTAGCATGCCACCGCAGAAACGGGTTTTGTCGACGGAAGAATCGACAAAATGACAGATTGTAGCAAAATTTAATGTCAAATTGTATGGAAAAAGCTTTGTCTATTCTTGGTAGAATAGAGATAGAATCGCCATACTACGCGTGCTGTTCAATTTATGTATTATTGACTCTAGTAGCGCAATGAATATTTTTGGCGAGATGGGGTCCCCTTGTCTAACACCTCTTTTGACAAGAAAGCTTAACCCGACAGTTTGTAGCTTAACTCTACTTGAGCATTTGTTGGATATGTTTCTTAGTATATTAATATATCCTTCTTCAACGTTATGCTCTTTCAGTATTTTCCAAATACTCTCATGTGAAACCGTGTCAAATGCTTTTTGATAATCGACAAAAGCGATATATAATGGTCTCTGATATTCCTGATATTTTTCTATTATCAACTCTAGGGTATGTATGTGCTCTACTGAATTTAGATAAGTGTATACATATTGGTGCTCGGAACTGGACATCGTTCAAAATAAAATAGGTCCGATATTTCATATAGAGCAATAACGTAACAAATCGAGTTTTTAGGTACCTAATCATTCACACATAACATATTTTTTGATAAATGTTGTCACATTCATCTCAATAACAAAGGCGACGAGGCCTAACAAAATCAATGTGAACGTAGTACCCGAGTTTTAGATTTTTCGTTTAAATCCTTTTTAGGATTCAATGCTGGAATATAAATACGGATAATAATTCAATCACTCGGTGTTCCATTTGTCTATCGTAGTCGATTAATACAGATTTAATTTATTGATACGCGTAAAAATAAAATACTACAAGTGTTATATGTTTATATAACACTTGAAACACAGATTTTTATAAGCTAGAATCTTTTTCAACTGACATGTTTGATAATGCTATCATTATCACGTAATGGGATATTTATTATTTGCATTGAGTTTCCAATATTTCGACACTGTTACAAACGCTTAAAACGCCCAGGCACTTTTAATAGTTAATGATAAAGTTCGAATCTACTCACCGATTGCAGGTTTGATGCCTGCAAATAAAATAGCGGACAGTTAGAAAGTCCAGAATAAACTATTGAAACTCTTAAATTAAGATTAAATTATTTACTTATGGTGAACCTAACATGGGTGTGTGCACGAGAGTGCACATATTGTGAGTGTTTTATTAGCGTGTGTGAGTGTATGTTTGCACAGTATTAACTAAACGAAAAATCCCGACCGACCGTCACACGTCCGTAAAAATAAAATCAGATAATATTTAATGTAAAAGCAAATCATAGCCTATCAATCATTTAAATCATAAAAATAGCTTTAACAGTTTGTTTTTTCAAATGTCAATATAGTTCAGTTTACACAGTGAAACAGATTTCATATAACTAAACCAATTATAGTATCCGCCATTTAGATTGACCATTTTTTGTTAACACAGTTTATTATACTAAGTTAATTGTTCCTCATCGGGGGAAAAACTTGAATGTGACTGTACACAGCAGTGGGTGAATTCAGGCTATGGGTTAAGATGATGATGATAAAGTTAATTGTTGACATTGTTGCCATCACTAGAAAGTCACATCACACCATCCTCATCTTCCTTCGATTTTTTCCCAAATTACTTGGGGTAAGCCAGCGTAACACGTTTTTTTGTTTCATTCTCCTCTGACAACAGTCACGTAATCTTACTTACTCCATTTCCTTTAAATAATTGCTATTTAGAGTATAGAATTCATCAATTACTTGGCCTTACTCTTCCTCCCCATTCATCAACATTTATATCATTACTCTTTTAGTCACATCTAATTCGTCCCTCTCATCGCAAATTTCGATACCAAGATAGTCGATTCCCTTACAACTTTTCAGTAATTGACGCAACGTTCAAACTTCTTCTTATACATTACTTAATAATTGGCTACGCTTCACACAAGCTACTCCAAGAATACGATTAGACGTATTTCGCATGAGAGGCACTCATTATGTAGATTTTCTATTGTGTGCGCGCTCACTACCTAGAGAGAATGACTAGAAGGCATTTCCTTCAATAATTAATTATTTGCATCATATGCATTTGTATTGCGCCTGGAATTCGTTCCCGGCTTAATAAGATCTAGTTTCCATCAGCAGTCAGAGTATATTAGACAGAATAGAATTTATCATTAACCGCGTGGCTTCAACACCTACGTTTCCTTGGTTCAAACAGAAATTGTAGGGTAGTAGTTCTTCTATATACATCGCTTTCTATACACTATGTTTCAGAAATTGGTGATCATATTTAAGGCATATTTATTTTGGTATACACCATGCAGCTGAATAACATTTTCCATGGAATGACCATGTAGTAAAAAATATTTAAAAAACAAGCTTTTAAACATATTTTGTTGGTGCGGCGCATGTTTTTTTCTTTTTCTGCTCAACAAACTTTTTAATTGGCATCATGGGGGTGCATCTAAAATAACCAGTCTACCATCTTTGGGAGTCCGCCATATTAAATTCAGAATGGTGTCACTTATTTAGACCATGCACTGTCATCCAAACTAAACGTGCACACAAAAGTTTAGGTCAATGAGTTGGCTAACCGTTTTAAAATTAATTGCATGGGTGGGTAATTATATAATTATTTTGTTAAAATACTCAAACTAATTTAATTACTATTATAACAAACTAAAATAAACTTTTACACCAAACTGATATTTTACAACGACCATAATATTAAATTTTGTTCATCCATCGCTTCAATTAAATTGTAATCTGGTAGGCGAATAGATTGCAGTGGGGAATTATTTCATTAGTTTAATAATGCCGCTGTCCACTGCTCTAGGATAATCCATTAAAGGTCCAATCGACTTACAGCGACTTATCTCGTGCAATCATCTCGTGTGTTATAACTAATTAATATTTGTTATGATAAAATTCTGATTAATCAGTGAGTTTGACTGAGTTATTTAAGTTTGTTTTCCTTTCTCAAATCGTATAATACAATCCGCTATTGTCAAGTCACTGCGTTCGAGTCCTCGTACCACCAGCCCCCATATTCACAAATTCTTCGATTCGACAAGTCATAATTATGTGAATAAGAGGCCTGTGGGACGAGTCGCAATCCATATTTCTTCCAAGTTTTTATTTATCAAAAACATGATTTCTTAATTTCTTCCAACGTTGTGGCCATCTAATATGATTGCCATCCAGGGTTTCGATTGATTATGTGCTGATTGCATCTCGTGTTCTGAATACCATGTTATATTCTGGTTGTAATATAATGACTGCCATTAATTGCTATTGCGTTGCTATCGAATATTCTGCTTTCTATCTCAAGTCCAGATTGATATATACACCGGTATTTTTAGTCTTGGACTGCACTTGAGTCGGAAATGACAAAAAGGATAATTGGTGTAGGAGTTGAAGTTCAAATACGGAGAAAGTACCATTTTTTAAGATCCGCCAATTGCCGCCAAGTTCAAAAATAGACTTGAGTCGAGACTTAAAATACGGGTGTTAATGCTCTGAATGACTTCTTAGGTTATAATAATAATAATTCTAAGGCCCATAGGTAAACTACCCTACTTACCTACTACCCTACCTACCTGCTACCCTACCTATCTACTACCCTACCTACCTACTACCCTACCTACCTAGTAACCACCACCACCACTTTCTCACCTTTTAAACCTTCCCTGGACATCCACGAATATTTCAATTAGCCAAATCGGTCCAGCCGTTCTCGAGTTTTAGCGAGACTAACGAACAGCAATTAATTTTTATAATAGATAACTACACACGTAACGTATGATTGTCATATAACATTATGATTGCAATTCCACCTTATGGTAATTACCAAACTTAGTGACTACCTCTAACAACAATCTGTAAATAATCACCAAATTCTTTACAGCCTGAAGCCTGGCAGAAGACTGAAGTGACAGGTAACCAGCCGGGTGGGTTGCGTCGCTCGTGGCGCGTACTACGCGTGCGCGTGCCCCCCACCGCGAGCGGGTCGATGCGCGTGCGATGCGAGTCTATACTACTAGTGGAGCCCCCTGTAGTGAGGGACGCGAATACCATCATCACTATACACTCGCGCACGCAACTGTCTAAATATGTGTCTAATAATAGTGGTAAGTTACCTCCTCTTACTCTTACTTACTTACTCTCTTTGAGAAGCTAGATCATCTCCCTGACCTTTTCTCAAATATGATTTGCTATTACGCTCCCAAAAAGATTGCCAAGAAAAATGATTGGTTAGGCCAGGTTAGCCATTTAACCCAGAGTACTATAAAAAGTCCTTTAAAAACACCTTTTAAATATGATACTATGAATATAAGTTCTAACATAGTTTGAATAACCAATTAAGCAGGAAACATATAAATGTATAGATATGTAGGTTGTTAAAAAGTTTATTTGGCAGTGCTTACAGTAAAGTTAAACTCACATTGCTAACAATTCCAAAAAAGTTCGTATAATGGAGTGAAAGTTTCACTTAAATCAGATATTCTGAGAATTTACGATTCAATAAGAATCTAGACTTTTATGTACATTTTTTAATCAAAAGTTTGTGGCTATAAGACTGGTTGAATTATTTACAGTCAACATCAAAAGTAAACGATGATTGCGAAAAGTTTTTGCTATTTTATGAATGTTGATTTGTTAATTTAATTCTTTGTAGTACCTAAATGTGAACTAAAAGGCACACAGATAAAAAGTATTAGGTCTACATACATTTATTTTTTAATGCTTTTCTTCATATCATCTTCTGGCCCTTGTCCTATGTCACTTGGGGTCGGTGCAAAATGCTTTTTTCTTTATTCTCCTCTGTCGATCGACGAGAAGAATTAATAAAGTAAATCATTAACATGTTAATGATTTACTTCATTAATATTTATTTGTTTTAATTGCTGTTAATGGCTTTCTTCTAACAGATGATAATTGATTCCAAAGTCCTGATTATTTACTAATTGGTTTTATGCCAATTGTTGGTAGGCACATAGGTACCTACCTACATTTAGGTAAACACATGCGATTACCTATGGATGTTTTCACCGTATGGGATTAAAACGGGAATGCGATAAGCACATTAACCATATAATTTTATTTTGCTCATTTAACATTTACGAGGAAATAATGCAATTAAGTAAATTATTTTAAGCTGAGCCTGCAGTATGCAGTCGTTGGTTTGTCGAATATATTTAAGTTAAAAGCATTGTTTTCGTTATACTCGTACTACTTTTACTTACAGTCAAAATTGTATGGTCACCACATCGCTACTTTGGTTACACTAATATGAATGGGTAGAGGTACCATTCATTGACCTGTGAAATTAAGGTAGTTGACTAAATCGTGCCCTTAAAGCAAAATCCAACAAACTGCACAATATATAGTTTCGAGAAAATCGTGATTAAAGGTTTAAATCGTGAAATTTCTAGGTGGTGGAAGAGAAAAAATAACTTAATTCTCAAAAGAAGTATGCAGACTAGTGGTTTTTTCCTGTAGCTGCAATGTTTTCTTATCTTTTGAACAAAACAGTTTGTACAATAGTTTTTTTATGAATTTAATTCAACAAAATTTGTATGTTCACCTAATGGGTAATTGCTAAAACTAAGAAATATTCAGTCTCTTTACTCAGTTATCAAATTGTTATTGTTCATCTAACTTGAATCATGTCAAAACCACTTAAGCGGCGATTCAATGTTTTTCCCGGTGAAAAACATTGCTTACAGTGCAAAAACATAGCTTTAAACGACATTTATTGGAATTCGTCTGTTCTTTTAAAAAAAATCTCCTGTTAAGTTACTTTAGCTAAAAACTAAATCCAGAACGGAGCGTCATTCGGAAAACGGGGTTTACCAGTATGTAGATCTTGAAAAGGAGATTCTAACGGTATCTGTAACTCATTTTTGCCCATAAGTGACTTTAGTTGGATTTTGCTTTAGGAGCACGAAATTAGTCCGTCCCTTAGATTTCCGAAAAATATTGGACACATATTTTTTCTTTTTTCACGTATACAAAAAAATAGGACGATACAGTGCTTCGAAAACTCGTGTGACGTCACATTGCAGTACATTTTATTTACCACGTAGTGACGTCACAAGACCTTTTTTTTTTTTTGGCGGGCGGAAAATCATCAAATAACCCCTCCCGCTCTAGGGCAGAGCGAAAGGGAGTGTCAGGCTTCTACTGACTAAAAACTACCCATGTTCCTTCTTAGCCCTTCATGTCGAGGCCGCGGTATCTCTTGCGAACAACCCGCATCCCCTACGGGCGGCGGCGGTGTTTTATTAATTTGATAAAACAAAAAACACGTATCCAATACTTTTCGATAATCTAACTGACGGACTAAACAGAATGATATTTTTTTAGGCAGGAAACATCCCTATTGGAACTTTATCTCTATCTCTTTAGATTACTAATTACTCTGTAGAGTTGGATCTTTACCTCGAAATTCCTTTCATATTATCAGTTTCGTCGTGCGACACAGTTTTGCTGAAAAATTAAATGCCAATGGGCCGACACTATCAGCTTACATCCTATTATTTAAATCATCATCTTCCATGTTATTTGGGGTCGGCACAACACGTCTTTTTCTTCCATGCCATGGAAGAAAAAGACGTGTTGTTATAGAAGAATATCATTTACTAATTTTTCGTTCAGAGCAATCCTCACTTAATCCATTCGTATTTGGCTTATGCTCCATGCATAAACGTTTTTAATCATCACTTTTTTAGTCACTTGCGATTTGTCCCTCCTCATCACATGCCTATACCACGACAGTTGATTTCATCCTACGTAGATGATATAATTAACCATTTCTTTTACATTGTTTCAGGTACAAAAGTAGTCAATACAGGCGTGTTAATAGCAACAATTATATTACTGACTTATAATGAAATATCAAGGTTGTCGAGCTTATGAGATTCGGTGTGAAATATTGTTTGGTGATACTAGTTGTAAGTGTAGATAATATCGGGAACGGCCTGTATTAACATACAAAAAATGTAACTGTGTATACAAAACATAAGAAAAAACAGGTTTTGTTTGTACCTACCTATATAAGTTCAGCAATAAGCTCCTAGACACAATGTATCAAAACTGAAAGCTGATGAAGAAAATCATAGAAATGATTGATTTTTATAAGAGACTGATCTGGATTCACTTCATGAAGTTACAGATGTATTAATCCTTTGCAAAGAAAATAAATTAAATTACCTTTATTTTTAGGAGAGACAATCAAATCTAATTTATTATTAAAATGTTGTGTTCAAATAAATATTCAAAATAAATTCTAAAATGCAAGAGAATCGTTTTAAAAAAAACATTCAAGAAAAATATTATTTATTAAAAACAGCGAGCTTTTAATTAAAACGTTAACAGATACATGAAGAAGGAAGTTGCTAAAGTTGGCTAGATTAAGAACACAGTAGAAAAATCTAAGAAGAAATAAAAAGTAGACCTCATTCATGATGTATCGCGGAAAAATAATTATTTTTTGTACGTTTCTGAAACGTTAATGGAATCATCAAAATGTATAAAGTGAATTTGTTGGTAAGTTGATAGATACTTAATTATAAAATTAACGTAAGTTGTAAAACAAAATATAAATTAATATGTTGTTTTTCAAAAATAGAAAATTATGTATTTATTTAACACGTAAAAGAGAAAGCCATATAACTAACATTGTGTTACGGGCTCAGGGAGATAAATAAAAAAAAAGTTCGATTTCTTTAAGTAAACAAAATAATGTTTATAAATTCACATATAAATATTATTTACATAATGGCCATAGTTGAATTTAGAGCAAAATAGGTCTGCTCTTGACCTCGACCACGCCTGTTGGAAAGCGATGGATGATGTCTATGACGGAACGAGCGATCATCATCATTTCAGCCATAAGACGTCCACTGCTGGACATAGGCCTCCCCCAGATGAGGGGGATTTGCCATAATCGCCACGCTTAGCACGTTGGCAATCGCAGTATGGTTGTTACGAAAGCAAAGAGAACGCTGCTGCCCATTCTCTGGTAAGTCCCTAAGTCGCCTCTTACGACACCCACAGGAAGATATGGGGCCAGAAATTACTTGTTTAAAATAGTGTAAAACATTTAATTAGTAAAGTGACAATCTATTTCTACCTGAGCCCTAAACCTGGGTACACATCAGTATTTATTTTTGATCCCCGACGCAAAAATAAGACGTTTTATAAGTTAGAAGCCTTTTCAATGTAAATTATGGAAATTCATAACCCCGATCGCGTTTTTACAGAACAAATATTTTTTATTGATGTGGACCCGTCCTTAATACGCCTCGTTTGTCTAAATCGTTTCAGACCCTTCAATTTGTTTTCTTTGCTTAAAAACACTTTTCAAGCTTCTTTGTGAGTTAATTAGTTTTACATAAAAAATAAAATTAATAGTTTTAATAAATAGGCGTTAATCTATGGCTGTGTTTTCACTTAAGGTAACGTCAATTCTTTGCACCACATCATCTTTTTAAATATAAATGTACAGTGACACGAAATTGTTGTTTTTTGTTTTAAGTTTTTATTATTGTATTTAATGTAAATTTTAACTGGGATACGTAAATAAAGTTATGATACAAATTGTACTGTTGTGTTTTACTTCTTTTTTACATTATAGTATGTGGTTAGTGCCTAACCTGGTTTTGGAGTTTTCATGCGGCGGTTTTTATGATGAAAAACGATTGCATGTAGCGGAGATGAGAATGTTGAGATAGATGTGCGGAGTGACAAGAATGGATAAAGTAAGGAATGAGTATATTAGAGGAAGTTTGAAAGTGGCACCTGTTACAGAAAAATTGAAAGGAAGTCGTTTATCTTGGTATGGTCATGTAATGAAGAGGGATGAAACGCATGTGACTAAAAAAGTGATGGATATAAATATTGATGGATCTCCATCCATCAATCTCAATCTTTGGCCTTCCTCTACCCCTCCGGGTAGAGGAAGGCCAAAGAAAAGATGGATGGATTGTGTGAGGAATTATATGAATGAGAAAGGAATAAATGCCACCTTGACGTGTAACAAGGAAGAATGGAAGAAGAAAACGTGTTGCGGCGACCCCAAATGTAATGGGATAAGGGCAGGAAGATGATGATGCGGCCCATGGTTTTCTGACTTGCCTTTACATGTCGTCAGAAATATTTCCCAGGCATGCACGATGTTTTCCTTCAGTGAAGAAAATGATGATAACACTTTACGCAAATGTATCCGAATAATCAGAGGTGTGTGTCTTGGGTTCGCACTCGAGACCTCGGAATTGGCAGTAAACCGTCACACCACTAGGTTATCACTGATTTTATTATGGTGTTTTACTTATGGTAATGCAAAAACTTTCATATACAATACTCAATGTGAGTGACCCAAAAAAAGGGCCTCCAGACGGACCAGGTTCACAGAAGCTACGGAGAGTGAGGATACGAAACCAGAGGCTTATTTCCCGCAGTTGGACAACAGAGGCTGAAACTAACAGGATAGCATTACAGAAACATCAAATAAAGCTAGGGCGTTGGTTGCTTTAGAGTTTTTGTCAGTCACACAATAATAGCATGTGACTTAACAGCCAACAGTTAATACTATTCTGTAGTACCGTAACCCAGGAAGAGTTAACAGAATCCTGAAGTGCTAAAACAAGTTAATAACTCTTGGGACAGTTAACTAACCTGTTAACAAGCGTCCAAAACTTGTTCCTAGCTATGTAAATTCGTTTGCAATTTTAAACCGTCTGATGTGTAAATAAGTATTCGTAAAACGACCCCTCTCGGGTTTTAGCGGCAATGAATTTATGTTTGAAATATTCAATGAAAATTATTAGTAGACTTTATTTTTATTAAAAACCTTGTAAACTGTGGTTTTAGGCCAGACGTCTCTTGTCGGGACTGCGGGTTGTTCGACAGACATACAACGGGCTAAGAAGGAACATGGGTGGTTTTCAGTCAGTAGGCTGTCTGACACTCCCTGCCGCCCAGAGCGGGAGGAGTCACTTTATAATTTCCAACTCTCCAAAAAAGGCTAGACGTCTGTTTTTTAATAGATAAAAAGCTTTATGGGCAGTTGTTTTGTGATTAATGTAAGTGGTGGATAGTTATGCATGAATTTATGCTCGTTATTCAAATCCTTGGAAAAATTACACGTAGGTAGGTACTTATTTTAATTAGGATCGTGTCTGGACTAAACTAATTACCTAGGTATAGTAATTGGAATAAAAATTATAGTCGTTGGTATCTGTTTTAATAAGTTAGAATTTGTTTTATTTCGTCTATCATTATTCAGTTCAAATTACAAACTCTGGGGCTACTACTGAGGGATAGAAAAACCCAGTATCATTTTATCTGACACAGGAATACTTAATGAACAATGTGATTTATACTTATTATACTTTGTCTTATATTTATACTTTGTAGAATTAAACATAAAATTCGATGGCCTAAGCGCCTTTCATTCACACACTAAAGTTCTAAACACGCTAGGTAGCTCATATAAAGCCTTAAAACAAAATGGCGCACAGAGCTTGTCTTGCGACGTTGTCGTTAGGTGTTACTTAGACTCGAAGTTTACTTGACAATTTTACAAACTGACTTGATGTTACTCGTTTATGTTTATTATATTATAATACACCATTTTTATTTTATATACCTAATTAATTTACTTAACCAATCTTGTTGCATGGAAAACAGGGCGGATTAAAAATAAATGTTTTTAATACCCGCAGTTTTGTCAGCATCATCATCATCTGCCTAGCTTTCTCCAGTCTTACCGGATGCAGCTGAATATCAGAATTTTAAATGGAGTCATTTAGTACTGGTTTTGTCAGAGTCTAAGAAAACTATTTGTATCCTATGCCCCTAGGTCCTAGCATTCCACCAGTGAAAATTTTTTTTTAATCAGTTAAGGAATTTTGGAGATATTCTACAACTAAACTTTCAAACACACATAACATAACATCACTCCTATAATCCCCGAAGATTTAGGCAGAGGTGTACCTAGTAGTACACCCACATTTCGCCAGTTATGTTTAAGTCCCATGTAATAGAGGGCGAGCCTATTGCCATCAACCGGGCACAAATCCAGACTCCGTGGCTGTTACTGATAAATTTCTGATGGAAAAAGCCAATAACACTTTGCCCGACCCGGGAATCGAACCCAGGACCACATGCTCAGCAGTCGCGCTTGCGACCACTTGACCAACGAGGCAGTTTAAACTTTCAAATTGTACCATTATAGCTGTAGAAAATAGATAAATCCAGAGATATGCAATGACGTAAATATGTACCTACTTTCACTCACATCATCGTGTATGACATTCGCTATTATTCAAATGATTACCAATGAAATGTACGATTACATGCGATTTGGAAGCATTCTAGATATATCACACATGCAATACAGTTGAACACGTCCCCTGTGACGTTAATCCACACCGTCCAATTATCACATTGTATCCCCGAATGGATAAGTCATTGTTATTGTAGTCTGTGGTACATAATAGTTCAATTTATCATTGTTCCATCTGATTGACGACTGTATCATCGTCTGCCTAGCCTTTTCAGAACTATGTTAAAGTCGGCTGTCAGTCTAACTAGAAGTGCTATATACCAGTAGGTATTATTAATGGATGCCCGGCCCTGGTGCAAGCGATGGTCCGGGGCGAGGAGGAATGGGACGCCGTCGCCTCCTTCTGCGAAGCAGTTATGCTAGCGAAGGAGGTGACGGAACGTGAGAGGGGGAGAACCACTCGTCCCAGCCGCCGCGGGAGGCGCTCCGGGCGTCGGGGGCCACGTGATGGCTTCCGGCCACCGTAGACGCGGGCCTGTGGACGGTGAGTGATGGGCTAGCTCGCCGTCCGTCCGTCTTATGACGACGACAGGCCGTGTCGACGGCGCGTTCGTGTTCCACGCGCGCCTCAAAGAGATGTCAGCAACATGGAAGGGCCGACGCCCGTTAGGGCTGCTGGTTGTTCGCAGATACCGCGGCCTCGACATGAAGGGCGAAGAAGGAACATGGGTGGTTTTTAGGCAGTAGAAGTCTGACATTCCCGTTCGCTCTGCCCAAGAGCGGGAGGGGTTATTTGATGATATCCCACCACCTAAAAAAAAAAAAAAAGGTATTATTAATGGATCCACTGCTTAAGACACCTCTACAAACAAGTCACTGGGTAACAATACAATTACTCAAGACTGGCTGATTACCTAAAATTACTGTCAAAGATTGGCCAACAACAGCCCGACCCATGCTTTCCGAGGCATGGAGATAGACGAGTCTCGGTGTACGTTGGTCACCCATCCACAGACTGACCTCTACGAAAATACTGAAATAAAAACGAGTCGTGCAAAAATGCTGAAATAATGATGCAGAATATGTTTAAATTTATGTATAGCGTCACTGAATGTATAATAATGGTAAGGCGACAAGAATTAAGTTTTTCAAAGTTTAAGCTGGTTTCTCAAATACTAAGTAGCAATTAATTTATTTTGAAGTGTTCTGGAAACTAGACAGTCATCGGGTAGGCCTTTGCCCAGCTGTGAGACAGAACAGGACGATTATAAAAAAGTAATTGTTCTACTAGATAGAATGTCATTACTTTTAGACTTACCATAGTCGAGACGCAAAAAAACGTGCTACCCGGTTCGAAACTCAAAGCCATCTTACTGCTATCATGCTAGTCTCAATGGCCCAAAAACAAACCATTAAGTTAATAAGAAAAAAGTTTCTTTATAATATTAATTATGTTTATAGGCAACAGAAAAAAACCGGCCAAGAGCGTGTCGGGCCACGCTCAGTGTAGGGTTCCGTAGATAATAAAATATTATGTAAACGAAGTTAAAAAAAAAATACGGGCAAATGAAACTTGACCTCTGGATTGTATAGGCGCTCATACGATTCAGGGACCAAATTATATTGGTTAACTGCAGTTTCCATCTGTTGTTTCCATCTAAGTTCAAAATAATTTTCCTAGAAAGTCCTTATAAAGTTCTACTTTTCAGATTTTTTTCGTATTTTCTAAACTTATGGTTCAAAAGTTAGAGGGGGGGGGACGCTTTGTTTTTTACTTTTGGAGCGATTATTTCCGAAATTATTGACATTATCAAAAAACGATTTTAGTAAACCCCTATTCATTTTTAAATACCTTTCCAACAATATATCACACATTAGGGTTAAAATTAAAAAAAAAACACTTCCCACTTTACATATAGGGGGGCTACCCTAATAAAACATTTTTTTCCAATTTTTATTTTAGCACTTTGTCGGCGTGATTGATACACATATTGGTCCCAAATTTCAGCTTTCTAGTGCTAACGGTCACAGAGATTAAGCGAGGACGGACAGACAGACAGACAGACAGACAGACATGGCGAAACTATAAGGGTTCCTAGTTGACTACGGAACCCTAAAAAGGCTGATTCTACAAAGCGGCAGCTTGACATCCTTTCTACTTACCATCGTTTCAGTTTATCCTGAAAATGAAACTGTTCTAGATGAAATAATAATGAAAATTCTGCCGTTTGATAAAAAGATTTTGCCGTTTTTGGGTTAAACGGTTTTAGTTTTTTTCTTTTGATAGAAATTTCTCTAAATTCTTTCAATTTGGCCTGAAGATTCAATTTTGAGTCAAGACGGGGCAATGACGGATTAGTGGAATATAAGTTTCTAAATATGTATTTGTAACCTTTAATCCTAACCTAAATAGTACGTCTCGGGTTTCAAGTACATTTTTAGGGTTCCGTAGTCAACTAGGAACCCTTATAGTTTCGCCATGTCTGTCTGTCTCTCTGTCTGTCCGTCCTCGCTTAATCTCTGTGACCGTTAGCACTAGAAACCTGAAATTTGGGACCAATATGTGTATCAATCACGCCGACAAAGTGCTAAAATAAAAATTGGAAAAAAATGTTTTATTAGGGTAGCCCCCCTATATGTAAAGTGGGAAGTGTTTTTTTTTTTAATTTTAACCCTAATGTGTGATATATTGTTGGAAAGGTATTTAAAAATGAATAGGGGTTTACTAAAATCATTTTTTGATAATGTCAATAATTTCGGAAATAATCGCTCCAAAAGTAAAAAACAAAGCGTCCCCCCCCCTCTAACTTTTGAACCATAAGTTTAGAAAATACGAAAAAAATCTGAAAAGTAGAACTTTATAAGGACTTTCTAGGAAAATTATTTTGAACTTGGATGGAAACAACAGATGGAAACTGCAGTTAACCAATATAATTTGGTCCCTGAATCGTATGAGCGCCTATACAATCCAGAGGTCAAGTTTCATTTGCCCGTATTTTTTTTTTAACTTCGTTTACATAATATTTTATTATCTACGGAACCCTACACTGAGCGTGGCCCGACACGCTCTTGGCCGGTTTTTTGTTTTTTTTGGATTAAAATTCTAAGTGTTTGTTAGGTTGATTTCTTACGTTGTGAGTGACATAACCTGAGTACCTGATGGCAAAAATCGGCAGTAAAATAATTATAATGTTGATTTGCTAAGAACATTTTGAAGCTGGACGAAATGATATCTTTGAACTGTTCATGTATAAGCCTTTAATACCTTTTATTCTGTACATCAACTTAACAGACTTTACTCTACCGAATCGCAAAAAGCCAGTTTTACTCTGCTTTTTGCTTTGAATCCTTTTTATACGTTTTTTAACTGACATGGTCACTAGCATTATCATTAACACTGAAAATGGGATATTTACCATGTTTACTATTTATTTCGTTTGAGGGGCAGTGGTAGCGGTACCGAGCGCAACGAACAAGAATTGATTGGTCTGTTCATAAAAACTGAAGTTATTGGGGGTGGGTGCCCAATAACTTCAGTTTATCCGTGATCATAGTATCCTCATATATAACTCATCATAGTACTTGCAACAGCGCCGAAATATCGGAAACTCGTAACAAACAGCAACTATGCTAAATTATCGGTTTTCAGTGTTCATATAATTATCACTTTTATTGCATTACTCATCTGCCTAGCGTTTTCTCAACTAGGTTGAGCTCGGCTTCCAGTTGCAGTTAACGAATAAACAGACCTGGTCATCGGAGTAAGCTTTAATTTTGCAGTTGGGTAAGGGTAACTGACGAAGCTCATTCACGTAAATGAGAAAAGTGCAGGTCCTAGAACACTGCCCTGGGGGAAACCAAAAGTAATCCTCTCCTGGTTGCTCAAGTATTTTTCAAGCTTTATTATAGTTACGACCGGTAACTCCTGAAAAGATCGTGGGCCGTCCGCGAATACCAAGATGCTCTAGCTTCGAAAGAAGTATGGGTATTGAAACAGTGTCGAAGGCAGTTATTATTAAGCCACGAGCTCCTTGCATTACCCCAGTCGAGTAAAAACTTTTTTGCAAAAAAGAAAACCGACTTGAAAAACACAAAAAAGTGTTAAATAAACTTCAGAAGAAAAGTCAGCTTCTGAAGTCGGTGACATTAATTGTTTGTTTGACTTCGTTTTTTTGTGAGAGGATACTCTTTCGAATAAAACATTTTTTAAATTGGTTCATTAACGACGGAGATATCCGGAAACAAACATTAAAAAAAAAAACACAGACGAATTGAGAACCTCCTACTTTTTGGACGTCACGTCAGTTGAAAAGAAAATTCACTCACCTAGATTGTGATGGCAGAGAGTGTAGCTAAACTGTGCAAATCAAGTCCCACAAAAATGTTTCTATTAGAAGACAGAATTATCGGCCATATCCGATCTCATTGTTCTCCCATACAGGATATTATGTCCGAGAGAACGAAGTTGATTTGTTCTCTAGTCTTGTTCGCAAAGTTTTCTGAACCAAGTTGAGTTAGTTTCTTTTTGTTGTGTGTAGAATATAATATAACGTCACGCTTGTAATCCTCGTAGGTTTAGACAGAGGTGTCAGTAGTTAGTACACCCATACTTTGCCAGTTATATTGAAGTCTATGTAGTAGGGGGCGAAACTATGGACATTTTTTGTTTTAAGTAAAAAGCTGTTATTCTGAAATTATCAGTCACTTCAATTTTATTTATTGCGACGGCAAGGTTGGCTTAGTGGCTTAAGCATTTAAGTGCTGCGCTGCGTGTCGCGGATTCGATCCCCGCACGGAACTTATATTTGTATGGCCTACAGATAGATGTTTCTTGTCTGGGTATTTGTGTATGTGAGTTTATATGATTGTGAACGCAACCACGATACAGAAGAAATTCATAGTAAGGGGCTAAGTTTAAAAAAAAATGTACAAATGATAGAAGGCATAGACAGTAGACAGAAACCACAGAATTGACAATAAAATTTGCGGGAAATAAGTAAATCTACAACCAAAATGTTCCGGTAATTCCAATGATAATTACTCGTCGAAACCAAAATAACCAAGCATCACGCTCAAATCAAATAGTCGAAACACAGTGATTGTGGCCTGAAAGCCTCCGAAATCAATAGCAGCTTAGTTAATCCGGCTGTAATTACTACTCGCAGTGAGTAATCCCTACGAACCGTTAGTTTCACCCTGCTATATTTATGATGACCCGACAATTCGCTGTCAATCGTGACATTTGGTTGACCATGGAGTTCAGGCGATAAGTATAATTATAATGTTTTTCCCCAACACAAAAACCAATACATTTTGCGTTGATTTTGTGTTGGGGATGCGCTTCGATTTTGGCGAACTGCTACTTGTTTCATGATCCTGTGGTAAACCGGTACTCACATAACGAGTCTGTAATCCCCGATCGGTTAAACAGAGGTGTACTTAATAGTATACCTACATTTCACCAGATATGTTTTAAGTCCCACGTAATAGGGGCAAGCCTATTCCAATCGTGGCTGCTACTAAAAAAATCCTAATGAAAACACCTAATACTTCTTTTCCCGATCTAAGACTTCAATCCAGGAGCAGTTCAGCAGTTGTGTTTGCGACCACTCGACCGACCAAGCAGCCGGTGCATCGGTGATAACATAACCAGTATAAACTGGCCTCTTATGCTATAGAAACTCCATACTAGTCTCGACCAGCACATGGTCTAAATGTTATTACTGGCATGCTATTTGCATACGGGCCTATTCATCTTCTAAAATTTTATTTGAAGATATTTTTAGCTGATGACTGAACGACACTGACAAGATTAGGCATGGGCAAGCTTTTTGTCTCTTGGGGTTCAGACAAATGTCCTGAATATTCACATGACAACTTGTTTAACATGTCGAGATACCGAGAAATCTCGGATATAAATTTACATTTTCACTGAATTATAACCCCGTCTGAAGACAATATACGTTTTTCCAAAGCATACAAGGTGGAAGGGAGGGACACCAATGCTAAAAGGATTACCACATATCCAGTACAAATATTCATTCTGAACAACATATAATAATAATATAAGTTTTTCCTCGGTTATTTAAATAATAACGACGGTTAAAAGAGCAAAACATCAACGATCAAAATGAAAACTCTTTTTTTAATACTTATAAAAAAATCCAAAATGATGTAAAATTATTATTAAACAAATTATGATGATTTATTCGTTGATGATCCCTATGTTCCCCAATTTACATTTCACACGCAAGAAGTTTTATTAGTTAAAAATAACATTATTTATTTTTCCATTTCACATGTTTTATTAATAACGCTAGTTGGACTACGTAAGTATAATTTAAACACGTATTATTCATATTTATCAGAATTCAAACATTACTGTGTAAAAATAATTCACAAAGGTATAGTTATAACTTGAATTATTAATAACCTCACGTTTCCAACGAAGCATTAGAAATAATTTGTTCCTAAAAGCACTATCTATTATTAGTTTAGATATTATTAGGTGGTTGCGTGTTGTAGAATATAGATAATAATTACTATGATAAAGGTCAAATTAGCGTTATTATAATAATTCAACGAAATGTTATTTTTGGAATAGGCTTTATTATATTATTTTATGTATTTCATTACTAGAAAGAAGGTAATTCAATGAAACTCGACGAAAATTGCTCAATAATATTTGTTTATAATCAAATAATAATATATTTTCAGAAAATAGTTTTTATAAGAACAAACCGAGGTTACCGACGTACCCAAAGAATTACCAAACTTAAGTGGTAGTGCGCAGGGCACATTGCTCGCAGAATGGATGGCCGATGAGGTCGAAACGTGGAATGGCGAACTGGAAGACGTTCCGTTGGAAGGGATCCTATTATGTGACCGATGTCCTGGTGAAGGTTGTGGGGATCCCCTGGATACGATACGCACTCTTGAGCACACTTTGGGGATACCTATGCCGTGTATGTGTGTGTGTATTGCCTATGTGTGTATGGCGTCATTCGGCTGAAATTATGATGATGAGAAAATTGATTTTTTGAGAGGACAGTGAATATATATACAGGTTTCTTGCTCCGCAATAATGTAGCACATATATTTCTTTTCCTAAAAACCTCTCAACATCAATTGTTTTAATCTGGAACCAACACAATGTTACTCCGCCAAGAAATCTTCTAAACGGCCTATACATTACGGAATCAAATTAAGTGTACATCTCGCTACAGTTTGTCGGCCGCTCGGATAAGGAAATGGTCCCCTGTGTACAGAACCCTGTCCGGATTCCGCAGTGCCTCCCTTTAAGTTAGAACTCAATGTTCTCGAATAAACAGTTCTGTTATTTATTTATTTAAATGATTACTGTTGATGGGACTACATTTAATTAAGGCTGGAAGAACATGATACTAGTGCTAAAAGAATTTTCATAATGTTTTCAGACTTCGGTTAGTCCTTACTGTCAGATAAACACGTATAGGTAGATCTCCATTATTTTAATAGAGAGAAGTTTCCAAAATCAAGTATTTCTTAAATAAATTTTCTTTATTTGTTTACGTGACGTGAAACCTACTTCAACAAAATATTAAGTATTCTGTGAACATCAAATTACAAATAATATTTCTAAGAATTAGAAATTACCATGTCCAAGAACTTGATTAAAGTTAATCATAAAATCGTTTAACTTGAAGACTTTAATATTCAAAATGTATTAAAAAGCTTTTTTCTCCCAATTTAAAAATGAGTTTTCAATCAAAACATCAGGAAATCAATCATTTTTGAATTATAACTTCGTAACTGACCGAAGCTTTATGGAAGACGAGATAAAACAGATACGTGGTAATCGCACAGCATTGCAAATAAAAATAAAAGTCAAAACGCGTATCGCATCAAATAATACAACACGAATCGGCGATAAAGATAATTTATTCATACTGTGTAATTATTTTTCCAAAATACACCCGTAGCTTTATGTTTACAGAGGGAACTAAAGGCTTTCGTGGAGGCTCATAATAACGCAAACGACTAACTCTCGAGGGGCGTCGAGTAATTTAGTCGTCGCCTCTCGGATCATATTATCCGTATTCCTAATACAAATGATCCGCAGTTCCGCTGGGACGTGCCAAAATGGGTAAATTAAAACGAAGTATACTTCGCGTTGGAAATTGTGTGCGTATATAAAAAACTGCATCGTAGTATGCTCTGGCGCGCCTCCAGTCTGGCGGCTTGTCAACGAGCCCACACGATAGATTTTTATCAACTTCTTGTTAAAGTGGCGAAATAAAAGGGTCGTATTTACCGCAGGGGAGACAGAAATTTGGCCTAATTTACGTGCGCGGGTAAATGTGCACGTCATAAAGGGAACAAACGAGTTAAAGTGTAACATTTATGTGAATGTAATGCGATGCTAATGTCACCCCTGACAGGTGTTTTGCAACTTTTGACAGCTTTCACAAAGATATTGTTTTATTACGGGGGTACATCGACACGAGTGTCATTCAAAGTTTACGAACAAAAACAAAAATGGTTGCTGAAAATGTTTCTATGGGCAAAGAGTAGTAGTTAAGTTCCCTTGACATTTGTTTAGTGGGCTAGAAAAGTTTTTAAGTCTAAAATAGAGCCCGAACTTTGCGATTACAGGGCTTAAATTATCCCAAAACTGTTGTTGAGTAAATGTTTTTTTTTGGTTGAAGGGCAATGTTTTGTGTTGATATTTTTAAATACACGTGCACCATTATTTTGATTAATTAACATTTCAACCGGTATGAGTAGTTTTGTACCTGCTATTTGCTGAAGCTGGTGAATACTACAAGATGAAAACAGGCAAAATCATATAATTAATAGTAGTGGATAATATACTTTGTACTTTTATTAAATAGATAAATACACTTTATTCAGTAACAAAGTGTTATTCGGAATACAGTTCTAACCCACAATTTTATCCTAAAACTGTTTCAAATGCTTGAATTGAATGCATTTACAAACCAACCACTAAAATACGAAGTGCTCAAACAGTCGTTTAAAAGCACCTCCACCATTTCCGCAAAAATATTATTCAAATGAATTACAAATACAGAGAATTTTTCGCAAATTTCGGTCGCCATGCCGCTCAAAATATCGAAATGAGAGGAAAATCCCTAATTTGTGTCGGGCCCGACCGCCAGCTCTCCCGTGACATCCAACAGTCACGCCGCAAAAGAAATGGAACAATCATTACGGGGTATTTAAATTAATTTTTGCTTTGCTAGACGGAAAATTCAACTTTCAGCTAATTCAGGGCAAATTTCTTCGAACACGTAATCTAAACTGCGTTCTGTCAGTTGACGCTGACTGTAATACACACGTATTTCACAACAGTGATGACACTGATATCATCTGAACGAGGTAAGATGTCCTGATCCGTTCTATATAGAGTGTAAAAGTACCCTAAACGCAAACTTGCAAACGAAAACTTGTTCTCCCCACCACTGCGATATTTTTTTTTGTTCTAGACCATACCTGGGAACCTCCTAGTTACGGAGATATTGGGGGTCAAAGTTCCAATTTTTTCACAGCTGTTTTTGTAAATATGTACTAGTGTTTCAGGTTATACCTTTACTTCAATTACCTCCGTTTATTATTCAAAGCATCCACTAGCACAATGTTTTAACAGTGCTACATTGAGTTTTACCGTAAAATGTGATTTTTGACCCTAAAAAAAAGTCGTTTCCCAGCAAAAATTTTTGCGTAGGGGTACAGAATGCTTGGTTGACGGCTGGGTGATGGGTTAATTTACACCCTGTATATATCTTATTGGTGACGAGCCGTAAGCTATGACTATAATTATCTTGTTTTTCTGACATAATAAATACCAACGCGATTATTTTATTAAATAAAAATCCTTATCATTATTTAACTTAAATAATATGTTAATTATAATCGTGAATTTGAGTCAGTGAATAAGGTTCCATAATAGGTATAATAATTTAAGAAAATATGTTTTGTGTTGTATTTTCATATAGCTTCCGCTCGTCCAAGTAAATTAGATCATAATTATCATTAGTATATGGTTTCCGTATTTACACAACATAAAGAAATAAGAATGCTGCTGAAGAATAATGCTATTGGTTTGGTTTTTCCGCGAGGAATTTCTCTGGATTGGCTGTTTGATGGCAATCCCCATTACATGACCTGCCTGACTTATTCTTATCATTATTTGCCTAGCTATTTCTTAACTATGTTGGGGTCAGATTTCAGTCTAACTAAATGCAGTTGAATACTGACTTAAGTAAAGAAAGAAAGAAAAAATATTTATTTGGCGCAGAAACATAACGAGCACACAAAGAGACATACAAAAAAAAAATACAAAAAGCAGGGATAATATAAAGATGCACGAGAGCACGTCGTGACTGCGTCAACTACAGTCTGATATCGCATAATTGATTTCAAAATAAAATTGTTCTAATTGTCCGTATAATACTTGTAAGGAGAGCAATACTTACCCTTGAAAAGACTAACCTAATTGTTCAAGTATAATTGTCATCATGTAACAAAAGTGTTATATTTTTATTTACACCTCACCCTTGTTTTCCGAGTCAGAATGAGTGCGTACTTCAAGAGTGTAATTTAACACTAATTGCTGGCACTTTTTACCACAATATTATTATGATGTTGAGTGAGGTTACATTGCGGGAAAATCTATGTAATTTTTTAATGAATTATATTTTCATTTGTTTATAATAATATAATTGTTATCATCCGAACCAATTATATTTCAGGATTTCACATAATGTACACAACACATCTGCTAGTAGCAGCTTTTTCCATAAATTAACTGAAATTATTCAACCCCTTTCCCCAGAGAAAACGTTTCAAATTTTATCTAATTATGGTTTGATATTTTATACGAACCCTCCAAGTTTCACGCTTTTTAATTCTCACATTATCATGCTCTACTTTTTTCTCCGCAAGATTGTTTTAAGATAAGCAGAACTCCAAGCGAATTCACAACTAGTTTGTCAGCAAAAGTTGAGCTTAAAGACCTCAGCGGGCCACGAGAGGAGGCAGTTTGTTAATCTATCGCCACACAGTCACCTACTGACCTACTTGCACCAGACTCTCACTTGTGCCGGATGATAAGCTGTTCTATTTTTCATTCCTAGATTAGCACGCTAATATTAAACGTTTGTCGGGCTCGTCCAGCTTTGACAATCAGACCAGAATTTTAAAGACTATTTGCAAACTCATCATTTGTAACTGTAAACCAAACATAATGCTAGCATTGTGGCAGATAACTGGAACGGTGACAATGTGAACAAACATAATAACAACCAAAAAAAAATAAATAGGTCACCGAATATTGCGTTTTCTACCTCACTGTACATAATGCATGTCCCACTAACAGACCGCATCCATTTTTAAGCATGAACATTTTAACGCTACTATATTCCCTAACTGAGAATTACAAATGAATAATTAAAATGACAGTTGCGTGGTTATTCGCTGGCATGCTTCGCAAGAATAGCATCGGGAGCATACGATTTGTACGAATATGAGTTTTCCTACAACCGCAATAAATGCCACAGTCCAGTATTCACAAAATGCGTCGAATAATATCCGAGGTTTTTATGCACGTTCCATTTTAAATTGGAATAAGCGAGATGAAAAGGAGAAAAAACATCGCGAAAGCAAATTACAGGAAGCGAAAGAAACTAAAATGCGGGACGGCTCGCTCGGGCTTGAACTATAAAATATTTGCATCCAAACGAGGCCAGAGCAACAATAAGATGGAAATGCAAAATCCTGGTACGAGGCGATGCATACTGTCCGCTCACGGCTAATGGCCAACCGTATATTTTACTTGAAACTGAGCCTTGACTTAAAATTAGCTGTATTATGGTATGTAATTTAAATTATGCTCATTACACAGCATATAAAATGATATACGTTGAACCTCCTACTATGTAATACTAGTAAAGTTCCTGTAAGCAGAGACTTCAAGACTTTTTGGACGTGTTCCATTTTGGCCGGGTTTGTGTTCCGATACGGCAAACTCATTTTTTATTGCTCAAAAAATAAGTTACTCTTTGAATTAACTTTTGTTCTACATGAATAAGTAACGAGGTTAGTTTACGACGTCGAAGTAACTGCAGAGTCTTGTTACTTTTTAAATGAAATTTACATTAGTGCTGCGTTCTAGATATGTTCCACCACCACCACCTGGTCTGCAGGGTTCAGACCAGCTCCAACTGCATCCTGAGGGCATTCACTTAGAGGTTTGATTGCCAGTACCTCAATCATTACTGTATGGTTGATTTGCTGAACAATCGTAATTAAGTAACAAGGTTACCGACGTAGGCCAAAAGAATTGCAAACCTTAAGTTGCAGGCACATTGCTCGCAGAACCGATGTCCAATGGGCCGCAAAGTTCTGGAGTGGCGACCGCGAAGCGGAAGACGTTGCGTTGGAAAGTCTCCCACTAGGTGGACCGATGACCTGGTGAAGGTTGTGGAAACCCGCTGTATGCGAGACGCATGGAACCGGTTAATGGTGACACCTGTGGTAGGCCTATGTCCAGCTGGCTGAAATGATGATGATGATAATCTTTGTTGAATGTAATAAATTATTCTATTCTATAGTAATATTATCAAGGTTAAAAGACACATATGTGTGTTCAGATCGGAACTAGATCACTACACAGGCGCAAATTAATACAAACACATTTGCATGATATACAGCTCCAAATCTAATCTAGTGGGGTAAGCCTATTCCGATACAAATACATTTAGTAAAACAAATTATCCCAGCCCTTATCTCCTCTCTTCAATGAAGGCGTAAATTGGTAACTCTCTCTTACCCATTATGTAAATAGTAGCTACTTTATAAAAAAACAAACAGTTTGAAATGTTCAGAGTATCGTAAAGCCGTCTACGCAATTTTAAACATGACGTCGCACCGTTGAGTTATGTAACAACGTGGAAAAGTGTGTTCGACGAACAAGTTGACAAGAATTTTTTTGGGATATTTTTAAATGTACATATTCTGTATAATTTTTCAGCACACTAGGTAACTCCACTAATTAACTGAACGCATACCAGAAAAATGAATGCTGTGCAAAAAACCAATTGATTGTTCTACAAAAAAAAAAAAACAAAAAAACACATAAAACGAGATGACCTTTTTATCGAATTCACACCAAAAATATGGTTTGTACATCGGAAAAATACGAACTGTTTATCAAAAATACTAACTTGCACTCTAAATCGTTCAGGTTAGGAAAGTTTATGTTAAAAGGAAAAGTGTTATGCCCGTCGGGGCTGCGGGTTGTTCGCAAGAGATACCGCGGCCTCGACATGAAGGGCTAAGAAGGAACATGGGTGGTTTTTAGCAGTAGAAGTCTGACACTCCCTTTCGCTCTGCCCAAGAGCTGGAGGGGTTATTTGATGATTTCCCACCCCCCCAAAAAAAAAATGGAAAAGTGTTATTGGGTTTTTCCATCAGGAATTTCCCAGTAGCAGCCACAGAGCCTGGATTAGTGCCCGATTCATGGCAATAGACTCGGCTATTACATAGGACTTTTTTAAACATAACTAGCAAAATGTGGGTATACACCTCACCCTTCGGGGATTACACGCGTGATGTTATGGTATGTGTTCTTTATCGGTTTCATAATAGCTTCCCATACCGATACGCGTAATTTACATCCATAAATTTACGAGCTTATGGGAAATTATCTGTTTTATTTGTCCGTGGTCTGATAGGCGTGTTCACACTGTTAGGCAGTGATAGGCTAGTGGACGTCGGACTGTCAAGTATAGGTTGGAAGTTCGAGCACAAGATACGCACCTCTTATTAGGGTTCCGTACCTCAAAAGGAAAAAACGGTAGCCTTATAGGATCACTCGTGTGTCTGTCTGTCCGACCTTTCTCCCCCCCCCCTTATCTCCGAAACTATTAAGCCTAAAAATAAAAAAAATACATAAATTTGTTCAACACTTATAGATTACAGGAATACCTATAAGAAGTCTATGGTGCTAAAATAACATGGAATCTGAATATCTACTGCAATGGTACGGAACCCTTCATGTGCAAGTCCGACTTGCACTTGGCCAGTTTTTTTCATAGTCATGTGCACAATAGATAATTTGTGCGCATATTATCTCGTAATTACTTCTCTGACAGAAAATATCGCGAAGTAACCAGCATGTTTGAGAGATATGGCTCGACGGTATGTAAAGGCGAGTCAGAGGCCCATGGGTGGTATGAAAACTTTGACACCAGATTAAGGACAAACCACACGATAAAAAAAGAAACAGCTGTGAACACGGCTTAAAATCCTCTCCAAAGGATTTCACACCGTTAGCCGCATCTTGTAAAGTATTCGAATGGAAGACAGAAGAATACAGCCGAATTTAATACAAGGAAGGTCCCTAGAGATGCAGGTCTCCCGTCACAGACTGATATTGTAAAACTTTTCTTCGACGTAATCTACATAAAAAATGAGCTGAGGGTTCGCGGTGACCCACTGGTAAATGAGAGCCTTTTGAACTGTTAATTTTGTTTGCATACGAAATGAAATCTGACATGAAAGTTATTTGCGCCTTGATCTTAACTGGGTACTATGTTTTGACGATAAACATTTATGCGTTTATTTTCCTTTGTTGTTTATTTCATAATCTGTTTCTTTGGAACTATATTTGGTTTTCCTTGAATGGAAAGGTTTAGAGGGGACGTGTAAATGTCGAGAGATATTTTCAGATTCAAAATTCTTTTTTTCGTATTTTTATAAAGTTGTCAACAAAGCTTTTACCATCCATTCGTTTACCGAGCGAGCTATGAGCAAACAAATACTTTTTTGTCATTATTTATTTAGATGCAGAACAGATGGAAACAGAACTCTCACGGATTATTCTAGAAGCCATTATTTTCTCGGAGACTTCCATTACGGTTGTTTATAATTATGGCTGTGAGAAAACACTACATAATTTCATATCATATGAACCTCGACTTTTATACTCGGGTCCTACAAATTACACGCGACTCTCAGTCTTAAATTAGCATAAAAATAACGAGTTTGTTATTAAAAAGGATATTAGGTTTGAATTTATTCATGAGGCGTATTTTTAGAGAGACTTTGCGCGGCAGTCATTTATGTTTTCGGGAATATAGAGGGCAGACGACGACATATTATTTAGATCGATGGTAGGCAAGAATTTTTCTTTACGTACTAAGACACCTACGAAATGGTAGGTAGGCAGGTATCTTTCTTAATCGCGTGGTTAGTACTTAACCTGGTGACAGAGCCTCTGACTTTAAGTTACAAGCCGTTGAAACTTAACTCAATGTTTTTACAAGTTTAAAATATTTATTGCAAAAAGGTAAATTACACCCTTATTTTTCTAGTTTTATAAACTTTTGGACCAATGAAACGAGGCTTGTGTAAAACAGGTATCTCTCGTAAGACTGATCAATTAATCACACTCGGATCTAAATTGCCATCACAAAATACTCACTAATTTCATCAAAAGATACCTACTGAGATATCTAAGTAAATTTATTTTCGTGGCTGTAATAGAGAAATAATAATAGTTCAAAAACAATGATAGATATCGATACCCGCATCCTTCAGCCAGCAGTATTATCATTTAACCTTTTTCTGAACAAAATTTTTCATTAAGCAAAAGCCTGCATGTTTACGCGAACAACGCTTTTCCATCTCCCTAAAATATTAACACCAGTTTCCAGCACAAAAGTTATGTGCAAACAGGCGTATGTGCACTTATTAGGTACAGCAAGACAAGTTCGAAATAAGGCTAAAAGTTAAGGAAGCTAAAGTGGCGGTTACCCGGGTTGTTGTTAACAGAGTAATTCCGACTAACGGTATATGTCCAAAGTGAAGTTATGAGCAAGTTAGCAAGCGGTTAACGGGAACAAGCGACAGGTAATTGGGACATTATGTTAACTGTGGATGTTTCAATAGAACCGTGGAGATTTTTTGGTCGGCTGTCTCTGAAGTTAGAAATAAATATAAGTTCAATTAGCACGGAAAATGCTACTCTTTTTCTTAAAAAAAATAAAACTTCGTTTGATGAAGTTATGCAGTTAGAAAAAAAAATATTCTTCATTATACATATTGTAGGCGCAGAAAGAAATACATGAAGAAGATCACATTATTAAATGCAAAAGGTGAAAGCAATTACGTAAGACAAAAAAAAATAAGAATTCGAACCAGAACAAATATCAACGAAAGACCAGAGGGTTCCGTGAACTCATATTTTATCAAAACAGAAACAAGGAAAGAAAGAAAGAAAGAAAAATATTTATTTGGGACAAGCACAGGAACTACAAAAAGAATAAAAAAGAATCTAAAACTAAATAATAAAAAAAGACCTGTGCGAGGCCAAAAAGGCTTCTATCTCAGCATGGTGCTGCGATAGATGAGAAACAAATACCGCAGCGCTGGTATTCTGATAGGGCCCACTGTGATGTCACGGTCACACCTACGGACATAAAATACATTCAAACAAAAATTAAATTTAATACTCACTTAAATAAAATAAACACTAAAGTTATACAAACACAATGAGTATTTAAATGAAAATATTAATAATAATCGGCTCGGCCGCACCGACCGCTCCGACTTCGCTTGTCAACGCTACAGACCATTGTCTATGGTCCATGACAAACGAAGGGACGCGAGCGCAGACTGGCTGTCAATGTCAAGGTGTTTATAAAGAAATAACAAAACAACAAGAAAAACTTCCGAAATACTACAGTACAACAAATAAGGAATGAGTATTTAATATTCAGAGCCAAGCGTCTAAACTAAGTTAAGACAGGAAAGGTAGTTAGGGGGTCGTCTTATGGTGTACGTATTTAAATAGTTACTAAAAAATAATAAAGTGCGTCGGTGTTGGTGTTGTGTACATGGTAGTGATCCAGGCAAACGTATTAAAATCAAAGTCAAAGAAGAACAAGAACTTATAACAGAACAAGGCAGCAACGTAAACTTACCCTTACCAATTTACAAGGCAAAGAAAACTTTCCACTTGAAGTTAAACTACACATTAAGGCTGAGTAGCAGGGGAGGTAATTTCATAGTAATTAACAAGGCACGGATTGTAGTGTGGTTGTACTTTTTGACTACAGTGTGCAATGAATCTTTTATTTACTCTGTTATAATAATAATAATAATACGTTTATTTCGGACAACACAATCCATAGGCATAGTTACAAAGAATAGAATAGTCAGCTCATAGACAGATACAAAATTCAACACAATACAAAAATTAAATTAAAAGCATAAAACATTCACAAAATAACACATCACACAATAAAATTGAAGATTATTAATAAAAATGTAGAGAAATTTAAATTGCTAAGTCAATATTATGAATTATCATTATGTCAAAAAGTCAATCAAATTAGAAATTATTTAAATAAAATACAATAATAAATCGAAACAAAAACATGTCAATATTGTCCGGTGGATATACACATCCATTTATTTTGGATCGGACAGTCAGTGCGGGAAGCAATCATCCTGAGGATGCCATTGCTGCTGTCTCTCACTCGTCGTAATAATGAAGCAACCCTTTTCCGAATTATCGCTGGATAGCCATCCGTTCGAGCTTCAGCAAACATAAGCGACGCACTGCAATAGGGAGGCAGCCGCAACAGCATCCTAAAGATGTTGTTATATTGAACACGCAGAACACTAGCAGCCCGACGGGTATGATTTACCCATAGACTGCTCGCGTAAAAAGATTGACAATAAGCCTTAAACAAGGTGATTTTTACTGGAACTGAGCAGCGAGCGAATCTACGGGCAATCATGTTCCCTCGGACCGCCAATGCTCTGCGCTCCCGCTCCAGATCCTCGTCATCGGACAAATCCTGAGTCACAATATGCCCCAGATACCTAAAACTGGTCACTCTCTGCAGTTCCTCACCATATAATTTAATTGGAGGAACACAAACCGACACGGGTACACTGACTTTCGCCTTGAAAAGCAGTACTTTGCTTTTAGAAATATTATAGGCCAGTCCATGTTCCCCCGCATAAGTTTCACAAATAGCAAACAACTTTCGTACGTTCGTTTCGTTCTTTCGTTCGTTCGTGTTATGAACCACCATTTTTTTTTTGAGGGTGGGAAATCATCAAATGACTACTCCCAGTGTCAGACTTCTACTGACTAAAAACCACCCATGTTCCTTCTGAGCCCTTTGTGTCCCGATACGCAGTATCTCTTTCAAACAACCCGCAGCCCCGACAGGCGTCGGCACCTACGGACCCCTGCAATGTTGCAGACAACTCTTTGAGGCGCGCGTGGAACACGAACGCGCCGTTGACACTGCCTGTCATCGTCATAGGACGGACGGACGGTGAGCAAGCCTACTTACCATCCACAGGCTTCATGCACCTTTGATTTGGTGATTTGACTTTACATATCGTCGAGAAATATTACTTAGGTAGCATTGGTATGGTTTCCTCACGGTACTTTCCTTTACCGAAGCACACATATTCGCACACGGATTAGAAAAATCAGAGGGTAACTGCTAGAAAGATCAGAGTGACACTCTGATTTTTTTGTTAAGGGTAACGAAGTTTTGAGAAAGCGTTACCGAATCGTACGAGCGTATTGTTTGCATTATAAGTCTGTGATACTCATATTGAATGTTTTTAAGCTATTGCATAGCTTCTATCGCGGGCCTTGAGCGTGGGGACTGAATCCAGAAATTCCGTAACGAAAATAAAAACCTAACAAATTGACACTTGACAATGACTTTTTGAAATATCACGCTTGTCAGCAACCCGCCTTTAGGTGGCATTGGTTGTGAAAACTACCGTAATCAGCTGTTTGTGAGAAAGTATATAGGTGTTTACGGTATTTATCATCTATGTACAACAGTGAACATCTGTACTCGTGTAATTTGTGTACAAAGTGTTTTAAATATGAATAAACGAAGTGCATTTATTAATGAAGAAAGTCACGAAAAAATAGTGAAAGAAAATGAGTTAGTACTCTATATACATTCATTTTATTATTATTATAACAAATGCAGTATTTTTTTTTGGTTTGTTAATTTATATATAATACTGCTATAAAGATAACCAAAATGTTGGGGAAATATAGTATTTATACTTACACTTTTACTAATCATCCTCATCTTTTATAAAACATTAAATCTTATAATTTTTCAATGTTTACTTTTCATCTGACATTACGTCAGTTGTCAAGATGTCAAGTTGCTTTTTCTTTTAATTTGTGTCATAGTTTTTCTTAGTGGTTAGAACTATGAAGGTTACATTTGATTTATATAATTTAATTCATTTTTATTAATATGTTAGCTCAAATAATGTAATTTATTGATAATTTCTATTAATAGTATCTTATCTTACGCTTATAAAATTAACTAACTAACTCAAAAACTCTTTTTTTTTATAGAGAAGAAAAGCATAAAGAGCTAAAAAAAGAGCTAAAAAGAAAAAGAAATTGTGAACGTCAAAGGGCATATTATCAGCGTCAGAAAAATTTGAAGAAAAATGAAGAAAAAAGAAAAAGGTACGGAACCTTAAAAACGGCAAATTGGGTTTTTCTCATTTGATTTACAATGGGAACTCAATTTAAGGAACAGTTTAAAGCAAACAGCCTTTTAATACTTTTACTGAAGTACTTCATAACCCAATTTAACTTGTACATTGCATGTGACGTATGAATGAAAGCTTGCCTTGGAAAGTTGGCTTCAACTTGCAAGCTATTTAAAATTATGCAGCAAAAAATAAATTGATAAACATGTAGATCTTTTTACTGATTGCAAAATAAAAAAAGAGATCCTATTTTGAGTAAATAGCTAAAAATATGTTTCCCAAGCATGAAATTGTTAAATGGATTGTCATAACAAACTGCCATCTTCTTTTCTAGACTTGCCATTTAATGCGCTTAAAGCCATAGTAAAATCTAATCTTTGTTTAAAAGCTTACTATTCCATTAATGCCTACTTAGATGATAAGAATAGTTGGTCGCTGAGTTGAACACAAAAAAATGTTTGTTATTTATGTTCTTTCTCCAAAATTAGTTTACTTATAGGTATGTTATGTATTTCTTTTATTTTTTTACATTGTTTATTATTACATACTTTTTTTTTATTATTGATTTGTGTCTGAAGTAAATCTTAATTTAACTTACACCTTACTATTGTATCGAGTTTGGTTCTTTTAACCTAACTGGCAGATGTGTTGCAGGGAAGTTTGTTCTGCCACTTCTTCTTTCCAGCTAAAACTACTAGGAAGCTAACTACTAGGAAGTGTCGAAGGGTGGGGGCGTTTTGGGGGACTGTCTCTTGTAAATAAGTAAAGTAAATTTTGACGTTCGAAAAGTGCTGATTATTAGCCTAGTTTGAATAAATGACTTTTGATTTTGATCAGTTCAAGTCATGATTATCTTTATACTTTTATTTTCGCAGCTGGTGTTGCAAAATGGCGAATAGAACACGATAAATAAAAGAAAACTAATACCTTCCTTTTACGACTCCTTTCGTCGACGACACGCTAAAAGCCGAAACCCAACGACCACAGACTTAATACAATTAGTCAGAACAAGAAGGTTTGGTCACTAACATTAGGGGTGACCACTCTCGAAGGGAAAAACGGTCGGGTACGAATCAAGGCCGAAGAAGGTCGCATTCAATTCAAAACATAGGCCGAAATGCCGAACGACGAAACTATTTCAGGACCCTTACGACGAAACCATCCGGTTTGCGGGTGCGAATACTACCTAATCTTAGCAATTTGTGTGTAAACTTGAAAGGCTTAATGCTTTTGGTATTCTTTTGGGATGAAGAGTTCATGAATAAAAGTAGCAACTGTTTTTGTGGAGTACAAAAATATTTGAACATGTTGTGAAGCTAGTTGCTATTGTAAACAAAACAAAAAGAACCTACGTCCACAAACGTAGAACTTATTTTTGAGGACATAACAATACCTATGTTTAGTTTCTACTATTCCACAGTGGCGTTATCGGTAACGCTTTAAGGATAAGCCCGTTAGTCCGACTAGAATGGCCTAAAGCCCAGTTACACGGTTCTGAATGAAGATCGTTTTGGTTACCAACAGCAATTGCGTATAATATTCATGGTAGGAATCCTTCGAATATTTGAAGAAAAAAAATTACTTAAAATATCGTATGACCCGAAAGTTAACATCTCGACTCTCATGCACAAGTTGGTGGGTTCAAATCCGGCATAGTATCAATGTGACTTTTTCAATCCATAGGAAGGTACTTACTAAGTTTATCTTGGAAAACATCGTGAGGAAACATCTTTGTTCCCTTGCCCTTATCCTAATTCATTTGGGGAATTTGACACATCGTGAGGAAACCTGAATTTATAATATAAGTCTGAAAACTCTTACTCGCGCGCCTTGAACAAGCGTGGGGATCAATGCTCGTGCTTTTTACTCGACTATTTAGTATGAATTCTTCGCCCAGCAGTAGGAGAGTTATAGACTGGTATTACTTGCACACATTCTACAAGCAATGACAACTTCTTCGTTCTCGTAAACCGCACTTCTAATTGAAAATTGAAACTTCACAAAATCTAAAATTGTTCACAACGAATGCAACGATGACTAAGCACCAATATAGAACAGACCACAGACTATTTCCATTCCAGTCTATTCTGATAAAAAAGTTTTGGCTTCCCAGTTAATATCTATATTTCGTCCGCCGTTTTATATGGGGCAATAAAAAAGTTTTATTTATACACTAGTTTCTCCAAATTCGATTCAAACATACAAACGAACCCGCGAGCTGTAACTAATCCTATAGTTTTATAGTAGGTACATTCCCTGAGGCACGGCTCCAGTTTCTATATATGGACGGTATTTTGTAGAACGAGATAAAAGCTACGTTTTACAGAAATGGATGGTATCTGTATGGGTAGCTAAAGATTTGGTTGATTTACCAAATGTCTTTATGAAAGCCTGTGTATTTGTGATCTCTGTTTTGGTTACTGAAACCCCTGGGCACGTGGTTACCTATATTATTTTAAGAAATTAAAACTTGTAACTATAAAAACAATATAAGTAAAAAGTCTTACGTAGGTAACGAAGCACATATTAAAAATCTTGTTATTTGAACAGACTGTACAATAGGGTAGTTAACAAAAAAAAAACTAATTAGTCCGTCAGATAGATTTCCAAAAACTATTGGACACGTATTTTTTCTTTTTTCACGTAAACAAACAATAAAGACGATACAGTGATTTGAAAACTCGTGTTACCTCATATTCTAAGACATTAGGATGACATTTTTTACCGGTGAGTGACGTCACAAACCCCCACTCAAATCTTTGACGCGTTTTATCTTAGACAATTTTTATTGATTTGATAAAACAAAAAATACGTATCCAATATTTTTCGATAATCTAACAGACGGACTAATTGTAATCTTATTTTTTTTTTGCCAGTAAACATCCCTATTGTGAACTGATGATTATTTCCTGAAAGAATGAAATGAATTCACTATTATTAACATTCAGTGCTGTTCCTTGCAAACGGTCCTCTACCAAACAAACAACTATCTATCTTTTCTTGACTTTGTCATAAATTCTTCCCCAACTGCTTTGTCTAAGTGGCCAGTTCAGTGTCCCCAACTGATGTATCTACCTAAGCTCTAGCCATTGGCCATTAACAGATATTTTATCTTCAATGGATCCTATTGATTGGCTCCAGTAGACCGCGAACGACGACTATTGTGTCTTTCAGACGACAACTTTAATGAGGTCGAAAGGCAAACAGATATTGTTTTATTACATTCTGATTCTATCTAATGATGGAGTATCTAAAAATACGTTCTTATTAGTTGCACGAAAATATTTGTTTTTGTAGACGATGTATTATATTTATGAATTTCGTGAATAAATGATGTGCTGTTGGTTAAGCATGAGTTAAAATGAAAATGCGTTAATTAATTAATCCACCGACGCATTCTGTCCCACTCTATCAGATGTAAAAATACCTAAATAGTTGGTAAGTAAATTTATTCCATTAAAACCTCAAACCTACATAAAGCTAATCCTTTAATGATGAATACGTGATACGTGAAATGGTACAGTACTGGGAGATCAAGCGTATGGAACGTATGAAATCATATTATTGGTGAACTCGAATGTTCTCGAGTGGCCACCCATTTCTATTGCTCCATTCACTAAAATTAGATTTCACGTTTGGAGGTAGTGTTTCCTCTCTAAACAAAGAGCTGTTACCGACGATACGATTAAATAAACATTGCTTTTGTTTCTAAACTAGCGATATTAAAACCAGGATGACGTTCTGTGTTGCTTCTGTTTATACAAAGTTTAGTCAGAATTCTATATTCTGGAAAATCGTCTATGTAGAAGTTTCGTTTCAAATCGTGCATCGACGTTAATATCTAGAGCTTCAAACATTTCAAAACAGGTCTGTTATAGAGTCTTGCTGTTAAACTAGTTTCACAATACTAGAAATTCGATCGGAACCTTGATTGTTTTTGGGCATTGCCGTGTGTGTATTATTTCGAGGTTTGATCAAAGTTCCAAGGTTTTTCCCCTTTTGTTTTTTTTATTTTTTTATGGTGAGTGGTATATCATCAAATAACCCCTCCCGCTCTTGGACAGAGCGAAAGGGAGTGTCAGACTTCTACTGACTAAAAACCACCCATGTTCCTTCTTAGCCCTTGCGCCGAGGCCGTGGTATCTCTTTCGAACAACCCGCAGCCCCAACGGGACCCGCAGCCCCGACGGGAAGGTTTTTAAGGCTGACTTTTACCTTGGCCAGAGGCTTAGGGAAGCCATTCTCTTGGGGTTTTTCATTACCAGTTGACAGCGTTGACGAGTAGGTTTTGACACCATCTTGTCGTTTATTCTTAAGTAGTGACTTTAGATAATTTTAATTTATAAATGTTTATAACGGCGACCACGAGCTGGAAGACGTTGCGTTGGAAGCCTTCCCACTTGGTGGACCGATGACTTGGCGATGGTTCGAAGGCGGGTCTCCGCTGGACACGAGAAGCACGGGAACGATAAATGTAGCGACACTTGGGGGAAGCCCATGTCCAGCACTTCAGCAGTGGACGTATTTCGGCTGAAATGTATAAAATATTGTTAAAAGTATGTTTATTTGTTATTGTTTTAAAATTAAGATATGACAACTTCTAATCAGCGGAACAAGATATAGTACTGTGTAGACATCAAAATAATGTAGGTAGATAATTTGTGACAGTCAATTTAATCTTACATTTAACTAATTGAAAACCCCATCTCTAGTTCAACTTACTTTCTTAAACTCTCAATGGAGGATCAGTCTCAACAATTTCATAAAGTAATTTTGATAAGACTAAAAAATGTTGAATGAAAACGTTTCAACGCGAGAAAGTCCGAGTCAGCGAGATAGCACAGTTTATTCCAGTTGTTTTACAAACTTTTAATTCATGAAAATGGGACTCAAATAAGTTAATGTAATTGCAGCGCGAAACAAAAAGCTTTCTAGGGCTTATTAAATTTAACTTTGCCCCTTTTAGAGTAGTTGGGTTTTTCAAAGCATGTTGAGCACATGAACATACGTTCACGTACGCATGCTCATTTCGCTCTTTATTTCGTCAATTACAAAGAAGTGGAAAGCTTTTTCATTTTAGCCATTTGTTACCAGAGATATGTACTTTCTCATCATCATCAGCCTATTATGTTCCCACTGCAGGGGCTCAGGCCTCACCTCTAGGAGAGGGATGCTATAATCCACCACGCGTGCCCTGTGCGGGTTGGTAGATGTCACATGTTTTCTAATTTATTGGTTCTAAGATTAGCCGGCGGCGGCGGTTCCCTTACGATGTTTTCCTTCAACGTTTTCAGAGCAGTGGTGGTGAAATAATTTACACAAAGTAATGCGCCTGCCTGGGTTGGAACCCACGGCTTCCTGTTCGTAAGTCGGGGCCGTAACCACTGGGCCACCAGTGCTCACTCAAGTTCTTTGTAATTGGTAGCAATAGAACATGTGCTTTGACTTAAAGATGGCACTCATGAAGGGCTAAGAAGGAACATGGGTGGTTTTTAGACAGTAGAAGTCTGACACTCCCTTTCGCTCTGCCCAAGAGCAGGAGGGGTTATTTGATGATTTTCCACCCGCCAAAAAAAAAAAAAAAAGAATGGCACTCATCATTTTCCAAGTATTTTCCCGACTATTTTGGGGTTGGCTTCCAGTCTAACCAAATGCAGCTGAATTCCAATATTTTTTATGGAGGGAATGCCTTTCTGGACTCCACAACCCAGTTAGTACTGGGTAATATGATACCCTATGGTAAGACTGGTTGTCAGACTTTCAGGACACCTACTGTCAAAGATCTACAAGTAACAACCGGTACCAACCGCAACGGCTTAACGTGCTTTCCGAGGCACGAGTGACACTCGGTATGTAATGGGTGGTCACCCATGTACGCACAAACCTTGATAAGCACGGTTTAACCTGAAGGTCGATCCGAGGGGTGTTATTAAGCCACAAGCTCCTCAGTCCAGTTTCCTGTCTTCAGGATGGCACTACGATGCCTGATATTGTATGCTGCGGGTACCAAAAACCACCGGATGACCGATTGAATTTCACTTCACAATATACAAAAATAAAGTGTCCAATTTCTACAATTGATTTGACAGCTCAATCCAAGCTTATCCAACTGTCAATTGAACCAAAACCTCCACAAGACAGTCTCTTCGCAATTCCAACAAAAGGCCTATACATTTTGCCCTATGTATTATACGAGGCTTACGCAACGTAAGCCGTATTACCAGATTGACTTGTACAGACTCTGTTTCAAACATTGTAAAAGAAGATCGGTTTTCAACTTAGTGTAAATAGTCCTTGAATAACGTATGAACGAAACCCAGTTCGTTGTTACGTAGAATTTACAATTTACTAGACAGGCTGCTGGGAATTACATGAGGTTTCATGAAGTATACATCGTTTTAAACATTTCAATTGTTAATCTAGTGTTTTAGTGGGAATTTTCGTGCTACTTCAGCTTCACATTCGGTTAAACATTGACAATAGGGATGTTTACTGACTAAACAAAATAAAATTCTAATTAGTCCATCTGTTAGATTATCCAAAAATATTGGATACGTATTTTTTGTTGTATCAAATCAATAAAAATTGACGAAGATAAAACGCGTCAAAGATTTGAGTGGGGGGTTGTGACGTCACTTACCGGTAAAAATGTCATACTAATGTATATTTCAGTGGCTAAGCGATTAAGTGTCGCGGGTTCGAACCCCGCACGGAACAAATATTTGTATGGCCTGCAGATGTTTCTGGTCTGGGTATTTGTGTATGTGACTTTATATGTTTGTAAACGCACCCACGATACAGGAGAAATTCCTAGTGTGGGGCAACGTTTTTTTTTTTAAAAAAATTACCCTGTTGATATTGCTGAGGCATTTTTTTATTTGTACTCCTAGTGATATTAATTTTTCCTATAGTTTATGCCGTCCCTCGGCAAGCACACTGATCCGTTATTCCCGGCTGTCATTTGAAGATCGTTGATTTTCACACACACACAACATAGTTGGGAAAAGGCTAAGCAGATGAGGATTTTCATAAATATTTAACCAGTATCGTGACACAGATTCAGATCTAAACTCAATTTTAATAAGATCCTTTTTACGGATTTAAAATGCTCATACTTTCCGAACACCTAACGAGTTTATGAGGAAAGATGGCTCGAATACTAAAAAAACTCCGACCGTCAAAGAATTTAAATCCAGAAATGAAATCCAGCTGGGAATAGAGTCCCCGATATAATAAGTGGGTCAATACTACTCAGAGTTCTTAAGGGGTAGGTCAATCAAGCTCGACTTTTAATTTAAATCTCTAGTAGCCTACAACTGTTAAGTCAGTTAACGGGTAGCGCTATTGGAAAAACATTGGGAAGTCAATCTGCATAAAAAATGAAGAGCCAACCCTTAAGTATGCAGCCTGAATTTGAGGGGTTATAATCCGCTTTGCCTATTAATTTGTTAAGATTTTTAACACTACGAATTTACCTCGGCAACCAATCAGAAAACTTTTTTAGACCAATATTAATCACTAACAAGATTATATGTGATTTGAAAACCAACAATTCACTGTTTTGTTACCAATAGGAAAGGAGGAACTACGTCATTTGCTACGGCGTAGCAACTGTGATTACGATCATTGCTACAACTGCTACGATGTCGTAGCTGCCGCCGACACAGGTAGATTCTTTCTTTCTTGAATTTAGTAGTTCACTACATTTAATAAGTTTTGATTCTTAAAGTCTCCTACTAAGAAAAATAATAATATTATTTGTTACTAAGCCTGTTAACTGACCATGAAAATTTAGAGTGAATCAATAAGCCCAGTGCTCTGAATAATAATTTTATTATTAAAAATGGTGGGCTATTTGGGCTTTAAAAAGGTAAAAGAGTGGAGTTTGACTTAAGTGACAAATTCTGTTGGTCCGCCAGGAATTCAACACTCTATTACGTCACTCAGAAATTGTTACGTTTTATCTTGTGTTTAATCTCTTTTCGTAATAAGATAAAAGTTTTAAACTTTTCTCTTCTCGGAATATTTGTTCTCACCATCTATTAGATTTGAAAAAAGGCTTTACTTACAATTTTCGTGACATTAGTTGGGTGATTATAATTATTTTAGTATATTTTTATCATTTATTTATTTTTCGACATGTTGTTAACATTTTGGAATATTATTAATAAAAAAATGTAAGTAATTAATTTAAGGACTCGATTCGAAATACAACAACAAACAACTAAATAAACTTAACATAATAGTTTTCGTCGCATTTCACGCTATGTGTGCCATTTAAGGCCTTCTTCAAAAATAAAACCCAAATCACATACCTTACTTCAAGAACCTTTCCAAAAAGCCACTTAAAATAAAGTCTTGATTAAAAACTTATAGTACAAAACGCCGCTTCGCGAACTGCATAATCTATTTATTGATTCAAAGGCAATTTGAATCTACGACCGTAAGGTAGATATCGGAAAACGTCTACTATAAGAGGTTTAAGATGCAGTTTCCTAGGAATTTTATGCAAAATTGCCGTTTTATAAACGATTGCCCAGTTTTCAATGCATCGCTTCCTCTGAAGTAACCAGCATGGAGGGAACATTGAATTTCTAGTTTCTTTCATAACTGCTTTTTGGACTGGCTTTTTGTCTTAACGATGGGTTTTTGTAATGGAGTAAGAGGTTTCAGGCAAGATTAAACTCGAGTAATACTGGCAAGTTTTAAAAATTTAATTAACCGGATTGCTCTCCAGTGACAATTATCATCTATCTTTTCCCAACTATATTGAAGTCTGCTGTGGTGAAGGAAAATATCGTGAGGAAACCGGCATGTCTTAGAACTAAATAAAATCGACATGTGACATCTACCAACGCGCACTGGGCCCGCGCGGTGGATTAAAGCCCATCCCTCTCCTCGAGAGGAAGCCAGAGTCCCTGCAGTGGGAACATTATAGGGTGATGATGATGATGTGGAAGTCAGCTTCCAGCTGAATACTAGTATCTTACATGAAGCGACTGCCTCCATAACCCAACTAGCACTGGGTAATACCTGTAACGACTGTCAAAGTTCTACAATTGACAGCCGCCACCAATGGGTTAAGGTGGTTTTCCGAAGCCCGGAGGAAACCCGGCCCACAAAACAACCTAGGTCAGCCAGCCAAGCGGCTATTAATATTTAGCCCCGAGTTCCCTCCAATGTATTGCTAAATTCAGAATTTATTCTGGAAGGTATATGTTAAACTTTGATTTCATAAAATATGTCTCAATGTCAAAAATAATAAAATTGTTATTTATTTAATGAATGTCATCAGGTTCTAAATAATGACCTGACATGAGGCATGAGTAGCTAATGTGCAGATGTTTATCAAAGTCTCAATTAAGCAATAAGAAATCAAAAACAAAAGAACCATAGAGTTTCAATGTAGACATTGCTTGAGCACGACTTTAATATTTCTACCGCCGTTATTGCGGCACATAGCTCGAAGCAATACACATCATATTGGAAACGCCCGGAATTTCTTAATGCACAGTTCACATTAAATTCTAAAAGTTTCAATAATGTTATATTATTTGTATACATTTTAAGATAACTTTAAGAAGTATTTTCCTGTAATTCTTGCATGTTATTGGCCTAAAGCCAGTAGGTATCTCTCTTCGACTCAAATTTAGAGTGGCTGTCTACCAAAGCGGAGACGAGCGGAACGAAAGAAGATGAAGGTACGTTACATATAAAATCACACAGAATTCTACATTTTCAAGTCTTACATTTTATTTTCCTTTGAGCTGACCTGATTTTTAACATTATTTAGTGGGATTTAAAATGTTTCTTTGACACCGACCCTTCTAAGGCACAGGATATTTAGGGTTCTGTACCAATTTGGCAAAAACCTTTACTGAGAAACCTTGAGGAAACTTTTACTGTTGACGCGTCCACCTGTTCGCTTGAACGTGTATCTGGGTGGTTGTGTGATATACTAACATAAATAAAACTTGTGTAGTTAGTATTTCTAAAATCGTAATATAATGGTGTCAATCAAATTTTTTTATAACTGAGGGATGAAAAAAAATCAAAACGAAGATTTGAATTTGTCTGACTGCGGTACTCAGAGATATTTAATGATTACTTAAGCCATCACATAGTAAAGATTTGACATACTTTTGTATGACAAAACTGTCAAACCTTTACTAAGTGATGGCCTAAGTAATCATTAAAGCTCTCTGAGTGCGGCAGTAAGTGACTTTGATGTTATTTAAATTAATCTTCTTAGTACACAGACTTCGTTTATTAGAGTAAAATATATTATTAATTGATCTTGTTCACACATACAAACAATATTGCGGCTAATAAACCAACAACGGAACCTTTAAATGTGATATCCACACGCACTTGGCCGGGTTTTTGTGCCGTATTTCAAACAATATGATTAACGCTTAAATACAGATCTAAACTAAATAAACACAAATCTTTTTAGTGATTCCTTAAGTGACAAGAGAAAATAAATAAGTCGTGTTTTTACAACTCCTTGGATTTGCTTTATTGTCCTAAGACAATCGCCATTGACAAATAACACGATGTTGTTTGTTATTCATCTATCTAGGATTTCATTTATTTATTGTATTTCATTACGTTTTAGACTTACGACTTACGTTTTAGGCTAAAGAAAAGATGAATGGATTGTGTGAGGAATGATATGAAAGAGAAAGGAGTAAATGCCATCGTGACGTCTGACAGGGAAGAATGAAGAAAAAAGTGTTGCGCCGACCCCAAATGGAATGGGATAAGCGCAGGAAAATGATGATTACGTTTTAGACTTATTATCAATAAATATTAAGTGATTTTCCTAATGAAAGTGACATTTAACAAATATATATTACTAGCTGATGCCCGCGGCTTCACCCGCGTGGATTTCGGTCAAATTATATACTAAAACCTTCCTCTTCAATCACTCTATCTATTAAAAAAAACCGTATCAAAATCCGTTGAGTAGTTTTAAAGATTTAAGCATACATAGGGATATATAGACAGAGAAAGCGACTTTGTTTTATACTATGTAGTGACTATGTTGTTACAATAACAGGAATCTAGTTGTAAAGACTAATAAACTTTAAGAAACGTTATTAAAACGTCAAAAATTTATGGGCAGACGTTAATCATTACTATAGTTTAGTGATTAACGTCTACCTTTTTTTTTTGGCGGGTGGAAAATTATCAAATAACCCCTCCCGCTTTTGGGCAGAACGAAAGGGAGTGTCAGACTTCTACTGACTAAAAACCACCCATGTTCCTTCTTAGCCTTTCATGTCGAGGCCACGGTATCTCTTGCGAAAAACCCGCAACCCCAACGGGATTAACGTCTACCTTACGTTATACGTTTTGCATCAGAGTTTTTGTATTTTGGAATTTCACAATCGTTATTACCTCAGTAATTAATTATTTTGCAATTTTGGTAAGTATATCTATGTATATCTTTTCCGGCATGTCTTAGAACAAAATATTCAAAGAAATACCCATAGACCAACCCGCACTAGACCCGCGTGGTAGATTAAATCCCATTCCCTATTATAGATAGGAGACCAGTGTCCCACCAATTTGATCATTGTACGCTGATTAGGCTGTGCATGCATATTTCTATTTGCGACTAAAGGCGCTGCGTGTAGTGTTAACGAGTTATAAAGCAGATTTGTTCAGCCATCACTATGCAAAACCGATATTCAATACTTCTTTCATAATACTCCTCATTTATTTAGAATAAGAACGAGAAGAAATTAATTCCATCGAAGAGCTAACCAGGAACCACTTTAATTCTTACCGCGGTACTCAGAGATATTTAATGATTACTTAAGCCGTCACTTAGTAAAGATTTGACATACTTTTGTATGACAAAACTATCAAAACCTTTATTATGTGATGGCCTAAGTAATCATTAAAGCTCTCTGAGTGCGGCAGTGAGTCTTAATTTTTCTTATTAGAACACTAATCGAACCGATTCCTACTAGGAAAAATATAATTCTCTTTATTAACGTCGGTCCCGATAACACACGGTTTTAAATTGCATTTCCTCGATGATATACGACATTTCTTAGTGCAATGTGGCAACAAAGGGCGAAGAAAATGGAACGCTTATTTTATGTCGACCGCCGTCCGAACAACTGGTCAGATACAGTTTGGTTTTAAATGACTTTTAAAAGAATGTAGTTGTGTTTCGTTCTGTATTTGTTGTTATGTGTTATTGCCAGTTGTAATTTGTCTTTTGGATTCTTGTAAAGAATAACGTTGTTACCAGTTTGTTGTGAGACGGCGACGGTCGGAATGTAGCTTGAAAAATGTCTTGCTTGCCAAATGTATGATGTATGGATAGGTGGGAGGTTTTCTGCCTGAAGAGTAATGTTTAAACAAAAACGAGCTATATTGCACATTTATAGATAAATCCTATTCGATCAGTAATGTTAAAAAGGGTCTATAAAATTCAAATGATAGAAAATTCATAACACTCAATAATAATTTAGTATTCGTCATACTCGTATATATTTTATTTTTGCATTGATTTCTCTAACAGCTGAAATTGACGTAATTTATTCACGTTTCTCCTCGAAATTTTGTAAGATTGTTCATAAAAATTCAAAACCAATTTGGCAAATATATATACCAGCAGCATTTTTGTCCTCGAAGTCGTCATTTACTAGGTACCGAAATTAAATCCCTATTTTTCTTTGCCCGTAGGTAATTAGTATGTGTCAGTTAAGATCCAAGAGACCCTAGATTGTTTCTGTCGTGTATCTGACATGTATTTGTCCACTAATAACATGCCTACGTCTGGGTATTCTCATTTCTGGGTCAATATTTGTCAGGATAGCGGGTATATTATGTATGCCATAGAGAAAGGCTAGGCATAGTAAATATTGTGGCAGATCCTAGAGGATAATATACGTATATGTAAATATTTATCGTGGAATATACAAGTTCTGTCAATTGCGTTGGCGGATCTCCGGTTCTATATTTATTTCGGTGACAACGCTTCATGTGACGTCAACAACAAATAATATGGAGCGTTGCGTCTAGAAATATAATCTTTATTATTACTTCTAACGTCAACTATATTTTTGTAGTGTTTCTACGACTATAGCTCTTTCTTTTGTCATCTTATTTTTAAAGAATAGTGGTGGCCTTCGTATTATTATGATAAAAAACCTAATCTTTATCCCTTCGACTTATTGTCACTTTTATCATCTGAATTAATCATATTAAGAGGTACAGCTCTTTGTGTATTTGTAAAAGGGAATCATAAAATTACCGGACATATACAATACATAATCTTTCACTACTAGAAAGCTACAGAACACTATTGTTTTATATCGGAAACATTTTATTCCAGAACAATGCACAATTACTATGAGACACTTTTATTTTACTTTTGTAAGAAACCGCAGGACCCAGTGCAAAGTTGACTTGTCTGTGTGCCAAACTTCATTGAAATCTCTTCAGTCGTTAAGGCTTTAGAAGTTAACAGACAAACTAGAGTTGCTTTTGTGTGTATATTTAAAAATATGTCATCTTCATCTGCGTAGTTTTCTCTTACTACGTTGGCGTCGGCTTTCATTTCAACCAGACGCGACAGAATACTTGTACTTAACATGGAGTGTCTAATTGACCTCCGAAACCCAGTTAGAACAGACTAAGGCAATAAGTTTGATGTAAACGCAAGAAAGTAAGCAATGATTTCTGTGATTTTTAATATAACATAACATCACGCTTGTAATCTCCGAAGGGTTATGCAGAAATACACCCACTTTTCGCCAGTTATGTTTAAGCTCCATGTAGTACCCAGAAGGCGAGCCTATTGCCATCCACCGGGCATAAAACCAGACTCCGTGGGCAGCCACGGAGTCAGGTTTTATGAGTACTCAAAAATTTTTGATGGAAAAAACCTAATAACACTTAGATTTCTGTTTTATCCCAACATAAACAATCACACAATACACACGACGCCTTATCATACCACACGAGTGTATTATGGAATTAATTTCAACTTCAACACCTCTGCTAAACCAGGGTTTCCCCATCGGATTCGTAGAAAGTTCGTAATTACATCTTTTCCATTAGCGAACCATGTTGGGCCTGGATCGCGAGATATATGACTGTAACTTGTTTAGAACGAACCGCGGTTTGTTCACTAATTACTGACTGTGAATGCGGTTCAATGGGAGTTATGTAGGTATGAGGGAAAAGTATTGTTCAAAGTAATTATTAGGGCGAATTTGAAAAGTTTTGAAATGAACCGTTCTTGATTTTGCTTGTTTTATTATGTGTAGATTACATGACAACATGTTTTGTGTTAAGAGTGGCATAAGGTAATTTTTTTTTTGCTTCGATATAAGAAAAATGCTTGATCCAATTTGTAATACTAGGTAGGCATTTTGAATGTTTCAAAAAGCTGTCAAAATTTGGAATGATTCTTGCATCTTTACACCGTCTAAAGGGTGATGCAGTTATACCTGCAAGCATGTAAGTATTTCAAATGCTATTTCAAAAAGTATGAAAACGAAGGAGGTCCTTTTTGACTACCTACTATGGCGTCAAAGCACTGTTACTGTGCATACAAGTTACCATACAAATTAGACTACGTTTTTGTTCTTTAGATGTCTAGAATTAAGTTCCTGACAACTTCGTTACAACTAACGTTGTTATTTTAAATAAATTTGCTTCCTGCGACGTTCGTGTTCAAAGAGATGTCAGCAACATGGAAGGGGCCCGCAAGGGCCGACGCCTGTCGAGGCTGCGGGTTGTCCGCAAGAGATACCGAGGCCTCGACATGAAGGGCGAAGAAGGAACATGGGTGGTTTTTAGTCAGTAGAAGTCTGACACTCCCTTTCGCTCTGCCCAAGAGCGGGAGGGGTTATTTGATGATTTCCCACACCCCAAAAAAAAAAAAAAAAGGCTCCATCCCATCCCGTAACATCCCGTCGAGGCTGCGGGTTGTTCGCAAGAGATACCGCGGCCTCGACATCAAGGGCTAAGAAGGAACATGGGTGGTTTTTAGTCAGTAGAAGTCTGACACTCCCTTTCGCTCTGCCCAAGAGCGGGAGGGGTTATTTGATAATTTCCCACCCCCAAAAAAAAAAAAAAAAGTCTCCATAACATCCCTACTTCTACCATCCCAACACACACTGGGTCCGCATGATGAATTACGATCCACTTCTTCAATCAGAGAGATGGCTTGCGTTCTGGCAGTAACAACGTTTTAAGCTGATTATACAATGGTAATGATGATAGAAGTAAAAATTTAAAAAACATAACAGTGGTTAGCCCCGCTGTGTTGTATGGATCAGAATGTTTAGCAAGAAGAAAAAAAACGATGGATAGACCGTGTGAAGGATGATATGGCAAGAAAGGAGATGTCTGATAAGATGTCGAGTAATAGAGAAGTATGGAAGAAGAAGACATGCTGCGCTGACCCCAAATAAATTGGGTTAAAGGCAAGAGAATGACTAGCATTTCATCATTGGCAGCAACGCAAGTGCGAGTTCTGAAATGACGTAACAAAGAAGCATGCTGCTGATGATGAATGATGATGATAATGGTAAGAGTAAGTTATTACATAAAAGGTTCTCCATACTCCAGCAACAATAAATTAAACAGAATATAATGTAGTAACCTAATTTTGAATCTAATCAATTTCACGTAACTTTGAAACAAAATCCAAACTTTTGCAATATCATTAAAGTTGGGGCCATTAACTGAGTTGTAATTAACGAATAATACAATCATGATATCTGTAATAGAAACAAAGTTTACTTTATGGGCTGTTGCGCGGCTTAACTTCGTATTGGAAGGCCTCTGTAGAGACCAATTTTTAATTTTATTTTATTTATTTTTTAAACCACGTGGTAAAATAACAAAGTGGCTGGTAAATTTCTCTTAAAATAATTATTTGTTAATGTTAACTGTTTTACTAGAGAATATTTTTAATTTTATTTGGCATTCTCCTGTTTATGTGCCCCATCAGACCGTTGCAATGGTTTGAGTTTTTGGTTATTTTGAATAAAATAAATCAATAATGTGGCTTTATTAATGGGTACACGGCGTGAGCGGCGTGGCGTGATGTTATGTTATGTAATGCCAAAGTTAGATTACATATTTACATAAAGTGTCAAATTGAAATTATCTAGAAAAAAAATAACCATTTTTTTCTTATCGACAATACAATAAAAGGCTTTTATAAAGTAGTTTTTCATTATTATCATGATGATACAGCTCGTGGCTAAATAATAACAACCGCTAGAGTCGATCTTCAAATTAAAATCCGCTGACAGTCGTTACAGGTAGGAAGTGATCTGAAAATCTGATAATCAGTCTTACCACGGAGTAACAAATCACTTAATACTAATCGGGTTGAGGAGGTCAGATAGGCAGTCGCTCCATGTAAAAAGTACTGGTATTCAGAAAATGCCGACCTAAACATAGTTGGGAAAGGCTAGGCAGATGTAGATGATGAATTATGATGATACAGTTTCTATATCCCGCGTTTATGTGTTACAATAACTCAGTACAGCAAAACACTGACACAATAAGATAAAAACAAAACACATGACATTATTCCTTTTCCCCAAGAAGAAAAACCGGATAAAAATCTACCTACATTATGTAGGCACCTATAAGTTACACACAATAAAAATAACTGACTTCTCCAAGATTACTTTGTATAAGTAAGTATCTCTCTCTACACATAAAATCCATGTGAGTATTGTTGTGGTGACTGTACACTCTTGCCGAGAATCTCCGAGACAGGGCGAGTGTGAGAAATAGCCAAGTGAGTATTTACCATGGCTAGATAGAAAAAAACTCACCTCCAAAAAATGTCTTAAATAACAATAATTTCGGAAGTCAGTGACTTTGTTTGTTTTATTCCTAAAGTAATTTTGAAACCATACTGTCAAAATAGCTCAAGAAGAAAAGAACCAAACTACTGAACCGATTTTGGTGGAACTTCTATGTGACCATTTGGAAAGTAGATTATTTTACTCATAAAACAATAGGTTTTTAAATCGGTTCATAAATAAATGACGGAGTTATGAGGTAATAAAATTTAAAAAAAAGTTTGTGCTAACGAATTGATAACCTCCTTTTTCTAAAATCTTTTATATTATAGTTGCGCTCGCCTTGCCTCAGAGTGTCAGCAAGAGTGTACAGCCACCTTTAGAGACAAACAAAGAAGTTTCTTGTCTTATTATGTTAGTGAATAGGTGAACATACAAAAGAATTAACCTTGCTGTGTTTATCACATAATCGTTTACTGTGACTGTCAAGAAAATATAGAGAAAATAATTACTACAATCACGAAAAAAATATTTTCTAGGTTCAGAAAATATACAGGTTTTATTTTATGAAGGTGGTTGTAAAGGTTTTATTATATTATGTAGTATTTTATTATTATTATAGCTAGCCCATATTATTCCACTGCTGGGCAAAGACTGCCCTTCATTTCTTCGGTCACAATTCTGTGCAGCTTCTTTCCAATTCTTAGGGAAAACATCCGGTTCGTCCCACTATCTCCTTTGTGACCTGCCGTTATATAGTAGCTGAACTTTTTAATTAAGTTATTGTATCATTGCCATAATAACTTAAAAGAGACCTTTGTCATTTCTTTTTGTGCCCTACAGGGATTTCTGGAATCTAGTACAAGTTTTTGTTATTTTGTGCTATTAAAGGAGACTTTTTTATCATAATGGAGAAGACTTAAAGGTACGGACAAAAACATGTAAAGGGTTTGTAAATTAATGATTTCCTTGTGTTTTATTGCAAGATCTAAGCTAGCCACTGCAAGTACATTAACAGTAGAAAGTACAGTCCTCTTGTCGAGAGGATGGCCGTATCCCATCAGCAGCAACATAATAAAATGGTTATTGCTAAGCTAATCACATCATAATACGTGGAATTTGTTAAAACCAATTTAATAAAAAATTGCCCCTGCAACACATTTAGCGACCAAATTACTATAAATCACCACAAACATTAACCATAACTAAGCAAAAAGTAACATAAAAATATGTAATATCTCAGGATCGCAACGGAAATATTTAGAAAAATAAGTCTGCCTGCCAAAAAAACAAAAAAATCTACCATAAACAAGGAAAAACCAAAAACACCCCAGCTACTAGTTGCTACAATTTTCTCATCCTACATTTACGCAAAGTATTTCCATGCAAACGACTGTAATCATTCACATTACGGATTAATTCACGGAAATCCATCAAGTGATTGATTCACTAAGAGCGTTAATGGAGTAGAAAGATGCGGCACAATTAGCAAAGAGTCCCTGAATCATCAAAACAATTCGTCAGCTGGAAGCCTTTGAGTTGGTTCGTTTCAGTAAATAAAGACAACTAGCTCCTTACTGGTAAACGGATTATAAATGTCTTGGGTACTAAGTCCAGCACATCAATTCACTAAATCTGTCAATTTTCAACTTTATCGCTAGAGCATTAGATTGAAGGTTGTTTGGGAAAAAAATACAGTTTCAGATAGTTTGATGTGCTTGTCTGTACCTACTACTTTAATGCTCGTTTTTATCAACTGGAGACGATTCGCACAGTGCAATATTTAGACATTAGTTCAGATGTCGTTTAGTATAGTAAAACGACGGGTATACGCTTTTATTTATAAACGGCTTACATGGACGTCTTAATACTATAAAGCCATTGTTCTCTATCGCTCCCTTATGGGCCGTATCGTAAAGTGTTGAAGCCATAACTTTTTCAGCAGAGAAAGAGACAGAGCAATACAGAACGAATTTATCGCCATCTCTTTCATCTGAATAATGATGGATTTAAACACTACAAAACGGTTGCTTTTCATTGACATTAAACATGACAAAGACAGATTCGGGTACTGGTAAACACAAAAGCTTTAGAAACGAAAAAGATTTTTGAAAAATGTTTTAGAGCACCTATTTAGTATACTTAAACACAAAAGTGTTCACAATATCTTACTGTAAGCGCCTGAAAACGGCTATGTGGAAAAAAGCAACATCACCACGTAATCATCATTCATCTTCGATTCGTTTAATCGAGCAACAGTATTGGAAAAGGGGTGGGATTCTCATACTTATAACACTAAGTGATCGTAAGCCGTGAGATATTGTGTAAACAAACAATTTAACATAACATCATCCTTGTATTCTTTGAAGGGTTGGGCAGAGGTATATGGTAAAACTGGTTGACAGGATCATCTAGCAAACCATTGCTGGGCAAACTTTTCCGCATAACTTCATTACTGGTCATTGATTTTGATCAGCTCGTCCCACTACCTTCTACGCAGTCTGTGTCAACACTTTCTGACTGATACACTGAAAAAACTGCACACTAACTAAGATACATTTTCTCTTAGTTGGCATTAAAATGTTTGGAATAATTATTTATTTAGTTACTTTAAACAATACACCATAGTTGCCAGAACAATCTCATTTTATTTAAGTCGATTAATATGCACATGTTCAGTATAATCTACGGTGTTTGTCACATCATATATGCTTTTGTTTGATTTTACTTTTCACTCTTATATATCAAATAATAATGTAAGTTCATGGTAATAAGCAACTTGTTAGCATTATAAAATTTAAATAATAGTTTTTAACAACGAGCATGGTTGAATAAAGAGGCTGCATAGTTAAATCAAACAAGTGAAGGGTCGCATTTATTAACGCTTTGTAAAGTCAACTAAACGCGATGCTCCCCGCGCCTCTCCAACCCCCCATTGATCATAGACGACCAAATAACATTGAACATTGAACAAACGCACGCGTTTTGACAAGTTCTGCCGGCGTCTGCGTCTGAGTCTTGTGTGACAATTTTATATTTTACCCTAGAAAACAGTCGTGAGTGCTATAAATAAACATGGACGAAGTCGCCGAATTACTAAGGACATGGGAGCTACTTATGGTTAATTTTGTTAGTAGGATAATAGATAATTTGCAGACCACACCATTACTGCCGGACAAACGGACTAATTCCACAAGATCGCACTAAGTATCGTGCAAGTGAAGTGAAGTGATACTAACATAGTTTTTAGTTATTTATACTAACACAAATGTTATTAGTACGTATATTTAGGTTAAGGTATTTGTCTATGGGTCTTTGTTACCTGAAAATAAATGTATTCTATTCTATTCTATTCTATTAATTTTGAACGGTGACGACCTACTGATCAAAATGTGTTCGCTGGTATAATTATCTCTAATAGTTTCATCTTAGATCACTACCTATATTGCGTAGGTAGGTATGACCTATCTAATGATAGGCGATCATGCGGTTAAACGTTAATAAACAATAACTTTATACCTTGTTCTCGTTTTGAAATTTATTAATTTCTTCAGTTCATCACGGTTATTTGATGCAAGATTTTAGTTATTGCAGTAAAGTTACTTTGTTGAGATGCAAGAGACACTGACTTAGTTTGACGAACACAGGTAGTTCAAATGACAACGACTCATGTCTACGACGAATATGAGATTAGTTGAAATAATTAGTTTATCACGGTTACTTGATGCAAGTTCTTAGTTGAAACAACTTACGAATTTCATTGATGTGATAACGTTTCACAGACGTCTCGTGCAAGATCTTAGTTGAATCTACAAGTCAAGTGTGTTAATGTGACAACACATTTGAGCTGATTTAATTAATTTCCCGTGATTAAACCAATTCATTACTTAGTAGACGGAACTATGATAATTTAACAAAGTTCTCATAGTTCCAGAAGTCAAGATCTTAGTAGGCTCGTATGGAGTCAAGATGCGTGATCACAATAAACAAGATGTTTATTAAAGCAAACACTTTTTTTTTTCAGTGTACACCCACCCATATTGTGTCAGTTATGTTTAAAACTCATGTCATGAAAAAACCCTGCTAAATAAAGCCGAATCATGTTGTCATTTGTTTTATTTTTTGTTTAACAAAAGAAACGTGACATAGAGGCCGTTAAACCATTTAGATGTTCATATTTTCTAACATAACGTTCATTTGTGCTGTCACACATTTACCTCATAAAGGGCACAACACAAGTAATGTTCTGTGCATGTATCATATTTTCTTTATGGTGTTACTTTATTACAACAATTTGCAGTAAAAGTATTGTGATAAGGTTGAAAGTTAATGGATTAAGTTGCGGAGCCCTTTGTTATGTCTATTGTCTACATATCGGCGAAGTGTTCCGTATATTGAAAATCGGGTGCGATATTACCGTGAAAAGTCAGTAAAATGTATAGTCACAACCAAAATACCTTTGGCAGACTCAAATAAATTTTCTATGCAACAGTCGACTAAGAGTTGTAGCTTTAAAGATTTTTAGTGTCCTGTCATATTATTAAAAAAAAACTAAACTGTTACTAAAGTTTATTACTGTTTAAAAAAAAAAGGAGTGATGGTTGTGAATTGTAGATAGACCAATAAATAAATAAATACCAGAACTTACAAGAAAGCATTGCTTTTCACAGCAATGCCACCAACCGGGCACAAATCCAGACTCCGTGGCTGCTGATGGAAAACCCAATAACACTTTGCCCGACCCGGCAATCGAACCCAGGACCACACAGTAGTCGGTCTCATCGTCAGGATGCACAGCAGACGCACTTGCGACCAATAGACCAATAAGAGAGTTATTTTAAAACATTCCATATAAAGGGTGTAATTAAGTAACCTTAACGAAGCTGAAAGGTACTTGTTCTCCCGGTCACTGCAATATTTTTTTTGTTCTAGACCATACCTGGGAACCCCCTAGTTACGGAGATATAGGGGGCCGAAGTTCCCATTTTTTCCCCAGCTGTTTTTCTAAATACCAGTTTTTCAGGTTATAACTTTACTTATATTACCTCCAAAACCCGTTTACTGTTCAAAGCATCCACTAGCACAATATTTTTAACCTTTCGTATGACGTGTAATTAGACACAATTAAAAAGCCATTGTGTCTCGCGTGGATCTACGAAAGGTTAAGAGTGCTACATTAAGATTTTTCACCCCATAAAAAAAGTAGTTTTTCAGCAAAAAAAAAATGCGTAGTGGTACTTATTTTGATGTACATAATGCTTGATTGATGGCTTCGTAAAGAATTCATTTACACCCTGTATTATGTTAGTTTAGAAGTCAGTTGTAGTAGCATTCGTTAAGAGGCTACAACTGGTTAGCAAGTCTTCGACATCATATAAATTAACTATTAATTAGCAGCCCGGCTCCACCCGCTTACACCAACTTGCAAGTGCACTAACAACGCAAATTAAGACGTTAACAGTCAAGTTTCTTAATTATATTACTGCGCATGGTTTTACTGCTTGTAGGAACTACTCTAGAATGCTTCTGACCGTCTTGACGTTTGATATTACTAAACAAGGGTCTGTTTTGGTTAAGCTCGCCGTCCGTCCGTCTTATGACAACGACAGGCCGTGTCGACGGCGCGTTCGTGTTCCACGCGCGCCTCAAAGAGATGTCAGCAACATGGAAGGGGCCAGCAGGGGCCGACGCCCGTCGGGGCTGCGGGTTGTTCCCAAGAGATACCGCGGCTTCAACATGAAGGGCTAAGAAGGAACATGGGTGGTTTTTAGTCAGTAGAAGTCTGACACTCCCTTTCGTTCTGCCCAAGAGCGGGAGGGGTTATTTGATGATTTTCCACCCACCATAAAAAAAGGGTCTATTTTGGTATGAAATATGGGATACTTTAGCGCTTAACACATATACAATATTGTACATGTCGATCTAATTCGCCACAAAATAATGGTGGAAAAATCGTGCCGATTAACCGTCGGAAAAAAGCCACTCCACTTACATAACATAACATTTATTTATTGTCAGATACCTTACAGATTAACATACATTATATGATAAAATAACATTTTTGTTATTAAAAAGAACCATAAAAGTATATTATTAGTAACACTTCTTTAATAATATAGCCTTTTTATTTCCGTAATGAATTACTTATTTTTACAAATATATAACATAGGATTGCTATTACCTGTGTGCATGCCTAAAGTAACAAAAAAATCAAATTTAAATTATGATTAGATAATTTTTAAATACATTAATTTATTTATTTCCTATATAATAATTAAATAACTTCACTTGTGCATTAAGTTACAGAGCATTGATGTGGCTGTTGGAAACTGACACGAATATTTTTCAGCTATGGTAGATGCTGAAAGGACTTTTCTGATCGGTACAAGCCCAAAGAAAGTTAATCTGTTTTGACGCACTTACTAGATTTATTATTATTTATTATTCATTACTTCTCGAAATCTAATTATATCTTTGGTCAAAGGATCAGCATTGCCATTCAACGGGGCAATGCTGCCAGTCTTCTGGGCATGTTCACGGTTGACAGCGATGCGGAGGAGGAGTACTTGGACGCCTAAGTGTTAATTATTTTAATAAAGATCATTGCTACCTTTTGTATTTCCATTCTTTCTTTACACAAAAATGTCCATTTCACCCCTTTTGTATTTAAGTTGATATCATATTTCAACTCCCAAGGTATGGGCTTGGCAGGCATGAGTCAATTACGTGGACGTTTTCATATAAAGTAGGACAAATTCATTTCAATTAGTTGAATGATATCAATGAAGATATTGGTATAGTAGAATAATGAAGGCAAAAATATTTTAATGACATTAAGAAGATTATTTAACACCACATTATGGTGAAAGTAGGGGTAAGAAATGCATTACTAATTAAGTAATTAATTTCTTATCCCTACTAACATACATATTATACTGTTTCAGGATCTATGATTTCATGTTCAAGATCTTATAACGAACAAACTATGTAGAGTAAAAGTGAATTTCTCCAATGAAATGAATAAGCACATAAAATATGCCCTAAATAAACTAGTGATGAAATTGTTATGTTTATGTCAAAATAGATAATAAATAAGATAGTATAGCATAGTTTAGCTTAAAATTATTCCCAAATTCCTCAAACAAATATGTGTATACCAATTAAGGTCACCTATTCAATATTTAAGAGATTTCCGGTTTACAATGCCAAAAATAAACATCAGCCAATACACGTGTCTAGAATTAATTTTTTTTTTCTACAAACCTCTTGTTGGCAAAAGAAAAACTGCTCTGCCTCGTTTGTTCTAGTGTCCACAAGAGTAACTACTAAGCATGAGGACCTGGGTTTGATTCCCAGGTTGGGCATAGTGTTATTAGGTTTCCCATCAGAAATTTCTCAGTAACAGCAACGAAGTCTGCATTCATGCCCGTTGGATGGCAATTGGTTCGTCCCCGAATACATGGAACTTTACATAACCGGCAAAATGTGTATGGACTATTAGGTACACCTTTGCACAACCCTTCAGGGATTACAGGCGTAATGACGTCATCAAAGTAATTTTTTTTATATGCTTTGATATACTATATCGCATATTTTTTACATTTAACTAAGTAATTATGTTAAGTAGAGTAAACTAAGTACATTATTTAAATATTTATTAACGTTCCTGTGGATAATATTCATAACATGATTTTTATTTACAATATTTACAAACTACAGTTCAAACAGAACTAAAACTATAATAAAATATATACAAGTATCAAAAAGAGAAGAATTACAGGGCGTCAAAAAACTCGTCCACACTGCTGTCAACAGGAAAAGTGCCCAGAAGGCTGGCAGCATTCCCACGTTGGATGGCAATGCTGATTCTTTGGCCAAAGAACAGACCAGCCCTCTGGTCACGTGAAGAGTCGACCAACCGCTTGGCAATTTCCTTAAATATTAGATGAGCACTCGGACCCCAAGGCCCCAGTGTTTCAACCCCAAACGGCTCAAACACATAACTGCCAATTAAGTTGCTGTATTAATAGGTTTTCAGCACCTGCAGCAGCCGCCCCGGCACAGGACACCGTACTAGGAAGATAGGATGGCGCAAGGGTGTCGACGCAAGTTGCGTCCCACACCAAAGGCCTACCCAACTTCCATGGCATTATGGTCATACCATCTGGTCTCTTCCCATCGACGCGAGCCAACCCATTGGGTTTCAAAACAGCAGGCACACTGGCGGTGGCCAGAGCACGTCGTATGAGATCATTAATGCTGGCGTGCCGCGCAATTCGACCTACGCTCTTACTGCAGGAAATGCCATGGTGTCCGAGGCTGTCGACTACTTCACCACATTGACAGCGATTAATAAACTAAGTACATTATAAATCTAAAACTATCAAATTAACTAACAAGAAACTATAAAAGGGCATCAAAATACTCGTTCTTATCACTGTCACCTGGTAATGTTCCCAGGAGACTGGCGACATTGTCACGTTGTATGACAACACTTAACTTCTGGCAAATAATTTCCTTTAAACATTTATAGCATGAACCCAGCTATTGCGAAACGAATATAATTTTCCTAGAATTTAGGGAGGTATTAAAAGGCAGTCGCCTGTGCCTTCAAGCGACGCGTGTAGGTTTTCAAGGTAAAACAGTGCTTGACTAGGTCGAATACCTATATTTTACATGGGTAAGCCGTGGGTTCGAACCCAGGCAGGCGCTGCTCTCAAAACGGTATAGGAAAACATCGTGAGGAAACCGGCATGTCTTAGAACCAAAAAATTCGAAGACATGTGAAATCTACCATTCCGCATTAGGCCCGCGTGGTGGATTATAGCCCATCCCTCTCCTAGAGACTAGAGAGGAGGTCTGAGTCCCTGCAGTGGGAACATTATAATCTGATGATGATGACATTGATGACATGGAGCGACTACCATCTGACCTCAATCCAGTTAGTACTGGGTACTACGACACGACTGTCAAATATTTACAAATGAGAGCCGGGACCAAGGGCTCAACGTGCTTTCCCAGGAAACTCGATATTTAACTGGTGGTCACCCATCCAGAGACTAACCTAGCTAAGCACAGCTAAAGATTGAACGTTTTTAAAAGGTTTTAGCCAAAGTCAAATCCGAGTTAAATAGTAAAAGACAGTAAACAAGGACAAAAAGGTTTTTCCTTGTTTTAAACCTTTACTCGTTCTCTGAGCCACAGGGCACAGTTGGGCCCATATAATAACTTCATCAAACTGATCCCAAAAAATAACGTGAAGCTTACAAAGTTTTCATAACAAGCGACCATGCTAAGCTTTTAGGTAAACAAATAAAGCCTGCCTTGTCTTTATTATTTTCTTTTTTTTTAAAGGCATTTTGGTGTAAAAGATTACACTAGTCTTCATTAATGTAAAAGTTTTTTTTAGTTTTTCTGTTGTAACTCGAATATAAAAGAAAGCGAAACAACCAACAACGTTCATTTCAAAACGAATAAGTTTCATTAAAAACTAACGAATGTTTTTGTAACAATTTTTAACAACGAACAGAAAAAGTACAGCTTGTTATTTATATTCACAATTCAATGGTACACTCGGAATGGTGGAACGTTAACATTCTCAACTGTATCTCTTTTGGTAAAACATAACTAGGTACTTTCATGACTTAGAAAAATATGATTCTGTTTAGTCCGTCAGTCAGATTATGGAAAAATATTGGATGCATGTTTTTTGTTTAATCAAATTAATAAAAAAATACGAATATATAACGCGTCAAAGATCATGAGTGGGGGGCTTGTGTTTTTTTTTTTCCGGGTGGAAAATCATCAAATAGGGGTCCCACTCTTGGGCAGAGCGAAAGGGAGTGTCAGACTTCTACTGACTAAAAACCACCCATGTTCCTTCTTAGCCCTTCATGTCGAGGCCGCGGTATCTCTTGCGAACAACCCGCAAATCCGACGGGATTTAAATATGTCTATGTTTACTGTTACATAATTTTGTTTTGTCCCGTGAAAGACAAATAAATACTTTTTCATTCTTTTTTTTATCTTTAGACGTATCACGTGGTCACATAAACTAATGGAATTTGATAAAATCTATAGAACGTGGTTATCTACGATATTTATACATATACGTAAAGGAGTATATTAAACTCCTGTTTAAACTTAACTTAAATAGTTACAATTCCATTGAAGACCGATTTAAGCAGTCGACGCTGGTTTTCAACGAAACCCTTTGTACTCCACAGCTGTCAGTCAGACATCGAATTGTTATTCCGATATTTTATTTATATTATGAAAATGTTATTGGATAAGACGCCTAGGATTGAACAGTGTCGCACCCAATATCTATAATTCTATCCGATATTACCACTTGGGTCAATATAACGTGAAAATACTCGCATTTTCATTCAATGTTACATCATCTCGGAAAAAATATGAGCATAATAATCGCAACTCATTTTTCTACGTTAGCTTAACTAGTTTAATATAACAAGTAAAAGTAGTTTACTAGTTAATATATCGTTACCGGTATTAGGGATTTTTCTTAAGGAAATGTTACGAGGAAAATATCTTAAAAATACGTAACTGATGATGCTTTCTTTTCAGTATGGTATTATAAATAAATCACTGTTTATATGCTTGAGGCGGAAGTACCGTCATTATTTCAAATTAGTTGACATAGAATAGAACATAACATCACGCCCAATTCACAAAGGGTAAGGCAGAGGTGTACCTAATAGTACACCCATATTTCGCCAGTTATATTCAACCCCCGTGTAATAGGAGTGAGCCTATTGTCAACCGGGCACAAATCTTGGCTCCGTGACCGCTACTGAGAAATTCCTGATAGTAAAACCTATTTACACTTTTCCCAACCCGGGAATCGAACCCAGGACGTCATGCTCATCAGTCGAAAGTTGGAAGTGAGTCCCAAACTAAACAAGATACATTCTGAGGCTCGTATTTGATTTCTAGAGTGAAGACTATAGAATTGGTAAGGAATGTGGTGGAGACGAATTGCATGTGTGCGCAAACTTAATTAAATAATATAAACAACAAACTTCGGATATTATAGAGCACTGCAACATAATAAAGGGTGTGAAAATACTTGCACTTGTTCTCTCCATCGCTGTAATATTTTTTTTGTTCTAGACCATACCTGGCAACCCCCTAGTTATGGAGATATTGAGGGTCTAAATTCCAAAGTTTTCACAGCTGTTTTTTTAAGAGTGCTTCATTGAGTTTTGCCGTAAAATGGGATCTTTCACCCCAAAAAAGAAAGTCATTTTCCAGAAATAATTATTGCGTAGGGGTACTTAGTTTGATGTACATAATGCTTGGTTGACGGCTTCATGAACCCCCTGCTGAGGGCTTCACCCTGTATTATTGAATCTATATTATTTTAAAATTACAGAGCAGTTGTTGCAGCAACATATAGTCGTACATCACATGGCCATATTTTGTGTGCGCGTCTAATTTAGCACAGAACCACGTAACAATGCGCTTTAAGAGGACGCCTGACACATTTATTTGTCTCTGCTATTTACCTAGCCGACCAAGTTTTTGTAACGGATTGGTTTAATTCAACATTCCGGCTCGTCCCCTCCCTAGTTAAGGATGTCAAATACCACGCTTTTACTGACAGTGTTGTAGTTTTACTGCCCTGAGCTGCAGGGCAAAAAAGCTGTTATTTTCTCCCCGAAGTATTTTTTTTCTAGCTTTTAATTTTAGTATTAAAACATGACAGCAGCTGATAGCGTGTATTTCATTATTACAGCAATTTTCTTTTCTTTTCCGCATTTTTTCCTCGGGGGTGTCGTTAAAGTGACAAAACAATTATTTGAAGGGGATGAACTGCGGCTATCTCGATTGAAAAACAAATATAAGGCTATCCTTAAATTTGTTTTATGTGTTTTGGCAATCAAATTTTGACTCGATACGAATGTTTGTTGCTTGTTTATGTTTTAATGAAGTTTGAATATATTTTCCTTAGTTACGGACGTTACTAAGGCAGTCTTTATTATCGATATAACTGCATTTAATAATTATGTACATAGTGGGCATCCCAACGCAATAACCACCAAATCTTCGTGCCAACTCTTCTCTGTAGATATATAGTGTTGCTTTGATTCGTTAATTGTGTAGTGGTAGTCATTACATTAACACACATTGTCTTGATTAAATCAATAACTTGATAACCAAAATGCATCAAGGCAACAGGCAATATAGAAAATAACCGGAATTGTAATGTCAAATTTGCCGCTTGTAAAAGTGTTCTTAATTTTTTTGTTCTGAAAATTAAATCATTATAATCTGCCTAGCCTCGTAACAATTATGTTGTGGTCGGCTTCCAGTCTTACCGTAGAGCTAAAGGGAGTGTCAGACTTCTACTGACTATAAACCACCCATGTTCCTTCTTAGCCCTTGTGCCGAGATAAGACGGACAGACGGCGAGCTAGCCCATTACTCACCGTATTGCCTTTTTTTTGTCCAGAAATGACAACGAATAATCACAAGTATACCGAGGAGTTGTTGGGCATCTAACCCAATAAAAAGGCACCTAAAAACCCAACTACGTATAATCGAGTTCGGAGTGACAGCCCTACTCCGTAGTTGTCCCGCCGCCTCGCTTCGTTAATTGTGTGGTGGCTCTCATTACATTAACACAACTATTGTCTTGATTATTCTTGTTGACGAGCTTCCTGCCTATACATTGGTAGACTATGTAGGTATGTAGCCAGCTTTTTATATTGTGAGGGTATGTCGGCCATCTTTTGTGTGTGATAGACAGTTTTGGAAGAATCAGGGTTGAGGGTGGAAAGGGTTCGTGAATATTTACATCGAGATGAGGGGTTGTTTTTCATAGATTACAAACTGTAAGAAATAACATACAATTTATGGTGACAATGTGGTGTTGCCCCTCAAACGATGGGTCACTTGTTATTGGGTGTCATATTGCTTGTACATCACGGGAGCTGAACGCTTCTGAACGTGTCAAACTCGTTGCCAAAATTTGGGCTGACTCAATTAATTTAAATTTTCATCGACACATCAAGAATAAGATAGTAACAATGAGATAGAAGTACCTAAAACCGGAATCATTCTCAAAACACTTCAAAATTAATTAGAACAAGCAACTATTCCAAAGCAATCTACTAACTAATCACCAAACAACCAAAATTGACGACCACTCATGTTTTACTTTTAATTAAACCTAGTTTGCTAATCCGTCGCAGATGGTAAAATCAACTCAGTTGATTTTAATCAAACACCCCAAGCTTGCCGCTTGCCGGTTATACCTTATAATAAAGTTTAATTAGAATACAATTAATTCACCGATCACGGTAAACTTTGCCTTTCTTCCCTGTAGATGTTTCCGACAAAACCTATTAACTTTGAGAATGTTTATGTTTCCAATTATTTTTGTCAATTTTTCGTCATTCTCCATACGCAAGCTGTACCCCGCGGTTAAATCTAATGGTATATTCCCAATCGATTTTCTTAACTATACTCTACTTTTTTCTTTACTAGTTTCGCAAATTGACTTCGCATCTTGTCTGTCCTGGCCAGATCTTTACAATTCAATGTGTAACCATTTGTTATGTGGTCCGTTATGGGGCTTTAAATAAAAGAAATCCCATCAAAAGTAAATTATAACGTCATCCAATGGACGGAAAATGGTCGGAAATATCGTCAGAAAACCTCTCTCAGTAACAATAAAATATTATGGTAGATAATGTGCTGAGAACTGAAATAGTTACTACCGACTCTCACGCTAGCCATGCACTATCCTCACAGTAAATTATGTATGTATGTGCTAACTAGGTTTGACAAGGAAACCGCCTACACCGTAGCTGTGGTGATCGCTACGCCGGCTACGCCGTAGCATGGTTGCTACGCACGGCAAAATTCTCTAACCTTTCAATTTGTTTTATACAAATCGTGTGAAACTAATACCAAACAAGTAGATTTTGTCTTTGTTCCCAAACAAATCACAAATGCATTCTATATGGTAAGCCAACTGTCGTGTCGGACATGTTTGACAGGTTAGCTTAGGACGGACGCACGATGGGACAAAGGAATATTGATATAGAGAGAATAAAGAATGAGGATATGGTACCCTGTCTGATCTAATACGGGAGGTCATTCAGATATTGGATATAATAATAGGGAAAGGATATGAAAACTCCAATATGTCAAACCAACGTTAGTTGAATTTATGTTGTCTATTAATTTTATATTAGCTTATGGATACAAAAATAAAAGGATCTGTTTTACTTTTAAATCCCTTTGTTTTTATAACTGATAGCTGAGATTGGCAGGAAAACATGACACACAAGCAGGAAACACTGATTGTCTCATGATTGTAAAAATATGACATTGGTCTTAATCATGAGGTTAAGATAAAATGCCATATTCGGTTCGGTGTTAAAATATTACACAGCACTAAAGTCGCGTACTAAAGTTTATACTACAAACTCCACCATGAACCTAAATAAGCACATTAAATTCCCCATGTAATCAATTTCAGTACACTAAAATTGGTGGTCGCGAATTTACAACGTAAAATTCGATACAAAATTATTTATAGCAAATTACAAATACCCATTCAACTATTTGATTGGCTGCACAAAATCAGAGGTCGTTAATATTTGATTTTCAATTGTTTCATTGTTTGCCTCTCGCCATCTGTGTGTCAATGTAATAATGCATTATTTTGGTCGTTTTGTGTCAAAATTTTGAAGGTTAAAGCACACATATAAGCACTGCACACAAAAAAGCCGATGAGTTTTTATGATGCCGAACCTCGGCATCATAAAAACTCATCGGCTTTTTTTTGGGACTAGCCTCACTTTTCTCAAACCACTGCAATTCCTGAAAGAAAGAAAAGTACCGAGGCAATGAAGTTCGACGAACGGCCAAGAGAAAAAAATTAATTGTTTTGGATCGCGCAACAAAATTAATCAGAAATGCATTTCGGAGGAATAGGAAAAACATTATTCCAACTCATCGGCTTCTCGCCAGGTCGGGCATCTATCACCGTAAGAACGTAATCGAATCGCGTCTCAGCGCCGCCAAGGTATCATGTTACTCCATCTGTCACCCTGCTTACTGCGGGCCAGGACCGGTGCTGTAAGTATTTTGCTTTTGGCACACGGCGTTGATCTCTAGCTGATGCGACGATATTTTCAGGTATGTGTTACATCTGAACGCCTCTAGTTATGATGATGCTGATCCTGTGCAAACCTTTGTGTGCTGACCTCAAACCACCATAAAACGACCACGGGATCGATTACCGTTTGAAATTTCATTGCTTAATTTCGGAGAGAATGGGGCGAGCGGATTGAAAAACGGTATTGTCGGTTTATCGCGAAACCGATTATTGTGTATTACGACGGATTTTGGGAACGATTTGTTGCTATGAAGGATTATACTGAAATTGTGTTTCGGTTTTTAATCTTCTTGAGGGCTATTTCCTAATCTTTATATTCGTTTTCTTTCGGGATCTTGAAATAATCAAACGATTGGAAAGAATTGAATGTCCAATTTTCTAAGCAAATTCACAGGTAAAAGTAGAAAAGTTTCAATACACACCTTTTTTTTTCGAATCTAGATATAGGTAACAGTTAGTAAGGTTTCAGGTAGCCCAGGCAGAAAATGTCGGCAAAGAATTCTTTTTTTAAACACTATCCATGCTTTCCGATTTATTCTGTAACCGGACGAAAGTTTTGTATTTTTTTTAGCTGCCAGATGCGTTAACGTTCCGTTTTTAAAATCTCGATTTTTCGGTTGTGTTTCTAACGACCCGACGCGTTTGTTCTGGTTGAAAAAACGATGGTGTTTTTTTTCTTTCAAACCTCTTTTGTTATGTTTCTGTGACGTTAGTTATATTTGGATATTTTTTTGAATAGACATTTCAGTGTCTTTAATTTTGATACTTTTCTATATATTTTTAGCAGTCCTATCTTTTAATAAGATATTCTTAGTAAAATTCTTCATCTTCAAAATGTAACTGTTTATTTTGCAAATTACCATTCTATATTTCGTTTCGTTTCACGTAATTCTTCATAACGACTTTATAGAAGTAATTCGAAGATATTTCTCATTTCGCAAAACATTGTGTCAAAAAATACGAAATGAAGGTTGTATCCAAACCTAATTAATGTCAAAAATTTGACTCTGTCTAACATAAATAATTATAATATATCTAATTCCTGACACGTTTGAACTGTGATTAGTACTCGTAGCACGAACTTCAAACGGAGTATAGCCAGCGATGTCGACTCGCAATCGATAGGTTTTATAGTTATCGCAGGCAAAACTAAGCTTCACGAACAACAATAGTGTACACTATCAAAGATAGCTATATTATCAATATGTAAGGTGTAAAAATGTCTGCCGGGGCTGCGGGTTATTCGAAAGAGATACCGTGGCCTCGGATACAAAGGGCTAGGAAGAACATGGGTGGTTTTAGTCAGTAGAAGTCTGACACTCCCTTCCGCGCGGCCCAGAGCGGGAGGAGTCATTTGAAGATTTCCCACTCTCCAAAAAAAAGATAGGTGTAAAAATGTTGATTAAAAGCGAGGTTCGAAGTGATATTATTATATTGATAATTACCTAACATCACTTCTGCAATCCTCGTAGGTAGAGGTGTACTTAATAGTAAACCCACATTTCGCCTGTTTTGTTTAAGTCCCGTGTAATAGGAGGCAAGCCTATTCAATATAATATAATAATAATATTCTATTCAAAACCAGATTCTGATTATATACTATGTCATGTTATGAATAAGGGCTACCTGACTGATGGCCGTATACACTGTGCTCATAATGAAGTATTCCAACTGAAAGCATATCTTTCGAAGACCCATTACGATGAATTTTTCATTGTCAAAATAAGAATTATGTAACACACAGTTCAGTCACATGCATAACAACTGTACCGGCCATTCTAAAATTACTGTATTATATTATAGACACCGTGTGTAGACCTTGAGTCAAAATCATGTTATCAATCGTGATCAAAACACTGTTTTGGTGTGAGCAACATCACGGTTTTCCTAGAGCCATTGTCCGACTTAAGACAATCTTATCACACAGCTTTAGCTACAAACACGTCACTGTAGGCTTAATATTTTCCTCGAGGAAAACTTGATAAATAAAAGCCAGGATTGGTTAGCTGGAATTTTCTTGATAACTCCAACCATCGTCTACATCTACCAAAGGTAGAAAAAAATCATCTCAATTATTGAACCGAAAATTAGGTGACGGTACCGAAGTCCTGAAATTCAACTTTTCATGGTCAGATATAGGGATTTTTTCACGAATTTATTAGACCTTATCTCTACTAAGAGTGAAATCGCCCGGTTTAATGGCAGCCGGCTCAGCCAGCCAACGGCTTTATTAAAAAATTTCGTTTATAATCATGGATTCTGGGATACCTGCGCGCCTTTTTTGCTGAAACAGAAAATACTCTACCGGGTAACATTTAGAATTTAGATTATTTTTGCTAACTCGTTCTCCGGTGAGCATACGCGGGTCCTTATGCGGACAGTATCTGAATATTTTTGTACATGCATACAAAAATACATGGAATTATTTGTAGAACAAGCATTTCTACAAAATAAACACGAATACTTTTTCGTGTTGTTTAATGACTGCAGTAGTTGTCTGCAAAGGAATAATTGAGATGGATAGCTGTTTATTTTACGTAGAACTGATTTTAACTCATTAGAGTTCATACAATTTAACTATGTGGTTTAATAAGCATGTGTTGATCCACGACATTAAGTAAATTTACCTTGCCAAACGTTCACGAGTTTCATATAGTCCCTCCGGGGGAACTAGAGTTTACAGAACCCCATACCAAACATTTATAAATTCAGAACAGCTAGCACAACTAAATCCAAGAACTTTCAAACTGGTTGTTGTATTGTCAAGTATTTTAAGGCTAAGTTGACCAGAAGGATATTATATTTATCCGTCAGTAACTCTTATAGACGTTTAAATGGGCAAGTAACAATACCAATATTGATGTCAATGATGGGCTAAAGTTTAAATTATACACAGGAGAAACCACATCTTTGTGAAGTCAAGAGTAATTAGGAATAGACATTGAGAATCAAAAATAGCACCTAGACGTACCAAAATAAATACTAGACATCACGAACTCAAACACGATTTTATCCAACGTATATTTCTCAAAAAGGTTTTTACGAAAACCTTTATTTTATTCCGCCAGCCATATTGTTTTCGGTACAGATAGCGTGTGACGGGCTGCGACTGACGAGATTGCAATTACATTTAGCCGAATTGGCATTTCATGTGCCTCTAACTATACAGTCAACACATTTGTTGGGACCGACATCTCTTTGACAAATTACATGTACCAAAATAAGTTCATACATTTTTCGTGAAAAAAGATTTCGGGGTTTATTGGTCACGACTAATTTAGGCTGTAATTAAAGGATTGAAGATTGATATATTATTATATTGAATATAATAATAAAACAAAAAAAAAAGTTTTGTAACTGGCCATTTTACAATAAAAACAATCAATGAGGAATTGGGATTCTTTCAAACGTCACGCGTCGCCACGCATTTATTTTAATTTTAATCTTATTCACTAACAAAACTCTCCTAACGTGTTGACTAACCATTGATTTCCAACTTTCTCCAACATTTTCAGTATGCAGCTGTTTTTAAACCCAATCTTTGTTGATAAATTCATTAACCTTCCAATCACTATTTCCAATATATCAGCCCAATAATTTCAAAAAATATATTCAGGAATTACAAACCGCCATAAATAATTGGGCTACCCACTCTCTTGAATTGGGAACCTCCTTTTAACAACCATATTTTTTATATGCTCACTGTAGGTACTGTACAGTGATGAGATTGTAATTACATTACTTGGAATTGGCACTTTATGACCCCTATAGTGAGCACATTTGTACCGACAGACGTTCCTTTGATGGCAGAGACAAATTTTATGAGATCAATTTATCAAATAGTCGATTGAAAGCGGCAAATTGTCCTCGCAGCGATCTTGTTATGGAAGACGTTTTATGTACCATTTATGATTAATATAAAGATTTATTGGTACATGGTTTGTACGCTCTTTTAAAGATATAACAGTCACCATTAATCTAATATGACTTATATTGTGACCCTATTTATAATGTTTGATATTCCAACAACCATTATGTATATCAATTTTATCTCATCGACTGTTTGTCAATAAAAAAGTGCCTGAAATGTTTTATATATAACCCGAACCTAAACCTTTTAACACAGCAAGTTTACATCAAAACCTTTCAAAACATATTACAGTAGCAATTTTTACCATTATTGTATTTAGAATTGATGACCAACTGAAACTACAAAAGCTAACGTAAAATACCGCAATAGAGTATCGCACCATCTTTACTGCTCTCCGCCACAATTCCGAACTCAAACACCTATCTCATATTGCAGAAATACAAGACCCGCTTCTAAAAATTGTAAATTCAGCGCGATATCGCGGAGCACTCCGTCCAGTTGATTCTCAAAAGGCGTCGCTACGGTACATACCTACGTACGCTCGTTGATTACAAGCAGGTACACACTGTACCAGTATATCTACTATAAACCCAGAATTCTCGAGAGCGTCGTAACCTGCATTTAAATTGTAAAGCAAACGGTACCGAATTGAACAGACAAACATAACGAACTTCGTGTTTCGTGTGTTGAATTTGCGACCTGAACTGTCACAAGAACAACATTGTTGTTTGTGTATTACGTTACGGTTATGATCAAAGGGCTAAGTGTTGTAATTAGCCACGGAGAAGGATTGTACTTAGGGTGAATTTCACCGATTAGACTGATCGCGATCAAAAATAAGTTCAAGAGTTATCAGTGTAATGTAGGTAAGTATTTTTTTAGAAGACAAAAACGAGCGATATACGGTAGTTAATTGAAGAGATTTTTGTTTAGAATTCGTATCAATACATCTGAGCAGTCTCCCTCCACTCTATCGCCTGTTCTTGTTGTGGAGGAATTTCTTTGAAGCTGCCTAATTCGTCTTCTTCTGTGCATCTTAGTCTGCAGCTACCACGAGGCCTCATTTCTTTATTCTAAATTGGCAAAGATAAAATAAAACGTGTTTTTTGACAGTAGTTATTTCAGGAGATCTTTTGTGCAGAAGTGTAGTAGAAGCCAGGTGTACTATATTTTATTTCTGATGCTCTATATGGCATTAATATTCCATTTTGGGCGCAGGTGAAATTACAGAGACATTATAATTTTACTCTGCCTCTAGGATGCAAGTACCTACCCAATGTCCATTAGGCAGTCTTAAGATATGACGATTTATTTATTAACCGGTTTATTATGTGGCAATCTTTGGGGAACGTTGTTATTGCTGAAATGATGCTAATTAATATGATTTTAGTTGTAAAAAAAAACATTATCATAAAAAAGAAAATTAGAAATTATTCTTATTCTTCGCGGATCTAAAGTATGAGGAAATAAGTATCTTTTGTGAAAACACAATAGAATGGTATACGTAATATTTTACCTAGAACTCGTGTTATTGAAATGTTATTTCTATGTAGATATAAATCAACCTTTAACGTCTAAAAATGATATATACGACGATAAAAAGACATGTGTGAATATATGTGAATATATTTGGGTTCGTCTTGACATTTATTCAAAACACAGGTACTATGTTCAGTTTTTCTAACAGACATTTGTGTTATTAGATACTCATTTAATTCGAAATTCAAAACGTTGTCATTTCCATGGTGTTATTTTATAACATGTTACATTGAAATACATGTATTTTATTAGGTTTTTTTCGTCCTTGTTTTTAGAAATAATTAATAATAATAATATTGTAATATTAATATTGTCAAAATACACTAACAGACCAACTCTTGCAAAATATTTAAATAAACAAAAGCCGTAAATGTATTTGGGCCTTACAAACGAATGAATATTAGCTTAGGTAAGTACCTTGAAGATTTAGTTTGCCTCCAGGCTCAAGAGTTTAAAACTTTAGGGTAATTGGCATCGGACCAGAATATTATGAATACCGAGATAATCCATAAAAATCAATTATACTTTCTCCTTTGAATCTCCTACGCTGGTCCTCCCAGGGCGATCAAAAAAGGTGACGACCTCATGAATATTCCATTATTCGTTGATTTGAATTTTATTTGCGTTTCCTTACCGATTGGGGTGGAACAAGGTTCTATTTGGAAAGACCTTGAACTGAAGCTATGGTTTTCATTCTCCCGAAGTAATGGGTTTAATGACTCCATTAATAGGAGTGTTTTCTGACTAAAAAAATATGATTCTGTTTAGTCCGTCACTTAGATTATTATCGAAAAATATTGGAAACGTGTTTTTCGTTTTATCAAAATTAATAAAAATTGGCGTAGGCAGTTAACATAGAAAGCCACCTGCAACGATTCTTACATACTTACTCCTTTTGACTCGTCCACATTCATATATCTGGTCATCCACACACGTTTATCCTTACTCCTTACTTTAACATTATAAATGGGAAAATAACTCTGTCTATCTGTCGCGCTTTCACGCCAAAACTACTAAACCGATTTAAATGAAATTTGGGACACAGATAGTCTAAAGCCTGACAAAAGGCATAATGCTACTTTTAAGGGAAAAAGGGTTGTAAGTGGTTGAAAGGGGGGATAAAGGGATTACTTTTGGTCGCGATAACCGACAACCACGCGGACGAAGCCGCGGGCATCAACTAGTGTATAATAAATGCAAATGTATGTAGATACTTACCTATGAAGCATGATTTTAATACTACAGCAATGAACTTAAATGAATAAAAGGAAACCGGTAATTAGGTATTATCAGTTCAAAAGTAATAACATTGCAACTGAAGTATATCTATTTTCTTTACAGTAGACAGTGGCAAACATATCAAAACATGATAAACATATACACACATTTCGGCGAAATAAAACCGTGTTTGACAGATAACCATAATCAAATATCTACCTCGGTCGTCTATTTACAAATCGACCACTGACCCTTACCCTCATTTTCCGAGGGTTGACAAGAAGTCAATGCATTTTTACCTTTTTTCTTTTACCCCAGATGGACGAGACTTTTGAATAGTTCGAATTTCAAACGAGAAAGTTAAAATGAAATGGTTCTCCGCAAATAGTTGGCGCGGTGAAAGTACTACTTGCAAAATTTTACTACGGACAATAAGAATAATATGAAATGTCTACGTAGTACCAAGTACGTTTCATTTTATGTACGTCTACATTATATTAGCCTATAATTTTCATTTTATATACATTCGGAATGTTATTAGATATCGTAAAAGTATTACAAATGTACATTCTAATGTCGTACGTGCTAGTCACTTGATATTTTTCGCGAAAAATATGTGTGAGCTGTTTTTAAAGTAGAAATTCATGAATGCAGCAACACATCTTGTCTGAAAAGATTGTTAAAATATTTTCTGTGTAAGTTTAAAAGCAACGTCACAAAAAGAAAAATTATCTTTATGTTTAGTAATATTACGTTTCAAAGCAGTTGACTTTTGTTTGATTGGATAAAGACTAAAATGTTGTTAATTTTAATATGAAACTATTTTATTAAAATGATTATAAATTGTTATGTACAATATCAAAAGTAGAAAAGAATTAAAGATCGTAAAAAGTTTGCCAGCACCATTATCAACGGGGAAAATGCCCAAAAGGCTGGCAGCATACCACGAATGATTACAATGCTGATTCTTTGGTCAAGAATTAGGCCAGCCCTCTGAAGACTGAAGAGTCAACCACTCTTTGTTGCCCTAAAAAACTAAATAGGCACTCGGACCCCGTGGCCCCAGTTATTTTACCCTAAATGTACTAATTAAGTTATGATTTTCACGGTGTTTGACGTTTTCAGTAACTTTCAGAAGTAAATGAGTTTTAGATATGTTAAATGAAGTCCTATCATCATCATCATCATCAGCCTATTTATTTTTCCACTGCTGGGACACAGACCTCCTCTCTTTAAGAGAGAGAGGGCTATAATCTACCACGGGGGCCCAGTGCGGATTGGTGGATGTCACAAGTCTTTAAATTTTTGGTTCTAGGACGTGCCGGTTTCCTCACCATGTTTTCCTTCACCGTTTTGAGAGCAGCGGTGATGAAATAAATTACACTAATAGTAATGCCATAAGTAAGTCGGGGCCGCTACCACTGGGCCACCGCTGCTCTTCTATATTTACTGTAAATAAGTGAATATAGTAATGCAGAAAAAAACGTAAATTTAATATACCAGAAAAGATTTAGAAATGTTTCTTTTCGGATACAAAAAGATAAACTTTTTCCTTTTCCGACAATGACACACGTAACATGGCTTGAAAAGAATTGCGTGTAAATGGAATTTTTGGAATCGCGTGTCTGTCATTGCCTTAAATCCGTTTGAGAAAGCATATACAGTACCCACACGGACAAAAATATAGAGTCTACAGGGTATTATTGTGCGGTTGAGGAAAGAATAGTATAATTATATAACAAAATAGCGGTAAAGATATCTCATTCAATTGTATTACTTTACCTAAGCCAAGAAGTGCAGTATTTTGTGCTGTGTACAACATCATTAATTATTCATAATTATTTATTTAAGGTCGGAACAACAACATGTCGTCTTCTACTATAATTATTATTATTCTTCTCTTTTACCCGTTATCTCAGCAGGCACCTCCTTCTATCCGTAACAACCGTCACACAGTCCATTCAACGTATGGTTGGTCTGCTTCTACACTTATAGCCACCTTCATTGATGCTCAACATTTTCTTCACTATTTTGTGCTGTGAACATTGCAAAAATAATAATGTTAATTACTAGCCACGTCAACATCAAAAACTGTTAGTGTTCGTGCACCGGTACCACTTCATTACCTAAAGAAAAGTTCACAGCGGCCCCAAAAGGAAGAGGAAGCATAACTTTAATATTAAATGTAAATGTTACTGGCACACCGAACAAAATTTATCTAGAACAAACATTTAGCGAAATGTCCTTACATGTTAACTAGTGAGCCTAATTAAAACCATAGCCAATGAAGCTGACTTAGTCCACCAATAAACTGACTTTTAAAACATAACATAACTTCACATCCGTAATCCCCAAAGGTTAGTTCACCGGTTATGCTTAAGTCCCATGTAATAGGGGGCGAGCCTATAACCATAACACTTTAACCGACCTGGGAATCGCACTCAGGACCTCATGCACAGCAGTCACACTTGCGAACACTAGACCAACGAGGCACTCAATATACCACCAATAAACCGGCTTTTATATACTTTAAATACCTCTTCATTCAGACTATCACTTTTCGCGTACTTAGTAGTAAAGTTTTCACTTTGAAGCGCGCGAAGTTAGCGCCATAGCGGCATTTCCTTGCTAATTAACGAGAAGCTAGCTACTGCATTGTTACGTGCATCTCTACTCAGTTCAGTGGAATAAACTTTGTATCTCATTTTATTTCATCCTGCGGTGACTGACGATTATTGTTAGACAAAAGATCGTAATGTCAGACATTGTTGGAATTTTTAATACGATGCCGTATGAATGTTGCATGTAAAAGCCACTGTAATATAATTTGGTATGCGAGCTATAAAGTTATTTCTCTGAAAGTTTTTGTCGCAATAAAACTTCAAAGGTTAACATGGTACATTAATTATTCAAAATGTACTAACCTACGTATATATTTTTTCAAATAAGTCCTGTTGCATGGTTGAAAAATAATTGAATAGAGCTACAAAGTAAAATTTAATCTGTACTTATTAGTGTCATTCAAACACTTTCAAATAGAGAAGACTTTTATTCGCCAAACAAAGAACAATAAAATGTTCAATCTCCACTATCGCTTCCAGTACAAATCTAAAACAAAACACTAACAAGAAAAAGTATCCAATAAAAGAACAATTCTCACGAATACATCCCCGATTGCGGGTTAACTTTCTACCGACCAATTCCGTATCGCCTCCTTCGACCGAGGAAGCGAAGTAGCGAAGTTGGTAGTCATTAACTTCACTTAAGTTCGTTACTCGACTCTGTAGATGCAAGATGGTGGTTCCCGGGCCAGCTGCGTTCGAAAATAAACGAAATAGGATAATGAGGAACTTGGTCTCTTTTGTGGCGCGTTTAGACCGATCGTACATGGAACAAGAACCCGAGACCTAGATTTTATTATACATTAAACTAGCTGACCCACGCAACTTCGTCTGCGTCACATAATACAGCATATAACCTTTCTCGATAAATCGACTATCCAACATATTAAATTCAGTTAAATCGTACTCCTGAGTTAGTAGTTCCTGAGTTAGTAACAAACAAACTCTTCAGCTTTATGATCTTATGTATAGATGAGAAATAAAATTCGTGGAAGAATATCAATTTATATCGATTTTAGTAAGTAAACATTGGTTTTAGAAATGTTGATTTAAAAATGAAAATACTCGTTTTAACGTATAATATTCTCATCATTTTAAGAATTTATTCATATCGATTACACTGATTATGTTTGTTGGAAACAATTAGTTTAAAATGCTATAGTATAATTTAAATTTTCGGTAGAAAATCGACGTATTTATGTTACGTTTACAGCGCTCGCTCCTACTAGAGTCTCAGAACTACAACGTGTGTTTTGATTTTGAGAAACGGTAATTAAATTCATAAAAACGAAGCAAACAAACATAATTATAACTTGAACGTAACTAGCAAAATGAGTGTAGGTACTTTACACCTCTATGGGGAACACGAGAGAAAAGTTATACTAACAATATAATGAAAATAAATAATTTGTAGGAAAATTTTACCTAAAGTTAATGAATAATCTAGGTTTAGGCGTTACTCTAACTACGTCAAAATTTACCAACTGAGCTGACTTGGAATCTATTTTGCTACTAAGAATTGGTCTAAAATTAATGAAGTATTCAGTTCATAACGCAACATTTCTGGCATATTTAATGGTAATTTGTGTTAAAATCGTGCCAATAATTCCCATAATCAGTCTATAAGATATGGAGTGGCACTACAACAACATAGTACAAAAAGCTCTACAGTAGCATTGTACAAAAAGTACTCCAGCGCCATCTATGTCACACATGAACAACTATCATTAAATTCCGAAATGGCGAAATAAAAGCTCTCCATGACTTAAAATATGTAGAAAAACCCGACAATAACCACCAGGCACTAGCCCATCATACACAACAATCGTCTGGTCGGAGGATCCTTCTTTTTCTATGGGGGGTGAAGAAAATAACATCATCATTCTCCTAAATATCCACTGCTGATTTTGCCGCAATAGGGGATCGGACAAAAAAAACTAATTAGTCCGTCAGATAGATTTACAAAAAATATTGAACACATATTTTTTTCTTTTTTCACTTAAATAAACAAAAAATGAAGACGATACAGTCTCTCCTCGAAAACGTCACATGTCAGTACATTTTTTACCTACAAATGACGTCACAACCCCCCCACTCATTATCTTTGACGCGTTATAACTTCGTCAATTTTTATTAATTTGATAAAACAAAAACCGGCCAAGAGCGTGTCGGGCCACGCTCAGTGTAGGGTTCCGTAGATAATAAAATATTATGTAAACGAAGTTAAAAAAAAAATACGGGCAAATGAAACTTGACCTCTGGATTGTATAGGCGCTCATACGATTCAGGGACCAAATTATATTGGTTAACTGCAGTTTCCATCTGTTGTTTCCATCCAAGTTCAAAATAATTTTCCTAGAAAGTCCTTATAAAGTTCTACTTTTCAGATTTTTTTCGTATTTTCTAAACTTATGGTTCAAAAGTTAGAGGGGGGGGGACGCTTTGTTTTTTACTTTTGGAGCGATTATTTCCGAAATTATTGACATTATCAAAAAATGATTTTAGTAAACCCCTATTCATTTTTAAATACCTTTCCAACAATATATCACACATTAGGGTTAAAATTAAAAAAAAAAACACTTCCCACTTTACATATAGGGGGGCTACCCTAATAAAACATTTTTTTCCAATTTTTATTTTAGCACTTTGTCGGCGTGATTGATACACATATTGGTCCCAAATTTCAGCTTTCTAGTGCTAACGGTCACAGAGATTAAGCGAGGACGGACAGACAGACAGACAGACAGACATGGCGAAACTATAAGGGTTCCTAGTTGACTACGGAACCCTAAAAACACGTATTAAATATTTTTCGATAATATAACTGACGGACTAATTAGAATCATATTTTTTGACCCAGTCCGATGCTCTATTCATCACGCGGGACTAGATTCGTAGAATGACCTATTTTTAAAAAAGTAGACCACGATATCAAGAAACTAACTTCAAAAATTTTGGTATTTTATCCATCATGACGCAAGCTAAACCAGCCATTATTTTGTCGTTTGAAAAATGTTTGACAAGAATAAGCCAGTGTCTTGCCCTTGTTATGAGCTCTTGTTGTGGAAACCTTGTTAGAAGTGTATTTGTTTTTGAAGCGTGACGAGTTAATTAAGGTTGGTTGTTTTGGAGCGGTAATTTTTAAGTTTCAAACTAACTTTAGGGGACAAAAACCTTGTACATTTTGTGTCTAAAGGGTTAAACTTTTTGAAGGCTGTGTAGGTACAGTTTTGTAAAGAAAGGCCAAATGGTGAAAAAATATTAAATAAACATAACATAATATCACGCCTGTAATCCCCGAAGGGTTAGGCAGAGGTGCACCTAATAGTACACCCACATTTATATGTTTGTTTTGTGAAATGATTCATCCATTTAGAACTTCGACCAAGTAGCTACTAGCATAGGGTACTTTTTAGGGTTCCGTAGCCGAATGACAAAAAACGGAACCCTCGTAGATTCGTCATGTCTGTCTGTCCGTCTGTCCGTCTGTCTGTCAGTCGTCCGTATGTCACAGCCACTTTATTCGAAAACTATTAAGTTTAACTTCCAGTCTTCCCTGTGAATTGTCACGCTATCAATTAAGGAGTAAATGATAACGTGGCGATTGACAGTTTCCTTCATATCCTTCCTCACAAAATGCATCCATATTTTCGAACAGAGTATAATATCTTTATAAAATATATATATCGTGAAAATTCGTGCATAATACAAGCACGTGAGATCCAAAACTAAAGAACTCATAAAGATAAAGATCTATCAGCATAATCTGCAACTTTTTTCAGAAACCTTTTTGACCTTAAACAAACTCAAATAACATTATCGAGCAATGATAAAACAAGGTAAAAACATAATCCTTTTTATTATAAAGCCATTCTTACGTTTGTAGTTACATTATACGCGATAGTAAGGGTAAAGGTCGGGTTCGATTCGCTGATAAGTATGTTTATTTTGGGCCTCGTACTTAGAGCAGTCGAATACCAGGTAATCCTAGTTTTGGGTAAAACATTTTTCTCTAATGTATTTGGCTTAGTTTTATGTAAATGATATGGCAGATAATGTGAGTTTGAGTATATTAAAGGCTTGTTGGAATATTGATGTGGGCTACTTAGCATGTATTTACATTTTTCATGGTCTCTATTTTTTCTGGCGTCCAGATATCGGATTGGTGGTAAAATCTTTTACATTTTCTTCTATGTTAGCTCAAGCTACAAAAAAAGTAGGTAACTTATCCTTTGATACGAATCAAAGGATAAGTTACCAGCACAGTTAATAGCGCTAGTTTCTACTTTAGGTACACCAAGATTTATAGTAAATTGTCGACAAAAGGAAAAAGGTTTACACTTAATTGATAGGCAATGTTTTTATGACAACCACAAACAAACCCACAATATCATCGAACCCTTTTCATTTCTATCCAAAACCCTTTTTTACGGCCAGAATTATTATGGACGTCAATCATAACAAGGGACTTCTATTTCATCGGCTTGGACTTTGTGTGAAACAGCCTCCAGTCAGGATTGTAGCGGATTTTTATGGCGCTACATTTCATAGTCATCAGTGATGCAGTCTCGCTGCAGGCGCTGTTAGCTTCTTGCAGGGTCTAACCTTCTATGATCCAGCTGGAAGTCTTTGAACCGTCTCTGGACTCAAGTGGAAAGATATAATTCCGACCTCGTTAACTGGGGCTACCGCAATAAAACGGTAGCGGGGTGTGGATGCAGCTATGTCACAAACTATGCTCCATCTCCTATCCTGCCCTCTTAGCCCATAAACATGCAGGTGAAGTGATCCCTGCGCTGCTAGCGATGACTCGGTGTAAATGGCGAAATTCTGGACTAAAGACAATTGGACATTTTGTTATAAATATCATACATTTAAGGTTACGAGTACCTAGTTGCAATAATTTTGCATTAAAACACACGGTTATTCATTTGCTGAAGCAGGCACTAAAGTCTCTCACAATGTAACATACCATTTACGGAAAGTAAACAATTTGCATTTTTAAATGTAAATGAAAGATGTATTGTACTAATGAGTGGAAATCACAGCTCGCAGGTAGTGTTAATTAGTAGCAATGGAAAAATAAAGCGATGTAAGAACTGCAAGTTAATTCGCCACTTATCGTTTGCTCGTTGCGAAGTTTAAAATGGAATGATAAAATTAACGGACCGGTAAAATATCGCAGCTGTTTGAACGAGCGACAGCAAACAATGTGAAAGAGTTTTTAATCCAAATTACCTACCAACGCAGTCATCATCTGCCTAGCCGTTTCCAACTATGTTGGGTTTGCCTTCCAGTCTTACCAGATGCAGCTGAATTTTACGTGGAGCGACATTCATCATTCATTAATGAATTTAATTTTAATAACGAAGTATTATTGTATTTTAATCTAATGTATTGTAATTTGTAATCGAATTTTATGCTTATGGGAAATTTCCTGAAATAAATGATTATTATTATTATTCTACCTGACCTCCACAACCCAGTTATCAATGGATTATAATTATAATGCCCCTTGGTAAGACTAATTGTCAGACTTTCGGTTTCCGACTAATCGTACCAACTGTTAAAGATCACAGTGCTTTCCGAGGCTCGGAATAAACTGGGTATGTAATAATGATTATCCATCCACAGACCGACCTAAGCAAGCGTAGCTTAACCTTGAAGATCGAACCGTGTGGCTATTATTATTTAGCAACGATCTCTTCAGCTGTTTAAACGAGCGGTAATTTTTAAAAGAGTTTTAAATCCATATTACGCTCCAACGCGTCACGAACTCCTCAAAGAAGAACTAAGTAAGCATTTGTACTTTCTAAGCTTCGAAATGGAATATCTCTTTCAAATTGCTAAAGTATTTTAATCCCTTTGTTTTAGGAACTGATTAGATACATCATTTTCTTTTGAAATCGCGCTTTTATCTCCTGTAATAATTCTGTTTGAATTTGTATTATTTGTGAGTAAACCAGCTTCTTAAGGGGATCACAGCAGTGGATGACTTTGACGATTTGACCTCTGTACTGGCTTTTGTTTATTTTTCGGCCCCTACCGGCAAACGACTGTACTACAGAAAAACGTAACAAAGAACAGAAATGTGTCGCAGAGTGGTCATCGTATTTGCCTAACATATTTTGTTTCTCTTGGAGTACCTACATCATAATGTATGAATAAAATATTTAATAATAAATTATACACTTTGACTAATGAAGTAATAACCTAGCTTTCATTAGTTATTTCACTGAGCACAGGTACTCCTACAATACATTCTTAAGGTCTGATAAAGACCAGGTAACTGCTTATCGCTTCTCAGTCACGGAAATAGTCAGAATGCTCCAGCTTTCAGCTAACTAAGCACGAATGCTACTACTTGATACATTTTGAAGGTCTGACGATGACCACCTAAGTGCTTATCGGTTCTCAGTGACTGATGTAGTTAGAATGACCTAGCTTTCAAATTTTATCTGTCTGAGCACGGATGCTACTACTTAATACATTTTGAAGGTCTGATGATGACCAGCTAAGTGCTTATCGGTTCTCAGTGACGGATGTAGTTAGAATGACCTAGCTTTCAAATTTTATCTATCTGAGCACGTATTCTACTACATGATATATTATGAAGGTCTGATGATGACCAGCTAAGTGCTAATTGGTTCTCAGTGACGGATATAGCTAGAATGACCTAGCTTTCAAATTTTATCTTATTGAGCACCGATGCTACTACATGATACATTTTGAAGGTCTGATGATGATCAACTAAGTGCTTATCGGTTCTCAGTGACGGATATAGTTAGAATGACCTAGCTTTCAGATTTTATCTTATTGAGCACGGATGCTACTACATGATACATTTTGTACAGCTAAGTGCTTATTGGTTCACAGTGACGGATATAGCTAGAATGACCACCATCAGGTAAATGGCACCATCAGTCTCCAAGGCCTCCTCGAGCTCTTTCAAATGAGTCCAAACACGATGGTTCTACGCAGCGCTGTCAATGAGATCCTGTACCCACCTTCGAAGTCCACCGTCAAGTAAATGGCATCATCAGTCTCTAAGGCCTCCTCGAGGTCTTTCAAATGAGATCCTTTACTTACCTTTGGAGTCCACCATCAGGTAAATGACATTATCAGTCTCCAAGGCGTCCTCGAGGTCTCAACACCATTAAAATAATAAGATACATAACATAACATCACGCCTACTATTAGGTACACCTCTGCCTAACCCTTCGGGGATTACAGGCGTGATGTTATGTAATGTATGTTATTATTTTAATGGTGTTTATTCAATTGTTTTATCGCTTTTAATTATTTTGTCTTGATAATTTCGTTTGATGGAAGATGAAGATCTGGATGACTGATGATGTCTCGCACCTGATGGTAAACTCCGAAGGTGGGTATAGGATCTCATTGACGGCACTGAGTAGAACCATCGTGTTTGGACTCATTTGAAAGAGCTCGAGGGGGCCTTGCAGACTGATGATACCAGCTACCTGATGGTAGACTCCGAAGGTGGGTACAGGATCTCATTGACGGCACTGAGTAGAACCGTCGTGTGTGGACTCATTTGAAAGAGCTCGAAGAGGCCTTGGAGACTGATGGTGCCATTTACCTGATGGTGGTCATTCTAGCTATATCCGTCACTGTGAACCGATAAGCACTTAGCTGGTCATCATCAGACCTTCAAAATATATCATGTAGTAGCATCCGTGCTCAATAAGATAAAATCTGAAAGCTAGGTCATTCTAACTACATCCGTCACTGAGAACCGATAAGCACTTAGCTGATCATCATCAGACCTTCAAAATTTATCATGTAGTAGCATATCCGTGCTCAATAAGATAAAATCTGAAAGCTAAGTCATTCTTTCTACATCCGTCACTGAGAACCGATAAGCACTTAGCTGATCATCATCAGACCTTCAAAATGTATCATGTAGTAGCATCCGTGCTCAATAAGATAAAATCTGAAAGCTAAGTCATTCTAACTACATCCGTCACTGAGAACCGATAAGCACTTAGATGATCATCATCAGACCTTCAAAATGTATCATGTAGTAGCATCCGTGCTCAGATCGAAAAAATTTTAAAGCTATGTCATTCTAGCTATATCCGTCACTGAGAACCAATTAGCACTTAGTTGGTCATCATCAGACCTTCAAAATGTATCATGTAGTAGCATCCGTGCTCAGATCGATAAAATTTGAAAGCTAGGTCATTCTAGCTATATCCATCACTGAGAACCAATTAGCACTTAGCTGGTCATCATCAGACCTTCAAAATGTATCATATAGTAGCATCCGTGCTCAATAAGATAAAAGCAGAAAGCTGTGGCATCATAACTGTATCTGTCACTGAGAACCGATAAGCACTTAGCTGATCATCATCAGACCTTCAAAATGTACCATGTAGTAGCATCCGTTCTCAGATCGATAAAATTTGAAAGCTACGTCATTCTAGCTATATCCGTCACTGAGAACCAATTAGCACTTAGCTGGTCATCATCAGACCTTCAGAATGTATTATGTAGTAGCATCCGTGCTCAGATCGATAAAATTTTAAAGCTAGGTCATGCTAACTACGTTTGTCACTGAGAACCGATAAGCACTTAGCTGGTTAACATCAGACCTTCAAAATGTAGTAGCATCCGTGCTACAAGAACGACTACAATTGTTCTTTTAATTAAAATCATTAAAATAATAACATACATAACATAACATCACGCCTACTATTAGGTACACCTCTGCCTAACCCTTTGGGGATTACAGGCGCGATGTTATGTAATGTATGTTATTGTTTTAATGGTGTTAATTGTTTTATCGTTTTAATTATTTTGTCTTGAGAATTACGTTTGATGGAAGATGAAGATCTGGATGACTGATGATGTCTCGTACCTGATGGTGGACTCCGAAGGTGGGTATAGGATCTTATTGACGGCACCACGTAGAACCGTCGTGTCCACACACGACTCATTCGAAAGAGCTCGAAGAGGCCTTGGAGACTGATGGTGCCATTTACCTGATGGTTGTCATTCTAGCTATATCCGTCACTGTGAACCGATAAGCACTTAGCTGGTCATCATCAGACCTTCAAAATATATCCTGTAGTAGCATCCGTGCTCAATAAGATAAAATCTGAAAGCTAGGTCATTCTAACTACATCCGTCACTGAAAACCGATAAGCACTTAGGTGATCATCATCAGACCTTCAAAATGTATCATGTAGTAGCATCCGTGCTCAGATCGATAAAATTTGAAAGCTAGGTCATTCTAGCTATATCCGTCACTGAGAACCAATTAGCACTTAGCTGGTCATCATCAGACCTTCAAAATGTATCATGTAGTAGCATCCGTGCTCAATAAGATAAAATCTGAAAGCTAGGTCATTCTAACTACATCCGTCACTGAGAACCGATAAGCACTTAGCTGATCATCATCAGACCTTCAAAATGTATCATGTAGTAGCATCCGTGCTCAATGAGATAAAAGCTGAAAGTTGGAGCATTCTGACTATTTCCGTGACTGAGAACCGATAAGCAGTTACCTGGTCTTCATCAGACCTTCAAAATGTATCATGTAGTATGAGAGACCATCATTAGGTACGACATCATCAGTCATCTAGATCTCCCTCCATCTTCCATCAAACGAAAATCTCAAGAAAAAATAGTTAGATAACATAACATCACGCCTGTAATCCCCGAAGGGTTAGGCAGAGGTGTACCTAACAGTACACCCACATTTCACCAGTTATGTTTAAGTCCCATAATAATAGGGGCGAGCCTATTGCCATCAACCGGGCACAAATCCAGACTCCGTGGCTGTTACTTATAATTTCCTGATGGAAAAACCCAATAACACTTTGCCCGACCCGGGAATCGAACCCAGGACCTCATGCTCAGCATCGTGCTTACGACCACTAGACCAACGAGGCAGTCCAAAATTAAAATAATATCATAGATATATCTATATACCAAAATATCTACTAAGAAACGTGGGTAATTTACCAATAGTTTTGGAGAGCTCGGCCACGCGTCACTTAACGTTTATTAGGCATAGTCAGCTTAGTCTATGATAGGTGCAAACAACAAAACGAAATTACAAACTACTTTAAATATATTTACAAACTTATTTTCTGTTCTTATTTTACGAAATATTTATAACTATACAATTTACAATATGTTTTAATTCAGAAAACATTAAAAACGTGAACTTTTGAATTTTATTTGTGAAGTAATGACATGCGTGCAGTCCACCCGTGACAACAGTCATCGAGACACTGGCGCAGCGCGTTCCGACTTCCGAGTATGCGCGTCGGGTCTCGCGCCGCATTTGCCTTAAAATGTCGGGAATTAATTTATTATTTTAAAATTTTATTACAAATCAGAGAAAATAAACAATACGGATTGATAAATACATCACTACGTATTTTTGGGTATAAAATTCATACCGAACTATTCAGCCGTTACAGAGACAAAATTCGATTTAGGTTAAGACATACTACGATTTTTTATTAAATAATGTGAAGGTTTATTAAAATTTTAAACAATACGAATTATTTGTGATGACTTTAAGTATAACATATATTTTTTATATGGAAATCGTACGGAAGGATTCCTCAACAAATTTCTTTAAACATACGTCGTTTTTGGGATTTTAGCAACGCAACGGCCTTAATAAGATGTATTATGTCATTTTTAACACACAACAAAACATCCCGCCTGTAATCCCCGAAGGGTAACGCAGAGGTGTACCTACATCCACATTTGCCAGTTATATTAACGTTCCGTTGAATAAGGGGCGAGCGTATAGGCATCAACCGAGCACAAATCCAGACTCAGTCGCTGCTGTAATTTCTGATGAAAAATCTCAATTAAAATTTACCCGACCCGTGAATCGAATCCAGGACCTCATGCTCGGCAGTCGCATTTACGACCACTAAACCAACGAGACAGTCATTTAAACGTAGGCATAAAATAATCGCCTATTCATTACACTTGAAGATTTTTTACAGCAACTATAACGGCAAACAGATCCGTAAAAAAAAAATATAAATAAAATTATTTCATTCTAAGCAAAAAAACTCAACGTAAATAATTCAAAACGCCTAACTCGAATTTACCAAACAATGCTAATTTTACCAAACAAATTGTTCTATAATAAAGCGGGTGCGCATGCTATCTTAAAAGCCTCATCGGTACCCAAATAAAACTACGTAATTGGGTTTGTCAAATTGCTCGGGTTCGGACTGACTAGCGTCATTAGGCCCTTAGATTTTATTGAAAGTGGAACGTTCATTTTGTTTAGAACCGTTCAAGTGCTTTGTTTATACTAAAACATTTTCTTATTAGGTATTGTTTAGCCCCGTTAATGAGGCCTATTTAATTGTAATTAAGGCTGTGTTTGAACGGTGTATTGCGAAATTTCTAGTCTTTGTATATTTGTTTCTGAAACTAACAGCTCTGAGAAAGTCAGTAGCAGGCTACCAGTGTTGGCAATTATTAAATAGTCTTTTGATTTTGTCCTGTGATTTTAGCCACTCTTTACGCGTGTTTTTAACGAACTATATAAATAAACAATCAAATAATCAGAGTCAGTATTTATGATTAGGTCTTACAATAAATATGGCAGCGATTCATTAATAGGACAAAAAATTACCTTTCTAAGTACCTAATTTTGCTTAAAAAGCAAATGTCATACGCTGATTAATAATAGTAAAATCATCGTGAGGGAATCAGCATGCCTTTTTTTTTTTGAGGGGTAGGAAATCATCAAATAACCCCTCCCGCTTTTGGGCAGAGCGAAAGGGAGTGTCAGACTTCTACTGACTAAAAACCACCCGTGTTCCTTCTTAGCCCTTCATGTCGAGGCCGTGGTATCTCTTGCGAACAACCCGCAGCCCCGACGGGACCCGCAGCCCCGACGGGGAATCAGCATGCCTGAGACATATTTCTCCACAGTATGTAAAGGTTAGGCACTAGCCAAAAGAAAAAAAAAAGAAAAATTTATTCTTCTCGATATTTTCAGATCTTACGGGTATGAAATGCGGCTAGAATGTAGTAACTTACTTACTGATTTAGATACCCCGGTCTCTGAACTGCCTGAGAAGTTTTACGAAACATTTCAAAATACAAACTAGGTAAATCAAATGACGCAAACCCTAAAAGCCTTTGCGTTCTCGTCTTTACGTCATCACATACTGACGTCACGGCAAAATAAACGTGGGTAGTTCCATTTCTATCCACTTAGCAAAAAACTCGACTAGAAAGAGTAGACGACCATAATGTTTTGATACTTTTTAAATTGAATTGTATTTAATCGACTTACTGTGAAAAATAAACTGGATAGGATATTTATTTTCTTTTTCGTGTTATATAAGAAGGCCTCGTGTTATACAACAACTGGAAATTGCCTTGAACTCGTTATATATTTCCACGACTTAAGTACCTACTTATACAAAACATAACATCACGCCTCTAATCTCCAAATCTCCATTGTAAAGGGATGAACCTATCGTTGCCATCAATTAGACATAAATCCAGACTTCGTGGCTACTAAAACTACTAAAAATATCTGATAAAAACCCAATAACACTGTGCCCTTACCAAGCATGGGCTTAGACCATTCACCAGTTACATTAGACCAACCAGACAGTAGGTACTTATGGTTTACAGACAAAATGTAGTATTGATTTTTCCATCAGCATTTTCACATAAAAAATCTCACTGTGTCTAGCAAGACCCCGAAGATAAATATATAAAACGTCAATTTCGATACCAAAACACAAACCTAACAACACAGCTTGCATTCGGCTGACATTAGAGTACGTAGTGACGTCACAGGCGGCCATTTTCGTCCGTTACATTTTTAACGGCATGGTCCATGAGACTGCGCCATGCTCCTCCGTTGATTAATTGCCGCCGACGTCTTGGTCCTGTGCCTGATTGATTACATTGTAATCTTGTTTGTGACTTGACTGATGTTAGAAATTGTATCAGTCTTGTTTTTCATAATTTCCGCTTTTGATAATTAGCGGCCGTAGTTTTTAGGCTCGTTTGTCTGACGGATTTGACGGTTGCAATTTATTGCGTCCGTGATTCTGGTGTTTGTGTTGTTTTTGAGAATGGTGAATTAAGTGGTTCGGTAATTTTTTGGTTGATCTTTCAAGGCAATAAAACGGTGTAATCAACGATAGACGTAAAGAATCAGCCTATACCTGCCTGCAAGCCAGGTGGCCGGTTGTAAAAATCATAGAAAGTTTTTCACTTCTCTACGCGCCAGGTGACTCGCTATATCGCTCGCCTCTAGAGAGGCAAGCCACTTAGTAAGCCACACATATATATATACGTTGGATGTTCGTTACAAGGTAACTAGTCGTTAAGTTTACTGTCCATAAGTTCAACATCTAAACGTTTACAGACTGGTAATAATACCTGAGTAACATTTTATAAAACTATAAAATAATTTATGCTTCTATTCGGTCTGAAGCTCTCGTAAATTAAAACAGTCTCTTCAGAAATGAAATACATTATAGTTTATAGCAGCCGAGCACTTTAAGTACTTATGAATTTATGAAGATAATATCTTCAATAAGCAAACCTAATAGCACTAATGACGAGAGCATGAATAAATTAACAGTTATCTTATTAATACAATTAAAACTGAAGTTTCATAATGTACACAAAAGGTCAGAGGTGTACTCAGTCCGTTCAACTGTTGTGGCTGATCTAAAATTAGAATACCTTCAACTTGGTGTGAATAGTTAAGCAGGTCTAAATATACATTGCCTGATATTCGTGTACGTAATTTTGGACTCGTATACATCAACAAGAATTTTCTAGTAAATACATCGTTAGTTACTTAGTTAATAACACTTAATAATGACTCTTAACATAAATGACGTAACCAAGGTTTTGTAACAATATTCTGATTTAAAAGAGTGTCCATGGTGTTTCTTTTCCGTTCATCTCCATAGAGATCTACGCTAGGGAATGGGCAACTACAATAAACTCACACTTATTATGCCTTGTGACTGGGACTGCAGCTTTATTATATTGCATTTGTTCGCCTATTCAAAAGTGCCTGTAACTGGCCTATTTGAAATTTTTTTTTTTGATTGATTTTGAATTGGTAATAACAGTCCAGTCAAAATGAGCATAAAAACGTGGTCGTCTAAACGTCTAAACGTGACGTAAACGTCTATGTGAATGATTGTTATTGAAACAATCATTCACATAGAGCTGAGATACAACATCATAAATGAAATGTCAAAAGTCCCGACTAATCCCGTGTGTGCAAAAAAAAAAAATTCAAGGTCAAAGATAAAAAAATATCCTTAATACGCATTTTTAACGTTAATGGAGAGTGTTATGTGCGATAGCACATTAGTTTCAGAGCAACATAATTATCATAATTATGACAAAAATGTCTATCACTGTGATTTGTAGGAATACAAGTCACCATTTCAGACAGTCTTAAACTATAACTGAACTCAAACAGTGCTAACAGTTATATTTACGTTATATACTGTAGTGTGATCACCACACGTAAATGTAAGAAATACTTGATCAAAGAACATAATAATACCACTCTTGTTCAACCTTGAAAAATCCAATCCAAGAAGGACCGCTAGACGACGTACAAGGGAGTGAAATTAGAAACCTCAAAAAAAAACAGTCAGTTACGAACCATCAAAACATAGTGCTAAGTTACGGGGTACCGGACACATAATACTCGTATAATGTTTACATTGAAAAGAAATTTAATGCACACACGAGGGTAGAACTCAAATGTTTGCCTCTGGTTGACGCAACGGGCAAAAGGTGCGTTCACACATACCGGCTCGGAAAGGAGAGCAGATTTTTCATAACGATCAAAACAGAGTTTTCAGTCATTGTCATCATGATAATGCCTATAATGTTCCCACTGCAGGGATTCAGGCCTCCTCTCTAGGAGATTGATGGGCTATAATCCACCATGCGGGCCCAGTGCGGGTTGGTAGATGTCACATGTCTACAAATGGTTTGGTTGACATGCCCGGTTTCCTCACGATGATTTCCTTCACCGTTTTGAGTCATTGCAATAAGGTTCAATTTCACATGACACTTCATCTATAATTGAGAATTCTTGAGAGCAAACCTAACGCGCTTAGTATGAAAATGCTGATGCTCTCCGAGCCGGTCTTTGTAAACGAACCCTAATACGAACCCGAACAAATAGTGACCGTGGTGTGGTGATTACTAAACGTTATACATGTATGTTACTTTATTGATGTTTCCAGGTTCGTGTGGGCTACTGAGGATATTAAATTACGAAGGAAAATATTAAATGCGTTGAGTTTGTACACAGGTCGTCGTGGCGAAACAATTATTTATCTTTAGGTTAAGTCGCGCTTGCCTAGGTTGGACCGTGGATGGGTTGACCATCAATTAAATACAGATTTTTTTCCGTATCTCAGAAAGCTGTTAAGCCGTTGGTGCCGGCTGTAATTTGTATATCTTTGACAGTCTTATAGCTACTCAGTGAACCGAAATTCTGACAACCTGTCTTACCAAGAGGGTAACGTGATACAGAAACCTGATTGTTGCTCACAGCTTGGGTCCGTTTTACCCGACTGTTATTGATAAGGAGGACTGAATGGGTACTGGTATTCAGCTGCATCCGGTTAGATTCGAAGTCAACCCCAACATAGTAGGGAAAACACTAGGCAGATAACCACAGACTTTTTTATAATCTGCTGTTTCTTTCATTTTGACCGTGAAGGTATTGCACTTTCCCGTCGGGGCTGCGGGTCCCGTCGGGGCTGCGGGTTGTTCGCAAGAGATACCGCGGCCTCGACATGAAGGGCTAAGAAGGAACATGGGTGGTTTTTAGTCAGTAGAAGTCTGACACTCCCTTCCGCTCTACCCAAGAGCGGGAGGGGTTATTTGATGATTTTCCACCAACCTTAAAAAAAAAAAAGGTATTGCACTTTTGGAGGGAACAGCAAAATAATAAAAAAAGATACCGTTGAAATATTATTAAGTCTGGGGGCTCGAAATGCCGTGAGTCCATCTTATGACGACGTCAGGACGTGTCGATGGTGCGTTCGTGTTCTACGCGCGCCTCAAAGAGATGTCAGCAACATTGCAGGGGCGAGGCCTGCCGGGGCTGCGGGTTGTTCGAAAGAGCTCTGGTCACAAAGGGCTAAGAAGGAACATGGGTGGTTTTAGTTAATAGAAGTCTGAGACTCCCGGATTCCGCTCCGCCCAGAGCGGGAGGAGTCATTTGATGATTCCCCCCCCCCAAAAGGGGGATTCGAAATGATGTACTGAACACGTGGTGACGTCCCCTTCCAGCCCGAAGACAGGAAATTAAAATTTCAGCGAAGTTAAAGTAACAAACTTCCATTTACAACAGAGACCAAAAAGCATTAGCGACAGTAATTGTTAGCCTTAGTTATTTACGTTTGACCTTATCAATAAAGATATTCGAGTAACAGAAGAGACATAAAGTGTGTGGGAGGAATGAGACATCGTCCCAAAGTATACTTATTGATATATTGATTAAGGTACCTTCAAACGAACATTGTTAGGGGCAGCGTAGGCGTTGCTGTCAAGCTACATCGATGTTCTGTCGAAAGTATTGAAACAACGTTACGTCAACGCGGCGTTAACATTGCGTTTACGAAGCGTATACGCTGCATGTTTTTCAGACGGACATTCAGACCGGATCAACGATAGAATAATGTAGGTTAACCATTTTTTTTTTTTTGGCGGGTTGAAAATTACCGAATAACCCCTCCCGCTCTTGGGCAGAGCGAAAGGGAGTGTCAGGACTTCTACTGACTAAAAACCACCCATGTTCCTTCTTAGCCCTTCATGTCGAGGCCGCGGTATCTCTTGCGAACAACCCTCAGCCCCAGCGGGATGTAGGTTAACCTTGAAGTCTACAAAATGCCGTATAATATTAATAAACGAGATCATCGTCCCACCGCGTTATGGTTAGCGTCGTACGTAATTACCTATACGATACTGACATAATTATTATGAAACATTTATCTGAGTATTAGCCAGAAAACGTCACATTATGAATATTAGTAGCGATCCCTTAATTTTACATAACATTACGCCAGTAATCCTCGAAGGTCAGGCAGAGGTGTGTCTAATACTACAACCCACTTTTAACCAGTCATATTTTAAGTCCCTAATGCCATCAACCGGCCACTAACCCAGACTCCATGGCTGCTACTAATAAATTCCTGATAGAAAAACCCAAAAACACTTGACCCGACCCGGGCATCAAACCCAGCACCATGGATCACTCGACCAACGAGGCTGACCCAGTTCTTAATTTTTCTCAATTTGTCTCTTTTTTTTTTTGTTCAGGCTTTACCTTTACACCGTTTCGTCTATCCATCTCGTAAGCTGTCCAACGCTCCCTTTGCCGAAAATCAATCTAAAACAATATAGTGGTAACATCCAAACTTCAAAGCCACACTACGTATAGGACCCACAATCTTCCTAATGGATTCTCAGATCCATCATACCATGCTTCGCCCACTCTATTTAGCTGCTACATAAATGCTGACAAGGCTTGAAATTGTACCAATTTTGGTACAATCTGTCCAGAATTCAGCCCGCTCGCTCTTACGGGCTGTCATATTGCTTTGTGGCCCAAAATGGGATGTGCCTGTCAACTGTCAATTACATAAGTTCAGTGACACGTCACAATTTTATTGTTTTTAATGCATTTCACTTTACGTATTTCGTTTCAAATAAGTTTTAGATTAGCAATGTAAAATGAAATGTGACGTTATTTTATATTTAGTCAGCTATATTGGAGATGTATTATTTTACGCAATGAATTTTTGTAGACTGTATTTTTTGTTGTGAAATAGAATACCAATTAGAAAAATGTACTGCGACGTTACAAGAAAAAGAGTTAAGATTTTTTTGGATAATCTGGGTTGTATTTGACATGCAGTTTACACCGCGATGTAAACATAAACTATATCGATTGGCCTACAAGGAAAACCGGTGGTCTTAATCAGTATTTAAAATTAAAATCCTCCATGGAATAATGCAAGTACATGAGATCCAATACAATAATCGCCATTAATGAAAATAAAATTACCCTTTCGTTGAAATAAAAGGAATTTCACTATAAGCTCATTACCTATTTTGTTCAGAAAACTCATCATATTTTCAATGCGGGTTTAATAACAGGACTTTGATGTAAATCAAACCGTTTATAAAAATTCCAACCCATTAATGATACCATACATTTAAATAAAATGCTAAATTAAAATAAACAATGTAAATATACGTTAATGAAATCGCAATCGGCCAAGTGCGAGTGTTGCTCGGGAGCCGAGAGTTACCAATACCAATATTTGAAGTACTGATTGCTGGATTAAATGCGGATACAGCCTTGTGCTACTTCCATATTTCTGACGTAATGTGGGAAACCTTCTTTACTTTTGCCACCACTAGCTATTTTATCTCTCGTTTTCCATCCATACATTGTTAGTTAAAGGATAAAATCAGTCTTCAACGTTCCCACTTCTAATACGCCTCTCTGTACAATAATCATGATCACTGATACAGATTTACTCAAAAACAAAAACCAAGTGTGTCATATTTTGACTGTCTACTAGGTCGTAATAAGCACTATTTAATTACTAAACAAACAAGTTACTTTTCAAGCAAAAAAGAACTACGTTTTTTGTTATTAAGTGTTTAGAATTCAGGTCTTGAGTCGTAACGTTGTGGTTTTAAACAAAAGCTTGCTGGGCCTCGAAATGCTTAAACCGGGCCCGCAATATGTGGCCAAGATCTACGTGGGTCCAGTGCATTATGATGGATCTTATTAAACTGCAAACGTAAGTTTATTTTATTATTACGATAAGAATAATCATTCACAGGCAGGTAAGCAGGGATGTTTATCAGTTTAGTATGGCCACATATTTTGATAGGCAACTACGGAACTCTGCATTATGCGTGGTCTGACATGCACTTGGCTGGTTTTTTTGGTTATAAGACATTCATGTCCTTTTCCGTATGCCGTTCTGCCTCGTTGGTCTAGTAGTAAAAAGCGCTGCTGCGCGTGAGATCCAGGGTTTGATTTTCATGCATGGCATAGTATTGTTTGGTTTTTTATCTGTAATTTAACTACATGTCTCGGGGTCTAGATCCGTGCCCGATTGATGGCAATAAGGTCGCCTCCATTTACGTGGGACTTAAACTTTACTGACGAAATGTGGTTGAACTATTAGATACAGCTCTGCCTTATCCTTGCGCAGATTACAGGCGTGATGTTAGTACTCTGACTTACCAACCTTTTACGATGTCTTAGTCATAATAATCAGCCGAAATGACTCACTTAAACGAAGCATCACAAGATTAAGTACCTACCCAGGTAAGTATTTCATTGCTTAATTTAGGTTAAATAATTTGCCTAATAACTTAGTATAAAAGAAAGGTTTAAGCTAAAACTTACCTTTACAACCTGTTTGGACATAAATAAAAATCTTCTTCGATAGCAATTAGGCGTATAATTTACTATTTGGTTTACAATATTTGCGATGTTTGTGCGTGTGTCGAGCGATTCATTGAATGATGGCTGCTCCGCGCGCGGTTGAAATCGGTACCACGCGCCCCGCACTCCTCCCCTCTGCCGTCCGGTTAGTAGTGGGATCGCCGCTCATGATGACGATGCGTGAACATGCCCCCCGCCTTGGAGTGACAGCCTCCAATGAAGAAGTAGAAGCAGGTAGAAGTTGAGAGAAGTTAGGGTTCTTCCTCCTTCAGCAGCGGACATAATCTGGGGTATGATCTTCGTATCACTCCGTTAGCTGTCTTGATGTCAGCTACACGTGCTAGTCCATCCTTGCCAGGTGAAGTGCTTATGACTCGTCCAAGACGCCATTTTAAGGGTGGTAAATTGTCGTCTTTAATGAGCACCAAGGTATTAGGTACTAGTGTGTCGGTGTTGGACTGCCATTTACTCCTTGTCTGCAGCTCCGAAACGTACTCCTGCGACCATCGCTTCCAGAAGTTCTGCTTCATCTGTTCGATGCGCTCGTAGCGGACCAAGCGTGAAGTATTTACAGCTGTGAGGTCTTCATATGTAGGAGCAACGAGCGGCCGGCCAATCAGGAAATGGGCTGGTGTAAGAGGGAGTAGGTCGTTTGGGTCTGAAGACATGGGATACATAGGTCTGGAGTTTAGGAGGGCTTCTATTTGTGTCAATAAAGTGGAAAATTCCTCATAAGTGAGGTTTACGTTTCCTACACGACGGAGATGATGTTTAAAAGATTTAACCCCTGCCTCCCACAAACCTCCAAAATGTGGTGAGTAGGGAGGAATAAAGCTAAACTTAATATTTTCGCCTGCAGCAAAATTTAAAATATCATTTTCATTAGTAGCTAAAAATTGAGAGAATTCCTTTAGTGCGCCTACAAACGTTTTTCCGTTGTCGGAAAATATTTGTGCGGGTTTTCCACGACGAGATAAGAATCTTTTTAAAGCTAATAAGTATGCCTCAGAAGTTAGACTTGTGACTAATTCTAAGTGTATTGCACGAGTAGTAAAACATATGAATAAGCAAACATAACATTTTTCCAATTTTGAACCCCTTCCCTTGCGGTTCAATATGAACATAGGTCCCGCATAATCTACACCGCAGCGCATGAAAGCATACCCCGGTTCTAACCTTTCAGAAGGTAAGTTACCCATTTTTACTGATATTGCTTTCCCTTTCTGGCGAGTACATGTAATGCACTTATGCACTGTCTGCTTGGCTAAATTACGACCCTTGAGTGGCCACCAACTCTCTCTAATAGTAGCCAAGAGCAGTTGTGGACCAGCATGGAGTAGACGTTTATGTTCAAATTGGAAAAGAAGTCGCGTGAAAGTATGTTTCGAACACAACAATACGGGATGTTTTTTACTATAAGAGAAGGTATGTGAATTTACTAATCTACCTCCCACTCTAATAATGCAATCTGAATCTAGGAACACATCAAGACTAGATATATTTTTCATCGATTTAACAGGTAAGTTTTTTATTAAGGCATTAAAAATTACTGGGAATGACGTTTGTTGTGCTAAGCGTACTAAGACTAAAGTTGATTTATTCAATTCATCAGACGTAAGCGGGCCAGTGCTACGTTCAGTTTTGATATTGATTCGTGCATTATGAATGAATCGTAACACGTAAGCGGCTGCCCGTCTCATGCGATTAAAATTTGAAAAACGTTCAAAGGTAAAAATACTAGTAGAAGTTGATTGTGTAAATAAAGAATTAACATTTGATTTAATTTCTGGTAAATCGTGCAATTCAATTATTTCATCGTGTTTATTTTGTTTAAAATTAGTGTTAATTTCGGTTAAAAATGCTGGCCCGTTCCACCAGATATCTGAATTTTGAAGCGCGTCGAGCGTGAGCCCGCGAGATAAAAGATCAGCCGGGTTATTTTTACCAGCAACATGTAACCACGGTAACTCACCAGTCAACTCATTGATTTGCACTACTCTGTTCTGGACGAATGGTTTTAACAAATTAGGTGAAATTTTAATCCAGTTTATGACAATCGTGGAGTCAGACCAAAAGTATGTGTTATCAAAAGTTAATCTCCATGACTGAATTATTTTTTGATATAACTTTGAACCAACTAAAGCCCCGCAAAGTTCCAATCGCGGTATTGTAACTGGTTTAATTGGTGCGACTTTGCTCTTAGCACAAAGTAACCTTACAGTGACTGGTGAATTGTCGTTGTATGTACTTATGTATGCACATGCACCATATGCATCCTGTGATGCATCCGTGAAAATATGTAAATCTGTGTATTTTGTATTCACTTGTCTAACATGACGAGGAATTTTTATGTTTTGTAGGTGTTGAAGCGTGTCGATAAAGTTTTTCCACATAAACAAAATATTGTTAGGTACTGGATCGTCCCAACTTAACTTACAAAGCCATAGTTTTTGTAAAAGTATTTTTACAATTATAATTGAGGGTGATAACAAGCCTAATGGGTCGTACACCTGTGAGACAACCGACAAGATAACGCGCTTAGTCACATGAGTGGAGGTTTGATCAATCTTTGTAGTAAAGTATAACAAATCTAAATAATTCAACCAACCAATACCGAGAGTTTTAGTTAAACAATTTTCGCCCAAAGCCAATTCCTTTGTTTGATCTGTTGTAGAAGTCTCCGAATTAAACAACCATTTACGTAAATGGAAGCAACCAGATTTTAAAACATCATCTACTTTGGTACAAATGTCTAATAAACATTGCTTATTATCATGACCAGTAATTAAATCGTCTACAAACAGATCTTCTTCTATTACTTGCCTTATGACGTCATCATCGCACTCGGATGCTAGCTGTTTGATGCATCGAATACTTAGATACGGAGCGGACGCGGTACCGTATGTCACGGTATTAAGCTGGTACACACCGAGTTCGTCCGATTTATTTTCACGCCAAAGAATTAACTGGAAGTTTCTTTGATCCGGTTGAATATCAATTTGTCGATACATTTTTTCGACGTCAGCGCATGCAACAAATCTAAACTGTCGAAAACGTAACAAAATTGAGAAAACGTCATTATGTAAACTAGGGCCAATAAACTGGATATCGTTAATTGATTTGCCCGATGTTGATTTTGCACTTCCATCAAAAACCACTCTGAGTTTGGTAGTACTACTATGAACTCTTAAAACACCGTGATGCGGTAGAAAATAATTTGGTGATGGATAGTGATTGATGCGACTCATGTGTCCCAAACTTAAATATTCATTCATGAAATCACAATATAATTTTTTATATTCAGGTGTAGATTTATCTAATTTACGTTCAAGTGCGTGAAAGCGATTTAGCGCGAGTGAATACGTATCTCCTAGTGTGTCACTAGACTCGGCTAATGGAATGCGCACAAAAAACCGACCCGTGTTATCGCGGTACGTAGTTTGCACAAACAAGTCTTCACACAAAGACTCGTCCTTAGTTAATTTATTTTGCGGAACTATTTCTTCTAACTCCCAGAATTTTCTAAGTTGAGTATCTAATGATTGTGAGTAATTGCATTGAACTCGATTTTTGCGTGAAGTTTTATCATTTAACAGTGAACCAGATATTACCCAACCCAACTTAGTATTCTGAAGATATGGACCACTACTTAGTCGAATTAGTCCATCATTTAAAAGTTCCCAGAACTTATCTGCCCCAATTAATAATTCGATTCCTGTTGGCGAATAAAATTTGGGATCAGCTAACTGTATATGTTCAGGGATTTTTATGTGTGATTTTGTACCTAAAGATGGCAACTGAGCTGTGATTTGATTTAAAACTAAACATTTAAAGCGTGTATTATATTGTGTAGTTTTAGACCTCAAATGAATTTCACATGATTGTGTGGAATTAGTCACCGAGTCACCTACCCCGGAGACTTGCACAGTGGACTGTATTAAAGTGAGATTTAGTCGTTTGCATAATGATTCTGCAATAAAGCAATGCTGACTGCCGTTATCTAATAAAGCGCGGGTGGTGTGAAAATAATTGTTTTTATCTGCTACCTCCACTAAAGCAGTAGACAACAGTACCGTCTCTAATAATGAATGAGTAGTACTTTGATGTGTTGTGTGAGATGCAGAATGTAATGTGGTAGTGTTTGAAGAGTTAGCACTAGTTGTGTCCTGCGGCGATGCTTGGGAAACAGCTGACGATGTGGATGCACTCGCATTATCGTCACATTTATCATGAATTAAATTGTTGTGTTTCTTATTGCATTGCCTACAAGGACCGAACCAGCACTCATCTACCGAATGACCAGCGCGTAAACAGTTACAACACAACTTCTTTTCATTAATGAATTTAATTTTATCGCTAATAGATAATTTTAAGAATGAATCGCAAGAATAAAGCGGATGGTTAGCTTGACACATAGTGCAAATACGAGAACGTTTGGAATTTTTATTATTAGATTGTTTATTTTGTGTTGATGTGTAACTATGTGATTTGTTTGGTTGTTGTGAATGTGATGGTTTCTTTACGTTATTGTCCGTTGTTGATTTACTATGTGCCAAATGAATAGTTTCTAGTACGTCAGCCCTATTTTTAAGAAAAGTAATCAAATAATCAAGAGATAAACGTGAATTTGACTGGTTATGACTATTTATAATTGAACTTTTATGAGTCTCCCATTCTCTTTCGGTAGCTGAATCAAGTTTAGATGTAATTAAGTAAATAGTCAATGTGTCCCAAGACTCAGTCGGTTCGCCCAGATTTTTGAGAGAACGTAGATTTTTGAGAACGGTGTCGATGAGTTTACGAATTTGATTGGATGATTCCTTATTAAGCGACGTAATAGAAAATAAAGCCTTTACATGGTTTTGCACAAGTAAACGGTTATTATTGAATCTGTTTTCCAATAACTCCCATGCTATATTGTAATTATCAGAGGAGAATTCCAATGACTTAATCACCGACAATGCACTGCCAGTAAGAGAAGACCGTAAATAATGGAATTTTTGCACATTATCTATTTCTTTAGAGCTATGGATGAGAGATAGGTAAGTATCGCGGTACTCTAACCAATGGTCGTAAGAGCCATCAAAGGAAGGAAGTGAAATTGTAGGTAATTGAACTTTACTAGAAATTTTTGAAGAATTATTATTATTTTGAGCGTTATCTGCGTTAATAATACACTTAGCTTTAGTCACATAACTGTAATAGTGGGTTTCAAAAGTTTCCCTCTCAGATAATTCCTTTTCTATTTGACTATCAGGGATTTTTAAGTCTATTTCATCCTGAATTTCTGAAAACTGCTCTAAGAATAAATCTGCCTTTTGTAAACGCGTTTGTAATTCTGTTTTAATGGTTTCAGTAATAGGCATTTTTTCTACAGAGTCTACAAACTTCATGAATAGTCTAAATTTACCGCGAACAACACCTCTTCTTTTATTTAAATCTCTAATTATTTCCTCACTACTACTACGACTCTCTTTCTCTTCTGCCGGAGTTTTAGTCATTTTGGAGTTTGTGGAAGACAGTGGAAAATACTTATTGGTAAAGATTTGCAAAAGATTTTTTATGATTTAAACGAAGCTGAGGGTAGTGGCTAAACAAAATCTTTACTCGTTTTTAACTATTTAACGGAAATAAAACACTTTGATTTCACACAATATTAACACAAATGAAGCACTGAATATAGAAAGAAGGGATAAGGATGAAGAATGATGATTGACCTGACCGTTTTATGCTGGTTCCTTGGATGACTTCGCTGATGGCCTCGTGCGTCCGATTAATGCTGGTCGCTACGATTTCTTCTGCTGCACCCGGCGCTGAAGGTCCAAATTATGTTTGGACATAAATAAAAATCTTCTTCGATAGCAATTAGGCGTATAATTTACTATTTGGTTTACAATATTTGCGATGTTTGTGCGTGTGTCGAGCGATTCATTGAATGATGGCTGCTCCGCGCGCGGTTGAAATCGGTACCACGCGCCCCGCACTCCTCCCCTCTGCCGTCCGGTTAGTAGTGGGATCGCCGCTCATGATGACGATGCGTGAACACAACCCATTGGCTGTAAGTAGCCAAGTTTTAGCCCAGGATTATTTAATTAGTAACATTAAGAGGTATTTTGACAACTCCGTAAAAGCTTTAACTACGACTTAGGTATTTCGTTTTATTTTACTTATAAATGAAGGCCTCAGAAAGGTTTGTAAATTGTTTGGTATAAATTCTTATTAAAAGGTTTTTTTTAGTTCAAAGTTTTGGTGCGTAAGATAATTTCTACTATTTTTTTTTTTAAACTGTTCTGTTTACGCCATTACCATCACAATAAATATTATTTGCTAGTTCCTGGAAATCAGTCCAATATACAATTAAAAAAAGCGATGGCAATAATTATTGTTTTTTGAAGAAAAAACTCTGTTTTTAGCCATGTACTAGATTATGGGAATCCAAATAAAATGATGTCTTATCTACAAATTAAATACATCCTTGTTTCATTTACCTTCACAAATCACCAATTTTGACTCCATCGTAATTCTAACGGTTGATCGCTCTCAAGAGCGTTCACTAATCAGTAAATAACTAAACGCTGTTTACCGCCATGGTGTCAAGTAATTCTATAAATATCAACCCATCACTCAATCAAAATCATAAATGTACAAAACATTCTTTATTGGAACTTTGTTCGCGAGCGAAGTCGCCGAAGCGTAAAAACTATAGACATTTTGATTTATTTCGTCTGATGTAATCTGTCAGTGAAGTTTCTTGTTGGCCGCAAATCTACGGCCACGATCAATCTGCGCCAGTTTTCGGCCTCTTCCTTTTATTCTTGTACATAATAACAATTGTCGGGACTTTTGTCGTTGGTGTTGATACATTTAAATTGGAGTTGTTGGTTTTTATCGAGTTTTGACGGCTGCTAATGTGTTCATGTTGCAATTTATTATCTAGAAGTTAATTAATTTTAGCTTAAGATTAAGCTACGCCTACCGTTTTCTGTGTGGATGGGTGACTATTAGACCAAACGAGACTCCTCCGTGCGTCGGAACGCACGTTAAGCCATTGACTGGAAGCTTAGTCTAACAAGTAAGTTGGGAACAGCCTCGGTAGATTCTGATAATAAAATGGTATAATTGGATAGTATTGCAGTGTAGTACCTCTAACCATACTTAGAAAAACCCAAGTTTAGCTGTAGCTGTCATTAAATAAAGATGTGTGTTGTTGTGTGATATTTTAAAGAATGATTTTTAGGCCCGTGCATGTGGTGGTCTTCTTTAGTCTTTGGCCACCCAATATTGAGTGTATGTCTTTTCTCTCCAACTTTGGCAGTTTTGTGTCATGGACTTCCAGTTTTTTCTGGTTATTTTAATAATTCATAATTCATAATTCATTCATAATTCATTTATTTATTGTTTATTGTTTGTTACAGGTAAACATAAGATCTTACAAATAGTGTTGTTTGTATCACTGTAACATACCCATGGGGTGTACAATATTTATATTATTTAACAGTATGTCAATATTATTTGTTAAGTTAAAATTTATATTACATTACACATTCATTATTATACAATTAATTGAGGACATACAAAGACATACACGTTTACAAGTCAAGAAAAAATGGTTAAAAAATAAAATAATAATAATAATAAAATACACATCACACATGTCAAGTTTTAGTGAAAACAATTCTAGTCAATAATTCGGTCATTTAAAAAATCATTAATTGAATAATATGTTTTTGATATCAAAAAATCTCTTAGCTTTAATTTAAAAACTTTAAACGCTGAAATATTCTTAAGATACTTTGGGAGTTTGTTATAAATTTTAACTCCAATACCAAATACACTCGATTTAAATTTCGCCGTTCTACATTTAATACCTTTTAATTCAGTTTTGTGTCTCGCACTTCTCAACGTGTCATATTTATCTATATCGCATTTTATCATCATTGCCGCTTCAAATATGTATAATGAAGGTAGGGTTAAGATTTTCAATCTTTTGAAAACTGGTCTACATGAATCAGTCTGTCTAAGTCCGCATATGCTTCGAATACACTTTTTTTGTGCTTTTAAAGCACACTCTCTGTTCGTTGAATTACCCCACAATAGAATACCGTATTTTAGTATGGAGCCTACATATGCATGATAAACACTTAGTAAAGTACTCTCATTTGTCACTTTTCTTAACTTGTAGAGGGCATATGAAAACTGATTTAGTTTTTTGCAAACATGGTCAATCTGGTTTTTCCAGTTTAGTGCGGAGTCAATATGTATGCCAAGAAATTTAGTGGTCTTTACTTCTTTTACAGTTTCACCTTTGTATTTTACGTTTAGGTTCTTTTGTTTTGTATTTATGTTAGCAAAGGATATACAGCAAGTTTTTTCCAAGTTAATTTTTAGATTGTTCGCATTTAACCAATTTATGATGCACTCAAGGGAATTATTCACATTCGTTTCATAATTAACTTGATCCTCGTCTGTGAAAATCGCGGTACTGTCATCTGCAAATAAAATCATTTCATGGATTATGGCCTTTGGGAGATCATTAATATATATAATGAACAAAAGTGGACCAAGAATACTTCCTTGAGGCACCCCATATTTAACCGTTTTAGGCTTAGACTGAAACGTTTCTTCACATTTTGTTTGATTTGATAGTCTAGTTATTTGTGTTATTTGAACCCTATCTTTGAGGTAGGATTTTATAAGGTTTAAAGCATTCCCTCTAACTCCGTATTTTTCTAATTTATTTATGAGGATATTATGGTCTACGTAGTCAAATGCTTTTGACATATCCATAAATATAGCAGTTATATGTCTTTTACTGTCCAGTCCGGTCATTACATTCCTTAGAAAATTAAGAAGGGCATCGCCCGTTGACTTGCCTTTACGAAATCCAAATTGGCTATGCGTGAAAATATTATTGGATTCAAAATAGTCATATAGATTTTTATAAATTACTTTTTCAAAAATTTTTGCAAAAATTGGTATTAAAGCTATTGGTCTATAACATTTCATGTCTTTTCGATCTTCCTTTTTAAATAATGGGTTTATGACCGTTATTTTTAGTTTTGAGGGAAATATTCCTTTTTCCAGGCACAGATTTATAATGGTGGTGAGTACTGGAGCTATGATACTGGAAACGCGTTTAATTATTTTAGTATTTATATTATCATACCCTGTACTGTTTGTGGTTTTTAGTCCTTTTATTATTTGGTCAACTTCATATGGATTTGTCGGTTTCATGAACATTGAATTGCAATTATTATATGTCAGTGTTTTTGGATAGGTATCATTGTCTTTAATTGTAGGTTTTATGTCATCTATAAAATAATTATTAAAAGATTCAGTTATTTGCTCCGGCGTCGTAATTATTTTATCCTTTACTTTAATTTCATTGATCTCCTCTTTGGGAGTTACAGTTTTATAGTTATTAACTATTTGCCATGTTGCTTTGGGTTTATTGGTAGCTGAACTTATATAATAGTTGTTTTGTGCTTTTTGTGTTTTTTTAATTATAGTTCTGAGTCTCTTTGTGTATTCTTTAAAGTATTTTTTATCTTTCGGATTTGGTGTTAACCTATATTTCCAAAGTAGTTGACGTTTTCGTTTTGAGCATACTCGGATACCATTACTTAGCCACTTGGGTTTCTTGGAAATAGGTATCTTAACTCGTATGATTGGGAAACATAGATCATAAAATAGCTTAAAAATATTTAAAAATGCTTCATAAGCCTTTTCAGGGTCATTATTTGTGTAACATTCAGTAAAACTAAGGCTTTCAATGCAATTAATAAATTTCCTCACGTTATCTTCACTATAGTCACGTTTAGATATGAACCAGTGAGTGATATGATAACTTTTCTTTACAGGGAATGTTAAAATTTGTGCTGTATGATCAGATAGCGAGAGTTCTAGAACTTTTGATTTAGAGCCTCTGATATTATGGGCTATAATGAGAGCATCTATCCACCTAGTTGGTTATATTCCCACATTACCCCGCCCCGTCTGTGGTATCCACTCCAGCATTTTCTTCCCCATCTTCCATCCAGTCTACGACATAGTATGACGTGTTCTTAAACGATGATAATCAATTTCTTGGACATGTTTGCCAACCAAAAATAACCTTTATTAGAACCTTATTATATCATTCCTTTTGATGTGAGATCAGTTGCCGACGTTTTATTTTCTAATGAATAATGTTATAATATCAAAAAGATTAACCGTTCTTCAAATATGGAGTAAATGCTTTGTTTTTTTATGTTTCAACTGTAATTCTTTGTACTTTGTGAAATTAATGTTGCTTTTGTTTTTCTAATCCAATAAGGATTAGCGATACGAAGACGATAAACCTAATAATATTTCTATAGAAATGAACCGTTTATACCAAGAATAAGAGAGATATTTTGTTATGCTCTTTATGTTCTTGTTAAAGAAGATTCCAGAGGTATATAATGTTTGTAAGATGGGTATGATGTACCTGCACCGAACCAGGCGGGAGAAAACGCCCGGATGCTACCATTGTGAGGACCACCGGAGGATGCGGTGGAGAACACCGTGGAGGTCTGCCCCGCTTTGGTGGAGCCCGCCGTGTTCCCGTAGCGGCGATCGGCGGCGGCGACACCTCGCATCCGGCCCTGGTGCAAGCCATCGTCCGGGGCGAGAGGGAATGGGACGTCGTCGCCTCCTTCTGCGAAGCAGTGATGCTAGCGTAGGAGGTGGTGGAACGTGAGAGGGAGAGAACCTCTCGTCCCAGCCGCCGTTGGAGATGCTCCGGGCGTCGGGGGCCACGTGATGGCTTCCGGCCACCGTAGGCGCGGGTCTGTGGACGGTGAGTAATGTGCTGCGTGAGCTCGCCGTCTGTCCGTCTTATGACGACGACAGGCCGTGTCGACGGCGCGTTCGTGTTCCACGCGCGTCTCAAAGAGTCGGGGCTGCGGGTTGTTCGACACTATCCCTACCGCTCTGCCCAGAACGGGAGGTGTCATTGAAAATTTCCCAACAAAAAAAATGTGGATAAGATGTGAATTAAACGCTCAAGATTATCTCTAAAAATACCTACGTGTGAGAGATTTAAACGTAATAACCTAAATCCAATAATTCTTAGTAAAATTATTTGCATGCATTGTTTTTGCGGGTTTTAATATATAAGGAAACGCCAACCTTCATATAATTATACCATATCATTATTACTCTACACTAAATGGAATATGAAAAACTAGGAAAATAATTAAGGATTAACTACTGCAAATCTACAGAGTTGTTTTGCTAAATCTGATTTAGGACATGACAAAATCGTCTGAACCAAGAAATAAAGAAAATAAGACTCCTTATTATTATAGTCTAGCTTTGTTCTACTTAGAAATAATAATATACTACATTGACGAGTCAGTATATGTACTCAGAAAAAAGGGTGTGCTATTTTTAGAAAAACTCCAAGTTGGTATAAAAATAAAAAGGTTATTTGAAGGAAAATAAAAATAATCATTGCCTCATTGGTCTAGTGGTAGCACACTGAGCTACAGCAGAGCAGGCAGTTCGATTCCTAGATCGGCCAAAGTGTTTTTGTTGCTTTTCCATCAGTAATTTCTCAATGGCAGCCACTGAGTCTGTATTTGGGTACGTTTGATGGCAACAGGCTCACCTTCTGTTACATAGGACTTAAACAAAAATGTGGGTGAATGGGATTACAGGCGTGATGTTATGTAATAATCAAAACTCCAAATATAGAAAAAACAAGAGTTTTTAATATAAATCTATTCCGTCGTTTCGTTTCAGTGCACGAAGATAAATGGAATGATACTTCATTTGTCAAACGCAAGAGGGAAGGTTTACGATGGAATTTTAAACGTCCGTTGAAAAGAGCACACTTTTATATTTTATTTATCGTTAAGGAAACTGATCAAATTATTTTCTATTTCAATATTTACGAGTAGGTATATATGATCGACCCGATATTAAATATTTGTTTGATTCAAAATAATAACAGTATGACGCTGCCTCCATCAAACGTTTTAATAATTTTACAATTTCATGGTGGCGACGCGACGGTTCTTGGCAAAAAAAATCAAAATTAATTTGTGTTTTTTTTGTGCTATGCAAATTTTGATTCATTCTCTTTCTATGTTCTTTATACATATATTTTTAGCTGACTGTATCAGAAGGAGGGTTAATGTAACCATTCCAGTTGCCTTTGTTTTCGTATGTCTGCCCCATTTGCCTTTTCACTATGTTGGGGTATTTTTCCTGTCTAATCGTAATGTAGAATGGGTATTCTACATTACAATTAGACAGGAAAAATATTTTTTACTTGGACAGTCTATCTAACAGATAGATCAGTCAGTACTGGGTAGAATTATACCTTTTTTTTTTTTTTTGGCGTTTTGAAAAACATCAAATAACACACGCTCACTCACGCTCTTGGGCAGAGCGAAAGCGAGTGTCAGACTTCTACTGACTAAAAGCCACCCATGTTCCTTCTTAGCCCTTTATGTCTAGGCCGCGGTATCTCTTGTGAACAACCCGCCGCCCCGACGGGGTAGAGTTATACCTCATGGTAAGACTGGTCAACAGATTTTCAGGCCACTGACATTTGGTACGACTGCCAAAGATTCACAAATTACGGTTGAACGTGTTTTACGAAGCACGGAACTATATTTTAGTCTGTAACTCTGTAACCTATATATAATACTTAAGGCTGCTCTCTCGAAAAAGCTTAAAAACAGCGTGCAAATAAAGCAGTTTTTCACCGGCACTTACAGAGAAATTACATCTGAGAAAAATTGATAGTAATCTACATGATATGACACGTAATTTGGTTTAGCCATAATTTTTCTATCGGTATCACATAATAAGAAAAAAAATCCACAAAATCACCTCCAAATCGTTGAATGGAACATATCTACTGCTTTGAAATACAAAGGAAAATAATTTGGTTTTGTTACTTTTTAAAAATATGTATTATTTTAATTATAATAAATGAAAAATGCGTCCGTTTCAAGTCCGTGTCTACGACTGAGAGGGGTAGTTAGCAATGCACAAGGTCATTGGCGTGAATACAAGCCTTAATTCAGAATTTACAAACAACAGCAATACACTTCTATATTAATCTCAATCGTTGTCTAGTAAACGATGTCTGATTTCGATTCACGTATTAATGAATGCCTTACTTACCGTATCCACCACAGTAAAAGCACGCAGCCTGAAGCTTCATTCATTTAAAGGAGTACACCAACGCCACAGATATAGATGTACCTAGATAACGCAAGTAAGTATCACGATCCATATGAGAACGATGTGTGTCATTCTTTTACTATACTATGACGTCATCACCACTAGTTAGTTACTACACAAACAAGTTAAAATACAAAAAATACATGAACAGCTTTAGAAAATATATGGAAAACGTAACAAGTGCCTATAAAATTTGAGAGTTGCCCTCGATTTCCCTGGGATCCCATCATCAGATCCTGACTTGGTGATAATGGGGTTACCTCGGGAGTGTACTCTTTCGAATACAAAAAGAATTTTGAAAATCGGTTCATTAATATCGGACGGAGATATCCGGAAACAAACATAAACAAAAAACATACAGACGAATTGAGAACCTCCTCCTTTTGAAAGTCGGTTAAAAAAATAGACCAGGTTTTGGAACGAAGTTCCTTATCGCGCGTTGTGAAAGGGGGCTAGACGGAAAAAATTCTTACGAAAAGTTGTCACGACACTTTTTGCTATAGTAAGCTATTGTAAGCTGTGCGGCGTCGCATGTTTCTCTGTCTGTCTCTCTCTCTCTCTTATAGAAAGCAAGCCAGATATTTTCATTTCTACATTTTTTTTTTTTTTACATAATAAAAAATAATAACAATAACTTCGTTCCATCCGGGTTGTAAGGTCCCGTAGTAGTTGGTACCTTACACTTGTAGCTTTAAGTAAGAAGTGGTAAGTCAGTACTTGGAGTTAGGCGAGTTGATGTAAACACACACAGATTTGGTAACACTAAAGGTTTATTAGAGTACCGATCACAACAAAGTAAAAGTGGGTTGGATGCTAATCCGCGGTGTTCGCGTAAGTATGTAATTTGTCAACTAACTTAAAATCATATTAAACATTGTTTTAAATACCAAAGAGAAAAGTAGGTTGCTGCGTTTGCAGCCTGACGGAATGTACGTAAACCGTACACGGGTGTTCCTTGACACCTCTCAAGTTTTTTTGTTTTTTAAATGTCTAGCATTACGTTCTTGAGTTGTAACAATAGCAGTGTATTAATGTGTGTTGTTTTGACAGTGACAATAACTTTGTTAAGTATGAAATACTTATACCGGGCAGCCGAACTGGCACGCGAATTAGATGCACTTGCGATATCTAGGTATATCTACGTATATCGGTGAGCAACACACATCAACAGTATTCGTTACTCTGTGGTGGCACTTTGAATGGTAGCTAGGCTTTGTAGCTCCATGCGTTTGCTTTGCCAGAAATTGGTTTCAAGAGTTGTTTGCCCATTTAGTAGTAACTGATAGTATTATGCACAGTTTGTCTTGTGATTACGGAATATCAAAACAAAAATGTGCATTCAAAAAAGTATATAATTATGTATTATTATTAAAAAGAAATTAAAATCTGACTATTTGTTTCCTCATCATTTTCCTGCCCTAGCCTCATGTTATCCATCCAGGATTTGATAATTATGTATAAAAAAATAGTTCGTTTCCGTGGAATCAAATCCGAACTTAAAGCGTGTAAAGCCATGGCTTTACACGCACGTTTGGTCATGACCAAACCATCTTTTTTACGAAACAAAACGTCAATATGATTTTGTTTATGCTAACTGTGCAATTTCAATAATTCAATTTTCCATTCTTTATTGCGTACCGTAATGTATAATATATAGTTGGTAGTAAAATGCTTACATCGGTCACAATAATGGACCCTGCCAGTCACAGCATAGATCAAGTAGGGAGGAAAAACGCTGGGTGTTTAATATGATAAAATTTATTTTTAGTTAAGTGGTTAGTAATTTATACATTTATTTATTTAGTAACATTGTAAAGCCAATTTTATTAAAAACATAGCCTTTTAGTGTACTAACTTGTATAAACATTTACCTAGTATCCTACGTACAGTCGTACACAGACGAAGAAGTTTAAGCGCCATATTATTACCCATACATTAACTCCTTTGAAGCCACCACGTACGTTGAGAAGCTCTCTAATTACACCATTGGTACATTTACAGACGAAATGGAATGTTTCCGAGAATTTCGACGGAGTGACGTAGGGAGACTGATTAGGCAGATATCACTTAACTCACTTCAATGGAGAAAGTCTGTGGCGTTACCGTACAATTTCTCCAGTCAGGCGGAGTGAGAATTTGAAATGATGACGTATATTTTGGATGTAAATTATATCACTTTCGTCTTTACGAGACGCCTCTAGTCTTTTAGCTTGATTACGTGTTTCTTTAAATGCTATATCCAAAACTAATCAAATGAGGCCTTGACTTCCTCGTTGGTATAGTGGTTGCAACCGCGACATCTTTGCATGAGGTCCTGGAAACGATTCTCAGGTCCCAATTGGGTTATTCCATCTAGACTAGGGGATCGGAATGACCCAAAAAAATATGATTCTGTTTAGTCCGTCAGAACATTATCGAAAAATATTGGATACGTGTTTTTGTTTATTATAAATAATAATAAAAATTGACGAAGATAAAACGCGTCAAAGATCATGAGTGGGGCTTGAAACGTCATTTGTAGGTAAAAAATTAACTAACATGTGACGTCATACGAGTTTTCAAAGCACTGTATCGTCTTCATTTATTGTTTATGTGAAAAAAGAAAAAATATGTGTTCAATATTTTTTGGAAATCTATCTGACGGATTAATTAGTTTTTTTTTTGTCCGACCCCGTATTTCTGAGTATCATCTACGGAGTCTGAATTTGTGCCCGGTTGATGGCAATAGGTTCCCCCTATTACATGGAACTTAAACAACTGGCAAACTGTGGGTGTACTAATACATACACCTCTGTCTAACTCTTTGGGGATTACAGGCGTGATTTTATGTTAAGTAAAAATAAATGTTTTAAACACACACCTTGCAGAATATATTTTTCAACTGATGGCGAAAACCCGTTTCAAAATTCGTTGCGAAATGTAGAAGAACAACAATTTATAATATATACAGAACTGGAAAAATAATAAATGTGTAACACATCCTGCAACAGTATTTTTGCACGTCCATTCGAACCCCTATCCATTTTTCTGCTATTTGAAAATGGCGGAATGAAAACAACGTTTCGATTTCAAAAAGCGAATCACAGTACCATCAACAACTAACATAGACACATATTTTTACAAACAGAATATTTTACCAACCTGGATTTTTGTACGTTTGTGTCCTAGCTCTAGATACGAATGAATAAATACATAATAATTTAATGTCACAGGGGATGCCAAAAGGCAAGGTCGAATTAACGTAGCAAAAGTCAAGTTTGAAAACAATCTTTGGATATCTTCTGAGGTTCTATGATTAAAAATTTAATATATATTTGGTTGATATATCAACGAGCTCTTCAATATATTTTTTTGACATACTTAGCTTGGGATATTAAACAAAACATTTCGATTATTTTAAGTGTCAGTACATTTTCCCTACAATCATTTATCTGCTTTGCAAGTACGTACACACAGCAACGCAACAAGCTGTACACCACTACATAATATATTATAATTAAACAAAGTCCTACGCCGCGCCGCGCACTGATGTTCATGATGTTTTCACCAATGGATAGAGTGGTTCTCGAGGAAGGTATAATTTGACAGACATCCACGCGAGCGAAGTTGCGGGCATCAGCTAATGTCCAGTATATAATGAGAGATTCATAAATTAACTGGATTTGTATAGCCTTACTGGTCGTCGTGCTTACGTTTTCTTTAGATTTATCATGATTTACACAACCTTTTCACAACTGTTATAGTATTGGTTGGAACTTTAACCGGATGCTACCAAGTACGACTGTTTCAGTTGGAGAGACTATCAACTAATAGTTTTCCACTTACACATTAAAATGTTACCTCCCTTAACACAGAGAATCTGAGTATATAGGTAAATAACGCACATCAAAGTAACATATTAAGCAACAAGTAAATCATCAAACATACATTTTTGTATATAACCTTATCATTATAGGGTATGCAGAACCCTATAGATAAGGTTGGGTCAGAAGTACCCTTCACTGTATTTTGATACGGGTTTGGCAGTTTTAGTTTCAGTTCGACCTACTGCTTGCATTAGCGGCCCCGTCTATTGACCTATTGAATGGTGAAATACGAAATCAGTAACACGTTGAAATTCTACGGGTGAACTGAAGTTAAATTGCGTACCGAAAGAAAAATCAATCGGAAATATTGTTTGATTATTTTTTCGGTATGCTAGAAAATCAATTAGGTTTGCAATTTGTTCGAAGGCATTTCAAGATTACACAGAAAAAATATGTATATACATATATAACCGTTCACCAAGTCTGACATCCAGTCTTACCTAGGGGTATTACCCTGCACTAACGGTCGTCGAGGTCTAATAGGCAGTTAGTCAGATAGGCATGTAAAATACTGATAATCAACTGCATTTATTTAGCCTGGATCCCAACATACTGGGAAAAATGCTAGGCAGATGATGATAACAATTCATATATATAAAGCCTGATCTAATAATTTTATACTAGGCTCCTGAAAACCTAGTCTAGTTTATTCATCAGTCCACGAGACCAGTTTTAAAAACGAAAATACAACAACAGGAAGTCGAAAATACAACAACGAGAACTCCTCTGCTGCTGTCGTCCCCGCCATGCAATTACCGCTTACTTCCAGCTAATAAACTAAATTAGTAACTACCGATGGAACCAAGGAATACATCTAATTGTCCCATCGCACCCGTTCAATTCGTGTTTACCGTAAACGCTTTGTGGGTTAATTATCAAAGTCCTCTTTCCTTATCTCCGAGCCTCCCTCAATACTTTTAGGAGCCGAGTGTCTAATACAAAGCAAATTGGAAGTACTCGATAGCTGTGGGAAAGGGCGCCGAATGGCCCATTTCCTGGAGGATCTTTATCTTTTTCTGTCCTTGCAACTAGGTATGTAATGTATATGTTACGGGCAAAGTGTAAAGTGGCTAGCGTTGACACTGCCTCAGCAATATGAACTTTGCTGTCTCAGGATAAAGCTTGCAAAAAGGAATATTCCATGTCCATTTTCTGTAATAGTTATACTATGTAATAATATCCTTTTATAACTGTATATTCAGCGGTAAATAAAGCCTTTTGTGGGCGGTAAACGTGTACAGGATAATATGATTTGCGATAAGTCACGTTCACACGTTTTTTCCCCAAACTGTATGTGTAAGTCGTCCTAATATTATTAGCAGTGTCAGAAATGTAATTTTGGAATAATATTCGTACGTGCTTTGCTGATTTATGGAATAACCTCCTACGGATAAACGATGCCTATAATGTGCCCACGGCTGGGACGCAACACACGCCTCCTCTATGTTGATGGGAGTGAGCTGTGTTCCAGGCGCAGTTCAGTTAAGTTTTGGTTCTAGGAAAGGTTGTTGTCCTTTCAAAGCTCTGAGAGCATTAGTAATAAAATATGACATTTCATGTAGAGGATTGCCGACCTACAACTCTTCAGTTGGGGCCGTTACCACTGTTTTGTTTATAATAGCAATGCTCAAATGCAAATAAACTATGTTGATTAGGTCACAAAAGCTACCCGGGCAGTATCACATTCACACATGCTGTAATATTTTGCCCGTAACACATAGAGACGGCAAGGAATCACCCCTAATACGAGTTTAAGTTTTACGATGCCAACTCGCCCCGCTTACGATGTTATTATTATGCTGATGGCACAGCCGATATCCGGATATTGCTATATTTTCCTATCACTCCATCTTTGGGTCCTTCAATTGGGGAGGAATATTGTTGCACGTGCGTTCGAGTATATTTGAGTCAAGGAGTTCGAGTTAGCGCGTAAAAATAATATGATTGAATCTTAATCATAGGACAAGGATTATTTAGCGTGTGGTAACTTTTTAATATTATTTTTCGATATTATGTTATTCTGATGTTTAAGCTGAACTACTTGCAAAGTTTCCTCGTAATCCGTTTAGTAGTTTTTGCGTAAAAAAGATCCTCACAAACGTTCGCGCGGAAAATAATTATCATAATGTAGGATTACCAAATATTCTTCTATTAACTACCAGTTCCGATTACAGACGATTCTATTTTTAAAGATCCATTAATGATTGACTCGGAAAAACATCTGAAGTAAAACAAATAGGTACTTTTTAGTATCTCATTAACCATCCTGTTACCTAGAAAGTTTCAGTCTCGAAAAAACACGTAGGTACACATAAGGTACAAGTAAATGAATCAATTAAACCAATCAGGTGTTATTTTCCCAAGCGGAGAGGGTCGATTAATGTTCCCTCGTCGTTACGTCATTATTAAAGCAATCTGTTATTACTTCATACCGTTTACGGGCACCTCCATAAGTATTTTCCTACAATTATCATTAAGCCAAATACGCTCCTGTATAATTTGATGATTCCTGAATTTGAATGACGCGGCTATCATGCAATTTTGCCCTATGCAAACATACATAAACTCACGACTTTTTCCATAAGGGTAGGCAGAAATCACAAAAATCCACCTGCTACGATCCTTACATACACCTTTCGCCTCGTCCACGTTAATACATCTGGACATTCAAGCACGCCGGTTGCAAGTACCATGCACCTGACCTCTCTGAAGAACATCAAACCAATAAGGTCAGTGTATAATTATGATGATAGGGCGTCCCCTCCTGTCGTTGCCACTCACATCTGCCTTGTAAATTTTTACATAAAGATGTATAAAAAACATATTTCTTTATAATTTACCTACAACAATTCCTTATTTTGACAAGATAAAGAAATTGCTCGACGCACCGAGAATGCCTGGAAGAGCTACTGGTCGATGAAACATTTAATGAACGGATCTCACCCTCTTTCACATAAACGAAAGCTCATGGACATGTGCATTCTCCCCACCCTCACCTATGGAGCGCAAACATGGTCGCTTACAAAGCGTCAGAAGTCCGCACTTGCGGTCCGCCAACGAGCTATGGAGCGAAGTATGCTGGGTGTCAAACTTACGGACCGCATCAGAAACACCATACTTTGCTCCAACACCCAAATAGCTGATGCTGGCCTAACAGGCTGCTAGGTTAAAATGGAACTGGGCTGGGCACACCTGCCGCATGTCGGAGGAGCAATGGGCAAAAGTTACCACTCAGTGGATACCACAAAGCAAGAAACGACAACGCGGCAGGCCCAAAAGGAGATGGCGGGATGAGCTGGACTCTTTCTCTAAGGATTGGTCTACTGTCGCACTAAATCGCAAAAAGTGGAAGGAGGGAAGGGAGGCCTTTGCCCTGCAGTGGGACAGTATAGGCTCATACTATAGGGCTACAGAGGGAGGAAACAACCTGACCGCGTACCGTGTTCGGATGCTTTCTCTGTTTCAGGTGCTTGAGCCGGCTGTCAACGTATCGGCACAACGACTGTCGGATCAGGTGCGAGTCATCCAGCGTAATCATATGTTGGATAACACCGTACTTGATCGCTTGCGGACTGAAATACAGAGTAGCCATGTCATTACTACGCCGTCGCAGGCTGTGGTACCACCACAGTCTACCACAACACATACTCGCGAAAACGACGTGAGTGGTGACTTGGTTACTGATGTAAGTACCCGGTGCAGTGAGGAGATGAGGAGTACTTTGGAGGGTGCGATCCGAGAGTATCGGTTCATGACGCCCGAACTTAGACCACGCTTACCTCGTTTGCCCATGTATAACAGAAATAGGGCGCTGGTGGCTGTTCTGGATTCGCAGTTGTCAAGTTATTTTGATAACTGCGAAACCCTCAGTGATGCTCATTCAATTTTGTATTGCGCGGCTGTAACGGCATGTCGTGTAGCTCATGTCAAATTTTTGGATGACAAGGCTACTCGACCGAAACCAGCCGTACCGGCTTGACAGTGCAGGATTGAACGACGCATTGCTGGGGCCAGAGCGCTCATCGGCAAACTAATCTGCTTCCGGGAGGGCAACAATCGCCCTCGAGTGATGCGCTTTGTAAGACGGGCATTTGCGGGGACTGATATAAGTCCTCGAGACTATATGTCTCGTATCACAGAGCGCATCGACTTCTGGAAGCAGCAAGTGTATGCATGGGCAAACCGTATTCGTAGGTATAAGCGTCGGGTGGAAAGGTACACTCTAAATCGCACCTTCCAAAGCGATGAAAGGTGGGTTTACAGAGCATGGGAGCGACCGGACCAAGGTGTGACTGACGCGTGCCTACCGGATGATAGCGCCATGTGTTCATTTTGGCGCAACATCTGGTCGGTGCCTGTCAGTCATACCGAGGGTGAATGGACTCGGGACGTCGAGCGAGCGTGCGAACCAATAACAGAAATGGTGGCAATTACGATCAGCCCCCAAGATGTAGGTTGTGCAGTTCGTCCGTTGCCTAATTGGAAATCACCAGGGCCGGACGGACTGCACAACTTCTGGATTAAATGGTTCTCAAGATCGCATGTTTGCTTGGCAGCCCTATTCCAGTCAACCTTAGAGTCAGGGTCGCTACCAGAGTTCCTGATGACTGGAATAACCCACCTGCTCCATAAATCAGGTAGTACTGCGGAACCCAAAAATTATAGACCGATTACGTGTCTACCAACGGTCTATAAAGTTCTTACCTCCATTTTGAGAGCTAAAATTACCAAACATATTAACGAAAATTCTGTTATGTCCGCTTCTCAAAATGGATGTAGGAACGGGTCCCGTGGTACTAAGGAGCTACTCCTCATTGATATGGCCATTAGCCAACAGGTTCGCCGTTCCCGAAAGGATCTGTCGACATGTTGGATAGACTATAAGAAGGCCTATGACTCGGTGCCACATACATGGCTCATGAGGGTGCTAGAGTTATATAAAATTGATGCAACCCTGCGCACCTTCCTGATGTCGTGTATGAGGCAATGGAGGACAGTCCTTCGCTATCCAGGATGTCGGCAAATCCAGAGGAATAGCGAGCCGATAAGGATAGAGCGAGGTATATTTCAGGGCGACAGTTTGAGTCCACTTTGGTTCTGCTTAGCCTTGAATCCTCTTAGCACGCTGCTGGAGGATTCAGGTCTAGGCTATCGGTTAAAGAGAGGTGGTCAAGTTATATCTCACCTCTTTTACATGGATGACCTGAAACTCTTTGCCCCCAACTATTTGCAACTGATGGAGCTACTGAAGGTCACTGAAGCTTTCAGTAGCGCCATCAGGATGGAATTCGGTGTGGACAAATGTGCGGTCATGCATGTCAAGCGAGGGGAGATTGTGGAATCTGTGGGAACCCAGCTTACGGATTCCATAAATCTTAGATCCCTCTCAGCAACCGAAACCTATAAGTATTTGGGTATGTCGGAAACGCTGGGCATCAATGTTGCTGACATGAAACAATCGTTGAAGGAGCGTTTCTTTGGCCGCCTGAGAAAAGTATTTAATAGTCTTTTATCAGGTGGAAATAAGGTGCGTGCCTTCAACGGTTGGGTCATGCCGGTTTTGATGTACTCTTTCGGCATACTCAAATGGACTCAAACAGAGCTAGACGCCCTGGATAGGCGGGTCCGTACATTGTTGACGACATATCGAATGCATCACCCACGTTCTTTGGTTATGAGACTGTATATCCCACGGAAGTGTGGAGGTCGAGGTTTTTTAAATACTCAGACTCTCCACAATCGTGAGATATGCAGTCTCAGGGAATATTTCCTGGAAGCCGACATGGGGATGCATCGGGATGTTGTCGCGGTGGACAAGGGCCTTACCCCGCTCTCCTTGGCTAAAGAGAACTGGCGCAAACCTGTAGTGCTTGACACTAATGAACGCATGGAGGTATGGCAGAGTAAAGAGCTTCACGGACGCTTTTTCCGGGCCCTACACGGGCCTGATGTAGACTTCTTGGCGTCCGTAGCCTGGCTACGTTCCGGGGAACTCTTCGGAGAAACCGAAGGTTTTGTCTGTGCAATTATGGATGAAGTTATGATGACGAATAACTACCGGAGATTTATTGTGAAGGACGGTACGGTTGACATATGTCGGGCATGCCACCGTCCGGGCGAATCAATCCGTCACATTATCTCCGGGTGTTCTCGTCTGGCTAACGGAGAATACTTGCATAGACACAACCTTGTAGCCAGGATTATCCATCAGCAACTTGCTCTAAAATACAACCTTGTGGAATCGGAAGTGCCGTACTACAGGTATGTGCCCGACCCAGTTCTCGAAAATGGCAGTATCACACTGTACTGGGATCAATCCATCATCACTGACAGGACTATTATAGCTAATAAGCCTGATATAGTAGTGGTGGATCGATCAGAGCGGCGCGCAATGATTGTTGACATAACCGTCCCGCATGACGTGAACCTCGTGAAAGCCGAGAAAGATAAGCAAATCAAATATCTTGACTTGGCTCGCGAGGTTGTCGACATGTGGGATGTGGACTCAGCGATCATTGTGCCGATAGTCGTTACAGCCAATGGCTTAATTGCCAAGAGCATCGACCAACACCTGAGGAGGCTCTCGTTAGGCGGCTGGATCAAGGGCTTGATGCAGAAAGCGGTACTCCTGGACACGGCTCGTATCGTTAGGAGGTTCCTTTCTTTGGAGCCCTGACCGCCGGTAGCTTGGACCCTGTTCCCGATACCGGTGGGCTACAATTTTTTATATTTTTAAATGTTTGTTTTATTGTTTTTATAAGAAATATTTAAAAATGTATAAAGTTTGTTTAGAAATAAATAAAGGGAATAATAATAATTCCTTATTTTATCAAAGGACAAAAAAGATCTTCCTATCTTTTACCCTTTCACAATCATAACATATCCCTCAGGGCTTCAATAATGGGACACCCACACATCAATATTTATTGATAAAGCTTTTGAATTTTATTTGTAAATTAGACCAATGGGTTTACTTTGCATGTTCTGTTTATTTATTTTATTTTGTTTATTTAGTTCAGACCATAGATCCATAAAATAAGAAAACGGCAGATTTTTTAATAATATCTTTCATCAGAGGAAGTTTGAAAGTGGTGCTGGTGACAGAAAAGTTGTGAGTTAATCGGTTACCGTGGTATGGCTATGTGATGCGGAGGAATGAGGAAAATAGGGAAATAGGTTGTAAGAGTAGAGGAAGACAAAAAACGATGGTTGGTGTGAAGGATGATATGGCTAGAAAGGAGGTGACTGCTGAGATGACGAGAAATAGAGAAGTATGGAAGAAGAAGACAATTATTATTATACTACGCCGACCCCAAATAAATTGGGTTAAGGGCAAAAGAATAATGAATATTCAGAATATCTATTCAAATCGTTTTTTGTCTAGGCTAATATCGCTCGAGAAGCTTCACACTATCAACACACTGTCACTGTCAACAATGTTAGATTAACTCTCATTGCCTTTCGATCAAGAGCACTTTGCTCCCGACACACCGTTATAAAATTTTTGCTTCGTTAAAAAATTTCCAACTTTAAAATAAAGTGCCCTCTTCTCCGTAAAAGTGAATGTCTGAATTTCTTACGAAGATTTTTTTTTATTGACATAAAACAGATAAGGACTAACTTCGTCTGCTTCAAAGATTGTTTAAAAACTTACATTGATAAGATTGTTGTTCAGAAGTTTGTTACAAGTAATGGGTAGTGATTAAAATTTATAATAGTTTGCTGTTTGGTAGCCTGAGGTACTCAAGAAGTATACTTTTATAAAGTTTACACCAACTTTTGAATTATAATACAATCTGTGTGGCTTAGATTAATCGAATGCATATTTTTGGGGCCAACGACCTGACTTTGCGAATGGCCTTTTGTGATCAGATTATAATTACCAAATTATTATTTTTTTGTTTGTAAATTTATTCAGAGACCAAGCAGGAGATGGTGGGACGCCTTTTTTTTTTTAGGTGGTGGGAAATCATCAAATAACCCCTCCCGCTCTTGGGCAGAGCGAAAGGGAGTGTCAGACTTCTACTGACTAAAAACCACCCATGTTCCTTCTTAGCCCTTCATGTCGAGACCGCGGTATCTCTTGCGAACAACCCGCAGCCCCGACGGGCGTGACGCCTTGGAGGGCTTTCTCGTTAACTGGTGGAAAGAAGTGCTTCAACGAGGAAAGTGGAAGAAGTGGGGGGAGGCCTTTGCTCAGGAGTGGGTAAGGAAGAATAGGATAGCAAAAAAAAATTTTAAACATTGTAGGCCTTGTAGATTCCTAGATGCTTGTTATTTTTTATCTTGTTTCAGGTTTTTTTATGTAGTTAGTTACCTATGAAGTATGGTCAGGCCGACGTTATATCTCCATACCTAAGTAACAACTGATGCTGTAAACATGAAACTATTGTAAAACCCAATCATTTAAAAAAAGTAACCATGGAGTTTCTTGCCGGTTATCAAAATATACCAGGTATATAAATTTACATGGGACATTGTACAGTCAGCATCAGAAGTAGATTAACAAAAGATTCAAAGCAGGCTTTTTCATAAAAACTTGTTAGATGTTACTCGTCACTAACAAGTTCAAACTCAAAAAAAGAGAAAAAAAGAAGAGTAAAGAATATGTAAAAGAATAATCTTCTACAACATTAAAAATAACACCTGGAGTCCTGTACATGAAATAATTTAAATTCCGAAATGTTAACCTACTTCTGTTGCTGACCGTACCATTGCATTATTTAGGAGATTTTCATAACAAAGTGCTAAATTAACATGCAATTTAATATTTTCAAAACGTTGCCCCCAATTTAGTAAATTAATTCTAGTGAAACAACATACGTTTTTCTCCTCCTATGTAAATTTAAGCCTTGTTATTGTTCAAAGCAATAACATAGCCAGATGAAAGTAAACACAAACATTTTATATTTTTAAGTTGTCACAACAGTGAGCGCGATTGTGGTTTAAACTTCGACGAAATGTGGCTGAAAATATTTGCTGTTACTGAAACACTTTTTTTTTTGTTTGGCACTACTGGTACAGAAGGTTCGCAGACCTAACCAATTCTTTAAAAAAAATAACATATTATATACGTATCTTGTAAGCTTTTCAAAACTTTGGATATTGTGTTCGTCGGTAAGTAAGATTCTTGCAAAGAGATGAATTGCGTAAACAGAGGCTCATCAAATCATTTTATTTACTTTTTCTTTTCAAACATTGCCCAACACTAGTTATTTCTCCTGTATCGTGGATGGGTTTACAAAAATTTCAACTCACATACACAAACCGCCAGCTAAAATAAACAACTTTAAAACTGCGGTCCTCTCTAGACAATGTAAAGAAATCTATTGCAAAGTCAGCTGTCAAAAACCAATTACCGTAAATAAAGCATTACCATATTAAAACCTCAACTTTTAAACAATTTAAATTCACTTTACCGTAAAAATCAAACTTTCTCGCTATGAAAGCGATGGTAAGGGACCTCACAAGTATTACTACAAAACTAACAAAGAACATTGAAAATGCATGACCCAATGCTCTTGTGGGATGTCATACAACTTTGTAGTAGAGAAAACTTTACTTTGTCTAGTTTGTATACAGTGACCGCTAGGGGGCTTTGCCTACTGAAGTCATACTTCAACACGGATTGATTGTTCTATCGGTGTTAGTTCTCATTTTTTGGAGTTCAGATGCTGGTATTCTTGTAAACCTCATTAGGAAAACTATGTAACTGCCCAGAGAGGTTTTGTGTCGATAGTGTAACGAGGGGGGTTTGAAAAAAATACAAATTGCAATAATATAGCGTATGTACAATGGTGAGTTTAACCCAGTATTGGGTTTTCGTACAGCAAACTTAGTTTCGATTATGATATTTGCAAATGAGGAAATATCTCCAAGGTAGGTATATACCTATAATCATATATTTTGTATGTGTATGTTAGTTACTGGGTCGTCCCTGCATGTTAGAGGATAATCATAACAATATATTCGTAGACGGGATTCTCACAAATCACATAACTGTTTAGAAACTATTACACGGAGAATTTATAATGTTATCCTAATGGGTGTGTTGTATAGAGTATTTTATTTAGTTATAATTTCTATTGAAACAACTCAATTCCGCAAAACGGCATCGCATTGAAATAAGTAACTACTTACACAGAAGAAGAAAAAAAGTCTCACATTTGAATATTATATACTTACTAAGAATATTCCTGTTGTATTCATAATTAAAGCATAACAAAGGTTAACGATGATGACGTTTACGGGCACTTTGATACCCGTAAACGTAATCACTCAAACATAATCGTAACAATAACCTTTAGCCGACTCTTGCATTTTCCACGCTTTTGCTAGCAAGTAATGTTTTAATGTTTCCCTTTTGGATAATATTAAATCGTTTAATAGCCTAACCTAGCTGCAATAAATTGAATGGTTGAATCATCCTGCTGGAAGGCTTATTTTCAAACCACAACATTTATTTGTATCTAAAAATCGTTGTGTATGAATATTTATATATAGATGACTATAAGAGTAGACCAAAGAAACGATGGATGGGCTAGAAAGAAGGTGATTGCTGATATGGCGAGTAAAAGAGAAGTATGGATGAAGAAGATATGCTGCGCCAACCCCAAATAAATTGGGATAAAGACAGGAGAATGATAATGAATGATGAAGATAACTTCGTAGTTCTTCGTAGTTGCGGTCGTTCGTGTGAAAGAAATGATGCACAATGATGCAATGATATGCTTCTTTACCACCACCACCTTTACACCATTAAATATGGTTAGCACTAAACCCCTCCGTTTTTCCGACCTCCAACTCGCTCGACCGATCGCTTTGGTTACGAATCACAGAAACATACCTAGAAGCAAATAATAAAATAAAATATAAGTCGCACATAAACTAAATGGTTTATAAACCTTTGAAAAACACAAAAGAAGTAACAAATGTAAAGGTCAGTTTAGAAGTCAGCATGGCACCTTTTTTTGGGATTTGCAACGAAAAATATGATACATAATTCTGAAAATGTCACGTTACATGGTGTGTTTTCCAAGGATTTTCGATACTTTCTATTTTTCGGAGTAATTGACAATGCACCTTACGTTACCACGTTTACGGTTGACTACTGTTTGGCACAGAACAGATAGGCCCATTGCTTTCTTGTCGAGGATTCGCACGCCCTTCAAAAGGGTCTGACGACGAAAAGGTTTTCCTTTCCCACAAACATAGCTGTGTTATCAATTCTCTGTGAGATTAATTAAATGGAAGTTGCCTAATGCCATGTGGTTGTTGCACGTTATCTTAGTACACGCAATCCTACTGTATATACGTACGTAACTTCTAATAACATCTTTCTCGATCTCAGATTCTCGAAAATAAACCTTATCCTCACCATCTTACCCTTACCATAGAATTTTAATAATGTAATATTTAATTGATCGTCTTTTTTCTCTATCACTATCTATTGCCCAGTGCCCAACGATAATCACATTTTCTGGAAGCACTGCAGGGCTATTGCGTATCTTTTAAATGTCAGTGACTATTATGGTGTCCATCGATTAACTGTCAAATGGTTATGGTTTTGTATGCTAAACTAACCATTTGACAGTTAATTGATGGACACTATGATAGCCACTGACATTTAAAATGTTACGCAATAGCCCTGCAGGTCTGCTTATAAACTACTAATTCGAAATTTTTTGAGCACTAATTACTACGAAAATCAATTTTTTTTTTGCTCATATTTATTTTATTTTTTAATAAACCCAACATAATTATATACAAATACAACAAAAGTGTTTTATAACTAAAAAGCTTACTATTTCTTAACTCACAAACTATCCATGTGCAGGTATCCAGGTTCATTTACAGGGAACCGTGAAAGTGTCTTACTTACTATGTCACTAAAACTTACATGTGTATCCTAAACAAATAAGAGAACACTAACAAAGGTACTATACGTAAACGGATCTGTTTCACCACTCTGACCACTACAAGACTTTACGTAACAAGGGACTCAACTCACTTTGTTTCCTTTTTCGTATAAATTTCATAATACGGATCAAAACATCACTCAGAGGCTGATGAAAGTAAACAAAAGCATTGTTATATCTCCTTTTCTCTTGGGAGTTTGCCTAAAAACGTACACACAATTTTGCTGGAACACTTGTTATCATGCAGTGCGGTTGTCTGCGACGATTCTCGGCTTCATTGTTTCTGTTCAAAACATCACTTGTCGTGCTCGTCTTAACTTGTGCTTCCCGCGTCATGGGGACGTAAATGCGACTGTGTATATGCCCATATAAATCTATGGTGCTTCTGGTATTGTCACACTGCTTTTTGTTCGCATGCCGACAGAAGCAGACACTCGATTCTGTTCGCTCCGCTTGCTCAAATTAACCTATCAAGCGTTTCATTAGTTCGAAAGTTAAATTGCTTATTGGCGTAGCGTGATTGCATGTTTCGCTTTTGAAAATGAGAATATGATTTAACTTTGTTAAGTCTGGCTTACTCGTATTACACCGAAAATTTGCTTAGTTTGTTTGGCTCCGTGTACCGAGTCACCTTTATTTAAAATTTATGGATGAATATTTACTTTTAAAGATAGTTGGTAATAAATTTAAGGATCGTATAATAAATTGTATACTTTTAGAAGTTTAACGATAGGTAGCAAAGTTAATATTCTTCGCCGCTACGAAGTTTACGACGCACTTATCTTCATCTCTAGGTATATCTATGTACTTTACAAAATAAATGTACGAGTTGTGTTCTTGATGTCGTTTCATATATTTAAGCAAGTCTTTTAGAAAACTTACTAAAACAGTGTATATTTTATACGTTTTCGTTTATATTTGAGTATATCTCCAAAGTCGCTAAAACGACTTGAAATTATTATTGAGTTTGAAAAAAGGCAAATATGTTTGGAAACTATTTGCGTCACATTTTTCATGAAAACAAAATGACCTCTATTTGTCAATTATACAGTAATGTACAAAAAATATTGTCTAATAGGGTAGTTAACTAATTAATTAATCTCTAATTAGTCCGTCAGATAGATTTCCAAAAAATATTGGACACGTATTTTTTCTTTATTCACGTAAACAAACACTGAAGACGATACAGTGCTTTGAAGACACGTGTGACGTCATATTCTAATACATTAGTATGACATTCTTTACCGGTGAGTGACGTCACGACCCCCCACTCAAATCTTTGACGCGTTTTATCTTCGTCAATTTTTAATGATTTGATAAAATAAAAATTACGTATCTAATATTTTTCGATAATCTAACAGACGAACTAATTAGAATCATATTTTTTTGAGTCAGTAAACATCCCTATTACAATTGAATAGTAATGTACAAAAAAATATTGTATAATCTAATTTTCCTAGAAGACAAGATCAAACCAAATCCAAACATGACTACGTAAACATAAAACTCCCTCTACGGCTAATCTTAAAATCCAATTCACCTACATCTTTTAAGAATTCCATATCTTATGAGATACGGTGGTAGTTCTATACCGAGTAGCGTTGAAGCCTTGGGCACTCCCCCAGCGCCTCGGGACTCGCCATTGTATTCAAACACACTCTCGTATGGAACCTATGTAGATACGTCGGTGAATCGTATGATGTTTACGTACAGCATCGCTTGGGACTGTTTTTTCTTTGATAGAACCCGTGCTTTGACTTTATTATGGTTTTATAGCTATTTGTTTTATTTTATTGTTGCTTTTATGATTTATTGTGAGATTTTTACCATGCTTTGGGGATTGCTAGTCTTAAAATTGCTTCAGATGCTTTGATCTTCTTCTTTAATTGTTTCGCAAGAACTCTATAGTGGGAATAAATCATGCTATGGTAAATAAATTACCTATGCGATGGTAACAAGGTCGATTTTACTTTGTACGCAGGACATTTTAGAATTGTCACGCGTATGCATCCTGCAGATACTTCATATTATATAATTTAACGTAATGTTCCTATAAATTTGTGCGACTGAGACAATGTCGCGGTATAAAACTCAACAAAATCTGGTTTTACTGCCCGTTACTTAAACGAATCGGTAGACACTAGAAACAGTAAAAAGTGCAGGATCAAAGTGTACGAGAATGATACTAAAGAAATCTTCATGAAATCCAATCTCTCCTAATACACTGGGGATCTTCTACTGGAGTTATCTAAATGAAATCGGACTACACAAATATTGTGAAATAATTGTTCAAAAAAAATAATAACCTAATGAAATAACGCCGGGAGGGGACGCCCTAGAAAGACATAGGTACACTGATCTTATTGGTGCCGTTCTTCAGAAAGGACAGGTGCATAGTACTCGTAACCGGCGTGCGTGTGTGACCAGATATATGAATGTGGACGAGGCAAAAAGAGTATGTAAGGATCGTAGCAAGTGGCGTTCTGTGGTTTCTGCCTATTTATGTATTAATATTTATAAAAATGAAAAACTATTATTTTAACTATAGTTCTGGAATTCAAAATTAAAACACAGCTTTAAATGCATTCGTTAATAAAAGAAAAAGGAGATAATAAATATGACGTTTATTTTAAAAATAACTTGGTTATAAAGAGCGTAAGTATGGTGGTCATCCGTTTATAACGGTTACATGAATCGTTTTATAAATAATTCTCATTACAACAACGATATATTTCCGGGAAAATAATTTTATTTGTGTTAAGAGTTTGTATTTTAAATGTGTTGTGTCTCATTTAAATGTGTTGTATTTACAGGTTGTAAATTATTTACTTTGATGAGATGATGCAGTTGCATTTAAACTTACGTACTTATCCACCCACTAAAAATAATCAAAGCTTTAGAAACAATCCCTATGGGAGGTAATTTTTCATTACAATAAATATTCAAACTATTCATATCAAACAGACACTTCGCTATTCGATACAATCATAATATCAAGAGACGAACATTTTATTTTCCTACCATATTCCGCCCCAAAGGACTCACGCGAGACAAAAGTCGCACTTTACTCCCCGGAGAACTAAAATAAAGAGGAAAAATTTTAAAAATCACTGTGTTTATGTATTCAAAGCGCAGTCGTCGCAAACATTTTTGTCATATTGGTCGAATAAAAGTGTGTGAAGAATTCAAATCACGTGTGCGATAAGGGCCACCGCTTCCCTGGCTTACGCTGACTTTAAAGTATATTGTAGTCACTTGTGCCAGTTATACTGGTGCACGGGTGCCGTAACTTTCGTATTCAACTCGTGCTTTCAAACTTTGCGAAGCACGTCTCAGCTCCAGAGGTTATTTGCATCTCACCTTTACGTTCCTCTGCCATTAGGTGTCATATTGTTATATTACACCTGTACTACCTAAATCTTGGCTACACTCAAAATGTTGGCGACTGCTGAATATGTATGAGGAACATGTGGTCCTTTGCGACGATTTGTCAGCCTACCTTTAAAAAGGTTTTTTCACAGTCGCCGATTTGACCCATCGTAACAATGATACATGGACGGTGCCATGTAATGTCAAAAGGGCTTGGCGGAAAACAGCTTTAATAGGCTGAAACTTGAAGAAGACTTTATGTTAATTCCTGAAAAAACTGTGACACTAACCCGATATTTTTAGACCAGATGATATGGTAGAATATTTGAAACCTTTACACGAACCTATACGTTGTACAACTAAATTCTTACAAAAAAAAGTTTGTCGACGTCGAAGTATGAAAAAATAGTCATCGATCGGTTCTGAATCGTGACGTATTCATTTAATGGCTGGAACGTGTTATGTCAACGCAAACTGCTCGGCAGGACAGTTCGGTAATCAGTCAGCTGTCAAATTGGTCATGATGGCATTGCAATGCGCGGTATAACGCAACGCAACACACCGTGCTATCAGGATCAGTTAAATTGCTACGAACAAATTACAGACTGGTTGTGGACACACTGACAGATACTTCGGTCAAGTGTGAGTGGGAGTTCAAAGGTGCGGTCAGCATAGTGGAATGGACTCCAAACCGAACTTGGACAAATAATAACATAGCACTACACGCCTCTAATCCTCGAAGGGTTCGGTAGAGGTGTACCTAACAGCACCATTTCACCAGTTATATTTAAGTCCCACGTAATAAGGGCGAGCCTATTGCTAGGCACAATTTAGACTCCCTGGCTGTGACAGAAATTCTTGATGAAAAAACTCAATAACAATTACCCGTTCCGGGAATCGAACACAGTAATCTTGTGTTCAGCAGTCGCGATTGCGTCCACTAGACCAACAAGGCAGTCAAGACCGTTGATAATGTACCTACTGAAATATCTATCAAAAGTACCTATAGTGTCCGCAGCCAGACTTTGGTTCAGGCCACTCGGTTGCACCGTATCCATACCAAATTTTAATTAAGAGAGCTTTACGTCCGATCACATATTGGGAGATAGCGTCCATAACTTGGTCACTTCTTTCAGTAAAATAGCTACTAGTGTAGCAACTATTTCGTAGCACCGTAGCGTTTCGTAGCAATGTAGCGTTTCGTAGCAATGTAGCTTTCGTAGACCGCCGAACTAACAAGCATAATATTTCGTTTTTGTGTAAACAAAATGGAGGATCACTAGCAATATAATTTGCGAAAACGCTACACGCATATAACTAACGAGTCAACACATAAAAACAATAAATGTTATCGAGTAATATCATAAAACGAATGAATTTGTAATCAAACAAGTTGTCAAATTTGATGAAACAAATCAAACACAAATATTTCACGCCTTTATTTCACTTTGTTTCATATACTACGGAGCAAAATTCTGTAAATACGACTATTTTATTTGAAACCAATTGGTAGATTGTTTCGCACTATAGTTGATCTACACCAATGTTATAAAGAGGAAAGATTTGTATGTTTGTTTGTTTGTAACGAATAGGCTCCGAAACTACTGGACCGATTTCAAAAATTCTTTGACCGTTGGGAAGCTACACTACCCGCGGGTGACATAAGCTACTTTTTATCCCTGTATTCACACGGGAACGGGAACTACGCGGGTGAAACCGCAAACTAAGCATTATGCAGATCAAACTACGAACCCCTGCACAAAAATTATTGTTGGGAAATAACTCTTTATTTTGGGGTGAAAAATCACATTTTACTGTAAAACTCAATGTAGCACTCTCAAAACATTGTGTTGATGGATGCTTTGAATAGTAAACGGGTCATGGAGGTAATGTAAGTAAAGTTATTACCCGAAAAAGTAGTGTTAAAAAAAACTTGTGAAAAATTTGGAACTTTGACCTCCAATTTCTCCGTAATTAGAAGGTATGGTCTAGGACATAAAAAATATCGCAGTTATGGGGAGAACAAGTGCCTTTCGGCTTCGTTAAGGGTACTTTTACAGCCTTTATGTACACCTGAAAAATTCTATTAAGAAAGATATACACAAGGCAATCATCCTCAATAAGCCACTTTTTTGTAAATTTATGCATGGGTAGTTTTCTATGATAGATGGGCAAAAGAACAACATAATCGATATATATCTGAGATAGTAGCTTGTAATTAGAGTTATTCAGTCTAAAAATAAATCTGGTTTAACAAAAGAGTTCCGTAACATAGCCTGTGCAGTCTTCAGTCGATTCTAGGACCTCATCGGTCTAAGTCGGATTAATTACTATGAGCTTAGCTGTAGCAAAATATTTTCAATCTGCTATAAAAACACATGACTAGTCACATCTTCGACAAAATACAGGAAATAACAAGATTTCTATTTGGCTGTAGCTCTGTTTTAGACTCTAGCGACTTTGGTAGCCTTTCTTGGTTCTTTCTCTCCCTATTCCTCCATCAACATATTTTATATTCGTCACCTACAAAACAAAAATTGAGTTACCTCTTCGTATAAAAAAATCCTTTTTATTTCAACCCCACATAAGTAAACACCGCTCACACCCGTAACTCAACAAAAACTTAACTCTAAGGGTAGGAAAGTCGCATTTCACAAGCGATTTCTTCTTCCCGCAATAACGCCAAGTCACACTGCAGAGGTGGCCATTCGAAAACTAATAAATTTCAGTGGGGACTGTGAATTTATTTGATAAACGGCTGAGATAAAGATGCGGTGGCACCTCAACACTTACTTGGTCAGCAGCCGCGTGTGCATCCGGCCTTAACGGAATCGGAGATCCCGAATTATATATGTGTGTGCTTATGTGTGTGCCTTTTTTGGTTCTGTTACTGTAAAGTTATGGTTCGTAGCAAATATTATAGGGGTTTTGTATATAAATGCAAACTGTACTGTACTGCAAGCTGCAGATGGTTGGCTACCCATAGTTTGGACCTTTGCATAAATGCATAATTATGAAACTGTACATCTACGGTACCGGTTATAACCAAAACTATTTTTATTTTACATTTTTGTCTATTCTGGCTAATCTTCGGAACGGTTAAGTCGATTTTGACGGCACATTTAGTGGCAAATAGCTGGTGTTATAGGAACTAACTTAGACTATTATTTTAGAGTTCCGTGAAAAAAATAACCTAATAATTGTTAACAATATCCGATTTAAATAGGAAGGTACTATTTTTATAACAACTTTACGCGGATAAAGGTCACGAGACACGAGCTAATTAATCATAATTTTAATAATATAATATCCAACAAATCATCCGGGTAAAAGATCTCTTCAACCGGCATGACAAGATTCGACCTTGCCATTCAAATATCGACCTTAATTCTACACGCGCCTAAAAGATTATAAAACAAGTTTGAATAAATTAGTATACTTGAATAAACTACTGAAAATGATTCACGAACTTCCAATTATACCCAAGATTACATGACACCGATAGTAGTCAATACCAAAACATATTTGGGTGGTTGACCTACAAAATTCTATTCAAATATTCAGATTATTATAACATAATCCTGATCGCGTAATTTTTGCGCTCGCGGCACATGAATCGATTTTATTTAACCTTTCTTTGAGTAGCTGTACCGAATAAAACCAATTTCGATTATTACCATCGAGTGAGTTAAAATAACAAGTGCCTGTCTGAGCTACAAATGTCAACCCGTCGGGGCTGCGGGTTGTTCGAAAGAGATACCGCGGCTTCGACACAAAGGCCTAAGAAGGAACATGGTGGTTATTAATCAGTAGAAGTCTGACACTCCCTTTCGCTCTGCCCAGAGCGGGAGGGGTTATTTGATGATTTCCCACCCCCCAAAAAAAAAAAGCTACAAAATGTTATAATGCTTCCTCAGCTTGCTTGCTTGTTATAATGTTTTCTCAGGTAACTGTCGGGTGATCCAACATTTTTATTTCTAATAATCTTTTCGAAGTCTCATGATCACGGAAAATATCAAAGAAAATAAATAAAAAATAAATAACATTGATAAACTGTTCATAATTATATAAAATAACGTACGAAATTCTTATATTTCCAATTCTAAAAATCTGGTAAAAAACGCTTAACCTCAGTAGTGCTTACATAAGGTCGTTAGTTTTACTAGCACTTTTTAAATCATGGATGATTGGATACTCGAATAAAGATTTATCTATTCTATTCTAAACCGAAAAAAAAGAATCATCTCATAATTTCTTAACATGTTTACAATCCACGTGACAATAAAAATTGATTCACGATTCTAAAATAAGTACCCACCACCCCTTTTTATTACACGTGGAATCCGTAAAAGCCTACAAACTAATTACAATTTCAGGGACAGCTCAGCAACTAACAAGTGCTTAATTGACTCACAGAAGCTTTTGAAAACAACCCAATCAAAGACCCATCGGTATAATAGGGTAGTTAACAAAACAATCTAATTAGTCCGTCAGATAGATTTCCAAAAAAAATTGGACCCGTGTTTTTTATTTTTTCACGTAAACAAAAAATGAAGACGATACAGAGCTTTGAAAAGTCGTGCTACGTCTTTTTTTTTTTTTGGCGGTTTTAAAATCATCAAAAAACCCCTTCCGCTTTTGGGCAGAGCGAAAGGAAGTATCAGACTTCTACTGACTAAAAACCACCGATGGTCCTTCTTAGCCCTTCATGTCGAGGCCGCGGTATCTCTTGCAAACAACCCTCAGCCCCGACGGGACCCGCAGCCCCGACGGGACCCCCCAACCCCGACGGGACCCGCAACCCCGACGGGGCCCGCAGCCCTGACGGCATACGTCATATTCTAAGACATTATTATGACATTTTTTACCGGTGAGTGACGTCACAAACCCCCACTCAAATCTTAGGACGCGTTTTATCTTCGTCAATTTTTATTGATTTGATACAACAAACGTATCCAATATTTTTCGATAATCTAACAGACGGATGAATTAGAATCATATTTGTATTAGGCAGTAAACCTAAATATTTAATCTATTATTTGTCAATAATTTAGGGACTTGAAACTGAGATACTATTATTGGCAGTCTTGCTGTATAGGGCCATTCCTGAGTATAGGACTTCCTTTTTTTCTGTCAAGCTTTCCTGGGGGCCAAAAATGACTTTGCAGAATCAATACATGAAAATAATAATGACACGTTTAAATTTTTAGGCACCGAGCTAGCTCTCAGAATATGCAAGTTGAATTGGCCACATCGCTCGAAGAACCGACCACCGATGGGGAAGAAAGGTTCTCGAGTGGCGACCACGAATCGAAAAGCGCAGCGTTGGTAGGCCTCTTACCAGGTGGACCGACGACATCGTTAGAGTTGCGGGAAACCGATGGATGAAATGATGGTTATGGCGTTCTATGGGGGCGGCCTTAGTCCAGCAGTAGACATCTTGTCGATGATGATGATGATGAAAATTCTTGAAATTGCCATAGACGCGGTTTGTATTAGGAATATTATTGTCACTGTGTGAATATTATTATCCTATTATGATTCAACTAAAGTGGTAATTTTAGTTCCCCTGGTCTGTCAAAAGCACATTCCGTTTTTCCAAATGGTTTTCTGTAGTTCGTAAACCGGTAATGAATACTGTACTATGGTTACTACTAATGGGTTATCGTGAAAATATTTACAGTCAAAACTTTATCTCATCCGGGAAGCAGTTTTCTCCTTATTTCACTATATAGCGATATTGGCTTTAGGAGCCAGGCGCATCAAAAATACATTATCTGTCATAAAAATAATGTTATATCCACTTATAAGTAAGTATCTACCTTTAAGCAAACTTTGCTTCCGGATAACGCTGCTAAGCTGATATATAAAAGATTGTTTTATTCCAGCAGTATACAATAACATAACATAACATTACGCCTGTAATCCCCGAAGAGTTAGGCAGTGGTCCAGTGTTCAAGTGGTCGCAATAGGGATGTTTATTGACTAAAAAAAATATGATTCTAATTAGTCCGTCTGTTTGATTATCGAAAAAATATTGGATACGTATTTTTTGTTTTTTCAAATCATTAAAAATTTTCAAAGATAAAATGCGTCAAAGATTTGAGTGGGGGATCGTGACGTCAGTCAACCGGTAAAAAATGTCATACTATTGTCTTAGAATATGACGTCACACGAGTTTTCGAAGCACTGTATCGTCTTCATTGTTTGTTTACGTGAAAAAAGAAAAAATACGTGTCCAATATTTTTTGGAAATCTATCTGACGGACTAATTAGATTTGTTTAGTTAACTACCCTATTGCGCCTGCTGAGCATAAGGTCCGGTTCGATTTCCTGGTCGCGCTATGTTATATTGGGTTTTTCCATCAGGAACTTCTCAGTGGCTGCTAGTCTGGTTTTGTGCCCAATTGATGGCAATAGGCTTTCTCCCTATAACATGGGATTTAAACATAACTGGCAAAATGTGCGTGTACAATTAGGTTTAACTCTGGCTACTTATACATAGGCAGGTAATTAAATGCCATATGACAGGTATTTTTTTTTGCTGGCTACTTCGCGACCAGCCAACCAGTTTGAGAAGAGGAAAAAGATAGACATGATAGGATTCACTCCATCGACACGAGAATTCAAAACATTAATAATACAAGAAAGGATTATTATTTTTCCCAAGAAATGTATCAATGGATTGTACAGTTTGCGCAGAATCCATACCGAGAAACTTATAACAATTGATCAAAGAACTTTCTTAGAAATCAAACATTAATGTAGCATCCGTAATTCCGTATTCTCGCTTCAAAGACTACATTTTCAGGCAAGTTTTAGATCAACTCCGCTACAAACTGTGAATCTATATTCGCACATTTTATGCTCGCAAGCTTTGAAATGCGGAAAGGATAAGCAGAGGAACTCCATCCGACTGTATAAAGAATACAGTCCGCAATATGATCTCGTTTGCACTTCCGTCCTCGGCAGTTCATACGTTAAGTATACAGCTGCGGGTTGTTCGCAAGGGATACCGCGGCCTCGACATGAAGGGCGAAGAAGGAACATGGGTGGTTTTTAGTCAGTAGAAGAAGTCTGACACTCCCTTTCGCTCTGCCCAAGAGCGGGAGGGGTTATTTGATGATTTCCCACCCCCCAAAAAAACAAAAAAAAAAGGGTGTAAATCAACCCATCACACAGCCGTCAACCAAGCATTCTGTATATCAAAGTAAGTACCCCCAAGCAAAAATTTTTGCTGGGAAACGACTTTTTTTTTTGTTGTCAAAAATCACATTTTGCGGTAAAACTCAATTTATGGGGAGAACAAGTGCCCTTCGTTTGCGCTAAGGGTACTTTTACACCCTATATTATAAAGTGTGTGGCGTACTTACAGTGCACTCTAGTCTTTGCTAGGTATACAAAGATTTCGGTGGCTATAACAACGACTACGCAATTTAGCATTTTGAGTACAGTGAGAAACATTAATGTCAACTTCGTCTATAAGCCGTCTTATAATTTAAACAACCGACAAAAATTACTGATGAACAAAAGGTATTTTTTTGTTGTTAGTCATATTGGTATAGAATTAATTTCCCTGATTTTAGCTGTTATTATTGAAAAATTTTTAAGGTATTTTTGCAAAATAAACACAATTTTCCATCTTTCTTTCTATTACAGACTTCCAATTCCATTTGAAAATTTCACCACTAACAAGATCCAGTCTTAGCCGAATACAGACCGCAAAAGATGCGACATTCTAATACGTAGGTTTAGGTTAACGTTAAAGAAAAATAACGTTTAAAATGAGATTAACGTTAATAACGATATACTGTACAGGGTGTAAATTAACCTATCACACAGCCGTCAACCAAAAATTCAATACATCAAACTAAGTACCCCTACGCAAATATTTTTTTCTGGGAAACGACTTTTTTTTTTTTTTTTTTTTTTTATTTGCAATGGGCTTGCTCTTGACCTCAATCTTACCCTAAGGGCAAAGATGAGGTCGAAAATCACATTTTACGGTAAAACTCAATGTAGCACTCTCAAAACATTGTGCTAGTGAATGCTTTGAATAGTAAACGGGTCATGGAGGTAATTTAAGTAAAGTTATAACCCGAAAAACTAGTATTTACAAAAACAGCTGTAAAAATTTGTATCTTTGACCCCCAACATCTCCGTAACTAGGGGGTTCCCAGGTATGGTCTAGGACAAAAAAATGATCGCAGTGGTAGGGAGAACAAGTGCCTTTCGTTTGCGTTAAGGTTACTTTTACACCGTAAATAAACAATAACCTCTCTCCACCTCTTTCCGTAAACGCGTATCGTTGTGAAATGAAGCAACGTATATAGATTGTGGCGTAACTGCTACCTCTTGGGGCCTTATCTACAGCAGATATAGATAGAACACAGAATTTATTTTATAATAAACCTACATAGTTATTTTATGAAATGTCAGAAGCTAGATTCAAATCGGTCATTTCTTATGGAAAAGAACCATCAATTAACGCCATGTTAACACTATTAGGTTCCCAATAATCTTTTATAACGTTAATTACAATAGTTATCAAGTTAAATGCTTCACTAGCAATAGAACTGTCACTTTGACACGACTGTAAAGCAAATAACATTGTATTGCACAGCGATTGGAGCCATTTGTCCAATTTAATGGATCCGCCGCTACACTGATTGCGGCTGATATTGAACGTTGAGCTACCTACAGGTTATAACACCAACAATTACTGTTCGGTAACTATTAGTCACCTAGTTACCTGGGTGTTCCCATCAGTATAATATGAATAATTTTATATGTCATAGCGATTGCATTTTCACTTATGATTTTTCCCTGAAATCTATCCATCCATAGTGTTTTCCAAAGGTTCGTTTTTAGCAAAAAGTCCCCATTGTGCTAACCTTTTTTTTTTTTTGTGTGGGTGGAAAATCATCAAATAACCCCTCCCGCTCTTGGGCAGACCGGAAGGGAGTGTCAGACTTCTACTGACTAAAAACCACCCATGTTCCTTCTTAGCCCTGCATGTCGAGGCCGCGGTATCTCTTGCGAACAACCCACAGCCCTGACGGCCTATGTATACTGCCTGTCATTAAAACTGTAATTTGTATAGTTTACATATTGAAGAGTAGGTGGTCTATATCTCTATATCTACGCATTTGATCTTGATTAACCTGGTTGATTTACGATCAATCGGTCATAAATCAACCAGGTAAATAGTAATTCTTCATATAGCAAGGCAACACCAAAATACCATTAGCACTGATGGGAAAATATCACCTAAGAAAACTGGTTTTGATGTTGTTACATGACTTTGCCAGCAGTAAACCACAATCTTCTAATTTGGAAAGCATACCAGTTATTCAGCGGCTTTTTCGATCTCCGGATATGCATTAAGCATGCATTTTATTCCCAAAAATTGCGACGTAAATGTTAAACCATTTTCTGATTTAGCTTTGCATTTAAATTGTACAAAAATATTGTTTTTTCTCGCGCCGCATCGCGTCTCTTGCCGGTATGCGACGCGAAATATTTTGCTGCTACGAAAAAACTAGCCGTGAATGCCAAAACTATATCTCTGGACATTTTTATTTAACGCTTATTGCTGAGCAAGGAATTACGGAGACTATTTTGTGTTCATGTATAATTGTTTTTAGTACTGGTAATGCTTATCAAGTTTTAATTATTTCACAGACGGAAGATGTTTTAAGTAAGACCATTTTTTTTTCCTTTAGCCTACACTGTCCCACTGCTGGGCAAAGGCCTCCCCCATGGCTTTCCAAGTTTTTTAACAATCTGCCTTCTCCGTCCAATCCGTTGAGAATGAGTCCAGATCGTCACGCCAGCATTTCTTGGGCCTGCCTCGGTTACGTCGGCCGTCTTCAGGCACCCACTGTGTTACTATCTTCGCCCACCTGTCCGGCTCCATCCTAGAAACGTGACCCACCCAGTCCCATTTTAACCTGGCAGATTTAAGGCCAACATCCGCGATGCCTGTCTTAGACCGTATTAAGGTATTGCGCATTTGATCGGAGAGTCTAATCTTGAGAATGGTACGTTCTATCGCTCTTTGGCAAACGGTGAGTTTGGACTTCTGAGCTTCGGTCAAAGACCAAGTCTGAGCGCCATAGGTTAGGATAGGCAGGATACACATGTCGACAAGCTTGCGCTTCAGTGAAATAGGAAGGTCGCCCTTCATAAATGCCTTCATGGACAAGTAGCTCCTCCAGGCATTTTCGACTCGACGGTCGATTTCTTTGTCCTGTCGATTTGTCGATTGTCGAAGACCATCAAATAACGTTAATTTGTATAAAGTTTTTGACAGTGAAGACCGCCTGTGGTGATTGATATTAAAAACCTAGGTAAGTAAGCTTAAGTCTACTTCTTCTTTCGTTCGAATCAATGGTACTACTTACAAACTTCTTAGGCCATGAACGTGGCCACGTTAGTCGTTTAAGCATAGGTATAATTTAAGCTGAACGAAATTTTACCAGAAACAAAAAAAGACGTGTGGCACTGGAGACTGCCGCGGTAAAGCTATTGCATAGCATTTTTTATCAACTTATGCAATTATAATTATTTATTTATTTTATTAATGCAGTATTTAAATATAGTATTTATACTTACACTTTTACTAATCATCCTCATCTTTTATAAAATGTCCTTTTACGTCTCATGTCGCGCCTTGGCGACAACTATTTTTGTTGGCAGCCTTATAATCGATCTTATTCGATTTATTAACTTTGATTTTGCTGTTTTAAAATATTAAATCTAATAATTTTTCAATGTTTACTTTCATCTGACATTACGTCAGTTGTCAAGATGTCATTTACTTTTTCTTTTATTTTGTGTCATAGTTTTTCTTAGTGGTTAGAGCTATGAAGGTTACATTTGATTTATATAATTTAATTTATTTTTATTAATATGTTAGCTCAAATAATGTAATTTATTGATAATTTCTATTAATAGTATCTTATCTTACGCTTATAAAATTAATTAACACGCTCACAGAAATTCTTTGAGGAAGTTTTTGACTGAATAATAAAATTAAATACAGGCAACTCACAATTTTTGATTTCAAGAAATTGTCAAGTGTCAATTCGTTAGGTTTTTTTTTTTTTTTTTCGTTACGGAATTTCTGGATTCGGTCCCCACGCTCAAGGCCCGCGATAGAAGCTATGCAATAGCTTAAAAACCCTCTAACAGATGTTGCCACCTCTCTCAAAGTCCTATTTAAGCTCCCCCCGCACCCTTACATTCCGACAGCATATAACAAATAACCAGTGACATTTGCATGATAACGTTTTGCATCCCATATTCAAGACATCAACCACGAAGATAAACCACGAAAATGCACGAAATGCATCCACTACAATTTACAGCAAACACTCACTGTAGAGTTTTAGAGATTCAAATGGAACGCCACAGCTGGGTCACAGTGTACTTGTAAACAGTAATAAATTACTTCACGTCTGTATTTGACGAAGAGAAAGGTACATTAGGTACAGGTGTACTGATACTGTTAGCCACCGTCATTTTCGATTTTGCCGAGGAGAGTTTGTTCCGCCACTTCTTCTTTCCAGCAAAAACACTAGGAAGTGTCGAAGGGTGGGCGTTTGGGGGACTGTCACTTGTAAATAAGTAAAGTAAAGTAAATTTTGACGTTCGAAAAGTGCTGATTATCAGCCTAGTTTGAATAAATGAGTTTTGATTTTGATTTTGCCGAATACACTGCTGTAGGTACATTTCTTGCTAAAGCGGAGGACATCGTGGTTCACCAGAATATGACGTACAGTCACCAACAAAATTATATTTGTAGTTGCCTGTGCATACACATAGTGCCAGCACAAGTGCCACTAACATTGTGTTTTAAGTCTTATTTATTAACAAGTTTTTTACTTACTTTATGCATGTTAGTTAATAAGGTATCTGTGGGCCATTGTAGCCTTTTTTTGGGGGGGGTTGCGAAATCATCAAAAAACCTCTCCCGCTTGGGCAGAGTGGAAAAGAGTGTCAGACTTCTAATGACTCAAAACCACCCATGTTCTTTCTTAGCCCTTGTGCCGAGACCGCAACATCTCTTTCGAACAACCCGCAACCCCGACGGGGGCCATTGTAGACTGTAGTTAATTATGTTATGTTATTTCATAGCTGGGCAAAAGCCACTGCCCATGACTTCCAGGTACAGGTATAATAGACCTCGGCAGGTGCACTACATCTCATGAACGTAGTCGGATTATTAAGTTGATCTTTCAGCTACAAACATCCGGACCATCTTTTGTAAATAACCTTTAAAAATTATAATTCAATAACCGTTCCAACATCTTCAAAGTCTTGCACCTGATTTCCAAATCCTTTCTATATTTTTCTTCTTATCAGTGAATAATTTGAATCGGATTTGAGAGTTCGTCTACTGTTTCGCTAATGTACTATAATCTCTCCGCTAGTGACTTGAATGCCAAAATAAATAGGTACGAATCTTAACTAGAATGCTGTTTATCCGTGATGAATGCGGCGTTCATGGAAGCACACGTTTATGACAATCAAGGCTTTACGGGTTGTTAGAAAGAGATACCGCGGCCTCGACACAAAGGGCTAAAAAGGAACATGGGTGGTTTTTAGTCAGTAGAAGTCTGACACTCCCTTACGCTCTGCCCAGAGCGGGAGAGCTCTGTCTCAGCGTTTTTCTGGTTATCGGCACTATGGATTCTGGCTTTCAGTCGTTTTACTGGTTTGGGATCGGGGTGGGCTTTCCCAATTAATTAAACCATTAAATCAGCTTGAAATAAGGTTTATATGTACAGCCTTGTTTATGAATAAATATTATAATATTTTTAATTGCACGTAGTTTGACTAACAAGATGATTGCCCGCACTCAGAGCAGTATCACCGAACAGGTGAAGAATGTGTGAATCGTACGTGTTATTTCACTACAAACATATTATTAGTAACTCATTTTGTCCTACTCCAAAGAAAGCCTCCTTGCCCCACCTTTATCCAGCCCTTCAAGTGTGTGTCTAAGAAAATCAAAAAACATAAAAATAAAGTAACAGTAAAAACTGGTGGACACTTATAATATCATAACAACTAATACTACTGAATTTTATAATTATAAGCAAAGACCTAAAATTACATAACACCCTCGAGAATTCACAACTTTACTTGCATATTACACCGTTTTACTAAACCAGGCTTAAATCGTTTGAAATAATTACAAGCGTAGGCACACGGAAGTAAATTAAAATTTATAGGCTTAACGGATCAATCTCCGGAATATTAAAACGGTGGAATAGAGGTGGGCTGAAGGAAGTTTGCGGTACCGATGGGCAGAACGACCTCATTTATTTTATATCCACGATTTTTGAGAATTGTAGACAAAATAATTAACTTAGATGAATTGCATATTATTATGGGCATATTGCTCGCAGAGTGGATGGCCGATGGGGCCGAAAAGTTCTGAAGTTGCGACCGCGAACTGGAAGACGTTGCGTTGGAAGGCCTCCTACTAGGTGGACCGATGACCTGGTGAGGGTTGCGGGGATCCGTTGGATGCGAGATGCACGGGACCGGTCAATGCCACGACACTTGCGGGCCTATATCCAGCAGTGGACGTCTTTCGGCTTAAATGATGAATAGCATAAGTATAATCAGTATATTATGTTCCTAATTTCTCACAGGTCATGGTAACTTTAAGAGTAAATTATTTTCCTTCAAGCTTGTTGACTCACCTTTTTGTCAATGTTCTACATCTGACTGCGAATTTGAACAATCTGCACATCACATTTTATGGGAGTGTAGTCTTTGGCAGAATGAACGTAATATTATGTTAAATAGTGTACGGGTTACATCCGGAGTTATTTACTATACGGACCTTGTAGAAACTAGAACAAATTTCCGTGCGTTCAAGCATTTTTGTCATACCTATTATTGGAATCAAATATAACAGCTCACAACTTAGGACCCAGTAATATTAATGACAATCCGTGGTGCTAGGCAACTGGGCCTATCCCAGTTGTATACGTCCCTGTATGCCTATTGGCCTTGTTCTGTTCTGTCTCCTGCTGATATGGAGGGAAGTGGAAATTATGTTTTTCCTACTCCTCCGCTATTCTTTTCTGATTAATTTCGTTGCGGGATCCAAGACAGTTAAATCGTTTCCCTGGGACTTCGTCGAGCTTCATTGTCTTGGCGCTTTTCTTGTGGTCGCCACTGTTGATTCTGGCTAACAGGAGTTACAGTGGTTTGGGAATAGTGTGGCGGGCTTGTCCCAAGTTAAAAAAATATTATGTTCCTATTGCTGGGATGTGTCCGAGCCGATGACGGCCGAGGAGGGCTGTGTCCTACATTATTATTATGCTCAAGTGCGGTGTGCAGTTTGTATAGAATACAATGAATGTACGAATATAGAATAAGCTGATACACGCACTACAAGTCTTTTACAAAGAACCTACTAATCCTATTCTGTTATTGTGAATTCATTTAAGAGCTTGATTAATCTTCAAACCATGTAGGTTTAAAGACAATTCCTTGAAAAATTATATCCCTATAGCACAGCTACACTTTAATCATTACATAAAAGCGTCTTCGAGTTAAGCCTTCTAAGCCTCGAAAGCGGTATATGACGCTTAGTTCTACGAACTCCAACGTCACTGCTATATCATGTGTCAGGTACGTGCCGTATGTGGAAGCCATTTTGTGATGGATGATGAGGTAAATTGTCGTTTTAGATTTATATGTTACTGTCAGTCTTGGTTTATATCCGTGTTCACTTTTTAAGTTTGACGTGTCTGTGTGTGTGTGTGTGTCTGTCTCTGGCATCGTAGCTCCCGAACGCATGAACCGATCTTGATTCTGTTTTTTGTGTTTGAAAGGCGAATTAGTCGAGAGTGTTCTTAGCTATGTTTGATGAAAATCGGTTCAAGATGGCCGCCGCCACAAAATGGCCGAATACATATTTTTTCACAACTTTATATTTAAGGGAAAATCACTTGTTTTGACAGTTTTATTAAAAGTTTGTACAGGCTGTACGGGACACCGACATTAAAATGGTTCCACGTATTCAGAATGTCATTCAAAGAGTTTGCTGAAACAAAACCGCTATACCGCAGTACCAGCAAAGTCAAAACGTATGGACCAGCTGTTTTTCTTTAAATCACCGCATAAAAAAATCTATGTGGTACCCCACATATTTTTTTTTCAGCGAGCTTTATCTACCTATATGATAAACTAAATACGTGGAAACCGTTTCAGCGTCATGTCCCTTCCTTTTATATTCTGTTGCTGAGCATTTTACTCTAAAGCCACCTCAACAATCTACTGGGATCGCTATAAGGCCATACATGTATAGACCAGAGTCACGACACTGATGTATCTATCTTTGACAAAACAGTATTGTTGTCAAGGTTGCATTGGTGATTTTTTAGAGAAGTGATAGTCTTAGGTAGACTATCCCTATCCTTTGAAGATGTCCAAATAGCCACTACTTACTGAATAAATTAAAAAACCATTTGTAAAAAAAGTTCTGGCAAATTAGCTAACGGGAACTTAATCGTAGATAGTGAAACATGCCCTGAGTCTTACTGAACTGACTTAAGAAGTAGAAAAAATAAGTCTTTGAACTCTAAAGCCTTATTTACAAGATGCAAGATTGCAAATTAAATAAAAACTTTCAACAGTCATAATTTTTTTTTTTGTTCCAGTTGTTCTAATTTTTGCTACAAATTTTACTGGCAGGAAATGACTGGTAACAAACTAGTGTGAACGGGGCTTAAGTCAAAACACGAAACTGATTCCATCGAACATAATTCATTACACGCGTCACTTGTTGACGTTGCTAAGTCAGTTGGACCGTGATTACAGGCCCAGTTTGACAACGCTGCCAGACACGACGAGTGTCAGCGCTAGATAGCGTAAAAGGTCCACGATCATGTCTATCAGAATAAAAAGCATTTATGTTGTTTAGGACTGCCTGTTTGGTCTTGTGGTCGCAATTGCGACTGCGGAGCAGGAGGTTCTGGGTCTGATTTCCGGGTCGGACAAATTGTTATTGGGTTTTAGGAATTTCTCAGTAGCAGCCACGAAGTCTAGATTTATGCTTTGTTAGTTCATGATTGGTCCTTTAACATAACTGGAGAAATGTGGGTGTATTATACAATTCTGACTAATCCTTTGGGGATTACAGGCGTGATGTTATGTTATTTGTTAAAAGCGTTTATTAACAGTAAAAATTGTCTTACAACGATTCAAACGCAAAGTCATACTGTTAATAGTGTTGTCAACCAGTCCAATTTCCATTCACAATAATTATACAGTATCGTTTGTTATTGAGTAATCCATCAGAGGGCGTTGCATGGCTTGGTGACGAACTCGACTACTAATAGCGTTATCGATCGCAGAAGCCAATTAAAAGCTTTCAAATTGCATTCCTTTTTGAGCTACAACATATTATATTTTCCTTCGACAGAAAATATTATTTAAGCTTGTCTCACACCCGACAAATTAAAATAAAGTAAAGCAGTATTCCGAGAATTTCTCATTTCCCACGCGTCACCCGGAAAGAAGGTAGGTGTACTACCTAACGCTCATTTAATTAAAAACGTATTAGATAAACACGTTTCCTTGTTCATTGGCGAAAATAATATAATTTTCTCGTTAAGGAGAATATTTACCTACGAGCTTCTTCAATATGGCAGTGTTACTTTAACGAGCAGTACGTGTATTAGCCATGACGCGTATTATATAAGATTTTTACATAAATGCTTTTTTTCTTGGACGGTGGGAAATCATCAAATGAGTCCTTCTGCTCTGGGCAGAGCGGTAGGGAGTGTCAGACTTCTACTGACTAAAAACCACCCATGTTCCTTCTTAGCCTTTTGTGTCAGGCCCTTCAATGCTGCTGAAATCTCTTTGAGGCGCGTGTGGAACACAAACGCGACGTCGACACGGCGTCGACATAAGACTGACGGACGGTGAGCTAGAAATATTGTTGGCACTGAACTTTTCTACTTCGTCGTCGGTGGCACTTATTCCTTCTACCTCCGTTGAATGTTGAACCTATTTTTTTTTATCTTTTTTAATTAGGCTATACTCACGTAGGACCACACTTGGTTGTCATATATAATTAAATAAAAAATAAAATGCCAACTGTTTTGTATTTTAACGAATACAATTAATTGTAAGATTTTTAAACGCTAAGGTTTTCGTCTAGTCTAGTAGACACACGTTCTATGTCCTTCTCCCATTTTATGTTTTTTCACGATATAAGTAGTAGATTTTTAGTATGTATTTTATCTGCTCAGGTTTTTTGGTTTCCAGCAACTAATATCACTTCGTTTACATATTCTATTTCTTCATATTCGCAAGTGCCTTGAAAGCAAATGTAAACTGTCAAAATTTCATTTAGTAATTACACGGTGTTCGATATTTAGAAAGGTACGCTACGTTGGTTCATTAATTTGACACCAAGTTGATAATATGAAACCGTTCTTGGGCTCTTAATTTTATCGGGGTAAGCAGAGATGGTAATTAATCGTGGGTCGTGTTCGGCAGTCGATATATCCACGTGGCTTCGGTACTTGGCGTCCAAGTGATCGATTGCGTTATATCACCGTTCTTAGGGTTAATAAATTTAGTACCTATCACATTCAATTTTGATGTTTTACCTGCTGAATGAACTCAATAAAAAAGAAAGAGAAATAACATAAGTTGGGGCTCAAAATAAATGCATCCAATTAAAAAGTTTGAAAGTTTGTTGCATCAACCAATATCTAAGAAAGAAAGAAAATTGTATTTATTTAGCATTCTGTATTCAAATACTTTAAAAATTAAACAAAATAAATATTCAAAGAAGTCAATCATGCCAAAAGGGGTTAATAAAAATAATGCCAACACCACTCGGGGCTGCGGGTTGTTCGAAAGAGATAACGCGGCCCCGAAAAAAAAGATCTAAGAAGGAACATGGTTGGTTTTTAGTCAGCAGAAGTCTGACACTCCCTTTCGCTCGGCCCAGAGCGGGAGGAGACGCTTGATGATTACCCACCCTCCAACAAAAAAAAGGGCACACCACCTGATACACATACTTGTCGCTGATTTTCAGCTGCAGCCCACGAGTGCAAAACACTCGAAAACATAAACAAACACGTAATTCAATATGTACATTGTACAAACTGTATGCATTCAACCATTGCTTTTTATACCACGTTAATATTCAAAACACGCATTTCTCAAAGGCACGTAGTTAATTCAGAATTTTTCATTTCATATTATCTTTTAGTGGGCCTATTCTTTTTGCAGCTAAATGAGTGCTTCTTTCTTTCAATACAAATATTGCTTTATGACCTAAAAACAAATTACTCCGCATTTAATGCTAAGACGGTTTACTTCTACTTTTTACCCAAGCCATTAGGGAAAATGTAACGAAGCCATTAGTTTAACAGTAATTATTTCAAACTCAAATACTTTCTATGTAATACACCCGGGGTTAAAAAACTACTATCGCTGGTTGCTAACACCTCGCATTAGTAGTCATGCGAGCTTTTAACCTAGTGACTGGTAAAAGCCTCGTCTGTGGTGACATGAACCTTGTTAAGGGGTGTTATGCGAACCGTTAAGTAGTCCATTCTAATAGGTACTGACGATGTATGAACGTCAAGAGCTTTTCTAAAAAACTGAGCTATTAACTGCTTTTATGTAGATGATATATTCTATATTGGAGCTATGAGTTTTGAGACAATTCGTACATCATTATTATAATATAGAAGTTTGCTAAGTAAATATATATAATTAGCGAATGCTTCCTCTGTCTTAACTCACTTATTTTGCCGTGCCGGACAGGTCCATGTGGGTGTGTGGGTGTACTTAAGCCATCAACTGGACACAAATCCATAGGCACGGATAGAAAATACGCAATAAAATTGTTTTTAAGCTATTGCATAGCTTTTATCGCGGGCCTTGAGCGTGGGGACCGAATCCAGAAATTCCGTAACGAAAAAAACCTAACACCCCCCACTCCGACCGGCACAGCGGTGATACTTTTTAGTTTTTCCATCTATCGATAAATACCAGAACTTTTAATGACTTTTTGAAATATCTCGCTTGTCTAAAATGCTAAAAAAAAAAAAAAAACCAAAAATCCAATTCCAATTCTAAATGCTATGCAATAGCTTTACCGCGGCAGTCTCCGAGAGCCACACGTCTTTTTTTTATATTTTTATTTTCATTTTTCAAACACTCGACCAACAAATCAGCTAACGGGGATACTTGCCTTAACGCTTACTTACTTGTTAACGTTAAGGTTTTTCATGAACCGATATAACCTTTTTACACTTTATAATGACCACGTTTCCTAGACCTAGTTTGCATTTATAAGCCTGTTTGCAAGAACTTCTATTCAACGTTTCATCGTAAAGTATAGCAAAAATAAAAAATAATATGCTACATAATTACGAAATTAAACGTCTTTTTCGTCTTCGGTATAGTTGTGCTTTGTAGTTTTTATAATATTATATTGTCACCTCATGGGCGACTTGTATCCTACTCTTCGTATTCCATAGCATTTCCACTAGGTTAATTTAATACGAAACAGTTGCCGAGTGATTTGAATACTAATTCAAATTGAGCAATTCAGTCAACCATTCAGCATCAGCGCGATTGTACAAGTTTGTTATTACAGCTCATCGGCTCATCAGTCATCGACACCGTATTATCAAGCCGACGGCACGCGGCGTCTCCTAAGGACAAATTGTTGATAAATTGCATTATACACTAGCATTCCAGCATGAAGCAAGAAGTACTGTCCTAACGTCAAACTTTGTTTATAGTTTTTAGAAGTTTGCGGATGTCTTAAACCAACAATATATATTATAGAACTAAACTGAGTAAGAAATATAACAAGACTTATCAGGCAGGCTATAGTCTCTTAAACTATTAATTAAAGACTCATACACTCACCTTTAAAACCAAATATAAATTTAAATTTTCTCAAGACCAATTAATATTAATTCATAAATATCCCATTTGAGGAAGACTTAAACATACAAGATTTTCACAACTCAGATAATGATAGACAGAACAAGAACATCTTATTTAAAGGTGATTACGTTCCAAATACACTGAAAGCCATCAAAAGCTAATTAACTAACAGAAACATCGCTGCGGGCAAAGGTGAACATAACAGAGACATTAATTAAACTGTCAATCAAGCTTCCAATACTCGTACAATGGTCGCTTTGATACACAGCTCAGCCAATTTTGGGGGAGCTCTCGAAACTGTAGGAGAAACACGCGTGGAAGACGTCAAATTCCCTAATAACAGACGGTTTTAGAATGGATTTGACTGACAGGATTAATAAGTGGAGCGAAAAGGAAATGGTAAGGTTCGAAGTATGTGATTGACTTGCACGTACGTCGTGGCTCACGATACAGGAAATTTCGTTTGTTAATTAAAGGTGGTTTGAGCAAGGATTTGAATCGTTGAATGTGCCTTTACTGTTCCTACTCAAGTCGCTTGAAAAAATGTTTATCTTGAGAAAAATAAGCTCGGCCATCCTGTTGACGACAGATACGATTTTGAATGAGTGAGCGAGGCAATTATTATTCAAACGTCATTGTCAATGAAACGGAAATATGATTACTGTTTGATCCAATGGAACAAATCGGATAAATCTTTGGAAGAAAGTCCAGTTCGTGTGTAACGTAAACTTGCTTCTAGTACCTAGCCTAGGTACACGTTATAAACACAGATATGGATATACCTAGATAACGAAGGAGTACCTAGTTCGCGTGCCACTTCACGTATTTTATACATAACGAGGTACACAGAGGACAACAGAGAGATACACACGAGGTGTACAGATTTCAGTTCTTAGATTGTCTTGCATTGTGTCACTACCAAAGCCCATGTAAATTGTGTTTATATAAAATATGTTAATCCGTATTTTTGTGAAAAATAAAGTTATTATTATTATTTATTACTATCACAGCAAGCTAATTTGTTTAAAACATAAACCATACTAAATAATCATAAAACAACAATGTTACACCGTTACAACTAAAGAATTTAGTAGTAGAAGTTGAAGAAACCGTAGTCAATTTTTTTATAGTAACTTGTTTGTATAGTAATTAAAAAGTGCTTTTTTGAGACGTCATAGCAGATATTCAAAAACTGGCATGCTTAGTCTTCATAAGGATCGTGATAGGTACCTGTCTTATCCAGGTATACGAACCTATGACTTTTCTTCTTAGCAAGTAGAAGACAATCTTTGACGACACGGATGGCGCAGTGGCTGAGCGATTGGACTGCTGCGCTGCGTGTCGTGGGTTCGATTCCCGCACGGAACAAATATTTATATGACCTAGAGATAGTTGTTCCGGGTCTGGGTCTTTGTGTATGTGAGTTTAAATGTTTGTGAACGCACCCACGATACAGGAGAAATTCCTAGTGTGGGGCAACGTTTTTTAAAAAAAAAAAAAAATCTATACTAAATTATAAATGCGAAAGTAACTCTGTCTGCCTGTCAGTCGCGCTTTCACGCCAAAAGTACTAAACTGATTTAAATGAAATTTGGTACACAGACAGTCTAGAACCTGAGAAAGAACATAGGCTTCTTTTTAATGCGAAAAGGGTTGCAAAGGGATGAAAAGATTACATTTGGTCATCAGCTGGTAAGTATAAGTTAACCTAGGTGACGAGTTTGATACTTTCAGTAGCTTCTATGACATGCAAATAACGAAACAGACAGAACACGATTTCAAGTGACCCATCGTTTGTAGGGCAACAAAACAATTACACTCCAGGCAGATGACTGTTACTATATTATGTAGCTTGTGTTAAAATGTATTATTATTTATAGAAATAAATTGTAGTTTGTAAAACCATTTTCAGTTTCATAATAATGGTTTAAAAGTTCTAAAACACTTACAACAAACACACACACACGCACACACTGTGTTGTTTTACGAATTTAAGAACCAAAATTGTTTGGATTGTTGCTGAATTTGATCAGTATCGGGTGACATGGACGCGGGATGTATTAGAAAGTTAGTTGGTACTGACATAAGCTGTGTACTAGACGGCGCCCTATAGAAAATTGGTTAAACTTTACACAAATGAAAATACGGTTCAGTTTTCGGTGACCAAAGGTCATAATCATCATCGAACCTTTTCCCAACTATGTTGGAGTTGGCCTTCAGTCTAACCAGATGCAGCAAAATACAAGTATTTTACATGGAGTGACTGCCTATCTGATCTCCACAATAACGATACCCTCATGTTAGTAAGACTGGTTGTCAGATTTTCAGGCCACTGAATTCATGTAGCAGCTGTCAAAGATCTATACAGTCGCGACCAAACGGTTTAACAACGGCTTAACCTGAAGACTAAGCACCGCGACTAGTATTATTTAACCACAAGCTCCTTTTTTATTTTTATTCTATTTATTTGGGAAAACAAACAATTACACATTAAGAATTACATAAAAAAATAAGATACAGAAATAATGCAAATGTGAAATCAACCACGTTCTCCACAGATAGTTTAACAATGGTCATAATGTACTTTGAAATAAACCTCAAGAATTAGATTCTAGAATAAATAGTGGATTTTTGGTTATAAAAACCAAAACGGCTAGCAGAATAAGCACCTTATGTAATCATGTTGTCACACTTTTGTATCGCAATACAGAAAATAGGTCGCAACTATACAATTACGTAAAGCCTCGTCACACAGGCTCACGTATCAGTGTGTAAACGTGAACAACTTACCATAGCGTAGATCATATTGCTCAGAACTGCTACAATATACCCACACAGTGTGTCTACAGCTCACATATAATAACCCTCTTCACAGCAAATGGTTCACCTGAATGTTTACACACTATAAATACTGGGCGAATCGGTTAAACAGATCGGAAATCACAGAATATTGCTGTTTGCGAAATTATTGAAACACCCTGAAGGCATAGTCAGTTAGCCAGTGTTCCAATCAATGGGCGGAACTAGATAAATAGCTAGACCACTCTGTGTCTGTACGTGTGCCAGCGAAATTCTCAAAAAATATTAGAGTTTTTCTGTATATGGTTAGAGGTTCTTTGCATGACTGTTGCTGTGTCTTTGTCTTGCATAGCGTCACAGCAATGCTCAGCTTTTGTGTTTTAAATGCTTTACATAACATAATATAATCCCCGAAATGCCTGTATTCCTCGAAACAGTAGGCAGAGGTGTACTTAACTTAATTTTGCCAGTTATGTTTAAGTCCCATGAAAGCAAGCCAATTGCCACCAACCGGGCATGAACTCCATGTCAGCTACTGAGAAATTTGTGATGAAATAACCCAAAAACAAATTGCCGAACCCAGGAATAGTAGTCAGCCAGTAGACCAACCAAATGTTTCGTATGGTGTCGGACGTACAGAATGGTGGGTGTCGTAAGAGGCGACTAAGGGACTTATCAAAGAATGCGCAGCAGCGTTCTCTGTGCCTTCGTAACAACCAAACTGCGATCGCAAATCCGCCTGCCAAGCGTGGCGATTATGGCAAATCCCCCCCTTCTGGGGGAGGGCCTATGTCCAGCAGTGGACGTCTTATGGCTGAAACGATGATGATGAGTAGACCAACGACATAGCCAAGTACCTTTACTGTAAATAAATGTTTTTTCTTACTTTCAAATGACCCATGTAATGTACGTAATTTAACATTTTGTACGAGTACGAAAATATTTTATACTGTACAAATATTTTACGCTGCCGAGGCGAGTCAGCTACTAGTTTTTAGTTTCAAAAGTTAAACAATGTATACAGTTTCAATATTTTGTTGTTATGTAAACCAAACAGGGTTAATCTCCAGTACAGCCACCATTTATTACTCACAACCACATTGCAAATATTATTAAACAGTGCTTACTTATAACTTTATTATTTTTGGACACAGTAGATAAACCACGTGTCGAAATAGAAATAATTTATTTGAATTATTGAATTCATTATTTTAAGGACACTAGTTTTTTTTTTATTCTTTTTTCTTTTTTTTTGTTTCTTTTTTGTAGGCACTAAGCACAAGAAATTAGTGTTGACTGCGAGCCACCCCAATTACATAGCTCACTTTGAAACATTTGCTTGAAAGCGAGTATCGTCTTTATTTCATTCTTTAGAAATATTTTACATTTAAGGAGTAGGTATGTATGTATACTAATAGTATGTAAGGATCGTATCAGGTGGCGTTCTGTTGTTTCTGCCTACCCCATGGAAAAAGGACGTATTTATCGATTTTACTTATTTTACATTTATAAAATATCGTTACAGAGAACAGGGAACTTATTGTTAACAAGCACATCCTTATTGTAAAAAAAACTAAAAATCTAATTTTAAATATTCGCCTGTTTAGCTGCCATATAATTATGTAAGTGCGTCATGTCAATAGTACACCTTACCGGAAACAGAGACCATACATTTGAATATATTGCGAATGAAGTCAATTTTTTTATACAGCCTCTAAGAAATACAATGGAAATCTCTGAAGTACTTACAAAAAACCCACCCCACCACAATAAGGCTAAGCTTGCAGATTTATTTTTATGAAAAATTTGATAATTCTTTGAAATTACAGTCAGATATCATGATATTATAAATTATGAGATCGCGCGGAATCGTAAATCGGATTACAGGGGCCTGTGGTTAGGCCAAAACACTTTTAGATGGGAGAGCAAATAAAATGTTCCAGTCATATTATATTATCTTCGTAGTACTTAGGATACAATAGGGTAGTTAACAAAAAAAAACTAATTAGTCCGTCAGATAGATTTAAAAAAAATATTGGACACGTATTTTTTCTTTTTCCACGTAAATAAACAATGAAGACGATACAGTGCTTTGAAAACTCGTGTGACGTCATATTCTAAGACATTAGTATGACATTTTTAAATGGTGAGTAACGTCACAACCCCCCACTCAAATCTTTGACGCGTTTTATCTTCGACAATTTTTATTGATTTGATAAAACAAAAAATACGCATTCAATATTTTTCGATAATCTAACAGACGAACTAATTAGAATCATATTTTTTTTAGTCAGTAATAATCCCTATTTTTATAATAATCACCACCAGCCACCACTATATTGGCCTGCCTATTTAAGCAGATTAAATTAGTATTTACAATTACTACAACTGAGGACGGATTGGCCGAAGGAGACGATGGAGCATACCGTGGAGGTCTGCCCCGCTTGGGTGGAGCCCCACCGTGTTCTCGTAGCGGCGATTGGCGGCGCGCTGCGGCGACCTCTTGCGTCCGGCCCTGGTGCAAGCCATGGTCCGGAGCGAGAGGGAATGGTACGCCGTTGCATCCTTCTACGAAGCAGTGATGCTAGCGAAGGAGGTGGCGGAACGTGAGAGGAAGAGAACCTGTCGTCCCAGCCGCCGCGGGAGACGCTTCGGGCGTCGGGGGCCACGTGATGGCTTCCGGCCACCGTAGGCGCGGGCCTGTGGACGGTGAGTAATGGGCTAGCTCGCCGTCCTTCCGTCTTATGACGACGACAGGGTGTGTCGACGGCGTGTTTGTGTTCCGCGCGTCAAAGAGATGTCAGGACATGGAAGGAGCCCGCAAGGGCCGACGCCCATCGGCGCTGTGGGTTGTTCGAGAGAGATACCGAGGCCTCGACACAAAGGGCTAAGAAGGAACATGGTGGTTTTTAGTAAGTAGAAGTCTGACACTCCCTACCGCTCTGCCCAGAGCGGGAGGAGTCATTTGATCAGAAAAATATAGTTAATAAACATACAACGCAAAAAATATGAAACAGTAAAAAACCTTAGCAGCTTCCACGTCGTGAAAGAAATAGTTTAAATAGAAAACATACTCTAAAATCGTTCTCAGTCAAGGTACGAGTACAACATTGAAGAATAAATTGGCGCAGTGCCCGAGTGATTTGCTTTCAGTGTATCGAGTCAAAGGCAAGGTACAACCAAATATACAAGGCAATATGTAGACTTTTCAAGTTACTCAGCTGAAGTATCAGTTTGCAAAAATACGGCAAACGAAAATGGTTTTTCTTAATAAACAAAGAATTTTTTGCTTTATGTGTGCCTACATAATAGGTAGTGGTAGTTACATTATATTTCTGTGGAATGCGAATATATCATTTTAACAGGATCACATCAGGTTATCGATGTCGCACTTACGAGTACTTTCGATAAAGTGCTTTCCATTATGTCGAGCAGATAATCGTTTTCCTCAGAGTAGGTTGATAGGTAGCCCAAATAGGTAAAATAAAAAATAACAAAAACACGAGTTACAGTGACGTCAGTACATTTTTTTAAGAAAAACTGGTCTTTCACCCACATCATGGAAATGCGTAAAAAATTAGTACTCCATAGGGATGGTGGATCCTTATCGAGTACTATTTAAAATGACGTCACTTAGCTCACCATATACTGTAACCTAAACCTAAATTGTACGGAAAAACTCAGCACAATCGGAAGCCGGAAAGTGGATGTAAACTTTTTAGAAGTTTATTTTGTATAATTTTGTCTTACAATGCATGTCTACATTTAGGCATATAACTGCCTGCAGTTGAAGTTTTCCCTCTCCCGTACATTTTAACTAAACAAATGGGCAAATAACAAAGATTAGGTGAAGCTAATAAAAGCGTGTTAAAAAAATAAGCATAAAGTTTTCCTCATCTAAAAGTGGTAATAAGCAATTTCGAACTCATACCAAACGTAGATTCTTCAATAACTTTAAATCAGCAACCGATACTCATACGTAATATAATCGCCACATTAATTCATGTCGATAGCTCCGCCATATAAAATACAAGGTCCCGCTAAAATTTCGCTCCGTTGCGGTCACCGCCCTGCATGTAATAGGTATATGAATTATGTACACCAGCGATTTAGTGACGGCCGTAGCCCCGCTTCAATGCTCCGGTGCATGTATTGGTAAAATAGTGATGTGAAAATTATCGATGGAGACATGCTTTCAATGCTGTTGGTGTTTTGTGAGTTTGATATTTGGTTTTTATTGAGGGTTGCTTACATTATGTATTTTTGTGACTGTGTAGTGGCAGGCTGACCACGTCAATTCTATCAAAATTATACAAGATTTCGGATTTGCTATACCTACTGGTTTCAGCGACTAAAGTAGGTAATACGGCAGGAAGGTCTAGGATAGGTCTTGAATTTGAAGAGCTCGTAGCTAAATAGCAGCCGCTCGGGTCAATTTTTAGGTTAAGCCTCGCTTGCCTAGTTAGCCCGTGGATGGGTCTCCAGCTCCACCCATTATATACCGAGTTTCCTCCGAGCCTCAGGGGGTCTAAAATGGCCACTTTAGCAGATCATAATAGGATCATAACATGAATTGCGTTAAAATTCGTAATGTGGTCACAGACGCAGTTACTAATACGAATAGTCCATTTTACGAATTTTAACGTTATACCGACTGTGACAGTTGTTATAGGTAGTCAGAGACAGTCTGACCCGCAACTCTTATAAGCAGTCTTACCAAGGGATATCATATTACCCAGTACTAACTGGGTTGTGAAGGTCAGATAGGCAGTCTGTTGAAATACTGGTATTAAGCTCCATCCGGTTAGACTGGAAGCCGACTCCAACATAGTTAGGAAAAGGCTAGGCAGATAATGATATCCTTTTGCTAAAAGAAACGATTCTTATAAGCGACTAATACGACAGAAAACATGAAATATTCAGACATATCCAGACTTACGCATGGAACACATAAAAAGTAAGTAGCTGTTACATGCCATGGGGCACTTCGCCACGTTTTTCGCAAAAATAAATACACCAGTCATAAAAAATAATTGACACTCAAGACGCCTTAGCTATCAATATTGTGATAACCTCGTTATGATGTCTATAAACCTACAAAATAGCCATTTGACCCACTTTATCTAATGTTATATAATATGGCAGCTGAGTTATTCCGTATATTAATAATGGTGAATGCTTTGCTCGATCAAACCATCATTGAGTGAAGCATGCAGTTTGATTGTCTTGATTAAGTATCCAGTTCCACAATAGAACGGGTTTCACTATGCTTCATGATTGAAGGCTTGTGTGGCATTTCCTATATCTCTGTCTGACGTATGGGTAATTAGTTTTCACTCACCCCTTCAATCCATCCAGGGAACAAAAACGGTTGCTTTTATGAATGAGTAAAAAAAAATGACCCCTTAATGTGCCCAGCTCCACTGAACATTCTAATTGGACCGGACTGGTGTATCTTACGACACCTTAAAAAAAAGTCGGGTACAATCTTAATGAAACATCTAAGTTCATACGTGTATTATATATTATCAATTCATAGTCAATGTTTGGTATCGACATTCCATATTATTGTTTTCCAAAGAACATGCTAAGCAGTTTTCATTATTTAAATCTTCCTGAAAACACCCTTGACAATATTTTCCCAAAAGATTATATATTATACACGATGGTACTACTTTGAAATCTCAGATACGCTTACTTAATAATATTGGTAGTAAAATTATGACAAAAAGAAACTGTGGTTAATAATAATTTTCCCTTCATTTAATGCTTATGGCTTCCGGGAAAAGATAACAGAGGCCCTTATTGTTTTATGAGTTTCATGTGAGAAAATAGGTCAAAACGATACTTAAATGCAACGAACTATCAATCGATTAGGTTGGGTTATGCTGTTAAAAACCACTCGTTATTCAACCATGCCTATCAGCAGGGCAATTGGGTATCTTTTTAAATGTCAGTGGATATCATAGTGTCCATCAATTAACTGTCAAATGGTTCCATTTTGTACCAAACCATAACAATTTGACAGTTATTCGATGGACACTATGATAGCCACTGACATTTAAAAAGATACGCAATATCCCTGCTGGATAGTTTCTTTATTAATTTTGTAAAGGGTATGAGTACAACCCTTTTGAACTTATTTTACGACTGTTAAAGAAACAATAACACTTAAATAGTCGCTTACCTCGGAAATATAATCCCAAATTCCCATGATTCTCGCAATAGCAAAACGGAACAGGGATCCTCGTTGTTTTAATAAAACGAATATGATTCCGGTAGTCTGTACATTGTACGTGATGGCAGTAAGATAAGCAATAAGGCGTCATATGGGAAGGAATATCATACATGGGAACGGAAAGGAAAGGTATATAAATGTCCAAATTGATTTCCGGTACCCTTTTTATTTAGAATACAAGAAACGTCCCACTGAACTCCACCGAACTCAATTGTAGGGGCCTGTACATACGCAAATTTGATTACCAAAGTCGTCAGAACTCCTTCGTCCACCGAAAAAAAAAGTTGCAATGGCCGTCCTTCTCAGTTGGTTCTCTAGAGATTATTGAATTTTACCAACATAATCTGGCAAGCGCCAGATGCGCCCTCTCTCTCAAGCGAATGATCGCTATTCCTCTATTTACTCTAGTGGGGTGAGCCCGGATAATGGTATATTTATTAAATAGAGAGACGCATTTATTAGCCGCTTCGAACAGTTTTTGTTGTTTCACGTCTTTTATGGGATTATTGTGATAATTAATAAAGTTTAATTTATTGCGCGGAAGCTATTGTTTCCGCTGTGTTGCCGATAGAATAATAATGTTAGTTTGGTGGTATATTTCAGCCATTTTGAATTAATGTCGGAAGGAAAATAAAGTCGTTTTCACTTCAATTATTTCATGGAAGATAGAAACAAGAACTCTTGGAAAAAAACCCTTTCAAAGAATGTTGTTCTACAAATTGTCTGGCGCCTAGAAGATTTATATTCGAATTTAGGCTACAGAATTTATTAAGGTCGAAGATACAATTTCAGAATTGTTTCAGTTACTGTACACAGTGAACGATAGACTATATAATAATAGCATACGCGTGTACAACAGTTAAAAGACATATTAAGATCATAGTCACGGGCGAAGTGCTAGTTCCTAATAAACTCCAAAAAAAACCTCCCAGACTCTATCTATTGTATTTATATCGATATATTTGAATCGGAAGGATCGTTCGAGCCGCAGGTTTCCGCACATTAGGCACCCAGACAGACTTCGCGTTCAACGGTCCACATCGAACCTCAAGGAAACCCGAATTCTCAGGAAAATTCGTTGGTGTTATATTTTATGTTAGGTGAATACAGTTGCGAACATTAATATATAATAGTAAAATTTTTAAAAAGCGACTTTCGTGTGATAATACTTATTTTCAACTGAATTCCAAAAAGGAGGAGGTTCTCAATTTTTTTTACATATGTATCTCCGTCATTAAAAAACCGATCTTTAATGAAATTTAGTATGCACAGGGTTTTGGGGGCGATAAATCGATCTAACTAGGATTCATTAACAAAATACAAAAACCGGCCAAGTGTGAGTTGGACTCGCGCACCGTGGGTTCCGGACATCATTCATAATCATCATTTCAGCCAAAAGACGTCCACTGCTGGACATTGGCCTCCCCCAGGTGTCGCCACATTGACCGGTCTCGTGCATCTCGCATCTATTTCATATATTACTATTATAGCTAGCCCATATTGTCCCACTGCAGTGCAAAGGCCTCCCTCCATTCCTTCCAATTCCGTGTAACATTCATCCAATTCTCAAGGAAGACATCCAGTTCGTCCCGCCATCTCCTACGTGGCCTGCCGCGACCCCGTGTTACTGTTTCAGGGCACCAATCCTGAGCTTTACGGGCCCACAGCTCGTTCGGCATGTGACAGACATTTCCTGCCCAGTCCCATTGAAGTATGGCAGCCTTTTGAGCTACGTCAACAATTAGAGTTTTGGAGCGCAGTATAGTGTTTCGAACACGATCGGTTAATTTTACACCTAGGATACTGCGCTCCATAGCGCGTTGGCAAACCTTGAGTTTGGACCTTTGGATAATAGTCAAAGACCAAGTTTGTGCACCATAAGTCAAGATGGGGAGAATACACATGTCCATAAGCTTTCGCTTTAGAGACATGGGCAGGGTGCCCTTATAATACTCTTTCATGGACCAGTAACTCTTACAGGCATTTTCTGTTCGTCTTGCAATTTCCTTGTCTTGCCTTGCCTGGAAAGAGATTACTTGGCCCAAGTAGATACCTATATTCTTGGACATATTGTAAATTCTCCCCACCTACGTGTATGCTCCTCTTGGAGGTATTGGTCTTTGACATGTTCATCTTTAGTCCAACCTCGAGGCTTGAATTGCTAAGATCTTCTAGTATTTGCTCTGGTTATATGACTGAGGCAATGTCATCGGCGAAACGCAGATTATTCACCCTTGTTTCACCGATGACAAAGCCCTTCCCTTCCCATTGATGATTACCAACGTCTGAAAGACTTCTTCTAGGATATCATATAACTAGAAATTGATGCTTTTCGCAATTTTTCTTGTTGTCTGTGCTATAATACGTTGCTTCGTACCAATTTTCAAGATTCTGAGTTCACGTCAATACCCCGTAGGTTTTGATTCCCTTGCGAGTGTCCAAAATTTGCGGAAATTTGCGGCATAAACGGCTGTATCTTTTGACTGCGTGGGCATAGAAGTTCACAGCTTTAAGGGACAGTATACCTGAGCATTTGATATAAATTTCACCGTTCTTTAGAAAAAGGGTCTTGACAGACTGACAGACGGACGCACGGACAACAAAGTGATCCTATAAGGGTGCCATTTTTTCCTTTCAAGGTACGGAACCCTACCTCTCGTCCCAGCCGCCGCGGGAGGCGCTCCGGGCGTCGGGGGCCACGTGATGGCTTCCGGCCACCGTAGAAGCGGGCCTGTGGACGGTGAGTGATGGGTAAGCTCGCCGTCCGTCCGTCTTATGACGACAACAGGCCGTGTCGACGGCGCGTTCGTGTTCCACGCGCGCCTCAAAGAGATGTCAGCAACATGGAAGGGGCCCGCAAGGGCCGACGCCTGTCGAGGCTGCGGGTTGTCCGCAAGGGATACCGAGGCCTCGACATGAAGGGCGAAGAAGGAACATGGGTGGTTTTTAGTCAGTAGAAGTCTGACACTCCCTTTCGCTCTGCCCAAGAGCGGGAGGGGTTATTTGATGATTTCCCTCCCCCAAAAAAAAAAAAAAAAAAAAAAGGTACGGAACCCTAAAAACAGAGTAAATGTCGGTCATCCAGGTACTTTATATTTAATTCAGATGTCGTACTGAAAGCTATGATGAAGCTAACAGCTCTCCGGAGGGGTGAGTCGTTCGCCATAGATAATTAAGTAGGTAAATTAATATAAGCAATATCCTCCGTTCATTCACTAACACCTACGAGGAGCTCGTGGCTTAATAAGAACTGCCACTCGGGTCGATCTTTAGGTAAAGCTGTGCTTGCCTAGGTTGGTCTGTGGATGGGTGACCGCTCAACATACCGAGTTTCCTCCGTGCAGTTGGTCGCGGCTGCCATATATAGATCTTTGGCAGTCGTTACAGGTAGTCAGTGACCTGACATTCTGACATCCAGTCTTACCAAAGAGTATCGTATTACCTAGTATTAACTGGGTTGTGGAGGTCAGATAGGCAGTCGCTCCATGTAAAATACTGTTAATCAGCTGCATCCGGTTAGACTGGAAGCCGACCCAAACATAGTAGTAGCAGATGATGATTCACTAACACATACATCATCATCTGCCAAGCCTTTTTCCAACTATGCTGAGGTCGGTTCTTTAATACCAGTCATCATTCTCTTGCCCTTATCCCAATTCATATGGGGTCGGCGCAGCATGTCTTCTTATTCTTCTGCATACCAGTATTTTACCTAAAGTGACTGATATCTGACCTCCACAACCCAGTTAGTACAGGGGAAAACGATATCCCTTGCAAGACTGGTTGTCACCAACACATAAATACATTGTATAATAATGACGAGTCATGATTTTATTTCACACTGATACAACCGATGCGAAATGAAAGTTGGCAGATATATTTCATTATATACATATTTCAGTCCAATTCGTGAAAACATCCGGTATTAATTGGTGGTATTCACGTGTTTCATTTATTATTTGATGTGACTGAGCGATTGGCTGCTACACTACGTGTCGCGGGTTCGTTTCCCACACGAAACAAATATTGAATAGGCTTTCAAGTAGTTTTTCTAACGAATTTTTTAAAAAGAAAAACAAATCTATATTAATTGGGAACTTGTTATGGTAGATAATGAAAAAGATTATCAAAATAATACTTACTATTTTAATGGATTCAGTACAAAGTAAGCAATGATGGATTGGCTACAGTTCTTAGTAACTCATCCATCATTAGATTCTTTTACAAATTAATGCTACGCAAGGCCGTCATAACAATTCTGGTTAATAATTTTGTGGAGAGAATAATAATAACATATCTTAAATCCTTAACCTAATTACGATAATCAACGTTAGTGAAAACTCATGTAGGTGTCAACTATAAAAACTAACGTAAATATTCTAGTAGCGTTTATGTCTAGAAGACTTCCAAAAAAGTTGTTTAATTGTTTGTGGCATTGCCTTTTGAAAGTGAGGCTTTTTTTTCACTTTTCAGTGTTTTTTATTTGATACATACTTAGACGTACAACATCTGCAAAATACACACAAGGAATACGGGGATAAGAAAAAAAGAACCGAGGATTTTTATTTTAATTAGACTTTTACAGGCACATAAGAATGTCACAAAAAAAAACAAAACAAAGTAAAGTTACAGTCACAGTTACAAGTCATAATAACTTGTGAAGGTACAGAAGTTGCCCTTTCCAAAACGTAGATCTCTGTGGAGAGGAACACACACCCTCGCATTCGCGGACTGTCTCCCCGAGAGTGTACCGTAACCTTTGGTACGGTCAGCAACAGAAGTAGCTTAACATTTCGGAATTTAAATTATTTGATGTACAGGAGCATCCCCCAGTTATTATCCTGAATGTTTCAGAAGATTAATATTTTAAATATTCCGTACTCTTCAATAACTTGTTGGGAACGAGTTAATACCTAACATAGCTAATACACGCAGCTTCACCCGCGTGGATGTCAAATACTTAACAAATTATATACTAAAACTTTCCACTCTATCCACAGATGAAAACAACATTAAAATCGATTCAGGCGTTTTTGATTTTATCGCGAACAGACAGACAGACGCGGCGGAATAAAGAACCTGCTTTGAAACTTTGAGTAGTGCTAAGCTAATCTACTTCTGAGGATGACTGTACAAGTAGCATGTTTTATAACAGTGTTGTCTCCGATTACAAAACAACATCGTTCGTTATTGTCGGGCCATATCTTTACAACTTTCCCTACAGCCAATTATTTGATAGTGTACTGTTTTGCTTTCTTTAGTTTATGGTAAAAAGAAAATAGTATCAGGATATAAAGGTTATTAGCATTATTGGCAAGCCTTCCTGGAAGACTGTTATTGAAATGAAGTGGTGTATTGTGTTCGTTTATATAATATTATTATAAAGGCCCTGTTTTGTTACTAGTGAGGAACAGATATTTATATCCTACCATTATTACGAAGTGTGACAAATTGGGAATTGATTAACACAAGGACACTATTTACTACACTTGTTATTAGTTAGTTATGGATACTGAGCACTAAATCTTGGTCTAGTCTTTCACTGGTTTTTGGTAGGTAAGATAGGTAGGTACTGCGAACCGGAAGACGTTGCGTTGGAAGGCCTCCTACTAGGTAGACCGATGACCTGATGAAGGTTGGGGGGGATCCGCTGGATGCGAGACGCACGGGACCGGTCAATGTGGCGACACTTAGGGAAGGCTTATGTCCAGCAGTTTTTTTTTTTTTTGTTTTGTTTTTTTTTTTTTTTTTAAAAACGTTGCCCCACACTAGGAATTTCTCCTGTAACGTGGGTGCGTTTACAAACATTTAAACTCACATACACAAATACCCAGACCCGAAACAAGTATCTGTAGGTCATACAAATATTCGTTCCGTGCGGGAATCGAACCCGCGACACGCAGCGCAGCAGTCCAATCGCTCAGCCACTGCGCCAACCGTGCCGTCAGTGGATGTCTTTCGGCTGAAATGATGATGATGGGGTTACGTGTCCTTAAGAGGACTCCACAGAAACAGCACGCTGTATCCCGCACAGGCGGTGTTGTCTGTAGCAGCCATGTGCCGTCGGGCTGCATATTGGAGTCTAGTGTGTATTAGCTCCCCGCTTCGCTAGCCGGAGCTCGGTCAGCGCGAGTGGAGCAGTGTAGTGTGTTAGGCCTTCCCGGATGTTAGTATACTGGCGGCTGGCGTCTAGCTTTGTCTTCAAATCTGGACTATCATCATCATCAGTCTATATTGTTTCCACTGCAGGTACTCAGGCCTCCTCTCTAGGAGAGGGATGGGCATGACACATGTCTTGGATTTTTTTGGTTCTAAGACGTTTCCTCACGATGTTTTCCTTCACAGTTTTGAGAGCAGCGGTGATGAAATAAATTACACAAAGTAATGCGCCTACCTGGGTTCGAACCCACTTCTTACTGTTCGTAAGTCGGGCCCGCCACCACTGGGCCACTACAGCTAAATAAAAATAATTATCAAAATTAAATAATTCAAAGTACTGCTCATAACCTGCAAAGCCTCATAAAAAACACAACTGAATAAGCAACGTAGTAATGAAACCTACAAGACACAAACAATATACAACACACACATTGCTCAATAAATTCAAATGTATAAAATAATAAACGTCAAAATGTTCCCAGTCATATTTCAAAGTAAGCTTTAGCAGAACTATCGCGACTACACACAGACAGAACCCGACCGCCCCATTTCCATACGATATAATGAAATTGTTTCTAACATCTAACATCAAAAGCCGAGTACAATACAATAGTAGGAAATACTAACACTTTCCTCAACATTCATAAGAAAATCGCGGCGACACAATGCAAAATCTGGGACGGCGCTTATTGGAAATATTTCTATTCAGACGGAAATAATATTGGACATATGAATAAAATTCTCATACGTATGAGACAAAGACCTTTCAATCTATTATAGAGGGTGCCTCAATAAGCTAAAACAAGTAATTGAATAACTCTTCTTTAATATAACATAGCATCACGCCCGTAATCCCTGAAAGGTTAGGCAGAGGTGTAACTAATAGTGCACCCACGTTTCACCAGTTATGGTTAAGTCCCATGTAATAAGGTGCAAAATAAAAGTAAATCGGACACAAATTAGTGTAGCGTGGCTACTGAGAAATTCCTATTTGCCCGACCCGGGAATCATACCCAGGACCTCATGCTCAGCAGTTGCAATTGCAACCACTGGACCAACGAGGTAGTCTTGTTTTAATAACGAGTCTTATTACATTCAGGTCATATTTAAGATTTCCTAAACATGACCTGAACAATCATTATTGCTTTGATATTCCACCATCTATAAACAAAGCATAAAACACTTTATTTGTTACTTGTGTAGAAAACACTTTATTTGTTACTTGTGTAGCCTCAATTTGGATGATGGCAAAAGGCACAAATAGCATGTGCGTGTGAACTGAGGGACCAAAAAGGAATACGCGAAATGAAAATCCTAAGATTTAGTAGAAGACTTAAAACAAATGTAGAACAAATCCAGGGAATTTGTAATCAAATATATTAAAAACTACGACCCATAAAGTGTGGTCCCTCAGTTCTCACAGACGGTTAGCCAGATCTCGGAAAGTATCTTAAAAAAGAAGGTTTTGTGAATACAGACATTTAGTAAAGAATTTGGAAAGATATTCACAAAATAACAGACCACAAAGCATTAAAGATAAAAAAAATATAACGACTGAACTGTGGTCCCTCAGTCCACACAACAAAGATAAATATTTTAGTGAATATTACTGAATTAAACTAATAAAACCGTTCTTTTTCTACATAAAGTTTTAGAAGAAGTCTTAAAACATATCGTAAAAAAAAATGAAGCCTAAATATCGAAGCATTTTGAAGATAGCGATGATTATTACTGGTCCCTCAATCCTCCACTCCACTGACATATGTGCATGTGCTAGCTGCTGGGCTATAGGAATATCAGAAAGTTTAGTGTACTTAACTTTTAGTAGAAAGTTTCTTCTAAATAATAGGTATCTAAAATTGTGCATTTCTTACCTCTTAGCTGAGATAATATTATTTCTTTAATTCTATGAAAGTAAACAGAGCAGTGTGACCACACAATAAAACAAAATGTAGACAGTCCTTTTATACTTTATTTATTATAATTTTCATTTTTTAGACAAAACGAAAACAAGGTTGTACGGTTCCCGTCGGGGTTGCGGGTTGTTCGAAAGAGATACTGCGGCCTCGACATGAAGGGCTAAGAAGGAACATGGGTGGTTTTTAGTCAGTAGAAGTCTGACACTCCCTTCCGCTCTGCCCAAGAGCGGGAGGGGTTATTTGATGATTTTCCACCCACCATAAAAAAAAAAAAAAGGATGTACGGTTCCCGTCGGGGCTGCGGGTTGTTCGAAAGAGATACCGCGGCTTCGGCACAAAGCGCTAAGAAGGAACATGAGTGGTTTTTAGTCAGTAGAAGTCTGACACTCTCCGTATTCTCTCTCTCTCTCTCTATTTCTCTCTCTCTCTCTGTTTGTGCAGTGTGGGTGTCTGTGAATGTGTGCGATGATATGGTGTATGTCTATTTGTGACTAACTGCCTAACTGACACTAGCAGGGGGTTGGAGAACACGCGTTTGCTCCAGGATTGTAATTATCTCTTTTTTAAGACGGTTCCATGTGGTATTGAAGGAGTCGAGTGAAGGGAATTTGTCATTATATAGGGTGTAAAAGTACCCTTAACGCAAACGAAGGGCATTTGTTCTCCCCACCACTGCGATCATTTTTTGTTCTAGACCATACCTGGGAACCTCCTAGTTACGGAGATATTGGGGGTCAAAGTTCCAAATTTTTCACAGCTGTTTTTGTAAATACTAGTATTTCAGGTTTTAACTTTACTTAAATTATCTCCATGACCCGTTTACTATTCAAAGCATTAACTAACACAATGTTTTATGAGTGCTACTTTGAGTTTTACCGTAAAATGTGATTTTTGACCCCAAAAAAAAAGTCATTTCCCGGCAAAAATTTTTGCGTAGGGGTACTTGGTTTGATGTACAGAATGCTTGGTTGTCGTATGCGTGAAGGGTTCGTTTACATCCTGTATAATGCGGGTAGACGCAAAAAGGGTGACATCTTCAAATAATCGGTGGAGGCCGAAGGGACTGCTAACTGCTAACAGGGAGGTATGTCTGGTTCGCCTGAGTGGGAAAATGAAATGCTATAAAAAAACTAGGCCTTCATAATCTTTCTTTATACTGCCTACCGATATCACTGTTTTCTGAACGAGCTTCTTTTGCTGCTGTGATGATCATTATTTCAAAATTATTGTAAGTACGTAAGTTTTTTTTTTGCGACTTGGGAAAGCATCAATCTGTTGATATTTAGTCGATTTTATTATACAAAAATTAATCTTTGGTTTTCTTTATACTGGCAACACTGTCACCAAACGTCTGTTATAAAAAAGACGGTTGCCTTAGTCGCTCTCTCACTTCTATCGAAACTGTGCTAGGAGGCAGTTACCTTTCTTGTGGGTAATTTTATATTTGAATAATAAACGAGTCAATGTTCATCGTATTTAAATTCAAATTGCTGCTGTTTTCTTGACACCCATTTCCTATACAATCATCATCGAGGGGTAGGCAGTGTCAGACTTCTACTGACTAAAAACCACCCATGTTCCTTCTTAGCCCTTCATGTCGAGGCCGCGGTATCTCTTTCGAACAACCCGCAACCCCGACGGGAACCGTACAACCTTGTTTTCGTTTTGTCTAAAAAATGAAAATTATATTAAATAAAGTATAAAAGGACTGTCTACATTTTGTTTTATTGTGTGGTCACACTGCTCTGTTTACTTTCATAGAATTTAAGAAATAATATTATCTCAGCTAAGAGGTAAGAAATGCACAATTTTAGATACCTATTATTTAGAAGAAACTTTCTACTAAAAGTTAAGTACACTAAACTTTCTGATATTCCTATAGCCCAGCAGCTAGCACATGCACATATGTCAGTGGAGTGGAGGATTGAGGGACCAGTAATAATCATCGCTATCTTCAAAATGCTTCGATATTTAGGCTTCATTTTTTTTTACGATATGTTTTAAGACTTCTTCTAAAACTTTATGTAGAAAAAGAACGGTTTTATTAGTTTAATTCAGTAATATTCACTAAAATATTTATCTTTGTTGTGTGGACTGAGGGACCACAGTTCAGTCGTTATATTTTTTTTATCTTTAATGCTTTGTGGTCTGTTATTTTGTGAATATCTTTCCAAATTCTTTACTAAATGTCTGTATTCACAAAACCTTCTTTTTTAAGATACTTTCCGAGATCTGGCTAACCGTCTGTGAGAACTGAGGGACCACACTTTATGGGTCGTAGTTTTTAATATGTTTGATTACAAATTCCCCGGATTTGTTCTACATTTGTTTTAAGTCTTCTACTAAATCTTAGGATTTTCATTTCGCGTATTCCTTTTTGGTCCCTCAGTTCACACGCACATCAAATAGCCATTGCTATCAAAGTTTTGAACAGGATTGGCTAAGCCTGCGTCTTCTTTATAGTCAATTTGTCTGGACTCTTTATTTGGAGGATTAAAATCATTAAATGACTCCTCCCGCTCTGGGTTGACCGGAAGGGAATGTCAGACTTCTATTGACTAAAAACCACCTATGTTCCTTCTTAGCCCTTTATGTCCGAGGCCGAACAGCCCGCAGCCCCAGCAGGCGTCGGTATTAATCTATATCTAAAGAAATATGATTATTAGAACGGAAATTCAATATAAAATATTTGTGCCCTTTACTTTATATGTTTTAAAGAAATATCTTAGAACATATCGCAATGTATAATATAACATCCGCGCGACTAAATAATTACGCGCACGGCAAAAAATTCGCTGAGAAGCAATAAATACTAAACATTGGTTTTCTACTTTTACTCCCTTTAAATCCAACTTGGTCACCAAAAAAACAATTTTCAAGCTTTTACTTTTAATTTCGTTAATTTATATTCCTCATTCCCTTTCAATATAGTGTAGGTACATTATTTTACAATTCCTTTCATTTCTTGCTACCCATATTGAGGGAGTTTTAAAAAAGATTTGAAATTTGTCATAGTGTAAAGTATTCTACCAATCAAGCCCTTTCATTTGATACCCATATTGATAAAGTTGTGAAAAAATATGTAATCTCCCATTTTGTGGCGGCGGCCATCTTGAACCGATTTTCATCAAAGATAGCTAAGAACACTCTCGACTAATTCACGTTTCTAACAAAATAAACAGAATTAAGATCGTTTCATGCGTTTGGGAGCTACGATGCCAGAGACAGACACACTCACACACAAACACAGACACGTCAAACTTATAACACCCCGTCGCGTTTGCGTCGGGGGTTAAAAAGCAATAGTAAACAGACATCTTCTGGGCACGCTCGTTCCATCATAGACCTTTGCTATCGGTTTCTATCAGGCGTGATCAAGGTGGAAAAGCAGGCAATCAGCCATAAAAAAATAATTCATTTTAACATAATTATTATCATCATCAGCCTATAATGTTCCCACTGCAGGGTCTCAGGCTTCTTCTCTAGGAGAGAGATGGGCTATAATCCACCACTTAAATTCAAATATTGTTTCTTTTAGGCCGCTCGCGCTAGTAGCGATGCTGTCGCGCGTTTGCATCGATACAGTCGCGATGTGGTGGCTAGCTTGTCGCCGTCACTCACAAAACTAACGCGCGTCAGTAGCGATGCTGTAGCGTGTTTACGAAACGCGCGACAGCATCGCTACAAAAAGTCACCGTGGGCGAGGGGCCTTATACCTACAATTTTGTTCAATATAAGCAAAATGCAAAACATGAAGAAAAGATACATATAAATATTAAAAGTACAGATGTTATACCACAGTAGCTCCAGGCAAAGACTGAGTTTCAAACAAGATTTTCATCCTGTATACAATAGAAACACATTATGTATAAACTAGAAACACATTTCCCTCTTACTCGCTGTCGTGTTTACAGCTTTTCTTGATTCTTTGTAAAAAAGATCACATTTTAAGAATATTTAAGTTGTGTTGCTTTGACGCGGTGTAAACAGCAGTGAAATTAAATTTTGCCACCGCTTTGCTATTCTTCTACGACGAGATTTCTCTTTGTCGTCACCTATTTGGTTTAAGTTTATTTATACTTGGATTTCAAAGAACTAGAGTGATAAATTACAACGCTGTGTTGTTTCAGAACGTTTTAGTTAAAATGCATTTAATTTAGACAGTTAATGGACATTTTGCCGAGTTTATTTAACAAGACCTTTGTCAAGGAAAGAGTTGATTTACTAACAATTATTACGGGCATTTTGTAAGTCCGTGAAAGGGAAAATAAAAGTGAAATACACAAAGGAATATAACACACAACATCTAAATATATCGTTTTTATGAAAGAATAGTTTGTACACTGTCGTCTGTGATGAAATAGGGAGAGATGAAATTTTCACCAAAGACACAAACGAGATTACCGCTAGTTCGCACCCGTCTATCTGACGTGTTGTATAAGTTTTTTTTATCAGAATATGGCTTGCTCTATTTACCCGCTGCCAGCAACTAAATAATCCGTACATCCTCCGCAGATGTAATCCTGACATGCAATCTCCGGCGCCATCAATCAGGAGGGGGGGGGGGCGAGGACATCGAGAAGGGCGCGGAGGGAGTTCCACCGACATCAGAGACACGGCCAGGATTATACGAACATAATTATTCCCAAAACGTTCGCCGATCGAACCGGGATTACATCTTGCACAATTAAAACCACACTTTCCTCGCCGTCATGCGTTCGCGCGCCACCCGAGCACGAACTTCAGCGGTTACCTAACAAGCCTACCACCACACTGATCACAGTTCCCGCCGCAAATAAACGTGTAAAGTAAACATTAATTTCAACTCATTTTGTACAACAAATACTGTCAGCACTGTTATTAAATCGTGTTTAATCGCGAATCGAACTCATGTTGGATCTGCGGCAATGAACACCGAACCAATCCACTTAATGATAATATCCCATAAGGGCGGTTTTTGTTAGCCATCTCAGTCGGAGAATGACTAGCATTAATAACGAGTATTATAGGAACGACGATATTTCTGCGCCATCCGACGATACCTTCCTCCGCTCGCCTCGTTACGGGGATTTTGGATGAAATTAATACGGATCGTTAATCAAATACCCTCTAAGCGCTGTATGATCCGGAACGCCTCAGATAATCATATTTTTTCGAGATAACTTTCACGCTTGTTACTCAAGCGTCGAGTATCAAAAGTGAAAAAATAATGGACATGCTAAGTAATTATTGCGGTCAATCAAAACGTTCTCACTACTTACAAATTCGTTTGGAGGACAGCTGGTGACATAATAAGGCGATCTGTCTTCGTCAGCACGTGGCTACAAGATGCCATAAATCTGTTGTTTACTGGTTTGTATCATCATAGCGGCGACTTCCCGTCGCGATGTCGTTCTGCGAGCGTATTGCCTCCGCCTCAAAGATGACACGCTATAACATTTTTGTCAATGTCGCCCACAGATTTCAAAATGTTTCCTTTTATTTAACTTAAAAGTCATATCATGACCAGCGTTCTATTTTCCGATAGCAAATCTATGTAGTTACGTTCGCCCCGACTTTGGTAACAAAATATCATGTAAACCGTTCAATCACTAACATGCCGAGCGCTTTTAAAATGTGGCTCGTGAGCTGGAACGTTGGGGTGCAAAATTGGCACGTCAAATAAATTCTTGTCACTCGTAAATACTTTGCATAAATTGGATTCAAGGGAATTCCCGCAACAAAGACGGCAGACGGCTGTTTCAATAAAGAGAACGATTGGATCGCTTTTGACGGAAAGGCAGAGCGGTGATCGCGGGCACCGCGTTGTTTCCCCTTTAAACTTTTTTTTTTTCAAAGAAATTGTAAGTAACGATTGTGACCGCAAATCGAGTTGTTATTCGTTCATTCTGCATAAATCGAAAAATAAACCTTGTGAGACGCCAATTTTGTGTTATGCTCTTTCTGTTTGCATTTATATCCTTCTGGCGGTTGTTTCAGTCCAACCAGCAATGAGTTACGTGGTCTATCTATTGATGGTTTATTGTGCCAATATCGAATGCAATAACATATTTTGTTTTAACCCTGAAAGATTTACACGAGTCATAACAGTTAATTCAAAAGATGAAAAGATGCTATTTCTGTCATATTTGGGTCACCATCATAAACAAAAATAATAATGAACTTCCATTTCGCATTTCCAACTCAGTATTTTGCTTACGAAAGTTGGTCGTTACAGGTAATTTATAAACTTACTTGATAAAGTTGTTTGATTAATGTCAACCTTTTTAGAGTAAGTAAGGAGACCCTTGTGCTATCAAGTTATTATGACGTTTCCTTAGATGTTTAAGTGGCTTTTGGCTTAAAAAAAACATCAGGTTTTTACAGTCTTTTAAATGAAATTATATTTTAGGAAAAAAGTGACCTTGATTAAATAAACGACATTAATCTATTTATTATTAATCAGCATAAGAATTAAGTCACATTTACTGTCAGTAAAACAATTAGTCGCTTAATGAAATTAAATAGAATTCCCAATCATTTAGTCGTTGGCGACTCTTTTTATACGAATTAGTAGCGTACATCAATCTTAATTGCCTGAAAATTTTTCAGGATCTTAATTTTATTTTTTCCACAGTGAAACTGAAAGCTATCAGTCAATTACGCCATACTTTTTTGACGTTTTGTCGATTTTAACTTAGCCCTGTGAACGGCAACTAATATTGATGAATCATGTAACGAGGCCTTCACGGCCTTTCAAAATCCCACTCAACTTTTCTGATTTATATAAAGCTTTCGAAAACTGTCCATAATTCTTCGCCTGGTGTGAAACACACAACAGTAATTATGGCTGCAACAGGAACACGTTCCACAAAGTAATATCTACTGGCACAAATTCTGCTCACGGTTACAAATCAAACGAATAAACAGCCAGAAATTTTCCACCAGACGTAACACATTCGACAGGCGTGATTCAGGCCCAAACTGTGCACAGAATGGACACGCCACTCTGTAATCTGTCCCGGCAAACCGTGCGCTGCATAAATTAGCTGTAGTTAAAAGCTCCCTTTTAATGGGAAGACCAAATGAATGGGCAACGTTGGCCGACGCCAGCGCTTTTCCCGAATTTCGGGCCGAAATCGTAGGAGAGTAATAGTAGATAGAACAAACTGGTTGTGCCAACCGCAAGCATTTAAAATTGCGCTCCGCATCGACGCGCCCGCTGTAATCGACGGTTTGAACTGAATTGAATCTGTTCTGAAGTACCTACGTTTGAACTTTTACGTCAATTGGTGTAATCGAGTGAAACGAAAAGCGCATTCATGAAAACACGTGCCCTACGTTTTGATAGCTGTAAATATCTTGAACGGTTTTTATTTTTCACGTTGAATATTTATGGTTCACTTGACAGTTTCAGCACGTAAACACAAACAATCTAATAATTTTATTGATTGAACGATAGCTATTATACTTCAAAAACGTAGTTTATCATACAGCAAATTTAACATAAAAAAGCAATAAATATCTAGTATTCCAGTGAAAACCAAAATAAAATTATTCATGAGCACACTTTATCTCCGTAGCAGAACAAAAAAGTAAAGTCATCACCATTCGGTGGCTTCTGAAATATTTTTATCTCTAACAATAATTGTTTAGACGAGGCTTTATAACGACGGCCACTACCGACAGATGGCGCAGTTAGGCGCACGTGCGGAGAACTCCATCCCCACCACGTTATTTATGGGCTGGAACTAAATAGTCGTCAGTTGCGGTGCAATTGTCAGCGTAGATGCACGTGCCGTATTATTCGCTATTGTGCTTATCTGGATAATTTGCGGTTTCCCGTTGACGTTGCTATTTGAGGAATGTATTTTTGGTCATAATTTTTTTCTGTATCTTTGTTAGACGACTGAAACCGTGCCTGCGTTGGTGAGTTTATGGGTGACCACCAATTACATACCAAGATTTCTCCGTGCCTCGGAAATTACGTTAAGCTGTTGGTCCTGGCTGCAAGCAGCCTATGCCGCCAGGACCAAAAAAAAAAACCTGACAACCAGTCTTATCAAAGGGTTACTCACTCTACTAACAGGGTTGCGGAGGTCAGACAGGTAGTCGCTCCATGTAAAGCATTGGTTTGCAGTTGCATCCGGTTAGACTTGACGTCGGCTCCAACATAGTAATAAAAAGGCCCAGACAGGTGATGCCGATGATGCTAGACGAATATAAAATATTCCAAAGAAATCCAAAATTTAAGTCACGCATAATTCGAAAAAGCAATCAAAGAATTCTCTGAACAGCTTTCACTTATTTACCCTAATCTAGTATACAACTAACGCAATATCTGTTGAAATTTTACAAGCAATAAAAATAGTTATTATCATATTTGTATTACCCACGTTAACGTTTATGCTCAATGATAAAAGGCGAAACATTTATAACTCTCAAGGCAGCCTTCAAGTTTTAAAGCCCTCAAGAAATTCGCATGATTTTCATATACATTTTCACAGCAGTCGTTTTCTTAGCACTTACCGTTTGTTCACCTCTAAAAGCACGAATATGCGGTACGCATACTGATTCTTCTGAGACACGTAAATCTCTGTGTAATTCCTTTGTAAAATGTTTTCGAAAAATCCCGTATATTTTACCTTTCACATGTTGTTAATAAACATCGTCGGTGAAACACGAAGGAGTTTCCGGAAAACCTACAATAGAATGGAACGATGAAATTATTTTTATGGATTTCGAGGAAAGGTTCTGATTTCAGAAATAATAAAACGGTTTTATTAATTACTAGCTGTTGCCAGCGGCTTCGCCCGCTACAACTCGAAAATTATCCCACGGGAAGATAAAATCGGGATAAAAACTATCCTATGTGTTAATCCAGGTTATAAACTATCTGTGTACCAAATTTTATCCAAATCCGTTCAGTAGTTTTTGCGTGAAAGAGTAACAAACATCCACACATCCATTCTCACAAACTTTCACATTTATAATATTACTAGCTGTTCCCGGCATGCGTTGCAATGCCCTTTTTCCTACCTACTACCTGCCTGTGTACCAACTACCTACCTACCTACTACCTCCTACCCTACCTACCTACTACCCTACCTACCTACTACCCTACCTACTACCCTACCTACCTACTACCCTACCTACCTTACTACCCTACCTACCTACTACCCTACCTACCTACCTACTACCCTACCTACCTACCTACTACCCTACCTACCTACCTAATACCCTACCTACCTACTACCCTACCTACTTACTACCCTACCTACTACTCTACCGACTACCCTACCTACTCTACTATCCTACTTACTACCCTACCTACTACTCTACCTACTACTCTACTTACTACCCTGCCTACTTACCTACCACTTTCTCACCTTTTAAACCTACCCTGGACTACGACAAACATTTTAAAACCAAAATGAGCTCAATCGGCCCAGCCGTTCTCGAGTTTTAATCAGACTAACGAACAACAATTCATTTTTATTTATATAGATAGCTGTACCCCGCGTGCGTTGCAATGCCCTTTTACCTGCCTACGTACCAACTACCTACCACCTACCTATTACCTACCTACCTACCTACATACTACTAATTTCTCACCTTCTCTGGACTGCCAGAAATGTTTCAAAACCAAAATTAGACAAATCGGTCTAGCCGTTCTCTAGTTTTAGTGCGACTAACTAACAGCAATTAATTTTTATATTATACGCAAACACCATTTGAAAAATCGTTTTTCTATTGGGAAAGAAACAGTAATTATTTGTGATTATTGTGATAATGTCGTATGGTCTGTTTGAAGTTGTCATTCGTTGACTGAACAACTGAACGTCACTCAATTGTTTTGCCTTCCCGGAACCTCTCCATTAGAACTTGAACTTTATTGTACGGTATTAAAGCTCAAATTGATTTTACGTTTTAGTTAGAAAACGTTTGTATGGGAAAAAGAAAAGGGCTGTTTTTAGGGCTTTTCCGGCCATTATTCGATTTTTTCTCGCCGTAAAAACCATCCTTGAACTTCAACGAACATTTAAAAAAAAAAATCAGCCAAATCGGTCAAGCCGTTTTCATGCCAAGTCGTGACAACGGAAAACGGGTTTCATTTTTATATATATAGATTATTATATTATTATTATATATTATTATTATTATAGTAGGATTGTAAACTAATTGATGCACCATTGATGCTTAAAGTTATCATGTGGAACTTATTTCATTGTTTAAAAAAAATCACTTTGGTTCAATTTACTAGGAAAGCATTAACTTACCTTAGTCACAACGATACCTAGTAACTAATAACGGAGTGGAAGGGAGAGAGCCTCGACACAAAGGGCTAAGAAGGAACATGGGTGGTTTTTAGTCAGTAGAAGTCTGACACTCCCTACCGCTCTGCCCAGAGCGGGAGGAGTCATTAGATGATTTCACACCCTCTAAAAAAAAAAGGTAGTGTCACTCTTCGGTTCTACTAACTCAAAACCCGCCCATTTTCATTCTTAGCCCTTTGTGTCGGGGCCGCGGTATCTCTTTCGCACAATCCGCAGCCCATATTTTATCTCTTTTGGTGGAAACTTCCTATATTTATTTCGAAAGTACCTCATCATCTGCCTAGCGTTTTCCCAAACAATGTTGGGGTCGGCTTCCAGCCTAACCAGATACAGCTGAAAACCAGTCTTTTGCATGAAGCGACGGCCTATCTGACCTCCACAGCCCAGACACTGGGTAATACGATGTCCTCTGGTAAAACTGGATGAAAAACTTTCGGCTTCTGAATACTCACAACGACTGCCAAAGATCTACAAATATCTTTCGGGACCAATGGTTTAACGTAACTTTCCAAGGCACCGAGGAAACTCGGTATGATATTATGGTCACCCATCCACAGACCAACCTCGGCACTGCTTATCCTTGAAGGTCGACCCGAACGACTGTTATTATATATTCTTTTTTCCTCCACATCTTCATTTCAGAAGTAGCCACCGCTCATAAACAATTTTCCAAAATAAAGTTATCTTGAAATATACCTTTTCAGTAGGTACCAGCGTTGTTGTTGAATGGGAACATAAAAGTTCAAAAACAGCTCTTGGATACGGCTTAATGCAGTCATTCATCCCTGTATACGACCGCGGTAAGGCAATCATCACTTCGTAGCGTTAACATTTACGAGAAAGAGATCACCATTTAGATAGATACGTCGCAGTTGAAAGTACTTTTGGCCGATCTTCTCCTTGTTGTCTTACTGAAGTTTCAACTCTTGTCCAACCAGTCGGTCACCATGACGGCTTAAAGCAGTATTGTTTTATTGTCAATCCAGGGTGGAAACGCGAGTTGTTCGAAAGAGATACCGCGGGCTCGACACAAAGGGCTAAGAAGGAACATGTGTGGTTTTTAGTCAGTAGTAGTCTGACACTCCCTGCGTGAGTCATTTGATGATTTACGACCCTCCAAAAAAAAAGGATGGAAAAACGAGAGAGCTATACAGGGCAGTGCCGAGGCGGGTCTATAAGCCCATTCCCACCGGCTTCCCTTTTAAAAATTAAGCAAAATCAAAAAAAAAGAGTAAACTAAGACTAACTTTAGATCTACATAATAGTATATTGGATAAAAATATTTAATGCATCATAAGATTAAAAGGACTACAAAAATGCCAACATTTTTCATGTCAACAAAGAAAGCAACAGCCAGCGCCAAATAACCCGGTGCTTTGGTGTCAGAATTCAGAACTAAAGTCTTTGTTTTTGTTTCATCAGCTTTCCCTTTCTTATTCTTCACGCCTCGCTACTGATATATGGTGTCTACCACCATCATAAATGAATGTCAAAAAACATAAATGAGGGCCACCAGTATATAGGATGTAAAAGTACCCTTAACGCAAACGAAAGGCACTTGTTCTCCCCACCACTGCGATAGTTTTTTGTTCTAGACCATATCTGGGAACCTCCTAGTTACGGACACATTGGGGGTCAAAGTTCCATATGTTTCACAGCTGTTTTTGTAAATTCTAGTTTTTCAGGTTATAACTTTACTTAAATAACCTCCATGACCCGTTTACTATTCAAAGCATCCACTAGCACAATGTTTAAAAAAAAAAATCATTTCCCGGCAAAAAAATTTGCGTAGGGGTACTAAGTTTGATGTTCAGAATGCTTGGTTGACGGCTGTGTGATGGATTGATTTACACCCTGCAGAGCGACCTGGACAGTTCTGTCATTTAACGCGCTTAAGCCCTGGAAGATGCGAGTAGTTGTAACATTATCATTACATTTTTTGTTGAGATTTCTAGAGCCAAGACGTTCCCGTCGGGGCTGCGGGTTGTTCGAAAGAGATACCCCGGTCTCGGCGCAAGGGCTAAGAAGGAACATGGGTGGTTTTTAGTCAGTAGAAGTCTGACACTCTCTTTCGCTCTGCCCAGAGCAGAAGGGGTTATTTGATGATTTTCCACCCCCCAAAAAAAAAAAAACGTCCATAAAAAAAAACAGATTTTGATATAAGGAAACACTATTTAATTTAACAAGTGGTATTCCAGAAATTAGCCAAAAGGTTAAAGTTAGGTTAAGTGTAAGTTCAATTAACAATTTTGACTGCCACAGCTATAAATACTAAATCAGCTAATATACATGCTAATCAAGAGGCCTTTCAGTGACATACTGAAATCGCCATTACTGATTACTAACATTTATGAAGAGACTTTAATTTGGTTCTGTTTTTCGAGTTATGAGCTTGGTGATAGCTACGATTGTAAGCCAGTTTAATAAGTTATTGATTACTTATACTATAGTTTCATATTACGCTTAGCGTATACTCATATTACTTTTTTTATTTGTTTGTAATAGGAGGAAAAAATCTGTGCCGAACGTCTCTGAAACTTTGAAAAGTCAACTTCTACAGAACAAAAACGGTACCAACAATCAAGTCGAAAACTTCGCTGCTTTTCTCGCTGAAACACGGCTTTAAATTATGTAATTCAGTACTGAACTTAAACAGTTGTTTCACCTTCCATTTGAAAAGCCAGGCCCGCCTACACTCAGCGCTATAAATGCAATACATTGCTTCATTTGCATGCCACAAGTCCCGGACGAAGCGCAGAAATATTGCGCACGATTCAACCATAACTCAACAAAGTCTTTGTCTTTTATTTTCCCCCAAACATACCGCGTTTATAATTATTTTGGACAAAAAAGAAAAAGACTTGTTTCGTGAAAGTTTTTGTTTTACCGAAAAACTAGCAGGATTTTCTTCGTTAGAATATAAAAAATACTTGTTAAACTTACTAGCAGATAATATCGTTACCAGCTATATTATTTATTTTCGAGTGAACTTATTATTATTTTTCAGATGACAATTGATAGACCTTAAACCGTACTAAGGTGTAACCGGTCTAGACATCCATGGGCCGAATATGTCGGCGAATCAAGGCCAGGTTAAAATGGAACTGGTCGTAACGTTTCTTGGACAGATGGGCGAAAATAGTCGTACAGTGGGTGCCTGAAGACGCCCGTCGCAACCGAGGCAGGCCCATTAAACGGTGCTAACGTGACGATCTGGACACATTCTAAACGGATTGGACGGAGAAAGCAATATTTTAAATAATATTTAAAACAAAATTGGAAAGCCACGGGACAGGCATTTGCCCAGCAGTGGGACAGTAGGCTGCCTTAAGATCATTGTGGTACAGTAAATATTATTTTCCCAGTATTCCGTCAACCACATTCGGTTATACTGTGCACGTAACCGCTTATGCAAAAACACGATCTTTAAATAAACCAAATTGCGTCGCATATGAATATTGCACATATTTATTTAAGGGTGTTGCGTTGCTAAAATCCCAAAAACGACGTATGTTTAAAGAAATTTGTTGAGGAATCCTTCCGTACGATTTCCATATAAAAAATATATGTTATACTTAAAGTCATCACAAATAATTCGTATTGTTTAAAATTTTAATAAACCTTCACATTATTTAATAAAAAATCGTAGTATGTCTTAACCTAAATCGAATTTTGTCTCTGTAACGGCTGAATAGTTCGGTATGAATTTTATACCCAAAAATACGTAGTGATGTATTTATCAATCCGTATTGTTTATTTTCTCTGATTTGTAATAAAATTTTAAAATAATAAATTAATTCCCGACATTTTGAGGCAAATGCGGCGCGAGACCCGTCGCGCATACTTGGAACGCGCTGCGCCAGTGTCTCGATGACTGTTGTCACGGGTGGACTGCACGCATGTCATTACTTCACAAATAAAATTCAAAAGTTCACGTTTTTAATGTTTTCTGAATTAAAACATATTGTAAATTGTATAGTTATCAATATTTCGTAAAATAAGAACAGAAAATAAGTTTGTAAATATATTTAAAGTAGTTTGTAATTTCGTTTTGTTGTTTGCACCTATCATAGACTAAGCTGACTATGCCTAATAAACGTTAAGTGACGCGTGGCCGAGCTCTCCAAAACTATTGGTAAATTACCTACGTTTCTTAGTAGATATTTTGGTATATAGATATAACATCTATGATATTATTTTAATTTTGGACTGCCTCGTTGGTCTAGTGGTCGTAAGCACGATGCTGAGCATGAGGTCCTGGGTTCGATTCCCGGGTCGGGCAAAGTGTTATTGGGTTTTTCTATCAGGAAATTATAAGTAACAGCCACGGAGTCTGGATTTGTGCCCGGTTGATGGCAATAGGCTCGCCCCTATTATATGGGACTTAAACATAACTGGCGAAATGTGGGTGTACTATTAGGTACACCTCTGCCTAACCCTTCGGGGATTACAGGCGTGATGTTATGTTATCTAACTATTTTGTCTTGAGATTTTCGTTTGATGGAAGATGGAGATCTAGATGACTGATGATGTCTCGTACCTAATGATGGTCTCTCATACTACATGATACATTTTGAAGGTCTGATGAAGACCAGGTAACTGCTTATCGGTTCTCAGTCACGGAAATAGTCAGAATGCTCCAACTTTCAGCTTTTATCTCATTGAGCACGGATGCTACTACATGATACATTTTGAAGGTCTGATGATGATCAGCTAAGTGCTTATCGGTTCTCAGTGACGGATGTAGTTAGAATGACCTAGCTTTCAGATTTTATCTTATTGAGCACGGATGCTACTACATGATACATTTTGAAGGTCTGATGATGACCAGCTAAGTGCTAATTGGTTCTCAGTGACGGATATAGCTAGAATGACCTAGCTTTCAGATTTTATCTTATTGAGCACGGATGCTACTACATGATATATTTTGAAGGTCTGATGATGACCAGCTAAGTGCTTATCGGTTAACAGTGACGGATATAGCTAGAATGACCACCACCAGGTAAATGGCACCATCAGTCTCCAAGGCCTCTTCGAGCTCTTTCATATGAGTCCACACACGACGGTTCTACGTGGTGCCATCAATGAGATCCTATACTTACTTTCGGAGTCTACCATCAGGTAGCTGGTATCATCAGTCTCCAAGGCCCCCTCGAGCTCTTTCAAATGAGTCCAAACACGATGGTTCTACTCAGTGCCGTCAATGATATCCTATACCCACCTTCGGAGTCCACCATTAGGTACGAGACATCATCAGTCATACAGATCTTCATCTTCCATCAAACGAAATTCTCAAGACAAAATAATTAAAACGATAAAACAATTAACACCATTAAAACAATAACATACATTACATAACATCACGCCTGTAATCCCCGAAGGGTTAGGCAGAGGTGTACCTAATAGTAGGCGTGATGTTATGTTATGTATCTTATTATTTTAATGGTGTTGAGACCTCGAGGACGCCTTGGAGACTGATAATGTCATTTACCTGATGGTGGACTCCAAAGGTAAGTAAAGGATCTCATTGACGGCACTGCGTAGAATCGTCGTGTTTGGACTCATTTGAAAGAGCTCGAGGAGGCCTTAGAGACTGATGATGCCATTTACTTGACGGTGGACTTGGAAGGTGGGTACAGGATCTCATTGACAGCGCTGCGTAGAACCATCGTGTTTGGACTCATTTGAAAGAGCTCGAGGAGGCCTTGGAGACTGATGGTGCCATTTACCTGACGGTGGTCATTCTAGCTATATCCGTCACTGTGAACCGATAAGCACTTAGCTGGTCATCATCAGACCTTCAAAATGTATCATGTAGTAGCATCCGTGCTCAGATCGATAAAATTTGAAAGCTAGGTCATTCTAGTTATATCCATCACTGAGAACCAATTAGCACTTAGCTGGTCATCATCAGACCTTCAAAATGTATCATGTAGTAGCATCCGTGCTCAATAAGATAAAAGCAGAAAGCTGTAGCATCATAACTGTATCCGTCACTGAGAACCGATAAGCACTTAGCTGATCATCATCAGACCTTCAAAATGTATCATGTAGTAGCATCCGTGCTCAGATCGATAAAATTTGAAAGCTAGGTCATTCTAGCTATATCCGTCACTGAGAACCAATTAGCACTTAGCTGGTCATCATCAGACCTTCAGAATGTATTATGTAGTAACATCCGTGCTCAGATCGATAAAATTTTAAAGCTAGGTCATGCTAACTACGTTCGTCACTGAGAACCGATAAGCACTTAGCTGGTTATCATCAGACCTTCAAAATGTAGTAGCATCCGTGCTACAAGAACGACTACAATTGTTTTTTGCTACAATTGTTTTACCGCTAAAAGCGATAAAACAATTAAAATCATTAAAATAATAACATACATAACATAACATCACGCCTACTATTAGGTACACCTCTGCCTTACCCTTTGGGGATTACAGGCGCGATGTTATGTAATGTATGTTATTGTTTTAATGGTGTTAATTGTTTTATCGTTTTAATTATTTTGTCTTGAGAATTTCGTTTGATGGAAGATGGAGATCTGGATTACTGATGATGTCTCGTACCTAATGGTGGACTCCGAAGGTAGGTATAGGATCTCATTGACGGCACTGAGTAGAACCATCGTGTTTGGACTCATTTGAAAGAGCTCGAGGAGGCCTTGGAGACTGATGATACTAGCTACCTGATGGTAGACTCCGAAGGTAAGTATAGGATCTCATTGATGGCACCACGTAGAACCGTCGTGAGTGGACTCATTTGAAAGAGCTCGAAGAGGCCTCGGAGACTGATGGTGCCATTTACCTGATGGTGGTCATTCTAGCTATATCCGTCACTGTGAACCGATAAGCACTTAGCTGGTCATCATCAGACCTTCAAAATGTATCATGTGGTAGCATCCGTGCTCAATAAGATAAAATCTGAAAGCTAGGCCATTCTAGCTATATCCGTCACTGAGAACCAATTAGCACTTAGCTGGTCATCATCAGACCTTCAAAATGTATCATGTAGTAGCATCCGTGCTCAGGCAGATAAAATTTGAAAGCTAGGTTATTCTAACTACATCCGTCACTGAGAACCGATAAGCACTTAGCTGGTCATCATCAGACCTTCAAAATGTATCATGTAGTAGCATCCGTGCTCAATAAGATAAAAGCTGATAGCTGGAGCATTCTAACTATATCTGTCACTGAGAACCGATAATCACCTAGCTGGTCATCATCAGACCTTCATAATGTATCATGTAGTAGAATACGTGCTCAGATAGATAAAATTTGAAAGCTAGGTCATTCTAACTACATCCGTCACTAAAACCGATAAGCACTTAGCTGGTCATCATCAGACCTTCAAAATGTATTAAGTAGTAGCATCCGTGCTCAGACAGATAAAATTTGAAAGCTAGGTCATTCTAACTACATCAGTCACTGAGAACCGATAAGCACTTAGGTGGTCATCGTCAGACCTTCAAAATGTGTCATGTAGTAGTCGCATTCTGACTATTTCCGTGACTGAGAAGCGATAAGCAGTTACCTGGTCTTTATCAGACCTTAAGAATGTATCGTAGGAGTACCTGTGCTCAGTGAAATAACTAATGAAAGCTAGGTTATTACTTCATTAGTCAAAGTGTATAATTTATTATTAAATATTTTATTCATACATTGTACTCCAAGAGGAACAAAATATGTTAGGCAAATACGATTACCACTCTGCGACACGTTTCTGTTCTTGGGTACGTTTTTCTGTAGTACAGTTGTTTGCCGGTAGGGGCCGAAAAGTAAACAAAAGCCAGTACAGAGGTCAAATCGTCAAAGTCATCCACTGCTGTGTTCCCCTTAAATCTGAATTGTAACAAAATTGTATTGCGATTAACCGTTTAAATGACAAATAAATAAAATGACCCTGTAGATATTATTTATTTATAAAGTACTGTACACAAATTAAAGCTTACTCATGATAAAATTGGAAACTGTTTAGTATTTGTTTGTTAACTACGTTAATAAATTGTTTCTGCTGACGATATTAAATTAATATGAAAACAAAAGTTTAAAGTTAGTGATTCAAAAGTGTAAAACACAATTCGAGTTGTATGGACCTAGATTTATGTCCACATTATGATGTATGACATAATAGTGAATACCTACGTAGATTCGATTCCTTTGTTGCTGTGTATTCATGTAAGTTTTGAGTATGAATATAAGAGTATATATGGATGAATATAAGTGTAGAGGAAGACGAAAGAAACGATGGATAGACTGTGTTAATGCAAGAATGGAAAGCTGATAAAATGACGAGTAATAGAGAAATATAGAAGACATGACGATATTGCTTTAAATTCGTAAAAGGAAAATAAAATACTGTAGCTAAAAAAATATGGGAAGAGTAATGTATGGAACAATAACAATCCGAACTGATTGCCTCGGTATATCTTGTAGAAATTTAAAACCCAACCGTGCACATAGGTATAGCAGTGATAGCCTAGTGGCGTGACCGTCGCACAATCTCGAATTAATGTGCGTATTGTGTAGTTAGTACTTGCATCGGCGAAGGAAAACATCGTAAGAAAACCAGCATGCCTGAAAAATATTTATTGCTATTTAAATTCAACTCAGAGGCCCATGGGCGGCATTGACAAAACTCTGACACCAAAGTAGATACTAACCACATGATAAAGAAGATTATCCAATAGTATTACAGGAACAACCCGGTTACCCTCGGACAATTGCAGTACTCGTTTAGCAGTAAAAGAACCCCACAACCAGATGGTAAAACAAAAAATTACATAACCATTTGCTAAATAATCTTTCCTGCCCCGCAAGTGTAATCTTCTTTACCGTTCCCAAATCAGCATAGTAATTTGTACATAGTAGCGAAGCAAACGCGGGTTTCTCGTAAAACGTACGAGAGTAATCCTTCCCTACTTTTACGACTACGAAGAAAAACCAGCTGACACCGTATGTTTTTATTTACAAAATAAGCATCAAAACTGTATACGCAACGAACGCAAAAGAAAAGACTGTACTTACACAATATATTCTGCCACCTACGGTGTTTACCTCGTCCCTAGGTGCCCGAGAAAGGGAAATATTATTTTATTTTACCTGTTTTTTTTGTAGTATCTCCTTTATTATTTAAATTTACGTAAACGAATACGTGTGGGCTACAGGTTGCGGATAGTGTTAAAGTATCAAAATTCGTTACAATGTTTTTTTTTTCGTGTTTTTGCATCTGATTCTATTTAATAACCAACAGAATTTGTTACGGGAATTGTGATAACATTTTGATTATGAAGGTCAATATGATCTTTTCCCAATTTGTGTATAATATGGGTGTTTCTCAAAGCCCAATGGGTTTTCTTAAGGTGCTGTTTCCAAAACGATAGTAAACTTTATATTCTGAATGTCCTGTTGCACAATAGGAAACTAATTCAAACTACGTAACCTCGTAAAAAGTTAACTGGACTATCAAACGGCATCAAAAAGTTGTCGCCAAATTCTGAACTGGCTCAATTAAGATTGCCATCGACGCGGTACGAAGACGACTTATAGTAAGATTAGACAACTACTTCTCAGGCACTTGATCAAGTCCCGTCTTATACCGGGGCAAAACTTCCAAGAACGTACACTAATCACGTCGCCGAACTAGCTTCCAAACATTACACACAAAGCGATTTCTAAACTGCACTCATTACCTACCAAACCAGCGAACTTTTCAAAGAAATATGGTGAATAACAAATTAACACAAACGCGAATGGTTTTCGGAGAAAGGTTCACAGCGCAAACCGTCTGACATACTTAATTTATGCTCAGTAAATTTATTATTGCACAACGGGGCCAACAAAACCACAGAAAGAGTTATTCCGGCTCTATATAAAAGAAAACCTTGTGTGTATTGTTCCGCGATGCATTTGTTTAATATTAATTTATTTAAATGAGTTATCGTTCAAAACAACTGATCGCTTATAGCTTCCACTATTGATGTGCTCCAGTTTAAGATTCCAACCGAATTTTAACGGATAACATATTTATTTCTAAATATTTATAGCTTTTAAAATTTACTGCAAAACGCACATTTCCTCGTTTGAAACGGAACAACACAATAAATTCAACGTGTTCTAGAAGCAATCGCTTTTCAAATAAAGCAAACTTATTCCGACAGCTCAAGCTACCTAACGTAAGTTAATATGATAATAGGTATAAACCGTATGATCTAAAGCTTAGAACGCGAAGGCTCTGTTCAGAATGTTGACGTTTAATCTCCTCTCAGAATAACGTGGTAGGGAATGCACGCGGCCATTTCTCCTCGGGAAATAAATACGAGCGGTGGAAAGAGCTCACTTTGTACAAATTGCAATAGTATACGTACCTCTTTACCCGAGACTCGCCTCTTCACTAGTGATAAAGAACTCGCGACTACACTCTTGAATTGTACTTTAAAAAGTTCCAAATTCCGAGATAATTGTGTCTAATTGCATTAGTTGAAAAAGTTTCCTGTGACTCTGCTCGGATCGTATGACCAAACGTCCGGCTTTAGGTAGGAAGCTTCCAAATTTTATGCAACATCTCCGTTGCTCGGATTCTATTAGAAATTCAATGTCTTACTCTTTATTGAAATCGTGAGTCGCATTTGAAATTTCAAATTTTGGGTCAGAAAGCTGATGGACTACCAAATATCTTGATAAATACGTATCTGAACTCCTTTGATCTTTCTGAGCAAATTCGAAATATGTTCGAAATTGTTTCCAAAATTGGAAACTACGATCCTTGTTGGGAGTGAACAAGCTACTACAAGTACTAAATTCAGATAACAATATGCAAACTAGACGTGGATTTTCAACACGTTTAGACGGTAAACGTGGTTTCGAGGTTCCTCTTTAGGTTCAAACCATACTACAAACAAACAAGTTATATTTCAATTCTTGGTAACGACACAGATTTTGTTTTAGAATATTTTATATCTTCTACGTTGTGAATATACATAAAAAATCGAGACTGCTAAAATATACAAAACTAATCTAGTTATTTCGCCTCTTGAGATTACGTAACTGTCTCGTTTTCAGCGACAAAATGTTGGCCATGTTACTCCGATGGCTAGAAGCGGCAGTCCAAGATCGAGGTCTTAAATTCCGATGATTAAGAGCACTAAAACTGTTTAAAGTTTCTCGTGCGCGAATTGTTTGTTGTCATCAGTGGACAAAGGAGCAGTTTCTAAAAAAAAATTTACTTTTTTCTTATGACACCGTGATCAGTTTCGAAAAAAGTATTAATACTATTTTCGAAACTGATCACGGTGGAAATACCACAATACGCTGAAAAACAGGAATGGCTGATGTGTGCAACAAGACTGCTCGGTTGAAGTGCCATGTCTGTAGAATGCATCGAGACCAATGGGCTAGGGTCGTCACGCAGTGGGTGCCTGAAGACGGTCGTCGTCGCCGACGGAGGTCCAGCAAGCGCTGGCGTGGCGACTTAGAGGCTTTTGTGCGAGATTGGCCGGAGAAAGCCGCACGGAGAAGAGTGAAAGACTATGGGGGAGACCTTTGACCAGCTGTGGGACGAAATAGGCTATAAAAAATGAGGGAAATGGATCACGGTATCAGTGGATACAACTCGCCGTGATCCGTGGCTAATTCAATCTGATGTCGAGATACAATACCCATTACAATCATATTCAAAAATTTTACGAACAGTTAGTCGTGGGTTCAAACCCAGACAGGCGCATTACTTTGTCTATTTTAATGGGACCTTATATAATACAAAATTACCAATCATTTTTAAAACCAATAACGTAACTTTTCCCAATAAAGTGGAACCAATTTCAAAACGACTTAATCAATGGAACTCATAGCGGCTTCTGCGGATCTAATATTTCATCTATGTTTAAAAACTCTCACATTTGCCGATGCTGGTTCGGTATTCGATTAAATATCGCCAGGGTATCGTCAGGTAATCCTATAAACCAGAACGGAAATACTCGCCTTCAGGAACTTCATAATACTGTTACGTTCCAAGGTGCTATCTGCGATACCGTCCCAAACAGTTATTGATAATACTAAGGATCAAAAGATATCAGATCGCTATTATTAACTGGTATTTTCTTTTGCAAGTATTTGTTGGGATAAGAACTTTTTGTTTGAGGTTAGTTTTGAACGTGGGTTATTGTTTGATAGTTGATTCTTGGTTCAGGGATAGTCGGTTTTGATTCTTACAAAACTTGAAGATGACCGGAGTTGTAGTGTTGTTTATTATATTACCTGTACTGTTGTTGTTGTGAAAATAAATAAACTTAGAGGACAGTAATAATTCCTAGTTAACATTTTAAATTTACAAAATATAGTGTGTGGGATTTCCAGGAAAACGACAAATAACTTAATACAACAGTATATTACAACTTTTACACCTTTACAACATTTCTCTTATTTTCTATCTTATCACAATGTTACTCGTTTTCTTCACCTTTCACTCATTTAGAAACATAGACTTTTTACACGACTGCCCCAAAAAAAGAGTGTTATGTTTTTAGCGTTCATGTATGTATGTATGTATGTTTGTGAGTTTCTTTATTCCACCGTAACTTTTAAACACCTGAACCGATTTTGTTTGCAGTTTAGAAATACTTAGCATAGCTATTGAAGTATACAAATTTAAAATTAATCCTACATACATTAGATTTTAAACAATATCGTGTTTGAAATCCATCCGAAATTAGCATTTCAACACAAATATTCATATTGATTCGAGGACATCGTCTTGCTCAAAATGAAATCTCTCACTGAGAGTAATAATTCCTTAGTTTGTTTGCGATCTCACTCTACAATCGCGAGATTTCAATCTTGCTATCTAGTGCATCTTCAACTTTTGTACCTACTCAATTTAATTGGTTATTTTACTCTATTCTATCAGAACTTAGACGAAATTCTTGTAAGTTATCTTATCAAGCATAGCAGTTTTACAGATTGTATGAGTTGTATTTATGTAGTATAGTTATATTATGTAGTTGAAAAAGTAAAAATACGACTGAAAAAGAATTAAAACCAAAAAACAAGCACAAGTTTTTTTACAGAATTTAACAATAGTAGGAATCAGGCGGGGCCCATTTAAATGTAAAATATGAAAACGGAATGGGCATCAAATGACTCCTCCCGCTTTGGGCAGAGCGGTAGGGAGTGAGAGAGACTAAAAAACACCCATGTTCCTTCTTAGCCCATTGTGCCGACGCCACGGTATCTCTTTCGAACTACCCGCATCCCCGATCGGATGCGCCAAGCCTGCTTCCAACTTTTGTATAATTTTAAATATTATGCTTGTTTTTTATCTTAAATAAACGTTCCTTAAAATTACTCCTTATAACATCAGCTAACTGCCAGTACAAGTCCCGTTAAAATCGGTCCCGCCGCTTTGCCGCTAGCCGATATTATAAACAGACACTTCTATTTTATTTATTCGTATGTTTAAGATGAAGCTACAGCCCCAACCACACACAATATCTGTGAATGAGTGTAAGTGCCCATTCAGAACCGTAGTACTCTATGAAGACACACGGCCCACACTAAATAATATACCGTACCAACACTAGTAGGTTCTTCTTTCTTGGTATCTAATCCCTGGAAGCCATGAAAAAACTCTGTAAAGACACATTTTAAATAAGCATAATAAAAGCGTTTCATCCCATTCTCATTATGGAACAATCAGTCAAAGATAAGGACGGGAAGGAAGTTAAAATTAAATCATCGCCATTTTAAGGTAATATATTTTCATTCGCGTTTCTAAATGAGTATTTAAAAGTGCCCTTCTAAATTATTGTTTAATAGCAGTGTGAAGTTAAGAATTAGCACGCACAGGGACCAATCAAGAATACAAAACCAGCGAATTAATGAATGATACATTTATTTTTAAGAATAAAGGGAGCTAATTTAAGGTATTATTATTATGGGATTTACTATATATTCGGTGTTACATATTTATAAATATATTTTGTATTTTACATTTTGGTTATACTTGAACATACTATGCAGTACACATTTTGAAATTAACAATAACATAACAATACTGATAATAATTTCATAATTTAAATTCCAATGCAATTACTTATTATGATTAAAACGTAATACAATTTATGAGGATGTCTCATTGTACGGAAAATGTATACCATACAAAGCCAATTATACTGGAAATGTAATGTATATATGTGTAGCTTGTTGTGTCCCCATGTAGGTACCTAAGAAAAGGAAAGGTACAAAGTTAGATGTGGTAGTTTTCGTAACGTAATAATTTAACTTGGCAGTTAAGCCCCTGTCGACGAACTGTCATCATACATTAGCTACATAAATAGTTAACTAAGTTTTCTAACTATCAAACTGCCGTTAAAATCCATGTCAAAGTGCTTTATGATGCATATTAACACACTGATTTAAGCGCTATGAAAATTTAATACAGTGCCACGGACAGGCTTAGTGGGGTAATGGTTGGAATTGTGACTGCTGAGCATGAGGTCCTGGGTTTGACTCCCGGATCGAGCAAATTATTACTGGGTTTTTCCATCAGAAATTTCTCAGTAGCAGCCTTGAGTCTGGATTTGTGGCCGATTGAAGTTAATAGGCTCATTTCCTATTACATGGGACTTAAATATTCGTTAATGATCGAGGCCAAACGCCACGTGAAATGAAATGATGTTAATTTCTGTAAGTAGATTTGTTAAGACAATATGAGGCTATGTACACATCGCGGAGGCACTGCACCGGGGGAAACTCCGCTGCCGCGGCAAATCGCCTCTCAACGGACAGACCTCCGGTGCGATCTCATGGCGATATGGAGAGAGTGACTGTCACAAACCCGCGCAAGTCACGGCACGAAATGGCGATAAATTCCCTCTTTGAAGAGAGGCTGGAGAGGTGCCACGATGGATGCCCTCGCTTTCCGCCTGACGCAGGTCCTCAGGGCACGGTTGTTTCGGGAGGTACGTGCACCGTATCGTGTGTTGTGGGAGGAAACGCCCGGATGTTTCCATTGTGAGGATCGGCCGAATGACACGGTGGAGCACACCGTGGAGGTCTGCTCCGCTTGGGAAGAGCCCCACCGTGTCCTCGTAGAGACGATTGGCGGCGGCGACCTCTTGCGTCTGACCCTTGTTCAATCCATGGTCCAAATCGAAAGAGAATGGGACGCTGTCCCCTCCTTCTGCGAAGCAGTAATGCTAGCGAAGGAGGTGGTGGAACGTGAGAGGGAGAGAACCTCTCGTCCCAGCCACTGCAGGAGACGCTCCGGGTGTCGGGAGCCACATGTTGGCTTACGGCCACCATAGGCGCGGGCCTGTGGACGGTGAGTAATGGGCTAGGTAGTCCATCCATCTTGTGACGACAAGCCGTGTCGATGGCGCGGTCGTGTTCCACGCGCGCTGCAAAGTGATGTCAGCAACAATGACGGTGCCGACTACCTGCGCTGACCGATTTCGATAACCGCTGGCAAATCGTCGCCGGTAGCCAACTTTCTACGTGTATACGTCTTTTTTTTTTTTTTTCCACCACCCATGTTCCTTCTTCGCCCTTCATGTCGAGGCCGCGGTATCCCTTGCGGACAACCCGCAGTTTCGACAGGCGTCGGCCCTTGCGGGCCCCTTCCATGTTGCTGACATCTCTTTGAGGCGCGCGTGGAACACGAACGCGCCGTCGACACGGCCTGTCGTCGTCATAGGACGGACGGACGGCGAGCTTACCCATCACTCACCGTCCACAGGCCCGCGTCTACGGTGGCCGGAAGCCATCACGTGGCCCCCGACGCCCGGAGCGCCTCCCGCGGCGGCTGGGACGAGAGGTTCTCTCTCTCTCACGTTCCGCCACCTCCTTCGCTAGCATCACTGCTTCGCAGAAGGAGGCGACGGCGTCCCATTCCTCCTCGCCCCGGACCATGGCTTGCACCAGGGCCGGACGCGAGAGGTCGCCGCCGCCGATTGCCGCTACGAGAACACGGCGGGACTCCGCCCAAGCGGGACACACCTCTACAGTGTGCTCCACCGTGTCCTCCGGCCGATCCTCGCAATGGTGGCATCCGGGCGTTTCCTCCCGCCTGATTCGGTGCAGGTACCTCCCGAAACAACCGTGTCCGGTGAGTACCTGCGTCAGACGGAAGGTGAGGGCGCCGTGGCGCCTCTCCAGTCACTCCTCAAAGAGGGGACTTACCGCCACTATCGTGGCGTGCCCTACGTGTATACGTCCTAAGGTTCGGTTGAGACGCGTAGGTACTAGTTTCAAAACACGCAGAGGAGGTCCAACGTTCGTCACTGCATTAAGTTCGATATTATTTTCTTTTTTTAAACCAATATGATTTAAATACTAGACAAAACCAGCCAAAACAGCTGCACAATCCCAGTTTCGTCATTCATGCCAGTAACATAATATAGATACTCGTACCTTTCGCATCGAGTGTAAACACAATCGGAAATCAAAAGCGCAAACATAATGGATCAAACCATACGACTATAATAAATCCGAGCGCACAAAGCTCGGAGAATGGAAATAGATAGCAGCAGGCGTCACGCTTAGCATGAACTATTGGTCGCGACCTCGATCTGCTGATAGTTCACTTCCATTTAAAGTTCACATTCATTTCATTCACCACAGAAGCGTACTGATCGAATGTGTAATACGCTCGAATTCATTAATGCATAGTTAATGAAGTAGTAAGTATGTCTATGAAAACTTACAGCCAATTCCTTAGTGCTGTAGTAAAAAATGTTCTCTAGGCATTGTCTATTTTTAAAAACGTTGAAAACAAGGTTCCTACTACTTTTTGGTCATTTGTAAGTTATTTTCAATTATACAGGAAGCGATTTTGTCGTTGAAAACGAATGGTCAATTCGAAATGTATTTTTGAGTGTTTGAGCTTTGCAAATGTCCTAAGCTAAGCAATACGTATAGGTATATTAAGTAATATTTTAATAAAATACATCTTGACATTTGAATGAAAAAGGGATTACAATATAGCCAGGACAACACAGACCAACAAAATGAAGAAACTCAACCAAAAAATTATTCTTTTAAAATATAACAAAAACTTTTATAAAATCCTCTAACAAATGGTTTCCATTACAAGTCTAATATCGTGGCCGCTTTCTTTCATTTCTCATAACCTTATTCTTGGTACTAACTAAAGGATCCCTGAATTTCTAGGTTATAAGACCCGATGACCCGTTTCATAGCTCGTTAGCCAACTGGACTGATTAATGAAGTTTTTAGCGAGATGTATTTACTACTAAAAGTTTAATATTAAGCGACTAAAGAAGATATTTATATTTAGCTAAGAAATGGTGAGGCTGAGGACCCCGTCGGGGCTGCGGGTTGTTCGAAAGAGATACCGCGGCCCCGGCACAAGGGCTAAGAAGGAACATGGGTGGTTTTTAGTCAGTAGAAGTTTGACACTCCCTTCCGCACTGCCCAAGAGCGGGATAATTTGATGATTTCCCACGCCCCAAAAAAAAAAATGGGATGAGGACTGTAATTTGATGTTGTCGAAATGTTTAAAGAAGCTTTGGTGTTATTGTCTTAATATCACATGTATAATCCCTAAATTGTTAGGAAGAAGTGCGCCTATCGTACATCTGGTACACCCACATTTCGCCTTATAGTGTTCAAGTGTCAAGAAAGGCGATACGGGTCTCGTCTATTTCTGTACACCAGAAAACTTCAAAATTTTAGGATGATCGGTTCAGTGGTTTAGACGTGAAAAGGTAACAAACAAAACTGACTGTCGCATTTATAATTTATGTTAGGATTGTTGTCTCGTCATTGTTTCTTCTCATCATTGGAGAACAAAAGATACACGACTGTTTCACATTTGTATAAATATACCTATATACTTACTCGTCAATTCGATTTATAATAAATATAAGTTAATTTCAGTATGCCACAATATTGAGTTTTGAAACCTTATTAGGTCTAATTATTAACAGAAAACGTACAATGAACAATATTAATCAGCGAAACTCGATACAAATTTAAACTCACTTGATATTCGGGAGGCGTCTCAAGTGATGGTAGAGAACCGTCTTCGAGGAAAGCTTGATTTGACGACAAGGAAGGTAGGTAGTTAGGTAACTACAGGTATTGTTAAAGTAGGTGTAAACCTGTTTAAATGGTATCACTGACAGAAAGTATTTTTTTGTTGGAATCATTGAGTAAATTAGTCAAAAAAAATACTTAATTTTTTTTTTACTAAACTATCATTGTACGGTTCCGGTTTAACATTTCGTTTTTTTTTTTGTCTTTAATTATTTCGAACTAGCTGTTGCCAGCGGCTTCGCCCGCTACAACTCGAAAATTATCCCACGGGAAGATAAAATCGGGATAAAAACTATCCTATGTGTTAATCCAGGTTATAAACTATCTGTGTACCAAATTTTATCCAAATCCGTTCAGTAGTTTTTGCGTGAAAGAGTAACAAACATCCACACATCCATTCTCACAAACTTTCACATTTATAATATTAGTAGGATGTTCATTATACCCGACTTGAGGCCAACCGAGATTGCCGGGGCACTTGAGATGAGGAGAAATGATCAAACCTTCAGAATTGTCTCAAGAACTCTTCGTCGGCCTTTTTCAACAAATTATCGCAGTATTCAACGATTCAGCAAGACGAACGCTTTTGTGAGAAGACCAGGACAGGCAGAAAAAGACGTGCTTCACGCAGGAATTATAGTTTTAGTCAGCTTCACGTACGTAGAATCCCACATCTAAAGACCGTTGCGTGTGCCGTTGGAAAAAATACATTGTATTTTTAGCTTTAGAAAATTACATTCACTATTCCAATACTTCAACATAATTACATAAATCACATTAAAGGTATTACCTTTTATCATGTTCTCTGACCTGTATAAAAGTAAGAAATTGTGGCTTTAAATAAAAATACAAAGAAGTATACAAATATAGCATACTTGTAAAACTAAATGGGGACCTATTCAACTCCAGTCGACCTTTTTAATTTAGGGTTCAAGTAATAAAGTAAAGTAAAGTTGTTGGTGCTGAGGAAACAAGAAAAGCGACTGGAAACACTGACACATTTTATACTTTTCTGGGATATTCCAGAACAAAGTAAAGTAAAGAAAGTAAGAACAGAGAGCTTCTCGCTGTTAACTGTGTAGTGCAAGCATATAAAGTCACTGTTCACTGAAAACTGAAAACCATATTAATTAATTAATTAGTGTTACCTAAACCGTCGCGATGGGCCCGAGCAGGTTAAGGCATCGCTTCTCATGTTCGAACATAGAGGTTTCAAATTCGGTCAATTACCAATGTGAATTTTTCGATTCATAATAAATGTATTTAGATATCCCTAACATCGATGAAGAAAAACCACATAAGGAAACCTGAATGTATAATTAATAAAAGTCATGAGCGAGCGTGTTGATTAATGCTCGTGCCTGTTTTGAATGAGAAGAGGCATTTGGGACAGTAATAGGCTGGTATTATGACTTTGCTTACGATTTAAATCAATGAGTAAATAAAATCAAGAACAGATTAATAGAGTGAATAAAGACGACTTGGTGGCGCGTTGTGTTCCACGCGCGCCTCAAAGAGTTGCTAGCACAATAGACGGGGCCCACTATGGCCAGTGCCTGCCAGGGTTACGCACTGCTCCAAGTTACTACGCGAGACGGTAGTTCGATGTCGTTATTTGAAATTAATAAGTTATTCATTATGGTCATCATGTCATCGGATTGGCCCATAAAAAATATTACTGATTTTTTTTTACTACTGTCAGGGCTGCAGGTTGTTCCGCGGCCCCGGGCACGAAGAGAAGAAAGATCATCGGTGGTTTTTAGTCAGTACAAGTCTGACACTCCTTTCCGCTCCGCCCAGAGCGAAAGGAGTCATTTGATGATTTCCCACCCTCCAAAAAAAAAGGGCAGTAGCATCCACGGTAGCAACCACCGCGACATTCGCAGCTTCCACACATTTGTATGTTATTGAAAGGTAACGAGTACTTAAGAATTTACCAGTTGACCTTCACGATATCTTAAAGAGATTTTAAAATCTTTACCCATTTAAATACAACTTGCCAGCTTCACGTTCCACGGAACACAACATACATCTCCAATTTCAATTAAAACCAAGTTGCCAAAGTAACAAACGATCTGTTACCGCAACCACCGCCAACGTAATCGAGAATACCGCCCGCTGGGGTATAATAATTATCATGTGAACGCGTGGCCCGCTGGGAGTGATCCCTGCCACGGATTAGTGCTGGGATAGCCCGGGAACACACCCCGGGAAACGATAGGACCCCGCGCCCCGGAAATTCATGACACCCAGGGGCGGTCCATTCTTTTTGTCACGTTATATTGCTTTTGCTAACTCTCTGGTTGTACGAGGGTGTGTAAATGCTACATTTTTCTTTCTGTGTAAAGAATAGTGTCTTGAGCTAACCTGATATTTTATTCGAATAATAAAGCTGGTGTTTCTAAGAAACTTTTCTCTTGAAGTTTTAAATCTGATTATTATTTTGTTTAACACATTTGGAGTAGGACTTGAGGAAGACTAATTCGCATTCGCAATTATATTATATATAATATTATTATTATTCATAAACCTCTAACAGTTTGTTAATTTATTGTTTATTCACTTTTCACACAAGACTGCAACTTCATTGCAAAATATTCAGTGAGTTTTGATTCGCAAGTGTACGTGTACGTGTTCGTTTTCACTTTGAATAAACACTGCACTGCTTACTGTTTATGATGTAAACCCTATGTTTGCATTAAACATTTGTTTCAATAATAACGTACTTGGTTTCAAAACAACTTTGTTTTTCATACCAAAATAATTTCCAATTCATCATCTTTCCGCCCTTATCCCATGTTATTTAGGGTCGGCGCGATTTTTCTTTCATTCCCCCTGTCAGTCGTCACGCTATCATTTATTCCTTTTTCGGTCATGTCACACACTCCATCCATCTTTTCTTTGGTCTTCTTCTCTCTTTCCATCCATCTACACATTAGTTACAGCTCCATGTCTATTCGTTTCAAAATTAAACTTCACTAGAAGAAATACTAAATGCAGATAAAGCAGAAACGATATGTTCTTCGGTATTCGTCGTGTTTCCGAATTAGAACGAAGTCACGGATTTTCCTTGGAGATCTGTACCATTAATTCTGAGCCTAACGTTGCAAGCAGTATCCAATGATATATTATAAAGCGGAGTTCGCTTAAGAGCATTGAAATCGTCCCATTTTCCTCAATTGGTACGTCGCCACTTGCTGCGGAAATGAAAAGCAATTAATTGTTTTTTTTTTCTAATTTTGCGTGCTTTGTTTATCGTCTAAGACCTCTTCTCATTCTATGGAAAAAAAAGCAAGAAGAAGATGGAAGAGACTGAGCCAAATTTTTTTTTATATTATTTATAGTTAAAACATCGTGCAAGCGAAGTTCTACTAACATAGCTTTAGGTTGCATAAAGGTACTAACACAAATGTTACTAGATATTTATTAAGTTATTTATCTATGGGTTTTAGTTTCCTAAAAACAAATGAGTTTTTACAATATTAATATAATAATATGTTACAGTTAAAACCACGATTGACGAGGGTCTTTCAAAGCCCTTATTAAGTAACAATGCGTATTCTCTATTAAAAAAATGTTGTTTCAGAACACCTCAGTTATCTTAAATTATTTCAATGCGATGTTTTTCAAAGGGTCTCAAATAACGTACCAATCTCATAAATTAATAAACTGTTAGATATTGTTAAAATAGTTTTAACCTTAACTAGGCAGCTGTGAGTGGCCACGCCGTGAGGGGCAGTCCTAGGAGGACATGCACTGACTTCAATGGTGAGGTTCTTCAAAAAGATTAGGTACTTAATACTCGCAACCGTCTCGGTCGTGTATGACAAAAACCGACTTCAAAAACACCAAAAAGTGAAAAATAAACTTCTGAAGAAAAATCAGCTTCTGAAGTCGGTGGCAAAAAAACGAAATCAAACAAACAAATGTCAATGAAGCAGAAGACGGTTTTATTTTTTGCCAAAAAGTTTTTTATTTTTCCATTTTTAGTTGTTCCCAAACAAATAATAGGTTTTATTTATCCCCAATAAATGGAACATTACATAATATCTTACTGTCCAAATCTGGGTGTACACATCTGCGTACCCCCTTAGATCATACAGGCGTGATGTTACGTCATGATGTTGTATAAACAATAAACATCCAAGCGATTGCAGCAATCACGACAGATTTGCCGTCTATTTTTGAAGAGTTCTATTGTATATCTCCGAAGATCAGGATCAGATCTTCACCAAATTTAAATGGGACCACCTCAGGAGTATACTCTTTCAAATAAAAAAAGAATTTTGAGAATCGGTTCACAAATGGAGGAGAAATCAGGTAACATACATAAAAAAAAAAAAAAAAAAAATACATACACACGAACATATAACCTCCTCCTTTTTTGAAGTCGGTTAAAAATATATGAACGTAGACGAGGTGAATGTGAAAAAGGAGTATGAGAGGTTTGTAACAGGTGGCGTTGTGTGATTTTCGGCTACTCCCGAAAAAAGCGTGAGTTTAGAGTTATGGAATATCACACACACGCACATCATCACACACACATCAGATCATTCTCGTTATGTAATAAGGTTGGTTAGCTTCCGCTCTCGCAAAAGCAGTAACTTTTCCACATGTATGCTATGATAACAAAGACTATTCAATGAAAACAGTGAAATGGAATAATTTATTCTATCATTTAAATTTTTATTCAGCACTGTTCAACCAAAATATTTATTTTCATTATGAGCTTTTAAACTAACATGATCATTAAAATTAACACTGAAAATGGGATAAGCATCCGTAATCAAAATTCTTGCAACGGCGCCGAAATATCGGGAACTCGAAACAATAAGTAAACATGGTAAATATCCCATTTTCAGTATAAATAATAACTCAAAACAAATAGTAAACACGATAAATATTACGTTTTCAGTGTTTATTTCAATTCTTCCTTTGTGAAAAGATTGATTTCTGATTCCAACTCTGCGTTAATAGTTCAGAGAATTACATAAAGCGATAAAAAAATCTATGAAAAGTCATCTGATGACAAAAAAGTCACGTTTTCCTTACGTACAAGAAGAACCTCTTTTCTTTGTCTGTTACTCTGAGGTTGGCAGAATCTATAGACTATCTATCACATTGATATAAAAACTAAAGATACGGTCGTCCGAACATTTGCTCGACGCGTTCGCCATACAGAGAATCGGTGTAACCTTGTATAAGCGGCGTGGTATTTTCCAGGAATAAAGAACATAAATAAAGCTTTTAATAAAATTTACGACCGCACCCGAAGAGAGCCGATCGTGGACTAGTTCACTTCGGCTTAGGAAAGACCATTTTGGGACCACGTTCGAGGCGTCATTTTAACATGCCGTCCGCCCAGTCCTTACGCAGTAATATATAAGTCAATGGACTATCATCATTCTCTTGCATCTTTATTAATTTAGGGTCGGCGCAGCATGTCTTCTTCTTCCATACTTGTCTGTTTCTCGTCATCTCATGGGACATCTTCTTTTTTGCCATTAGCATTCTTAACACAGTCCATACATCGTTTCTTTGGTCTTCGTCTACTCTTATCATCCACATTCATACTCAAAACCTTCCTCACGACATTTTCCTCATTCCAGACCATCATCATCTGCCTAGCCTTTTCCCAACTATGTTGGGGTCGGCTTCTAGTCTAACCGGATGCAGCTGAATACCAGTATTTTACATGGATCGACTGCCTATCTGACATCCACAACCCAGTTAATACTAGGTAATATGATACTCTTTGGTAAGACTGGATGTCAGAATTTCAGGTCACTGACTACCTGTAACGACTGCCAAAGATCTATATATGGCAGCCGGGACCAACAGCTTAACGTGCTTTCCGATGCACGGAGGAAACTCGGTATGTCGGGCGGTCACCCATCCACAGACCGACCTAGGCAAGCACAGCTTTACCTAAAGATCGACCCGAGTGGCAGTTCTTATTAAGCCACGAGCTCCTCCTTTCTCATTCCAGACCGCCATGTTGTAATCAAAAAGAGAGTGAAAAACGATAATTTCTTATTCGTCTTTGTTCATACATGTCCCCCTTTACACGACAAGTTACACGTTTTGTTTAAATAATTATTGTAATAATGATCAGTGAGGAGTGATCAATATTTACTGAGGCCAAGATCTATAGCTGTTACTTAGCACGTGTTTTAACAAAGACGTCATGCTCGTGTCTCTTGCGTTCGGAGATTGATAGTTGGTGCAACTTTGTTAAAAATTATATCGCGAAGTTAATAATAATTTATTCAACTCAATTCAAGTGAGACGTATTCGTTAAATAATCCAAATCTATTTTAAAATTAGTTGAAGTGAAGAAAGTTCTCAGCCTCATTTCTAAAACTGTAAAAGTTCCATCCAAACATTTTTAGGTATCAGTTATTTCTGTGCACAAAAAGAGATCTACCCAAACCGTTGTAATCGGTAAAACTTATTATTATTTTAAGACCACCACTTTTGTTCGGAGTCGCTTTCAATGAATTTACTTGAAGAACTTATTAAGTCTTGGCATTAATGCGTACAGTAACAAGGGGAACAAAGAAAACAATGGGATCGCCAAATAAAAGACAACAAAATAATATTAAGTCTAGCTTTTGCTTCGTTATTGTCTGACAAATCAGAATGACTGTCGAAATGTAAGTACTTTTTGTTTAGTTATAATGAATTGGGTATTGTTTTTTCCATGTGTATTGTTTGAAATTAAGACAAGGCTTAGACATTTTTCTGAAATAATCTAGATATTTCTTTTACGGATTTTATTATATCTGGGGTCATCAGTTCCATTGATATCAAAATTATTGAGTGAGATTCAAAAAAAAATTACTTGAGAATAACGCAAAGACCTAATCCTCCTAACCTTTTCTTAACAATGTAAGGTTCGGCTTCCAGCCTATACGGGTGCAGTTGAATACCAGTGTTTTAACAGCAGTGACTGCCTATCTGACTTCCACGACCTATTCAATACTGGGTAATATTTAATAATATTATACTTAACTTACATAATAACACTGGCTATCAGACTTTTTTATTTATTAAAAAAAGACACTAAACATAAAACTAAGCACACTATGGTTGACTTACATTTTTAAAATTAATATTCTGTTTAAGGCTCCTCTCTCGAAAATGCTTAAAAACAGCGTGCAGATGAAGCAGTTTTTCACCGGCACTTACAGAGAAATTACATCTGAAAAAAATTGTTAGTAATCTACATGATATGACACGTAATTTGGTTTAGCCATAATTTTTGTATCGGTATCACACAATAAGAAAAAAAATCCACAAAATCACCTCCAAATCGTTGAATGGAACCATTTTACTCCTTCATTTTTTAACAAAATAATATAAAAGAAATATCTACTGCTTTGAAATACAAAGGAAAATAATTTGGTTTTGTTACTTTTTAAAAACATGTATTATTTTAATTATAATAAATGAAAAATGCGTCCGTTTAAAGTCCGTATCTACGACCGAGAGGGGTAGTTTGTATGCACAAGGTCATTGGCGTGAATACAAGCCTTAAGAACTGAATCCATGCATGATACGAAGCACAAATAAAAAAACGCCAAGTATTCTAAACTAAGCCGTCATATTAGTCATTATAAGTCTCTGGTATATTGTTCTTCCCCTGTTAGTTGACAATGCAGATTATTTGCTGAGATTATCTGCGTCAGTACCTACAGTCAGTGCCCGAAACTACCTGACCTCTCGTTTCACACCACTTCTTTATACAAGGGGTCAGGAAATGCTGGGCACTGACTGTACATTGAAGGCAATAACGATTAACTTGAACACCGCAGCAGTTCATAAGTCGTGATAGATTGCAAGTCAGTCGAATTCTCACTAGGATGAACTAGGGTATTCCATTAAGACATGCATGATTTGTGGGATGAATGGTTTATGTACATAGAATTCTTGGAAAATGGAATGAGAATTCAAAGTATCAAAATCATCAATCAAAGTATATAATAATTTGTTAACGGCCTATGTTATATAGAATAAACACTAAACACAATCATGTTTCCAACTCGTTACTTACAAAATCCTTTTCCAAATTCTTTCCTTAAATTATATTTTCTGAAGCGAATTACTGCAAATTATACCTATGGTTGGTAAAACAATATTTATAAAAACAGCTATATTTCGTTAAAAGTTGTGACTGGAAAAAAAACTTAATTTAATATCGATAGTTCGATTTATTTGATAGCTTAAATAAGTATTAATATTCGTATGAATTAACAGTACCAGTGCTTTAATTTATTGTCGTTAGCACCTTGTATCGTTACCACCTCAGAAGCATTTTAACAGTGGATAAAAGAAAAGATCCAGAATTACATCTATCTACAGGAATCCCAACTCACTAGACAAATCAAGAATTTAAAAGTGCTCCCACACCCTCCACATTAAACAAAGGTTGTCAATAACCAGTTCGATCCATCAAACGTAGGACAATATAATTGCTAACCAGTGGACCGCTGAACCTCCATAGTCAAAACTAAACACAGAGTTTAGCTCGTTTCCCAAATGCAGTAATTGTAATTGTCTTTGCGACCAAAACTCTGACGGATCACGTTCTGATCCGAGCACGTTAATCACAGTGAATAATGTACCATTGCGGATGTCCAATGAATAATCCTGATGGATCTGGGAACTCTCCTGCCACCAAATGAACGATTTCACAATAATTCGCTTTTAGCATCGTTTTGATGCTCACCGTGTGTTTCGAAATTTGCTCTTTATGGCCGTTTTACAAATTTTTTGGTTGCATCTATGTCGGGGGATTGCTTACGTACTTATTTAACGTTTCATGTAATAACGGAATTAATATGGTGTACGAGTATTCATAATTTATGAATTCAATTTTCGTTGTTCATAGGCTCAATAAAATCCCACTTCAACAGGAATTCTTAAAATATTCACTTACTGGACATGTTTGTTCTCTACCGTGTAAGGTAATTTTCTGAGCTCGTCCCAAATTTTTTTTTATTTCTTTAATGGGATACTAACACAAAGTATACATTGAAAAACGCATTTTAAAACCGTTGATTAACGCTACTTCCTATCCTAAAAGTGGTTCAACGTGACAAAATTAAAGACGCGTTTCAAAGACCGAAACCCGTAAATTAGGATATAATTTGCTGCCGATTACCTTGAAGCGAGTGGCCGATGTCAAAAGACAGGTTGAGAATAAATAATGCCTTCTGGGAATAGCCAATAGAACCGCGCCGGGCAGAAAGGTACTTAAAGAGGGAAGCAAAGGAGCTTTTACTTATCTTTTCTTTACTTTGTGCCCGGGAGTGCCGAAAGTACCTAAAAGGTGATTAAGATTCAGCTGATTAGTTGAACTTGAGAATAAGATATTGCTTTTACTTTTGCACTGAGTTTAAGGAAGAGGCAGGTAAATTTAAGCGTGACGACGGTTGCTGTCTTCGAGCAATTTTTTTTGGAGCACAGGGAATTGCTTGGAACGAATTTTTTATATTTTTCTGCTATTGTTTTAATCTTAATTTCATTTTATGAAAAGAAAGGTTCGCCTAATTCATTCGTGTGCGGTTATTCATGGTGTTATAATTTGCAGGGCAGATCTTGGAAGGAAAGCGAGCCTGTGATTTGGTTCTGTTTTTTGATACGACGACGTCGTTTATAGATATACTTCAGCATAAAAAAAAATGTGACTAACGTAATCCTTTTATTTTTAACGCATTAAGTGCATGTTTACTTACGTTTTATTTCCGTCCTGTGAATTTATAATATTTGTTATGCGTTATATGTTTACTATTTTTTGTCCTTTTGTGTGCACGTATGCGTATGTGTCTGTGCCAAATAAATATTTTTTCTATCTGTAAAACGATACATAGTCAAAGCATATCCTAGAGGATTTTTTTTTGGGTATTCATTGGCACCAATTTAATGTAAACTGATGTTTCATTGATAGCCACATAAAAACGAATGGCACTCTGATATTTTTTTATTTAAAGACACAAGCATGACGATTCAATAAAATACATGTGAATATTTGTACCATTTTCCATAGTTCTGAAAAAGCCAATCTGCATCCGAACTGAAATCCTGTTTCTGACGACAAAGAGCATTGAGTCACATTGTATAGACCAGTGGCGTCATTTTTTTTTTCAGCGGCCACTTTTAATTTTCATGTCATTTTGTTGTGCTGTGCTAAATACACATATATATTCAATTATTTTTGTCCTGAGTAATTGCTGAGGTGAGATATTTGCGTTTGAAGATTATAAAAATGTCGTCATTGTCAATACTTCAATTACTGTCCTGCGTAAAGAAATCTTAGTTATGTTTTTAGAAGGTTGATATTAGAGCTGGCTTAATAATAACTGCCACTCGGGTCGATCTTTAGGTTAAGCCACGCTTGCGTAGGTTGGTCTGTGGATGGGTGACCACCCATTACATACCGAGTTTTCTCCGTGTCTTGGAAACCACGTTAAGCTGTTGGTCCCGGCAGCCATTTATAGATCTTTGGAAGTCGTTACAGGTAGTCAGTGACCTGAAAGTCTGACAACCAGTCCTACGAAAGGGTATTGTAATACCCAGTATTAACTGGGTCGCGGAGGTCAGATAGGCAGTAGCTCCATGTAAAATACTGGTATTCAGCTGCATCCCATAAGTTTTCTTTTTTAATTTTTTTGTCAATTTGTTTTGTCCTGTGTGAAACCAATAAATACTTTTTCTTTCTTTCTTTTTCTTTCACCCAGTTAGACTGGAAGACAACCCTAACATAGTTAGGAAAAAGGTTAGGCATATGATGATTTAGAGCTGGCTTTACTGTTTTACAATCGTCTGTCAATGTGAAGTTGGTTGCGTGTGTTTATGGAAATAATAAAAACATTGCCATACTTGATTGCATTTCATCTATATATATAAAAATGAAACCCGTTTTCCGTTGTCACGACTTGGCATGAAAACGGCTTGACCGATTTGGCTGATTTTTTTTTTTAAATGTTCGTTGAAGTTCAAGGATGGTTCTTACGGCGAGAAAAAATCGAATAATGGCCGGAAAAGCCCTAAAAACAGCCCTTTTCTTTTTCCCATACAAACGTTTTCTAACTAAAACGTAAAACCAATTTGAGCTTTAATACCGTACCCATAAAGTTCAAGTGTTAGTGGAGAGGTTCCGGGAAGGCAAAACAATTGAGTGACGTTCAGTTGTTCAGTCAACGAATGACAACTTCAAACAGACCAGACGACATTATCACAATAATCACAAATAATTACTGTTTCTTTCCCAATAGAAAAACGATTTTTCAAATGGTGTTTGCGTATAATATAAAAATTAATTGCTGTTAGTTAGTCGCGCTAAAACTAGAGAACGGCTAGACCGATTTGTGTAATTTTGGTTTTGAAACATTTGTGGCAGTCCAGAGAAGGTGAGAAATTAGTAGTATGTAGGTAGTTGGTACGTAGGCAGGTAAAAGGGCATTGCAACGCACGCGGGGTACAGCTATATTATTTAAAAATGAATAGCTGTTCGTTAGTCTCGCTAAAACTCGAGAACGGCTGGACCGATTTGGCTAATTATAGTGTTGAATTATTCGTGGAAGTCCAGGGAAGGTTTAAAAGGTGAGAAAGTGGTAGGTAGGTAGGCAGGGTAGTAGGTAGAGTAGTAGGTAGAGTAGTAGGTAGGGTAGTAAGTAGGATAGTAGAGTAGGTAGGGTAGTCGGTAGAGTAGTAGGTAGGGTAGTAAGTAGGTAGGGTAGTAGGTAGGTCGGGTAGTAGGTAGGTAGGGTAGTAGGTAAGTAGGTAGGGTAGTAGGTAGGTAGGGTAGTAGGTAGGTAGGGTAGTAGGTAGGTAGGGTAGTAGGTAGGTAGGGTAGGAGGTAGTAGGTAGGGAGGTAGTTGGTACACAGGCAGGTAGTAGGTAGGAAAAAGGGCATTGCAACGCATGCCGGGAACAGCTAGTTACATTATAAATAAAAACACATTTTTTAACTCACTTCGTACATTACTTTAATTCTCTATGTCATGTCAAATAATCGTATCTAAACTTGTTCTGGCGGAGTCAGATTATTTTGATATCTGCCCGACCCAAGTATCATATTACATTTGACATTACATGCGAACAGCAGTCTAAGCTCTGTTTCCCAATAATCTGTCTCTCTGCTGTGCTCTGTGGCCCAATATTGCATCCAGCCCTTGTGTAGCTTTTTCTACGAGTATGTACGCGTAGCGAAATGTCCGTCTAGATGAATGCCCAATACGAGTCCCGCCAACACGATTCAGACTTCGCCAGCAAGTTAGCTCATCATTTCAGCCCGGAATCACCCACTGTTGGGTATAGGCCTCCCCTTTCTTCTGCCACTCTTCTCTGTTCTGTGCGTCTCTCATCTCTGACGATATCATCCACCCAACGCACTTTAGGACAGCCCTGGTTTCTCACGCCCAACCTTGGCCACCATTCGGTCAGAATTTTACTCCATCGGCCAGATGGCCGGACATCTGGCTAGACGCGGAGATCCGCGTCTAGCCAGATGTCCTGCCTAACTCCACTTTAGGCATATTGCCCTACCGTCGGGGCTGCGGGTTGTTCGCAAGAGATACCGCGGCCTCGCCATGAAGTGCTAAGAAGGAATATGGGTGGTTTTTAGTCAGTAGAAGTCTGACACTCCCTTTCGCTTTGCCCAAGACCGGGAGGGGTTATTTGATGATTTTCCACCAGCGAAAAAGAAAAAAAAGGGCATATTGCCCGGTGCCCGATGTCGAACACTTTCATGTTAGCTCAAGAGTAAGTTAGCTCAAGAGGCATAGAAACCGGGTCTTGGCTCTTGGCTCATAGCTTCACACACTGACAAGACGACATCACATCATTCATTAGGTCCATTATTAAGCCTGAAGTGGTTACTTAATACCCGGTTCTGCTTAATTATCACGAAGTGAAGCAATTACTAATTACCGTGAGCTCTAACGACCATTTGTGTGAAACATTCATGAGTACAGATACTCGTTACGGTCCATTGATATATGGTATCACTGACAACGTAGCTATACCTAACTATATTGCTTGTTATAAACTGTAAGATAAGGAGAGATGATGATACGAATTATCAGACTTTTTACGTATAATAATGATGCTATAACTTTTGAATCATAACAACACCCTCGTCCATTGATTGCTTATGACGTCGCTACCCGAAAAGCCACGTGTCAATCGGAGTGCCGCCGCCCACCACTATGTTGCCATGCCAGTTTCCTGATTTTAATACATTTTCATCACCATCATCAGCCCACAACAATACACTGCTAGACATAGGCCTTTTCAATCGATGCCACTCAACTTGATTCTCGGCAATCTCATCCAGTTGCTAGTAGCTACCCTGCGAAGATCGGCGCTCCACCGAGCCTGACATTAGATTAGTAATTTTATTATATTTTAATAATAATTATTGGAATAAGTATTTTTTTACTTGTTATTAAAAAGGATTACATAAAAATAATTAAATCTTGATATCTAATAATACCGTCACGGATCGGACACGGTTTTCTTTTAATATTTAATATTGTTTAGCACTTTAGCTCTAAAGCAATTTTAGTTTACCTTCTATCTATTATAAACCAACGCGATACGATTTGATTTTCTCCAAAGAGGACATGGCCGGATTCTGTAAACAAAATACAATCTGCCTATAGAAAACACCAAGATAGGAAGAAGAGAAGGATAATTATGATTGTATTAACACGACTTCATAGCACAGAGCCGAAATATTCCGTAGCGAAAGTCGCACTTCCAAAACAGGAAACACAAAGGCAGGGAAATGCAGTAAAACGAACAATGAATGAGCTAATCAAATTAGACAATACATAGTTACCCGTCTCGCTCTGACGTACGCGGGTAAATAGAGAGGAAACTAATGGAGTGGACATAATCTGTCCGATAGCATTGCTTAATTTTCTCGTCCTCTTACTTCCGAATCCCGTAGATGAAAAATGAACAGTGGCGGGACACGTTTTAGCTTTTATTTTTGTTGGTTACGAACGGATTTTTGCAGAATTGGAGTAACGTAATAAAACATACGCTGCGTTTTTGTGGTTTCTATGATTTTTGCTTTGTAGCTTTTACTCGAAAAAAAAAATCGGACAGTGTAGGTATCACGCGAATATAGTTTTTAATGAACATTGATCGCAAGCGCCGATTTTATAGGGTTTTTCTATCAGTAAACTCTTAGTCACCACCTCCCTGCCCTTGTCCCATTCTATTTGGGGTCATTGGAACACGTTTATTTCTTCCATCCTCCCCTGTCAGTCGTCATGGCATCATTAATTACTCCTTTCCCTTTCATATCATTCCTCACACACTCCATCCATCTTTTCTTTGGCCTTTCTCTCCCTTTCCATCCATCACTTTTTTAGTCACATGCGTTTCATTCCTCCTTATTACAAGTACCATGACAGACGACTCCTTTTCAATTTTTCTGTAACAGGCGCCAATTTCCAACTTCATTTGATATACTCATTCCTTACTTTATTCATTCTTATTACTCCGCACATTCATCTCAACATTCTCATCTCCGCTCCATGCAATCGTTTTTCGTCCATCTTTTTCACAGTCAAGCATTAGCAGTACATTCTTAGTAACAGTCACAAACTTTGAATTTGTGCCCGGTTAACGGTAAGTATGGTAACAGGCTTACCTCATATTACATGGAACGTAAACAGAACTAGCAAAATGTGGGTACCTAAATGAATACTTTTTTTTTTTTTTCTTCCACTAATTTTCTTTATGTATTTCATTACTTTTGGTTTTTATTTGTTCACCGTGTACGACCCTTTCGAATAACAAAACGAATATGTACAACTCTGATCCCCAAGATACAGACTAACGTCTAGTTTGGGGATCACCGTTCTAATTGTTATGTTTATATGTACCTGGTTATCAATAAAATAATAATAATAATAATAATAATTTTATTTATTTAGGTCTACCAACAATTGTTCACACTTAATACATCGACATTATGCATTATTAAAATTAGACTACAGCGTAACAATTACTTAAAGGTAAACACCACATGCACAAAACAATAAATTAGATAGCTAAGCTAACTTAGTAACTACCAAGCGCCAATTCCTATTCAATTAAATAACAATACAATTCATATTAAAAGTGTGAAAATAAAATTATGACAAAATTAATTAAAATAAAATTGATCAAATAGTTGGTGAATATATCAAAGACATAAACAAAGATCGACATAAATAGAAATAAATTCATTGGATAATATTGATGAATTGTTAATTAATAAAAATAAAAAAACATGATTTTTGAATTTATACAATGAGATTACACAACAAAATTACACAATGAAATAATACAATGAAATTATACAATGAAATTTATGCAATGAAATAATAGATTAAGATTAGGGGTTACACGGTAAACGATTAAGAGTGACTACACTATTGAGTACATCTCTTCCTTAACATTCGGGGAGTACAAGCGCCACCAGCTGTAATCAATCAGCAGAAAACAGGCTACATTGATTTGATATACTTACGTCACTTTTCACTTTCTTTAGCCAATTATTGCCAGCAATTTTTTTCAACTCGTTAATCCACTAAACTCAAAGACTAATCAATATTTTAAACCTCGGTGTGCCAGTCCTGGTCGCACTCCCATTTAAACTTTTTATTTTGCTGGCCTCCTTGACAACGGCTAATGAATCTTTCTTCTGGTGATAAAATGTTAGATTTGTGGCTTAAGAAATGGCTTGAGCTGGTTGCAGATTCATTAATTACATGGCTAGTACGGCTAATGTTGATGTGACAATTATGTTGTACGCTAACCTGCACCTACTTACCTGTCTTTATACAATGACGTTTTAGGCTGACTCCAACAAAATTAAGGTAAAAACTAATAGATGAATCATCATCATAATCATCTGTTGTATCAACGAAGGTCAGGTTTTTGGAACTGATTTCTCTTATTCTCGAGGCGTTTTAAGATACTAACACCAGTTCTATGCGCAGAATAGTCTCAATTGACACACTTCAGGTCATTAAACCTCTGCCACTTCTCCTCATGCGCATGCTAAGTCACTCAACAAAATCACTTTACACAAAACACCACTATTACAAGTCCCAAATACATCAGGGTTATTGATTCCTAAGTTAACCCTACTTCATCACGCGGGTTAATCATAACAGCATGTTCAGAGCTGTTAGCACCATCAGCATGTAGATCACGTTAATCCGCGGTTCATTCTGTAGATTAATGGCCCCACCGGGCTTGCGGCACCTATGTGAACAGCGTATGGTGTATTGATGGCGTAAAATAGGTATAAAGTTAACAGTTGCCGTATGGGAATCCATTATTAAAGGTGATACTATAGTCATTGTTTCTATACGTTTCTTAAATAGATTTGTTCTACTCTATACATAATTTGTATAGAAATTGAAGTGTATGTTTCATAATTATATCAAAATAACAGCTTTTTACAGAATGCTGAAAGTGAGTACGGTACTCACAATTTTTTTTAAAAGCCTTTAGGTATATTTAAATACTTTCCAGTCAGAATAGAATTGAATTGATGATTTGGTTACGGTTCCAAATTAATTTTTGTTGTTGTTAGATTGGCACAACTGTTTTGTATTTTGTCGCGGAGTTTGTGTTACATCTGTTATTTTTTAAATACAATACTGTATTTAGTTATATAAAACCTAGTTTGTATTGCTTATTTTATAATGAACAAACACATCGAACAAAGACTTTGTCTTAATTATTTATTAATCTATGGTCTGAATTAAATAAAATTAAATTTGGCATCGCCAATGAAATTTGTTTTGCAGAGTCACTGAAAATGTCACAGAAAGCTTACGGTTTACGATTTCACATAGATTTCAAAAACAAAAGAAGTTGAGATGTGATGGAAGATTTGTCTCGCTCTTGTAGACCACCAACGTCGGCAATGAAGAAGACGGTATATTACTGGCAAATAACCGATGATATAAGGAGTATTCAGGCTACCTACTTTTATTTTAGTTTATAAAAAACGTTAAAGATTCATTTATAAAATGAATGCAAAACAAAATACCTTAATAAAATCTTATTCACAAAAAATCAAAACATTGTTCGTGGACTCGACAAAAAACCAAACAACACAATAGCTACGACTTTAATAACACCTCTACACACGTATGTTATACATGTATGAACGTATATAAACGCGATCCATCTTTTACTGAGTTATTGTGTTAAAAGCCGAATACATTTTTCACAGAAAATAACACATATTTCACAATGAAATTCTTGTCGATGGAGCAGCCCCTTTGTCTTGCTTCTTTTCTTTCATTTTTCCCGCTTGATTTGTGTTCTATGAGTGTTCCGCTGCACTCGCTCCACTCGCCTCGAGGAATATTGGAAATCTGTCATAAGTCATAAGATTTTGCATACCGACTTTATAATGTATCCTACATGCTGGGACCGTATATAAAACCGAAATTTATCTTCGAGATTCCCAACAATCTTTCTGCATCAAAAATTACTTGAAGTATTAACGTAGCGTTGCTCATTGTTCTCCGAAGGATGTTCCGATATGAATGTAACACACCGTGAAATTACCCGGAAATGTCGTTTTTTTTTACTCTTTTTTTGGAATCGTTCGTTCCTTGTCTTGGATGTAACCCTTAGTGTAAAGAAAAGCTCTGAGAAATGTATTAATATTTCAATTTTGTCTAAAGATGGATGTCACATTCTTGGTTTTACTGTCGCTAAGTCATTTTTGTCTTCGTTAGTTTCTAATTATCAGACTATGTGAATCATAAACTAGATCTTGATATCAAATTATAAAATATTCGTAGTAGTAAATACGGTAAGTGATCGGAAAAAATAAACCGTGAATATAAACGTAATATACAATTAATATATTCGACGCTTTCGTAGCTACGACTTCAGTCGGGCTTAAAATTAAGTTAGGATAATTCCGTGTTTATGGCACGTTCAATTAGGAAAGTACCGTAAAATGTGTTGAATGTTTTTGGGTGTAATGTTATATCTTCCGTTTGTAAGTAACATTGTAACTAAAGAAATATCAGCCGTCATTGCTCAATATTGTGCCATTTATTTTAATATCTATGATTGTGCCTTATGTACTCCGGACTAGCAGTATCAAAGGATATTATTAACACTGCATGAATATGAACATTTATTATACAATAGCTCAACCTTTTATTGAATATCAAGCGTGATGTTTAATGTTCAGTCTGTCAGGAATCTCACTGGCCATTTATTCGCGCAAGTGTCCATTCGCGTAGGGGTACGCGCAAGTGGATTCGCGCATGTGAAATGTTATCGAGGGAACTATGCTAACCGTTTGTTCCCGGGGAGGGTAAAATAGCTCTTGGAGTTCAAAAGAGTGCATTTCCCCTCAAAGTTTGGTTTGTCATGATCATAAATTAAAGTTAAGGCCAAACTCCTAATTTAGCAGGATTAGACTTAACAGAGAACTGCTTTAAAGTAAAGTAAAGTAAAGTAAAGTAAAGTAAAGTAAAGTAAAGTAAAGTAAAGTAAAGTAAAGTAAAGTAAAGTAAAGTAAAGTAAAGTAAAGTAAAGTAAAGTAAAGTAAAGTAAAGTAAAGTAAAGTAAAGTAAAGTAAAGTAAAGTAAAGTAAAGTAAAGTAAAGTAAAGTAAAGTAAAGTAAAGTAAAGTAAAGTAAAGTAAAGTAAAGTAAAGTAAAGTAAAGTAAAGTAAAGTAAAGTAAAGTAAAGTAAAGTAAAGTAAAGTAAAGTAAAGTAAAGTAAAGTAAAGTAAAGTAAAGTAAAGTAAAGCAAAGCAAAGCAAAGCAAAGTAAAGTAAAGTAAAGTAAAGTAAAGTAAAAATTTATTTGCATAAATTGTAGGTACATAAAATAAGCTGGAATAACAGGCTTTACTTTTTTCTTCTTTTTCACTCGACCCCTTCAATACCACACCGAACCGTCTTAAAAAAGAGATAATTACAATCCTGGAGCAAACGCGTGTTGCTCTAACCCCCTGCTAGTGTCAGTTAGGCAGTTAGTCACAATTAGACATACACAATATCATCGCACACATTCACAGACACCCACACCGCACAAACACCCGCACACATACACGCACACACAATACATTTAGAGTCACTCTTGGCCACCTTACCTTGTTAAATTTTCTGTGTACTTCGTAATTGGCGTATTGTTTTTGTAATAATTTTAAGTTATTTTACTGTAAGCTGTGAAGCTACCTTTCATAAATAAATAAATAAATAAATAAATAAATACACACGGTCAGTTATTCGTGGTCTGCTCCAGAGTAAACTCACGAAGCATTCTTTTGATTCGAGCACAGTCATGAAGGACAAACTAAAAATATTGTTTTACAAAGAAAGGGGGTTTAAACTTATTTGTATGGCTTATCGACCCACCGCCATTTTGATTTTTTTAGAAGTCACGGCCCACGATGAAATTGGTATGTATGGGTAGAGGACACCTAGACGATCAAAAAATGTCATGTTACGTTGCCATGTTACATGACATGGTAGTGTTACGTGGCACTTTGGGGTACCCCCCAAAGGACATGCGTTCATGTTTGATGTATAAAAATGATTTTTATCATGAACTCATCCTGCAGTCAGGATCGTCTTCTAAAGAAAGAAATGCTCAACGGTAATTAGCACGGATATGAAATTTTGTGTACCTACTTATGTGTTTAATTTTGATAGCTACAGATAAGTCATATCATTATATATAATTTATTTATTTATTGTCTGTGGTAAACAGGTTAACAAAATAATAACATTTTAAGGCAGGCATTTTTGAACTTTGTAAACAAAAGTAAAGAACAACTTGCGAATTTGCTACTTATTTCTGGCTGTATACTGAAATGTTCATCGCTGAAAGTGACTCACTTTAATAAAAAAATGGTCATGACTATTTTCTTCCCGTCTGTCTGGGACACACACAGTTTTGCAACTCAGCCCACGCCTCTTTTTTATTGGCGCGTGGGAAATCATCAAACAACCCCTCCCGCTCTTGGGCAGAGCGAAAGGGAGTGTCAGACTTCTACTGACTAAAAACCACCCATGTTCCTCCTTAGCCCTTTATATCGAGGCCGTTATATATCTTTCGAACAACCCGCAGCCCCAACGGGACTCACCTCAACCCTTGATGTAATATTAGGTGTAATTTTTATGTTTTGTCTGCAAGAAATCTCATTCCATTCCACAAGTGGGTACAACCAAGTGTCCTGAGAACCTTTTGAAAAGCAAAAGATGGAGGAACAAAAATGAGTGTGCGCTCTGAATAAAGCGACGTAATTGCCTAAACACGCAATTACGTCGCGTTATACACGTCATTTCTTGAGTTAAAATTATTATTGAAAATCGAGTGAGTTATAATTCTTAGAGCCATGATACCAGAAAAGTAAATACATAGAACAAGCTTTGCTTTGCTTTTTTAGCTTTGCTTTGCTTTGTTTTGCTTTGCTTTGCTTTGCTTTGCTTTGCTTTGCTTTGCTTTGCTTTGCTTAGCTTTTGCTTTGTGCATATCTATGTACCATGTCACACATGTTTATACAAATAAATGCATCTTTATCTTTATCTTTATCTTTGCAGTTTTAGGAGTCCATTTCCAAATGCCACTATCAAGTCACTTATTCCAGCACATCGGCACATCCTAAGACCAAACAACAAAACTCTTTTGAGATCGTTCGAAGGAGCTGAAAATCATTATAATTCAGTGGAGTTAGTGATAAACAACAATGACACTATACTTTATCCGGCTGAATTTCTTAACACATTGAAGACTACAGTCTCCCAACACACATAGTTATTAAAATTAAGAGTTGCCATCCCAGCTCGTGGCTTAATAATTACTGCCACTCGGGTCAATATTTAAGTCACTCGGGTCAATATTTAAGTCACTCGGGTCAATATTTAAGTTAAGCCGCGCTTGCCTAGGTTGGTTTGTGGAAGGGTGACCACCCATTTCATACCGAGTTTCCTCCGTGCCTCGGAAAACACGTTAAGCTGTTGGTCTCGGCTGCCATCTATAGATAGATCTTTGGCAGTCGTTACAGGTAGTCAGTGACCTGAAAGTCTGACAACCAGTCTTACCAAAGGGTATCGTATTACCCAATATTAACTGGGTTGTGTTGGTCAGATAGGCAGTCGGCCCATGTAAAATACTGGTATTCAGCTGCATCCGGTTAGACTGGAAGCCGACCCCAACATAGTTGGGTCAGTAAGTCTGCTTTGCCATAACCATAACTAAATTTCAAGGCCAAACTCTTAATTTAGCAGGAGTAGACTTAACGGAGAACTGCTTTTCACACGGTCAGTTACACACAATACTCGTATTATGGTCTGCTACAGAGTAAGCTTCTTTTTTTTTGGGGGGGGGGGTGGGAAATTGTCAATAAACCCCTCCCACTCTGAACAGAGCGAAAGGGAGTGTCAGACTTCTACTGACTAAAAACCACCCAGGTTCCTTCTCAGCCCTTTGTGTCGAGGCCACGGTATCTCTTTCGAACAACCAGCAGCCCCGAAGGGCGTCGGCTCTTGCGGGCCCCTTCCATGTTGCTGACATCTCTTTGAGGCGCGGGTGGAACACGAACACGCCGTCGACACGGCCTGTCATCGTCATAAGACGGATGGACGGCGAGCTAGCCCATTACTCACCGTCTACAGGTCCGCGTCAACGGTGGCCGCAAGCCATCACGTGGTCCCCGACGCCCGGAGCGTCTCCCGCGGCGGCTGGGACGAGAGGTTCTCTCCCTCTCACGTTCCGACACCTGCTACGCTAGCATCACTGCTTCACAGAAGGACGCGACGGCGTCCACCTCGCCCCGAACCATGGCAGGGCCGGACGCGAGAGGTCGCCGCCGAACAGAGTAAGCTCCCGGAGCATTCTGATGATTCGGGCACATTAAAAAAAACAGAAAATTTCCATTTTGTTTGGGATATCATCAATTCGATAATTCAACTAGGAGACAGGGAGTGAGAGCGAGTATAAGTGTGTCCCGGAAAAAAACATGTATTTCCTGTAAATCACGCAGGTTATTATTGTTCCTTTTTTTTTGCTGTAATATAGCTACGGTTTGTTATTGGTCATCATAAAGTTAATCGGTAGAGTCATCTTGGGAACTCCTCATCCCCACACGTTTCTCGTATTACATTCACGTAAGGTCGTACATCAGTAAATACTAGAATCCCTGTATCATTTTTAAACATCGCAAAGCTACCTATTCCAAATATTTTAAGCCTCACGAATAACGCTGCACCGGAACCCAGCTCTGAGAAGTTGTCAATATTTCGAACACATATGAAAAAACCCCATTGCCGCGGCAACCATTTTTCGCAGTCAACCCGTACAGCGTTGTATTCGTACTCAGTCGTAACTATTTTATCATAATTTATGGTTTCGTTTTCGTACCTAAATCCTAAAGAACAAATAGTGATTCGTCCATTTATTATTTCTTCAGGTTGAGGGAGGTAGGATGCCAAAGCGTTGCAGAAGGGGTCAAGTTCGCCATCCCAATAAAAATCTGTGAGTTCGGTATACAGATGTGTCATCGATGTCCGTTCATGAGTTCCCAGTTCTTCTTCCATTCTTAATATCATCAAGTCGTGAAGGGGAGAGTGAGGTGTGTCATGCCAAATGTGCATCTTATCCGGGGGACTGTATGCTACTTCACGAGCACACACAATGTTTAAAACTACTTTAAGTACCGGATAAGGTTTAACGCCACGTCCTGTTGGTATCAACACCGTAATCTTTCCGGCATATTCGGGGATTGTTATTAATTCCTTAAAAGGATTATAAGATGTTAGAATGCGACTATAATCTAATAGAACTCCCGTAGCAATATATGTCTTTTCTGTGCCGTTTGTGTAATTCTGAACATTTAGGAGCAGAATTACACACATATGAACTTGATAATTTCGCATGTCCTCACGTGAACCCCACACGATTTCGGGGCTCTCCTCCCATTTCATTTCTTTGATATCTTTTAAGGCCTGAGTGATGCTTACAAACTTGAACATTACAAATATCACCAAAAAACTGGAGTGGTACCTGTAACAAAATAAATTGATGTTACATAAACTTTACTATGTATGTACACTATGTTACGTGTACCTAAATGTGTTGGTGCATACTCTCACTCGAGTGCAGTCCACCGCACATCGAAATAGTCAGTATTCGAAACATCGAAATAAGTACAATGTGTAATAAATTCTTCTTCTTGTTTTTATCGTGTGATTATACTTAGCCTGGTGTCTAAATTTGTAATGCCACCTGTTCGATTTGTTCGCGTGGTAAATAAAAGAATTTAAAAAGGCTTGGTATAATGCCATACTAGATTTACAATAAGAACTGCCCGGACAAATACATAATTAATTAAATAAGCATTTTTGAGTGTCGTCCGTCGCGGTAGGCTCCGAGGAAGCGAGTGGCTGGTGGTCGCGAAGGCGCCCCGCACCTCAGCTCGCTGCTGCGCACGATCACGTCGCCTGCGCGTGCTACCTGCGTGTCTCTGTTGGGAGTGGGAGCGATTCCCAACACCGCCCAACCATCTTGACTCTCGAGGATGCTGATTTCCTGCAAGCCCGGCGCGGCTTTTATTATTTAGCCACGATCTGTCTTGTTGTGTGTTTATCGCTGCACTGCTGTTGTGGAATTTATAACGGTTATTAATAAAACCTTAAAGAAAGCACGTGTTCACATCATAATTATGTTTTTTTTTTTAATTCTGTACCTTACCTGCTTAAATTCAACCGCAATCCGTGATTATTCATCCCAAAAAAAAGTTCTTTTTTCAACAATGTTTTTTGAGTAGAGGAACTTAATTTAATGTACAGTATAAGCATTATGTCTGGTTCACGGCATCATTAAGGGTTCGTTAACCCAGTGTATTGGTTAATTGCACTTCTCATTAATAACAACTTTCTCTGTAGGACCGACAGCGAGAAATCGATCAAAAACAACAGCTCCTACACACATTTTTATGTTCACATATATCTGGACAAAATGTAGGAAACATCATTTTTTTTAAACCATTCCTGTGTTCTTTAGAAAAGAATGTTCATCATGAGAAATACAAATATCTCTGTTCAGTTATTTGAATGTGATCTAAATCACTAGATATTATAAAACAAAGTCCTCCACCGTGTGTCTGTCTGTCTGTTCGCAATAAACTGAAAAACTACTGCACTGATTTTTATGCTGTTTTCATAAAAGGTTAGAGTGAATCTCGAAGAAGGTTTTAGTATATAATTTGCCACGCTGCGAAGCCGCAGGCATCAGTTATTATTAATGCACATATAATATGGACGGCACGGTTGGCGCAGTGGCTCAAGCAATGTACTGCTGCGCTGCGTGTCGCGGGTTCGATCCCCGCACGGAAAAAATATTTGTATGACCTACAGATAGTTGTTCCGGGTCTGGGTATTTGTGCATGTGAGTTTAAATGTTTGTGAACGCACCCACGGTACAGGACAAATTCCTAGTGAGGGGCAACGTTTTAAAAAAAAAAACAATATAAAATGCACAGTAACTTACATTTTGTCAACTGTCCACCTGCAGCGATCACGTATACTAATATTCCTATGAGTGAGATTGCTGCCTATATATACAGGTAAAATGGCGTCATGCATGATGTTTGTTTATTTTTAAATATCGGTCAAGAACGAGCCGCTGGAGTATCTTGCCCATTTTTCTTCATAGAGATCTACGCCTTGTTGAATTCAAAAGTGTGTTTGTTTGTTTTTTTAAGAACGTTGCCCCACACTAGGAATTTCTCCCGTATCGTGGGTGCGTTCACAAACATATAAACTCACATACACAAATACCCAGACCCGGAACAACTATCTGTAGGCCATACAAATATTTGTTACGTGCGGGGATCGAACCCGCGACACGCAGCGCAGCAGTCCAATCGCTCAGCCACTGCACCAACCGTGTCGTGTGTGAGTGTAAATGGTATATTTGAAATAAATGCTTTGAGTTTGCGTTTTAGTCATTCATAATGGAAATGAAGGGGCTATATTATCCCGTCGGGATTATTTCCTTTATTCATATATGTAATATTACATAAAATAAGTATTAACCTTTGTATACTCGCGCCCATCGGCATCACACGATACGGTCTCTCAGACTGCGATATGATTTGGTCTATTTTATTCTATGTATGTGCTTTTTTAAACATTGTTTGTATTTATTATATAAAGAAGAGAGTATAATTGTATAATAAATACATAAAAATTTCAAAACCATAACTTAATTTGGGAGAAACAGTCTCCTGATACAGCCTCTAGTCTGTAAAAATACCATAATATTTAGCATTCTAACTTTAATAGCAAAAAATATCATTTTCATGTGTTTATTACAAAAACTACCCTTTTTTTGGGTGGTTGGGAAATCATCAAATAATCCCTTCCCTCTCTTGGTCAGAGCGGAAGGGAGTGACAGACTTCTACTGACTAAAAACCACCCATGTTCCTTCTTAGCCCTTGTGCCGAGGACGCACGCAAAATGACCCTTAAATTTAACAAATGGTTAGCAACAATAATCAAATAATAAGTACTTATAATTAATATTATATTTTGAGATCATTTTCTAACAGAAGGCGACGTAGAGTGGCGCCCTCACCTTCCGTCTGACGCAGGTACTCACCGGACACGGTTGTTTCGGGAGGTACCTGCACCGAATCAGGCGGGAGGAAACGCCCGGATGCCACCATTGCGAGGACCGGCCGGAGGACACGGTGGAGCACACTGTGGAGGTGTGTCCCGCTTGGGCGGAGCCACGCCGTGTTCTCGTAGCGGCGATCGGCGGCGGCGACCTCTCGCGTCCGGCCCTGGTGCAAGCCATGGTCCGGGGCGAGGAGGAATGGGACGCCGTCGCCTCCTTCTGCGAAGCAGTGATGCTAGCGAAGGAGGTGGCGGAACGTGAGAGGGAGAGAACCTCTCGTCCCAGCCGCCGCGGGAGGCGCTCCGGGCGTCGGGGGCCACGTGATGGCTTCCGGCCACCGTAGACGCGGGCCTGTGGACGGTGAGTGATGGGTAAGCTCGCCGTCCGTCCGTCTTATGACGACGACAGGCCGTGTCGACGGCGCGTTCGTGTTCCACGCGCGCCTCAAAGAGATGTCAGCAACATGGAAGGGGCCCGCAAGGGCCGACGCCTGTCGAGGCTGCGGGTTGTCCGCAAGGGATACCGAGGCCTCGACATGAAGGGCGAAGAAGGAACATTTGTGGTTTTTAGTCAGTAAATTAAAAAATTAAATTATACCTACCCCTCCCGCTCTTGGGCAGAGCGGGAGGGGTTATTTGATGATTTCCCACCCCCCAAAAAAAAAAAAAAAAAGGCGACGTAGAGTATTTTTGTCCCCACCTAAAATAGTTACAGTTATACTCGCGTCGGTCTCACGGGTCGAAAACAATCATAATGTGTAACTTGTCCACTCCGAACCAGAGTAACAAAACAAAACAAATTAGGAAGCTACTAAAGACCGAAAAGTCCCAGCGTTTTTTAATTCTGGAAAAACATCGAAATATTGACTTGCCGGTCTGAGAGACAATGCGCGAGTTTACGAAGGTTAAACCTCATAACAATACAAGCCATGTCTAAGAGTACCGCTTTCTGAATCTGACTACAGTCTTTTAAATACTTTTCTCAGGCGGCCAAAGAAGCGATCCTTCAACGATGGCTTCATGTCAGCAACATTGCAACCCAATGCTTCCGACATACCTAAATACCTGTAGGTATCGGTTGCTGAAAGGGATTTAAGATTTATGGAATCCGAGAGCTGGGTTCCCGCAGATTCCACAACCTCCTTCTTGCTTAACATGCATGACCGCATATTTGTCCACACCAAATTCTATCTTGACGGCGCTACTATAAGTTTGAGTTACCTTTAGTAGCTCCATTAATTGTAAATTGTCAACAATTGTTAACAATTGCTAAAAAAAAAAATTTGCTACTTACAGTAAGTTTAAGTTTCAATGTTACAGTAGCGCCAACAGGTAAACAGATTTAGGTAATTCATGTTAAGAAGGTTAGACCACTTGATCTAACCACTTTTCCACAATCTACAGTCCAGATCTGAATCATCCAGCAGTGTGTTTATGAGAATTAAGCCTAAGCAGAACCAAATATGCCGCGATATAGGTACTGGAAAATGACTCTCCTCCATTACCTCATACACGACATCGGGTAGGTTGGTGCAGAGTTGCATCAACTTTATACAACTCATGAGCCTTATATTGAGTGTGGCCTATATGAATAGTTCCATAGATAGAAAAACTTTACAGGCCGTTTAATATTAGAATGTGTGATGATTCCAGCTCTTGAAATCGTCTAATTCACACTTCTTCGCTAAATACACGTTAACATACCTTAACTAGGCAGTTAAGGTATGTTAACGTATGTTAAAAATGCGTTGAAACCTTAAAATAATCGTCTAATTAGGCAATTAGACAATTATTTTAAGGTTTCAACGCATTTTTCGCCATTTTCTCGAAAACTACTTTTTGCCCTTAACGGCTTTCTAGGGAAAGGACGGCAGCTCGGTATGCTTCACCGTGTCCTCCGGCCGATCCTCACAACGAAGGCATCCGGGCGTCTCCTCCCGCCTGATTCGGTGCTGGTACCTCCCGAAACAACCATGTACGGTGAGGACCTGCCTCAGGCGGAAGATGAGGGCGCCGCCGTGGCGCTTCTCCAGCCACTCCTCAAAGAGGGGACTTATCACCACTACCGTGGCACCTAGGAATTAGAAACTGCTGCGTTGGTCATCATGTTTTTAACCGACTTCCCAAAAAGGAGGAGGTTCTCAATTCGATCGGTATGTTTTTTTTTTTTTCTATGTATGTACACCGATTACGCCGAGATTTATGATCCGGTTTACGTGATTCTTTTTTAGTTTGATGCGTAATAGTTTGCCATTTGGTCCCATATTTTTTTTTGTATTCCTTAATCACTTTATTGAAGTGCTAAATAAACAAATTTTGCCAAAAAAGAAGTTCTAGATCAGAAAAGATTCAAAGAGCGCGAGCCAAACGAACATACACCGTGATTCCCAGTGCCCCGTTTAGTTATTTTGGTACGGAACTCTTAAGATATTAGTTTGTTGTTAATATACAGAAATGGTATGTTTTGTAAACAAAATAAATAAATTCATACAATACAACAGAAATATTCAATAAATAAATAAACAATGACAGTCATGTTAGTATAGATCTCACAGTTCACATACCGCAATGAAGAACACGAACACGGGTAGGTCTTACTTACTTTTGCGGTATGTACAATGTACATGTCTAAGTTAGAAGGTGCATTTGTGACTACACAAATGCACCTTCTAACTTAGACATGTATCTACCAGTCTCTTGGACTACCAAGAGACTGGTAGATACTGTACGTAGTAAGTCGGTCTGTTGAAATTAGAGTCAATCATTCCGTAAAGTGGTTTACCTATGTACTTTATTAAATTCGATAGGTAGGATTGGGGTGACGCTTCGATTTCAAAGTGATACGTTGACAAGACCATAATTATATTATAATGCATTGTGTTCTGAGTTAATGCGTTGGGCATTAACTAATCATGGATTATAATTAGATAAATGATTCGCCATTTAAGCTTAGGCGTTAACAATGAGTTACGTTTGGGAACATTGACTAACCACGCATCAGTGATTAAGCACGTATCTAATTATATTATAATTACTGGTCCCAAGTAACGTCTCAATTTTTTGTCGTACGTACGTATTGAGCAAAATTTTCTAAAGCGTCACGATTCCGAGATATAAGCTATCAAAGTTACAAACTTCACTAAGTACGATTTTCATACAAAAAGTGTCTATCTACACATAACTTAATATAGCAACAATACATTTTAATCCAGTACCCAATCGAACTTTGCCCGCCAACACGACCAATTAACACGTTTATAATTAACAAAAGATTACCGTTCCGAAACGGAGGCCCGTACTGTAGAATAAGCCTCTAACAAAGTATACGAAGGTAACGAGTGGGAGGCCTTTGATCTTTCGTCGGCATCCGTCTCCTTTGCCTTCTTTGAGAACTGATTGAGCGCACCACTCTGTGTGCATACGAAAACGTCTGGCGTCTTGCTGGGGATTTACAACGTTTCTTTACAAAAACCGTTTACATTTTGGAGGCTTTACTTCGTGGACTCAATGAGGCATACTCAACGATTTGTGTCCAATGTTTGGGTATTGATGTCTTTTCATTCATTGGTTTTTTTGCGCTGATTATATGTTTTTTTTGTTTTAAGATATTTTTTGAACACAAAAACATAAAACGGAACATCACGCCTGTAATTCTTAAAGGGTAAAGCAGGTTTACCCATTAGCACACCCATATTTTGCCAGTTATGTTTAAGTCTTATGTAATAGAGGCGATGCACATATCCGTTTTTTTTGGAGGATATCATCAAATGACTCAGGTCAGTCTTCTACTTTTTTTTAATTAGGACAGGCCGGCCCCACTATTCCAAGACCATTGTAACTCCTGTTAGCCCGAATTAACAGTGGCGACCACAAGAAAAGCACCGAGACAATGAAGCTCGACGAAGTCCCGGAGAAACGATTTAACTGTCTTGGATGCCGCAACGAAATTAATCAGAAAAGAATAGCGGTGTGTTCCAGTGAACTGTCGCCATTTCATCCATCCTGAGTTGATCCGTAACGTACACAAAAATTGTTATAATCTTTTTTGTTCCAATAAAATATTTGTATTTGTATTTGTATTTGTATTGTATCCGGTGCATTATGTCCAAGTCTACTTTTCCAACCTTTTCCAGTCGTTGCCACCATACCACCAATTTTTCTGGACCTTCAGGCCACTCTTGGCAATTAGCACAATGTCGTTGGCGAATAGCATACACCAGGGAGCCTCTTCCTGAATGTCCAACGTAAGAGCGTTCATTATCACCAGGAAGAGCTCTGCAGAGATAAATATATAATATTATTTACTTAAATTAAATTGAAATTCATTATCCGCAAATGATTTTAATTACATCAGATTGTAAGTCAATAGGTTCATTTAATTATGACCGGAATTGGTACAAACAGACCACAAATATCATTACAGTTCTCATAGACCACAAATATCATTACAGTTCTCATCAATGACAATATTATAATATTAATTTAATATTATAGGTACCACAATTTAATAAATTTGTAATATTACACTAGCTGTTGCTGGCGATTTCGCCTGCTCATAGGTCGATAATACATTATGTGTATTATGTTCCTTAGTCGCAGCGCTTTTAGGAACTCATTAAATGACTCCTCAAGCTCTGGGCGGAGCAGAAGGAAGTGTCTGACTCTTACTGACTTAACCCAATCCGAGTTCCTTCTTAAATGCCTTATGCGTTCCAGAACCGCAGTAACTCTTTCGAACAAATTCCGCAACCCTGGCAGGTACTGGCCCTATAGAGCCCCGTCTACTATGCTGACAACTCTTTGAGGCACACGTGGAACACAACGCGCCGTAAACCTGGCCTGGTTCTGATCGGACCCGGTGGGGGGGAATCGACGGTGGATCGATTTCCGGGCCACCGTACAATTATCATCAGCCTATAATGTTCCCGCTGCAGTGATTCAGGCCTCCTCTCTAAGAGTGGGATGGGCCATTTCCACCACGCGGGTCCAGTGCGGGTTGATAAATGTCACGGTTTCCTCACGATGTTTTCGTTCACCGTTTTGAGAGCAGTGGTGATGAAATAAATTACACAAAGTTTTGAGTCTGCGAGCAGTGGAGGCCCTGTGGTGGCGGCCCCGACTTACGAACATTGAGTCGTGGGTTCGAACCCAGAATGCAATATTTTGTGAAATAAATATACAATTAAATAAATATAAACAAATTGTGGGTAAAAATGTATCTATTTACAAAATACACATTCGTTCTGTCGAGCATTTAAAGGATTTTCAATCATAATTATATGAACTTCAAGGCTCAACTAAAATAAAACTGGTGAAGTCATTTAGACAACAATTTATGTCAACAATTCTCCGCTCCTAATATAACAATGCTGCCAAAAGTGACTTTGCCAAAATAACTAAAATCTGGGCCGTGGTAGCCCTGGACGTCCGCAATGACGAACTAATTTATATAAACGCGACGCAAAACAATGCCAAAAACAGTCCCAATTTCTATCTGCTGTAGTGATATATACAATGTACACAAATAAATACGAGCCTAAGCGCCTCTTCACACACGCACTGGCGACAAAAAAATAGAACGAGTCAGATTAGACGATGCTACGTAATTTGTTTAGTTCTTAACTTACAATGTTGCATTCTTATTATCAGAATTAGGGTTTCTTACATCAAAATTCATAGGTTAGTTACCGTTTTCTTCTTCAACAGATCATACCTCATATTCTAGGATTGGCTGATATGATTGTGAGCAGGAGCAAGTTCTTAAATGAGTTAGTTTAATTTTTGTAAAAATAATATTTATCTTTTTTTTTCTTGTAGATTTAGTATGTTCCTATTTGTCTTGCAGTTGACTTAAGCTTTTTGACAATTGACGTTGCCAGGGATAACTTTCTATTGCATCTGAACACCTTTGCTAGATGGAAAATATTCAAAAATCTTAATGTAAAAAATGGACAATAAATTAAACCAATTTATCCCAACCTCAAACTTTGTATAGTGTCCACACCAACTCATTGAAGTGTCGTATTTGATTTTTATTTCTGAATTTACAAAGAACATTTGTTCTGAGTTAACGAAATATTGAGGAATGAAATACCCATTTAGAGTTTGAAAGCTCGGCGATACGCCAAAATTTCGATATTAATAATTTTGGTTTGGTGTAAGTGTTCAGTAAATGCTCACTGAACCCGAAAATATTATATTGTATTATTTGTCATCGGAACATTCGATTCGATATATCTCTGAAAAAATACCAACCAACCATTATGGTGCAACTGTTATGAAAATTTGCGGAATGTATGTGTATCAGTTGTAATACATTAATGTTACTGAAATCTAAAATTCGTCACTAGGAAATTAAATGGGACAAGGACCACTCAAACAGATAATTGTCTGTTCCGATAAATGTAAAAAAAATGTAGGTACAAATATTATGCATTAACTATAAAACTCAAGTTCATCATAGCGTCCTAGGCAACCTAAACTCTGATTCTGATCACAATTCACCCTTTAAAGAATTGTCATCAAAAGAACCACACGTGTTCGAATATTTAAAAAGAGAGCTGGATTCACTTTTGAACTCTGGCTTTTCAATCGCAATTCACGGCCTAGGTGGAAAGCGTGCAAGTGTGAGTTTAATCCTGACGCTACGGAAAATCCTTTTTCGTCGAATCGTGGACTCGTGAAACGAGATTAGACCTAAAGGATGAATATTTTTATAGTTCCTATACAAGTGAAATAGTAAACTAGAAATGATTATTTGATAAATGAACCAACCCTTAAATGAAACCTATAAATCGTGTTTACGTTTTTTACAAAGTTAGTGGTTACAAATTCATTAGTGATTTTTTTCACAATGCTTTTGTAATTGTAGATGGTATCGAGAGCAGCTTTAAAAATACTGTTATCATTAAAAAAAGACACGAAAACCTAAGGTAAAAAAAAGCCTAAAGCATCTACGTATAGAAGCGAAACACACAAAAAGGAACAAATTAAAAACACGTTCAGTAAAACGTACTTCGCAGTCTCCGTGTGAAAAGTACCTAACTCGGCGTTAACGACACTTATGAAAGCCAAACAAGGGGACAGAAAATAGGACTATGTAGGTGGAAGTAAATAAGGTAATTAGTGAGGTAGCTTGTGTCCGGTGAGCCTTTGTTTTCCGTCGAGTACGTAATTGTCGCTAGCCGGTAATGTGATGGCTTACTTCGGCAAATGAATAGTGGGATAGCGCTAACTAGCGATAGAAACAGGATACTGTTGAGGCTTCCCCTGGTTCCTGAATAGTGTTAAGTTACATTGTTTACCGGTAGAAGAGGAAGTGACATAGCCTGATTGTTTTGATGCAGACAGTTCCACGAAAATGTCTAATAAATATAATTTAAAAAAATGTTTTTTTGTGATATAATAATTTTGCACTGCCGTTGGGGCAAGTAAATATGAAAATAGATTAAATGAGTATATAAACGGGGTTTTTCCTGACTAAAAAAAACATGATTCTAATTAGTCGATCTGTTAGATTATCGAAAAATATTGGATACGTATTTATTAAATCAATAAAAAATGACGAATATAAAACGCGTCAAAGATTTGAGTGGGGGTTTGTGACGTCACTCACCGGTAAAAAATGTCATACCATGTCTTAGAAAATGACGTCACACGAGTTTTCAAAGCACTGTATCATCTTCATTGTTGGTTTACGTAAAAAAAAGAAAAAAAACGTGTCCAATATTTTTTGGAAATCTATCTGATGGACTAATTAGATTTTTTTTGTAAACAACCCTATTATATAGGATACGTTTCTTGTTATAAAATCAATCGAAAAGTAGGAACAAAAGTAACTTTAATACTCGTATATACAAAGAAAAAGCACATGAATGAGTACGTAGTACACCTATCAAAATAGATCAAGCACACGAGGATCTCGTGGGTTAATAATAACAGCCACTTGGGTCGATCTTTAGGTTAAGCCGCGCTTGCCTAGGTTAGTCTGTGGATTACGTACCGAGTTTCCTCCGTGTCTCGGAAAGCACGTTAAACTGTTGGTCCCGGCTGCTATGTATCTCTTTGGCAGTGGTTACAGGTAGTCAGTGACCTGAAAGTCTGACAACCGGTTTTATCCTAGGGTATCCTATTACCCAGTCTAAACTAGGTTGTGGAAATCAGATAGGCAGTCGCTCCATGTAAAATACTGGTATTCAGCAGCATCCGGTTAGACTGGAAGCCGACCCCAACATAGTTGGGAAAAGGCTAAGCAGATGATGATCTGCCAAACAGTATTAACTCAATAATTGCACCGGCCGTGCGGCAACATTAATTAATTAGGACCGTGGCACTGTCAATTATTATCACGAAAAAATAAAACCGACTTCAAAAACACCAAAAAGTGAAAAATAAACTTCTGAAGAAAAATCAGCTTCTGAAGTCGGTGACATTTGTTTGTTTGATTTCGTTTTTTTGCCACCGACTTCAGAAGCTGATTTTTCTTCAGAAGTTTATTTTTCACTTTTTGGTGTTTTTGTAGTCGGTTTTATTTTTTGCCAAAAAGTTTTTTATTTTTCCATTTTTAGTTGTTCCCAAACAAATAATAGGTTTTATTTATCCCCAATAAATGGAACATTACATAATATCTTACTTTCCAAATCTGGGTGTACACATCTGCGTACCCCCTCAGATCATACAGGCGTGATGTTACGTCATGATGTTGTATAAACAATAAACGTCCAAGCGATTGCAGCAATCACGACAGATTTGCCGTCTATTTTTGAAGAGTTCTATTGTATATCTCCGAAGATCAGGATCAGATCTTCACCAAATTTAAATGGGACCACCTCAGGAGTATACTCTTTCAAATAAAAAAAGAATTTTGAGAATCGATTCACAAATGGAGGAGAAATCAGGTAACATACATTAAAAAAAAAAATAAAAAAAATACATACACACGAACATAAAACCTCCTCCTTTTTTGAAGTCGGTTAAAAAACAATCTCCCATCTTTACAATCAAGAAGACACTCACTTCTTGAGCAATTAGCAGTTTCTACGAAATCTACATAGTCATAAATACAGAGAAATATTTGTGTGAGAGGAAGCAAGCAAATCTAATTAGTCGACGATGTTCGAGCATTGCCGCCACATAATAGCCAGGTTCAGTAAGTTGAATACTTACAGCAAAGTGAAAACGCACTTACGTACAAACACGCGTCTCGTACAGTGAGTGCAAGATTACTCACAACAGTAGATTGATGCATAAGTATTAGCTTCATATGCCAGGTATTAGAGACTACTTATGGGAAATTTGAACCTTCAAACAATCCTGGTGTGATAATATAAATTACATTCAATGAAGTACTTATAAAACTGCGAGTCTGAGCAGGTCACGTCTGCCACATGCACAGCTGTGGGCCCGAATATCGCAAGACTGAAGCCCTGAAAACGCTAAACGGGTCGCCGTAGACCGAGGAGAAGATGGCGGGACACCTTGGATGGCTTCCTTGCGTGATGGAGCACACCATTGTGAGAAGTGGAAGGAATTTTAATTGAGGGAGGCCTTTACCCATAGTGCCACACTTGGGAGTATGGGCTAAGTAAAAAAGTGTTATTCTGATTTAAAAAATACGCATGAATCTTCGGTACGTTAAACAGTGCTTTACCAGCTCTCGACCTTCTGTCTTACCTATTCTTTGTCGCAGTCTCTGTAGTTTGCATTCTCTAATTGTCGCTCTGGACCGGTCGAGATAGCAGGTAATGCCGTTTGTCAATTGGTTTTGTACGGTTTTATTGTTCCGATTATATCTATACGGGTGCACAGGAGCACAAAGATAAAATTGGTTCCACGTTTTGTGGATTTCTAATCAAGGTTCCCAAAAATTGCAATGCTTTGTTTTTGCTTTTTATTTGAATTTGATTATTTGTGGAGGAAAGCGTCACAAGCGGTTATTAGGTTCCTATAGTTTATTTAAGGCTTGTACCCCTCTCGGTCGTTGATACGGACTTTAAACGGACGCATTTTTCATTTATTATAATTAAAATAATACATGTTTTTAAAAAGTTACAAAACCAAATTATTTTCCTTTGTATTTCAAAGCAGTAGATATTTTTTTTATATTATTTTGTTAAAAAATAAAGGAGTAAAATGGTTCCATTCAACGATTTGGAGGTGATTTTGTGGGTTTTTTTTCTTATTATGTGATACCGATACAAAAATTATGGCTAAACCAAATTACGTGTCATATCATGTAGATTACTAACAATTTTTCTTAAATGTAATTTCTCTGTAAGTGCCGGTGAAAAACTGCTTCATCTGTACGCTGTTTTTAAGCATTTTCGAGAGAGGAGCCTTAAGTTAGTAGTTTCCAGACAATTTATCCTTTTTCCGTTAGTAATACGTACATTTAAGAAATGAATGACAACAACAATTTGTTTGAAATTTGAAAATGTAATAAATTATTATAAATATTATTATAATGTGCTCAGAAAGAATTGAAAACCCCATCAATAAACATTATTTAGGTATTATCCATTTTTATTTTTGTCATCATCATTTAACACCAAAGTAACAATGACACAAATAGTGTAGTAGACATTTGTTGATACTACACAATACTGCACACTAGTGTACTACGTACTGTGGCGTCCTGTAGTGAAAAAAAAAAAAACCGGCAAAGTGCGAGTCGGACACTCGCACCGAGGGTTCCATATTAAAAATATTTTTATAACATGATGTAGGTAACTAAAAATCTACAGTTTTCGCAATTTTTCCTTCATATGTGCTATAAGACGTTGCAGCTTCGTACCAATTTTCAAGATTCTGAGTTCTCGGGAAGTACCCTGTAGGTTTTGATTCCCTTGCGAGTGTCGAAAATTTGCGAAAATTTGCGACAAAAACGGCTGTGGCTTTTGATTGCGTTGGCTTAGAAATTTGATTTTTTCACAGCTTTAAGGGACAGTAGACTTGAGTATTTGATATAAACTTCAGCAGAAAAAGGGACAGACAGGCACACGGACGGGCAACAAAGTGATTCTACAAGGGTTCCGTTTTTTCCTTTCGAGGTATGGAACCCTAAAAATGAAATGTTATTAGTAGATAACATTAATTTATCAGTGAAAGTTTTACCAATAATCGAAAGTATCTAAGTACTAAGTACAAGAAGTGAATAATGCCACTTTCAATTAGGCATTATTATTCACGACAACATCTCAACGGAATTGGTATCAATATCAGTGTGAGCAAAATTCACCAAGTCCTAATAACGTCGTGCTCTTGCAATCTTACTCTTACGTATAATAATATACATATTATATAGATCGCCAGTTCGCGAGAGCAAAAATTGCGGTAATTTGCGATGGTCGCGTAATCGCGTTCTATTAGAACAACGCGCGACGCAACGCGATGTTGAACTTCTGTATCTAAATATTTTATGGCAACGTGATATTCTATCCTCACTTATGTGTCACGTAATGCCCATCTCGAATAGTGGAGACCTTTACACGCCTATGCAAAGCCCTTCTGTACCAGGAGAGTCCTGAAATATTTACATAACTATGTGATATTAATTTGCACAGTTAAATAACACTATAATAATCTTATACAACGGAATTGTCAATGAAAAGTTATTACAATTAAATAATAATTATAATTATTATAGCTAGCCTATGTTGTCCCACTGCTGAGCAAAGGCCTCCCTCCATTCTTTCCAACGGTCACGATTCTGTGCAACGTCTCTCCAATTCTCAAGGAAGACATCCAGTTCGTCCCGCCATCTCCTTCGTGGTCTGCCACGACCTCGTGCAACTGTTTCATGGCACCATTCCTGAGCTATACGGGCCCACAGCTCGTTCGGCATGCGACAGACATGTCCTGCCCAGTCCCATTTAAGTGTGGCAGCCTTTTGAGCCACGTCAACAACTTGCGTCTTGGAGCGCAGTGTAGTGTTTGGAACCAACCAACCAACAATTAAATAATATCTGTCAAATAAAATCAATTTATTCGATATCAATATTTATCGTTCTTCTTTCTCTCTTACACCTATTATTTTCGTCATGAATATACAAATATTCATGACGAAAATAATGTACCAACTTTCTAATTTTAAAAAGAAGAGAATTGGTATGAACATGACTTGCTTCAAAATTAAAATTGACTGCATTCATAAATCTATGAGGAATTTAATCAATCGTCCATGACAATGATCAACTTGCGCTCTTTTGTTTCAAGGCTTATGAAAGGTCGCATAGCTGAAAAGCCAAGCCGAACGGTTACAACGTCAGGAAGAAGAGAGAAACCAGATAATTATCATGTGCCTAACCTTTTTATAACTATACTAGGGTGGGCTTCCATTCAAACACTCTACCTGCTGACATCAGACAAGAAGTTAATAAGTAAAATTCGCACGCAAACTAAAGAAAACATTTATTATATAATTATGTAAGTGTAGGTATTAAGAACATGTGTATAGGTTATAAATGTACCTACATGCTATTATTAAGTTTTTTGTACGAGACTCAGCGATCTCACAGTTAAACTGCGCAAGCAGTTTTGTGGGGCAATGTATTTAGTTTTAGATTTTGTATGTAAATAAATCATTCATTCATTCATTCAAAAAAAAAATGGACGCAGCTGAATACCAGTATTTTACAGCGACTGCCTTTTTGCCCTTCACAACCCAACTAGTATTGGTAAAACGATAACCCAAGGGTTGTTGTTTTACCGAGGGTTGCCGTTTTTGTGAGACTGGTTGGCAGAGTAATGACTGTCAAAGATCTTTAAATGACAGCTGGGACCAATTTCATCATCATCAAATAATGGGTGGTCAGCAATTTACTATCAACCTAGACAAACGCGGCTTTACCTGAATATCGACCGCGTTTGTTATTATTTAGCCACAAGCTCCTAAGACAAAACCCTCAAAATAAGTTTAGTGGTATTTTAACAGAGTGTTGTAAAAACTAGATAAAGGAAGCATCTGCTACAACTTTAGAATAAGCACACCAGTATTTTACCCAAAACCACCGTTTAAAAAAATACACATTTCAAAATCCTGCGTTCAAAACCAAAGGCTCGCTTCCTATGTTCGGGCCGCTACCTTGCAGCTGGCATGTAATTTTCCGCAGCGTGTGTTGGTTGACGAGCTGACATCTGCTAGTTACACAAATCATTGTGGCCTGAAGTCAGAACGACAGCCTGCAATCTGTTTCGACTATTGTCCGTCTGATTTACAATTGTAGGTACCTATGGTTGTAAATCATTGCGGTTATCAATTCGAGTAAAAGCTGTCGTTTGACGAAGGCTTGAAAATAACATCATAACATCACGCCTGTAATCCCCGAATACAGAATAGGGATGTTTCCTGACTAAAAAAATATGACTCTAATTAGTCCATCTGATAAATTCTCGAAAAATATTGGATACGTATTTTTCGTTTTATCAAATTAATGAAAATAGACGAAGATAAAACGCGTCATAGATCAGTAGTGGGGGCTTTTGACATCACTACGCGGTAAAAATATAGTGCGGTGTGATGTCACATGAGTTTTCGAAGCACTGTATCGTCTTAAATTTTAGTTAACGTGAAAAAAGAAAAAATATTTGCCGAATATTTTCTTGGAAATCTATCTGATGGACTAATTAGATTTATTTTGTCAACTAACCTATTACGGAGGTGTCTGTTAGTATACCCACATTTTGTCAGTTATGTTTAAGTCCAGCGAGCCTATTGCCATCAACCGGGCTCTAACTCCGAGGCTGCTACTGAGAAACTCCAGATGGAAAAACTCAATAGCACTTTACGTGTCACGGGAATCGAAACCAGGTCCTCAAGCACAGCAGACGCATCTGCGACCATTAGACCAACGACACAGTCACCACACCTTCTTACTAACTATTACTGTGAAAATATTCTTGAATATAACTGACCCATAGGGAGTTGACAAAAAATTCTAATTAGTCCGTCAGATAGATTTCCAAAAAATATTGGATAGGTACAGGTTTTTTCTTTTTTCACATAAACAAACAATGAAGACGATACATTTTTTACCGGCGAGTGACGTCACAACCCCCACTCAAATCTTTAACGCGTTTTATCTTAGTAATTTTTTATTGATTTGATAAACCAAAAAATACGTAACCAATATTTTTCGATAATCTAACAGACGGACTAATTAGAAAATTAGTTCGTCTGTTAGATTATCATATCTTTTTAGTCGGGAAACATCCCTATTGACATAATGTGCGACTCCGAAGCTTCCGGGATTCCGCGAATCGGGATCGGGCGCTTTGGATGTTTTGAGTTTTGCCTATTGCACGGACTAATTTTCAAAAAGCAATCAAGAACTAAGATCACAAGGAAATCAGAAGTAACTCGGAAAATCAACAGTTTTTGACTGATATCAACATTGACTTAAAAAGTTTCCTTTGTTAATTTTTAATTACCTACTGGAATAAAGGAATTTCGGTATAAATGGCATTTAAAAATTATTTCTCACCTCCTTGGCAGAAATGAAATAAACACTGCTTGATCTGATACTAATTAAAAATATAACCGACATCACCGACACCACAAATTAGTGAAAAATGTGGATGTATGGTATAAATACAGAATTACTGTACCTCGGAATTACTTAGAGCACATAGGGTTGCTATGATATTGTGTAAACAATAAACATTCAAGCGATTGCAGCAATCACGACAGATTTGTAGAGGATTTCCATTGTATAACTTGAAATTTCAGCATATTAAGCTCTTTACCTTATAGGGGAAATAAAATTCTTCCAAGTAAAACCAGAATCATCGCAATCGACAAATAGGGTTCCGTAGCCCATCAAAATATGTGAATTTACTAAAATGATTAACCACCCCGCAGACCTGCCTTCGAACGATGATTTTGATTGTAAAAATAAAACAAACTTACATTTGCAGTTTTAAGACCTGTGCTCCCATTCATCATTTATAGGAAAATATTTTATACAAGTACATTTTATAAGTTGGTCGACTATTACTCGTAAACTTGTAAAGCTGAACAGACAAAAAATGATAACCTCTTCTATTGGAACATACAATTTCTTAGCCATATAAGAGTCTGGATTTATGTAGGGTTGATGGCAATACCATACCATACCATAGAAATGATTACTCATGTGTTGGTTGACCTCAACTTAACCCTCTAAGGAAACAACAAGCCAGTTACATATTTAATTAATAACGAAACTCATTTCTCACGCGCTATTCTAATAAAGCATAACTCATGTAATAACCAAAGTACTAGTCTGCAATTAAATCCATCATTTCGGGTTGAGTGGCATTTGTAAGTGCGGTGCAGTGCGTCGTTCATTCCAAATTCCTGGTGCCACGTCGACCGAGGTCCCATTCATAAAGTGGATCACAAGGGGACCACACTATTGTTCCGATGTCAGTTGTCGATCGATAAATTTTATTAGCTTTTCGTATATTGCTTCGTTGGAATACATTGCTTTAGCTGTATTAGGGTAGTATATGTATGCCTGTGTTATTAATGAAAATTTCTTCACTGTAGAGAGAGTAATTATAAAAAAAAGATATTAACAACAGCAGTTTATCGACACATTTTTGTTTATTTGGTTTGTTGGAGTTGAATTGCTTAATTAATGACTTTACAAAACTATTACTTTTATTACAAAACAGCTCCGTTTTGTAAAACAATTGAACAACACTCAGCTGGATTATCATTACGTTAAGTTTAATATAAAAAAAATGCTACTCACGTTTATGCGAAAACGATTCGGTACTCCATCTACGACATCAAACCTCTACTGCAGAGTGTAGTCATTCTTATTCCAGTTCCTTCACATTGTTTTTATTTACATAAGTTACTGTTATCGTGTCACCCCATTACTTGTCAAAACCACCCCATGACTCTTTTATGTCAAACGCGCGCCGAGTAGTGACTGAGCACACAGCCTCACGCGGCAGCCTTGCCCGGCAGCCTCAGGCGTATGCCACGCGATACGATCATTTTCATTTCATTATTTCCTCGGGCGAGGCACGTCCTGACCGACCGCATGAATTGCCTCGCGAGGCTGCGCGCTCAGTCAGTACGTGGCTAATAAATCTTTTAGTCAAGAGCTAATGTGAGCCACTGGTCGTTCTGTCCAGCTTTCCCCACCATCTACTGCGAGTTCTACTGCGTCGCCTTCTAACTGTGGCAAGGTGGTAGCTGTGTCATCGTGTTTATTTTGACCCACAGCCCATTTACCAACACAACAGATTGCATCCAAATGACAACTGCAATTCTGCAATATACCAATTACTCAGTCAATAACCTGTTGAAAGTCGCACTAAATGTTCAAGAGAACAACACTTTTAACGCAAGAAGCCATATATGACTTAACAGCAGAACCCCAGCATAGTTAGCCACGTAGGTACGTTAGATAAATAAAACTAGCTCGCACAATGCTCCAGAATGATGCATGCTTCTAAAACTTCTGGCCGGGAAAACTAATTTAAAGTTTGAAGGGCAACGTTATTTATTTGCATGCGAGTCAGTGTCCCGCTAGTTAATTTTAAACACAAGGAGTTTTTTTATTTCTTTTGTTTTTAGTTCATTTGTTAGCGTTTGGTGGCCACTCCGCTTTTTTCGGAGCTGTGTAGAATGAGACTGGTTAAAACCAGTTTAAACGAAACGTGTGAACTCGTTTTTAGAATAAAACTTCATGAGATTGAGGTCTTAACACGAGCACGCGATGTAAACATAACGTAAATACGTCGATTTAAAATAACAGTTTTTAACTGAAGGCTTAGACGCTTAGACGGACGGACTTTTAATTGCAGTTCCGTCTATTTAGAACCCTATTTCTAAATAGTCATTCAATGGGATTAAATGAACTTTTGGTTGTAATATCGATTTATTTCGATTAATTTAATTCCTTCAATTTACTTAAACGTGTTACGGTCGCTAATAATGTTTTAATCAACATACACCTGATACTAACATACAAATTGCAAAAAACGTAAAAATTATGAAAAGACAAATCTTAATAAAATACTTTTTTACTTCTCCACCACTTCCTATATACATCGACTACCCACAAAACACGACAACTTGCAAGTCTCGGTTTCTAAACTAAGTAGCAAGTACTAAGTGGAGTAGTATGAGCCGAAGCAAGTACAAGACAAACGAAACTCAAGTAATTAGTGCTAGCTATCTGTCATGGCGTAACACGATGCACGTTTATCTTCACTGCTCAGTTCTATAGACATTATGAACTAGGCACAACTAACGACATCTGGCGGACTAGATATTAGATGAGACACTGTGTGGCATATTTAGGTCGGCTGTGTATGTTAATGTTGAAGATCGTCTTATTTTGTACATTCTTGAAACATGCTAATGAATAAGAAATCAAAGCTTTTATTTCAAATAGGCCAGTTACAGGCACTATTCACTACATATTTGAAAACAAAGTCCTCCGCCGCGTTTGTCTGTCTATTCGAGATAAACTCAAAAACTGCTGCACCGATTTTCGAGCTTCTTTCACCAATGTATAGAGTGGTTCTCAAGCCGCGGGCATCAGCTAGTACAAAATAGAATAAAAAGAAGCTACATTATTATGCCTTGTGACTTGAGCAGTCACAAGGCATAAACAACATGGAAGGGGCAAGGGATCCCATAGTACCTCGTACGAGACTAGGTCGAACGCTCTTGACAGGTCCAAAAAACAAGCAAAAGCTGGCGTTTTTCGAGAAGTGTAATATTGAACAGTTTGCTTGAGGCACAGAATGGCACTTTCCGTTGATAGACCAGATTTAAAGCCAAATTGCGCGTCATGGAGTTCAACGTGTTTAGCCAACTGCTGATCAAGCAAACTGTCCAAGACCTTGGCGACTATCGTGGCCAACAAAATTGGCCTGTAATTGGACACGTCAGAAGCGTCCCCTGTCCTATCCTTAATAATAGGAACCACCACCACCGTGCGCATAAGGTCCTGCGGCAAATATCTATGGCTGATACATAAATTAAACAGAAGAGCAAGAACCCTATACAGGTGTGGCCCCGCATACTTCAAGTGCTCGACGCTAAGGCCGTCGTGGCCGGGCGATTTACCTCTCTAATGTCCCACCACCCCAAAAAAAGGCCTAACACCAGGTTAGGTACCACCACACAATAAAGAAGAAGTATCTTAACTAATTCAGTAAAGAGTAATAACATATTATCACGCCTGTAGTCCCCGAAGAGTTAGGCAGGGGTGTACACCCACATTACACCAGTAACGTTTTAAGTCCCATATAACGTGGCTGCTACTGGGAAATTCTTGATAGTAAAACTCGAGAACTGAGAATTACTCTTTGTTATTAGGTTTTCTATCAGAAACTCAGTAGGCTCAGCCACGTTTTATGAGAATTGTTACTTTATCCTATTTTATAAGGATTCTGGCAGTATAGCCGAAGAATATACAAATAATGTACTATAACCGAGTGCTATATGATAAGTTTTATTTCGAGACAAGTGGACGAAGTCGCGATAATAAGATAGCTAATAAGTAAGAAAGTGTTTAAAAATACCAAAATCACAGTTTTTCATCGGTTATTCCCACCATATTGAAAAGTTTCAAAACATTTGTTCCTTTATAAAGATTGTATGTGTATATATTCCTAGTATCCCTCCCCTTAGTGCAATTTCAACTTGTAACCAACTGCAAGAGATCTCATGTTGTTTCGTAACTCTACTACCAACTTTAACTGGCTTCTTTGCTACTTTTGCAACCTTAGAAAGAGCATCGTTTAGTATGATTTTGAATTGAATATGATTGTTTTGTTTGTTATGCATACGTAATTACAAAAAGGCATTGATGCCTTTTTGTAATTACGTATACATAAACGTGGTCCTTAACAATATAAAATGTTATAAAAGAAGAAAAAAGTCCCAGTATGACTTATGCAGTTTTGCATCCTCGTCAAAGTTTTGGAAATTGACATAAAAGGCATAAAAAATTTAATAAATTCAAATTACGGTGCCTGGGTAATAAATTAATATACGCTGTTCCTTTAGTTGTTATTTTTTTATATCATTTCAGAATTATAAATTATCAAATGAACGTTTCGGATTATTTGTGTATGTGAAAGCGCGGTTGTAGGGCGAGAATAAGACGGGTCGTGTTTTAAAACGAGTGGTTAACGCTTAGCGATTTCCATTTTAAAGAAAAAAATACCTAGCCATTTTATTATTGATTTGGGTCGAGAATCATTAGTATAGTTAGCTCCTTGAATTTGACGAATTGCAAAACGGCAGCCTGTATTACAAATGCATGTCAAGATGCATAACCATGTTCGGAAAGGATAGATTTATTTGCCAGTAGGAACGCGACAGTACTTGAAAGCATTTCTGAATATTGCATCACTCAAGGACTTTTAGTAAGCGTAGCTCAGACGTATTCAATACCCGTGAAGTTACTGCCATGAGCCCTCTTTTATACGTATTGTAAAAATTCTGAACTATCGACCTATACCGCTATAATTATTCTTATTCTTTATTGCTTACAAAATATAAAACACATAGGGTCTATCCCAGATTTGAATTTTCTTACAGCACACCTGAAGGAAAACATCGCGAGGCATATCTTAGAACCAACATTCGAAGATATGTGATATTTACCAACACGCACTGCAACAGCCCACTGCTTCTCACGGAGAGGAGGCCTGTGTCTCAGCAGTGGAAATATTACAGGCTAATAATTATGCTAAGATATACCAATGTCAATTAAGAGTACATTTTATAATTTTTCAAGCAAACTCCATATACATTATAACATACGTAATATATACATTTAATATGTATATTATTACATTCCCATAAAATCCTATACATACATATTGATCATGTTTACTGAAAATATTCCTAGAATCTGTAAAGGTACTTTTATTTCAAAAACTATACAAAGAAATAAAAGCAACCTTGACGTTTATAATTAGGAAAGTGTCGGTCTGTACTGTATCTCTAGAAAGTTCGTTTTAAACTTTTCAATTAAGTAAGTATTGAATGTCGAATCGGGAAAAAGTTAATCGAACTTCCCAACTCGCTGCTCTGTTTGGAACTGAGAGTAACGTTATTTTAACTTATTAAAAGGTTAAATAGCTCTCTGATGGCGTAAAGAGGCGATATTTGAATGTTTTATGTAAATTGTAATAAGAGTTATATAAATTAGTAAGTATTTTAGAAAAAAATAGTTTGGGATCTTATTGGCTAGCCTAAGTTCGTCCGGGGATGGTTGACCACAGTCGTTCACATTAGTCATCATTCTCATTACTTAGAGTTTCTTCTTTGTCTCAGAAGGCGCGTTAAGCCGTTGGTCTCAGCTGTCATTAATTGTAAATCAGCCTAAAAGTCTGACATTCAGTCCAGGTACCAAGGGTTTATTATCCATTACAATCTGGATTGTGGAGGTCAGATAGGCAGCCGCAGCACATAAAACACTGATAAGTTCCATCCGGCTAGACTGCACACCGACCCCAGCAGAGTTGGGAGAAAGTGAGGCAGAGAATGAGTACAGAATATGTATCTAGAAAAAAAAAGATACCTACAGGGTAATTTATTGTGGTAATGAGTATTTATATATGAGTATTTATTTGCTTCTGCGAAGCAGTGATGCTAGCGAAGGAGGTGGCGGAACGTGAGAGGGAGAGAACCTCTCGTCCCAGCCGCCGCGGGAGGCGCTCCGGGCGTCGGGGGCCACGTGATGGCTTCCGGCCACCGTAGACGCGGGCCTGTGGACGGTGAGTGATGGGTAAGCTCGCCGTCCGTCCGCCTTATGACGACGACAGGCCGTGTCGACGGCGCGTTCGTGTTCCACGCGCGCCTCAAAGAGATGTCAGCAACATGGAAGGGGCCCGCTAGGGCCGACGCCTGTCGAGGCTGCGGGCTGTCCGCAAGGGAAACCGCGGCCTCGACATGAAGGGCGAAGAAGGAACATGGGTGGTTTTTAGTCAGTAGAAGTCTGACACTCCCTTTCGCTCTGCCCAAGAGCGGGAGGGGTTATTTGATGATTTCCCACCCCCAAAAAAAAAAAAAAAAAAAAGGGTAATTTATTGTGGCCATGAACGGTGTGAGCAAAGCTGCACGTAAAAGCCAGTGTATTACATTTTGTTCCACACAGCAGTCTCGCGAAGGAATTGGCAACAAAGAGAACATTTAATGTTATTTCCCAATGAAACCAACGTGAAAAATTTGAGCCCTACCATAATATTATCAAAGCAGCGATGTATAAAAATAGGCACATTCTGGTTTTCCCAACATTTCCCTTTGCTTTGTTACACTGACGTCACATCAAAGTGAAATTTCAGTTATAAAATTACGCTGTATATATTCGTTGTAAGGACCCACATCATTGCTCGTTGTATTTTTTGTTCAGTCGTATTTTAGGCTGACCCAAAATGATAACCTGAATTATTGCTCAGGTCATGTTTACGAATGTAAAATGAGAGAAAAACAAACTCATTCCGGTCAGTTATAATTTGTCCGGTAGCGAATAATGTTTGAAAATGTAGGAGAGGTTAAAATTACGAAGATATAAGAGCGAACGTCATTATTAATTTCCGGGTTTATAGTAAAATAGCGCAGCAGGGTACTGGGTCAATAGACGCCTTCTCTGCATGGGAAGATGTTTTATAATAATAGTAGCTGTTGCCCGCAACCATGTAATAATATGTATTATAAATTATTTTTAAAAATTTACTTCCCTATTTGAATCGATTTTGTTAACAATTTAATAAAGGTACATTATGTAGAAAGCTGTTACTATGAAATTACAAACAGACACTTCAATTATATATATATGTTATAGATGTCTTAATATATAATAATGAGTTTCCACATACAGAACAAATGTAAAATGTTCCTATTTTTGTTAGTAGGTTATGTTGGTAGGTAAACCTATTTGTTTTGATATCTAATTTCTCCTCATAATCTTCTCGAAAAAGGTCTACACGTGTTATTAATAAAGCTACTCTCGAACAGTCTAACAACTTTTATACACGTGACATCACTAGCGAAATTTAACAAACTTTAACAAACATCAAACATGGTGGCTTGTACTGATGTCCCTGAATAAACAATATGTATAACGGTAGGTCCCAAAACTTTAAAATGTCATTACTTTCGACGGGTACCTCGATCGCGACCCACATTCCTCAAACCGTCAAGGATTTAGTCATGTTCAAACAAGTCGTAAGTTAACGTTGTTTTAGGACTAATGAGCTCTTTGAATTTTCGTCACGACGACACCCCATCGATACTGTGGCCTGTGGTACTGGCTGTTAAGAAAACACAAATCAAGAACTTTGAGATTCGGAGGTTTGATTGTGTTTTACGTCAGTTTCTGTAATTTTAATGAAGTTGCTGTTATTAGGTTGGGATGTTTAGTTAAGTACGTTAGGTCGGCTCCACTTTGTCTTTATTTATAGCTATTTTGAGGGTATGCGTGGGTTTAGAGGAGAGTGAGGAGACCTATGTCCAGTCTGTAGTTGGACGTCTTTCGGCTATAATGATGACGAACTATGTCATGTGGTGATATGTTTCTAAGTTTTTTTTTGTTATGCGCCATGATCAGCATAAATAACTATCTGCGGTACTCAGAGATATTTAATTATTACTTTAGCCGTCACTTAGTACAGATTTGACATACTTTTGTATGACAAAACTGTCAAAAGCTTTACTAAGTGATGGCCTAAGTTATCATTAAAGCTCTCTGAGTGCGGCAGTTAGTGGTCTTTCTTAGGTATCTACCCATAAATTTAATTGAAACACGTATTAATTACGCATGAAAAAATACTAGCGTAAGCTGATCTGGTGAAACAAACAATGGGATTATGCATTTGAACAGACACTTTTTAGGGTTCCGTAGCCGAATGGCAAAAACGGAATCCTTATAGATTCGTCATGTCTGTCCGTCTGTACGACCGTCCGTCCGTCCGTCTGTCCGTCCGTCAGTCCGTATGTCACAGCCACTTTATTCGAAAACTATTAAGACGACACAGTTGAAACTTGGTACGTAGGTGTATTCTATGAACCGTTTTACGATTTTCATACAAAAATAAAAAAATAATAGATGATAGGGGTTCTCCCCGTACATGGAACTCAAAGTAAACATTTTTTTTCATCAAACCTATACGTGTGGGGTGTCTACAGACAGGTCTTAAAAATTACATTGAGGTTCCTATAACCATTTTTTCTCAAAGTTTACCGTTTGAAAGATATACACTTCCAAAGTGGTAAAATGTGCCCCCCCCCCCTCTAACTTTTAAACTAAGAGAGTGAAAAATCTAAGAAAAATGTATGCTGTAGATCACTATAATAATAATAATAATCAAATATCTAGACTTAGCACACGAGGTTGTCGATATGTGGCATGTGAGCTCGGCTATCATTGTGCCGATTGTCGTTACGACCAATGGCCTTATAGCTAAGAGCATGGACGGTCATCCTTCAAAGCTTTCGCTTGGCAGTTGGATCAAGGGCCTGATTCAGAAGGCAGTACTCCTTGATACGGCCCGCATCGAGAGGAGGTTCCTCTCTCTGGAGCCCTAACCACCAGTAGCTTGGACTCTGCTCCCGTCACCGGTGGACGACTATTTTTTATATTTTTAAATGTTTTTTTATAAGTTTTGTATAAAATATTTAAAAATGTAAATTATATGTAAGAAAGTAAATAAAGGACATAATAATTAATTTATTTTCAGGCATCAAAACCCATAGATAAAGAAACCTTACAGACTAACATAAATAAAATATAATTTGTGTTAGTTAATAGAGCCTTAAAACTATGTTAGTAACATTTCACTAGCGCTTAAGTCACTGCGCGTTCTTGTGGCACTTGTTCGCAAACTCAAAAACAAAAAAACTTTCAACCAAAATTGGTTTGAACAATATATAGTAAATAGTTTTTGAGATATAGCACATTTAAAAAACCGCAAATATTTTTTCGTCATTCATACAAAAACTATGAAAAACAAACTTATCATAAAACATGTTTTTCTGTCGCCGCTTTAACAAGAAATAATACAAAGGGGGCTTCTTCCCTACTACGATACTACGGAACCCTTCATGTGCAAGTCCGACTTGCACTTGGCCAGTTTTTTATATACTTACTCCTTTATAGTCGTCTCTAGTGTTCATCACACTCACCTCACCGATAAAGCATATATTGATTTTTTCTTATATTCACGATCCAATAGATTCTGAGTTCATTGTTTTACACAGATATGTGAGTATGAATATGGTTGTTATGTCCGGGTAACTATATATGATTCAAAGCATGAACTTTGAAAACGAACAGCTTTGTTCCTCGGTTTATAATTATGGTCATTTATTTGTGGTATTTAGGTCATCGAATATTGAATTTTTAACCTTTCAAAATTGTAAACGGACTATCATGCATTATAAAGTAACTAAACTAACACAGTGAAAAGGGGGATTTACTAAATTAAAATGGCTAAGTAAATGCTACAGCCTACATAGCTTAAAACGTAAATTAAAATAACTTTTTAACAGACCATTATCATAAAACATATCCATATTTGTGTTGGTAAGTACTTATAACTAGGTAAGTAAACAAAAAAAAGAAAACTTCATCAGACTGACACATTGAATGTAATCCAGTATACAGGGTATGTACCCTGTATACTGGATTACATTCAATGTGTCAGTTTTCTTTTTTTTAACAAAAACACACACACACAGACTAGATGGCCCGTATGTACGGGCCATCTAGTCTGTCCGCTATTACTTTTAAAATGATAAAAACTTCTTGAAACTATTACAACGAGTGAGAGTTCTAGCGGTCGTAGCAATGTTGATGCTACGCCGTAGCTTGATGCGTAGCGTGCAGACTACGAGAAAGAATGAATGGTATGAACTAGGTCAAAAATATTGTATTATTCTGTGATTTTCTGAAATATGGCATAAAGATTTATGCAGGATCTGTAAGGGAGAAATAATCAAATTCACGCATTGAATATCCTTAATGTATTTCTGTTATTTATTCGTTATAATATTTTTTCAGTCGGTAAGCTACTGAAAAATTCTACAATTACGTAAATCATCATCAATTTATTGTAATATAGTTACTGTGTATAACGAAAAAACCAATTTTTCGGATATTCTAAAAACTTAGGGTTGTCACTATTTCATCTCCCAATTAATGTTATGGCAAAACATACCCATTAATACCAGCTCTCATTACAAAATTAGACACCCCTAATCAGCTACTCACCCGTTTCATTTACCTAAGTCTCGCCAACCAACCAATTTCATAATAAACTACCCACATTTACGTCAAGTACCAAACACTGGCGAACGTTCGACGCCTGATTAATTGTCCCTGCTTAACCATGAAGATACTTACTTAGTGACATGTTACTAGTTAGTAACTACGACCAAGTTGGTAACTAGTTCCTCCGCTTGACTTCAAACTTCTGCGCAACGATAAAGAGTAGTTGCATCCTATATTATTCTTTCACTCGCATACATTACCAAGTGAGCAAACTGTAGTCTGCACCATTTCGTGGTTTAAAATGAATGAATAGCGACCAAAATGTATCTTGTTTAGATTCTAGGGTATTATATTAAGTATGACATGACATGACTCCAGTATAAGTTATGTTACTTGACGATGCACGATGGCCCACCTCCTGTTTTGCTCCTAGTGCAACTCTTTTTCCAGTAACATTTCTGACGCTATCGATTTGGCAAATTTTTGATTGCTGCTCATTTAAATTAGAAGTCTCTCGATCCTTCAGAGAAAGTTGCCGGCACAGAATAAGCAATAGAGACAATAGGCCGTCAGGCCAGCGAATTCGCGAGACATAAGACTTTCTAAAGTAGCAGCTGGATATTTTTTCCGATTTGACTACGAAGTGAACAGATGATTCTGATATGATAGTCATTTACATTATTTTGTTGTAAGATTCACTATTTTAAAAAATCAATTTCTTACTTTGTTACTGTAAAAAGTTAGAAGTTAGTATTGATCGTTTTACTTTCACGTCTCAACCTACTCCGTAATGAAAAATATAGCGGTAATAGTTCGTCGCAAAAAACCTAGCGTAGGAAGCAAAGCAAAAGCAAAACGACGATTTAATGAAGCTATTACGATTGAAAGTCCAAAGGTACAAAAAATACCGGTATTACACCAAAACAGTTTATTTCCCAAGCATAAAAAGGACGCAAATTTCAACGTTTTCCCTATTTTATAAAATAATGCCATTCAGTTGATTGCAATTGCTTGTTTTGAGTGTTGTACTTATATAGAGGGATTCCGCAGGGCCATTAGTGAATTCCTTTTCATAGAACCGCGCGAAATTACATGCAATTTGCGGAACTGTTTTCCGCGACCGAAAGTTTTCAACATTTGATATTTCTACGCTTGCTAACTTAAATACGAGTATTAGTGCCAGTGTTACACTCCAACTAACTTTATGTTATAGAAATTCCTTTGTAACGTGAGCTTTTTGTCGCTTAGTTTAAGCTGTTACCTGAATGGAATTCTGTGTGATGTCGATTACGGAGTTTGTTAATAGTTTTTCACATAAACGCCTACATTTTATTTCAAAATGTGCACCCAAGAATTTGGTATCATAGTTTTAGAAGTCAAATTATTTGAGTGTCCATGATTTAACAAAAACGGTAGCTTCAAATCGATGAAAATTCAGTCTATGTAAATAAACCCAAAAATATATTTACTATTTTTTTGCGGAACTAAAATTGTTTGCCCATATAACCATCAACACATCCTCGGGAAAATTTGCCGGCTTTCGGCTTACTATATCGATATTACTCCTATTCCCGGCCTCCTTATCTGTAATGGAGCCGTCCCCGCCCGGCAAACTGTGACATTGTCCATATCGCTACCATGATGTCCATAAAAAAACATTGTTTGTCGACGAAATATTTGTACAATGTATGTCACTCAGTTTTTAGTTACATTGTAGGCAATTGAAGCGATATTCTGAAGTTGTTTTGTGTTCCGAATGAATTGGAGAGAACCAACAAAAAAAACCTTTTTGTTTTCGAGTTATTTAAGTACCTACATAATAATTATAATAGGGTAGTTCATCAGGAATTTATCATTAACAGCCAAGGAGTCTGTATTTGTGCCCGGTTGATGGCAATAGGCTCGCCCCCTATTACATGGGACTTAAACATAACTGGCGAAATGTGGGTGTACTATTAGGTACACCTCTGCCTAACCCTTCGGGGATTACAGGCGTGATGTTATGTTATGTTTTTATGTTATGTAAAAAATACGTAGGTATCCAATATTTTTCGATAATATAACAGACGGACTAATTAGAATCATATAGTTTTTAGTCAATAAGCATCCCTATTATTCAAACGCCGGTGATGGGAATTTTTCTTGAGACTATTCATGTGACAGAAAACAGTCCAAGGTTTTAAAAATCTACTGTAATACAGTTTTTCAATACACATCCTCGAAAACTAGCTCTTACTGCACCACGATTAGGTTCGAAATGCAACATATTTCGCAAGCGTGCGGTAATCTTATTTTTCCGCAACCAAGGGCGGGAAAGAAAATTACCACAGATAACTATACCCTAAGCCCTAAATTATGTCCAAATCGATTAAAACATAGGATTTTTTTTTATTTCGTCATATTGATTTGCGTCTTTACAGCATAAATATGTTTTGAATATTAAATTGTGTTCGTAAAACGAATACTACAAATAAACATGGCAGTCTTTTTCTAAATCTCAATATGTTATATAACGCTCTACTGTATATTTTTCTGTCTGGAATAGTAATACATTATGTTTTATGTCATGTTTGATGGTAGCGCATGACCATAGTGACGGGAAACGATGGCCATGCATCTGTGCACTTCGAGGAAACTGGTGTTTGTCTTGTTCTCACAGTTGACTAAGTACGTTTGACGAAGTGCTTCTATACTTGATGTCTAGCTGTGGTGTTCTCATAAAACGCCAGTGTGTATGCCAGTGTCGAAACATTTTAGTTCGGGCCTTAATAGTACATTTTGATACAAGTGCGGAAAGTTTGTTACTGCATTCGAGGTGGATTGAATACCCGAGCCGTATGGCGAAGGTTCCCATGGGGTCGAGAAATGCAATAACAAATTCTCACGTGTATCAAACGACGTTTTTCAATACACTTTCGAAGAAATTAATAACTAATAACGATACTTTTAGCATTTTTGTCATCAATTTTTAGGAGACTTGACATTTCATTTGCTTTTCTTCCGCGGTTGATTTCGCCAGATTGAAGAAGAAACAAAGGTATGAAGCCACTTAACAGCCTCATAGGAAAAATATAAAATTTAAATATTTTTTATACCATACCTACTCTAAAAAGCTTATTTTATTCACGCAAAACAGTGAATAAAAAGGCCTTTTATTCACTGTTTTGTTTTTATTCACTATTTTGGTGTTTGAATTTGGAACACAAAAATATATCCGGTCTCTATTTAAATGCTTACACAAACTCCTTGCGCTAAGATTCGAAATTCAAAACTCTTTGGTGCAAATAAATTCTCGAGATTTGATTGGTCGATATTTGCGACAAGGAGTTTGGCATTAGATTAATAAATATTGATTTACAAGTTGACCACCCTAATGATAATAATAAGAAAATTACGCTTAATTTCAGTCATTGCTCTAATTTTAATGTCCATTTCAATTAATGTAACAATTCTTATTTCTTGATTAAATTTCTATTTTTGCTTAAATTATGTCTTTTCTCGTAGTCATGATATAAAGTATAGTATGCAACTCCTGAATAAAGCACGAATTTATATCGAGGGCCATGAATCACTCGCGTCGTTCAGGATTCTAACAGTTGAATCACTCGCTGCGTTCGTGATTCAATCATTAGAATCCTTCACTTGCTCGTGACTCATCTACGGCCCTCGCTTTAAATCCGTCCTTTATTCACTAGTTGCATAATATACTATTAATTAAGAACACAAATAAATGTTTACTTATTCATAAAAGTAAATAATTGTTTAAAATAATCATGTATATTTGTAGTATTCTTTTTACGAACACAATTTAATATTCAAAAAATATTTATGCTGTAAAGACGCAAATGAAAATGACAAAATAAAAAAAAAATAAAACGTGATTTTTTTTTAAATGTCCTATATTTTAATCGATTTGGACACAATTATAAGGTATAGTTATCTGTAGTAATTTTCTTTCCCGCCCTTGGTTGCGGAAAAATAAGATTACAGCACGCGTGCGAAATATGTTGCATTTCGAACCTAATCGTAGTGCAATAAGAGCTAGTTTTCGATGAGGTGTTTTGAAAAACTGTATTACAGTAAATTTTTAAAATCTTGAACTGTTTTCTGTCACATGAATAGTCTCAAGAAAAATTCCCATCACCAGCGTTTGAATAATAGGGATGTCAGTCTGTCAGTCTGTCAGTCTGTCAGTCTGTCAGTCTGTCAGTCTGTCAGTCTGTCAGTCTGTCAGTCTGTCAGTCTGTCAGTCTGTCAGTCTGTCAGTCTGTCAGTCTGTCAGTCTGTCAGTCTGTCATTCTGTCAGTCTGTCAGTCTGTCAGTCTGTCAGTCTGTCAGTCTGTCAGTCTGTCAGTCTGTCAGTCTGTCAGTCTGTCAGTCTGTCAGTCTGTCAGTCTGTCAGTCTGTCAGTCTGTCAGTCTGTCAGTCTGTCAGTCTGTCAGTCTGTCAGTCTGTCAGTCTGTCAGTCTGTCAGTCTGTCAGTCTGTCAGTCTGTCAGTCTGTCAGTCTGTCAGTCTGTCAGTCTGTCAGTCTGTCAGTCTGTCAGTCTGTCAGTCTGTCAGTCTGTCAGTCTGTCAGTCTGTCAGTCTGTCAGTCTGTCAGTCTGTCAGTCTGTCAGTCTGTCAGTCTGTCAGTCTGTCAGTCTGTCAGTCTGTCAGTCTGTCAGTCTGTCAATCTGTGTATAGCCATCGGCAGACCAAGTTCGGTCCGCCCAGCTTCGACAAAAGCCGACTGAGGGCAAACGCCATGCCGATCAGATTCAGCGCAAGCTGAGCAGAGTGGTCGTGGAAGTTCCACCTCCAGAACCAGGCCCAAGTATTTCATGCTTGCCCGTACCGGTATAGTTGCACCACCGATGGTGAAGTGCGCACAAGCTAGAGGCCAGGCACTACAAATACCAGAGCCTCCGTCTTTTCGAAGGCCACCTTGAGGCCCAGTGCCTCGATTCGTTTCAAGCGAAACTGCAAACGGCCAGGGGCCGTATTTTTGAATCACTCGAAGTGAATCTTAAATTCATGCACGAAAGCAAAACGTATACGAATTGAATTTCGATTGCTCCAAATTTTACGTATTTTTGAAGTAATAGAAATTAGTGTTGCCCTAAAACTCGAATCTTATAACATTTTTAATTTCACGCAGAAAAATAAAAACCGGAAAGCCATAACCCGTTGATTTTAAAAACCGGTAAAGAGTTACGGTGGAACGGAACGTAAATTAAAAAGTTATAATGTCATTGTCTGACGTCTGTTATTGGGATTTCGATATTTTTTTCTCTAGTATTTACATATTTTTTTCTGTCGCTGATGTAATTCATCAGGATATACTCCTCGAGGCTAACCATCGCGAAAGGCGAAAGAAAACACTGATTTATAGGTTAGATAAAGTCAACTTAACGTATCTGTCAACAAATCTTCACTTGTCAGTGACGGCACGGTTGGCGCAGTGGCTGAGCGATCGGACTGCTGCGCCGCGTGTCGCGGGTTCGATCCCCGCACGGAACAAGTATTTGTATGACCTACAGATAGTTGTTCCGGGTCTGGGTATTTGTGTATGTAAGTTTAAATGTTTGTGAACGCACCCACGATACACGAGAAATTCCTAGTGTGGGGGAACGTTTAAAAAAAAAAAAAAAAAACATTATCTAGCATCCTCATTCTCATTTCTACTGGTAGAATATCGGAAACGAGTGGGTCGGACCACTCGTTGCAAAATTCACGGGTATGAATATTCAAAAATAGCGATTTTAGGGATTCTCATACGAATTCTGCGATTTCGTACACGATTTGGAATTCTATTGATTCAAAAATACGGCCCCAGGGCTCTGTACCCTGCAGTTGTCGCGCGGACTACATATGTAATCCACTGGTACAAAATAAAATAAAAACTTTAAAACTGTAAGCGTTAGTTTCTTGTCCCGCTAAGTACTTTCAAATGAATAATTGAGATACGCACTCACCAAATCGCAAGCGAGGTTCTCGTGCAGACTTGTCACAGGACCTCCGCAAAGTTCCTGGACTACAACGGTAGTCCGCGAGACCAATTACGTGAGTATTTTTCAAGTGTTTTTTTTTTGTTTTTATTTATTTATTGTAAAAATCGCATAAAATCGTAACTTTAATTGAGATGATTTTTTAGTTACCGTCCAAATTCTGATGTCATTGTATTAATCTTTGGCGAAAATCATTGAATACGTGTTTTTTCTTTTAGTATCACTCACGAGTAGCTAGGGAGCTGGCGAGCATTTAAGTATATGATTTGCTTGTACTTCGTATTGATAGGCATTAAAGTTCGGATCAAAACGACAAAATGTCTCATTTACATGCACGACCACTATAGAGTTAAAAAACTAACAAACCGTCGAGTCCGACATGTTTATGTCAAGAAATGACAGTATCAAACCGTCCATTTTACAAAATGCCTTTTATGTCATACCTGTAAGGGCGATTTCCACAATACAAGTTTCCACTGATATGCGGTTTATATCATTTCTTCCAAGTGACAACATGAATCTAAAATATTATGACAAAGGACAAAAACACCAAACAAAGGACATTGTCCACTCTCTACATCGAGACAATTATCCGTCCTGGATTTACCGATGACCCAGCAAAGCAATTGGGATGGTTAAAAGGAAATGGTCAGACGTAACTCATTGGCTTTGTTTTGGCCAGTTAACGTGTGGAGACATGGTTAGATTGTCCTGTGTAGTGCCCACACTAATACATTCATGACACATACAGGATAGAGCGACTCGACGATTTGAAGCTTCAGATGGCCTTTACACAGCAATAAAAACATGTACGCATGTAGTAAACGTAACTGTTTTCCTTTAGCATTGATATAGAATATTGCCCTAGCTAGGGTATTGGGTCCATGAAGCTAAAGAGATATAACGTTCCGGAAAATTCATGATTTATATTATAACTAAACAAATTAGACACTGAAGCACTGCAATACAAGTCGTAAAAACCTAATAATAATAATAATAATAATAAAGCCTTTTTTATTTCCACATCGACATAATTTTACATTTTAAATGTTTGTTAGTCATGTTAGTTTATTTAACTTATTACTTAATTTAGTGTTAGTATAGTTAGTTATCTTCCTGTGACGTGGATCCCGTTTGGGTGAAGGCCTCCTCTTTCTCTTTCCAGAATGCTCTATCTTTAGCGAGAGTCATCCAATCTCGCCCTATTATTTTAATAATATCATCAGCCCACCTTTTTGCTGGTCTTTTTTTTTTTTTTTGGGACAAGCCCGCCACACTATTCCCAAACCACTGTAACTTCTGTAAGCCAGAATCAACAGTGGCGACCACAAGAAAAGCGCCGAGACAATGAAGCCCGACGAAGTCCCAGAGAAACGATTAAACTGTCTTGGATCCCGCAACGAAATTAATCAGAAAATAATAGCAGAGGAGTAGGAAAAAACATAATTTCCACTTCCCTCCGTATCAGCAGGAGACAGAACAGAACAAGGCCAATAGGCACACAGGGACGTATACAACTGGGATAAGCCCAGTTGCCTAGCACCACGGATATTATTGTCATTAATATTACTGGGTCCTAAGTTGTGAGCTGTTATATTTGATTCCAATAATAGGTATGACAAAAATGCTTGAACGCACGGAAATTTGTTCTAGTTTCTACAAGGTCCGTATAGTAAATAACTCCGGATGTAACCTGTACATTATCCAACATAATATTACGTTCATTCTGCCAAAGACTACACTCCCATAAAATATGATGTGCGGATTGTTCATTTTCGCAGTCAGATGTAGAACATTGACAAAAAGGCGAGGCAACAAGCTTGAAGGAAAATAATTTACTTTTAAAGTTACCATGACCTGTGAGAAATTGGGCAACACAGTGATCCACCTCCAGCCATGTCCTGGCCAGCCGCTCACGAACGGATGGAAAGAACTGGTGGAGGTGTCGGCCTTTGATGGAATTATCCCACCTACATTGCCATTCAGACAAAAGTTCCTCCCAGACGTCAGTCTGTGGTTTTAGTAATCTAGCTATTTTAGCACGGTCACGTTGCATTAAAAAGTCTGCGTCCGCGGTCTCTCGTGCGCAGTAGTACATTGAAGCACGGCGCTGCACTTCAAGATCGACTGGAAGTACCCCTGCCAGTACCGGTAAGGCTTCAGTACTAACCGTCCTATACGCTTTACACAAGAAAATCAAGGCCAACCGCTGGCTTTGAAGTAATTTACGTCGTACCGCTCCTATAGTGGCCCTATCGGCCCATACTGGTGCCCCGTAGCACATACACCCCAAGTAAGTAGCCCCATAGATAGTCTTTAGAGTTAAAAATGACAAACCCCACGTAGATTTGGATATTCTCGTTAAGGCATAAAAGTTCTTTTTAGCTTTTTCACCGACGGTTTTTATGTGTTCAATGAATGAAAAATTCTTCTCTAAGACAAACCCAAGGTAGCACACGGACTGCTTCCTTTTAACGGGAACGTTATTAAATTTAATACTAGGCCATGATTTAAGATTACCTTTTAAAAGAAGTTGATAAGTTTTGTGCGGTGCAAAGGTCAGACGGTTACGATCACCCCACTGGGATATTAATTTTAGGCAAGTGTCAGCCAAATTTTCGAGTCCAGCCCGAGTACTTGACTGAATGAGCAGCAGGCCGTCGTCCGCGTAACCGGTTAATGAACAGCCACATGGAAGTGGAATCGCGAGGAAGTCATCGAAGCCTACGTTCCATACATACGGACCCATAACCGAACCCTGAGGACATCCCATGGTAAGGGACTTTGACATAGAATGATGTCCGAGTTTGAGTTTCGCGGAACCATTTAAGAAGTACGAGTAAACAAGATTGTATATGTTTTTAGGGCAACCACGAATTTTCAGTTTTAGGAGTAGCATCGGCCACCATGCGTTATCAAAAGCCCCAGAAATATCTAGAAAGATCCCAACTACGTATTTTTGCTGGTCTGCCGACATTTCTTTTTCCTAATGGCCCTTTCCAACGTGTGGTTTTTATGGTCCATCTGTTATCTTTACATCTCGAGATATGACCAGCCCACTGCCATTTTAATTTTAAGCCTTGTGTTAAAGCGTCAGTTATTTTAGTTCTTCGCCTGATAATTTCTGCCCTTATTTTATGATTTTTTCTAATATTTAGTGTACTTCTCTCCATTGATCTTTGTGTAACCTTTATTTTTTCTTTCACTTTATTTGTGTAAACCCATGTCTGACAACCGTACAATAAGCTAGGCAGTAGACAGGTATCGATTACAGTTTTTTTCATGTCTGGTGTGTAATCTCCTTTTAAAATTTCCTTTAGAGACCAGAATTTGTTCCAAGTTATTTTACACCTTCTTTCTACTTCTTTTTCATTATTTGTTGCACTAAAAGACACCTGTTTGCCCAGATATATGTAGTTGTCCACGTATTCTATGTTGTTGCTGTTTGTACTTATAGCATTCTTTTGGCTATTTGTTATTATTTTTGTTTTGGCAGCGTTCATCTCTAATCCAACTCTAGTACTTTCCTGGTCCAGCGAATGTATCATAGTCTCTAGTTCTCTAGATGTTTCAGCAAGAACAACGATGTCTACTGCGAATCTCAAATGGCTAAGGCAAACGCCACCTACACTCAGTCCCTTGGTTTTCCATTCTAGTTTCTGAAATACATTCTCTAAGACAGCGATAAATAGTTTAGGTGAGAGAGGGTCGCCTTGTCTTACTCCCCGTTCAATTCTTATTTCTTCTCCTCTGGTTTCGAGTTTCACCCTACTTATAGCGTTGTTATATGTAAATTTTATGATGTTTATATATTTTTTGTTAATGTTCAATGATGATAATGTATTCCAAATAGAATTGTGGCTTATACTGTCAAAGGCCTTACTATAATCTATGAACGCTATGTATAGAGGTCTCCCAAACTCTCTATATTTCTCTATTATTTGTCCCAGTGAGTGCAGATGGTCTGTTGTACTAAAGCCTGATCTGAATCCTGCCTGTTCTCGTGGTTGTGCTTTGTCAATATCTGTTGCTATTCTCTTAAGGATTATTGATGAAAAAAGCTTGTATAAACTTGCCAGTAGACTTATGGGTCTGTAGTTGCCTACATCAAGAGGATTGCCTTTTTTATACAGAAGTATGATGTCAGATGTGCACCATTGTTTTGGTACAATTTCTGTTTCTAGTATTAGATTAAATAGTTGCGTGAAGTGTTTCAGTAGTATTGGTGCAGAGTGTTTGAGCATTTCATTACTTATCCTATCAGGTCCAGGGCTTTTTAATTTTTTTAATAAATTAATATGATCGAATACTTCTTTTTCTTCTATCGGGGAAGTATTTTCTGTGTTAGGAGTATTGTTTAACATTTCTTTAACGTCATTTTCTTGGTTTCTTTCATGTATAGTTCTTTATAGTAATTGGTAGCCTGGTCTAATATGTCTTTTCTAGACTTTGTTTCTTTTATTTTAGTTTCTAATTTCTGTATCCACCTTTTATTTAAACTTAATTCCTTAAACGCTCTTTTAGTACTTCTAAACTTGGCTATGTTCCGTGCTATAGTGTCTTGTCTATGTTTTTTGTAGTCTTTCTTTATCTCTTTGTTTGTTTGTTTAAATAATTTCCCAAGTTGCCTTTTTATCTCCTTTGTTTTGTTTTTTGTGGATATAAGTTCGGTGCGTCTTTTTATTAATGATACTGTATTATCGCTAAATATTTTATGTTTTTTCTGTTTCTTTTCTGCATTTTTTAAATTTGAGCATGACGTTAGTGCGTGTTCTAGAGTGTCATAATACTCTTGGACATTTATAGGTTCTACTACTTTTTTGTCAATTTCGTAAGATCTCAAGTTGTCTATGTATGCGTTGACATCTTCATGGGATAGGAAGCCACATGTGGTTGACTTGAAGTTCTTTCTGCTCTTTTTCGGGACACATAACCTAACTGTAGCTCTTAGTATTCTGTGATCAGAGGCGAAATGTATGTTGTTTAGTATTTCGAAGTTTGTCACTAATTTTGGAGTGTTTGTCATTATGAAGTCAATTTCGTTCCTATATCTATGGTCTGGTGATTCCCAAGTCCATTTTTTGTTTGTTTTCTTTTTGAAATGTGTATTCATTATAGACAGTCTGTATTCAAAGGCGTATTCTATCAGCTTCGTGCCTCTTTGGTTTCTTTTTCCATAACCATATTCACCCAGTATCGGGTATTCTTCAGTTTTGGGTAGCCCTATTTTAGCGTTAAAGTCGCCAATCACAAATGCGTTTTCATCGGCTAGTTCATGTGCCTTTGTTAAATCACTGTAGAATTTTTGGATTTCCTCTTCACTTGAGTTATCTGTGGGTGCATATACTTGGATAATCGATAAACTGAGATCCACGAACTTTAGTTGCAATAATGCCACCCTTTCTGAGATGCCAGTGAAGTTAGTTATGTGCTTTTTTAGTGCCTTTTTTATCAAGAATCCTACTCCATATAATCCCTTTGTTTGTCCCATGTAGCATAGAATACAATCACTATACTCTTCAATGTTACAACCCATTCTTCGCACTTCTGAGATTCCTATTATATCATAGTTAATTTTTTCCAAAGCATGTGATAATTCTAGATATTTTTCTGTTGTTGCCAGAGTCCTCACATTGTACGTACAAATTTTCAAAATATTTTCTTTGTTGTTCTTTGTATTATTATTTTTGGAAAGAGGGTGTTGGTCTAATTTCCCACGATGACCAGTCGGCTTGGGAAATGGTTTGGTTTTGTCGGTTAATAGTTGTTTTTCTGTATTTGTTACGTTCCGGCGGCTGATGGCGATGGCACTGCTTACAGATGGTGTGTTGATAGTTGACAGAGAGTTACTTCTTCCTCGCAACACATCAAATGCATTAACTTTATTTGTTTTTGACGGTACATACTGCTTTTTAGGCTGTTGCAGATTTTCTGGTGAGTTTGAATCTTGTCTTTTACGTTTTTCTTGATAGTTTGATGTCCCTTCACCTTCCTTAACGATAAGTTTGTCGTACTTTATGATAGCAAAATTTCCTTTTTCTCTTTCTTGTACTAGTTGCGTTTGCAGTTCCTTCCTTTTTAACAATACATCCTTAGGAAAGTCTTCAGAAATATATCCATCTTTAAATTTCTTTTTATTTATTATTATTTCATTCTTTTTCCAGCCGTTAACCAATGTTATGAGAATTGGCCTAACTTTCGATTGATTATTGTCTTTATTTCCAATTCGGCGTATGACATCAATGTCTCTTTTCTCAAGAGAAATTTTAAGATCATTTTTTATTTTTCCTGTGGTTGTTTCCATAAGTTCAGTTAATGATTTCTCATTTTCCTTAGAACCATGAATAATTATATTATTTCTTCGTTTAAATTTTTCAACAGTTGCGATTTTTTCATTCAAATTGTTGTTTTCTGTTTTCAATTCATTTATTTCTCTTATTAAGGGTTGTAGTTTTTCGTCTAACTTCGATAAAATTTCTTTTGTTTGGTTTGCCATTTCTGTTTTCATTTTTTCAAATAAATCTTGGATGAGTTCTAAATTATCCATCATAGTACGTGGAACGAAACGTAAAATCGATTAGTGCGTATAGGTTGGTAGCACTCCTTTTCTGTCAAGCGTCAGATTAGAGCGATTCAGTTGACACTGTTGACAGCACTGTTTTATTTGTTATTACGTTTCCGGTATCTGCTTCAATTGTCTATGATGGTAATGAGTGAATGACACTGATTCAGATTGATAATCAATAATGGCCGATAACCTCAAATTGTGTTTCTGTTCCTTACTCAAACTTTGTTCTGTGATGATAGCACTTATTTCACTCAGTTTCCACGTTATATGAGTACTTCGTTTCTTTATTCTCAAGATGTGAATGTTTTTAATGGAATTTCGATAAAACCTAATACCCAATAAAAAGTCAGACCTGTTTTTCTTTTATTCCCCGGCCAGTATGGCAACAAATATTACGTATTGAAGTTTCACCAGTTTTTGCCGGAGATCGACCAATCCATTATTCGTCGCGACCATATCTCGAACAGCCCCAATAGGATTAAACCCCGCTCCATTAGATACTGTTTTACTACTCTTTTGTTTTATGATCGTATTTTTCCGATAATTTATTGAAAGTGGTCACAAAAGAGTCCTTGTTCACTTATAGAGATTAGCATTTATCAGAAAGGCTCGGACAGGAAAATGTTTTTGAAACTGAAAGTGTGCTCAATATTTTATGATTTAGAACATTTTCGAAGTCGAACAACATTAACAAGTTCAGTAAACAAAGTTGATTATATTCTGAGATCTTTTGATTACGAAATATTTCACTTTATAACTTGAAATTAACGTTACTAACCCTCAATCCGGTCGAGTACTCTTGTACCAATATTAATAATAATAAATCAGTGAAGTACTCCAATGTTGTATTACTTGTAACTTCGTATTAATATTGTCACAATAATGAAATATTACGGATCGCTTTAAGCCATAATTTTTGATTTTCCGATACTGAAGATTATAAGCTTCGTCTATTCCTAACTTTGGAACCTTACAGGTTTCCACGTTGAAGTTATACATAACATAACATCACGCCTGTAATCCCTGAAGAGTTAGGCAGAGGTGTCCCTAATAGTACACCCAAATTTCGCCAGTTATGTTTTAAGACCGACGTAATAGGGGATACAAATCCAGACTACGTGTCCGCTACTGAGAAATTCCTGATGAAAAATTATTTTACCCGACCCGGGAATCGAACCCAGGACCTCATGCTGAGCAGCCGCGGTTGTGACCACTCGACGAACCAGAGAGTAACTTTCATACATTGTCTACCATATAAGCAGCATACTTACGACAACCAATCTCAGATAGATAAGCTTGCTTGGCGAACTTAGTCGTTATTAATCACCTCATCTAATCTTGCAATAACCTGAGAGGTACTAAAGTTAGAAGGCACCAATAGCAACTATCTATAAATTCCTATCTATCTAGATTATTAATTATAACCACCACAAAACCAGTGGCCCACTGAAGCGGTATCTATGATTGTTAAGAGAGATATAATCCTCAATATTTATAGTGCCATTTCAAGTCCTTTGTCGTTGTCATGACAACAGGGAGACATTGCCCGCCAAGTCAATCCTAACATTTATTGACTGCAATAGGTGGATCTTTGATTAAAGAACTTCCTCCGTATACGTACGTTGCTTCCTACATCACCTATCGTTGTCCAACTCATTGCTGCATTCTGCTATATATGTTATCAATGATAAAGATGTCATAATAATAATGTCACGGTAATCGATGTCATATGTCACTGTAATCGATGTCATATGTTACTGTAATCAATGTCAAAGAGATATCTGTTATAATACTCGTATCATTATATGTATATTGAAAAGCGGGTGTTTATGTAAAATCATTAACAAACTGTAGCTGTCTAAATCAAATCAAATCAAATCATTTATTTGTTTGCAAACATGGGTAAATAATAACAGATGTTGTGACAGTAATAAGTTCTCCATGTTCTACCATCACATGGGCATGCAAAACATAATTAATTTATATTATTTCAAATAGGAATTAATGTCAAATTATCTGAATTACAATAAAATAAAATGTCCTAAAATTACATCATAATTATTAATAATGTCAATGGAAACATACAAGCATGTCAATTTAAATGTCAGGAATAATTAAAAAATAATAAATAATAATAATAACGAAAAAATGAATACCAAGAGTCCACCAAAGTCATTAAATATTGCAGCAAACATTGATATTTAGATTTAACTTAGGTCCCACGGTTTTTTTTCCGATAGGAACTCCGAAATATTATAATATGATTTACTTATCAGAAAGTTTTTTAGATGTTTTTTAAATAAATTAACATTTAAGATTTTGATCGATTCTGGTATGTGATCATATACAATTGGTGCCATGCAGAAGACACTCTTATGCATCAGAGCTGTCTTAGACTGTCTTGCACATAACATATTGGGGTGTCGTCTACTTCGGTTATTTAAGTCAGATAGCTTAGGAAATAATTTTGGGTTGGTTTTCACAAATACCGCAACCTCAAATATGTACAGAGATGGCAATGTCAGTATTTTATACTGAATAAAATATGGTTTACAAGTGTCTGTGCATTTCAAACCGAACATCGCCCTAATACACTTTTTTTGACATTTAAATATTAGTTCATTGTTGGTTGAGTTTCCCCAAAACATAACTCCATACCTTAATATTGAACCCGCTATTCCATGGTATGCTGTCACAATAGCATCCGTTCCTATAACTGGAGCGAGCTTATATAACGCATACGTCGTTTTACTAAGTCGCTTTGCCAATTCTTCTGTGTGTGCTTTCCAGTCTAAGCGTTGGTCTATGGTTAAGCCTAAGAATTTGGAAGTGCTTACTTGATTTATTTTGTTATTATTGTAGTGAAAGTTCATAGTTATATTTTTGCGTTGACTGAAAGCCATTAGTTTTGTTTTGTCAATATTTATTTTAAGATTATTATTATCGAGCCATTTTAATAATAGTCTAATAGGGTGTAATGTAGACGTGTCAAGTCCGACTCAAGTTCAGTCCACGACTAACGATACCAGTGTATGTCATGGTCAAATGCTCTAATTCCGCTTACGAACTTTAGTTGATAAGCTGTCTCTAGGGTCTTTATAGTTTACGTGGCGAAACTTTACAAGCATTATCACTTGATTAGGCAACTTAATGACTACGATTTTTATATAAATTCACCAGGTTTTGCACGCGACAACGTTCACGTGAAGTGTTTAACTCTCTTACGAAGTTATGACTTAAATATCCTACGACAGATATCAGTGATTTCTTTTTCTTAAGCAGATGAGCGGGATTCGAAAGTTACGAAAGTTTAAAGTTATTATACAGTTTAAACAAATAAGGCCCTGAAATTACTACTCGTACGTCAGGATTATAATTTAGTTGCGTCAAAATTAAGGGCATCAACAAACAAAGCAGTCCCTTACAATTAAACTCGTAAAAAGATAAAGGATATAACATCCTTTTATGTTTACATTGTTCAGTAAAACTGTAATTTTGCTAATTCTAGTGCTTAGATATTCCCAGTTTGTAGTCCAGATAGTTAGTAGGAATGTTTTGTTCTGGCATAGTAATTCTTATCTTATGCGGTACATTATTTCGTGTACCTACTTACCGTGCGTTGATTTCTGAGTTGATTTAATTTGAATTTAAGTTCAGAACATGTCAAGCTCTAGCCAACTAAAGGTCACGCTAGGTAAAATGAGCAAGCGTTCAAGCATTTTGGTCATACTTATTATTGGAATGAAATATAACAGCTCACAACTTAGGATCCAGTAATAATAGTGACAATAATATCCGTGGTGCTAGGCAACTGAGCTTATCACAGTTGTAAACGTGCCTGTATGCCTATTGGCCTTGTTCTGTTCTGTCTCCTGCTGATATGGAGGGAACTGGAAATTACGTTTTTTTCCTACTCCTCTGCAATTATTTTCTGATTAATTTCGTTGCGGGATCCAAGACAGTTTAATCGTTTCTCTGGGACTTCGTCGGGCTTCATTGTCTCGGCGCTTTTCTTGTGGTCGCCACTGTTGATTCTGGCTCACAGGAGTTACAGTGGTTTGGAAATAGTGTGGCGGGTTTGTCCTTTGGAAGAAGTTTAAAAAGAGCATGGAAAACCTATTTGCAAAACGGATGGAAATCACCGACAGTCTTCTATGCACAGCGTGCATGGAGGTGGAGGAAACGGTAGCGCATGTACTCTCGAGTGCATCGGTGCCATACAGATACACAAGGAAACTCTTGGAACACCAAGATTCCTAGCGGATGTACTGACAAGACTGGTAGGATGTATCTGCTTCTGGAGAGAGATGTGCTGGTTGGAATAACGGCCGCCATGGCACACGGACCATTGTCCGTTTGTTTTTTTTCCGCACTTTCGCGGAAACAAAACCCCTAACATAGAATATAGTCGTGTCACTTGGTAATAATTGAAATAAAAGACGTGCGATGCCGCGTCCAGGATCGCACACCGGATTTACCTCAATGTGACAATTTATTTATTAAAAAAAAAAAAACTTTGCCCCACACTAGGAATTTCTCCTGTATCGTGGGTGCGTTTACAAACATACAAACTAACATACACAAATACCCAGACCCGAAACAACTATATTCTGAAGGCTATACGAATATTAGTTCCGTCCGTGCGGGGATGGAACCCGCGACACGCAGCGCAGCAGTCTAATCGCTCAGCCACTGCGCTAACCGTGCCGACAAGAGCTTAAGACATCGCTTGTTTTTCCAGGATTTCCTGGAACGTGTGTTCCAGGAAATCCTGGAAGTGGGGGCTCTCATGATTTTTGAAGCGTTTTATCTTCGTATTTTTTTATTAATTTGATAAAACAAAAACACTTATTCCAATTTTTATCGATAATCTAACTGACAGTTTTTTGTCAGAAAACATCCCTATGAAGATTAAGTACCAAAAACGATACGCGATGGATTAAGCAACGACTAGAAACAATTTAATGAATCAAGGTTCCTTTCGATAGTAGTTACAAGAGTTACAAGTCTAGAATCTTTACTACTAAACATGACTCATGCAGGTTCAATCAATCATTATAATCTGACGGGACAAGGTACTATTTATATCCAAAAAAGTTTGAACTTAATTGGTCGTTCGTTGGTCTAGATGTCGCAAGCGCGACTAATGAGAATGAAGTCCTGGGATCGATTCTCGGGTCGGGCAAAGTGTTATTGAGTTATTCTATCAGGAATTTCTCAGTAGCACCCAAGGAGTCTGGATTTGTGACATGTGACTTAAACATAATTCACCAATTATGTTTCTCTCTGCCTCAACCTACAAGGAATTACAGGCGTGATGCTATGTTAAAATGTTGTGTTTTTAAAAAAAAACAATCTCACTCTTAACCAAAACGTTGATCCACTAAAATCCATGACAATGACCCTTCTGCAAAACTGAGATAGCTAATATTGCCCAAATAAAATACCACTCATCCTGTATAACGGGCCCCCGACTGTAGGGTTGACAATGTGCGCGTTACAAAAGGGGATGTTGGGGAAAAACGACAGTGCGGACAAGCAGCATTGAGGACGCGCTCTGATTGGCATTCGGCCGGCTTCGGCGGCGCTGATTAACGAATTTCGCGCGTGCCTCGCGGTTAGGGTTGTCAACGACTGATGATTATTATGAGTTTCAACGTCAAAAGAGGTCTGTTATAATTGCTGTTTTATTTAATGTGTCGAGGTTGAGTTAAGGGTTGCCGAAATTTTCAGCATCGCATAAACTCATCAATAGGGTATTTCACCAAAAAAATCTAATTAATCCGTCTGTTAGATTATGAAAAATATTGGATACGTGTTTTTTTGTTTTATCAAATTAATGAAAATTGACGAAAATAAAACGTGTCAAAGATCATGAGTGGGGGCTTGTGACGTCACTTTCTGGGTAAAAACGTACTATATCGGTGACGTCACACGACTTGACCCGACTTTTCGAAGCACTGCATCGTCTTCATCTTTTTTTTACGTGAAAAAAATAAAAAATACGTGTCCATTATTTTTTGGAAATCTATCTGACAGTCTAATTACATTTTTTTGGAGAAATACTCTATTGTGTTTAATTGCATTGTGTGTGCATAGACAAGGTCATGATCTATTTTGTAGGCGTTTATAACATTTCATTGAAAAATGCTGAGAATCACAACTTTCTAGACTATTATAGCAAGCAATAAAAGAATAAAGTAATTCATTTCTTCCAAAGTTTGCATCACAAAAATATTACAATGCCGATACTTTTACAATTGAGCGCAAGTTTAAATGGAGAAACGTCCGTTCTTGGCGTACCTTATCAGCAACAAAATTATATTACTATCTTTTATATAAACCATAAAACTAAGTAACTTTCTTTTAAAATAGAGAAAGAGAGGCTATCTATACAAGTATACAAAAATAAGGGTCTATTTAAAATTTTAAAATCTGGGGACACGGCAGTGCCCCCGCCAAGTCGACCAATAAAGCGACGCGGCTGTACTATCCTTTTCGCGAAATAGTTCAGGCCATTTTGAACCTCCTATAACTTCGTTGTGGATAAAACTAGAAGCCTGAATTTTCAGTAACCAATTAGGCATTGTACAAACACGGTATATTTCAAAAAAATAATTTTATTCCAAGTCAATCTATTTATTTCAAACACCAAAGATTTTTAATATTGATATGGTCACTATAAGATGTTGTTAGGTTAGCTAATTACGTAATAACTTAAGACAGAAGGTCCCTTAATTAGAGACTGAATAAATTACCTGACTTGGTATTATATGGATCTCACTACTTATTACGGTAGAACTGAGTTGCGCGTATTGGCTTTTTTTACAAATTTTGTTTTTAGTGGGATAATATATTACAGAATACATCAGAAACACTTTGTTCTGGGTAATCTCCGAAACGGCGAAACCGATTTTGACAAGATTTTTACTGGCAGATAGCTGATGATAAGAAGCTATAGCATAGGATATATTTGAATTTAAAAAGCCTTAAAATCGGTTACACAATTAAAAAGCGTATATAATATTTTATAACAATTTCATGCAAACGAAGGCCGCGGGCAACAGCTAGTTTAAAATAAATCAAAAAAACTACTTTGAAGCCACTGTAATCAGAAAAGCTCTAAAAAGTATTTATCCTTTTCTGAAGTTCGCTCGTATTTTGCCCCCACCCGTATAGAAACTCGTATACCCGAAAAATTGTAATTTAAGTGCAAATTGCGGGTCTCAGATTACACATCCTTACGTCCAAGTATAATATATTCGCTGACTTTGTAAAAGAATTTTATATTTTTAGTTACATTTCTGTGGGCTCATTAGTGTGTGGCTGAAGGAAAAGATAAATCTCGAAGTGAAGTCATGTACTTAGATCAGTATTTTGAGCGATAATTTCACACATTGTATTTGAATGACTGTAAACACTTATTTACCTTATAGCTTCTTGCTGGCAGACATCAGTTGATCGACTAAATAATAATATAATAAGAAGTTATCTACTTCACCTTTCTCAACTTTATTGGGGTCGGCTTCCAGTCTTTCCGGATGCAGCTGAATACCAGTATTTTACATGGAGTGACTGCCTATCTGACCTCCACCACTCAGTAAGGCTGGTTACCAGAATTTTGGGCCACTGACTAGCGGTAACGACTATCAAAGATCTACAAATAGCAGCCGGGTCCAACGACTTAACGTGTTTTACACTGAGGAAACTTGGTATGTAATGATGGCCCTCCATTCACAGACCGTCTTAAGTAAGCGCGACTTAACCTTCAAAATCGAGTCGAGCAGCAATTTTTTTTTAGCCACGAGCTCCTAAGAAGAGAAAGAAGAGAAAAGAGACAAACCTAGGACCTAACAAAACTAAGGTTTTAGTTAACAACTTTTTAAACACGCCTCTACTTTAAATATGGTTAATGAGATTTTTGTTTTAGGCTATGGTGTCCCACAGCTGGGCAAAGGCTTCCCTTATAGTCTTCCACTCTTCACTCCGTGCGGCTTCCTCCGAGAGAAATATTTAAAAAAGGAAAAAAACACAGCAAAGAACTATCTTACCTTCCATTTAATTTTCCTGAAATAACACATAGAAATCGGAAAGACTAACAAACACTAAACAAACATATTTATATACTAGCTATGTACCTATACCTAATAATGTTTAGGTTACAGAGAACGGAGCAAGCAGTCGGCTCGCCCTTTGATCCCTGTAATGCTATTCGCAACTGAGGCCACTTCAATCTGAAACGTATAAACCTCACTTCTAAGGTACAGTCAATAGAGAAATTTGGACTTTATTCAGAAGACTTTACGAAAGTAGGTAATTGAAATGTTCTTGTAGCTAATTCTTCTTCCATTTGAATCGTGGATAAATAATAAAACCGGCCACTGTACCGTGTGTTAGTAGAATACACACAGAGGATAGAGAGGTTTTGTGGTCGACTTGAACAATTACATATGTTATCCCAAGAAACGTATACATTACCTACACAACAACAACAATATTACTTAAATATTTTGGAGCTGAAAAACTCGATCTCTCATGCAGTCCGTATGGGAGAATAATAATATGTTACTCAAAAGCATTTTATAAGTTGGTCTACTATAAACAAAACTATGAGGTGTGTTGGTATTGCACTTTTGTATGAAACAGCAGCTAAGCTGTTTCAATCAAAAGTGCAATACCTACACAGTCAAAATTTATGGAACAGATGTTTATTTTTTAAGTTGCCGATGGAAACTTCAACGGATCAGAATGATCACAATTATAATAAATAATTCTAGAGAAGATTTACATTCCCAAGTAAATAATAATCAACTGAGATAAAATCTAACCAATCAAATTCCTTGTTCTCTATAATTATCATGTCCAATATAGACCCTTTTTTTTTCCGGGTGGAAAATCATCAAAGAACCCCTGCCGCTCTTGGGCAGAGCGAAAGGGAGTGTCAGACTTCTACTGACTAAAAACCACCCATGTTCCTTCTTAGCCCTTCATGTCGAGGCCGCGGTATCTCTTGCGAACAACCCGCAGCCCCGACGGGGCAATATAGACCCTTCAGATGAAGGTCTACTACGTTTTATTAGTTACAATATAAAACGTTGCCCCAGACTAGGAATTTCTCCTGTATCGTGGGTGCGGACGCTCTTAACTTGCACGTCTTGCTACATAGTTCTCACATATTATACCATCTCAACATGAATGATGTAATGTACTTACCAAGATTTTTTTTGTAAAAATATTCTGGTTTAAAAGAGTGTCCATGGAGTTTCTTGCCCGTTCTTCTCCATAGTGATCTACGTTAGGGAATGGGCAACTACATTACTTTCACAAGTTATTATGCCTTGTGACTGTGACTGTAGCTTAGGAGTGCAATGCGTCGTCCCGGGGGTTGCTGCGTCGAGTTGCGCGTCGCCGGATGTCTGCGGCGGCGAGTGCTGTGGGTGCGGGGGTGCGCGGCGGCGCGTGCCGTGGCGATGGGTGCGCGGCGGCGCGTGCCGTGGCGATGGGTGCGCGGGGCTCCGGGTCGCGGGGCGGCGGTTGCGCGTTGCGGCGTGCATTCGTTGTTCCGTGATTTGGAGTCTCGTGCATTCGTTGTTGCGGTGTGCGTCGCTGCGTGCTTTCGTGCTCGCAGTGTTCGTTGTTGCGGGCATTCGGCGGCGTGTGGCTCGGCGTGGTGGCTTTCGGGATGACGTATTGCACTCGTAGTTTAGTTTTGTTTTATGAATTGTTCTTCTGACATTCAAAAATGCCTGTAATGGTTTAATTGAAATAAATGCTTTGAGTTTGAGTTTGAGTTTTGAGTTTTGCGTTCACAGACATTTAAACTCACATACACAAATACCCAGACTCGAAATAACTATCTGTAGGCCAAACAAATATTGGTTCCGTGCGGGGATCGAACCCGCGACACGTAACGCAGCAGTCCACTGCTTGAACCACTACGCCAACCGCGCCGTCAAATAATAATCAACTGAGGTAAAACTTGTCCTATCAAATTCCTTGTTCTCTATCATTATTATCATGTCTCATACGGCCTTTTTTTAGAGATAGATATTTTTTGATTAAGGTCTACTTACAACGTTATAATTCAACAAGGTCTAACTTATAAGATACCCCGACATTATAACTGAGCCTATTCATGTCAAGTTACAACGATATTGTTCTAAATTAGACTAATAAGGGCTCAGTTGGAGGCAGTTCAATCTCCTGGGTAATTCATTTTCTGGTTCGTTATCACGTAGGTTTAAGTTCAGTGCTCCGAATGGTTTATGAGAATGTATGGATGTCTGTACATTTGTTACTCTTTTACGCAATAACTGCTGACTGGACATAAAAGAAATTTGGCACACATATAGTTAATAACCTGGGTTAATACATACAATTATTTTTATTGATATTAATTGGAGGAATAAAAATAAGTACATTATATCATTTTTAGTAGGTACACTATATTATTTTTTATAATTTCTTCATATTTGTGTACCAGTGTTCATAAAAGGGTTTACTCTCCAAAGTTCAACTGTATGCTACCAATATTCTCTGAGTAAAATGGGTATGAGCTGCAGATGGACTGGCAGACAGATAGTTGGACACAACGATTTTTTAAGGTTTTCATTTAGTAACGGAACCCTAAAAATTATCATTTAACCCGAAAACCTATCGTCGACTCGGATTTACATTATTTGTACCGAGCCCCGATGCAATATTTGAGGCACAAAACCAAGCCTAGCCTGGCTAAATATTAGCCAAAATCATCTTTAGAACAAAGCAATTCCAACAGAATAAAACCACTTTTCACTTACAACTTAATCCTAATTGTCTTAATTTTTCAAAGGCTCTACTATAAGGCAATAATGGGTTTAAGAGCTTAGATATTTGAATAAACAATAAATTCGTACTAAATCCAGTCCATGCTGTATTAAAGGAACTTCGATCGCTATTCACAGTGATTAACGAACATTTTGTACGCCGCATTGTCCTTACATAAAGCATTCGGTAACAGTAGTCTAAGTTTGGCTGAAACTTGTTTTTATGCCCACAGTTGGACCAAGAAGTCGGAGTGTTCCAATACTATGTAAATCGGTTCGCTTGAAACCGAACGCAGGAAACTTTGGGATGGAAGATTACGGTTGCATGAATTCTAGAACCGCAGAAATGCAAGCTCATTACAGATATTTTTTCGCTGTTTTTCTTTTTGATTTTACTGGATTTGGTTATCTGACTTTCGAATTTAAATATTAGTTTTACTTATAGATATTAAACAAAATAAAGTCCGTAGATTTACTTTTACAGGGCATTTCAGAATACTTTTTCTCCTGTTGTGCCCCGCGACCTTTGTCCGCGTAAAATAATAATGAAAATATTACTTCTCTATATGAATCAAATTCTGTTAACAATTAAAATGTGTTATTAGGAGAAAAATTAAAATAAATTGTTCTCCTAATAACATTAGGTATATGCCAGTAAAAGTCCCGTCAGAATCGGTCCTGCCGTATCGAAGATTAGCCGGAATAAACAGACAAACATTTTATTTATTTGTAAAGATAACCTGCAACACAGCAGATATTTTATATGTTATGTTTAGCACTATATATTCAAGTATTCTATCTATAGTCTAAACTGAACTCAACTTCCTAAATAGTCGATTGCTACTCCTGCTGTCAGAATGAACCACACACAAGTCACCAGTGTACCCTGAACAGAGACCTGATATTTCAGACACCCGAGTCAATCTCACTGACTTAAAAGAAGTTGTACAGACAATACTGCTGAATTCCCTGTACCCAGTGAGGCGGTGGAGTAGAAGACGCTTGTGGACAAGTGACAAAAGACCCGGTGCGGTCTCCGAGTCTCGCCGACACAGATTTACGGCGAGGAGAATCCTGTCGAGCTTCCATTAAATTGAACCGTTAAGAGCGATTTATTACAAAAACTGCAGATGCAGAGAATAACGTCTTCTTTATTGAGAAGGGTGCGTTGTTTATCTTAATTAAATCGATATTAAAGACGTAAAGTTTCGTCAATGTCTTGTTTTTATATTAGATGGAATTGATAAAAATTGTAGCTGAAATAGAGGCAACGGCATCTAAAACAATGATACTCACAATAGGGATATTTACTGACTAAATAAAATAATAATATGATTCTAATTAGTCCGTCTGTTAGATTATCGAAAAATATTGGATACGTATTTTTTGTTTTATCAAATCAATAAAAAATTACGAAGATAAAACGCGTCAAAGATTTGAGTGGGAGGTTGTGACGTCACTCGCCGGTAAAAAATGTCATACTAATCAAAATACAAAAAAAAGTCTTAGAATATGACGTCACACAAGTTTTCAAAGCACTGTTTCGTCTTCATTGTTTATTTACGTGAAAAAAGAAAAAATACGTGTCCAATATTTTTTGGAAATCTATCTGACGGACTACTTAGATTTTTTTAGTTTATTGTGTTATAAGACTTAGCCTGAATTAGCCAGATATAACACATGGGTGATTTGCTCCATTTGCTCTCACTGAGACGACTCTAATGTCCCAGCAGTGGAACATTGGAGAACAATAGTCAAATTAAGAATGAATTTAAAAATAATCTTTTCCACAAATAAAGACAATCAATACTTATAGCTTAGTGATGTAACATTATATATACGTATATTTCTACATAAAAAACATCACGCCTGTAATTCTCGAAGGGTTATGTAGAGGTGCCAAAATGATTGAGTGGAATGGTGCTGATCCATGCGTCATGCTCGTGAACGGGTGCTGTCAGTTGTGACTGGTCACCTCTTAGCTGCCACGGCTTATTTGAATTATTATTTTATCTTTGAATCGGCGTTTTTGACTTTACAGTGGACACTTATCGTGCACATCTTGCTAAATCGTTCTCACATAATATACAGTCTCAGCATGAATGATGTAACCACAGTTTTGTAACAATATTATGATTTAAAAGAGTGTCCATGGAGTTTCTTGCCCTTCTTCTCATGAGACCAACGCTTTGGAATGGGCAACTACAGTACACTCACAGTTATTACGCCTTGTGACTGGGACTGTAGCTTAGTTGATTAGTTTATTTAGTATTTGTTCGACTATTCAAAAGTGCCTGTAACTGGCTTACTTTTGATTTTGGTGTAACTAATAGTACACCCAGATTTCACTAGTTATGTTTAAGTCCCATGTCATAGAGGGCGAGCCTATTCTTATCAATTGGCCGCGGATCCAGATTCCGTGAATGATACTAGGAAATTCTAGGTAGAAAAACCCAACAATAGTCTTCCCAACCTCGATATTGAAACCAGGACTTAGTGCTCAGCAGTTACGTTAGCAACCACTAGACCATCAAGGCAGTCATACAAAGGAACAAATGAATTTGTGGCAGACTGGCGCCCAAACTAATCCGAGGCCTGTATTTTACAGTGTACTTCTCACTACCTCCAAAGTTAAACTAAGAAAGACAACAGTGTGAATTCGATCGATGTTTTCGCGCAATCGATTCGTCCCTTTTTTCCAGGGTGGGAAATTATCAAATGACTCGTACCGCTCAGGGCAGAGTGGTAAGGAGTGTCAGACTTTTACTGACTAAAATTCAGCCATGTCCTTCTTAGCCCTTTGTGCCGAGGCCGCGGAATCTCTTTCACAACCCGCAGCCCCGACGGGACATGAAATTATCTACCACTTTATCTGGAACTTAATCATAGGCGGTGAAACAAGCCCTTAAAATATAATATGGCTGCGAAAGGTTCTATTTCAGCTTTTCAAATATTTCAATTGCAGTTTCGTTTCAATACACGTTGGCTAAGATCAATATTAACTTCGCAAGCAGGTATTTGTGTATTTTCAAGTAGTTCTTTTATAAAACTAAAACATTAAACGCAAATACGCTAATGAACAGGTTTATTAAAATAAAACATCGCCCATCATTTTAGGTCTTCTAAGTATCACATTTTTTTAATAATTTATAAGTAGTAGGTATTCGTAAGTACCTTTTGTAAATAAGGTTCATTGTAGGTATCAAAACTTCAAACAAAAGTAGTCTAGTCTAATATTATTAATAAAAATACATGCTTTACTTTTGAGTCTCTTTTTATTCTTAAAAAAATTCTTCTAACTTATGGTTTTGTTTAAGTAATAACTGAAAATAAATGTTAAGCAAATGTTGTGCCTACATATGTCTTATTTGTTGCCAAAGTCTTGTTAAAGTGTAGTACTAACGGGTGCTTGTTTAATTTAACGATAAAACCAGTCTTAGTATGAACAATCGGAAAATAACTATAATCACCAGTTCATGTCATATCAAATTCCATAACACAAGTAATCAGTTAATCACTTAAGTGAACGATCAGTTTTTTCTTATATAATTACCTGGTGTAATTACAAAAATATCAAAAAATAAACTTACCATCGATTCATTAGCGAAAGATGTTTTTTTTTTCATAATGTATTTACTAAAAACTTCGTTTTCCACTTTCAATTAGTGTTGTGTTCAGACGTCTCACTCCAAGTTAAAGATTCCAAATAAATGACAGAAATTAACAAAACGTTATGCATCTGATAACAAAAGTCAGCTTTTCCTACCTCTTCGTAGAAAATGAGCACGATATTATACGAGCATCATATTATGTAAAATAACAAGGTTTCTGTTACGTTTAATTGGCTGAATTTCCCTGTTTGAATAGTATTGAGAAAATACCTCCATCATTTTTCTACATCGCAACTCAACCTTGCAAAAATATCGCCTTTTCTTTCGATCTTAAATAAAGTACCCACTATGCATTCTCTGCTTTGTACAATAAAGTCTGATAAGTAGGTAGTTACTTACTTTAAGTTCCGTTCAATGAACGGTTAATTAAAGACAAGACCGTTTGTAATAAGTAAATTAGCAATCACCACGAGGCCATTTAGCTCGGGGACCTAGTCCCATTATTGTCTCGGAAGGGCAGGGCCAGGCCACTCAATTAGATCGTATTTCAGAATAATGGTATTGAGAAGTCGTTCAGCTTCCGTTAACTGCAATTTTATAGTTCTTCCTTTGGCCACCCCTCGTTTTGCGGTCAAACTTTTCCAATTATACTATTGAATTAATGGAAAATTCATAAAATTACTCACGTTATGAGCGTCTTTGTTTACGACTGTGGACGTCTTTTGTTTACTCTCGTGAGTTCAAGTGTGGGACACGTACGGAAGTTTTGATAATGGGTTTAGAGTACTGCGTTGAGAAAGCTTTAAATCTATTTGTAACTTACAGCGGTACATTGGATAAAATACTTAAAACACGGCTTTAGCTTTATACGTAGCGGGCTGCTATTATTTGATGATTTCCCAATCCCAAAAAAGAAAAAATAAAGGGCTATTTGAGGACGTAGTACCTACTTTTGTTCCATGCCATATTTTACTTCGCAAATTAGCTTAAAATACAGTCATTTAGCTTTTTAGCTCAAATAATTTTACACAAAAACCTTATTTTTAACCTAACTGCAACAAACTTAAGTAAGTAATTCTGTATGCATGCAAATTCACCTTAACAAATTAAGCAATCTGAAAATCGTTTACAATTTTCTTTAAAACAAAGCGACAGTTCTGCATTGCAGACAAAAAGTAGCAAAGCGAAACACATAAAACGGAAACCTTATAAAACATCCGTTAGTACGAAGAAAATACGTCGGTGTTCAAATCACGACTTTCTTACGGAGCTGGGGAATATTTTTATTTCCTAGATTAAAGGCAAGATCGACATATCCATGTACATAGTGTAGATACCAAGTTATTCCCGACGGGCGAAACAAAATCATTTCGTAACTGTGCGCCGGTCTGCGCTCACCCTTTTTTATAGCCCAGATGAATTATGACATAAAATATTTATCTCCTTTCGGGGATATGTAATGGTTGCGTTCCTTTTTAGATGATAATGCAGTAAAGCTCCTTTTCATAACGCTAGCATTGACAAGTCGCCTTTGGGGTGTAACAGTTGGTAACAAAAAGAACCTTTAGATTCTGGTTCTGAATTCATTTTAAGTTTGAAGTTATTTACTTTGAACAAGTTGGCTGCTGTCACTAATTAGTGCTTCGGTGCAATATTGATATCAAAAGATTCTTTGCGGTGTCGCGCTTTCTATAATGTATATCTACTATATACCTTGTATGTATATGTATATTTTTGTTTTTGCACAGACGTTTTCTTTTTAATGAAGCCGAGGATAAATAAAGGATTTTTCGAATTTCCACCCCCAAAGAATTTAAATAGTAGATGGACGTTTGTATGACAATACGTCATATTCACGTGGACGAAGCCGCGGGCAAAATCTAATTATTACATAATTTGGTAACTGTATAGATCAAAAACTGTTTAGTAAAGAAAACGATCAACATTAAGGTTAATAATTGAAGATGAGTTGTTGACAGACAGACGACAGTTGACAGTTGCCATCGGGGGAAAACCCTGGATGAAGCTGGCTCAGGAACCTGGAGATGACACAAGAAAAGAGAGGACTGTACCCCAGCAGTGGGTGAATTCGGGCTGTTGATGATGATGCTGATACATCATTAATTCATTGTCTATTAAGCACTCTGTAAATGGTACATTGCATCTCATGATCGGTTCTCTCATCTCGTTTATCAACTAAGATTCATCCGTCAGAAAACACCCTATACGATGCTTCAGTCAACCCTTATTCCTAAAGAGAGAATATCGAATTTATAGCTCAAAATACAGCACTCTAAGATCGCAGGATCTCAGAAATCTAAGATAGCCGTAAAAGCTCTTTGTTTACGCTATAAAACCAAAGATTTCTTAGCTTAGTATTACGAGATTTTACGCGAAAGGAAGCCAGCACGCTCATCCCTTATCGCAGCATGCACAAAATCGAATTGAATTTTGTAACAAATAAAATGAAAGCACTTTTTATGTGTGAGCTATGCAAACCAATTCATAATTATAACAGCAGTATATATTCCCGTTTTGATTATAACTAGGTGGCATCTAATATTTGATTGCCTGAAAGCATTTGCATGTGACTGTTTTTGTAGTGGTATGGGCATGTGATGAGGAAAATGTCGTGAGGAACGTTTTGAGTATGAATTTGGACAGGTATAAGAGAGGAAGACCAAAAAACAATGCATATACTGTGTAAAGGATAACATGGTAAGAAAGATGGTGTCTGATGAAATGACGAGTAATAGAGAAGTATGGAAGAGGAAGACATACTGCGGCGACCCCAAATGAAGACAAGAGAATGATTACTGATAAAAGTTTGCACCCTCGGCGCTATATTTAAACCTTTGTTTATATGCCGCTTAGTGTTAGTGAAAATGAGCAGTAGATATACAAAATTTACTCCAGTAGTTCGTTCAGGCATACACTAACATAATCTGAATTACCCAAACATGTTAGCAATAACACGACGTGGAAAATTCCTTTACTATGTACACACTACCTAATTGATTCAGGTAAACTCACTGAAACCACATGAATTCATGGCTAGGTTGGGTATATCATAAATATATCTAATTTAATACCCGATATCGCTGAACATGACACAATTAGGTTTATTTTTGCTCACATAATACTATATTATCTTCACTATTTTGCAGGTCAAGTTGACTTCTGTCTCGTGGAAAACTGCGACTGCTCATTACGGGTTCCTGGCAAAATGCTAATGACTTTAAGTAACATTACCCAATCAGAATCTTAACTTGTGCAAGTTTAGCTAAGCTTCGACACAACCTACTAAACTTACGGCCTGCTTTTATGACCAGATGTATGAACGTGAACGAGGCAAAAGAAGTATGGAAGTATCGCAGCAGATGGCATTCTGTGGTTTATACCCACCCCCGTAGGAAAAAAGGCGTAAGTTTATGTGTTATTAAAAAAAATATAACATCAGGAACCCGAAAATATTTAATCCAATTTTTATTCCAAGGTGCCGTAGTCTTCATTACTACTGCAGTAATATTATTTCCCGGGCCCAACATTAGCTAGATTTCTCAGCGAGCCGGATAAATTGTAGGTCATCTGCGGGAGCATTTGTCACGAGTCAGTAATTTGTGGGAATGCGTGGTTTTCTTCATATTCCCTCGGAGTAATCCTCAAGTGTAATTTGTCAAAATTTCAACGTTTCGTCGGGCGGGCCCAGGCGGCTCCCTACCCGAAAATAAGCCCCTTTGATAAACTCAAATGTATTATTTTATGTCACGCTGTTAACAAGTACGTAAGTGTTATGACTGTTAAGTTTTACCTATAAGTTATCTAGTGTTGTTGTATCGATGGGTACCGTAGGAACATACATACAGTAGGAACACTGTGTAAAAAACCATTATGATAATATTACCAAAAAAACAACGGGTTGCACTCCGGAAATGCCGGCAGAAGTGAAAGCTTGAATATTAACGTTGTGCATATTCGAATATTTTGGAATGGTTAGGGAATAATTTCGCACGACTTGCTTTATTTATCAGCACAAAAGTACTATAAATTTAAATGTGGATAAATACAATATTCATTTATTGCGCTATCGTACACAAACATGACGATTTATATTACATAAATAAATCAACACTTCACTTATGGGGGTTGGTGACGTCACTTTCTGGTCAAAAATGTACCAAACTGTGACGTCATGCAACTTTTCGAAACACTGTATCGCCTTCATTTATTGTTTACGTGAAAAAAGAAAAAATACGTGTCCAATGTTTTTTTGGAAATCTATCTGACGGAGTAATTAGATTTTTTTTTGTCAACTACCCTATTGTTAGCAAAGGCTTACAACCATTTTTTTTTTTTTTATGATGGGTGGAAAATCATCAAATGACCCCTCCCGCTCTTGGGCAGAGCGGAAGGGAGTGTCAGACTTCTACTGACTAAAAACCACCCATGTTCCTTCTTAGCCACGTGATGGCTTCCGGCCACCGTAGACGCGGGCCTGTGGACAGTGAGTGATGGGCTAGCTCGCCGTCCGTCCGTCTTATGACGACGACAGGCCGTGTCGACGGCGCGTTCGTATTCCACGCGCGCCTCAAAGGGATGTCAGCAACATGGAAGGGGCCCGCAAGGGGCGACGCCCGTTGGGGCTGTTCGCAAGAGATACCGCGGCCTCGACATGAAGGCCTAAGAAGGAACATGGGTGGTTTTTAGTCAGTAGAAGTCTGACACTCCCTTTCGCTCTGCCTAAGAGCGGGAGGGGCAATTTGATGATTTACCAGCCCCCAAAAAAAAAAAAAAAGGCTACCGTCTCCTAAGTCTACCGCAACCCCGCCTAGCTGTCTTATTATCTAGGTACTAGCTTTTGCCCACGGCTTCGCCCATGTCGATTTTCCATACAAACTATTATCCCCTATTTAACTCACTTTCAAACAATCCTTTCTTATTTCTTGTCTACATTATAAAGGGAACCTCTGCAAAATTTCAGCTTCCAAGGTTCAGGACTTTTCTCTTTATTTTTATTTCTAAGCCAGCACACTGCAATAATTCGACTTTGTTCGGTACCAGGCTTGATCAAATATTGTTACAAGCGATAGATGTAACAATGAAAATGCAAAATTTTAAACAAATACGTTTTAAAATCACACGGATTTTATGCGTGACCCGGTTGTTTTCTATTTTTATTAGGATATCCGACCCATAGTTTGTTATTATAACCTTATGTTTGATTCATTACAATTTGAACTGTAACAGTATTTCATGCAGACGACAATAAAAACAGTAGGATATTTATTAACTCTTAGTCGTGTCAATCTATAGGTTTACATTTTTTTTAATACTCTACAAATGTAATAATTTATTCAGTATTTTGGCTTGATAGAAAAAAACTTAGACCAACATCTAAGGAGGCTCTCCCTTGGCAGTTGGATCAAGTGATTAATTCCGAAAGCAGTACTTCTGGACACGGCGCGTATTCCTCTCTCAAGAGCTCCGGCCAAGGATAGCTCAGACCCTTTTTTATATTTAAAAAATAACATAACATAATCCCTGAAGGGTTAGGCAGAGGTGTATCTAATAGTACACCCACATTTCGCCAGTTATGTTTAAGTCCCATGTAATAGGTGGCGAGCCTATTGCCATCAACCGGGCACTAATTCAGACTTCGTGGCTGTTACTGATAAATTCCTGATGGAAAAACTCAATAGCACTTTGCCCGACCCGGGAATCGTACCCAGGACCACTAGACCAACGAGGCAGCCTTTTTAAAATAAATTTTAAATATTTTTTGTATAGAAATGTTTAAAAATTTAAATCATATGTATTGAAATAAATAAAGGATATTTCAGTAAAATGTGAAGCAAATGAGTTCTTGTTTAAACTAATCTATACATACTCTTTGATATTACACTCTTTTGAAAGAAAACTCAATATATTGACGATTTTTACATAACAATGAGAGGCCGATTTAATTCCCTGACCCGTCGCTGTCAGAAAGTGAATGGTTCAATGAATCGTGAAACCCGTTCAGTCGTTACCATAACAATTAGATTGTTCAGACAGTTTATATGAATTCTGCTTAAATTACTTTGCAAATGGTAGTTCCCTAGTTTTGCATGGATTGCCTCTTATTTCATGACTGTCTAAACGACGCAGAGGATATACTTATTTAAGAGAACTAATTAGAAGTTACATAACATTATCATCATAACATCACGCCTGTATTCATCGAAGGGTTAGGCAGAGGTGTACCCGTTAATTAGTATTCCCACATTTTACCAGTTATGTTTACCGGGCACAAATCCAGACTCCGTGGCTGCTGCTAATAAATTCGTGATGGAAAATCCCAATAACACTTTGTTCAACCTGGGAATCGAATTCGGGACCGCACCCACAACGACTGTTGGCCACTATGCCAACGAGGCAGTCTTAGAAGTTAACTTCCGGATATTTTATTTAGAGCATTATTTTTTTTCTACCCGACTGCGGTGAAACCCAAAAGGAGGGCTATGTGTTTGACGTGTGTGTACGAGTATGTATGTCCGTTTCTTTGTTCCCTAATAACTCCTAAACGGATGAAGGGTATTGAATAAAATATACGTCGTTAGATTCGTCTTGATGGCGCGAGTGTCACTAGCTACTCGTACATTACAATTTAAAAACAAAGAAAAATTGCGGATTTTGGGCGCCATATCGCGGAGTTTTAAAAGGAGATTACAAAAATATAAAACAATTATATGTTTAAAAGATATTTAAAGTGACAAATCCTATAAACAAACACAAAATTACATAATACATTATCTGTTATGTTTAGTTCAATCTGCCGAGTTAGGCAGACACTGTCGTGCGATCATAGATCGGACGATAGGCAAAAGGCTTAAAAAAAGTTAAATCTGTCCTTTGTGACCGTATACTTTTCTTTTACACAGTTTCCTTAGCGTATAAACCCATGAAGCAAGCCAGGACAGGATTACAGTGAATAATAAATGCCTATGTGTACATTTTTCTCCAGTCCCTGAGGAACTTCCAAGAAGGTTACTTTGTTTTACCAGAATATTCCCAACTCGTCCACGACATCTGCTTTTCTAAGAATACATATTCTTTTTACAATGTTCATAGAACTTCGTGCAGGTGTCTTGGGTTCAGATACTCATATAAGGAGCTTTTCCACAAATGTATTTGTTTAAACGACTGCACGTTTTATATGAACTTCTTTATAAACAAGTATTTAATAAATAGTTTTTGAAACGAATAAAAAACAGTAAAAACTATAAGATCCCTAAACTATTCATTCTTCCGCACTAAATAACCTCTGAATAATAAAAACTAGGGCGCTACAGGAAAAATATCGAGAGAAAGATTACAAATCGTCTGTGAACCAAGAATAATGTGTCACAGAAATTCACTGCTGCCATGAATCGTCGAGCACTAAATAAAAGAAGGGAAAAAATACTCAAAAATTTACTAGCGAATTTTTACGAATTTTCGTTGGCATTTCCTAAAGGTTATTACCCCACGTTATAAGTGTTCATTTCACTGTAGGAATTTATACTAGCGTCCCAGAGTTCGAAGTTAATAGAGTGTAATGTTCTTATTTGCATATTTCATCAATGAGCTTTCGTCTCGATGCCGATGTTTATCGTGATTTTCGTCTACATTGCTTTTCCTGAGCATTTCGCAATTAAGAATTTAAAAGCTTTTCGGGACGCACACGGTAAATGGAACCTATTGGTTGCGGTTACGGTTTTATTTTTAGATGGATCTTCCTATACTTGTAGCGTTAGTCCAGCAAACTTATCTTATTGTGCTTAGATGGTTTGATCATGTGGAGAAGATGAGTGAAAAATCATCAACAAAAGGTATTTGTGCGAAGCAGATGTGAGTAGCAACTTCAGAAGGGGAAACCCAGAAGGACACTATACTCGCAACCGGCGTGCGTGTTTAACCAAATGTACGACGTGGACTAGGCCAAAGAAATATCTGTGGATTCTGCCTGTCCAAAGATTGTATATGAAAGGGCTTGCAGTATTTTGACTGTAAAAAGCTAGGTATAATCATAAGTCGTGTGAGTTTATATATGCATTTCTCTTAATTACTCATCACTGCCGCAATGAGCTTAATCAGCTGCTAAAAAGTGTTTTAAAAATAGATAACTCCGATCAGAAACATATAACGTACAGTACAAAAAGTAACATAGTTTGAAAACTCTTAAGCAGATGATGATGATGACACCATGCCATAATATTTTTTTATCAAGAAATACATCAAAACATCTTAAACCCCTTTGGTAAACAACAATAAACAAACACCTAAGTATAAACTCTATTGTGACTTCGTCAAACATAATTTCGTGCCAAGCCCTCTTCACAATAAGCCTATTAAAAAGTTTGCTTCTAGAACTTCTGTGACGAAACCAAGGAAATCCATCATATTTTCATCAAATCAGACTTTATTAAGCTTCGTGGTAAGTCAAGGTAAAGTAGATAAGTTTACCTTTATTCCGAAATCATAATTTGTCAACCAATGGTTTTTTTGAGTGTTTCATGCTCATGCAGTAGTTGCACTTTTGACCACTAAAGACAGGACGCAGTATGGTTCTTTTATGACGACAAAACTGCTGAAAGATCAGTACCTATGTTCTCGCTATGCTTTCAGAAATAAGTTCACCAGATTCACAACTCACGCTCTGCTGTGTAAATAATCTATTTGTAAAAGTGCTAAACCTAATAAAAAGCGAAACCCATTACGAAACAACTCTTCAACAATAATACACTCAGCAACTTAAGCGAACAATAGAAAAACTTCCTTCAAAATCTTTTCGTTTTAATCTCTATCTGTGTTGACATAAACTCGGTGGCGTAACTACAAGAACCCGTTTACCGGGAACCAGGAACGTAACTCCATTACCCTATAACTGTATAAACGACAGTTCTCTAATGGGAATTAAACCTTTTGAAACTCTTTGCATTGCGGGGGCACTTCGCCGTGAAGTTGGCACAGATAAAGAACGATGAAGTAGTTTTTGATGGCGACTCCACTTATCAAATGTTTGAGTTAAGTTTTGCGGTGGTTTACGCTTATCCTTTGAAGTTTTACGTGTTTGTCAGGGGTCAGGGAAAACTGTCACGTGATTTTTTTAGTTTTACCTTAACTTTTTGTAATACAAAGTATGACAATTTGATTTTCATCACTCTCAGAATCTTCTGCATTATTGAATATACGCATCATGCATTAAGGTGGAAGCGAAAGAGTAGCCTGCAAAATTCAATTTGATTTTTTTTCTAAACACTATTTCATGCAAAAAAAATTCAATGGGACTTAATGTAACCTGTAATCAATTGTTACACTAACCTTATACTATGGTAGATACTTACTTTATTTTTTTACAGTGTAAACAATTTTATTGTTGGTTGGGCAAAAAAAATGATCTTAGAGGGTTGTATTGATGAGTTTAATATTTTAATCGACAGAATATAATCTGATACCGACCAGCATATTGCAAAATCGTAAGAAACTTTTAATTTCGAGGACTACTGTGGCCCTTCTGGCGACCGGACCTTGATAACTACCAAGAAAAGCTTTAATTTCCACTCAATGACTGCTCTTTACGCCTTTTTCGTGTATAATATTGATCATTTTTATCTACGAAAATATAAGACAAAACAATCCAAAGGATAATAAAGACATCGCGGGTCGCTATTCACTCCCAAAACAAAATCGTAATACAAAACTTATACGGAAAACTGAAAGAAGAAATCTTCTCTAATAGGGTTCCGTTGTTAGAGACTCCTAAATATAATTTTAGAAGAAATCTCATTAAAAGAAGACCGAGTGCGTAAAACTTGAAGATAATTTCAAAAGTTGAAAAGTCTCCTAAGAGAGTACTCCGGGTTTTTATCGGTTAGGTAACTGGTTCAGGGGCACATGTCGGCTTTGTATGAGTGTTGTTACGAGTATATTTTCATGCTGAAGAAAAAGACCCAAAGGTCTCTTTCTCTCTAACTGCTCGGGGCATTTATATAACATAACTTCACGCCTGTAAATCCAAAATGGTTAGGTAGAGGTATACCTTACAAGTGCAGTTCAGTACAGTTCGTATAATATGGAGCCTTTTGCCATCAACTGGGTTTAAAACCAGACTTCAAAACCCAATAATACTTTGGCGAACTTCATGATCAGCCTCTAGACCAACGAGGCATATTAATAAGCCTATAATGAACTCTATGCCATGCTGGAATAGTGGTCTTTTCTGTATGAGGAATGTATCGTGGAAAATCACCATGTAGGCGTGGCGTGGATTGGTGAATATCACAATGGCTTTGGTATTTTCCGCTACTATTTTCAGGTTACACCGCGCTTTTCTACGTTGGTCCTGGTAAGTCTGACAACCAGTCCTACCAAGGCCTATTACCCAGTACTAACTTGGTTGTGGAGGTCAGATAGGCAATCGCTCCATGTAAAACACTGATATTTAGCTGCATCCATTTAGACTGAAAGCCCAACATAGTTGAGAATAGGCCAGGCAGACGATGATTTGGTACCAGAACTTTTTTAATAACATTGGCATGGTGAAAGATTAGCCAATCAGTAGGGTGACAGCGGTTCTTACCTTCGATTGCCCAGGCGTCCTACAAACCTCTAAAGTTTCAACGTACAGTAATAACTGTAATTCTAATGCTGCGTACAGAATGCAGCTAATTAACGTTCGTAATAGACATGATGTCAGTCGAGAGCAAATGATAACATTTGCATACATTAGCTTTGTGCTGTTTATTAGCTATTCGTATTCCTGAAAAGTACTTTAATTCCTGAATATTAACACGCTACATGAAAAAAAGATAAGGGATTTTATAGTAATATCTTATTTTCAGCATTTGAAAGAGGAGCTCTAATGATAACTGCCACTCGGCTCGTTCGTTAGGTTAAGCCGCGCTTGCCTAGGTTGGTCTGTGGATGGGTGACCCTCCATTACATACCGAGTTTCCTCCTTGCCTCGGAAAGCACGTTAAGCTTTTGGTACCGGCTGCCATATATAGATCTTTGTCATTCATTACAGGTAGTCAGTGACCTGAAAGTCTGACAACCAGTCTTCCCAAAGGGTATCGTATTACCCAATATTATCTGGGTTGTGGAGGTCAGATAGGCAGTCGCTCCATGTAAAATACTGGTACTCAGCTACATCCAGTTAGACTGTAAGCCGACCTCAACATAGTTGGGAAAAGGCTAGGCAGATGATGATCTTATTTTCAGCATTTCATTTCAAGACTGCCTCGTTAGCCGCATGCGCGACTGCAAAGCATGAGGTCTTGAGTTTGATTCCAGGGTCGGGAAAAAGGGATTTCTCAGTAGCGGCCACGGAGTCTGGATTTGTGCAAGGTTTATGGCAATAGGCTCGCCACCTATAATATGAGACTTAAACATAACTGGCGAAATGTGGGTATACTATTAGGTAGGTACCTACACCACTGCCTAACCAGATTAAGGCGTGCTGTTAATGTTATGTTATGTTATTTTGAACATTTTATGTAAATAAATCAGATGTTCATGACTAACTTTAGTTTTAGCTAACTTGCAACACAACTAAATAAAGTTGTTAACAAAATTAAACACTCCGGATTGACAGCTGAACTAACTATTCCAGCGTCCAACTTCGTACTTTCAACTGCACCAAATATAATCACACTTCAACTATAACTCGCAAACTAAGTGTAAACGCATTGATGAAGTGCTAACATAACTTCGGCCAACATACGTAGGAACATTAACTAAGGCACTAGCTCTGATACTAAACCAACACAGCAGCGATAAATCAGTAACGATCCAGGTAAGTGCTGGCCGCAAAGTTTGATGAGGTCAGCTGCACTTCTGATTTAAAATGTTGAAGGTGCAATGGAAGAGGTATGGTGGTGGTGAAGGTGGTATATCAATCCCAATTTCATAGCATCTTTTGTTCATATACGGTTGTTAATGACTTCAGCAACCTTATCGAAATGAAAATATGGATCACTGTATTTTTTGTAGTTAAAGGATGTGAAGTTCATCAACTTCTTATGGAAGAACTCTATTACTCGTCATGTTAGCAGTCACCTCCTTTCTAGCCATATTATCCTTCACACAGTCCATCCATCGTTGCTTTGACCTTCCTCTATTACCCTTATAGACATTTATACTCAACATTTTCCTCACTTTTTTTTATGTCAGATTCATGAAAACCAATTAACACACAAATAAAAGGGCGTGGAGTTACCAATTCCAAAGCTAGATCTCTAAGTCCCGGCAAGAATCTCTGTGGATAATTCACAAGTAGCAGCAAAATGATAACTTTAATTAAGTGTAACGAATCGAAGGTAACATGCTGAAGATGCACAGCAAACGTCTGTGTCATCGTCATTATCATCAGCCTATAATGTTCCCACTGCAGGGATTCAGGCCTCCTCTCTAGGAGAGGGGATGGGCTATAATCCACCACGCGGGCCCAGTGTGGGTTGCTAGATGTCACATGTCTTCGAATTTTTGGTTCTAAGACATGCCGGTTTCCACACGATGATTTCCTTCACCGTTTTGAGAGCAGCGAGCGGTGATGAAATAATTAACACAAAGTAATGCACCTGTCTGTGTCAAGTCACAAAATTTAAATGTTCGAAATCAGACTACGACAAAAAGTAATCTGACATAGATCTAATATAATATAATCTAATATAATATAATATAATCTAATATAATCTAATATAATCTACACTATAATATGTAGGTCCCGTTTGAGCTCGTTTCTACCTTGTTCTGGTAGTACCGTAAGAGAAAAACTAACTTAAAACGTGTTTTTATGATAACTGGTGACCTCAAGTTATATTCTGGGATACAATCTTTGTATTAACTTAACCAAAAACTACACACATTCAAATAAACTACACTCTGATGGTGCGAAATGAATTTATTTTACATTTTTATGTCCCAATTTACATTCTTATGCCTCGTTGGGTTAGTAGTCGCGGTCGACTGCTGAGCATGATGGTCCTGGGTTCGATTTTCAGGTCGGGCTTAGTGTTATTTCTCAGTAGCAGTCACGGAGCATGAATTATTATTATTATATCCCTATTACATGGGACGAAAACACAACTGGTGAAATGTGGGTGTTTTATTGCGTACACCTCTGTCCAACCCTTCGGGGATTGTAGGCGTGATGTTATGTTCTGTTTTGTATCCTAAAACTGCACAGGCGTTATTAGAGGTCACAACCTCATATTTGAGCTCGTGGCTTAATAAGAACTGCCACTCGATCTTTAGGTAAAGCTGTGCTTGCCTAAGTCGGTCTGTGGATGGGTGACCGCCCGACATACCGAGTTTCCTCCTTGCCTCGGAAAGCACGTTAAGCTGTTGGTCCCGGCTGCCATATATAAATCTTTGGCAGTCGTTACAGGTAGTCAGTGACCTGAAATTCTGACATCCAGTCTTACCAAAGAGTATCGTATTACCTAGTATTAACTGGGTTGTGGAGGTCAGATAGGCAGTCGCTCCATGTAAAATACTGGAATTCAGCTGCATCCGGTTAGACTTGAAGCCGACTCTAACATAGTTGGGAAAAGGCTAGACAGATGATGAACCTCATATTTAAAACAGTTCCAATGTCAGACAATGTTAAAAGTAAAGATAAACGGATATTACACAAAAAAGGGTCATGCTCACCTAATGGTCGCCAGATTGTCCAATTAATCCTAAATACATTTACGTGTGGCAGTTTTTTAACGTTGTCTGGGTGTGTCTTTTATTTAAAAAGTTTTTATTCCTCATGCAAAATTTAAAATCCTTGCCAACTTTACTCTTTAGCTGTATGCGTATACATTATTAAAGCATATAACTGTTCAACTTCTAAAACGATCTTTTAACAGGTCTAACAAGAAAAGCACATTCCCAGTAACATGTTATCAGTATCAGCATAATTACCCAGGAAAACCGAAACAAACTCGGTACATTAAACGAAACACGACGTGGATATGAAAGCGTTATCATATCAGGGGAAGTTTGAACGCGCCACGGGCGTTTACAAGTTGGGGGCGAGTTGGATCTCATACTGACACAGTTTCTATTCTAACTGTTAGATAGCAGTACCCTAACACGAGTTAATGGATATAGGTACAAGGAGGTACGTGTTTCTTATTACTGTAGTGTTTGTAAAACTATATTATAATATCTCATCATCTGCCATTCTCCTAAAAGTCCTGCGTCCCGTCAAACCGGATGTAACTAGTACCGTATATTTTAGATAGGTTGTTCTGTGGATGGGTGACCGCTCGACATACCGAGTTTCCTCCGTGCCTCGAAAAGCACGGTCCCGGCTGCCATATATAGATCTTTGGCAGTCGTTACAGGTGGTCAGTAACCTGACATTCTGACATCCAGTCTTACCAAAGAGTATCGTATTACCTGGGTTGTGGAGGTCAGATAGGCACAGTCGCTTCATGTATAATACTGGTATTCTGCTGCATCCGGTTAGACTGGAAGCCGACCCCAACATAGATGGGAAAAGACTAGGCAGATGATGATGGTTGTCTAACTACGTTCTAATATTGGAGTAACATGTTAAAGCTGCTTGCCCTTTTGCAAGACCACCCCTTAAATTCGACACTGAACGTCGAGAAATCGGCCAAAATCAAGCTGCACTATATGTACTCCCGGTACATTTGATCAAACAATCGCAGCACAAAATTCGGCAGCAGTATGATAATGATGTGTGACTACACCATTTTGTCAGAGTTAACTATTCACAAAGGGTTGGTTAGTATTTTAAAATGAACTGATTTAATACGTCGTTGAATGCAATAAGGATCCGAGAACTGTTGTTTTTTGAGCTGCTAGCGAAGCATCTGCTGTGATTTTAATCACGACTATAAATTGCAATTTGTTTTTTCTGTTTGCTACTTTGACCTTTCTATTAAATCTTGTTACCCTTTTATAACACATCTACATTTTAAATGTGCAATTAAATTTGCATATTTCAAACATTTTTTAACCTTACTTTCGTTTTTTAGGGTTGTCATTATAATTTTATTCGGTTTTATAAGTCTGAGCAACCCATCTCCATTTAGAAATTTAAAATATGACTACAATTAAGTTATTTTCAAAAATCTAATTTCGTTAATGGATTTTATAAGCCCCTTCGCTTTCAGTAAGAGCGAGTAAAATAAGGCTAGGTTTAAAAGTCTAGCGTTAAAAATTCCAGCTAAATCTCGTGAATAGCCTAGGTATTAGATGCTGGTGTAAAAGGATACTATGTCTTCAAAATAGACGCGTTGCTTAAAATCCTCTTTGGTATATGGTTTGCGTTTTATTTTTGCTGTTAAATGTATTTTCTTTACGAGACATTAGTAAGGATAAGGATCCCAAAAAACTACATTCCTAGTTGTACTTGAACTTAGTTAAGTTAAATGATTAATGCATCCAAAATATTCGATGTCTCTTTATTTGTTTTAAGTTTAAAGCGCCAGGGAAGCCCGCGCAATTCAAATTTTCTGACTTTTTTTGCAATTTAGAAGTCAGTGTCAGGTTGCATATTGATTAAAATAATTATGATTCGCGGCCGTCATAAATATGCTTGTACAAATAATTAACTAAATATTATTTAAAAAAAAAAATTAAAATCATCCATCCAACTCTCTGAGTTGCCATTGAATGACTTATTCTTGAAATAGTCATTGAATAAATTAACTTCCCGGTGGTACGCTGGCGCTTTCCGCTTTTTTACTGTACCTTTTTAATTATGTTTTTCGACAGCTGATCCTGATTTTCAAAGCACAGTGTGTGGTACAGAAACCGTCCCTGTAAGCTTGGTTTAAAGATGCCAAGTTTTGGTCAGGAATACCTTTTGATTAGTTTGTGGGTTGGTCACCAATCTACCTGATACCGTCCCTTCATCCCATCTTATGATACCCAGGGGAGGGAATGGGGCCTTAGGGCGAATTCGTTTGTTCATTTCATCGACCCACATATTTTTTTAAAGCGTGATAGAAACGCTGTTCACTAATGTCTGTGTTTGTGTATGAGAGAGTTCTCCCGCTTCACGTTCAAGTTAGTAACAAAATAAGAAGAGTTATTATAAATACGAAGATGAAGTAAAAAGAGAAAATAACGAATGGAAGTTCAAAGAATGACAGAACATAAATAGCACTATTAGGTTTATGTTAGTATAAAGGAATTTACTTTGAGAACTTTAATAAACATCTTGGAAAAATACCGACTAAAACAAACCGAATTTTTCTTAATGTTTCATGAAATTTTCCATATTCTTCCATATTTTTCTTATTCTTGACTTTCTCAGACATTTTTCGGCATTCTGTTATAATATACCAAACGTACGTTTTACCAATAATGCAGCAATAAGTATAACGTATGTTACTTGTGAAATGTACTCATTTATCTCGTTTTATTTTTATGGACTTAATGTGTATTTAGATTTTATTATATCTTGAAGGTGCGACATTTATTATCATATAATTTTTTACGTATTCCTTTTGTGTCTTTGATCATACCGTTACATAACATATATTTTAGTACCTGTAGCTATTACATACATAACATTATTATTTACAATGAAATAAAACACCTAGAGTGCTATCTTACACGTAGGTACTTGGCGAAAGTACTTGTCAAGTATTCGAATTTCCCGTCGGGGCTGCGGGTCCCGTCGGGGCTGCGGGTTGTTCGCAAGAGATACCGCGGCCTCGACATGAAGGGCTAAGAAGGAACATGGGTGGTTTTTAGTCAGTACAAGTCTAACACTCTCTTTCGCTCTGCCCAAGAGCCGAAGGGGTTATTTGATGATTTTATACCCACCATAAAAAATAAAAATAAATTTAAAAAAAAGTATTCGAATTTGCTAGCTCACCGTTCGTCCGTCCTATAAGGTCGACAGGCCGTGTCGACGGCGTGTTCGTGTTCCACGCGCGCCTCAAAATGATGTCAGCAACATTGCAGGGGCCCGCAACGGCCGACGCCTGCCGGGGCTGTGGGTTGTTCGAAAGAGATACCACGGCCCCTGGACACAAAGGGCTAATAAGGAACATGTGTGGTTTTTAGTTAGAAGAAGTCGGACACTCCCTTCCACTCCGCCCAGAGCGGGAGGAGTCGAGTCGAGTTAATAATTTCCCATCCTAAAATAATATAAAAGTATTCGAATTTACACAAATACATTAAATTGAAGTGTCGGTTTGTAATTTCAAAATAACAGCTTTTCACTAAATCCTCATGAAAGAATAAACGGAACTTATAATAAAAACACATTTCTTTGAACTCTTGTCTGTCTGTCTGTTTGTTCCAACTAATCTGCTAAATGGCTGGACTGATTTTGATGTATTGGCAGATAGCTGATGATGATGATATAACTTAAGCTACTTTGATTTTAGAAAAATGAAAAGGGTTCCATCTAAAAAACAAAGAACTCTTTTGAGATTATTCACCCAATTGGGTAAGTTATATTTTTATAAGTTTCACAAGGAAGGTCGCGGGCACATCTAGTAAAAAAATAAAATCAAAGCTTCACTGGTAGATAACCATATACCCATTTAAGTATCTGAAAACCTTCAAGGGTGATCCTTGTTAAAACAACTTTCTCCTAACAACGAATTTCAGAAGATGGTAAGAAAAGTTATGCCCATACAAACTTTTCTCGCGCATCAGTTAGACGGTATTGGGAAATGATTACCTATAATATCATCTAATTCTAAAGAGTTGAAAGAAGCAAGAAATACCCTAAACGAAAAAAGCAAAAAACACCTTTAACAGTAACAGAAGTATTAATTAGATTAATTGGACGGCCGCACGTGTGGTGCATTGGCCGAGTGATTGACGGCTACGCTGCTTGTCGCGGGTCCGATCCCCGCACGGAACAAATATTTGTATGACCTCCAGGTAGTTGTTCCGGGTCTGGTTGTTTGTGTATGTGAGTTTAAATATTTCTGAACGCACCCACAATACAGGAGAAATTCCTAGTGTAGTACAAAGTTTGAAAAAATTAAAACGAAATAGTATAGCAATAAAATAGCAATAGTATTAAAAAAAAACATAGATATCTAACAATAAACTTAAACAATTCTGCAATTTTTCCAGCCAATTTAACCATATTTTTACAGTTGTAAGTAAGTTACTTAGCTAACGTACTTGTTGAAGGCTCTTACATTACGTAAAATGTTTGTTAAGGAGCAAAATAAACAATAAAAAATCCTTCGCAACCTTTAAACTTATCTTGGAAAGGCGTAGAAATAACACTGAACTGTATTCCCTTTGTTTGTTACACAGTATTTTTGTGTTGTGTCGATAACATTGTGAAAAGATCCCCCCTTTGTCCCGAAGGGTTTACGAAGATATGATGACAACAAAGTTCAATAAAATATAATCTATTTTTGCGGGCGTTCAGTCGACATGTTTTCTTTCGAATTCATAGCCACTTTTACGGCGTGATATCGTAAAATAAATGTATAGAGGGAGCAATATCGAGACAATGATAGTTGTCACGAAAACCTATTAAAGTTTCAGGCGAATTTATCGAGAACAAATTAAGGCTTTTCTTTCTGGAATGTAAATGAGCTTGACTTATAAATTAACTAACTCAACGGTCTAGTGGCGAGAACGGTCTAGTGGGTTTTTTAATAATTTTCTAATAATTTTCAGCAGCAGCAACGGTGCCTGGATATGTGCCCGGATGATGGCAATAGGCTCGCTCCCATGAAATATCATGGGAGTTAAACATTACTGACGGAATGTGGGTATACTATTGTAACCGTCCCTTTTTTTTTTTGGCGGGTGGAATATCATCAAATAACCCCTCCCACTCTTGGGCAGAGCGAAAGGGAGTGTCAGACTTCTACTGACTAAAACCACCCATGTTCCTTCTTAGCCCTTGCGCCGAGGCCGAGGAATCTCTTTCGAACAACCCGCAGCCCCGACGGGCATTGTAGCCACCCCTTCGGGGATTACAGGCGTGATATTATGTTATGTGTTAAAATAAAAAGACATCGCAGTTTAATCTTTCTCTTCTGAAAACGGACGAACTTACCTAAATCAAAATGATTCTATTACGAACAAAAACGCATACATTATCACCATCATGCTATTAAAAGCGCCAAGACGCTTTTGTTTATTCCTTTTGTTAAACTAATTTAATTTTACAAAACTTATTTAATTAGCACAGCTACGCTGGGATTCTAGCTTGAACAACTAATCAACGATTTATCTCGCCGCGAGGATGCACCTAACTCGACTTAATATTCAAAACATTTACGTATCAAAGCGTTCGGGAAGGTGTAAAAGCAAACTTGATAAGTAGAACGAACAACACTCCCGGTATCATAACATTATAATATTTCCTGGTAAACTTCTTGCCGTGAAGTATTATGTAGAGGTTTATTAAGAAAATGTTTCCATATATCACACAACTTTACATTTTGATCACTTACTTTACTCGTCATCTCAGCAGTCACCTCCTTTCAAGCCATATCTTCCTTCACATAGTTCATTCATCGTTTCTTTGGTCGTCCTCTACTCATATAGCCATCAATATTATACTCAACATTTTCCTCAGTACATTTTCTACATTCCTCCCCACCACAAATGTTACAATACAACTTTAGATTTTGATTACACACAAAATGAATAAACCACGACAAAACGCGCTGACATGAAATTGACCGTCAAATCCTTTCCAAAATCGAAATTCCTGACAAGAATACGTGTTTTGGGGACACTCGGATCTCTTACCCCTTTCTTTGTTATGTAAATATCTGTGTCTGGTGAAAGTTTGCCAACAAATATTCCCTCAGTGATAATCCATTAGAAAATGAAAGAACATTTGCTTGAAACGAAACAAGAGCTCACGAGCGCGCCCGGCGCCGCGCCACTGATGATATTAGAGGTGCACCCCAAACTCTTTGTTTGGACAACACAGGTTAATATTAGTTTAGGACTAATGATTCATTTGCCACGGCTTGAGTTACTTGTGCTACAGTGGCTACAATTTAGCCTTCAATTTACTAGCCTTTAGACAAGACAACAGTTCGAGATTAAACTTGAAATAGCTCTTGGTTCGGGCGGCTTACCCTCTCTATTAACTAATTACAGATAGGGATGAAAGTTACTTCGCAGATTATTTTGGGTAGATTGGCAAAATTTTATTTTACTCGTTTGAAGTCGTTTTCAAAGCGTGCGGTCTACTACCCGCCTCGAGGTCACGATTAAAATCCGTATTAAAGTACTTTTATTTAGTTGAATAGTGTCTGGCGACGTAATAGACGACATTAACTAATTAAAGTCTATTTGATGAAGCCGTCGCAACTAAAGTAGGTGCTTATTTATGGTGAAGTAGTTGGTAGAATGTTATATATATTACATACTTGGAGGTTGTCTCAAAAGGCTCATTAATGACTAACCCAAAACTCGGGACGTAGAAACATGAAATACGAGGAGTGTGTAGGTACTGTTGTACCCTTCACTACGTCGTCAGGGGAATTGCTTACTACCGTACATTTTCGGGTCATAGAACTGTAACACACGTTACAATTTACGTACGTCCTTGGTTCAATATTGGAATGTCCACAAATGTTCTCTTAAAACAAAATCTGGCTAATTGATGTGTAAAAGATTAGACATTATACAATTAGGTTTAAGACACTTCAGTATTCAAATTTAAGTTGGAAATCCTTCTATTCAGGCTAGTAAATCTTTATAAAAATATTGTAGCTAGTAAGCTTAACACGGCTAGGTTTAAAAAGATTTCCAGTTAGTCCTCTCTAGCGTGATAAAATAAACTCTATCCTCTTACGAGGGCCTTAAGGTTTGTTACAGCAATAGTTCCGAATGTTTCAGGAGGTTTATTCCAGCAAGCAGACATTCAGTGAGAGGTTTAGGTGTTGCCAATCACTTTAAAAAACATCGACTGCGTCGTTGGTTGAGTGGTGGTTTGATAATATAAAAAAAAAAATAATAACACTTTGCCCAACCCGGGAAAGTTTGTGTTATTCCTAAATCATAATAAGATTTGTATTAAGGTCGATTTACCCGGACAATTTAGGCTCGCCCCCTAATGCATGGGACTTAAACATATAGCTGGCGAATTGTGGGTATACTATTAGGAACACTCTCTTTAACCATTTGGGGATTGTATGTCGTAGTTACTAACCTTCTATGTAAACAGAATTTCTGTAAGACATTTTGACACGACAACATCTTAGTATAAAATCTTCTACATATTTCATTTCTCACATAAAACAGCCAGAACCCAGAACTCCCAGCAGAAATATAACAGTATAGACATCATAAGTTTAGCAATATAACGCGAATGATATGAGTTGTTTAATTGTTTCCGAAACAACTATACAGCCGACATTACACTCAAGCCAAACTCTGCTTACAGTCTCATACAGTTCACTGGCAACTCTGGGTTTTATGGGCCTTTATATAGCTTTAATTATACTTATAACTATTTCCATTGTAACCTTTTTACATGAACTATCATCATCTTTGGCTGTACTAACCAACCACGGGGCTTAAAACTGCTTTTAGCTGTAATGTACTTAATACTTAATACTCTTGAAATTACTTGAAGTTTACAAACCTACTTTCTGGTGTTCACGGTTGGTTTACCATGAACCCAATCCGTCGGAACTCTATTCTACCATTAGAGGTAAATACCTTGTAATGGAACGTATTATTACGTCATGTTACTATAGTGTAGCTATTTTATGGTAGAGATGGTGTAACAAAAAACATCAGTAACTTATTTATTTCATAGATTTTGAACTTTATCTGTAAAGCATTAGAAAATGAGGAAATTTGACACTTTTGGGAAGCTTAATGTACTGGTGTCTATACAATATTTTATCTTAGGATCGTCGCAGGTGGCGTTCTGGGGTTTCTGCCTAAACCCCATGGGAATATACCGTGAGTTTATGTATGTAGTACACTATCTTTTTAATCCCAAGGCTAGCGGTGGAGTACCCAAATAACTAAAGCTTGATTCCAACCCGACAACTGCTACTACCCTATTCGCGACCGCCATTACCTCGTTTCCAGGAAGCCTAACGCTATACATAAAGAGTTTGGTACACATGCGAGAGATATACACGCCATTGTTTATGAACCAGCCAAGGAGGACGGTTGGAGCTCAATCCGCTATTCAAACAAACATGTACCGTTCCGCTTAAGAGCACTTACACATGATATTGTTCATGGCAAAGTTTTGCAGCTCTCTCGCCTCGCGGAGATAAAATTAAATGTTGTTCTCTCTGCCAGTTTTTGTTTTCGTTATTGTGTCCTAAATATATTTTTCGGGAAGTGTATTCGCTTGTTTCTGTGTTAATCTGGGTGTAAAATAAAAATATTGGCTGTTAGGCTTTTTTGGCATCACTGCAAATTGAGTTGGTGGTATGGTTTGTATATTTTTTTAAGATAGGTAACATTACCTAAAATATTGTTTAGCTCAATTTCGATCAACGATTGTCCCAACAGTAGAACCCTCTTTTCAAAATAAAACAGTCCCTTAGAAACAGACATATAAACCAATAGAATTTCCGAGTGCGACCTTCAAACAAATGAACAGTCCTATTGAGACGTTCCACGGTAAACACCAAATTCTACTCCAAATATTTTAGTGAAAATGTTCCAACAACAAAAACAGTTGCTTCCAAATTATCTCACATTTACACTCGAAGAAGACATAAGACGTTTCCACTACCGCGGCTTACCGCACATCCATCCGACAGAGCAAACATCGACGCGTTGTAAATAAACAGGCGCGAACACTCCCCACTCCACTCGTGTGAAAGATCTCTTACAACATCACCAGCACAGAACATTCCTAATATGTTAATTTCAAATCCTGGATAATCAACGCTGAGACTGAACGCCTTCGGGAATTCAAGATTACGACGTTTGTAAACTTATCTCGTCTCTCGTTAGCGGGTGGGGCGAGCCTCCTGAATACGTAAACGTGTCATTCATGATTAAGCAACCGTTCGCGACGTGACTGTTGACAAAAACACGAACCGAGACAATCCCGGCCCCGATTGGGGCCAAAAATACAAATAGAGAACAATCAACTACTTAGATAAGACCCTCGCCGAACAAGTGTTACGTTCGTTAATCGAAACTACGGTCGAGAGGAATTCTATCCTGACTTACGTAGCTTATTGCTCCCTTGCTCCCCAATGATAGTATTTTTCCACAAAAAAGTTTCTATTTGATATTCAAACGCTATCGAAGACAAACCATATTGTAGTGATCTCTTACAACTTTTCAGTTTTTCCATCTGTGAGCCCGAGATTTATTTGGTTCGATGGGAGTTCTATTCAAATCACTTGGAATTTCTGTTGATCGAATGAGGAAAACTGTGCATCAAATAAGTGGAGGACATATCCAATCCATATGAGAAAAGTGTTCTTATATTCTCTAACACTTTATGTCATTAATCAATAAGAATGAAAGAATTTCGGGACGAAACCACGAAATGCGTGATTCGTAAAATAAATTGTGATATCAAACCATTTGTAGAAATTCGACGCGTATAAATATGTACAGGATGATTCGAGAGCGAAGTTTGAGAAGCGTATCATCGGCATCCCGGCGCGTGGCAAACGACCCCGAAAATTGCTCGCAATTTATTCGGTTCAAGGGTGACCCGAAATAAAAAGGAATGAGACGTTTGTCACTTAGTATATTATTTACTCGCGGACATTGTGGAAGAGAGTTGTAAAAAATTGTCGGCCACTCTGTTATCATAGTTGGGAGTTTGGGCAAACATCTGCTACGTGGGCCATTCTCTGGTATTTCCCTAACGGCCTATTATAAATATACAGACACTCCTAAGTTTTCGTGATTCATTTAAAACAAGACGCCTGCTGTATTTATTGCGCGCACGTTATTGCAGTTTTGTATCGAAACTTGAAAAACTACATAAATAGCATGATATGTTTATTCTCTTTTTAACTTGAATTTTAATGACTGTAGCCATTTCGGTAAGAATGTTTCCACTAACTTTACGAAACCTAAATTACGTAAACTTCAATCTTTAAATCTCGTCGTTTGCCATAACAACAATAGTTATTGTAACTTTGTCATCAAACTGTGACTTTGATTACAAAGAAAATTGAAAAAACTCGAGAGAGCTCAATAGTTTAGATATTATTTTAATTCTATTACTACAGAGAAAATACTTTTCTTTCAAAATGAAATAGAAAGTATACTCCAATTGTTTGATTTGAAAAATGTGTGTTATATCAAAGATAATAGAATCCTAATTATCTGTCTAACATAAAGGTCTAGACTAATTTACTTGTTTAATAAACAACAATAGGATTCTAACAATAACTGTAGAAATCAGCTTGTTAGCCACTATTGTATTGAAGTGTATTTATTTTCACGAAGAACACATCGAGCAAAACCATTAGCGAGCAATCATTTTATCTTATTTTTCACCCTTCTGCTCAGATTATATCTGACAGGGTGACGTGACCGCCCAGCCAAGCCCTGGCAAGCGAACGACTTCACAGTTTATTTCAGAAGTTAGGGCCTTGGCACGCCCGGCGCAAGGTAATCCTTTGTCCGCCCCACTTATCTCCGACAACAAGAGCAACTCACTAATTTATTAGTCAACTTATGCAATACGGACGGATGCTGCCACTGGAGAGTCGCATTTACATAAAACTTTCACGTTTATAGCTAAGGGTCACGTTTGAATGTCTAAACATTGTGCTGCCTAAACGATACACCCGAGACGAACTTGCTAAGAGGTAAAAATGTTTCAATTGCATGCGGCGGAACTAGAGGCTTGTTCTGAGTTTTCTGCTGAAGGCCCAAATGTTTTACGACCTTGTTCAGTGTTGATTTTGTGAACCTTACATTTACTGCCGTGTTGTTAATGTTAGGGGATGTTGAATGGTCCGAAGTTAAGTTGCGCTTTTTCTTTTAGGCAAAGCAGGTTAGTAGTTAGGTACTTAGAACTACTACTTCGTACTTCGTATCTTTAGTCAAGTCAAAGTTACTACTTCAGTTTAAGTATTTACTTATGCAAACAGTTTCGTGCAAGAGACAAGAATGTAAACGAAGTAAGAACCGTCAATAGAAGCAAAGTTAAGAATCCTTACTTTTGACGGTTCTAACTTCAAGCAATTACTAAACTACAGGATATAAATTGTACCATAAATAATTAACTTTACTGTAATCACTTTGACTTGTTTAGAGATACGCGAGTAAGTGCCCATTTTAACTGATATTTCTGTAATTCTTTGAGTTTGGCTTAAAATAATATACGTTATTTTGAAAAAGATAATCTTTGAAAGAGTCGTACCTATTCAAATCACATAATTCTCAGAGCACCACTACATTATCCGTTATTCTAAAACGCAATACTTGAAACTTATAGTACGGTACATATATAAACTTTAAGTACGTGACTTATCCGGGATTGGAATCAAAAACCCGTGGGACTGACAGCACACACCGCCGGACGAACGTACTATCCGGAGATACGTGGAGCCTGTGTGCATTTTATATTAGGTGTAGGTAAAATGAGAACTAAGTTTGTTTTATTCTGTTTGAGAGATGTTTTCTACGTTCTCTATCAAGGTTTGATGTAGGTAGCGGGCATGTGACTGGCGGCAGAACTTAATCAGTTAGAATAAAAAGATACCGTGGTGGGATTTTTGTCCAGAATTTCTTCCTTGTCCTGTTACAGTCTTTAAGCTTGATTGATGTCAGGTGTATCGACTTTCGGGATACCAGAGTGCGTATTAAGGAATAGGAACCCTTTATTTCTGCAGATCATCCCATAGCCTAACCATCAGAGTTATATACGTTAATGAAATCATCATCTGCCTAGCCTTTTTCCCAACTTTGTTGGGGTCGGCTTCCGGTCTAACCGGATGCAGCTGAGTACCAGTATTTTACATGGAGCGACTGCCTATCTGACCTCCACAACCCAGTTAATACTAGGTAATACGATACTCTTTGGTAAGACTGGATGTCAGAATTTCAGGTCACTGACTCCCTGTAACGACTGCCAAAGACCTATATATGGCAGCCGGGACCAACAGCTTTACGTGCTTTCCGAGGCACGGAGGAAACTCGGTATGTCGGGCGGTCACCCATCCACAGACCGACCTAGGCAAGCACAGCTTTACCTAAAGATCGACCCGAGTGGCAGTTCTTATTAAGCCACGAGCTCCTCCGTTAATATACGTTAATGAAATAATATCTGCAAAAAAACATACATAAGGAAAAGTGTCAAGCTATAAGAAAAACCTTTGTCAAGCATGGTTTTTTTTTCGCAATTTCCTATGAAGATCTCGATCATTTATAGACTTATTCATTACTATGACTTCAAATGAAATTGCTTTCTGCTCCAGCCTAGTAACTTTTGCCTTTTTCTGCATCTTTAACAGTACCTATAGGGTATATTTTTACTAATAATGACTATCAATAGACGGCCTACCTCGAGTCCTGCCTGTCCTATTGTTTGCACATCACAGGAGCTGGTGGACGACTGTGCTGGCTACTGAAAGTAACAAACTCGTCGTCAAATTTTGGGCTGACTCAATTTGAATTGTCACCGACATGTTAAGAAGAAGAATAGGAAGTTCTCCAATTAATTTTGTTTCTCAATCTATGACTTCTTTCAAATTATAAAGTCATATCGTAAAGTCTACATTAAGAACAAAACAATACAATATATTTTAAAGGCAGATACCCACCTAAACCTACACAGCAACGAGCTGTTCCTAAAATGTGAATTTGCGCATTGCCCTGTGAACGCGATAAGTGTCACCATTTGTCACGACTTACATGAACAATCAAACGCCAACACTGATGTTACACCATTTACTCTGACTTGCTGAATTATCATGCCATTCTCTTACTATTATTTCCCAATCAGGGGGAATTTACTACCTAAGAGTGAATCTGTAAGTCATTTCCTGATCATTATGTAGTTTAAAATCACGGTGATTTCGAATAAGTTGCGCTGAAAACTCAGTTTTTATAAAAAAAACTCTAGCTTGTACCGCCGGGAAGGGACGCCTTAGAAAGACATACACTGATCTTATTAGTGCCGTTCTTCAAGAAAGGACTAGTACTCGTAACCGGCGTGCGTGTATGACTAGATGTATGAATGTAGACGAGGCAAAACGAGTATGTAAGGATCGTAGCAAGTGGCGTTCTGTGGTTTCTACTTACCCCCATGGGAAAAGGGCGTGAGTTTATGTATGTTTGTATATAGCTTGTACCCGCGATTTCAATCCCGTTATGGTCAATAAACAAATCCCACAGGAACGTTTTTAATATAGGTTATGGGTTTATGACAATCGAGTCAGCGATTCAAAGATGGGTAAATCTATGGATAACACAAACTATACCTCAATACACAAAAAAATATATTAGTAGGTATATAGTATAGATGTTGATAACAAAGAGTTATAAAACACTCAAGTAGTCTTAAGGTTACATTCCAAAACAAACCGTATGATTGATTGCATAATTAATTAAGCCCCATCACACGAACACAATGCTGGTTGCAATAAAGATACCCCAACATAAGAAGGGTAGAGGAAAATGTAATATTTTCCTGTTTATCCCAAGCCTTGTCCTATAGGGCTCTATAGACATAGTCACCAATAAGAGCGATTGCCCAATACCGTGACGACTACACATAAGGATGGTCCTCCTAAACGATTTGACGTAAAACTGTCGCATGTCTATGGGTCACAATAGTTTCTGTGGTAGCAAAAGTTAATAGCTTTCGTGAAATGTTGTCAAACTTTTTTGTGGTGAATCAATTTAAGTTTATATCCCATTTGTTGAGAAATAGACTGATGATAACTTTACAAAGGTATTTTATTGTTTTGAAAATTGATATAACAGAGAATACTTTATGGATCCTACAAAAATAATACAAGACAAGTCATAACATCACGCCTGTAATCACACACGCATTAGACAGAGGTGTACCTAACAGTAGTTAGGTACACCTCTGTCTAATGCATTGGAGTTGTAGGTACTCCTACAACTACATTTCGCAGTTATGTTTAAGTCCCATGAAATAGTAGCGAGCCGATTGCCATCAACAGGAACAAATTCAGTCTACGTGGCTGCTGAAAAAAATCTGTTTAGAAAACCTCAATAACAATTTGCCCAACCCGGTAACCGAACCCAGGACCAGCACTAGACCATCGAGATAGTCTTTTTGTTATATTCTCTTACTTGATAGGTACTGAATGTACACAACTATTACATTACCTAACTTTGTATCTGTTATGTAAAGTTGTTTTCTATATCTATGCTAATATTATAAAGAAGTAAAGTTTGTGTGTTTGTATATTTGTTAAATTGTAAGGGGTAATCTAGGGATCTACTAAACCGATTTTAAAAATTCTTGCACCGTTGGGAAGCTACACTATCCCCGGGTGACATAGGCTACTTTTTATCTCTGTATTCCCACGGGAACGGGAACTACGCGGGTGAAACCGCGTGACGTCAGCTAGTTGTTAAATAAATGTCTTCGAAAGGTTAAAGGTTGGCAATGCGAACTAAAAGTAAAGGAGTATCAAAATAAAGGCTAACACATTTAAAAACTGTGTTATCACATCAACTTTCCTTTTACTGAAGCTCACTCTACCTACCCACCTAACCTTTCTTAGAAAACCGTCTTCGTAGTATCCATACAAGGTGTAAAAGAACCCCGTCGGGGCTGCGGGTTTTTCGCAAGAGATACCGCGGCCTCGACATGAAGGGCTAAGAAGGAACATGGGTGGTTTTTAGTCAGTAGATGTCTGACACTCCCTTTCGCTCTGCCCAAGAGCGAGAGGGGTTATTTAATGATTTTTTAAAGGTGTAAAAGAACCCTTCACGAAGGCTTTAACCATGCATTCATCAAACTAAGTAACTTTAAGCACAGGTTATTTCTAGGAAACAACTTTTGTTTGGAGTGAAATAAAAAGTTAGAAATCAATGTATAGCATTTAAATACTATCCCAATGGATGCATTTAATAATACCGAAGTCATTGAGGTACACACGGCTACACATCAAGCTATACATTTCCAGTTTACGCTGATCCCGCACTGAACGGAAATCCTATACAATGCGAGACCAGCTTGTACTGGTAATGTATAGCTTGATGTGTAGCCGTGTGTACTTAAAGTAAAGCTGTAAAAATAAAAACTTGTACTTAAAATGTTGTCCTTCAATATCAGCTCCGTAACTATAAAGTTTTCAGTTTTTGGCTATGTTACGGATTTTTTTAGAGTTTCGTACCTCGAAAGGAAAAAACGGAACCCTTATAGGATCACTTTGTTGTCCGTCCGTCCGTCTGTCTGTCTGTCAAGAACCTTTTTCTCAGGAACGCGTGGAGGTATCAATTTGAAATTTATATCGAATACTCAAGTCTACTGTCCCTTAAAGCTGTGAAAAAATCAAACTTCTAAGCCAATGCATTTAAAAGATAGAGCCGTTTATGCCGCAAATTTCCGCAAATTTCGGTACGCGAGTTTGACTCGCAGTTGACCGGGTTTTATTTTTTAAAGCCTTACCTACTGACATTTTTAAAGTAAGTACCTATCTAAAATGTTTTTAGTTAGTTACGTTTAAGTAGTAAGTCTAGACGCGGAAGGAGACGAGCTGTGGAAAACTAAAACCTAGCATGACACTGATTTGTCTCGTCATTATTTACCAATATTGCTAGTTAGAACAGTAAAAAAAATAAAAATAAAAAATACTGGTATTCAGCTGCTTCTGGTTAGACTGGAAGCCGACCCTAACATAGTTGGGATAAGGCTAGGCAGATGATGATGCTAGTTAGAACAGTAAAAAATATTAGTTTGGAACTTTTGAACTTCAAAAAACATATTTCGATAATAGATTTCACAACTTAGATCGTAAATAAATTGCATTACGATTTAAAATACTTCAAAATAATTTAGCAAGAGTTTTGCTTCGATTTTTATTTAGTGAAAGATTTGAATGTTATTAACACCTTTACTTGATGTAAATTCAGGTCCTACCGAAGTATTTGGAGTTAGCCAGTTTTGTTTCTGACCTAGTGTAGTGCGGAGTTTCAATATAATAAGAGGCCACGTTATACTGTGAGTACACAAGTTCAGTATAACGTGGCCTCTTATTCTTGCCATCTTTAAAATAATAAGTCAGGTAATGAAGTGTCATTACCTGACTTATTAAAGACGGCAAAAATATTTAGAAAATTCACAAAATAAGAGATAGTGTCGTCGTTGTATATTTGTAGTATTCTAGTACTCTTTGTTTAATTTTTTTTAATAATACTATTTTTGTTCCTATTTCCAGCATATTCTATTTCCTATTTTTAGGCCTATGTCCAGCAGTGGACGTCTTTTGGCTGAAATGATGATGAAGATTTTGTTCTATTTTTATTCGTAGTGTATAGTGAATATTAACAAAAGTATAAAATTATCTATATCAAAATACATAATAAACCAAATTAAGTACATTGATTACAAACTGCATCTCATATTAGGTACCAAAACTATCCACATAAACTAAATTCGCCCCGTCCACCCGAAGTAGCAAGACGTCAGAATTGGTCATGTAGTGTGAGTATTACACGACCCGAACTAACTTAACCCAATTTACAATGCTAACATGAGCGCACGAGCATAGTACTCAACGGGTTCCGCGTCTAACATAATAATATATCATCTACTTACATCAATAATCTCCGACTTCCTTGTTTAATCACTACCGGGTTTTTGTATTAAGATTCGTATTCATCTTGTTTTGACTGTTCACTTCCTCAGATTACAAATAATTTATTAATTAATAGGCATTTATAGACAGCAGCTTTAAAACATAAATATAAAATACAATGAGTTTCTATATCGGTAAAGCAATAGGTATTTCAAAGAAAATAATTTTGTTTCTACCTAGGTAAGTTATCTATCTGAGCTCCTGGCTATAATGTATTTTTCTTGCAGTAGCGCAATGTTCTTTACGATACGACCATCTAGGTAAAACTAATGCCATTCCGAAAAGAGCAATGTAATTCTCCTGCAGTCATTCGTCTTCGCGTGTAAAAATGTTCGAAACCGAATGAACAAAAAGATCAAAGTAGTTGTCAAAAACATAGTTTCCCCAAAGTTGTAATTGTTTTTGTAAGTTATCACGATCGTACTAAGTCGTAGCATTTTGAACCTTTCGCTAGATACCTGCTAGGTGTTTTGTTGACCGATAAGCTCGAGCCAAGTCCCGCTAGCCACCCTAGCCACGTAATTCACCGGCTTTGCGCGGTACGTGCCTACAGCCGGCTACTGATAAACCTTTGTTTTCTACTTATCTCGGCCCGACACTGCCCTGTCTTCACCGACGTCACACCTGAACTGTATCTCTTTACTTTTTTATAGAAAACTGTATCTGGTACAGGCTTTTGCTTTTTGAGGTTCACCGTTGAGCTTTCGATATGAAATGTTGTTTCTGGTACAAGTAAATTCTGTGTATGCTGTAGCTGTTCAAAGTTAAAAGGATTCTGTGCTATAAAGACCACATTTGTGTACCTCCAATTAATGTTTCAGTATTTATTTTGTGTAGGTAGACCTTCTAGGAGAATTCTAATGTGCATGAGAGTTTAATAGTGATATCATTCTCCTTCCTAATTAATTTGAGGTCCGTTCAGCATGTTTTCTTCTTTCTTACTTCTATATTACTCGTCATCTCATCAGACACCGCCATTCTTGCCATTTGACATTGATAATGTAATTTAATTTAAATAAATTATCTTTTTCTCCCCAAAAACAACAAGATCATAATTTTTTGCGGCGAAGCCAAAAGAAGGGGTATTTAAAACAAGCTATTATACTGCATCAATAGATGTTTAGCAGGTAGGTATTTCCGGGTACAGACAGATGCCACAGATGATTCTTCTAATATTTATATCCTTGAGCTCGAACTAGACTATAAAGCAAACCGGTGCAGCCACGTTCATTAATATAATATGTTTATCTCATTAGAATGCCGTCAGTGGTGTTCATTTTACATAATAATACCTATTTATGTTAATTTCCTTCATAATCAAACTCGTGAGTGACCTTTATCCGGTCACCTTATCTATAGATGAAGATTAATAATAAGGTAGACTATAAAACGTCATCAACAAAATGTGATCTTATTATATTTTCTTATAATTCATTATGGGCCGCCAATAATAATGGATTCAAACTTACTCTTTTCTATGAAATAGGCAATATCGAGGAACTATGTAATTTCAAGCTGCAGGATGAAATTCCAACAGTGTGTGAAAGGTAAGCAAATTCAATCTTAGTGGAAGTAGATTATCATTAAAATTCAATTACGTACAAAGTGCAGCAATAAAAAAATAACAACAGAACAGTTTCAATCAAATTGCAAAAACCATATTCACTGTTAATAGGACAGGTTCTCGAGGTCACGCATATAAATCTATTGCCAAAGAAAAACGCTCAGAGCAGTGCCGACCATCGCGTGTTCATATCGTGTTTAACAACAAAATGAAGTATTTCATCACAATTGTTTTGACGATAGCTTTAATACAATTGACGAATTGTTTTGATGATTCGTTGGAATCCGACTACGGTGACGATGCAGGATTATTCAGTTACGATGAAGCTGAAGACAGAATAGATGACTCGCCGAAACCAATGTACAATATCAACGATGCACCGATGTTGTTTGAGAAGTTTAAAAAAGATTTTGCAAAGAAATACAAGGATGCTAATGATGAGAATAAGCATTTGAAGTACTTCGTGGTGAACTTGAAGGAAATCAACAGAATCAACAGTAATAAGGAATATAGTTCGACGTCTGACATCAACCTTTTCACGGACCTTTCGCCTGAGGAGAGACTGCAACTGCTTGGAGTTGCTTAGGTGTTCTGAGGTAAGCGAATATATTTTTTTTCAATGTTTCGTTCTTGTTGCCCTTTCAAACTTGTGTTGTATCTACCAATGTATCAATGGTGAAAAGTGAAAACGACGGCATGGTTGGCGCAGTGGCTGAGCAATTGACTACTGCGCTGCGTGTCGCGGTTTCGATCCCCGCACGGAACATATACATATTTGTATGGCCTACAGCAGGGCTATTGCGTATCTTTTTAAATGTCAGTGGCTATCATAGTGTCAAATGGTTATGTTTTGGTATATTATACTAACCATTTGACAGTTAATTGATGGACACTATGATAGCCACTGACATTTAAAAAGATACGCAATAGCCCTGCAGACAGTTATTTCGGGTCTGGGTGGTTGTTTATCCAGGGAACGTTGCGGAATTTGTGCGAGACAGTAATTACCGCGGCCTTGGAACGCAAAAAAAAAGGAACACGGATGGGTTTTAGTCAGTAAGAATCTGACACTCCCTTCTGCTCAGCCCAGAGCAGGAGGAATAATTTGATGACTTCCCGTCGTTATAAAAAAAGAGTGTTTGTGTATAAATAAGAGTTTAAATGTTTATAAACGCACCCACGATACAAGAGAAATTCCTAGTGTTGGGCAACTTTTTTTGGTTAATACCTATTTAATTTTTTCAACGACCAATTTTTTTCTTGAAACATAGAACTTAGATCCTCAACTTCATGAGAGAACCATCTTTATTAAGTCCTTGTTGTGTAATTAGTACCGCAAAATTAACATTATAATTGAACAGTAATCATAAAACCAGTTCAAATAATTGGTATGTTTTGATATCAAAAACGCCGCGCGGATCAACTCTATCAAATCATAATGAATAACCTTTTATATTCCATTATGTATATTTTGTTAGTAGATGAAATAAAAAAGCCGGCTTTTAAAAGTTCAATCAGGGTTTTCAATTTAAAATAAATCGTTATGATTTCGAACAAATTCTTTTATTTTAGTTGGTTCTGTCTACATACATTAAATGAGTATGTATCTAGTTTATCTTAGTACAACATAGGGAGTCTTTTCACTACTTCTTGGCGATTTTAAATAGATCTACGAGATAACGGGAGTCCCGTTCTCCTGTGCCTCAATCACCTGGCGATCGCTAATTTTACGCACTAGGCTCACTATGCAACTGTGCTTCCTTTAAAAAAAAGGTCTACATTACGCATACATGGCGGCAAATCAAGCTATACATTTCCAGAGTAGCATTTTGTATGGATTTCCCATGCAATTAGAGACCCGTATGACTGAAACTGAATTTGTATAGCTTGATCGTGATGCGTACAGCTAACTCATAATAGCTAGATAGCGTAGTAGTAAATTAGGTTCAGATATATAGCTAGATACCAATCAGTGACAAACAGCCGTGACAGGACGTGACGGAATATCATTATATGCTGCGTTAGCCGAACTTAGGTTATGAAATTTTCTGTGGCGAATAAAATAAAGACGTGCCGATATTTTTAAGTAGGTTCGTATCATGATTGCCATCCATAGTCAATTTTTCATAAAACGTGAAGGAACGTTAGCTAAATTCCTCCATTTTAGATGAATTCATCTCACCACAGTGGGACTAGGAAGCTGCATTGCGGACAACCAAACGTAGTTAAGTCGCCTGTTTCTGACGTATTGTATGAATGTGCTTTGTTGTGGAAAGACCACTGACTCTTCACTGACTTTACTAGATTCAGTGTAGGATTCACAAAACGTGAGCCGTGCTGAAGATGATAAGATTTTGTGCATAAATTAACGAAGGTTGCTTGTTATTGAATGATTCGCTACTAGGATATATTCTAAGGATAATCACAACAAGATTGTAGTAATGAGGAAAGCAACTCAGCCACAAGAAACAAGCGATGGCCTAGTTTGCGGATCACCAATTATATTTGACACAACTGTTCTGTTTCTATTGAATAATTTATTTTACTATTTGTAGTAGATAACACAGGAATTAATAAACTTAAGTATATCATCATTATTTCAAAACACAATCGTTGAATGCCATTCATAGGGTTTGCCAATCTTGCAATGAGTTGTGAATTACAAAATCACCAATCTTACAACAGTAAGTGGTGATTACAAGCTTTTGTAAACTGAACGTAACTAACTAGTAACCATGAACGAAAAAACTGTTGGTCATCTTATTTATTTTGTCATGAGGCCCCTTTTACAACAGTCGAAATTGTAGATGAGTACAATATAGAATGTGTTGCCAGAGTTCATTCATACAGAGCTGTATGAATGAACTCTTTAATATCGTCATCTACAAACTATAACTACACGATATAATAACTTTGCGATACTCAATATACATTTGATTTTCCATCTTACATCACCCACATCAAAAGCACTCGAGTAATTGTAATACTTGCCACAAAGTGTGCAAGGAACTAATAGAACCCGTATCTACAGAAGCTCCCGCCAATTCATCAAGCTCATCAAATTTTGCGTAGTGGTTTCTGAAATTGATGTTTGCATACAAACATATACATAGATGAAGACACCGATGTGTAAAAAACATGCTAATTAGGTGTTCTCGTCTTAGTGTGAATTTTGAAAGAGTTGTTCATGCCACATGGTAAAAAACATTCGCTAGTCAGCAAGGTATAATACAAATCACGCCTGTAATCCCAGAAGGGTTAGGCAGAGGTGTACGTAATAGTACACCCACATTTTGCCATTTATGTTGAAGTCCCATGTAATCGGGGGCGAGCCTATTACCATCAACCGGCCATAAATTCCGACTTCGTGGGAGAGATACCTGACGGTTAAACCCAATAACACTTTGCCTGAGTTGGCAACCGAACCCAGAACCTAATGCTCAACAGCTTCACTTGCGACCACTAGACCAACAACGCAAAACTACTAGAGGTGAAGATAAGCAGAATAAAGTCTTCATGGGTGGAGGCTATAATTGCTCTTAGGTCTTATTAAAATATAATTTAAAAAAACCCAAAATCTGAATAAGTCCTCATTAGTTTTTTGAGCCCTAAATATTCATTAGGACCAAAAAGCGTATGGAAATAAAGGCCTGTTAAATTTGGTCACATTAATAATCCCGGTCAAAGAATTTTGCATAGGGACATTTCGCGTTGTCGTGGAAGGGTCGACACAAGGCGGGCAAGGGCATAATGAATTAAATTAGGTCCCACTGATAACCTCTCCGCACAATTTTGGGACTGGGATCGGGGACGTAACAAAGAGATAGTAATGCGTGAATAGAAACTGGATAGGATGTTATAATACACTCGGACACATTTAAAGCTATTCATTTTCAGATCAAGATTTATAGAGTATAGTTTTTTTTTCTTTTGACAACAACGTACAATAAGAATCTGATTATGCAGCTTATGTGTACTTAAGCTATGCGGTTTTATCTTGATTGCTTTTTGTGTACATTTCGGTAGAATTTAAAAATATTTGTCAATAATATCAAATAAAAGTGGAATATGTAATAGAGACTCTGCATGTGACGGTAAAATATGGAAAACTTCATAATAAAAAACCGGCCAAGAGCGTGTCGGGCCACGCTCAGTGTAGGGTTCCGTAGATAATAAAATATTATGTAAACGAAGTTAAAAAAAAATACGGGCAAATGAAACTTGACCTCTGGATTGTATAGGCGCTCATACGATTCAGGGACCAAATTATATTGGTTAACTGCAGTTTCCATCTGTTGTTTCCATCCAAGTTCAAAATAATTTTCCTAGAAAGTCCTTATAAAGTTCTACTTTTCAGATTTTTTTCGTATTTTCTAAACTTATGGTTCAAAAGTTAGAGGGGGGGGGACGCTTTGTTTTTTACTTTTGGAGCGATTATTTCCGAAATTATTGACATTATCAATAAATGATTTTAGTAAACCCCTATTCATTTTTAAATACCTTTCCAACAATATATCACACATTAGGGTTAAAATTAAAAAAAAAAACACTTCCCACTTTACATATAGGGGGGCTACCCTAATAAAACATTTTTTTCCAATTTTTATTTTAGCACTTTGTCGGCGTGATTGATACACATATTGGTCCCAAATTTCAGCTTTCTAGTGCTAACGGTCACAGAGATTAAGCGAGGACGGACAGACAGACAGACAGACAGACAGACAGACATGGCGAAACTATAAGGGTTCCTAGTTGACTACGGAACCCTAAAAAGAACATCTATGTACCTGTTACATACGTTTGCAAAGAAATAAATGATTTGATTTGAGTTTATTTTTTTTTGTGTTAAAGGTTTGTAAATCTGACGTTTTGTATTTTTTAACTTATAATAATAATCGTTTTTTATTTATTAAAAATTTATGCACAAAAATCGTACAAAGGTAAATTATATTATCAATTCAGTTTGTAAAGAAAAACAAAAGTGCCTTTATTTTTAATTAGAAATACTGAAAATTCAAAATTAATTAACGATGATTCCTATCATCGTTAATTAATTTTGAATTTTCAGTATTTCTAATTAAAAGAAGATTAAAAGAAGATTGATTATTGATTGATTTGAAGATTTGATTATCCAATCATCAAAGAAGTAATTGCTAGTTAGTCTAAAAAAATATTATTAAATCATTCCAAAGCTCATGTAAGAAAAAATGGTTAAGTGGCGCATACCAAACCTAATCGTGATAAATCAAACGATAAAAATAAATTGAAATTACGACGGATGGACACAAAAAAAGTGAGTAATATTTATAAAAACCACATGATGAGCATAAACATTATACAAAAACAAGCTTCAAGATCAAGCGAGTTCTTTAACATTATGGCATCACACGGTCACACCTCAACAATTGTATAATTTATTAATTCTACAATAATAAATTGTTAATTTAAAAAAAACATTCTAATGTCGATGATATAAATAAAGTAGGCAACCTACTTTATTTATATCATCGACAGAATTTTATACTGGTTCCTTGTTCCGCACGTTTTTTGTTTCGATTAATTTTCAAATTAAATGAGGTATTTATTATTTTGCAATAAGTTACGAAAAGCTAACCAAAGACTTTTTTTTTCAAATAACTATTGTGAGATCAGATTTTTATAAAATTATTAAAATGGGATTATTATTTCAAATCTCGCTTATTAGATATTCGCGTTAATAAGAATCTTTTGAAATCGCCGTCTCGTAAACATTTTGTTATTTAATTCTTATTGCTGGAATCAGAGCTGGGCAAAATAGGTACATGCTTTGCTTTAATTAAAATACAAAACATTTTAGAGTCGTTTATTTGAAATAAGTACTCACTAAATTCAATGTTTAAACTATTTTTGTTCAAAATATAAAATAAGTAATGTAAATTACACCGAATAGGAAAATTCATCGTGAAATTCGTACTAGATGACAAACTTAATTAATACCCAGAAGTTTCGTGAAAATAACCGTTTTTGTGTAAAAATTTGTCGTACATTTCAGGTTCAACTTTGCCAACAGTAAAGATTTACGTACTTAGCCGTCACCATTTTTAAAAAAGTAAGCGTTACGTGTGTACTAACTATGTAACATAAAAGGACTTTTCCGATTTTTAAATGATTTGCCTTCACAAAGAAAATCGGTTTGTTGAACATTGATTTGCGAATAAATCTTTCATTATTTTATTACTCCGGACCTTTCCAGGCATAAAGGAGTAACATAACTCTTTGGTATGGGACAAGACCTTGCTAATGTCAAGTGGTCCGAGTCAGAAGTAGAGAGTTATGTGCATAACGCCTGCTCTGTGATTTATATCGCTTTAGATTCGACCCACATACATATGTATGTATGACCACATACATTTTAACAAAATGTTTTAGACCGCTATGGGAACGCCACGCGCCTCTTCCATTTAACAGAATTTATGTGAAACTTTATACTGTTTTGTTTTTGTTTCAGAACGCAGTTACAACGGAATCCATTCAAAGAGCAGACTCAGAGATCTTCCCGCCAATAAAGAATAAAGAGACCATTTAACAATTTTAACATCCCAGTATTTTTGTTTTAAACTTATATCTGCAATTCTAATTAGTTCTAGATCCTTAGAGTTAAAACTAATTAGAGTTATAGAAATAACCCTACAATAACACCTATAGTAATAATAGATAGTATTAGATAGGTAATCTTCAGACCTAATTTCCAATTTTCATCACGATAGCAAATCTCAACAGAGGCTTTCCAATTATGCATAAACCTAATAACCTAGTGCCCAAGATTTACGTGTGCAGACATGTATGTAGGTAGGTACTTAGTAAGTACGACGACACGACTACAAGCACGACCGAAGACAGATCAGGCGAAGAACCGACGGCTTATGACCTTTCAGAGGTATCTACAGAGACGTCTCGGAAAACCCACTCGTGGACTGACCTCCGTAAAAGCGGCTTAGCTTCGTAAATCTATCGATTCGTGCGGATGTTACTTAGGCGCTTTGCACATGGAACAACTTAGGTTGAGGTAACTATCAACATTTAAAAGAGTCCTGTAAAAAGTTGATAGTTGCTCTATCGTTTGCGTTTGCCGCAATTTTATGGCAATCTATGAACTAGGTATCTTTCATAGCCGAGTTGCTTAATCTACGCAGCGATCAGCGTTCAGTGTGACGATGCAGCAATTGCTCTCATTTTATTAAATTAAATCGTGGAAAGTTATTTACACTTTTGAACTTTAAAAACCGGTATAAAATTTAACAGTTGCTAGTTGCGGCAATTAGGAACTAACTTAGTCATCGATTACAGCAACTGAAAGCTGTTGACGATCACCGGGACTCGAAACTCGAGTTCCTATGTGTGCGCAGTCCAATAGGGATGTTTCCCGACTAAAAAAAATATGATTAATAATAATAACTAGTCCGTCTGTTAGATTATCGAAAAATATTGGATACGTATTTGTTGTTTTATCAAATCAATAAAAATTGACGAAGACAAAACGCATCAAAGATTTGAGTGGGGGTTCTGACGTCACTCACCGGTAAAAAATGTCATAGGTACTATCGTGGACACTCCCGCCTGACCACCACTAAGCTCATATTTGCTTGCACTTACAACATGAAGCGCTCTCTAGCTCCGCCCCGCCTTTGTATAGAAAGAATGAATGAAATACAATACCGTTCCCCCGCACTGACGAGTCCGACGCACGCCGAACGAGAGTTATTGTTATTTTCAAGCTGCCATTATTAGAAAAAAAACTTAAACTGAATTTGACTTTCGTTACTAATGGTGCGTGTGTGTTGGTTTGGTAATTGTAAATTAAAAACTCAATGATTTCTGTGAGTAATTTTAAATTTATTATAAGAATCTTATGAAATCCCATGCTATTCAACAGGCATATGCTATTCAATTGTAAGCGTGTTCTCTAAATCGGCTTTAACGATTTCGATAAAATTTGAAATAATGGGGCTTTAGGGGGGTGAAACGTTGATCTAGCCAGCGGGCCTAAAATAGCCGCTTTTGCAGAACATAATATGAATCACGTTAAAAATTTAAAATTCTTAAAATGGACTTTATGTTTATGACTATAAAGTCCATTTTAAGAATTTTAACATTTTAACGTGATTCATATTGTTTTTTTTATTTTGGGACTCAGCTCAGCGATTTGACTGATGTTAAATCCCTGTCCATGCAAAATTATAATTTAATTTTGTTCTTCGTGTCATGAGATTTCTGGAAGACATTATGCACAAAATGTTCTAACACAGGTTCTCAGGAGTCCAATATTATTGCACAGGTTAACGTTTAGTCAATCAAAGGTCAGGTAAGCAGAGCAATGGTCAATGTTCAAAAGGTCCGGTAAGCGCGCCAAAGTTCGTCCGTAAAATTCGCAAAAGGTGTACAGAGGATACGTCACTAAGCTGCGCAGTGCAGATTGCAACTAAGTACGTTGACGCTTCTCTAATAGGCCTAAACTTTGAGGGGGCGAGGTTTGGCGCCTACGCATGATTTATGCGAAAAAAAATTTAACTGGGCAGGCGGAAAAGACCGCGACTGTACCTACTAATGTCTTAGAAAATGACGTCACACGAGTTTTCAAAGCACTGTATCGTCTTCATTGTTTGTTTACGTGAAAAAAGAAAAAATACGTGTCCCTTATTTTTTGGAAATGTATCTGACGGGCTAATTTTTTTTTTGTTACCAACCCTATTAAAATATATTATGTAAACAGTTAGTTGCCAGCTAGTTGCCAGTTGCTGCAATAGTTGCTCCATGTGCAAAGCGAAGATACAGAGACGATGTCAAAATCACGCCAAAGTATACTAACTAAACTAACTAATAACTTTAGGCCTTGTCAAACTTGAAATAAGTACCTACCTAAGTTAGTAGCTTAGTTAGTAGGTACATAGATACTCGTATAATAAATTTCGGTGATCTGTGAGTAGGTACGTTGACTTATTCTGTACACAACGTGTAAACCCGACCGGACCCGTCAGGATACCGTCAACCAAGCATTCTGTTCATCAAACTAAAAAAATTTTGCTGGTAAACGAATTTTTTTGGGGTGAAAAATTACGTTTTACGGTAGGGCTCAATGTAACGCAGTCAAAATATTGTGCTGATACATGAATAGTACGGAAGTAGCGGAGGTACTTCAAGTGAAGACATTAAAAACTTGTATTTAAAAAAAATGTGTAGAAGTTGGAACTTTGCCCCAATATCTTCGTATAGTAAAAGTATATCGCAATGACAGGCAGAAAAAGTACCTTTCGTCTTTGTTAAGGGTGCTTTTAAAGAATTTTCAAACCAGAAACTGTGAAAATCTCGAACTTCTCCTACTGTAGTAATGGACCTGTCCATTTAGTGTGAACCACTACCTGTTTCACACATGAAGATAGTCTTGTCAAAGGTCTTCGTATCTTACCATCTGAAAAAGAATATTACGACATTCTAATCTGAGACATTCTGAGATATTTTATTGATTTTTACGTATTCAAATGAAACTTGTCTAGACAGTTTCGTGATTTTCCGTCAGACTACTATTTAAAAAATATTATTATGCTTAAGTTAATTAAAATAATATGCAGTTTGCCCCGCGGAGTTGCGAAATTAAATCCTATATTAGTACATGAGTAGGTTGGGCTATTAGGTAGCTACATACATTTTTTTAGGTAGCTACAGCAAATAGCTACTGAGTAATATGATTATATCCTATCAAAATAACTTCATGCCACCGTTCCCCGAGAGAAAGGCAGACGTGTCGACGTGTGACGTGACAGAGATATCATGGCCCTGGAACGCAAAGGGCTGACTAAGAACCATTTGATGATTTTTGGTATTAAAAAAACCGACCTAGGTAGGTACTTAGTATTTTGATATGAGGCAGCTAGCTGAAGGTTGTAGTATTCACTAAAGATTTATCTATATTTAAAACCCTAGGTAGGTACACTTGACATTGTTTACGTAAATCTAACAGGGAATTTCCTTATTTCAACAGTATTTTTGTAAAAAACATTTTGGAATGTAGCTTTCAAAGACGATACTGACTACAATATCCCAAAGGAGATAATCTAAAGATTCGATAAAGTAAGAAACTAGCTCTTTCCTCCGGCCCGTCCGTCGTCGCCGCGCAGACTACAAAATGAGATGTTTGTTTTAAAACCGTTGTAGTTCGATGCGACCCCATTCAACATTCGAATTTAAAATGGAGTTTGAAATTGTGTGAGTTATGGTACCTATTATCAATGGACAACGGCTTTATTTTCGAAAAATGTGAATGTAGGTAAATAAGTAAGTCGTAGCTACAGACGCCAGCACATCATTGTCATCATCATCAGCCTACAATGTTCCCACTGCAGAGACTCAGGCCTCCTCTCTGGGAGAGGATATAGGCTAGAATCTACCACGCGGACCCAATGCGGGTTGGTAGATGTCACATGTATTCGGATTTTTTGGTTCTAAGACATGCCGGTTTCCCCACGATGTTTTCCTTCACCTGAAATTATATCCCAATCAACCTTATTGAAATAAAATAATAATTAATTAATTCTTAAACGATAAAGTAGTTTTTTTTTAATTGTAATTGAAGTAGGTAGTTTGATGTGGTGGCGTCCATACCTAACATCAAAATCAATAAGAAAATCATTACAATAAGTTATAAGTTCTAGGGAGAAATCTTTTTCGTTCTTAGAAGAAAGCTTGTAAATTCTACATAAAAAATAATAGTCTTTAGATTAGTTATGACGGTTGATAATCTTGATAATTATGGCGTCAAATGGAAAGCGTAAAGCGGGGGTCGTAATGACATGATCTGATAATGACGTGTGGCTGCCGAAAAAAGACAAAAAATACCTACGTCAAAGTTTTGTAGACAGACGTACCTAGTAGGTAGTTGTTGCGAAATCATTTCTCAATATTCAGTTAATTTAATAAACAATAATAATATAGTAATTTAATAGCAGCGGATAACTTTTGTAATGAAAGTAAGCCTTTCTATGAGATAGAACATCTCTGCCTTACCCACTATTCTCAGCTGACTATCGAAATAGCCTCGTATTGTATAATTAAAATAAAACACGTAACGTAAAGCTCCTACTCAAATCGAATAGCACAATGATGTTAGAAAGGCTAAAGTCTAAATCTAGCGAGTTTCCTCATGCGTAGGTATAATGCAAGTTGACAATCATACAATTTCAAAAAGTACGGTCAAGCGTGACTACTGACAGTGCCCACCAGTCAGAGATTCGAGGATGCGGGTTGTTCGAAAGAAATACCGCGGCCTCGGCGCAAGGGATAAGATGGAACATGGGTGGTTTTTAGTCAGTAGTAAGTCTGACCCTCCCTTCCGCTCTGCCCAAGAGCGGGAGGGGTTATTTGATGATTTTCCACCCGCCAAAAAAGAAGAAAAAAAAAATAGGTTAATAGTTCTCGTTTTAGCAAGCGCGTTTTGTCGCAAGCTAATCGTATTTTCGTCGGAACCCTTTTAACCCTTTTAAATTTTGCTACCTACCGACTGATCCCCCTATTCCAAGGTGAAACCACATCGGGGTGGCGCTACATACTCATTTTTTCCTAATATTTTGTAAGTTAGAAAAAACTGGAAATTGTTATTGTGTTTTCGGAACTAATACATAAAAGTGTATAAACAACGTAAAACGAAACGTTACTGACTGACGTTGTCAACAATAGTCAACATCGAATTGGCATTGACAGCAGCAAAATTTGTCAACACTCGACCCCACTGGGATGTGAACGATTTTAAAAACTTTGCTTATTTATGTAAAAATATTGAAGTCCATTTACTAAAGTAGTAGTGGTCGAATAAATCATCGAATATGTTTGTAATTTACTAACACATTTAATTCAAAACCTCGTGGCAGACAGGGCGGCTGGATTACGGTAAGTGTTTTCCTTCTTAAACTAGTGGATTGCACTTGTTTTTATTGCAAGATCAATGAAAATAACGTAATTAATAAATAGTGGGGCTTTGCTCGGACGGCTAGTAGTTTTGTGGTTTTAAAAATTTACATCTGGCGACAGCATAAACAACGGTCTCGCCAGACCCCTCTGATATTTTAACCGTGATAAAATATAAGTGCTTTCACTTATTAATATTTTTGTAATAAATGGGAATTTTAATTACGTTTGCGGTTACTGCATTTTCATGCCAACATTGTGTGTTGTGACTTAATGTGCTGAACTTCAATGTAATTTCAATTGATTAGGCATATGCTTGGTTCTTTTGGAAGGAGCTTTTCTTGAAAATTAAATATACCTACTGATATGATAAAAAGGTAAAAATTGTTAGTAGGTACTGTAGAAACTGCTGATTCTGTTCTAAAGATTCTTCCACTAACCAAAAGCTGTACTATCCTCGCATGTCATAGGCTACATTTGAAATGTACCTGTGTATTTATTAACATACAAAATGGGAGCAAAGCTGTGAGCAAAAACTAGACTACACTAGTATTCTAGAGATAAAAATATTGTATGTTTGTAATGAATAAACTCATAAATGAACGGACCGATTTTGAAAATTCTATCACCTTTAGAATGCGACATTGTTCCTGAGTTACATAGGCTATATTTATTATAAGTATAAAAAAAAGCCAATATAAACCGCTAGTACAAGATAATTCAAATGGTTCAATGACACTGGTTAAATGAAACTTTATTAAACCTTGAAGAATTAAACCATTCTGAAAATGTGGTGATAATATTAGTTAGAATAGTAGTCACTTACAACTTACAAATTTTCTTTGCATTGTATACAAAGGTGTTTTGTGTCAATAAACATATTTTACTTTATTTATTTACAGTTTAGAAAATGACTAGTGTACAAGTATAGGGCTCGCATAAATAAAATGTTTTTATTTATCTGAGCCTCTAAAAGATCTAATAAAGTTTACACCTTTGTGGTATATTTTCATAAGTACTTACTTATGAAAATATACCACAAAGGTGTAAATGATCTATTAGTATACAAACACATTGAAACAGAATGCTAAGCATAATATACCATAATGCTGCAGCACTCAGTATGGATTTATCAATCTGCAGTGGATTTTGTTGCATATGTTACCAACCCTGCAGCTATATTCCATACCCGAAGGATGACAAACGGGACCCTATTACTAATACTAAGCCTCCGCTGTCTGTCTGTCACTAGGCTGCAGGTATCTCATGATCCGTTATAGGTAGACTGTTAAAATTTCCACAGAATGTGTATTTCTGTGGCCGCTATAACAACAAATAATAAAGTCAGTAAAATGGTTGTTTCAGCGAATTATAATAGCATAATATAATTATCGTTAGTTGCTCCATGTAAAATACTGGTATTCAGCTGCATCCGGTTAGACTAGAAGCCGACCCTAACATACACTTGGGAGCAAATAAATCGAGCCACTACCTTTTTTCACGTAAAATGGTAAATATTTTTGGTAATATGGAACGTATCAATTCGAACTATATATCGCCTAAAAGTTTAGTTAATAACCTTTACAATGAGGGTAAATTATTGAATAATAACCTTATTGAATGATAAATTATTGGCTCTGCAAGAAAAATGGTAATTTTGATAGAAAATTTAGTAGGGCTAAAACAGTCCATAAAAACAATAAAAAACAAAATTATTGCAAAAAAAATATTCTTAATAACTGGTATTACCCCCCCGTGCCCTGATACATTCTTGTAGCCTATTAGTCATCGATCTGATCAGCGTTACGATGACATATTGTGGTATGTTCTCCCACTCTTCAAGCACAGCGACTTTAAGCTCGGGAATGGATGAAACAGCGGGAACCCTGGCTCGGACTCTCCGTTTTAGCTCGTCCCATAGGTGTTCGATCGGGTTCAAATCGGGACTTCGTGCTGGCCATACCATTTGTTGAATCCCGATCGCAGACAAGTATTCCGTAACGATCTGCGCGGTATGAGGTCTCGCATTGTCATGCATAAACAAGAAATTTTCTCCGACAAAACCAGCATACGGCATTACGTGGTTTTCAAGAATGTCAGTTATGTATCGGTCAGCTGTTAATCCACGTCTACCACTGCCATCGTTGGCGGGGTCGACGAAGACAAGTTCCGTTTTTCCGTCTAGAGAAATTCCTCCCCACACCATACAAGAACCACCACCAAAACTCACAGTTTCTCGAATGCAACATTGGGCAAATCTTTCACCAGGACGTCTATACACTCGGTTTCTCCCGTCATTGCTAAAAAGACAGATTCTTGACTCGTCAGAAAACAAAACTGACCTCCAGTCTTCTAACGTCCAATTAATGTGTTCTCGAGCAAACTCCAAGCGAGATCGGCGATGAGCTACAGTCAATTTTGGGCCAGTTGCTGGTTTGTGTGATGTTAAATTTCGTTCTTTTAGTCTTCGTCTCACTGTCCACCTACTGATTGAGACTCCTCGAACGTCACGTAACGCTTGCTGTAGCTGAACAGCATTAAGTCCACGGTCGCGCAACGAATTGGTTGCAATAAAGCGGTCGTCACGTTCTGTTGTTGCCCGTGGTCGGCCAGTTCCAGGTCGCCGAACAAAAGCACCAGTCTCCAGATACCTGCGGTATACCCGCTGTACCTTTGAACGACTCAAATGAAGTCTGCGTGCCACTTCACGTTGTCCGTGTCCAACCTCAAGTAAAGCTACAACTTGGGCAGCTTCCGTCGGTGTAGTATCCATTTTATCAGGTTATTTTGATTACACAGACACAGATAAAGACAACAATAACAAGTAATATGGGTATGATTAACAAAAACCTCAAATTTAATCTTTTCTTAACAGAGTACAATAAAAATGTCATAAGCAAATTAAATGCGATAATTTTATTCTACCCTTTAAACTTTAATTTAAATAAAAAAAAAATGAAATTTTGACAACTAACTACCCTCTTTGTAAAGGTTATTAAATACCCTTTTAGGCGATATATGTTTCGAATCGATGCGTTCCATAATACCAAAAATAATTACCATAATGCGTGAAAAAGGAAGTGGCTCGATTTATTTGCTCCCAAGTGTAGTTGGGAAAAGGCTAGGCAGATGAATATAATTATCGTTAAATTCTTAAAATGGCCACAGATGCAAGTAATATTACAAATTTTCTCTTTACTTCAGAACAATGACTAATTAGCGTTTTTTTCTCAATGATAATTTAACTGCAAGTCAGATATTCTCATGGCTGACTTTGATATGCTATCGCATGATTCTGTTCCTGTGGAAGTTGTAACTGTGAGTACTAAGTATTATATATTATCGGAACACTAACTTCCGATCTGTCGCTCAGTGTTATTTTAATCATTCCGGCCATACTGATGATAGTGCTGTCAGTAATTAAAAAGTTGTATTTTACTTAGAGCCACTCGTATTTCAACTCGATAAGGTTGCAATACGTGGTTAATAATCAGACTATACACAACAATAAGTGTCTCTTTCTGTTTTTCAGTTTCTTACATTTTTTTAAATAATTCTGTTATACAGTGTGTCGTTAATAATCAGACTATACACAACAATAAGTGTCTCTTTCTGTTTTTCAGTTTCTTACATTTTTTTAAATAATTCTGTTATACAGTGTGTCGTTTTCTTTGCATATTTTTATAGAAAACACCTATTAAATCATAATAAAAACGACTTATAAATAAATAAAATAAATCACTTATGTTTGCAAAAATTGTTAAAGTTTTGCCTTAACAGACAAAATGAAATGCTTTATGCCCTGATAACGCAACAAATGTACATAAACACATATGTGTTATAGTAGGTACATAGTTAATACTCGAACGAATCAATTGTACTGGCAACTCGTGATGTAATCTAATCGTTTAGATGTTTATTACTACTTAACTAGCCAATACACCCATTCGCACTTGCGTTGGCTGAATATTATTTTCTTTGAAGAATTGCATTCAGAAAGGAAAGGTGCGTAGCACTCGCAACCGGCATGCGTGTATGACCAGATGTATGAATCTGAACGAGGCAAAAAGAGTGTAAGGATCGTAGCAGGTGGCGTTCTGTGGTTTCTGCCTTCCCCCATAGGAAAAGGGCGTGAGTTTACGTATGTATGTATGTTGAAGTATTGCTTAGGCACCCTTCGCATCTGGCGTTAGTCCAACGTTCAAGTTATTCGACAATATGCAGCGCAGACGCTGCGCAAAGATGGCGTTGACGCCACTTACTAGCTGCGTATTTACGTATTTAATACAGAACACGTGTCGCTAGCACAGCTAAGTATTCACGCTACGTAAAGGCCCAGACTGAAGTGTTTCCAAAACACGAACGACAATCTAAATAGAATGTTTATAAAAATGTGACATGATTAATTTGACAAAGTAATGTATTTTTTTTAAATACATACATAAATTATATGTCTAACTCACCGATAGATACGAGTAAGTCTAATGAGTACGTATGTTCTCATTTCTCTTCGATAGGCCGGTTGTTCTTATGTTAGTTCCAATCAAATAATAAAGAACCTAAAGAATGTTACTGAAGTTGGTCTCTAAATAATGACGATAATATTGCTGACTTTGTATCTAACGTTGGGAGTAGGTAATAGTTCTAGATCCTGAAAAATTAAGTTGCAACTATATTTCCGATAATTGACAGGTAAGTTTCCATTTCCATGATTATTCCTCTTCCTAGAACAAACTGGCATTCGGATATTTAAATACATGGAAATAAAATTACTACCGAACATTACGTACTGTGCACAGCACACAAAATTTTATATTAATTAAAAAAAATAAACAATGCAGTACTACAGTTCTGCACGTACGCTTTTTCCAACGTCCTTGAAGCACCTATCTGGTTACTATGTTCCATTTTTTGTTTTGTGTATGAACTGACATACAGCCAGGTTGGTTTACAATACTTATCAAGGGAAGTAACGAGGGGCAAGTGCGCACGCGCTTGTACACAGTCGTTTAGTTGTATCGCCGGGTCAGTCTGTAATCGACCGTCAATGAGGAGTAACCGCGCCGTTTCGCACGCAAAAACTTTCGATTAAAATAATGTTTCGCGTTTTTTCCGTTTTGTAATTTTTTTTTAACAGTGATTGTTTAGTTGTTATTGCTGTATTTGCTGTGGTATGTATTAATTTTCTTTTTTTAATTTATCTTCTTAAATATTTTCAGGAAAACTAGATTTTACAGCAAAGTTTTTTTTTTATTTCGTTGTATGTTGCGAGTTGTTCTTTATTAATATTTGATTAAATGTATATTTAAAGTGCTTTAGTGCTTAGGCTGCTTCAAATGCTTTAACAACAGCTGAGCAAGCAATGAAAACGATTTTCGTTTACCTAAACTAAGTACATACAACGAAAATCAAAACAAGCCACACGGTAAGGGACACTTGATCAAACAACATTATTTATTCATTTATTAACTTAACATTAGCAATATTTTTTTGTTAGTAAGTACTGTAATAAATAACCTTCGAATAATTATTATCATAGTTCAGGAATTATTAAAAAAGTAAATCAACCTAAGGCGAGCCTCTGAACAAAAATACATGAATCTCATTAGAAAAATGTAAATACAATTGGCTGTAAAGTGACACAAACCATTACAGGGTTCTTAAAAAAAAAGAAAATAACAAAAATGATTGGATTAACATAATTCACACGGTGACAAAATACCAATAAAATGACAACGGGTTCATTGACTGTAGTAACGGAATAGTAAAGTCGTATAACACTACTTTATCTGTAATTGGACAACAACTACGGAAAGACACGTCGAATAAACACGTGGATAAAACATGACCAACGTTATGGCATGTATTAATTCATGAATTGCGAATATTAAGGAATCGGTAAGAATGATGCTCAGACCTAGAGGGTCAGTTTCTAGCAAGCGGAATAATTCGACGCAGACAAAACGTCTGCACGCCCGTTCTCCAGGATGCGCGAGCGACCAGTTTTATACTTAAAGTCGATACTGATACAGTGCTTTATTCAGTCACATCTTAAAAGTGCGCGAGAATTTTTCCGCTACGTGGAAATGGACCCAAGGACGAGTATGTTCTAAGAAACACTGATAAAAAACATTATGTTCGACAAACAATCCCAAAAAGTTAACAAATTAATTAAAAGTTAATAAAACATGTATCGTTAATTAATTAATGATAACGGTAATTGAATTCAGGTTCAAAAATGGCATTTTAACCCGCTCACAAATTACCTCATAACAATTTAAATGTTTGATAGAAACACAACTCACATGCTTAATTCGTGTTAAATATTGTTTTCAGCAGTATATATGTAGTTCTTGTCTTTTTTCGTACTTTTTTAAAAAATAATTACAATGCTGACGTCAGTTAAATGTTTTGATAAAATTCTGTGAAATATATTGCCCTACTTTAAGTCTTGTGTTTAGAAAGAAGGTTTCTAAAACGTGAAGTTGGCGTCTAAGCATAGGTCCATATAATTAGTTTTTATTGTGCTCTGAAATAATTTAAAATGAGCCTAACCGGAGCACTTTCTGCGCCTCTAAGTTTTGAGAGCGAAACCGCAGACAGTTTTTAGTTTTGTTCAGTGTTGATTATGCAAAATAAAGTGTGCTCGCCTCATTTCCAACATTCATTAGTTAAGTTTGATTTTGCCAAATGTCTGAAACGAGCATCCTAAAAATTCTTAACATTACCTTTATTGAACACAATGAAAGTAAATCATTGATAGGTCCTAGCTCGCTGAAAGGCCGTGACGCGTATAAACCATTTATTGCAAAAAAAGATTCTGTTTATTTATCCCACAAAAATCTTGCCAGCTTTATTTCACTGTCAGCGAATTCAAAGGATCGTTTTTAATATGAGGGTGTTGTTGAGCATCGGTTTTTGGTTCAGTCCACAACGAGAACGTGGCACTCACGAGTCACGTATCAACTGACAAACGCTGGAATGTTCTTAGGCTAGAGAAACCGACACCAACAGAATGTGCCTTCACAATAAAATTCTTTTTCGCTTTGTTGCCAATATTTCTTACGACACTCGAATATATGAAAGGGTTCCCCCCACCCATAAAAGTAAATATTTCAAAGAAACGAATTTTTCTTTATTTTCTCTGGCGTCGTAAATAATATATCGCCGCGAACGTTCATTTTGAAATCGTATCACGTAATTATTAGCTATGTTACCTTCAAAACTTAGATACACTACACGCGAAATAGCTTTTTTTGTTTTTGGTGAAAGCGCTAAAGCGTTCACAGCATCCCAATTAGGTTTAACTCAATATACTCGCGTTAATAAAGTAAAAGAAAATATTCGTGGTCTTTCATAGAAGCTTATAACGAATTTAAGCACTGACATTATTCAAAGGGTACGCAGGAGGAATACTAATGTTAGTGGAGAAAGTTGGGTGTATGTTAGCACCTTTAAGAACGTTACTCCAAAGATACAACAATGTGCGGATAATCTAAGGTATTAACATCTAGTTCATCCCACTTCTTTACTCATTCTGAATACGCTTTATGTAATGTAAATATAATTTATTCCAAAAAAAATAATATTGTTTTTACCTTTAGTATACTGATCATAAACCAGACTTACATTTGAACAATAAAGTTTAATTTAGTACGCAACAATACTTTCTCTTTTTGTGTCGCTAAATAATAGCAAATAAAAGAAAAATATGCAAAAACGATGAAGAAATACACACTTGACAACACGGCAATGCCACCGCCGACGCTGAAAATTGGTCCAATGATATTCGAACACGATTTTCCCAGTACTTACCGTCTCTGTATTGAACGTTTTGAGTCCCAGAAATATATAGAATCTCTTTGAGTTGAAGCACTATTGGACTCACAATTTATTTATGCAGTGCAAATGCTTTGTTTTGTTGAGTAACTTGGACAAAATGTAGGAAATGCTGAAGACATATAATACTTAGCGAATAGACCGCATGTTTGACAACAAAATGTTTACTATAAATAAAGACGTAAACTTTTTTGTTCAAAATTACAGTAGCGACAAACGCTGAGAGTGCCAAATCGTGACACGACTACGAGTAACATTTTTATCTGTCGTGATCGGGCTGTTTGCTAGGAAATGGCGTAATATGTCGAGACAACGGTACTCAACGCCAGTCACTCAGCGGGTTTTACGAGTTCTATAATATAAGGTTACGCGCTAAAACCTATACACAATGCTCCGAATACTTCTGGCAGGGTGTGATGCAAGCGCAGGAAAATTTACGGGAAACTATCTCAAGTTTAGTTTATAACTTGCAATCTGTGAACAATACGCCAGCAATTGTTTACAGATTGTTTACTTTGCAAGTTTTATCTCTCCTAAAGTATGCTGAAAATCAGCAGTCACAAATTTGAAATAGTGAGTTTTCTCGATCATTCACAGCTTTGCGATATTTTTGTCGATAGGCGGTATTTTTATTTAGTATTTCTTCAATACGTGAGCCTTCTAAAATTAATTTTGTTGCTCATTGAAGGCGTGCGAAGCTGTCGTCGCTGGCTCCCGATAACATTGACTGATCGGACGTTGGACGGCTGGAATAGATGAGAGAAGTACGTGCTACGTCCGAAACTCCGCGTGATGAATCGGCGACTTGTAATCGTTGGACTAACACGGGTACCGTAATTTGTTAAGGGAAAGTTCATTGGGTCCTGGGTCCTGCAGATGTGCACTATCATCTATTGTGAACGAATACGCGACATGTTTATTTATGGACCGTTAAATTAACTTCGGATTTTCTTTTGAGCAAAGGAGAGCCCTTGGTGAATAATAAAATAATGCTAACCTAATAAATGATTCGTTGACGTATACTTAGCTGTATCTCTTTGAAAGCCTACCTATGTATTCTCTATTGTACGTAAACTCACAAAATCTCATTATAGAAAAATATGAATACAAAGGATTGAGCCTTTGCAGGTTTTTTTCCGCTGATTACTAATATTTGAGTCCGGTAAGCACTTTTTTTCTCAAAATCAAACTAGAGGACACTTTTCTTGTCTTTCGGGTCTTTGCAGACTCTGGAAAAACTGTTCGGGTCTGTATTAATGAGGAGAACGTGCCGTGCTTGCGACGGAGCGCGAAACAAATCGATGTCTCGTAATCGACGGACTCGCATTTCGGGCAATTTGTTCGGGTGAAAATATTACTACTTTTTTATAACACTTGCTCGGTATTTATCTCAGTCGCTTAAACATGTGACCGTCGCGTAACGAGCCTGAACGAAAGTGAAGCTTGATTTTCGGGAAAAGTTCTTCGGGGTCATGTATTTTTACAGAACTTACTGTAGAATTTAATATTCTGCTTTTATAAGGGTTTTTTGTAGAACTGCTAAACAAGCAGTTTTCTGAAGATAGTGTATTGTCCATTCATAAAAACATTGAGGTGATAGCTGTTTCCCACTAATTCCCACGACTTTGCTTATGTGTGGAATTATTCAAAAAAGAACTTGATTTAAGTTGTTCCTGAGCTCTCAATTCTATAACGTAATCTTCAGTCGTCAAAAGATGAACAGATTACAGAGAAATTATTTGTGATCAACCCGAAACCGTTGATCAGACACTTTAGTTCCGTCTGAGTATCTTTATCTCCCCCTACATAGCTTCCTGTTGGCCGGTGACCTGTTATCTTGTACGCCACCGATTCATTCACACTGAAATACGATGCGACCAGACGCTAACTTATCGTCGTTTTAATTGTAATTGCTCTAATTAGAACTTATCATGACTTATTATGACTGACCCGTTGGTCTAGAACTCTAGACTGCTGTGCATGAGGTTTTCGGTTCGATTCCCGGGCTGGAGAATCCGTCGGGGCTGCGGGTTGTTCGCAAGAGATACCGCGGCCTCGACATGAAGGGCTAAGAAGGAACATGGGTGGTTTTTAGTCATTAGAAGTCTGACACTCCCTTTTGCTCTGCCCAAGAGCGGGAGGGGTTATTTGATGATTTCCCACCCGCCAAAAAAAAAAAAAGTCTGGATAATGTTTTATCGGGTTTATCGATCAGGAGCAGCCTCGGAGTCTGGATTTATGCCCGATGGCAATAGACCCGCCTCCTTTTATATGGGACTTACCTACACATAAATTGTCGAAATGTAGGTAGGTAGGTACTAATAAGTACTTATAGGTACCTCTACCTAACCCTACGGATATCACAGGCGTGATGTCATGTATGTTATATACTCAGAGAAATATCACCACTAGTCAACTAGGCTACAAATTGAGTATTGGTAAATCCTCGGTGTACCGCAAACAAATATTTGTTATCAATGATTACATAGTAGCCATAATTTTCACGATGCACGGTGCCTGTCAATGTCAAATTCGTTATTCAATTTCAAACTGCGTTTTAGTGGGAGAGTCTATTTTTTTTTTTGGCGGGTGGAAAATCATCAAATAACCCCTCCCGCTCTTGGGCAGAGCGAAAGGGAGTGTCAGACTTCTACTGACTAAAAACCACCCATGTTCCTTCTTAGCCCTTTATGTCGAGGCCGCGGTATCTCTTGCGAACAACTCACAGCCCCGACGGGACCGCAGCCCCGACGGGTAGTGGGAGAGTCTTAATCATTTTCCCAATGCCACCTGCGTATTCATCATCTGCCTAGCTTTTTCCCAACTACGTTGGGGTCGGCTTCCAGCCTCACCGAATGCAGCTGTCTAGCTATCTATTTTGAATTTGAATCTATCCGAGCGGCATTATTAGACCACGAGCTCCTTAAGCCACGTACGTATTATAGAAAATCTTTTTCCAGTATCGATAAATCGTAAATAAATAATTCTGCTGTCTAAACATCCAACAGTTCATTGCCTCAAGTTACGTCGTAGGAATTCTACGTAAACTTCAACCTGCAACCATTTGTATAAATAACGTTAAATATTTAGACTAAACGTTAAAAAAATACATCGAGTTATCAATACTTTTTACGTCACTGATACGCTGGCGATCAAAAACCAGGAAATAACTCCTTGTTTTTTTATGTAGTCTATTTAGTTATTACACTGATGCAATATTACGTTTAGCTCGACATTATCGATTTTATTATTGTTTTTTTTTTTAATTCCTAATAAAACCAAACTGCCCCTGAGTTTTAGAAAAAAAAACCTTTTTGTTTGCCAATCCATTTTAGGTAAACAGTTTCGTATCTGAGCTTTAACCATAGACTAATCTATGGTTATTTGAAAAATAATTGTATTCGGTTATGTACTACATTTTTACGTGATATTGTTATGTGTGAACACATTAATTAAATATTTTTTTGAACTTACTAAAGTCATTTGACTTTAATGAAAACGATTATTTGGAGTAACTAGTAACATGACGAGTCTTAGGCAATGGCTGGTTTTATGAAGAATTTTTTATAATCCACAAACAAGCGTGACGTTTAAACGTTGTTATCCACTCTTATCATTTTTATTATTATTTTTGTTCTATTGGCGTACCTATTGTTTATATTTATATACAGAAAAGTACATACCTTAAAAGTACATACAGAAAAGTACATACCTTACCTGTATTTTTATACCATGTATTTAAATCGATATCTGAATATTCCCTTTTTTCGAACAAAATATGTATTACAAAGTTAAATCAAAAATACTGATTTGCACACAAATTATGCACACCAAATAAATCAAATTCAATATACTGTTTAATGGTATTTGCAGAACTGTTTTACCGAACTGATAACAAACTAACCTAACCAAAATTATGTCAATATCAAGTAGATACCTATGACTAAACCACCTACATAGATAAATAACCCTCCTTTTGGACTTCGCCGCAGTCGAGTAAAAAGTTATATCTTGGTGCACTTATAGCTTCGAGGGTGTGTCACTTCGAAACTGCGTATCAACTACGAAGCAATTTAAAAATAATTATCAAATTGACTCACTGACTGATAATTTCAGCCAAGATCATAGGCCATGGTCGCCTTATCAAACATTGATACTGGAAGTATAATATCTATTATCGCTTTTTATGAGGTCAGTACTGAAAATGGGTGATATCGATCGGTACAATGTATGGGGGCGTTAGACTCGCCCTGATTAAAATGATTCATAGAATAAACCAATAGCAAAAAATACTATGAGCAGTCACTCATTACTCTTACTCTTGCACAAGAAGCGTGCTATGGGGGGCCCACAGTATGGCGCTGATTGTCAGTGGTGACCCGTGATAAAAAATACGAAAGCCAGGACAGCATATATTGAAGTGGACTGTTTCTAAATGTTGTAATTTCTAAGAAATCTGGCATACCTTCAACCTCCCAAGAAACCTTAAACCACACCATTAGTCCTTTTTTTTTTGGCGGGTGGAAAATCATCAAATAACCCCTCCCGGTCTTGGGCAGAGCGAAAGGGAGTGTCAGACTTCTACTGACTAAAAACCACCCATGTTCCTTCTTAGCCCTTCATGTCGAGGCCGCGGTATCTCTTGCGAACAACCCGCAGCCCCGACGGGACACCATTAGTCCTCAATCATGTTTCAAATTCATGCCACTGAGTACGAAATTACTTTTATACCTAATAGCCTGTACTCGGCCTTACAGTATATAAAATTACCATTCGATTTAAGCACCTGAAGACCTGGGGCCGTATTTTTGAATCACTCGAAGTGAATCTTAAATTCATGCACGAAAGCAAAACGTATACGAAATGAATTTCGATTGCTCCAAATTTTACGTATTTTTGAAGTAATAGAAATTAGTGTTGCCCTAAAACTCGAATCTTATAACATTTTTCATTTCACGCAGAAAAATAAAAACCGGAAAGCCATAACTCGTTGATTTTAAAAACCGGTAATGAGTTACGGTGGAACGGAACGTAAATTAAAAAGTTATAATGTCATTGTCTGACGTCTGTCATTGGGATTTCGATATTTTTTTCTCTAGTATTTACATATTTTTTTCTGTCGCTGATGTAATTCATCAGGATATACTCCTCGAGGCTAACCATCGCGAAAGGCGAAAGAAAACACTGATTTATAGGTTAGATAAAGTCAACGTAACGTATCTGTCAACAAATCTTCACTTGTCAGTGTCATTCTCATTTCTACTGGTAGAATATCGGAAACGAGTGGGTCGGACCACTCTTGCAAAATTCACGGGTATGAATATTCAAAAATAGCGATTTTAGGGATTCTCATACGAATTGTGCGATTTCGTACACGATTTGGAATTCTATTGATTCAAAAATACGGCCCCTGAAAACTTAGTCTAGGAAAGCCAGATTTCATGGTACCTACTGTTAAGTTCTCTTCAAGCTACGCTTATGTAACTTAAAGTACTTGCATAATTCAAGCGACTTTATGATTTTGGTAAATCATTCTAGGCATAACTTTTGGCCTAGATTGAGATCTTAAACCCTTGTTATGATGTATGTTATTACTTGAAGTAGACTTGATCACAAGGTTTTGCATACTTGATCTTTGCTACTTACAACAACATGTACGAAAAGTAGGTTCATTAAGCTTGCATTAAAAATGCAAGTTCATAAGTTGCTGGCCCATCGTCTTATTCCATAGAGACCCAATTCTCCCCGTTAACTCTTGCAACTTGCATTGTAGATAAACAACACACGTGGAAGCTGTTTTTTCTTACATTCCCACAAGTTTGTGGAAATAATTGAAATATAAGATACACCATAGAAGATGTGATATTTTAAAATTATCACATCTTCTATGATGCTAGTTATTGCTTGCATGATGGAACGTTCCCATGCGGTAGTCGCGCTGCTGACTGGCAGGAATGTAATATTAGAGTAGATGGCGCCTGGTATCATGTGTACTTCCCATAGGAATGTTCATTGGATTATCGTTTCTGCGGGCTCTTAGCACCTCACATTCGTCACGTCGTGTCGCGTGTGACGGATCGCGCCACACGCTTATAGGGTTGCTTTGACGAACTTAAGTTTTTCTTAGCAGAAAAGCACGAGAACAAATGGCTAGATCGATTTTCACATTTCAATCAATCTATTGCGGAAATTGCGAAGACTATTCCAAATCTTATCATCAGGTTAGATAGTAGCCAAACGTGAGATAGTATCAAATAAGGTTTGATATCAGATGACTCAAACGATTTAGATAAAGTTGAAACATAGCTGCTGTGTATGTCTATGTTTGACGCAAGACTGAAGTAATTGAACTACTTCCGAAATTGGCACACAGTAGTACCCACACAATGATGAAATCCAATCTTATCTTGCCAGATATTTCGTGACCTAAAAAGCACGCTTCAACACGCAACAACGCTGAAATGCCGGAGGAAACAAACACTAAGCCCTCGTTGAATGGAAGCTTAAGCCAAGAGCCCGTAGATATGCCCAAATACAGACTTCGAGGTCAAAACAGTCCGGGACAGCCCTACACTCGGCACCCGGGTCGACGGATTGATCGAGGAATTACGTGGCTAACATTCACCAAAATGATTGATAACCGTCTTGGGGAAGGGAATTATTGTTGGATCCCTGATAGGCGTTTAGTGCGATAGTTGATTCCGATGCTCGTACGGCATCGTTATAGACCCTAATACAGTGCTATCTCCTCCGAAGTTCCCGTTTCCGATGTCTGTATGTGGCAGATAAGAATATTACGTGTCTTATCTCTTTCACTACGTTTTAGGGAGCTTTTGGTTAGTCTGTATTCAGCAGTGCGGGATTAGAACAACGATTTAGGATTCAGATCCTAGTCTTAAATATGAGAGAGCTCCTACGGGTACTTAGGTTGTCGTGTACTGAAAGTGTGTTGGCAAGAATTTAAGTAGTCGTACACGTAGAAATTTCTATGCGCATAATTACATGTGATAAACGGAGCTTAGTAGAAAGTATCCCGTAGTCAGGTTATTACCGACACAAATTATGCCTATTTAATTTTACCACAGATCTATAGGAGACTGTTCTAGGTTCAAGAAAAATTGTAGAAAAAAAGGAAAAGTTGTAAACCTTTTTAACGAAACGTACGATTTTCCACAAAACGTTTTGTTACGCTGTCAGCTTCGTGATCTACGACTCCATGTATCTAAAAATATGTGTTCCAAATAAATGGATTTTCACCGATGGCAAAATTTGTTTGAATGAATAATTTTAGTAAACAGTTGGATAAGTACCTACTTTTGTTTGGTTGGCCAATATCTTTATTATCGATCAAAACTACAACTACCCGAGTTCGTATGTTTTTAACAAAACTACTTACGTAAACTAAGTAATTTTATTTACGTTATATTTACATCACGTGTCACCGACCATGCATTTTTAGAATTGCCTATTCAGTCAAAATGTATTTAGTACTATGTACCTTACTGCTGCCTGCGGCGTTCTTCCACGCGAAATTATTAAAAAAAAAAACTTTATTTGAATCGAGTCAATTTTAAAGGCATCAATTTTTAATCTGACATGATCATTGGCTACTAACATAGTCATTAACACTGAAAACGGAATATTTACCATATTTTCTGTTTGTTTCGAGTTCTCGATGTTTCATATATCCCGTTTTCTTTTTGTAAAATAAAAGCACCCTAAGTTACTTCTTATAACATCAGCTATCTGCCAGTTCCGTCAAAAACGGTCCAGCTATTTCGAGATTAACATGGCTAACCTTGAAGAACATTTCAAAAAATTATCCACCTATAAAAAAATCATTTCATAACCTACAAGGTTACCTCGCATAAATTGCATGTTTTTTATGGTTACATTTAAACAAAAATATATTATCTCCCTTATAAAGAGTTATAAATAGACACAATAGTTAATTCACCGTACCTAAAATATTGATATATCGATCATAAGGAAGTTGTAATTCAAGGCTGATCTATCGATTCGCTCATAATGCTTATAAACACAAAACTACGCAATCATTTCGTCATATCCACTGATAGTATATTTAATCAAAGACTGACGAGAATCTCCACTCGAAACGAGAAAAAAACGTCAGCAAATGTCGTTATATTGTCGGCGTAGGCGTATCTTCGCCTTGTCATCATTACGAAGATTACATGTTTATAGACTCAATAATGCATAATTACGTACGTATCCAACATCCTGTATTATCTAAAATTGGATATTACGTAAAACAGTATATTACAGAGATAACGTTTCGATCAGGGCACACATAAAACGACATTGTCAAAGATGTACAACAAACACAAGGGTAAATCCTCAATCCAATCTGGCCGAATAATTGGTTAGACCCACCTGGCTGGGAACAAAGCGTACCAGCGACGTTGTTCACCGAAGGTTTATTGGCAACCGATGTAACATACCATCGCAAATTAACACAGCCGACCTCAATAATATCGGGGAACATGCCCTTCGCCTTGTGTCCGAACTCACTACACACTAATAGCTAATTTTCCCTCAGCACCTACCACTCAAGAGGTAAATTGACAGTAATAGATTCGTTCTCTCCCCTTTCTTACTCTTTTGTAGTAAAATTGTGGGGTAGCACACTGTATTGTCAGGGTTTATATTCTTTCTATTGTTGCTTTCTATTTCTGAAGTAGATACTAGACGGGGATTTCCAAATACACCAAACTAACATAGCTTTTCAACCTTTGTTTAGTAAAAGTATTCCTTTGAGTGACACAAAAAAGTGACTTTTCCACGAAAAACGTAAAGCCGGGATACAGTAGCAGTCATTTCATTATCTCCAACACAAAGCAGAATAGTAGGCCCAGTGATCTCTCGCAACAATACGCGGTATTTGTTATTTCAACAATAATAACCAGAGCATCGATTATTGTGGTCCCTCCATACGCAACTATGTACATTCAGTCCTTTGTTTTTCGGCGGCCATGTTTAGTGGCCAGCCTTTATTAGGGAATTGGAAGTGTGCGACACAAAGGGTCTTAAATTAAATCAACTACCCCAATATTCCCTGCAGGAGTGCTTTATAGGCAGGGAGAGTAGGGAGTTGTGGCCGCCGCTTTACCGACTCCATATTGAATTGACTAAGTCTTGCTTGGTAGCATAAAATAAAACGTGAAATGGACGGTTCATGCTTCTTCCAACAATTTTTGCTTTTCTATCAGTACATTCGTGTCTGAGTAACTTCAATCTTTTTTTATTTTGGCGGGTGGAAAATCATCAAATAAGTATTTGATATAATTTTGATACCTCCACGCGTTCCTAAGAAAAAGGGTCTTGACAGACAAACAGACGGACGGGCGGGTAACAAAGTGATCCTGTAAGGGTTCCGTTTTTTCCTTTCCAGGTACGGAACCACTTTTTTTTTTTGGGGTGTGGGAAATCATCAAATAACCCCTCCCGCTCTTGGGCAGAGCGAAACAGAGTGTCAGACTTCTACTAACTAAAAACCACCCATGTTCCTTCTTAGCCCTTGCGCCGAAGCAAGCCGGTATCTCTTTCGAACAACCCGCAGCCCCGACGGGAGTAACTTCAATCCTTATTTTTCAAATGTGTACTGTTCCGTTTCTCGGTAAATACAGCGTTGCTTGCAAAGTATAGAGAACGTTGCAAAGTTTGTCTCACATTTTATTGTTCTATCATCTTTCGTGGAAGCTACCGCGAACCTCTACAGAAACTGTTAATTTAACTTTGTATCACTGCCAAAATATTTACGATGTTTTCACAAACTTTTGTACTATTTATGTCTTTGTTAATGATTTTCTTATTGCCGATTACACTTAATTAAAAAAAATATAAAACAATATAGGTATCTTTAGTCTAAACATTCGCATTTACAGTCTCTACTATGACTTGCATAATGTCTAGGTGACATTCTTTTGTTTTCTTATCGTTGTTACAAAATTGTGACGTTAGGTTTATTCAGATAGGTAGGGTCAGTCATTGACCACTCTATTTTTAATTAATTAATTGTTTCAACCTTGTCTATGAATCACCCACTCACATCGTGGTTTCCTTTATCTTGTGGAACCATTTTAATTAAAATTAATAATTACGTGTTCTACCCATTATTTTATTAATATCATGTTCATAGATCTAATATTAAGTATATTCTTATTTTCGTCATAAGTAATCATTTCTCTTATCCTAATAACTATGAGATAAATGATTCTAGATAATACTATAATAGTCCCTTTAAGGTCATGTCTTAAATTGTTTTTCTTTCTGTTCTCAGGTGGAAAAAACAGTAAAATGTCATCGCCGTCCAAGCATCGTTCGAAAAGGCAGACTCGATACAGACGTCTGTTACAGAAACGACTGCCAATTACAAAATGGCTTCCAGAATACAATTCGGAGAAGGCTGTAGCAGATTTAATTGCGGGCATCACAGTGGGCCTTACAGTTATACCACAGGCTCTGGCATATGCGACACTGGCTGGGTTAAGTCCACAGGTACTACTTATATCACATTCATACTACAGGTTATATTCATAAAGTATTCTATAAAAGCAAATATTTTCCAATCATATTAGGGACGGACGTCTTCCAATTTCAATAAAACATTTCTGACCATCTTCCGTTTCCAAGAAGGCATTTATACTCCATAAAATATTTAATCTCGAGCAACATTCGACGTTCTGTTATCATATCTCCTATCTGGTACAGGTCCTCCGAATATTTTATCCAAGGAATCTGAATAACGTTTTAATATCGACAGGGACTCACAGCTTCGCAGGTAAAAGTCTATCTGCTCCAAATACGAGGTTCTGATTGCATTTTTGGGTAGCAATGACCGGGTTCTTTGACAATAAGGTCATTTACTTTAGACGTTCTGGTCAAATATAGTGCGAACACGTATTGAAAGTATAAAGTATTCATAATTACATAACAATTATGAATAATTACTTTTTTAATTCAGAACTTTCTAATTTGATTGACTATATACATATATCAATCAAGTTCGAAAGTGTTGAACTAAAAAAAGTATATAGGTACAAGTTGTCGTTTTGCATTTGCGTCAAATTCAAGGAGGTAACTATACTAATGATTCTCGACCCGAATCAATAATAAAATGTATAACCGTGTATTTTTTTTTTCTTAGAATCGGAAATTGGTAAGTGTGAACCACCGTGTTATCAAACGCATCCCATCTTATTCTCGCCCTATAATCGCGCTTTCACACACACACAAACAAACGCAAACGTTTATTCCATATTTATAATATATAAAACTACTAAACCACGGTTATTCTGATAAATACTGTAAAGATTTTAACAACTAAAAAAACAGCGTGTATTAATTATTGACCTAGTATTAATGGTTGACCATAATTAAAATTGGTTATAATTTATGTAATCGTGACAACCTCCTGAAATTTGACGCGTATGCAAAACTGCACCTTGTACAGATCCTCACTTAGACATGACATATTATGTTGCTAATTATAGTTGGTAATTACATTTCAAGATGCAATTATAAGATAACATTTTGGCATATGATTGATTTATATTAAATGACACTAACTTAAAACAGGGTTCCATTGTATCACGAAAATAAGTTTTTGATGTAGCGATACCTCATACATTTTTACGGTTCCTATTCGATTTCCCCCATGTCACAAGGCCTACCGAAAAACATCCTACACGCTGCTTACGAAGCAAAACTGTAATATGTAGTACTTCACACCCGTAACCCAAAGGTAGTGAAATAGGTGTTCATGGTCGTAAATTTTTCAGGACGGTCTCTACTCATCGTTTATGGGATGTTTCGTCTACATAGTGTTCGGGTCTTGCAAGGACATAACTTTGGGCCCGACGGCATTGCTGGCTCTCATGACCTACCAACAAATACAGGGTAGAAACACTGACTACGCAGTATTACTCTGCTTTTTATCTGGTGTAGTACAACTTGTAATGGGAATGTTACATTTAGGTAAGTTGGAAATTCTCTTCCTTATTTTGTGTGACGTAAAGAATTGTGTGTATCTGAATATGAAACCTGAATTGTGTTTTTCCCGCGTAAAGGGTACTTGAATGCCGATGAATGGAAGGAAGCCTACAGCATTCGCACGACGGGGCTGCAACCTAGCACTACCGCAATCTTTACTCAACAACGTTTTATTTCTTTGAGAAGGAATTCTGGCTTTTTGCGTTTTATTTTTGCTACAAAAGGAGCTGGCTCAGTAAATTCAGTTTTGCAGTACACACGAACAGCAAAATGAAAACAAGCTGATGTGTTTCCCATCCTTTGATGATCTTTGTAATACACGAGTTTATTGTGTACTCGTAGAAGACACGATACTTGCATGGCATAATGTTCTACTGTGTACATAATAATTATATCCTGTACTGACCAAGGCCGGCGCGCAGTAAATACTGCTAGTTAATAAAGTGAGAGTAAACCTTTATTGTTATACAATTGCATGCTAAAATGATTCACGATTATTGAGGTGCTAAATGAAATTCGACCTAATTTTTGATCTATCACAAGGACAAACTTCAAATTGCTTTGTCCTCAAATATACACTATGGGATACATTATAAACGTGTTATTTATGGCTCTAATGTGTTTGTAGGAGTACATTAAGCCGGCTCAATAATTTTCCCTTTGTTATCTCCAAATTGAAGTTCGCTACCTACCGCAGTAGTTACATTTACAATGCGTCCTCAATTATCGTCAGTAGCTAGTTCATAACTAGTGTATACTTTAGTTTGTGAGCTTATCTCGCTATCATTATCCAATTACCATTCTGTGGCGGGTATGGGGTCTGTTACATTATTCACTGGCGCTCGCTTAATTTGATCTCCTTTTTCCTAACTAGATGTATATTCTTCCTGTTGATTGTCATTCGGTTGTTCTGTGGAATTAACTTCTTTTGTTTTGTTATTATTTACTTCAGCTAACTAATTTTAATTAACTATGGTTGTTTGTGTTGAGGTCAATTGGAATATAAATTAAAGTATTATGTTTATGATGAATGAGTTATGATTTTCTGTAATAAATATCACAATTAATAGCGTCGAAATTAAAACTTACTCGCACAATGGGCACTTTTCCTATTAGTAAGTTAAAAGTGTGATAAATATGACTAGTATCTGCTACTGTTGTAGCATTCTTCTTTAACTGCATTTTCTGTTTGTCTAGATTTATGTGTTGAGCTGTATCGTGCATTGGAGTGTCATTTGCTGTCATATAAGCAATAATAATATATGACATTAAATTCACCTGTTAACGTTTCGAGTATCACCACTATCCTTAATACTTACCTTATGTGACCAAAATTGACAATTTATTCATGCTAAAACCATTCCTCATGACTTTTAATGCTAGTTATCTTTGCGTTTAGTATGTATCTGTCTTATCGAGGTTCAATAAACCTTTGAATTTGCTATTCTATTGAATAAACCTGATATTTGCCATACAATCCAGAAACAGAACGTATTATCCATCATCACCGGTATTTTTAAACGACTTTAAAAAAGGAGGATGTGGAGTACATAACCTCTCGTCCTCTTGACGGTCGTCGTGGACTAGTATGTTATGAAAGAGTCGTAATAACATACTAGTCCTAACTAATAAGGTTGAAAATTGGTCGACCGTCAGTAAACTCGCTTGTACGTTATTATTTCAAAGAATGCGTAAATTCTCTATTTTTCGTCTGAAATCATTTTTCAATATTTCCATCTCTCTCTTACGCAGGTGTTTTAATAGACTTCATATCAGTGCCAGTCACAGTTGGCTTCACTTCAGCCACATCTGTAATTATAGCTGTCTCGCAACTTAAAGGACTTTTAGGTCTACAGTTTAAAGCTGATGGATTCTTGGACACTGTGAAAAAGGTATGTATCATAGTACCCACGACGACCTATGAAGTTATGCAAAGCCAGTATACGCTGATCTCTCACTGTACGGAAAGCGAGGTCAGGTTATACTGGGTATGTATAGCTTGATGTGTCGCTGGATGTATCTGTATAGTTGATAACAGCTCTGTAGGACTATAGTCTTCGTAAGCACGACAGTAAGTTTGACTGTATTGGGTTTCAGTTATATCTATATGTCTGCCTGTAGTATGTCTAGTCAAATTACTTGGGCCTAGTTAGTGAAAACGTTAATCGTAGCATTTTGTTCATTAAAGTAGGTAGGTACAGGTGTAGCGAAAATTCTGATTTATTGGTTCGATCCCGAGTTGATTCTTTGACTGTTAAAACCAGCTATCAGATATGTAGTAACTCGATACAGTGATTAAAGCTAGACTCCGTACTCATGTGCCAGACCCAGCCACTCAGTTGAGCTTTGACAGTTGCGGGTAACGGCTCGATGCTTTATTATTCTCAATTGCAGCAAGTTGCTGAAACATGGATTCGATGCGATCTAGTGATTTGCTATACCGACCACACGCAAATATAGCCGTGACGTAAAGATGTGCAGGAAAATATACACAATTGCACACCACTTAGAGTAAATGTGATTTAGCAGTCAAAATCACATTTATCGCTCGATTACGCACTTGAGAACACCCTGATGATGATGAGCAAAATGCTCGAAGACTTTAAACGCCGGATGTTTATATTATCCGACAAACAATTTGCAGATAAAAAAGTTGCATCAGACCATCTCTGATAAGGAGAACTAAAGACATTTATATATACATTACACACATTGTACATAGTATAGTATTTGTAATTTTGTCCGTCATGGTGTGGTTTATTTATTTTGAATAATTGTTTCAGGTTATAACAAATATACCTAACGCAAGAATCGCGGATAGCTCATTAGGTATATCGTGCATAGTCTTACTTTTAGTTATGCGGGTAAGTACTGTTTTCTTTTTTCATTTGTATTAAGGACTTTTAAAATTGAAACTTGGCTAGTTAGGCTAAGGTTCAATTTTAAAAGGTTTACTCACCTACATCTTGTCTTCTGCTCATTTAAATATGGAAATCCAAAAATTATAGTTGGCTAGCTACAAAAGCCAGCACATCAAGCTTCCCGATACTAAAATTTTCCCATTCAACATTGAACTTAAGGCTCCTCTCTCGAAAAAGCTTAAAAACAGCGTGCAGATGAAGCAGTTTTTCACCGGCACTTATAGAGAAATTACATTTGAGAAAAATTGTTAGTAATCTACATGATATGACACGTAATTTGGTTTAGCCATAATTTTTGTATCGCCATCACATAATAAGCAAAAAATCCACAAAATCACCTCCAAATCGTTGAATGGAACCATTTTACTCCTTTATTTTTTAACAAAATAATATAAAAAAATATCTACTGCTTTGAAATACAAAGGAAAATAATTTGGTTTTGTTACTTTTTAAAAACATGTATTATTTTAATTATAATAAATGAAAAATGCGTCCGTTTAAAGTCCGTATCTACGACCGAGAGGGGTAGTTTGTATGCACAAGGTCATTGGCGTGAACACAAGCCTTAATGCTTTGACGATACAGTTGAAAGAAATTAGACAGATTGTAGTAACCGGGGTTATTGTACCCTTCAAAGTTCAAACAAAACATAACCTCAAGTTTTTCATAATAAGCATTTAATTACTAAAAGCAATAACAAATGCTTCTCTCTACAGTTCACGTGACGATTACATATTTCCAATATGGTGTTAAACAATAAGACCATTACTAAAGTATTCATAAAAGAAGCAAAATAACAGTTATTTCTCTTTATCCATGCATATGGCTTTCAATAAATCCTTTATGCGTTTAATGTATAAGGACATGATTTATGTGAACAGAAGTTGACTGTACCGTTTTATGGTTATAGACAATAACAGTTATAATTATTTTTAATCGTTTTAACTAGCGCCGGATATTTCATATTTTTAATTGTTTCCACCGTACCACCAATCAGTGCTAGCACCCTGCGTGCTATGATTATTATGTCTTAAACAAAGCTAGCGAACTCAGTCAGAAAAAAAAACCGACTTCAAAAACACAAAAAAGTGAAAAACGAAAAACACAAAAAAGTGAAATATAAACTTCACAAGAAAAAGCAGCTTCTGAAGTCGGTGACATTTCATGTAATAGGCGAGCCTATTGCCATCAAATCAAATCCAAACATTGCGTTTCTTTAAATTTCCAAAACGACGAATTTAATGCAGTTATAAATTATTAATTCACGTGTCCTTCTCCACGAGACAACAAAATAAATACAAAAAGAAAATAAAATTACATTTAATTTACGCAGAAAGAAAAAGTTGTTGTGTCATTTATTCAAACAAAAACCATATTGTTTCCGTAATTCATACAAGCACTTATTATTCATTAAAATTTTAAAATACACAAGCCCAGATGGTTTCAATATCAAGTAAATGTTTGCTATCAATTTGATCTGGTGTCGATATTCGACATTGTAAATTTTATTTAACACATCTGCTACTGCCTGTTATGTTTGCAATCGATGTTTTGTATTTGCATTCCTTTGTGAACCGCAATTTAGCACTTAATTTGATGCCACAGAACACCCTTGTTGTTTCATCGGCAAACGTGATGTTGATCAACAATTGTCTCTAGAACACCATTTCATATAAAGTTCACGTTTCCGAGATAAAGATATGAAAGGACAATTATTGTGTTCTTAATAATATTCCGATACTTGAAGAACAATGAGATGTATATGATAAAGGTTGATATTGATATTTGAATAGATGTCTGAGACGTGTTTATTCGTGTGGAGCGGTTTTTTATTTCGAATATTATACACGACCTTCCGTTTCAATAGCATTCATCTTATTAACACAAGTGTCTTCAAAGCATTTTTGTCATTGTGTATTCTTACGTATGGAATAGGTACTCGGTAGGTAGATTATGCTAATTCGGAGGAACTTTCGCTAACTTTTCACGGTGTATATCATGTTTACGTCTTTTGTTTAAGTTTCGTGCGAATATTGCACTTGTTGTTTTTCATAATTAACTACCGGAGTACACACACTTTTGAAAATATGCATTTTAATGAGTTCGTTATACATTCTTCTTTTAAAACAATGCCAACGTATTGTGGTGTGAATCAGTTAGCGCACTTGTCTATTTGAAAGGCAGTCTAAAGGGCATCCTTGCGTAGGCACGTCGGTTGTAAAAATCGCGTGTAGTAGTATTCATTTAGTTTCTACTTTTGTGGTCTGATTTAGTTGGATTTCTGCGTAGGTAATGTATAAATGTTCTTAACTGCCTCGTAAGGCTCGTTAAGCACGAGGTTCTGAGTTTGATTCCAAAGTCAGGCAAAGTGTTATTTGTATTTTCTATCAAGACTTTCTCAGTAACAACCACGGAGTTTGAATTTGCCCTGGTTGATAGCAATAGTCTCGCCCTCTTTTACATGGGACTTAAACATAAATGGCGAAATGTGGGTGCACGTCTGCCTAACCCTTCAGGAATTACTGGCGTTATGTTATGTAACGCAGAAATCCAACTAAATTAGACCTAAAAAAGATAATAAGATTGAATATCCATAAAATCTTCGGAAGTCACATAATAAGATACAATATAAAGTAAGTTAGTTTTATAATAATAACCTTTCTTTTTCAGAAAGTGAAAGATATCAACCTGTCTCCGAGTCAGAAAGGCTTAAAGAAAACTCTTTGGCTGCTGTCTACGTCAAGAAACGCTATTGTGGTCATAGGATGCTCTTTAGCCGCGTTCTTCTTTGAGAAATATTCCACTCAGCCTTTCAAACTGACGGGGACTGTGAAGTAAGTACTTCTTTTTTTTATATTTAAGTTTATTTTATACCAGGAACCGTGCTAACAGGATCATTTGGTGCTCGTGTGAAGTTTAGATTGAGACGCGGCTGGTAAATAAGTATTCGTTGCAGTTTTGTTGTTTACAAAACTGTGGCCTACAGATAGTTGTTTCGGGTCTGGGTGTGTTTGTGTATGTGAGTTTAAATGGTTATAAACGCACCCACGATACAGGAGAAATTCCTAGTGTGGGGCAACGTTTTTTAAAAAAGAAAGAAGTTTTATGGCATGTTGAAGCATTGCTTTGTTATGAAATATTGAAAAAATAAGATAAAACAAAGAAAGAGTATTTCTTGGTCTCACACAAGACAAAAAAATAACAATAAACCAAAAAAATACATAAAAAGTTAACATTAGAAAAGTTTAAAAATAATACACACTAAAATATCAAATGACAATGTGTGAATGTGATGGCAGCGTTACTTACAATATTACCACACGCCAAAAAAATCGTTGTACGTAGTGATGGGCGGAGGATAAATTCTCGATGGATAAAAACTCGAGTATTTATCAGAAATGGATAAATACTCGTTATTACTCGTTTTTATCGGATATTTACTTAAAATGATGGATAAATATTATTTTTGCGCATGGGTTGGTTTTTCGTATTGAATGGCTAGTATATTTAGTTGGGCTTTCCAAAACATTACATTAAAATTACGTTATTTGGAAAACAGTAACGAAATCAGCCCTTTAACCTGGTGGAAAGGAATATGTTCTACGACAAAGTTAAAGAGCGTGAAAGTTAAGGCAGACAGGGACAGTTATGATGAAGATGTTCCATCACCATGTCCAGTACAGACAAATACTGATGAAGAATCAGTGGATTTGAGAGAATCAAGAAGCGTGTTCCAGTTTGTGAATTGATGAATTCTAATAATGATGAACAAGCATCTTATAGTGATAGTAATTGATTTCAGAAAAACATAATTATGATTATAGTGATTGACTGGATTCATGATTGTAGTAAACAAACTTCTCATATTGACAGAAATAGACGACATATTCATAATTGTAGTGAAAACTAAGATTTTGTTATTGTTAAAGTGAGTAAAGTAGCGCACTACTTATCTATATTTTCATATTATGTTGACAGTTTTTGACGAAAAAGATTTCGATGCTTATGGTCTTTGGGGGGGTGTGAGGAACAGGGTGTAAAGTTCCTCATCCCCAATAGAAAAGGGAGGATCCTCCGACCAGACGGGTGTTGTGTCTGGTGGGCTAACTCCCCGACAACTGTAAGTCGGGATTTTCTATATAGGCCAATGTCGCGGATAACTTTGATAGCGCGATGCAGGATTTGTCATTTTAGTTCTCATGTGTTGCGATACATGTCGTTGTCGCCACATCACTCCCCTCCGATATTATTTAGGGGTATTTATAGGGGTATAGAAAAGGGAGGATCCTCCGACCAGACAGGTGTTGTCTGGTGGGCTAACTGCCCGACATATATAAGTATACACATATGTATAGACATCAGTCAGCGCAGCCTTCGTGCCGCTACTACAAACGTCATCATCACTTCCTCAAGCCTTCGAGCAGCGAGTCATACCGCCATCCAGCAACCACGGCTTCATCGGGTAGCCTGACCCCCAGCTTGCAGCGGAAGCGCATACCTGGTCCTCAACCTCATCAGCGACCTTGGCACAGCACACTGCACTTCGGCCGGTCAGCAAGCAGAGACGCACTTCTCTCCTGGTCAACGCAGCAGCCAGCCACTACGCAGCACTGCATCACTGTACATACTATGCAGCAGCAGCATCACCCCGACACACTGGGGCATCACCGCAGTCAGTTTCGACTCACCGAAAACTATGCGGCATTCGGTTCCAACTCACTAAAACCTCCCACTGGCTTGGCAAGGATCAAGACTCAACCTGCTATCGACCTCCAGTCTTGGAGGGGAGCGATGTGGCGACAGCGACATCTATCGCAACACATGAGAACTAATTGGCTAATCCTACATCACGCTATAAACATAAACCGCGACATTAGCCAATATAGAAAATCCCGACTTACATATGTCGGGTAGTTAGCCCACCAGACACAACACACGTCTGGTCGGAGGATCCTTCCTTTTCTATGGAGGATGGGGAACTTTACCCCCTGTTCCTCATACCCTCCAAATATGTAACAATTATTTAAGTATCTCACAAAATACGTATTTTTTTTCTGATTTGGATAGTGATTGGCGAACATTTTCATGATTGGGTGAAATCATTGTTAATAAAGGCTTTTCATAATTGTTAAAGTGATTAATAAAGTACGATACATATCAATTTTTCAGGATTTCATTTATTTCAATTCTTTTGTTTGTAAATTGATAAAATTTACGTTACAAAAAATGGAGATAGTATTTATCCGCTGTTTTGGATAAATACTCAAGTAAAAACGGACATTTATGAGTATTTATCCATTTTGAGTATTTATCCGGATACAATCCAACACTAGTTGTACGGCTATACGTTTAGGATGTAAACGAACCCGTCACGAAACCGTCAACCGAGCAATATGTGCATCAACCTACGTAATCGTACGCAAAAATTGTTGCTGGGAATCAATTTTTTTTTGGTAGGTATGGAAATCATGTTTTACGGTAAAACTCAATGTAATGCACTCAAAACATTGTGCTGATAAAGACTTTTAATAGTAAATGGGTCGTGGAGGAAATTAAGCTAAAGCTATAACTTCAAAAATTAGCAAGAATTCAAAAAAACTTGTTAAATATTTGAAACTTTGACCTCCAATACCTCCATAAGTAGAAGGTTCTCAGATATTACGGTCCTGAACAAAAAAATGATCGCAATGACGATGACGGGGAGAATAAATGCCTTTCGGTTTCGATAAGTGTATTTTTACACGCTTTATAGCGTACGTAGCTTTGTAGCGTGATTGACGGCACGGTTGGCGCAGTGCCTGGGTGACTGGACTGCTGCGCTGCGTGTCGCGGGTTCGATCCCCGCACGGAACAAATATTTGTATGGCCTACAGATAGTTGTTTCGGGTCTGGGTATTTGTGTATGTGAGTTGTGTTTGTGTATGTTTGTACACGATACACCCACGATGCAGGAGAAATTCCTAGTGTGGGTCAACGTTTTTTTTTTTTTTAAATAAAAAATAAATAGTCGGTCGCTGACTATGTAAATGTAAGTACTGTGAAAAAAACGAAAGCCAATCAGTCGACCGCGCATGTTGAGTTTTCGTATTACTATTTAGTTCAGTCCATAGAGTATTAAACCACTAGAGAGCGTGTAAGCCGATGTCTTCTAAGTACACAACTCACTACCGCGGGTCGGGGGATGAGGAATAATACGCGGCTGAAGCCTCAAGAGGCTTCAAGAGGCTTTTTACTAAGAGAATATAATTATTAGAAGATGATCTATGTGTCGTTTCATTTTGCGTTTACGTGGAGTTAGGTCTACAATTTCCGGGTCTACTACTTCTTTCTTCCTTATTGTTGAACTCGGAAAAATATAAGTATTTTAAGTATTATAAAGAAGAAAATAAAAATGATGCGAGGTTTTATGAAACATTAACATTTAATTTAACAGAAATATTTAGAGAAGAATGTAAAAACTGAGAACTACCGCCATTTTTTAAAGTCGGTTAAAAGTAGATAATGACAGTATCTGAATTAAATAAAAATTATATTAAGTTTAATTTTATTTTTATCGATATAGAATTCTGCAATAAAAGGTAACAGCACAGATTTTTACGACAAAAATACAAAGGGAAAGAAAGGGACAAACATATTAGAATTGCCTAATGAAAGAAAGGGACTTTTCCAAAAGACATCAACGCGAGACTCATCTTTGTGCTCGTTCACCCAAACTACCATTTTAAATAGACCCCTGCGGTGGCTCATAATTTGATTAAAACAAAAATAATTTTCGTAATATTTACTTATTGATGAAAAGTTGTGCCATCCTTTTTGTAACTCGATGTCTTGGAATGTTTCCCACGCCACTTAACCGCGCATGAAGGCATTTTTACACGTTATAAATTGCATAAAAAATTATAACAATTGATAATTATTTTGCGTGCACACAGGTCTAACACTTGGTCACAACTAAAACGGTTACTCATACGTAGCCTATGCATAGGCGACAAAATACTAATAGTTTTCGAGCATCGGGGCACTGTATGCGCAGTCAAGTGGCTATATAGTCTTTGGTTCAGTCGGTGGCTGACTGTCTAAATGTGTGACATTATTAATTTTAAGCCTCATTTACGGACACGCGGGGCGTCGCGTGGCGCGATGTGCATTTTTAATTCAAACACATGGCGATGTATGAAAACGTTAACGATTTCAAACGTCGATTTTACGAGAAGCGATTTTTCGCTCGTTAGTTAATGCAGCGTTCGTTGCGGTGGACGCGCCTCTCAGTAAATAAATAAAAAAGCTCGAGACGAGCCTTCTGCACACGCCGCGCGAGCAGACGGAGACTCGTTTACGGAGACGCGCGGAGCCGCGTCTCCGTAAACGAGCCCTTAGAGCAGAAGCAATCAAATATTTCTTATCTTCTATATTCTATTACGAATAGCGAATATAAGAAATACACGTGTTCTGTCATATTATTAGGTTTATTTACACTATTTGTTACCACATTATAAACAACCCGCTAGATGATTGATCGTTCTATTTGCAATGTTGACTTGCTCGTGTCGTTAATATTTCATGCTAGTTAATCGTTTTCATACCATTATCAACGAGTGCTTAGCTTTCTAGTAACAAAGTAACATATTATTTTGATAGGACTATTGTTATTATGTAGGTAGGTGTGTTGTGTTGCTACCTTATATCACGTATGATTTAACCGACTCTACTCGTGGAAATCGTTTCAAGAACTTGAACAGATCAAATACAGATAAAAAAATGTATTTTGAACCATTTATGGTACTCCATTAATAATTAATTTGGACATGAATACGTGCATCACGCGATTATTCATGATACAAAAAAATACGTTTGTCTGTTGGTAATATTTCCTTGTTGACTACCATGTCCTTCAAATAAGACCGATATTCGCTAATAATTGTAAGGTCATTGATTCCTGTATCAATTGGCAATGATTCATGAAAGGCCGTTCTATTTGCATAGAGTATAGTTTACAGTCAACACAAGAATTAAAGGCTGAACATTTTTGAAATAAGAATGTCTTGTAATTTTTTTAATTGGCCGTCAATTTGAACGTTGCGCTTGAGCAATTATGTCTGTGCGGTATAGTCAAAATAACAGCTTTTTCCTGAATGTATAGGAAAGTATATATACCTAGGTACTTATTTAAATGCGAGCACCGCACATTATGTCACTTGACAGCCATTGTTTTTCGGGAATTGAATTAGAAACACAACGACACACACAACAACATATAGCGGGTGTTGCTCGCGTTTAAAAACAATTCAATGTGGTCGGTGTAAGTTTTAATTTGCAAACAGTCAAAAGTGCGTAGAAATAGGAGAGGGAAGGTAGGGGGGGGGTATGAAATAAAATAGGTAAGTACTCCTTCTAACCGTTCTTCTATCTTCTTCCAGAGACGGTCTCCCATCAATCCGTCTGCCGCCATTCTCTACAGTCTTGCCTGACGGAAGAGAAGTGAGCTTCATGGAGATGTGCTCAGACCTCGGCTCCTCCATATTTATAGTTCCTGTTATTGCCGTACTAGGCAATGTAGCCATTGCTAAGGCTTTTGGTAAGTTGATACATGATATTGAACTTTGTGTTTATAATGATAAGATCTAACATACAATTGGCACACGAAACCATCTGCAAAATTTATTAAATTGATCTATGAGATTGATCTGGTGCATATTTTTTATTATACTTTTACTATTTTGGTAGTCGAATAAGTTTCATGTAGACTTCAACTTTATCTATCTTACTAGAAAATGTGAAAGTCAAAACTTAAAAACCGGTTAAAACTTTGAACTATTTCTCTAACATCATCATTCTCCTACCCTTATCCCAATTTATTTGGGGTCGGCGCAGCATGTCTGCTTCTTCCACTTCTCTATTACTTGTCATCTCAGCAGTTACCTCCTTTCTTGCCATATCATCATTCACACAGTTCCTCCATCGTTTCTTTGGTCTTCCTCTATTATTATAGCCCTCAACATAAACTGTACCCTCACACTCAAACAATAAGGTTCATTTCAAGTTGGCCCTAACAAATAGACAAAACAAAACACTAACTGAAGTACATCAGCGTGCATTGATATTATTGTTATTACAACGTTATGTCACCAATTTCATCAATCGGTTAACGGCTTGGTGCTTATCGAGGTTAACCAAGTGAAACAGTTTAATTAATAGTTGGTATCTGTTATTGTGTTTTTGATACTGTTTTCATACATACTTTACAATACGGCTTCATAAGGTTTATACGACTGGAAAAAACATCGAGATTTCTTAAGTATGTTTTATTTGAATGTAATATATCAATATATATGGTATATTAATGTAATGTCATATGATGTAATATCTCTAATTGGTTGATAAAAACGCATCAAACCGCTAATACTCAGAAAGATACGCAAAATTAAAATTACTTAAAATAAATTCTTCCATTTATGATATGAATACACGTGGAACTATTCGAATCTCTCCCCCTCTCTCTCTCTCTTCTGTTGGAATTTGTCTCTCCCTGGGAGGAAGATAAAACTTAGTTATCTATAGTGCGACAAAAAAATAAGATTCATGCTCACTAATCGGATTACGTTTATCTAAATAGTACAATAACTGTGTTTTTATTGTGAATCTTAAAGATATTACGCGCACATTTCTATGTGCGCGTAATTTGTGATCAATGTCAATCGGTAACTGTTCTCAGTTACCGATTGACATTGATCACAAATCCTGAAGTTTCGTTAAAAACTCTTCCTGACTGTTTTCGGTCACGGCTGCCAACCTCAGCGGAGATAAGCTGTCGGCGCGGGAGATATTATCATGCACAGGTGTGGGACGCAGGTGCACTCTCTGTTCCATTACTCTCATAGTCCGGTGCGATGACAGTTCGACACGACCGGAGAGAGATCAGGCGGTTCGGAAGATTCATTTAATAACACTTTTATTTTGAATAGAAAAAATTACATTACCAATTTACGAATGGTAGATTATCTGGCGATAAACTATTTCATTCGATCATTTATCAGTTTCTATTCAACTTAATAGAGACTATAAAAAAGTGCCAATGGACACATTCTTAGTTTTGTAAGTTTTAGCAAATTAAGTTAAATTTAAATGGGTGCTAATTAAACCGGCTTCTTTTTAATAGCATTTTTCGCCTCTAAAAATCTACATTGCCTTCTAAATTACTAAGTAAGCCACAATTAACGAGCATCTAAGTATTCCTATTTTTTATTAGCCACTAGTTAAGTTCTATCTGAGCCACTCTAAATATAACTCAGCATGGTGGTTATTTTTTACCCGACAACGGCGAAGTGACGCGCGCTCGCTTCGCTCGCATATTAAAAAACACTAATATCTTCTGTCCCCGAAGTGCCGGGCCTCCGCCGGCCTCCTTCGTCGGCCTACGGCCCGGTGCCCATGCCGCCCATTAGGGTGCTAATTAACTAATGTTAAAGCTATAAAATGTAAAATGGTTATGAGATATAAATTCCGTGGCTGCGTTAGTAAATTAGGTGTCTATGTAATAAGTACAAGTTACGATAATTGATGATCTTTATTTGACGCTTTCTGTAAGATATTTAGTTGGCATTTTAAAAAGACGAATTAGCTTTTTAGAGGCTATCTTATTTTCCCGTGGCTTAGTCATAAAGTTAGAAGTTTGATCACGTGGCCATTAAAAAATCTGTTGCTCGATTTATTATTTCCCAATTTAAATTACTTATTAGCCGTTTTATTTTGAATCTCTACAAAGTAATATGTGTAAGCAATGTTAGTGTCGTCGAAAGTTTACAATCTAACTACGATTTTTTACAATCTCCGGATACGCAATGCTCAGAAAAAACGTCCTGAAAAAAATCCCACTTTCGAACGTCGGTTAGTAGACAAAAAAATGAATCTATAAATTAAAACATGTTATTTTTTGTTATTAAACTCGACGAATAGGTGCAAAGTCATTATGTTTAATTTAATGGAAACCTCGTCTTAAAAGCCTGACATTAAAATGCTACAATCAATTTAACTTCTTACACTGCAGTAAATATATCTTTGAAACAACTATCTGTTGATAGTTATTTTATTTTATATATTGCTAGATAATAAAATGGTAATTATTACCTAATGCAGTCTCAACAAGGTTATTTATGTTATTAATCTTTACGCCGTTCGTCTGGTTTTATGAAGGATTGTTATGTTTATGATATAAGACCTCGACAATCTCTTGTTTATAATTTTGCACGCATTTAATAGGTCATTAACAGGTGTTCAATTAATCTGAAATTAAGTGTTCATTCCAATCATTGTAATTAGTGTTTTACTGCGTTTTAAGAAATCATATAAACAAAAGGTCATTCATTGGATTGGCCTACAATCGCACTAGATCACGAAAAGTGGAAGGAGGGACCTTTGCCCTGCAATAGGACAATAGAGGCTAATAATACTGTAAATGTCACCTTACAGCCTTTTTTTTTTTGGGGGTGGGAAATCATCAAATGACTCCTTCCGCTCTGGGCAGAGCGGTAGGGAGTGTCAGACTTCTACTGACTAAAAACCACTCATGTTCCTTCTTAGCCCTTTGTGTCGAGGCCGCGGTATCTCTTTCGAACAACCCGCAGCTCACCTTACAGCCTTAATTCTAACCCGCTCCGCGTGTAGGTTTCCTAAAAGATTAAACGAAAAGAAATTACAAAATAGTAATATGTGACGTTTCGTAATGGCATCAAGTAGGAATAAAGGAACCTAGTTACGGAGATATTGGGGGTCAAAGATTGAATTTTTTCACAGCTGTTTTTTTAGATACTAGTTTTAGTTTTTTAGTTATAACTTTACTTAAATTACCTCCATGACACGTTTACTATTCAAAGCATCCACTATCCCAATGTTTTCAGAGAGCCACATTGAGTTTTACCGCAAAATGTGATCTTTTACCCCAAAAAAAAAAAACGTTTGATTTTACTTAGTTTGATGTTCATAATGCTTGGTTGACGGCTTCGTTTACAACCTGTATATATGGTTTTTGCATTTACTATTTTAATTGTATGATTACATAATACATTCCTTGTGAATCCACAAATCGTTTTAAATGTTTTAATTGGTAATTGGTACCGATTTCCAATATTAGAAACCGATTTTCCTTCCTTATGTAGAAATAAAACACACAAATGCAAAAACGTTTTTAAATAAATACTACAACTTATTGCAACTCCTTACTTTTAGATATTTTTAATGCCTTTTTGATCACTTAAGTTTAAATTATTTTTATTTATCATACGATATAATTAATTCTGATGAATAATATCTAGTTGTACAGATAAGAACGTCGCAAAAATGTATAACATTAATAACCTCTTTTTTTAGAAGTCGGTTAAAATTAAAGTGACGATTTTCTTAACTGGTTTTGATGCAGTTTTCATCATTATTGTAATTCCGTTTTATGAGTAAAATCTATTAACATTAAAATTCTTGTTTTCTAAAATTTAGCTAGGCAAGGGCGTGTCGTTATATTGTATAAATAATTATTAAACAAGTTTCCCTAAATGTCAACATCATCATCATCATCATCTGCCCAGCCTTTTCCCAAGTATGTTGGGGTCGACTTCCAGTGTAACCAGATGCACCTGAATACCAATATTTTACTTGAAACGATTGCCTATCTGACCTCCACAACCCAGTTAGCACTGGGTAAAACAATACCCTTTGGTAAGACTGGTTGTTAGACTTGGGCCACTGACTACCTGTAACGACTGTCAAAGAGCAGCTGGGACCAACGGTGCTACGGAGGAAACCCGCGGTATACCTGGTATGGGTGTGGTCACCCATCCACTGACTAACCTAGGCAGGGGCGGCTTAACCTAAATATCAACGATCTGTTATTATTTAGCCACGAGCTGCTTCGAGCCTCCTGAAAAGTCAACATAATCTTAATTATTTTGTCATTGTTCCAGCGAGCGGTGAATCAGTGGATGCGACCCAGGAGTTGATAACTCTATCGCTGTCGAACATATTCGGTGCGTTCGCCGGCGCGATGCCGATTACTGGCTCCTTCTCCAGGAGTGCGGTCAACCACGCCAGTGGGGTCGCCACGCAGTTCGGTAGCATTTATACAGGTAAATAATTTTTACGTAGTTATATTTTACCTATTGTTCGTCTTTTTCAGTGCCATATGTAAAGTCTAGTGAGAGGCCCATGGACGGGTTAAAAACTCAGGTTAAGCACCAACCATCTGAAAAAAAAAACTTGAGAGGTGTCAAGGAACACCGGATGGAACGAAGTTATAGTTATTATTTGAGAGACAGACAGAGAAACATGCGACGCCGCACAGCTTACAATAGCTTAATATAGCAAAAAGTGTCGTGACATCTTTTCGTAAGAATTTTTTCCGTCTAGCCCCCTTTCACAACGCGCGATAAGGAACTTCGTTCCAATAACGAAGAAGCAGTTATAGAAGATCTATTGGTCGCAAACGCTACCGGTGAACATGTCCTTTGGTTCTATTGGAGCGTTTGGTTCTATTCGTTTCTCTTTATCAAACTCGCCCCGTATTACAGGGGAGTTATTTAAAAACTGGCTAAAAAAATACTACAGGCACACCTCCGCCTAGCCCTGGAGAAATACAAATGTTATGCAATTTAGACCACTTATTTTTGTCGAGTCGAGTGCAATCTATATTGAATAGACCCAGAACTTAGCTAATTTAGTCCACCATCGACATTATTATTAGACGTAACCACAGATGTAGACATACCCGCTTCGGGATTGTTCAAAGTAAATTCCGCGGCCCAGGAACACAAACGGCTAAGAAGGAATATGGATGGGTTTTATACAGCATAAGTCATTTAATGATTTCATACCTAAAAAAAAGATATAGAAATACGTAGATAACACAAGTATCAAGTATTCGTATAAAAACCGGATACGCGAAGTACATGTACCTGCTTTATCTATACTAGATCTGTTTACTCATAGACTGTGGAGGAAAATAACAAACTAGATGATTGACCTATTAAAATAAAATCACCAATACTATTTATAGTATATATCCGTTAATCCTAACACAATAAGGCGATTAAGTCACGTCACGTCAGTTTAACACTTTCAAACATTTATACGATAACTAATTCAGTACACACCACACATTTTGAGTTCAGGAATTTTAAGTGTAAGGTCAACGAGATATTCGCACAGTGACCCTAATAATGGCAGCGTTATAGTTGACACAGTAAATGGAAAGTAATATAAAGTGTCGATTATTATTTTTTGTAGTAAAACATTTCGTCGTGTTTTCACTAACAAGTGAACACGTAGCAACTTTTAAAACTGTTTTAAGGTTCCAAATATCATTCAGTAAAAACGAAACCTTTTCCCCCAAGACCTTATATCATCACTTTGTTTGTCCCGTCTTTAACTTTCCGAGGTACAAGCTATCAAAGTTGTGACTATAGCGAAGACTGTAACTTTAATGACATAATTATCTCGGAAACGTGACACTTTATGAGGTTTTCCGTCTTACAATACTTGTTTGTATTGATGCCAGCTATTGATTATATAAGATTAATGCGTGGTCATTATTTTAAAAATAAAATAAAATGGCGGAAAACCAGGCCAAATAATAGGGATGTTTACTGATTTAAAAAAATATGATTCTAATTAGTCCGTCTGTTAGATTATCGAAAAATATTGGATACGTATTTTTTGTTTTATCAAATCATTAAAAATTGACGAAGATAAAACGCGTCAAAGATTCGAGTGGGGGTCGTGACGTCACTCACCGGTAAAGAATGTCATACTAATGTCTTAGAATATGACGTCACACGAGTTATCAAAGCACTGTATCGTCTTCATTGTTTGTTTACGTGAAAAAAGAAAAAATACGTGTCCAATATTTTTTGGAAATCTATCTGACGGACTAATTTTTTTAGTTAACTACCCTATTCAAAGCCCTTTCTTTCGCTTCCAGGTATACTGGTCCTGCTAGCGCTGAGTCTTTTGACTCCGTACTTCTACTATATTCCGAAGGCGGCGCTGGCGTCCGTCGTAATATGTGCTGTGATATTTATGATAGAATATGAGGTAAGTTTCTCACATTCCACAATGATACGTGTGCCAAATTAAAAATTTCTTACGTTTTTTGCAGATCAGTTAGGTTGTATGTTGATTAAAATATGATTCACCGCCGTGACAAATATGGCCTTACAGAGTTATAAATAGTAAAATAATCAATATAACCCTCTAAGTTCATTTAAATAAGCTGACCGGAAAATTGCAAAAAAAAACCCAAATTAAATTCGAATTTCTGGCGCTTCCACTTTAAGACTTCACTTTTTCATCGCTGCTAACTGATAAAGTTTATGGCAGTACATCCACTGTATCCGCAGCGTCTGGTTTGCCAAAACAACTTCTAACAATAGCGAAGACCCAGTAAAAATGTTCATGACTCGCAATTAGTGATTTCTCCCGAAACTCTTCCTCATCTTAAGTCTTTAAGTATAAAAAAACCGTTTTATTTTCGTAATTTATATCATCTAAACGGCTTGACCGATTTCGGTGTTTTTTTTGTACTTGTAGTTTTTTTTCCATTTCGTAACAATAGATAGGCCATATAACTGGTTCTGTTCCTGACGTTTGGAGAACTTGTTTGATACAAGATAGTCTGTCGTAGTTAGCTAGTTAGTTCATAAAATTCTTTATTATCTTACAGGTAGTGAAACCAATGTGGCGATCAAGACGTGCGGACCTATTGCCAGCATTCGCAACATTTGCGCTGTGCCTATCGGTAGGCGTCGAGCGGGGCATCCTTGCCGGAGTAGCAGTCAACGTGATACTGCTGCTGTACCCCAGTGCGAGGCCACAGCTTGAGGCGGAGATAGTTACCGTGAGTCTGGTCATCTAACTATCCTTTTTACCATCTATGTTATGGTCGACTTACAGTCCACCTAGCACGCTACGGGACGAAGCTGAATACTAGTACTTTACTCATTTATCTTTGAAAGTTCTGATGTCGTTGGACGAGTGGTCGCGTGCGCGACTGCTGAGCATGAGGTTCTGGGTTCGATTCCCGGATGGGGCAAAGTGCTATTGGTTTTTTCTAACAGGAATTCCTCAAAAGCAGCCACAGAGTTTGGATTCGTGTCCGTTTGATGGTAATAAGCTCGTCCCATATTACATGGGACTTAAACATAACTGGTGAAATGTGGGTTTACTATTAGGTAACTACCCTACGGGAATGATAGGCGTGATGTTATGTTATGATCTGTTTGTGTGTGGTTTACCGCATTTGAATTTATATAGAAGCATTACATGAAAGTGGTTCTATTTCTGTTCATTGGCAACTCCGGGTACTTTTTGTTTTTGTATGAATTATGCTATAGAATATTATCATTATTTATATTAATTACAGAACGCTTCAGGCTTCAGTTACGTTCTAGTAACAGTGGGCAACAGTTTGTACTTCCCTGGCGTGGAATACATCAGGCAGTACGTGGAGCGAGCCGCTAAGAAGCAAGGCGGGTGCAGCATGCCTGTGGTTATCGACTGTCGATTTGTGCTAGGTACGCAATATTATTATTATTTCCATTATTTATTTCTCTACCCATCAGGTACATTTTAAAAAAATCTTACAAATTGGCAAATAAAAAATTAAATATAATTAATAAAAAATCTTACAAATTGGCAAATAAAAAATAAATATAATTATTATAAGCGCCTATATTGTCCCACTGCAGGGCAAAGGCCTCCCTGTCGAGGCTGCGGGTTGTTCGCAAGGGATACCGCGGCCTCGACATGAAGGGCTAAGAAGGAACATGGGTGGTTTTTAGTCAGTAGAAGTCTGACACTCCCTTTCGCTCTGCCCAAGAGCGGGAGGGGTTATTTGATGATTTCCCACACCCCAAAAAAAAAAAAAAAAAAAAAGGCAAAGGCCTCCCCTTCCCTCCATCCACTTCGTACGTCAAAAATATCGATAAATGAAGACCTCAGTTAGACGGATCGACGACCTTAAACAGATGGATCAGTTGTGGTCGAGATCAAAAGTAGACATATTTTGAAATAAAACAATATTTAATTCAATGTTCCCCTGATGATTGATCCCATTCATATTTGAATGCACATTTGAAGTCAGTCTAAACTTAAAAAAAAAAAACACTTTTTTCCTGGATATAAATTGCCTTACAACAACATTGCTTTACAACTTCACTCCATGTTACCGCAAATCGTGTAAAGTTTAATCAGATAAGTACCTACATAACATTTAAACAAACTTTTTGCTCTTCAGGTGCGGATTTCACAGCGGCCAAAGGCATATGCGCACTATCGGGCTCCCTCGCGTCCCGCGGCCAGCCGCTAGTACTGCTGTCTCCGCGCGCGAGCGTCGCCTCAGTGTTCAGTGGAGCTGGCTCCAATGTCGTGGTAGTGCTCACACATGCTGAGCTGGACTCCACGCTACATAGTAAGTGGATTTAGTACTTGATGTCATCGTTGTTGGTTAGACCTATGGCATATGCACAGTATCGGGTCCACTCGGGTCCCGTGGTTAACGGCAAAAGCTGTGTTCTCTAATAAAAATATCTAAAAATAAAGTTTTTTCTTCTCATGAACAAAGTCTAGGGCTGGTCTAAACCGTTTTTTTTGGGCAGGTGGAAAATCATCAAATAACCCCTCCCGCTTTTGGGCAGAGCGAAAGGGAGTGTCAGACTTCTACTGTCTAAAAACCACCCGTGTTCCTTCTTAGCCCTTCATGTCGAGGCCGCGGTATCTCTTGCGAACAACCCGCAGCCCCGACGGGCCTTCATGTCGAGGCCGCGGTATCTCTTGCGAACAACCCGCAGCCCCGACGGGAGGCTGGTCTAACCCTGAAAGAAGATAATATTGTTACATCCATGGACTAAGTTCTCGGGCTTATTACTTCAAAAAGTCTATTTATAATGTTGCAAGTTTTCATGACACAGATCAGTTGATGGAACTTTAGAAGTAATGTTCTCGCATCAGAGTTTTTCTTCTTCTTTCTTCTTTAAAGAAAACGTTGCCCCACACTAGGATTTTATCCTATATCGTGGGTGCGTTTACAAACATTTAAACTTACATACACAAACCAACACCCAGACCCGAAACAACTATCTGTAGGCCATACAAATATTTTAAACACCAGTATTTTACATGGAGCGACTACTTATCTGACCTCCATAACCCAGTTAGTACTGGGTAATACGATACCTTCTGGTAAGACTGGGCATATGTAATAATAAGAATTTTATTTCTCTCGGATCTCCTAGTTTGGGAGTCAGGGTTACTCTATCTGTATGACCTTTAATTCACTGAAATTCATGTGACCTAGTTTTTAAGCAATGTTGAAGGTTTTTGTATAAATAAAGATTTTTATTATTATTATTATTTCTTACCACAGACCTAACCGGCCAAATTCCTCTACCAATCCTAAGCGGCAAGGAGCCCACGCCACCTCCGAACTACGACTCGCTGAAGCAAACGGACGACGATATCACAGAGATTGTGATAGCCGACGGAGAGAACAGTATGCCGCTGTTAAGTAAGAACGGGACGAGATCTCAGCAGAACGAGGCTAAAGACACGTGACGGTAATACGTAGTGTTTAGGTTTAGTAGTGTAATTGATGAGGGTTTTGTGGTTATAGAAATTAATCTTAATTTTCTTTACAAAAATGAAATAATTTATTAAAATACAAAGAGACCTTTACCCAGCATTAGGGGGTCAAAAGTTGATGAAGGTCAGATTAAAATACCAATAGGGATGTTTACTGACTAAAAAAAATATGATTCTAATTAGTCCGTCTGTTAGATTATCGAAAAATATTGGATACGTATTTTTTGTTTTATCAAATCAATAAAAATTGACGAAAATAAGACGCACCAAAGTTTTGAGTGGGGGGTTGTGATGTCACCGGTAAAAAATGTCATACTAATGTCTTAGAATATGACGTCACACGAGTTTTCAAAGCACTGTATCGTCTTCATTGTTTGTTTACGTGAAAGAAGAAAAAATACGTGTCTAATATTTTTTGAAAATCTATCTGACGGACTAATTAGTTTTTTTTTTTGTTAACTACCCTATTGTGTAAAAGATCGTGTTTTCATACATACATACTTAAACTCTCGCGCCTTTGTTGCCATGGGGGTAGGTAGAAATTACAAAACGCCACCTGCTACGATCTTGACATTTTCAAAATAAATAAATTCATAATCAGGCTATTATGATCCCACTGCTGGGACACAGGCCTCCACTAAATGAGAGGGAATGGACGGTCCTTGTGCTTATATGATGTGCAAGTGACATTCAACAATAAGGTGGTAAACCACAAAAATAATTGAAGGTGTACACTTTGTTTCATTCCACAAAACATATTTATTTTTGTACTTTTTCCATAAATTCTAAGTAATATCTGTATAATCTGATAAACTTAGCTGATTATATTATCGAATTCACTTTGATTTACTTATCGATTTCAAAGAGTTAATCATCTTCACAGAATCAATTTTCAATCTCGCAAGATTGTTTTTGTAAAACCACAAAATCTTCAGTGTGTATAGGTATTGTGTAGATAGCGTACAAGTTCGACAAAGTGCCCTTTGTGTAGATAGTTCCTAACGTTAAATATTGTTTGCAATATACAGGTACTTAATTAAGTTATGATTATTACCACTACCACAGTTTACGTTGTTTTAGATTAGAACCTTTAACTTTTCCTGAATCATTCTACTTGTCGCAAAAATACGTTAACGTTCACTTAATGCCCGCTTGCCCACATGGGTTTAACACATGGCATCGTAATAGGCATTTTAAAACAAATACGTAGCTTCCAGCCTTAATTTTTATATTCCCTTTTTCGAAATTACTGTCATCATCCGTTATCCATCTGAATGAATAAGTCTGAAATCAGCTGTTTTCATAGCCAATCGTTCTACTTTCCTAAAATATACTTAAAATCTTCCAAATGATCTGTGTCTTCTAAATCAAGTCTTTCCAATTAGATAACTTATTGACTATTGTCGATCTTGTACAGAATATTAGTGAATAAACTAGAATAAGTACACAATAGATAAATTAAATATACATTTTAGTAGACATTAATGGCGTTCAACGCTAAACAATCTGATTCGTAATCGTTCAATCTGTCTGAAAGGACAAACGAAAGTGCAATCGATCATGTATGTGACTGAAATATCACTTTTCGATAAATCGATTTCGTAAATATCGAATAGGACTGTTTATACTATTTCAACGCCCTGAGGATGTGAAATCGATAGATTGAGCTTTAGAGGACATCTCTACGGTCAAGTTTTACCGACAACTACTTTTGTACTGTTGTGCATTTACAATATCCCCTGGTTCATACCCGTGTTCTAGCTAAATAAAAATAAATCAGAAGCGGGATGACGCAGGCTATCAATACCAGAAAGAGCCTAGACAAGTGACTTTCTATCGCGTTAACCTAATTTGATGTCTATGTAAATCTTGCTGAAAGTCGTAGATATACGAAACGCTTTGAAAGCGACGTGTTCAGACGTGTACCACGTTTTCAGGTCTTATACTCTGCTACTATTGTCGTTGTTTTAACCTGGCAAAACAAGCAAATGTCAACTTGTACCAAAAAATTACGCTAGCCATACTAAATGTCGCTAAATACAACATCTCATGCGTATCAATATACATAGGTCCTGTATCATGATACAAGTTGGTATTCACTTGTTTCTCTATTCGAGAATAGTATCATACACAATACTGTGTCGCAGCAAATAAATTCCTATTGAACTATTTCAAGAGTCTCACTTGCCCGAAGAGATGGTCTCTTTTAATTATAAATAAATTTATGTTCTTGTTGTAAAAGTGAGAATTGTTTTCTTACCTAGTAATGGTAACCAAATATTAAGTGTTTTATCTAAGGATGTGCATTGTGAAAATTGATGTATGTTGAACAAAATATTTTTTTCGGGTGTAATATGTATGTATTTACAGAATTACAATCATTAAAACAACCTTCTAAGTTAATTTAATGACATGAATTTCGTGAAACTCAGTTAAATTGTCTTTAACTGAGTTTCATGAAAAAAAAATTAACAGTTTAAGTTAGAATTAAATTACTTATTAGTCTATCTACAAGGCAAGATTGTAATAAGATTTGGGTCCATCATTTTGATGAACACTAGGATAAATAAAAAAAATGAAACTTAGTAAAGTCATATTTGTTACGGTCTCGAATCATATTTTAATCAACATACAACCTGACAGTTTTTGATATGAATTGCAATAATACCAGTGAATTAGATAATGATTAGATAGATACAGCGAAAAAGGCATTTGGGTGGTTTACAGTTACTTTTTACATTCGGCTAAATATTCAGTGCCACGGTATTAATTATTGCAAGGCATAGACAATGTTTAACACAGAATTTCATCATTTCGTGCCGAATCACTAATCATTTGGTGATAACATAGCAATATTTGTCAGTTTTATATGACGATGCCATCTTTCTTAATGCACTTTCTTATCAATACAATCCTAGGAAATTTAGTACATAAGGTGTGTTTTATACTGAATGTAGGTAGTTTGGTAACTTTTGTATTGCAGTTTGAGACCGTGTGATTCGGCGACTATTACTTATATCGTTAGATATTTAAACCTCTTTTTATGTTATTTTATTGTAATTATAAATATTGTCAGCAAAGTCCAAACATAATTCTTGTTTATTTAATTTTCTATTAGTTGTTTTTTGTTCAAATGTGTCAAACCCAGTTCGTCTCGAAGGCATAAAAGAAAATAGTACCAAAGATGAGTGAGTCTATTATACCATAACATAGTTAGAGTTTGGTTAAATCGATTGAAATCTCCAAAATTCGATTTATCTAAAATTGAGTACTTATTAATTGGTATTTTTTAGTTTTATTCATATCCAGTAAAACTCGAAAAATATGGTATTATTTTAATGATAATAAACTGCGTAGTCAAGATACATAATGCTTGCCATTAAAGTAAAATAATCGGTTTCTAAATCATTATAATATTAATAGTATACTTGTATGTGTTTACTTCTGTTTGAAGCATTTATGTAATCATGATAAATTGCTCTTGAAGCACAATTTTGTCTATTTATTATTGAAACATTTTAAACAATGCTTGTTACCAGTGAAGTAAAAAATATCAATATGTACATTATTGAAAATACATTTTTACAATCGAGTTTTCAGTTTTATTTTGTCTTCAATTTATCGTTTTATATTACTTATAGTTGGATTTTTAATCGTAGACCATGTAGAGAACTTTGAGAGCCACTCAACATCTACAGGGAAAAAGAACAGCAAACAACATTTATTTATAAAAATATTTATTCAAAATAAATAATATACATTGTATAAAATTATCTATGTATGTCCTAACCTATAAATCTTAGCACCATATCGTTACAACATAGTAAATGCATTGCCTGACTATTTACTAAAAATAATGAGTATCATAATCATAAGTCTTACGACTGAAAAATATACTCTAGAACTCTTATAAACGTCGAGAAATAAATTAAAAATATTATCTATCAATCAGTCAATTACGCAAACCGACAATTCAAAGGTGTATTTTGTATTATTTTGAAATATCGGAGCAACATCAAACAAGAAAATAAGAAAATTTTGGTACCGAAACTCCTACGGTCACTGGAATTGTGAAAATTCTGTTTGCGTCATTATTTATACACGTCTGACGAGTCGGCTGCCTAAATGCAATATCTGTAATCCCATCACCCGAACCCCTAGCTGCTTAAAGGCAAGCTAAAATGTGCCTTTGAGCTGCTTTATTACGTTGAAAATCTACTGCTTAACGACGGTCTGGTGGTGGAACATGGGTTTAGACGCAGAGAGAAGCTTCTCTGAGACGACATGTGCTATCCTTGCGCTGCGTTGCCAGACTAACTCCCGAGTGCGTTCGTTGTTGCTGTCTACTCGGACCTGAGAATAGAAAAAAAAAAAAAGTGGCATGTTAGCCTATTTCAAATCTCTATTTCCTGTCTGAAAATTAGAAACACGAGCTACGCATCTAGTATATAGAAGAGATTAAACGACGTGAACTGATTACTTCTGATCACTAATGACGACTGAATTTAGTTTCAACAACTGCGTCATTGTTTTCGTTTTGTTCCATATCCGAGCTAAAATCGAACCGAAACACCTTAATAACTGTCCCAAATTGAATTAGATTTGCAAATGATTTGGACATTAGACTTTTATCATACTTTCATTTTATTTTTACTAATTCTTTTATCATGATGACTTGATGGCTAAATTATTTAAAAGCATGAAATTGTACCTGTTTTGGCTGAAGAACTTTGATCGTATGTAATGTAGCAACGCCCTGGTTGTTGACTCTTAGAGTAAGTTTCCCCAGCATCTCTGCAGTGGTCGCTGTAGCCGATCTGATGTCTTTCTTAGCTCCACGTCCAATCTAAATAAAAAAGTCCTTCAGTATTATAAATGGTTTCACACTTAAAAAAAATATCGGTAAACAACAGAAAATTACTTATCGAAAAATAGATTGAGTATAAAAATTGCAACGGACTATTAATGAAATGCTGTCACTTTAAGTCAACGTTTTACGAAAGCATTTAAAGGAAACTATATTAAGAAAAAGTGCAGTTGGATACACATACCTCCTTCTCAACTCTCAGTATGAGCGGCCCAACAGCAAAGTTGCTCTTGACGGTAGTATGGTCTGCCATGATGCTGACTGAAACGTCACCAGTCCGCCTCAACGATGACAAACCATACAAGGTTCCCTTAGCTCTGGGCTTGCTCTTCTGAGAAGTTTTAGTTTTGTTCTTGGTCGGTGGTTTCAAAGTTGTGGTCTTAGCTGGGGCCTTCGCTGGGGTCTTTGTCGGTTTTGGTTTAGGCTTAGTGGCCTTAGTAGGTGGCTTCACAGTTGGCTTAGCCCTAACCGCAGTTGGCTTAGCTTTCTCAGAACCAGCCTTCTCTTTGATAGCTCTAGGTTCACTCGCAAGAGGAGTTTGCTCAGCTACAACCTCGTTAGGTTTCACTTCATTGATTTGTGTCTCTTCTTTGACTGCTGGGATTTCTGAAACTGCTTTCTCTTTGGTTGTGTTTGCTTCAGTACCACGTCCGGTATTTTTCTTCTTGTTTGTGGTTTTCCTAAAAGAGAAATTGTATTACGTAAGGATATGTATGTCCGGATTTTTTGGTTGAGTCAGCTAGTATGTTGGTTAAACAAAGTTGTAGTGTATGTTGTCTGAGTCATTAGTCACCAAGTTTCATATATTAGTACTTTCTCCTTTCTGAATATTTATAAGTACGAACGTTACATAAAGTCTCTTACCTTTTCGGTTTGGTCTTCTTCTTGTTACCCTTAGGCTTGGTGGTCTTCTTGTTGGCGTCGATGGGCTGCAGTTTTACACTTACGGGGTCGTACGATGTCCTCAAGATATCGTTCATCTTCTCCAGGATGTTGTCAACGAAACGGTTGTACTTGACGATGTAGATTGCTGGCACAGTTGCCGGCTTCTTCGTCGTCTCTTCAGTGAGTGCGCCTGTTAAATATTTATTGGCGGTATAGACAATTGGAAAACCTAATACTTGGAAGGTAGCCAGATTACGTACTTGTCAGAAGTTTCATCAGAAGCTATTTCTGTCTTAACATTTAACTCTCTTCATAAGTATTCCCCACCCATCATAATCATTAATTCTGAGATAAACTTCCATAACCGTAATAAAGTCTTTAAATCCGATAGCCTTCTCAAAGTGGCAATTAAAAAGTTCAACGTTTGATAACTAAATACTGGTTAAGTGGTCTTAATTCCCTTTTAAATTTGTGCCAGTCTGTATTCAATCAGTCTGCTGTCCTAATGTAGAAAACGTACTAAAGTAGTAAAGTCTATAATTTTCAAATTTCTTACTCTTAACTTGAATTACCTATTACATTGAAGGACCTGTGTTTTTTCAAATACCACTTATAACTAACCCGATTTAGTTGATGACACAGCTATAAATAAATTAACTGTTGAAACCTGAATCTATATAAAACCTAAGATGGAAAACCCGTTCTATGAAACATTGCATTATCTTTCATCGAACAAGACTGCGAAGTTGCTAATGCAAAAAACGTTGTTCCATTTCCTATAATAAATTGCTATGTACAACAAATGCCAGCTCAGTACATACAGAATACATATAAATTGATTTCTTAGCAAAAGTAAAACCTTTTTTTGTTCTGTATCTCATTTGTTATACTCCAATTGTTTTGTAATTACAGTCGGCTACAACACGTATTGCTAAAGGCAAATAAATCAAAGACAGTTAACTAATATTTAGTGTTTTCGTGATTGATTCGATTATGACTACAGTTGCTTCAGTATCAGTTAATTGCTGTGTGTCACGAATTCTAATGATACATTGACTTGTTGCGACAAAAAATGAAGGAACTGAACTATGAAGGAACTATTTAATTACCGTGTCAAAACAAAGGAAGGCGAAATAATTATTTTAGGCCGAGTATGAAGAAATACTTTTTGAATGCAGTATTGACTAGCGGCTGATAAGTCGATGGAATGCACATTGTATCGATCTAACGGTCTTGTGACATACTAATGAGCACACGAAGTCTGAAATAAGTACAGCAATGTGCCTGAATATTTCTTGTTGTTATCAGGACCTAAATGTTAAATTGAGTTTTTTTAGTGGAACCAGTATTAACAAGGCTAACTGTACCTTCCCACTGATTCCACAAATACTAATAAAAAACATTTTGTCTATAGTCTGATTGACAGAAAGAGAAAGAAGAAGCCTATAAATCGTCAAATGCATGGAATTCAATAAATGCTACAAAAACAACACACACGGCCTAACACAACTCCTAAAATCGTGCGACTATGTTTGTTGTGACGTGACTTTTTATCGAGTTCCAGTAGTGCGTGCAAATTAGAAAAGAACCCGGTAGACAGATTTGTCTTCACCTCATAATTTTAGTATCTAGCTACAATTTCAATTCATCTCACAATCATGGCTTACTATCCTCGGTAACAGGTTAATAATATTTTATGAGAGATCCGTGTTATCTACCTACGTGAGGGATTTGGTTTCCGTACTATGTCCTTAAAGTGGAGCACTGTGCGTAGCATGGCGGCAGTCACTCCAACCAGCCGTCCTGCCTCCAGAAGCAGATCAATCTTCCCAGTAGAGAGACATTTAAAATTTATGTAATATGGGAGATATATATTATGTCGATATTTTGTACTACCATTGAATAAAATCATTTCCGACTATTTTGGATTCTGGAACGTTGCAACTTGTATCTTTTCTAACTGACAACTGTAGGGGCTCAATAGAGTCAAGATTTATCAATGAATTACTCCCTATTTTGTATTTGATTTTTTAAATTATATTTTCGTTGCTGAACATTGATTCCTCAGAGTCACAATAGAAACCTCATTAGTTTCTCTTTCTATGGTCACGTTCATGTGTCTATATTTACATAGACCTAAATTGTTTGTCTGCATATCAGCATGCAAGTGTACCTATTCATCGTATGCTTGAAAATTATTCAACTAAATCCTACACCTGATTCTAGCCACGTTATGTTGGCACGCGAGCTAACTGTATCGGTCTCTCGGAGCCCCACTTGAATTATAATCGTTGTTCACAATTAATACGACCAGTCAACGGTGGATTTTCTATTTTCCACACGTAAAAGAAACTGCGTGCCGTGCCACGCACATTGAAAGAAATCTAATTACGGCATACATTGATACGGCGCGAAGCCGAAGCATACTGAATTCTGGCATACATTCTAATCTAAGGTACTGTAAGTGGTTCGATGCCTGTCTATATTCAAAACCTCTTTTCATTGTAAGAACCATATGTTGATGTTATATGAGTAGTTGCGCAACTTCTAGTTACGTCGCTATGATCATTTTTTAAGACGTTTTACTTTGCTTGGGGTTTGTATGTTTAATTTCTACAGATTAAGGAACCGGATGTATTTCGAGTGGCTGCAGGTGAATATGTGTGGCCGACAACAAACGAGTTCCAATTAGGTCGCATATGACTCCTCGCGACACTCCCAGCATTTCACGACGACAAACATTTAAAAATTTCTCTTTTCGCATCTCATTATGTTGTTTTCACTGTACCGGACGTTCGGCACGCTAATTTCGCGGTGGATTTCGTCATTCAGTGAGAGTAAACATTTAGATTGATTTACTTTCTATCGGCTGTTTTTAAACATTACTTGAATATTCGTCAAGGCCGTTCCTGGGTGCGGCCGGAGCAAGGTCAAAGAAAGTGTCAAGGTTGTAGAAGAAATCGGGCGGGTTCATCGCTCGAGCTCCGGTTGGGAAAGTAAGCGAGCGGTGGACGCCGGCCTCCTAACACACATATACCGAACTAGTTCCTTGGCAGGCTACCGGCACTGCGCCCGCGCACCCGCACCACACACGCGGGGTTTCTAGATCTCCGTCGAAGATATTACCCCAGTATCAGTTAATGGAATCTTGTTCGAGATTTTGATAACGTCTGTAGATATTCTACTATTCGGCCGGTAAGGATTTCATGGAGGAGATGATATATAAGGGGAAAGGATGTTTGTGCGTTATATTACATACATAGATCGGTCAAAAAGCTAGTTATTAATATCTATATTTTAATTTCTACACACAATACTGCTACGTAAATGTACTATGGATATAATACGGAAGATAGAGCAATAAAATATATGAATAATATTAGAACTCTACAGCATAATGTTACAGTTATGGATCAGGGTAAGAGGAGCATAAATAGATGAAGCTGACTAGTATACATTTTTATTATAACAACCAAAATTAAATTAATATTACTAGATAATGTCACTCGATTAGTTGACACCGAGATAGAAACGGCAACTAGTTTTCTGACCGATGTACGACATAATTTTAAAATGTACAACATTTAATGTATCGTGTACAATGATGGCGCACAAATCGTCGTGGAGGTGTGTATGATAAAGAATTTAACACATAAATTAGAACAACAGATTTATTTCAAATAATTTGCCACGAGACCAGTGTGACATGATCTAGACATTAATTTAACTTTAACTTTCTCGGTACCATACTTCTTTCACACATCAAACACACTCACTTAATAAATAAAATAAATAGCATAAATAAATAGTCAATAAATAGCTAAGCTAAAGGAGGGACCGCGGGGGTCTCGTCAGGTGGATGAGAGGGCGTGGCTCGCCCGGGATCTCGCCGCCTAATCACTATCTGAACTTTTTGTGTTCAGCGGCGACGGCCGCGGCGGATGTCGCTTTGGTTTTCTTTACTTTACCCAGGTGGTTGGCTTTTTTCCCGGCCTTTTTCGCATACGCCGCGACGCTCGCCTTCAGTTTTTTGGACTCACGTGAGTGCTTGGCAGAGTTGTGCCTGCCGAGCGCGTCGGTGATGTCATCGTCGTCATCATCGTCGTCGTCCTCATCATCATCTGCCTCCTCCTCATCATCGTCGTCATCGTCGTCATCGCCGACGGGGTCGATGCCGATATCGTCATCGTCATCATCGTCCTCCTCGTTCTCGGCTTCAGCGGCTACTTCCGCAGCTTCTGCGGGTACCTCTACTTCAGCGCTGGCGGGCTCCTTCTGTGCCACAATAGCTCCCTCTTCGCCTTCTACGGCCTCTCCTTCTCCCTCAACCTCTTCACTGACAGCCGCGGCCTCCTCAGAGGCGGCGGCAACGGGGGCAACAGGAGCGGCTGCGATTGTGTCGGCGGGTGCGACGACTGGCTGTACTGCCGCAGGCGTGTCATCGTCGTCATCTTCTTCTTCTGTGGGTTTTATTTTTAATCGTTAAAAACGGTTCTTTAATATGAAAACTAGTAAAGATATGATTAAGCTTAGCATTTGAAGAGTTCTTACCTCCTCCTAAGATGTCATCGAAGAATCTCTCGAGGTAATCATCGTCTTCATCATCATCTGCCTCCTCCTCATCATCGTCGTCGTCGTCATCATCGTCATCGTCGTCGTCGTCAGCTGTGACAAAATATGCTCACATTAGTACAATGTTACCAAATGTAAAGTAGCGTTAACTAGAGCATTAACGTTGTATTTCAAAACCGTACACCTGTCCACTTCATATATTAGCACTCATCGCACATTCTCTCCGCTCCGATGCATACGTATATTATTAGCACTATTACCGATACCAAACACAAATGAACTGTTAAACAAACAGTTAATGAGAGAAGCGCGCCGCTGCCGTCTCGCGGTGCGTGACGTCCTGAGCGAGGCTTTCGTAGCGAGAAAGCAGGGGAGCGTCAATTTCTCTGATTGAGTCTTTCTGTTTGAATTAATTAACGATTGAGAGCGCCTGTCACGCTGCTCGACTCACATTCCACAGTGGCCCCGCCACGTCCTGATTCTAAGGAATTTTTATCGAAGTATCGTGATACTTTTACCGTAGGTATATTTGTGTATTGGTTAATTGCTTTTAATGTAATGAATTGATTCATTATTAAAAAAAATATTCCAGTTTAGCATTGGAATTGAGTAAAATTATGTGAAAACTCTCAGTATTTATCCAACTTTAAAAAAATATTTACGATGATTCGGCATCGATAATAATTCTCCATCAACAGAGTCAATTTGGATTGAACCAGATAGGTTCAATCCAAATTGACTCTGTTGATGGAGAATTATTATCGATGCCGAATCATCGTAAATATTTTTTTGAAGAAGTAATTGCATTAAGTCGTAAATTATGGATGCAAATTGCTTCAAAGTGTTCAGCTATGCTTGAATCATTTAACGAGCTATTACCAGGCTATTTGCGGAACAATTATGCAGGTGTTTTGTAAAAGGCTATACATTTTCTATCAATGATTAACCGTCTAAGCTCGAATGTTGTTGCTAATGCAGCATCACCGCTGTCAGCGTATATCTCACGAGATGTATTTATCGTATCTACCGTTATGGCTCCTGCTCATTTGAACGGTAAAACATGAACTGGTCGATACACTAGCAATAATAGATGTCTATGAACTTTATAAGTTTTTCTAACATGAATACTAATTGATTACATCAACATATCTAATGGTGTCTCCAATTTTTTATCTTTTTTTCTTTAAGCTGTTGTTATCGATATTTTAGTGTTAATATAGTTTGATTACAAGAAAATCCAGGGTTTGTCACCTATATAACATCACCAAGTAATTAATCACAATGGTATTGCTTACCTCCTAACGCATCATCAATGTCGACATCTCCATCATCATCATCATCATCGTCGTCGTCATCATCATCATCATCATCGTCGGCGGCGGCGGGCGCTGCAGGGGCTGCAGCCGCAGATTGCCTGCCCACCTCCTTGTCATCCTCCGGCCGGGCGATAGGGCTACCGCATACCGACAACACTAGGCAGCACAGAGCCGCTAATAAGAATAACGACCTCATCTCGTATCTGAAACAAACACAACCTTTAAATTACTTCACCCGGGAGCATCGCGACCGCGACAGTGCCGACCCGACCACCAGCCCACTGTGCTATCACGATATCACAACACTATCACGAACACAATCACATGCACTATGTCCTTGACACTTCACCTTTTATTGAACTGTCACTGTTGAGTCCGTGTGGGCTCTTGCGGAAGAGGTTCCGCCCGCGTCCTTCTTTGCCGGTGTTTGGGACGCTATGGCCGAGCGTGGCGAGCGGAAACGATATAGCGGCGGCGTCTTCACCGCACACTCTTTTATAGAGTTACGTCACACACGCAGGGAAGGAAAGTAGTGATGGTAGCCGACGGGGACACAGATCAACCAACACGCAGACGCACTCCTATTTATACCTGTCGTCTGCCATACCTTGATTACGTATTTTAATATTTATAAATCATTTTCCTTTCGTGTGACACTTTAACTAAAACTTGTTTTGTGATCATATTCCATAATTATCTGTGACGTATAAAAACTATTCAAAATGACAAAAAACTAAAGAAAAACTAAAAGCTGATATTAATTAGGTAATGTTTCAGGATTTCAAGTGCAGTAACTGAATTAATGTATCAATTCAATTTGTAAAGCAACGGTGTCGTAATCATTGCCATAACATCCCTGATTCCACCTGCGAAACTATTGGCATGCAGCTTAAAAAAGTTTTCAATTTTGCAGCATTTATGCAAATCGTTTCAGCGAAACATGTTTTGCATAATGCAAACAAAACTATTACTCATATAAGCTTTCACTTATTCATAAATGAATCTAAAGGAAAAACTTAGTTTACGATCAGTGGAAACCTGTATCTATCTATAATTTAGTATCAATAGTTAAATCGGGTTTTCCCAAATTTCATAATCTATGGCATTCCAAGAGGGGTTGGTTAGGTCCGATTCATTAATTTATTCAGCTTATTTACGGACTAGCCGTGTCCACTGGAGAAATGTGCGAGCAGCATGTATTGTGTCAGAATCTTTAAGTATTTTGAACATTAGTATGAGGGGACCGGCCTCGTACTTTCACTTAAGGTTATGTGTGTAAACGCGCTTTAAGTGCTATTGATAACGTGACGTAAAAACGAAAACGTGGTGGGTGTCTCGTATGGACATATCTTAAGTTTTGCAATACCACATTCTTACCTACTCCATACATACAAGGCATTATTGAATTATTTGATCGGGTTTTCAAAAAGAGAAAATAACAATTTATTTCTTATCAAATTGCGTCCGTTTCGTAATTTTTTACTTAATGGGAATATAATGCATTTTTTAAAGCTTTTTACTATATTTAGAAAAACGTGTTATATTGATCTATTTTATGTTTTCTCCTTTTACTCAAACATATTGAGAGATTTCGGACTTTACCGTCCAAACTACTTTTTAATGTCTTACTATGCACAAGATAAGAATTTTTTTACAAATTTAAAGAAAATTGTAAAATAAGAAGTAAATCATGAAAGACAAATACTCAAAAGTTTTCGTTTGAATTGCTAGTTTTTACTACAAATATTTTAGACTGGCATCCCCTTGAGAAATTTATCTAAATCAGGTATGGGTGGGAATTTTGAGTCTAGGAGTGGGCTATAATAATGATACATTAAAAATGTGTTTAGAAATCCTTTCGAAATTAACAAAATGTACTGAGTCACTTATCTAAGATAAACATTGTCGTGTCAACTGGAAATGAGAAGTCACGACGCACAATACGAGTTTATCTACACTGCTAGAAAGTTCAGGAAGTGCTTAGAAAAGTGTAGACTTTTTAAAATAATATCTAAATAATGTTTAAGACAAAATTTAGTGTTGTTCAAAGATGTTGCTTTCCCATATCGTATGTTTATGTGTGTGATGCTATACTAACAAAAAAGAAAATATTTTAAAATATATTGAGATGAATGAGGGACGCCCGGAACAGAGAATAGTGGCAGAAGAAAAGAGAGTCCTATAGAGGGTTGAAATGATGATGATGATAATATTTTTATTCACTTCCACCGAAGGAAGTAAACATAGATTTTCTATCAATTTCCGGAACCAGCTTTCCGCATCAAATCTTCAATGGAATATTATAATTGATACCTTGTTTGCTATTTTAATAGCAAACAAGGTATAAATTATAATATTTAAATAAGCATTTCAACAGACTTCAAACGCTCCATAATCTTAATCAGGAACACAAAAATAAAAATCATAATTTCATTACAATCTGTAATTAAAAAGACATTTAAGAGTTGTACATCCAACTAACACACTCATTAACAAAAACTGTCAGCATACAGTCCATAGAGGTCGATATCGCGACATCGTCCGAAGGTAGAAAGGTCTAAACTCGTTTTTAGTATAGTAGGCGTACACAAATATTTGTATGCGCCTTGTGAATGGACCCTGAGGACTTTCTCTTGGTCCAAGTCTCTAACACTGGTGCGGGTCGTGTATGCATGGTGCTTCTCTGTTGCGGGGCAGGTGTGGTGGGTAGTATTTCTGTAAATGTTCGAGAACTAAGCGTTACTTGAAGTTTGAAAAATGCAATGTATTTGTTAGGCAGGAAAACGTTTGTAATGCATGATGATTGCAATTGAATTTTAACTTTACCAATACCTGCCTACCTATAAAGTTTTTATAATAACCCCGTTAACATAAATAAGACACAACGAGATTGCAGTAAATACAGGAAAAAAGCGACTTCAAAAATTCTTAATTTTTAACATGACAAGATTTTGGGCTCGTTCATCATATTTTCGACACCTTTCTCAACTTTCCCTGTTACCAAGTTGCCCCACGACACAGCTGCACACATCGTCACTGGCTACTTGAGCGCTCCCAAATCGCGACACTGGCCGTAAGGTCAATGTATTCGCGTACAATGTGACACAGATACGGCGAATATTTGTGTTAGTCGTCCCTCACTTCCTATAGGACTAGAACACGCTTATGGCTATCGATTTTTATTTATCGATTGAATGTCGCTGTTGGTGTGTATAAGTTCTGGAGAATGGTATACAGATAGTTGCATTTTTGTTTGACGGTGCATTGAGGAAAGTCTGAAATAAATAAGTTGGTGGTTTCATTTTAGCACCTGTCTCAAACGACTCTTACTTATATGTTACTGTAATAAAGTTTCAACTAAAATTCCTGAAAAGAGCAAAACAATGTTCTGAAAACTATATTGTAAGAAGCGTGAAAATCCTAGTTTGTCTAGCAATGACCTTCTGATAATAAGTCCCAATTAAACATATCAGATAAAACTTTCGACAATACGTAACAAGTTTCTCAATTCAGAGATCTCGATAAGAGTATTAAGGTCAAGTCTAAGCACAATATAACGACCTGTCAATCACGGCGTTACGTTGTATGAAATAACTTAAGTTAACCAACTTGAGCCAAGTTCACGGTTGCTAGACACATACGTCTATTTTCACGGAGCGTAACTTACAATAATATACTACATAACTTTTTATATTTTACATGTAATTGCTTTGTATGTAACGCAGATGTGGTTTTAGATTACATTCATTTTGTACGTGATGAAATCTTTAAGATTACTTGTTAAGCCATGCAATTTACGGTGGTATGTGGTGTTTCTTTCTTTCTCTTTATGTGAAGAAGCTTTTACCTTGTCGTCAGGCGGTTAATCAACTGCCTAACCTTTTTCCTACTATGTTAAGGTCGGCTTCGAGCCTAACCGGATGCAGCTAGAATACTGGTGTTTTATATGGAGCGACTGTCTATCTGACCACCACAAACTGTAACACGACCTGCCTTTGAAATACTGTATTTTAGACTTTCAGGCTTCTAACAACCCGCAGTCAAATGCTGAAATATAATTTAAAACGTACACCTCTATGATATTTCGTTTCCATGTGACACTATGATTTTGTTATTCAACTTTTAATTAAATGTTTTAATTAATTAAACATAAATTTCTTTTTTCTCTCTTTTGACTACCAGGTTGTAAAACAACCGTTTTAAAATACCAATAGACAGAATTAGAGTGGATATCGTCATTCGATTTCACTTCACAATTTATAACGAGTAATTGGTTTTATTTTCTCCGATATTACGCTTAATGGTTAATGCTTAGTTCAACGTTATATAATTCGATAAACTTTAATCTTTAATGCTTTCTTTCGTTAGACATTTAATAAGTTAGCTAGTTATCTCCGGGAGTTAATTGTAGATGTCAGTTAAAATAAATGGATGGGTTAACATTTAACGTGGGTCGTTAAAGTAAGTAGTGTGTGATATCAAGTTTTACAGTAGTCATTACAACATTTTGACGATTGTAGCTTTTGATAAACAGAGCTATAACTCTTTCTTATCCAATTTTTAGAAACTTTTGTGATCACTTTTTTAATTTTAAATGTGTGCATGATTCCGCTGCTTACTCAGCTACTAAATTGTTGACAATGCGAGCTTAGTTCTGATCAAATTTACTGCTACCCAACTTGATTCTAGGCGTTTCTTGAGTGATTCTCAGTATTCCTTTCAAATAGGGACCAATATCTCAGCTCAGTTTGTTTTCTTCTGTTCATCTTTGAAATGCGATATTTGTATTTAAGACTCAACATTTCATCCTACAGGTCTAGTATACTATCCCAACGATACAACCTACCTATACTAACGGGATAATCATAGTATGTCAAGTTTTGACGTTGATAGAGGCGAGCTACTCGACTAGCGCGTCCGCAGTGACCTCTGCTGGCCTACTATCGCGACCGGTTGCCAACGAGTACTTTCTTTCGGGCGTTCTCACTTCCGCCTGCGAGCGCGCGCCTCCACGCAACCGGCACAGGACTTGGAGCCTATATACGTTCTACATCCAGTACGTTAGGTGTATGTTGCTGACTTTGTTTGGTTTTTAGGAATTTGTATGAATACTAGAGATAGGTTGGATGAGTAGAAATTGTCCGATAAAGATAACGCTGTCGTAAATGTGCATATTTCCTTCGGTTTATAAGTTTGTTGTAAGTCTAAATATTTCATTTTCATCCAAGTGAATAAAATGTATTTTCTATGTCTTCATTATTTTTAAGAAATAAATAAAAATAATGATTCTGAAAGAAAATATGTTTTATTTTCGATTTCTGGAATTTTTATATGAATTCAGTCAATACAATTCCTCACTAGAAAATTCTCAAGAGTTTCTAAGAAGACACAATGCTAGTGACATTTACATTAGAATGTAGATAAAATCAATAAAATTAATTTCTACTAAAACTTAGAAATATTTTTGGTGTGACTTTCGAATTTAAAAGTGAAACTGGAATTCATATTGCCGAATATTAATTTAGCATTCCGGTGATGTTTCACGATTTCTCGTTATACGTAGCACTAGCTTACTTACATAATTTAATGTAAATATCTATACGCATTAAAATGTAAATGGGTGTAATACATAGTACGCATATTACATTCATTAGATGATGTCTCGCCATGTACGGTGCCTCGTTACTTTTTTATTTAGAGAGCAATAAAATAGTTATTTTAGTCGTGGTTTGTATACAACTGTTCAGTGTTAAGTTCTTTTTTTATGTGTCTTTCAAAAGAGGTTATGGCAAAATAATGTAGTAAAATTGGGAAATTTTATGTTTTGTTTCGTTCTATAATTATAGTTCCCCTGAAACCTCAATTAAGTAAAGTATTGTTACATCCCTCATTTCATACAACTCGGACAATTCTTAAACGCACTCACGGTCAAACTACAAATATGGATTTTGATTTCCTACAATATAAAAGACATCAACGCGCGATGCGTTTATGTCTTTTATACCAATCTACGACAACGGTGAAAACTCTATAACAAAACTACGAAATACATGTTACCCTCTCACTTCAATAAAAAAAACATGATATTTAAATTAATCTATTCATATTGTCTGTTTTCATCTGATACTTTTGCAATATTTGTCGTTGAATTTAGAAACGCCATCTAGCGGGAAAATCTTATACTGTTCACTCAAGTAAGTTTCACCTTCAGTAAGTTGGTGCCGCGTTGTAAGCTAGTTGAATAAGTTCACACGAATATTTATAGTTCCGCCGTAACTACGCAGATGGCGCTGTTGTAGCGAAGTTAAAAGAATAAGCGCTCTGATTTTTTAAGTAGATTTAACTTAACATTAACATTATGTCAATAACAGTTTACGTTGATCATCACCATCATCTGCCTAGTCTTTTCCCAACTATTTTGGGGTCGTCTTCCAGGCTAATCTGATGCAGCTGAATACCAGTATTTTACATGAAGCGACTGACTATCAGACCAACAACAATGATTAACATCATTAAGATAATCATCATCATTCATCACTATTTCATCACCACTGATCATAATGTTAACACACATAACAAATACCTAACTTAAAACAGATAATGATGTTGCTAACTACTCGTATTATGTTTACTAATGATTTATCAATTTTTTAAATAGCCTTGTATGTCCCACTGCTGGGCCAAAGCCTCCCCTCATATCCTCCCACGTACTCTTCTACTCTGCCCCCATGAACCAGTCAAAAAAAGAGACATCTTACGAGACTCTACTCCGCAGCCAAAAATTGAAATTATATACGTAGGCAGAAAGGATGCAAGGCTCAAAATAACATTATGATTATTTAATTTTTTGGTGCAATATAATGGAATCCCAACTCAATAATTTTATTTAAAAATATATATGTTACATTATTTTTAAGAAAACAAACTGTAAAGCTAAATCATACATAGCTTTTAATAGACATCAAACTCAAGCCGCCGCAAATGCTTTATGTGTGGTAAAAATAGCAGGCGCTGGTTCTGGATTGTACCGTTGTACATGTATAATTATCTTGTTTACTAAACGGAATACTATAAAGTCATACCTAAACATAACATCACGCTTGTAATTCTCGAAGGACTAGTCCTTCTCTGCCTAGGCAGAGATGGGCCAAATATTACACCCACATTTTGCAAATCGCAATTAGTACTTATGAGTAATCCATTTGTAAAAAAATATTTAACAGTTGCAAGTCACCAAAATGTTGAATTCAAATATTTGGTCACAACCTGCCCGGTAAGATTTTAAAGCTGGTTAACAACGGAGCTCCTTATACAAATTAAGAGCAAAACCCACTCATCTAACAATCTCCGGAATATTAAACTTATGCCACACAAAAAAGCTTAGGTAAACCAACTGTCGTAGAATTTCATCAAGGTTACTGTTTAGTTATCAATGACAAAATATTAAATTATCATTTTAGTTGGAATGTTATTTACGGATTTCATTAGTTCACGTGATTTTAGCTGCAGTATTATGCAATACGTAGATGAAGCCACAAACAAGGCAACGATTTCTCAATTCATTAAGAACTTCAAATATTGTGTAAGCAATATAAGCAAAAACAAGATACTGAATAACAATGAATAAGTGAAAATAATGAAAATCGGGAAATTACAGATTGTTGCAGGAACTGAGGACCAATGCAGTAAGCATTGCTTCCCCTAAATAGGCAGATTTCATGACAACAGTCCGATTATAATTTTTGGACAACATGATTTTTTAAAAGATTTTGGAACGAAGTTTCTTATCGCGCGTTGCGAAAGGGGGCTAGACGGAAAAAATAAGACCGAAAGTTGTAACGACACTTTTTGCTATAGATTTTTTTTTCCTACTGATTAAGTTTATATTACATTATATTTGTTAATAATAAAAAAATATTATTATAACTTAAGAAAAATAAAATTTTATTACAATTCCTTCACTAATTAATCAAAAGGAACTGTTACTTTTCGTTCCATCCGGGTGTCCTTTGTTCACTTTGTTTGACACCTCTTAAGTTTTTTTTAAGCTATTGCATAGCTTCCATCGCGGGCCTTGAGCGTGGGGACCGAATCCAGAAATTCCGTAACGAAAATAAAAACCTAACAAATTGACAGTTGACAATGACTTTTTGAAATATCACGCTTGTCTCTTTAGTTCAGCAACCCGCCTTTAGGTGGCATTGGTTGTATTGGAAAACTACCGTAATCAGAAGTTTGTGAGAAAGTATATAGGTGTATAGGTATTTATCATCTATGTACAACAGTGAATATCTGTACTCGTATAATTTGTGTACAAAGTGTTTTAAATATGAATAAACAAAGTGCATTTATTAATGAAGAAAGTCACGAAAAAATAGTGAAAGAAAATGAGTTAGTACTCTATATACATTCATTTTATTATTATTATAACAAATGCAGTATTATTTTTGTTAATTTATATATAATACTGCTATAAAGATAACCAAAATGTTGGGGAAATATAGTATTTATACTTACACTTTTACTAATCATCCTCATATTTTATAAAATATTAAATCTTATAATTTTTCAATGTTTACTTTTCATCTGACATTACGTCAGTTGTCAAGATGTCATTTACTTTTTCTTTTAATTTGTGTCATAGTTTTTCTTAGTGGTTAGAACTACGAAGGTTACATTTGATTTATATAATTTAATTCATTTTTATTAATATGTTAGCTCAAATAATGTAATTTATTGATAATTTCTAATAATAGTATCTTATCTTACGCTTATAAAATTAACTAACACGCTCAAAAACTCTTTTTTTTTATAGAGAAGAAAAGCATAAAGAGCTAGAAAGAAAAAGAAATTGTGAACGTCAAAGGGCATATTATCAGCGTCAGAAAAATTTGAAGAAAAATTAAGAAAAAAAAAATTGAAGAAAAATTAAGAAAAAAAAAATTGAAGAAAAATTAAGAAAAAAAAAATATGAAGAAAAATTAAGAAAAAAAAAAAAAAGTACCAAAAACAAATTTGTTTTTTTATCGGTCACCACGCTCAAAGTGTAACTTGAATTAATATCAAAGAAAAAAAAACAAAGGAAAAAAAATATTGCATTAATAAAATAAATAAATAATTATAATTGCATAAGTTGATAAAAAATGCTATGCAATAGCTTTACCGCGGCAGTCTCCGAGTGCCACACGTCTTTTTTTATTTTCATATCGGGCTTTAGGATAGATCCTAAAAGTTTTCCGTTACCTGAAGCTCGCTTGCTGGTTATAATTGTAAAATTAGGCTTGTAGGAGCTTCAGAGGTTCCTGAATTGTTCTACACACTTAAAATTAAAAACATATCCCTGAAGGATTAGAAAAAGGTGTGATAGTACAGCCATATTTCGTTAGTTATGATTAAGTCCCACGTGGGCGAGCCTGTTGCTATCAACTGGGCACAAGTTCCCACTCCGTGGCTACTACTGAGAAATTGCTGGTGCAAAAACCCAAAAATACATATCCAGACCCTGGAATCGGATTCAGGACCTCATGTCCGGCAGTCAGGCTTACGACCACTAGATTAACAAGGCATACCGGTAGACCAACACATACCGAAAGGGATCTGAAATAAGGTGAGACAAAGAGCACTGATGTGATGTCGTAATCAACATAACTCCGACATCCGTTTTGCTCAAGGCAAAGAGTATCAACGACGGGCTTCCCCACAAAACAAAACAAAGCCATTATTTTCAAAGCCTTGATAATTAGACCCGGACTAAGAACTATGCCGACATCCAGAAAGATATGTGGAATGCCGGACTGGTCCTACGTGATGGATCGGGACCGCTGGTAACGAGTTTCGGTACCATAGTAAAACCAACTTTTCCCGGGTGCCATGCCAAGGAAGCTTGAATTCCAGTAGTGGAAACATTATTAGGCTGATTGTGCTTATGCAGCACAAATGAATTATGTCCAAGAATCAATACAAAGAAACGCTGAAACCTACTCAAACCAATTAAAATTCAAACAAACACTAATGAAGGCTAGACCAATCACATAACTGTTTAAACATAACAGGGTGGGAGGACGGGCCGTAACATAAATATTAGCGATCGTCTTCGTCATGTGACCGCGCGGTAACACAATGAAAGCCTTGACATTTTCCGACGAGGACGATGCTGCGACCGGTTGAGCTTACATGGTACGATTGAGTTGTACTGTTCTGTTGTTTTTGTGTTTGGGGGTACTGAGTTTTCCAGACGTAGGTTGAGAACCAGAGAAATGTCGAATAGGTAAAAAATTGATTTGTTCAATAGTTGTAGAGCAATTTGGATGGTAGATTCTATTTTATTACTAAATGGGTTTATTTATTTAACGCTTTAAACAGAAAGAGGCGGTTTTATTACCATACACATTTTCTACCAGTCAGCCTTTGGGTGATGCAGGTGCAGGGTTTGTTCTATTTCTTTACCTGTGAGCTCTGTTTTTTTTGCAGTATCTAGGTACTGCAAAAAAACCTGCAACCTAAGTAGTATTCTTTGCAATTATAGATTTATGAAACCGTTTCGTTATTAAAACAAAGAACCAAAAAGTCAACAAATGCAAAAAAATAATTATCTTCGATAAATAATCGAGCATATACAGGTCGTTATAATTCAAGTAAGTACCTACCTCAAAATGTTGACCATACCTACTACTACAAAAAAAGAAGAAGCACGACATGTGAAACAAAAGAAAAACAACCAAAGAATAAGACAGTTGCTCTCGACCGTTCACGTAAAGTTTTGATAGCGTGATGGCTGGCCACATCCGCGGTACTCCGACGAAATCATCTCAAATTACCCACGATACCGCTTCTTATAATTAGGTATGAAGTACATAAACCTATGTGGATTTAGATAAATGGTCTGGTTATCCTTAATTACCACTTTGCATTGATCCTGCGTATTAAGATACCTACAAGTTGTTGTTGTAGATTTTTTGGCCTATAGAGATGCCTTTTTCGTTGCAGCTTCTTATGAAATCAAACGAAGCTGTAATATTGATGTTCTATATATTCCTACCTATTAAAACGTAACAGTTTCTAGTCTAGCCATTTGTCTGTGAGAACACTTAGTTCTTCAAGGTTCACAATGATATTTGATGTGGTTTTCAACATAATTTTTAAAAAATCTTCTCTATAGTGTTCATAATTCCATACCGTGAGCTAATAAACATATCAGTGGTGGAATGTTCTTAGTCTGGCACATTTGCGTCACAAAACTATTTGCTGCATTAGAATTCAACATATAGAGACATCCGCTTCATAACGTTTAAGATAACATTGCCTAGTTGCTAACAGAGGAGGTTGTTTACGAGTATGATAATCAAATATACATAACAGCAAAATAATCTCACTTAAAATAAACCTAGAATACAAATTAAAAACTTTTCAAAATTATAGACTTTTCCTATACCCTACCAACCAAATAATTTGGTCTTACTATGTGACCCAAGTATTTACCCTAAAGCTACTGTATATCATTTTGAACTAGTTCTTTATAATTTAATTTTTCAGTCAGATGTCACAGCATCATTTACTACTTCCACTTTCCTACCATCATCTTCCTGCCCTTATCCCATTCTATTTGGGGTCGGCCCAACACGTTTTTTTTTTCCATTCTTCCTTGTTAGACGTCACAGTGGCATCTACATTCTCTTTCATATCATTCGTCACACAATCCATCCATATTTTCTTTGCCCTTCCTCTCCCTCTCCATCCATCAACATTTCCTCTTCATACCATTCCTTACATAATCCATCTATCTTTTCTTTGGCTTTCCTCTCCCCTCTCCATCCATCAGTGTTGCATTTCATCCCCCCTCATAACATGCCCATAATAAGATACAGGCGCGCAAACTTCCTCTAATATACTAATTCCTCACTTTATCCATTCTTGTCACTCTGCACCACATCCATCTCAACATTCCCATCTCCGCTACATGCAATCGTTTTTCATTCATTTTTTTTTATCAACTCAATATTTTGCTCCATACAATACGACAGTTCCGTGATTATGTTTTCCTTTAGCTTGAGGGGCAAAAATTACTTTGCTATACTCAAAACAGGCTGTATGTTTACCCTGTAAAACTGGCAAAAATTTGATAGTCCAGTGTCAAAAAACACCCAAAAAGTTTCTAGACAGATGGCTATCGAATCACATACCACATGATTACATGACCGACAACAGGTTATTGTACCTCACGGATATCAAAGCTTCCCCGTCGCTTGGTCAGATCAAGCTCGTCTGTTGCTACCTACGTAAGCTTGACGTGTTTATCTCAAGTCATGTGATGCGCATGACATCCTGTTACTCAGCGATCGCCCACTATATACCCGTTTCAAACATATAGTTTCAACATACCATAGGTCATTGATGTTTTTAAAAAAACGTATCGTATCACGAGGATATAATTTCAAAACTCCACGTGTTCTGCGAACTTGAAATTTTTAGAGGAAAGATTTATGTTTTTATGCCAGATACTGGTGTTTGGACGTGATTGATACGACATCCTGGAAAGACCGGAATTACCTAATTGAGCATCGAAATGCATACACAATAAATTGCAAAGTAAATAATATTCGGAAACATTTCAATTTCGGTCATAAGAGGAATCACGTGGACAGTTAGACAAGCTAAACATTTCAACCTATATAGTAACTCTTTGCAGGTGTTAGGGCATGTTATCAAGGTGAAGGTGAACTCCAAACGTACAGGTCAAGTGTTTTCTCTACTAACACCCGGAAAAGTCCTTCGCTTTAAGAAAGTGGTGACATACTTTTGAAATGTGATTACGTTGGTGTTTACAAGATGCACGTGACGGCCGAAGTTCGCTATACAGAACATCGGTAGTTATTACTCTAGCAGAACTGAAGAAATATATTTCAACAATGCAATATCACAACAACAGGCTAACATCGTTTTTCTTTTTCTCTAGTGCTTTCCTCTTTTTTTATCCAGGTAGATTGCAAATATTATTGTGACAGGGCTGAAATGGAATATTATTATTTGGAGAATATATCCTGCCTACTCTTAATTTTTTACTGATGTGAATTTGTTATTCGTCTCGGATGCAGTCTGCATAAAGACATACATTACATACAGACATTCTTGGCTTAAAAGTTGCATTTAACGTAACGAAAACGAGTAGAGAATTTGAAGGAATCGAGAGGCGCCACGTATCCTTATGGTTGTCACATGATTTTATAGCATTTACAATTTTACATATTATGAAACATATGGCATTCCTACTGGACGGTGGTAAATGCAAACTTGTTTAGAAAATCTCTGTTGAAATATAATCGTTCCTCTTTAGCACTAATACTCGTTAACGTTGTGAAAGATGTTAAACTGCGTACTTTACAACATTTCAATAGTTGTATGTTATCTACGGCTTTTCATTTTCCGTACCTACAAATCTATAGGAAGATGGAAAATTCTTAGCCTTAGTAGATTTGACCATTTTTACACCGACAAATTGTGAACAAGAGAGACGTTATCAAAATTTTCCAAACAGAACTGATAACTGAAAACACGCTAAAAAAATGCCATTTGTAGGTATATTAAGATGAAAAATTAATTTATGGTGATTAAGATTTCCATATGCTATATATAGTCGAGTATTTCGTAAAAAAAACCATAATTTAATATTCATCGCTGATTAAATTACACATCCAATTCCCAAAATGTTACTTTGTACAATGCGTGAGCGCATACGTTAATTGCATTGTGTAATCGCTTTTATAATGTCAATAAAAACATGTTAGAAATACAAAATAACTGGTAACGCAAACATAATGCTGGTAGCCCAGTTTACGTTGTTTTCGCAATGTATTGTGTAGCTGCGACCCTCCACGGCTCCCCCCCCCACCTCCCCCCTTCGTTCCCCGGAGTCACATGAGCTCGCTCGCTCCTGATAGTGAGGTTGCATTGGCGGAACAACGTCGACTTTCTCCCGCCAGATGGACGCGCCTCGCGCTCCGCCCCGCAACAGTTGCACCGAAGGGCAATCATGTGAACCTAATGACTTTGTTGTTTACTTAACAACAAATATGTTTGAACTCTTGTAAAGAATATGCACATTCGGGCACATTTAAAGAAATATTAGTTGTCCAGACAGGTACCTACTTCAATTCTTAATAAAGACTTGCATTTTTTTATTAACTTGTTGAACATGTTTTTTTTTTTAATCTTGGTCTTTAATTTAAACACGCGTTAAAAACCGGATCTAAACATTTTACCAGGATTTGAATATTAGGTTTAGTTATAAGGTGTATAATTAAATCAATAGATCAAAAGGATTCCGAGAAAACACGTCACCAACCTAAAATAGATACAAGAATGATAAAACTAACGTTTCGCGATTCCCAATTAGGTGATTAAAAAGTTTTGCATAAATAACAACAGCAAATACCAAAACTAATAGGTCACGCCCGGCCAACCGTTCGCAGTCATGTGATCAAAGCTGCTGAGAATGTTGAGCAATCTGAGAAAATAGCAGGCTTAGCGAATCGCTACTTTATGAATAAAATAACTAGTTATTCACAATGACGGAATTGCTTTGAATTATGCTTGAATTATTGAGTAGTATTGAATTGGATCAAAACCTGTGTGAGCTTCTGTAGTCACTCTAAACAAAAAAATATTTTTTGGGTATATTTCCCTTAATGGTACCCAACCTACCAAAGAAATATTATGCATTCAGGTCAAAGAATAAGTTTTAAATATTCAGTGTATTTGTAATTAAATCTTTGACCTTAATTCATATTTTCTCTTTAAATAATAAATATATTAACTTGACCCCTTTAGTACCTAAAATTCTATATATATGAAAATACTTCGTACGGTCTACACCTAGAAAAGCCAAGTGTTCACTTAGTCAGAGATACAAAAAAAAATAGTTTTGTTAGCAAGTAAGGATATAATAATGTACAGACCAAATAGTTACTTGAAAATGGTTTTTCCATGAAGTTTCCTATTGAAAAGAATTCTAAGAAAATCTTTATGACCCATTCTAATACTATGTAAAGTCGTAGTTGTAGCTAAGGAAAACCATATGATAGTAAATTATATATGCAAGAAACTAATATTTTTTTTACAAGAAATACCAATTCTTATAAACAGGATAAGCAATACGAGTAATTACCCAATTAACAATCTCTCGATTGAATTCCCGATATCTAAAATAAAACGTGGAATCATCGTCACAATTCATTTACAAGGAAAGTCGAAACCTTTATCCTTGAGGATAATACAAGCTGTGAATGGACCCCTCCAACCTGCCTGCTGTAAATAGAAGCCTTCAACTACGCATTCTGTATATTAAACTACGCAAAACTTATTGCTGGAAACTTTTTTTGGGGCTAAAAATCACGTTTTACAGAAGGACTCAATGCAAAACACTTAAAACATCGTGCTGGTAAATGCATGGTGGGCCGTGGAGGTATTAAAAGTGAAGTTATAACTTTAAAAAGTTGTATTTAAAAAAAATAACTTTAATTTGAAACTTTGAACCTCAATATCTCCGTAACAAGAAGGTTCTCTTTTACTTCCTAGGTATCTAGGTAGTCTGGAACAAAAAAAAACACAATAATTAATATTATTAACAATGATCGGACTGAGTCAAAATAATATGATTCTGTTCAGTCCGTCAGTTAGATTATCGAAAAATATTGGACACGTGTTTTTTGTTTTATCAAATTAATAAAATTTGACGTAGATAAACGCGTCAAAGATTGTGTGTCAGCTTGAGAGAGAGTGGGGACTTGTGACGTCACTTGTATGTATAAAATGTACTGACATGTGACGTTTTCGAGGAGTTCACGAGTTTTCGAAGCACTGTATCGTCTTCATTTTTTGTTTATGTGAAAAAATATGTGTTCAATAAATTTTGGAAATCTATCTGACGGACTAATTAGTTTTTTTTGTCCGATCCCCTATTGTTTAAAACAAAACGATAAGGGAACGAACTAAACCTGCACTTGGAAGGATTCAGAGCGAGAAGGGCAATGATTGCCTAGCTACTGAATGTGTTTCACGTCTGTATAATCTACCTTTTGCATACATTATCTCGTTTTAGCGGCAGATTTAAATGATAATATTTATTGCAGTTGTTACGAGACATACATTCCCGTAGGATAACTTACGACTTCTGCACGGGCGAAGCTGTGCACCAAAGCTAGTTTCATCTTATCTGTGAAGCTAATCCTAATTTACAAGAGTCTCATCATATCTTCCGTTGAAGCTTCGTCACGACCATGCTATGTTTGGTTTTACGATGCAAATATGTAAAATATCACGCTCATGTTTATAGCTTTACTGTCCTGTCTAGTGCCAAAGCTTACCTCATTCTACGGCTAATCCTCCGCCAGGTCGACGCACTATCACCTCGAGAGGTCACTATTTAAATACACACATAATTATCATCAAAAACAAACTCGTTTATCGGTGGATAAAATCTTTGTCTGTTATTGAGCACATTAATTAATAGCCTGAATTGACAAAATTGACAGGAAAGTTTGAGATGAATTATCCGTTGCTGACTTAAATCAAAGCAATTAATTTACTTTAAAAGTTTTAATCTGTCAAAGGTATAGTTACTTTGAGATTTCTGTCAGTGGAGGTAGGTACATGATGTCTGTATATCAGTTACAATATCTCAGTCAGTAGCAACAGTACTTATATTTGGATACCACGTGATAGTGGGCGAGTTATAAGTAGGCCACAGCCCTGAAGGCTACCTAGAATTTCCTAACACTTACTGTTCAATCTAAGTTAGCCTAAAACTTCCTTAATTTGCCTTTCATGTACACATACCCGATACTACTTCATTGTGAGCACAAAATTGTCTGTATCAATCAATGCCTTTTTGCAAGGAACTTGAATGCCAAGGAGTTTTAGTCGTTATATGAAATTGATGGCCGTGACTTTGACCGAATAACCCTTTAGATTACATCTTATCTCACTCTTGTATTTCTGAAAGACAACTACAAATGACCAACATTTAATTTTATCAATGAAAGCTATTAATAGTTTCAGGATGTACATATCACTCGCTCTACTTCACAAAGGATACATGAGTGTACCAAATGTTAATTCGCTCGCAGCATAGTTTCGCTAGATTCAATTTACATAGAAACACGGCAACTGCAGTGCCGGCCCAGCCTCGGTTACATAAGTTAAAGACACTTTATTGCCGGCCGCAACCGGTTCGTGAATTAGAGGTGTCATAATGCGAATCACATGGTTCGCAGACACAGAGTAAATAGTGAACAGAGTGTTTACTTGGTAATTTTTAGTTCTCTTTAGTAACTGAACTTTCAGAAGAGACGTCTTGAGTCACATACACTTACACAATGCCCTTAATTGTAAATTCTGATCGCAATTTCAATTTTGTCACTGGTAAGCTATCTTCTTGTAGGTCTCGCTGACACCAGACAAGACTCGGCGGTCGCTAGAATATGTTTGTTTGTAACCGTCAGTTGTCGTGGATATAATTACGTTCACATAATTTAGCATTTGCTCGATCAATCTTTACCAGATCGACACCGATTAACACTCCATTTGATACTTCTTCGTTCCTTGTAAGTTGTTGTAGAGTTGTGACCTATTCTATCACCGAGAGATTCCATTCGATATTCTACGTGTAATGTTTTATTAGAAAGGAGCCTTCTACAAAGTTAAGTCAATATGCAAACCCGTAATATGTGCTTACCTCCAAATGCAAATGTGTGTATAAAAGGTATGTTAATTAATGAACAGCGGAAACTTTCCATATTTTCCGGTGCGGAAGTCGGAAAACCTTATGTTTACGTAGTTAAAATTCAAGAAATACTTAAGGGTCCTCTCTCGAAAAAGCTTAAAAACAGCGTGCAGATGAAGCAGTTTTTCACCGGCACATACAGAGAAATTACATCTGAGAAAAATTGTTAGTAATCTACATGATATGATACGTAATTTGGTTTAGCCACAATTTTTGTATCGGTATCACATAATAAGAAAAAAAATCCACAAAATCACCTCCAAATCATTGAATGGAACCATTTTACTCCTTCATTATTTAACAAAATAATATAAAAAAAATATCTACTGCTTTGAAATACAAAGGAAAATAATTTGGTTTTGTTACTTTTTAAAAACATGTATTATTTTAATTATAATAAATGAAAAATGCGTCCGTTTAAAGTCCTTATCTACGACCGAGAGAGGTAGTTTGTATGCACAAGGTCATTGGCGTGAATACAGGCCTTAAGTAGTGTGTATCATCACTACATATTATAAAACAAAGACCTCCGCCGCGTTTGCCTGTCTGTCTGTCGGTTCGCGATAAACTCAAAAACTACATCACCGATTTTCATGCTGTTTTCACCAATGGATAGAGTGGTTTTAGTATATAATTTGACTCGGGCGAAGCCACGGGCATCAGTTAGTTTTAAATAAAAGCAAATCGGTACTTTAACTTAAACTAACTAACTTTTACTTACTTACTTAATTTACTTTTACTTTAACCATCTAGGTCATGCACTATAACATGGGATGAAAACATAACTGGCGAAATATGGGTGTACTATCAATACAGCGTACCTATATTTTCGAGGATTACAGGCTCAATGTTTTAGAATAATAATCAAACGAAAGAGTTCAAAGCCCCTTGATGATACCTAGACCGAACGATTATAATAACAAAAAACCACTGATTTCAAGTCTCATTTTTGCATTCTCACTTCAGTCTATGGCAAAATAAATTAGAGATCTATGGAGCTTAATTCTTCTCTTAAATTAATTGGCACCTAAACGTCAGCATATTCATAAAAATCATAAAATATTTATTTACGATCCAATTAAGGATGTTTTGAAATAGTAAGAAAAACACGGTTCAGATAAATATAAAAAAATGACAGTTATTCTAAAGATTCGGTATAGCCGTATAACCAGTCAATAAGGCAACAACAACAAAGCTTAAAAATAATTTTATTTACGTATAATATATTATTCATAATATATCTTGGTAACAGGTTCGTATTTCTTATAAATATCTTGCGATGTGTTCCTTCGTTTTTATGTAGGTCTCGAATATATTACCGTGTCAGGCAATACTTATTTTTTTTCTTTTTGGAACTCTTCAATAGATATCGTCCGCTCTGGGGCGAGCGCAGATGTATGTCAGACTCCCGCTGACTAAAACCACACCAGTGTGTCGCATACTTGCGTCGGGGGGCAGTGGGATCTACTGCGACTCCCGCTGCCCCGGGCATAACTAACCTACTCTAACCTTTGACATACATGATGTATACTAACACGAGTCTGCACCTACTAGCCACCTGTTAGAGATCATTGTTCCAACTAGCTATGAGGTCTCACTCAATCGCGGGCCTGTGGATGGTGAGTAATGGGCTAGCTCACCGTCCATCCGTCTTCTGACGAAGACAGGCCGTGTCGACGGCGCTTTCGTGTTCTACGCGCACCTCAAAGAGATGTCAGCAACAAGGAAGGGCCGACGCCCGTCGGGGATGCGAGTTCTTCGCAAGAGATACCGCGGCCTCGACATAAAGGGCTAAGAAGGAACATGGGTGGTTTTTAGTCAGTAGAAGTCTGACACTCCCTTCCGCTCTACCCAAGAGCGGGAGGGGTTACTTGATGATTTCCCACCACCCCAAAAAAAAAAAGTCTCACTCAATTTCAGGACTCGTTTACTCGTTTCCTTCAACATAAATGGGGTTATATTCTAATCGCAATCAAAGATATGTCCTTAAACGAGTCGGTTATTCACTCTGACAAAACATCAAAAAGGACTATTTTCAATTAGGAACACTTTAATATATTGGTGACATCGTTGACAAAGCGGTTTTCGAAACAAAAGTAGTAAAAAATCACTGTGCCATATGGTATAGAGCGAAGAGACTACGCGAATCCGGTTCAATGAACTAAAAACAGGATGATAAAATATATGTCGACGGCCTTATACTGGCTATGCGACAGATGACAAAAATATTTTAACGGTAATAGGTACAAGAATCTACTGAAAAAAAAATGAATTTATTGCAGACGCCATACATTACATAAATGTATTTTTAATTCACTTTCCTATTAAATATTGCTTTAAATTTTAAATCTCTGCATGAACTACCATTATTACACGACTGCCCAAAAAAAAGAGTGCTATGTTTTTTTTATTTCTATATCGCGTGTGTAACTTCATTCGTCTTAGATATTATGAGTATATCTTGGTAATTTGGAGACTTTTGCCCTGGTTAATTTTCCAAAGTTATTAGTCATTATTATGAATACGTAATGTAGCCATTATATAGGACTATGAAGAACAGTAAAGTTCTTCATTCCCCATAGTATAGGAAGAATCCTCCGACTACACGGGTGTTATATCTGGAGGGTATAGAAAGTTATGATCAGGCTTTCTATATTCTCTTCGTGGATAACTTTACTTGCACGATTCAGGATTTTAATATTTTTGTCATAGATGGCGCTGTAGTACTTTTTGTACTATGTAGTTGTAGTACCTACTCTTTTTATAGTGCTACTAGAATTTAAAACAACGTAATATTTTTCTAGACTAATTGGAGACTGTTACTCCTCAGCCACTATGTTCGACATGTACCTACATAGTCGAACACCTGTCGTTAATGTGTTCAATGAAAAAGATATCAGATAAGCTTTCAATAAGGCTAGGTTTTCCCGCGGGCTAACAAGCTTCCATGAATTCCAGTTTGATACATCTTGTTAGCTGGAACTATTTTTTAATCATTTTCCTTAATCGAAGAAATATAACAAAAAGTTTCAAAGATTCGGTGAAGAGTCATTGATTGGTCATTAACTAAAGTTCAATGCACTATTGTTGATGCTTTTACAATCAGCGTGATTTATTTATAACTAGCTAAGCCCCGCGATGTTCGTCCGCGTGAAAATATAATAAAAATATTATTTCCGTTTTAGAATAGGATTTTTATTACCACAGAAACCTAACCCTTTTTCTAAAAAAAACACCATCTGGCAGTAAAAAATATTCCAGCATTTTAGAGATTAGCCGGAACAAACAGAGAGACACATAAACAAAATGTGGTAAATACCGCATAAACTTACACATGCATTCAGTAAAAAAGCCGTTTTCAAAAATTACAATGAAACGCTTCAATTTTATTTATTTGTTGTGTTTTGTATGTATAGACTTCTACCACTCTAACCGAAGCTCTACCATTATAACCGAAAAAGATTTAATTACTCAGCTATTTAATTCTTATATACAATAAACTTATCGACGCAATCATAGGACACGAAGATATGATGAAAGCACAGGTCACGAAAAGAGTCTATGGCATATTTTAAACGCAGTTATAAAGTTTTTCATCTTACCTCTGACTAACACCAGTTACAATATCCCGCTACAATAGAAATAATAGACTATAAACAATAATCCCACCATAGCGTGTAGTAACTCGTGTATAGATCAGAGGAGCATCCAGTATGGCAACAATGATGGTTGGCCCGCACGACGGCGACTCACGCGCATCCTTGGTGCAGCTAACGATTGTCCCTTCTCCACCATAGGTTAGTGACCCTGACTGCAGCTAACTAGACAATAACCTTGAAGAAAATGTTTACTTATATTATTTTTAATGAGATGCATTAAGTAGTTAAAGCTTCATGCTTCTTGGATATTCCCAAGACGTTAAAACTATTAGAGTTTCCCGGTGACGATTGTTGCGCTATGATATCCTCTGGGCTATAAGTGGTATTTATCGAAATAAGTAAATTTTTATAATGTGGAAAAGCCCCGAGCCTGAACTACAACTTTTTGTGTGTATATAGGTTTCTCTTTTGAATCTATCGTCATAATCAAGGAAACTTTAAGACGAAAACCCTAGATGTGTGCGTAAGATAATAAGTCAAATGTCTTGATCTCTTTTTTTCAGAGCGAAAGTTGGTAATCAACACAATCAAAACATGCTGAAATAATTGATACTTATCTAAATCTAAAATCTGGAGTGGTCATTTAAAAATTACACCCAAAAGTTCCGCGAGGGCGTTATTTGGTTATGGTCAATTACGAAGGTGAGCGCAGACCACAATAACAATGACGTACCACAACTACACTTTTAGTAGTTGAAGCTGCGGTCCGTCATTGCCGCTGCAGTTTGCAGTCTTTGGCCACCTTCGGAATTGTACCTTATACCTTTCATGGATCAAAATCTGACTTTCCTTTTTATTTACAATATTTACAAACTACAATTTACGGAACTATAGTTATAATTATAATAAAATATGTACAAGTATCAAAAGGGAAGAATTAAAAAGGCGACTAAAACTCGTCCACATCGTTGTCAACAGGAAAAGTGCTCAGAAAACTGGTAGCATCGCCACTTTCCTTAAAATGAATCATATAAAATAACTTGGACACTATCTATCATTTCGTTTTCTTTGAAAGAGTAACATGCTTGATCTTTATCGTCAAAAATGTATGTTATGTTTCAACGGAAGCTGCTAATGCATACACGCGATGCGCACTTGGCCGCTTTTTGACAGAACTATTGACCAACGCGATAGCTATCAAGATCAATGAGAGCAACCAGTTACCAGTAGCAGTTAAACAATATGGCCGATACTTGCACAGACGCATACGAAACTGGAACACTACGTGCGCATCATCACGTAGTCATCCTTTGGGTGATTCACGAAAGATACACTGGCCAATGTTGGCCAATATAAGGTGGTTAACTAAAGGTTTTAGATCATGATTAACTTTTTAGCCTTATTTTAAAAAGCTCTACCACCACTCCATTGTTCATAAAATGTGCACTTTTAAATTCACTACATCAAGTGTTATCGAGTATCTATCTCTGCCCCATTTTAATAATATTTATAGAATGTATTTTATATTCCTTCAATAAACTATAATGCCTAGTCTTAGCAGGTTTTATAATTCTCATATTATGATGTCAGTAATAATTTTAACCGTAGCTATAACAAATACGGTCAATAACTTCTATTGTAATACATCAAGATATTTCGTATTTATCAAACACCCAAGATACTGTTATAGACGACAATCTGTGAAATAAAATAAATTGTAATATGTTTAAATGCTATCGGCCTCTGTTGGCATTTACGGACAAGTTTATAAAATATCGCAGAAAGAGATTAACAGCTCAATATAGAAATGTCCATTTTTGATTCAAGGGCGTCGCGATTCGTGAAAACACTGACTGAAGCAAGAAATTCCTGAGACATGATTCTGTTCGAATTGTGCCTAGATTTTAAATTACTGTATAACTATAGAGGAGCATTTATAGATACTTGTTTTAACTACTTCTTCTCACGAAAATCAGTTTTTTGTCGTGTGAACTATAACGCTTTTTCGTGACTCACAACTTAAAAGACACCATAAACTCCAAGTCAAATGTTAGTCTCGTTAGCTAGATTAATCCTTCGTCTAATTAAACTAAATTACCTTGTTTAATTATGCTATGCTTGATTTAAATCCTGTTGCATCTCGTCAATTTGATGAATACTATTTCTGATACTTAAACTAAAATGACTGATAGTCGTACTCAGAATCGTTTAATGAAGAAATATGTTAGCATAGTACCTAAATACTTGATTCAAGTACATCCTCAGCTACTAAGCACACTAACTGTAATAGCACTGTAAGTCTCTACTATTTCCAGCACGGTACGCCTAATCAATGGCTGACGGTTTAGTCTAGCTGAACCCCTACAAAACAATCAGCTCTTTCAACATCTAACCACCAAGTTTTGAAACACCATACAATCGTCCGCATCTATCCCTGGTTCTAAAATAAGACCAATCACAGATCACGGCCCGCCATTTACTGGCACGAACTATATTATAGGGTCTAAGGGACCCAATGAATAAGTACCGAACTGTTTTGAAACATACCTTATTATTTTACATCGTACATCGATAAATTACGTCAGCTATTAAGCATTTTGAAATAGTTTTGGTCTAAACAAGTATTATTATAATGATCTAAACGCGGGACTATTATCTATAATAACTTTATGTCATACTATATACACTTATTTGTATTATGTTCAGTTTAATTGCTTATGAGGTAGTCTTAAATGGAAGTTGTTTGAGATAAAACGCCTATACACACAATACGTAACGTACAATCGTAAACACTGCAATAGAATCGTAAATTTTATGTTTCTTTTTCGGTTTTCCGATACTCGACCTTACGTCGGTTTTTGAATAGATATCCCGTCCTGCATCCCGCAGGAAAAAAGATATCTATTTCCCCCTATCTCCTTCTTCGTGTGCGGATTGTACTTTGTGTGGTTGATGAAAGACTTTGTGTATTTGGTGTGTGTGAGGTACTGACGGATGATTGCAGAGAGTCTACTGTGTGTGATAATTGTTGTGTGTCTGGTGTGGTCTGTCGTGTGCGAGGTGTACTACTGGCAAACACAGTGTCTCCCAATACCTTACTGAGTATCGTGGTTGTGTGTATGGATGCTTGTTTTTGTAGCATTGTTATGTCTATTGCTGTATTCAGTTGGTCTATGTATTTTTGTAAATTTTTACTAATAATGCCTGTAGCTCCTACTACTATTGGGACAACTGTGGTTTGAGTATTCCATAAGCGCCGAATTTCTGTCTTCAAAAGGTGGTATTTGCTTAATTTTTCTATTTCTTTAGCTCCTATGTTGTAGTCTGAAGGTACTGCTATATCTATTAAAAATGTGGTATTGTTGGTCTTGTCTACATATATTAAATCTGGTCTATTATGTGTTACGGTAATATCAGTCTGTATAGGTATTTCCCACATGATTTTAGCCTGTACATTTTCTTTAACTTGCGGTTGTGTTAACGCTTCTTTCCACCAAAGACTCGACACCTCGATATTATGTTTTCTTGCCAAACACCAGTGGACATACTGAACCAAGTTGTTGTGCCTCTTGACATAATACGTGCCTGCTAACTTTTCGCATCCTGAGATGATGTGCTGCGTCGTTTCGTCTTTGCTGGCGCATAGGCGACATTTACCATCTATATCTATTTTAAAAATGTCGCGTTGATGTTGACGCGTCACAACAGCCTGGTCCTGTATGGCAAATATTGCTGATTCTATGGAGGGTAAAATTTGTTGCTTCTTTATCCATTTGAACGAATTTTCTTTGTCTATATTAGCTTGGTCCAAGACTGCTTTAGGAAACTGTCCATGTAATTGCTTATTTCTCCACTTATCGTTTTGCTTCTTGGTTATTGCTTGTTTTATTTCTGCGTCTGTATGTATATTATTTTGTGGTAGTTGTAGTTCTCTTTCTATTTCTCGTGCTTCTTTTATTATTGAATATTTATCTCTAGTTTTATCATGTTGAACTATCACCTTTATTAAATCGTCATTCTCTCTTTCCAAGTAATGTTTATATTTAAGTATCTGTGTTTTATACATATTTTGTGTATTTATTAACCCCCTGCCCCCTTCTATTATCGGTAAGTATAATCTTTCTACATCTGCTTTTTGTCTCTGTGCTTTTTTAATTGCCAATAATTTTCTTGTCTTTATATCTATTGCTTTCAGATCACTATTCTTATAATTTATAATTCCAAATGAGTACAGTAGGACTGGTATTGCAAAAGTATTTATCCCTTTTATGATATTTCGTGCGTTTAAATGAGTGTTCAGTAGCTTTTTAGTCCTCTTAAAATATTCTTTTGTAACCTGTTCCCTAATTTGACTATGTTCTATCTTACCAGATTCGTGTATTCCTAAATATTTATATGTCCTATCTATTCCTAGTTGTTCAAATGTATCTCCACTCAGTAGTATATGTCCTTCACCTATTGTATTATTCCTGTGTCCTGATCTAATGTGTATAGTATTACATTTATTTAAACCGAAACTCATACCTATATCGTTTGTGAATATTTCAACACTGTCTAACAAAACTTTTAAATTGTTTTTATTGTTGGCGTATACTTTTAAGTCATCCATGTACAATAAGTGATTTACCCAGAAGCTATCTTTGAGTTTGTATCCTTTCATTTCATATTTGTTTAGGATTAATGAGATTGGGTTAATTGCCAGACAGAACAACAAAGGTGACAGAGAGTCTCCCTGGAATATGCCACGCTTGATGTAAATGGGTTCAGTAGTTAAAGACTCGGTGGTTCCACGGGCTGTCATGATCACTTTCCATGTAGGCATAGCAATTTCAAGGAAAGCCTTGATCATGGGCGGGCATTTGTAAATATCAAGGATTCTCAGAAGCCATTCGTGTGATACACTATCGAACGCCTTCTGATAATCTATCCACGCCATACTCAAATTTTTCTGGGACTGATGTGCGTCCTCCAAAATTGCCTTGTTGACCATGAGGTGGTCTTTACAACCCCGGGCTCCGCGGCGGCAGCCTCTTTGTTCTATCGCCATGATGTTGTTCTCTTGACAATGGTCGTACAATTGATTGGCTAGTATGGATGTCAGTAATTTGTAACTGCTAGGCAAACAAGCAATTGGTCTCCAGTTTTTAGCATCTTCGGTGTTTTCATTCTTTGGTATTAAAATAACCTGTCCTGTAGTAAACCATTCTTCTACCTGCTCCCTACCCCCTATAACATTAGTGAATACTGTAGCAAAATATTTATGTGTACTAGTAAGATATTTTAAATAATAGTTCTGTATTTTATCAATCCCTGGAGTCTTCCAATTGTGCAATTTCCTAATGGCTATTTTAACTTGTTCTTCTGTGTTTGCGTTTTTATTAAAAATATCTATAAAAACATTACCCTTCCCTTGCAGTCGGGTAAAAATAGACGCTCATCATCATCTACAGCCCGAATTCACACACTGCTAGATATAGGTCTCTTTTTTTTGCCAACCTCCACGGTCCTGTGCAAGCGTCATCCAGGTTTTTCCCCTGATAGCAACTATGTCATCTGCCTATATCGCCACCGGCGAGGCGGCGACCCGCGTTTAAAATAAAAGTTAATAAAATTGAAATATAAATTGCATCTTGACTTTATTTGTCGTAATGGTGACTAATTAGGAAAACACACATAGGTATTCTGTTCGTCGCCTCGTATCACGTGAGAATGATAAAAATAAACAATGGCTATATTTCTCAACGGACCCTCGTCCTTGCCGGCTGTGACCACACAAATGACCTCTTCACATTGAGGTAACTAATATAAACGTTGATAAAAAGATTATAATTATCATCTGAATATTAATTTCTGTAATATACCTGCATCAAATTAGTGATAGGTACCCTAATGTTTCACATTTATCCGCAATGACATTTCAAGAATTGTAGGTAATTAATTAAATGTGATTGTGAATGTTATTGCAGGATATGTGAGACATTTGGCTGATAGTTGCGATGAAAAATATTTATAACACAGCATTTAACAAGGCATCCAAGTAAAAATTCAATTACTAAGTAAGCACTATGAAACAAATTAAAAAAGCAAATCAATGACGGCACGTTTGGCGCAGTGGCTCAAGCAGTTGACTCGCTCTACGGGTCGCGGGTTCGATCCCCGCACGGAACAAATATTTGTATGGCCTACAGATAGTTGTTTCTGGTCTGGATATTTGTGTATGTGAGTTTAAATGTTTGTGAACGCACCCACGATACAGGAGTAATTCCTAGTGGGGCAACTTTTTGTAAAAAAGAAAGAAAAGAAGAATTAGTGAAAAACCAATTCCAACGGACGTTTCTACAAACAAGGAATGAAAATAATCAGGCATAGTATCTTTGTTTAAACGAGATATGTTTATTGTTGCAGTAATAACTTCTTGCAGTTACACAAATTTAGTTAAGCTTCATTCAAAATTGCATAATTATCTTTTCACGTAAACCATGTAAAATGCAACCTAGATATGCAAACATAGTTTAATCACCCTCCCCGCGCTTCACACTATTTCTACGACTTGATAAAACATTTAGATTTGTTTATAGTGCGATAGTTTAATTCGAATGTATTACACATTTATCTTTCGGAACACGTCTTCTAATTAGAAGAAAAACACAGACAATGATATTTTCAGAAAATACAGACATAAAGGGAAATAGACCCATAACGAAGCTGAAAGGCACTTCGTTTCCTCGTTTTACGATTTTTTTTACCGGGAAACAAAGATATTGGGGAGTCAAAGTTATACTAGTTTTTATTTATTTATTTATTTAATTTTAAAGAAAGCTTACAGACTAATAACAGTTATAAATATCATGCATAAGTAGGGACATTTGCTAATTACAAGCTTCCACATATATAAAACTAACTAGTTACAAGTTACTTGCGTTGACCAATCAGCGATTTGAATAATTTAAAGTACATACCAGGTGTACAAATAGAAAAGAAAAGAAAACTAAAGAAAAAAGAAAAAAAGAAAAGAAATCATGGTTGGTGTAATTATGGTTATAACTTTACATAAAATACCTCCAGACGCTTTAGAAATATGGTGTTGGAGTTCCAGCACACAGTTCCGACCCTACGGCAACGTTTCAATCCTCGAAGAACTGGATATAAAACAACGTCTTTCTTGCATCGTTCAAGGTCATATTCTCACTTTCTTTGGACACATTACACGTCGAGAGGACACGTCTGTGGAGCGACTCGTGGTTCAGGGCAAAACTGAGGGCACGAGGGCGCGCGGTATATCGCCAATGCGCTGTACCGACCAAATCAAAACTGCACTAAATGGTCCACTCCACGAATGCACGAGGCAAGCAACAGTACGAGAGAAATGGTGACGAATTGTGAAGCTTGCCACCACCCCTGTCATGACGACCACGACCACTCTAACAAGAGTGTGACGACAGAGAAGAAGAAAATACCTCCATGACCCCTTTACTCCTCAATGCATCCACCAGCACAATTTATTGAGTGCCACAATTTATTGACGCCTTTACAGTGCGTTGGAAACATACGTTAGTGCTACCGTAAAACGTAATTTTTCATCCCAAAAAAAAGTCCTAGCAATTTTTTTGCGTAGAGTTACTTAGTTTGATGTGACATCTAACAAAACAAAATATACTCAATAATACCAACGGACTATTACTCAATCACTATGCCTGGCCTAAATAAAGATGAATTACTAAGTCGAGAAAAACAAAGCTGAAAGTTTTGACGCTTTGTCTATCGAGTGGCCACGAAAGCTTGTCGAATCGTACCAGTTTGTTCCATACATATGCGACGCGTTCGTTCATACACGTAGAAACATTTTGTACGTCACCCCACGTGGTATGAAAGTGAAATTTTCGGTCAATATTGTCTTAAACCAAATACATAATGCGGACGGAATTACGCGTACATTGTTTACGATGACTCTTTGTTATTTTGAATTGCCATATTTTGCAAAATACCAATATTTTGGAAATATCTGAAAGTGGAAAAAGAATGCGGTCCTGTATCAACTTTATGTTTATGAAAGTTAGGTTTATACGGTGTATAAAGTCACATTAAAACGACAAAGGTCAAATATGACATGATGTCGATAGCATGGAAAATAACAACAATTATTGTTAACTAAACTTTATTTATTGTATATTATAAATGGTTGTCTCTTAATATTATTTTCAAAGACAAATAATTTTTAAAAGCAATAAATTATACGTAATTATGAAAACGCGTTTTCCGTACCCTCTACCTAAAGACGTATACCTAACAGAAACAGTGTTAATCATAACTCTGTTCCTAAAATGTATTTTTACATATATGTACCTATATCCATAACGTTTATTGCTACTGCGAAAAGGTAGTTATTTCAAAATTGGAAATCTCGATTACTCATCAGTTAACATCATCTCGATATTTCAGAAACGAGAAATCTTAGGTACCTGACAGACGCAGTTCTTAAAAATCTAAAAATTGTGCAAAAAAGATAGACGAGTTATTTCAAAAACATAATTTTGTATTTTACCGGACAGTTTTGTCTGTACCTATGTTGACATAGCCTATTAAAGACAACTCCAGGTCTGTAAGTTCCGGCCACCGTAGACGTGGGCCTATGGACGGTGAGTGATGGGCTAGCTCGCCGTCCGTGCGTCTTATGACGATGACAGGCCATGTCGACGGCGCGTTCGTGTTCCACGCGCGCCTCAAACAGATGTCAGCAACACGGCAGGGGCCCGCGAGGCCCGACGCCCGTTGGTGCTGCGGGTTGTTCGCAAGATATACCGCGGCCTCGACATAAAAGGCTAAGAAGGAACATGGGTGGATTTTAGTCAGTAGAAGTCTGACTCTCCCTTTCGCTCTGCTCAAGAGCTTATTATTCGATGATTTTCCACCTGCCAAAAAAAAAAAAAGGTCTGTAAGTTACACCTACAGAAAGGAAAAACAAGATCTTAAAATAAATATTGTTGAGATCCTTTAGAGTTGGGTCACACACTATTAACGATGAACAGTTTCCTACAACTGATGTTTTCCTGGTCAACCTAGTTAAGAGTTGAATTAAATTTTCTCCTTCGCCAAAATAGGAAGCAAAATGGCCACGTGATTGAGATGATTGGTGAATAAAGTGCGTAGGCGATGGGCAAATTCGATTGTTTGCATTGTCTGTGCTCGGATAAGCTCGTGATGTCATCGAACAGGTTTAGAAGCTCCAGCCACTTTCACTCAACGATGACATGGAGTGGACACTTGACAATTGTGTAACAAGCCCCATGCTTATGTCAGAGATTTGCGGGAGTGTTCTGTACTAAGCTTTCATTGAAAGCGTGAGCTTTTTTTCTTTGGTGTTGCAGTTGCTACAGAAAGATTTTTACATTGATTCCCTATTAGTTAGTAACGAATGTATACAGAAATACTGCCTTTTCTTAGCTGTGACAATCCGTAAGGGTCAAAATCCAACAATTATCTGAATGGTTTCAAATTAAGCAAAGTTTTTCTTTGTTTGACCAATTTGCACCTGTAATCCAGACTTCCTAGCAACACCATAGTTCGAAGGTTGTTTACCTAAACAGTGTTGTTGCGTTACTTATTAATTTAACTATTGCATAAAACCTTGAACAGAATTTGATACGTTATTTCGAACCTCCCACAATACTTCGAAAATTAGCTACGCTATATGCACCCGCACCGCTTGAACTCAACCTAAACCCCTTTGACTACCACGAGTTTAGCTAAGTTAGCATACCTGCGTTTTAGCTCTTAGAATCGATATGTAAACCACATTTAAATTAAAGCAATTTTTAACTACAAGTAAAGATAAGTACTTACTTGGCTATTAATAGCTTTTGACGGCACGGTTGGCGCAGTGGCTCAAGCAGTTGACTGCTGCGCTACGTTTCGCGGGTTCGATCCCCGCACGGAACAAATATTTGTATGGCCTACAGATAGTTGTTTCGGGTCTGCGTATTTGTGTATCATGTGTATGTGAGTTTAAATGTCTGTGAACGCACCCACGATACATAATAAATTCCTAGTGGGGCAACGTTTTAAAAAAAAACACAACCGTTTCGTTACTGTCTCGTTGGTTTAGTAGCAAGCGCAACCGTCGAGCATGTTCGGCTCTGGGTTCAATTCCCAGTTCGGGCAAAGTGTTATCGGGTTTTTCCAACTGGAAATTCTCAGTACCAGTCACAGAATCTGGGTTTCTGCCCGGTTGCTAGCAATAAGCTCCTATTATATGGCACTTAAAACTTACCTGGCGAAATGTGGATGTACTAATAGGTATGTATTGGTAAACTCCGCCTAACCCAGGGATTACAGGCGTGATGTATGCCATCTGTTTCAACCACAATTTTGTTCATAACTTGCTATGACCACACTAGTCGGAAACTTTAAATACACCAATAGCAATGTGGGTTTAAACTGCTACTTAGTGGTGGATGACCGGCTTTACAATCACGTGCCATGTTTAAACATTGCAATAGTGCAGATATTTACATAAACTGCACTATTGCGAGGTTACTTGCTCGTTGCAAGTAGGCACAAGCTTAGAAAATTGCAGATATTTCAAAAATTCGCTCCTTATTAGTTTTCAGAGTAACACGGTAGACGGTAGTCGGCGGACGGTGTTCGGTTTCGGTAGACGTAACTAAAATATTTCCAAATGAGCGTCATAATTTAGATATTTATTTACTGTATTTCATCTTTAATTTTAATGTGTATAATAATATAAGAAATAATAAAATACTCGAACAAACGAGTTCGGTAAGAGATCAGGGAAAAATGTTTTTCTACTAAGTAAAATCTATAACCGATGGAGTGAGAACTAATGGGTGGAAAATTTCAAAACCACACAATTTGAGGCCTTGACCTTTGTTTACAATAAAACAATTCATAAATTCCTTGGTCTCGAATAGCCGCCACATACAATATACTAGTTTTGTAATCGATCCAAATGTAGGGAATATTCTCACAGTCTCATAATCTCGACTGCAGTATGTTCGAGTATGTAAGTACTTACGTTTATCATATTATGACTTTTCTTAACAACCTACCCACATTCGCAAAAGTGAAAGTTGTGCGGTCACCACTTACAATCGAATAAATATTAACCCATGTATTACATAAGACTATAAATACAATATTACCCGGTTTTATGTCGAACATTGTAGTTTATGGATAACATTATGATACTTTTAAAACAATAACAAGTCAAATGGTGCAGTTAAAAAAAGTTCTATAGAGATTTTAAAGTCTATGAAATGCCTAATTTACATGTAGAGTTAGGCAGCGGTTAGTTACTGGCTTGATTTTGGTTAGCCAAACTAATTTATGACTTCAGCAGTCCATAAAAATGTAATGAGGACAAGTTTTGTTTTGATAATTTTAGAAATTCTAATTCTAGCCAACATTTTATTTAAATACACTTTTGTATAAAACGAAACTACATTCCCAAATAATAAATTGACCTGTTATTGATATGACAGCAGGTTGATATAGTATACGAAGTAAATACAGCAATAATTATTATGATATCGCTAACGGCGAAATGTAAATAAACAAATTGCACCGCAAAAAGTGGGACACCATAAACGATGGACGTTCACCGTGTCAGTAGCGCATAAATTGTCGCGAGTACGCGAAAATTTAATTTTGTCACCGAATACGCAACCGCCTGGGAAGATAGCGTCATCGCCGAACGTAACCGCGGAGTTTGATAACTTAACTTTCTCTCTGGGCGCTCGCAGGCGGCGCTGCCGGCTGCTGTACAGCTGAGGGAGCCTCCAGACACCAGCGTCATTCCGTCATTACCGTCGAGCCAGCACGTTCGCGGCGAACGGAGCGCGCTCGCCAAACGCTCCCGCGAAAACCGCGATAAAAATTTAAATCTGAAATTCGACCGTCCGATTAATAAAAACAAAAAGTGATTTCGTTCAAACTAGTCGTGTTCCTTTGTTTTGTTCGAATTAATGTTTTTTGAATAAATTTTATTGAGGTGTCTATTGTCAGCAGCATGGGAACTATTAAAAAGTAAGTTGGTTTATTTTTTACAAGTGATTTCTACGTAGTTTTAATAAGCAACAGGATGTAATTTGCTCTATGACATTGGCGGATTGCAAATATTAAAATTTAAACAAAATAAGAAGGGTCACATAGGGTCACATGTCATAAAACAATCTCAAAGTTCATCATGGTCAAACACCACCGTTTGGCTATAAGTCGGTATCTATAATAAAGTTTCGCAAACTAAAGTTTCTATCAAGTGTCAAATCAACTGCTAAATTCCGCTCCTTTATCAAATGTAGGACAATGCCAATCAAGGCTGCAAGTTCAACTCGCTAGAATATTCAAATGCTAAGTTATAACAGCATGTTCAAAGGGTAATCGTCAGACAAATATAATTATTGTGGTACTCAAATAATAGTGACCTAATTGGCAAGGTCATGTGCCATTTATTTTTAATTATATACCAAATACCAATACCAATCTGAACCAAAGAATGATAGAAAGACAAATTTTAATAATTAAAATATGTAAAGAACCTAACATCTAATATTTCAATGTCCACAAACTTGTTTTCATAGACTTGAATACCAATATTTGTTTCCAACTTCATAATTGTCTTTTTGGAGACGACAGTCGCAACTGCAATCGACCTTATTGCTGCAACCTTGCCAGTGAAAATCACTTTATTTAAGGCAAAGTAACTGTTGAACTTTTAGTTCAATTTACCTGTGACCTACGACCCGGGAATCGAGACCTTTCAAAGGCCTAGCGTGTTAAAACATCGTGAATAGGATCCTACATATTTAAAAGCAATTTCCTGATTGTGAACTTTAAAGTGGAAATGTTATTACGGTTTCTTCCAATTATGAATTACTTACATAATTTTATTTCCTGATGCATAAGTTATTTAACCGAACATATGCCTCGAAGCTTACTATTTAAATAAAGATATCTATATCCATTTTATGTTTCTCGAACATGGAAAGTGGCGTGCAACAAAAGCAATATTTGAAGTTACGTGTGGTTTTGTAAACATTTAAGTAATATTTATGTAAGTATTCGTAATAATTGAGTTGTGAAATGTACGTAAATACTTAAAAAAATAACAGGTTTGTGTTATGGAGCAAATATTGGCTAAAGCCGCTATTTGTCTGTCTAAAAATAGACAAGATAAAAAGTCACAGAAGCACATTTACGAGTCTTTTATATGAATGTAGCGCGTCGCAGAAAAACTGCTACTATCTGGGTTTTCCTCATTTTGTCCCAAGCATCATTTTCTTGCATAAACAATTACATGTAAAACCAAATCGCGGTCACTAAATTGTGATAACAATAGTGGCAACTTCTTTTCGCTTAGCAATGATATTGTATAATGACAGTTTATGTCACCAAGTTGCTATCGTCTTTCTTTAACTATTGACACATGAATGACCATCTCAATTTCCATGGAAGTTGTTTCGTACTTTTCACGAACCTTTTTTGTTATTTGCCACTCATTTACGATCATATTGAAGATGGAATGTTGTTTTTTGACGTAGACCGTAGACGAACATCCGCAATCATTGACATAAGATTGTGAGTTACAAAACAAATAAAGCCCAATATGGAATAAGGATGTGAAGTTGATATTTTATTCACAATTAAATTAAATGAATCGCTCCTCAGTGTGGCAGGTAAACGCCCTAACAAGGTCACTTTGACGTTTTTGATGAAAAGGTTAACATGATGGATTAATAACGTTAAAAGTTTATTTTCTGGTTTCTTGTTATGATCGAACATGACAGAATGTTTGTGTGTATATGTAGTTGTTTATCACATAATGACAATTGAGCAAAACATCTTTTATCAAAGTCAAATAGTTTTGCTATCGCCTTTATGTATTTTGATGGACATAACACTTTCAGAAATTGTCACCTCCATACACGTAGGTGCTAATAAATCAACAATAAGTTTGAATAACTATTAGGTCAAGTATTTATGCCAAGGCTTTTTCATAGATTTGTAGAAGCTTCCCAAGTTTTATTTATTTTTCCTAAATATAATTCTAGTACCTACCTACATACTTATTTGTTCGTACAAACTCTATTGACTAATATTTAATAATCGTTAAATTACGTGATTTTATTTTTTACACGAATTAAACAGATGTGCAAGATATTGTAATGTAAGCCTTCGGCTATATTTTTGCCGGTTTTTGTTATTTACAATTTGTCTTAAGTTGTGTAATCATAAGAAAAAAGACTATATTGCGTATTACATGTGTGAGTATAAATATGAAAATAAGGGAGAGGAATTATTTTCCCAGCAGTGGGATAATACAGGATAGATATATTATATTAGAGTAGGTTTTATATCAATATCAATCCAAAAGCTGCAATACTTTGTTTGGAGTAAATAAATAAAATTAACAACCTAAAACCACTCTTATTTCAAGAGCAACAATTTCACTGTTGATTAATGTATGTTACAGCAATCTATAAGGGATGTACGGTTTGTGTCTATTTAAAGTATTTTGATAGGCACAATGGTCTTCTTCAATGAGTGCAATTAGCGGTCTCTATCAGCGGTAATAGCCATCATATAAACTGTATTAAGTTATAAAATTATAGTAAGGATTGCAAGTGGAATGTGAGACTGACATACCTGCAATGATTGAGTTGTGGTTAACCACAGGTGTAATGTGAATTCAAACGTGATTAATAGCCGTATAAAGTGACAAATTATGAGTAATGTGGTTCAGTTTTTTTTATGAAAAACGGTAGAATTTCTGTACCTCTTTAAAATTTCGCACATAATGCCTAAAAAGTGCAACTACAACTAATATATCTCCAAAACTCTATAATACTTAATTTATGTCATCTAACAAAAATCTTGTACTTTTTTTTTGCACCTTTGGACGAAATATTTTAACTTGCTACGACAGCTACGCCATACGCTACGTCATATGCTACGCTTTTCACATGTGACTTTACGAGAAGAGCATGAACAAATTAAAGCTTAATTCTTTATTTGAAGAAATGTCTTAACACTACGAATCAATTAATTAATATTGTAGCTAAACAGGCATTTGAATACACGTGACTAGGTTAAGTAGGTACCTAAGTTATTTCTCACAGTAGTCACTGTCTAGGTGTTACTTGTTAGAAACTAGTATTTAAATAGGTAATGTGTGTGTTACGTAAGTACTTGATGTAGGATAATTAAATGTATATGCCAGGATGACCTGTCTTCCTCATTGCTGTTCGTTGCATAATATACATGTAAATTAACTATATACGTTTGGAGACAAAGTGTCTGCATGTGTGTTCATGACAAAATCTTATGCTCTATCTGTTGAGTGTGTTTTCAACACAAAGAATATTATAATACCATTTATTCAGTGTACGTTGAAGAAATGGCATTGTAATATTTTGGCTGCGTGAATTATATTAAGTATCTACCTATATACATTCAATATCTGTTTGATTGACTACAACCTATTCTTAATTACTGATTTTTTCCTGGTTGACTTTGTACAATATTAATACAAGACCAATTGTATAGATAATTTAAAACTAAGAGGAGACAAGTTTCCTCCTTGTATAAGCAGATATTTAAATACTTTATTACTATGATAATCGAGAGAATAATACAGATCTTTAATAACATACTACGAGTATTTTAACGTAAATCAATCTTTACGTTTTAGATGAACTCATCATTGATATAAACACGTATTTTCTCAATAATAGCAAAAGCGCGTTATAAGGAAAATTCATAAAACTGATTTTCCTTATGAAGCAAACCGATGTCGAAATTATTGATATAGATCTAACGATGATCTAAAATGTCTGCATCAAATAAATATATACTGGTTCACACACCATTTTACAATACCAGTTTTCGTTTAAAGCTTTTAGATACTGAGTGAGTATTTGTATTCTAATATTTTCGTATGCAATAACAATTTAGTAAACGTTAATGTAGGATGAGAAGAAACTCGTAAACTGGATAAATCTGAACTAAGGTAGTTGTTATTTAAAGGGGTTTATGGCATGGTTAGTGGTTTAAACATAGAACAATGTGTTTTAGAAAACCCTTAACGAAGTCAAAAAACACTTGTTCTTCCGTGCCATACCTGTGAACTAAACGTACCTATGAACTTTCGAGTTACGAAGGGCAAGTTCACAAAATTCTCAAATTTGTCGGCTTCGCGAAGGGTCCAACACACACAGTATACCTTGTATGTATTAATGCACCAAAACCAAATAAAATTTGATAAAAAAACACAAACATTGAACCCATTCATGTAAATGTAACCCATACACGTAAAACCACAGGTTAAATACAACCAGAAACTTAGCGCCCAAATTCGTCGCAATACCATCATCATTAACTACTCCTAAACATGTAGCCCAAGCGATTGATAAGCCAAAAGTTGACGCAATGTCGCCGTGACACAGGCAGAAATGCAGGTCGCAATTGAAACATGTCTCACGCGCACCCGGCTCATCGAACGTCGTCACTATGCTACTATTGCGTAACCCCTGCCGCCGGATTACGCGCATGCGTGACTCCAATCTAAGCGACATATTAAGACGAGCGGTTTTGGAGCAGGCGAAAGCTATGCGGGCTATTTAGAGGTATAGAGGTAACTCGATGTCAAAGGCTCGGATTGCGGGTAATTTGTTGGTGGAATGTGATCTAGGTCATCAGAAATAGTTAAGTTGTAGTTGAGATAGCATCTTGCTTGCAGTACCAAGCCCTCAGTTTCATCGATTCAACTACTTAATCCGACTAATGCATACCTACACCTTCTTCAAATAGCAATCTCTATAAGATAAAACACGCATCTACTAAGTACTGGATAAAATATAAAAGTTTAGAGGAATAGGGAAAATTCTCGTTTCCGAAAAATTTAGTTCCTTCTCCATAAAACATTAGTTCCTTCGTTTGTGCACCCACTATTAAGATTAAAATAGACTAAAACCCATCACGCAATGCTTCTATTTCTACATAATCCTAAAAAATGACACCGATTAAAATTGTTTAGAAACAAACGACCCATTGTTTATCCGAAAAACAGAGGTCAGCACACGACACGAAGTGTCGCGAGCATGCGTCGTACACTCGTACCTTTGCGCAACTCTATGGGACCTCAGCCTTCGACTTGCGCTTACGCAACGAGTTTTCGATTTCTTCCAGCCCGAGGCGCATTCGCTTTCGTTCAAGCCTTTGTCGAGTAATGACCACAGATTAATGTGCCTTGCCAGTTTGATGTTTAAATATTTTTCTTCTTCAAATTATGTTTAATGTCTATTGTGCTTTAATTTATGGCTTCACACATACTTTGTTTAAGGTATTAACGCTCTACGTGCACCAAATCGGATTGTCACAGTTTCGCATGTTATTATAAATCATGATGTCTTAAAACAATGCAATTAAAGTTTACCCAACAATAGGCCACCTGTTATAACTCCCTACGCCTATAAGTAACGAGATCTAAAGATACACTGTAGGGTCACAGTGCATCTCTACATCACTATAGGCTCCTGAGAATTATGACTGTAGATAATCATATACTGTATAAAATTAAACATTATACACACGTGTAGTTAATCAATGTACGAATCTCAGCTCATTCATGAACCGCTGGTTACGTAACCCCGCATTAGCTTAGGAGCTGTCAATCACCGAGTTCATTATTTCAATAAAAACATTAAAAAACTCCACGTATATGAGTTCACGGAAGAACTTGTATGTACAACCGGAACTGTCTTAGGATTCCTAGTAAATATATCATTAAAAGGTGATTGTAAATGATGATGCGTTACCTTTTACGTTCACGACTAGATCCGTGAGAAGAAGCGCTATTCAAAAACATACATACCAGAATTTCCAGAATTTGAATCCTTATTATACCGTTTTGTTAATAGGTTTTTACACTGAATCATTGGAAGATGTGTACGAGAATAAATTATTATGTGACGCTTATCGTAAATCCTCTCGGTGCATAACTCGTGCCAAGGTAAATTACAAGTAATTAATTCGAAGGGTTATTTATATGGCCATTGTACATAACATAGCAATAATCCGTCCTCTTCGTTGTTAAAGTAAACTTAAGTCGTAAAGAGCTTACCGAAAGCTTTCTCTCTACTTGGCATTTAACACTCGTCATTCAATCAACGGGCAGTTGGCTGTGGCACGCCTTGTGTATGTTCCAATTGAATAAGTTGAATTTTATTACCGACGTACTGGAATTAATTTTAATACCTTACAGGAACAGCGGTGTTTTACCCAACTTTATTGATACTCCAAGTTCTTTTTGACATTATTTTTCATCACAATCCAGAATGTTTTATAAATTATGATTAACGTTCAGTGTTGCAAAGTGCGCCAAAGAAACCAGACTTTTCCCAACAAAAGCACCAATTAATATATGACATTGTCCTTTCTCTTAGATTGTTAACAGTGCATAACAAATACGTATAGTAGTTCAAACATAAACCCGGTGAATATGGCGACGAAGGCCGCATGACCGACTGTAAAGTGTTACGGTCGCTTTGCCGACGCGGCGACGGTTAGGTAACAGCGCGTGCTCATCATTACGGAATAACAACAGAGTAATAATGAATTTTCTTCCTTCCTTACATATTGCACAATATTACTGCATGCCACTGACATAACGGTTACTGTGCCTACGTGAATCTTGCGTGCGAGCATTAACTTAACCATAATTAAGTTGGATCCCATTACTATGTTTTTGATGAAGACTACACGGAACCGACACAAGGTCTGTTACTTCCGGTTCAATCTCATGAAGCACTAATGTTTCGTGCCCAAACAAGGCAATAAAATGCTGTTACAAACGACCTAATAATTCTATATTATCGTTCATCGTTTTGTAATGTTAATGCCAGCTAATACGTTTAGAATCTCATATTTATTAACGGCGTGAGCCTTGCACCTGGGCGGAACTAAAAAGGCGAGGTTCCACTAATAATGTAATTTTCCTTATCTTGTAATCTACTGAACACAGACGTGGAGCCCAACTGTAGATATCAAGGCTATAAGTAATTCAAAGCATGAACTTGCCCCTTGAAATCGACTGCTTAATTTGAATTGATTACAAAACTGTAATTTAACAGTACTAAGCTTTCTAATGCAGCATTGGTAAGAAAAGTGTTTTGTAACTTTTGATTTACGTTGAGATACAACGCCCCGACATAAAATATGGAAGAGTTTTTATTATGCCGTAGGCATAGGTATGTATGCATAAAGTTGAGAAAATCCCAATGATAATAATTATGCTGTTCCATAGTCAACAAGGTTTAAAAGTTACTACAAATATTCAGAGGCGCAATTATAGCATATCTATCAAATCTTGGGTAGGTAACCAACATGTTAACTTTTTTTTTAAATTTGATGTACCAATTTTACTTAGGACATATTTATGTACATAATATATATTTCCCGGTTCTCCCAAAAATGTACCTAATTCATGCGCGTGAATTGATTAACTACTCAATCAATATTTATCAGCAGAAAATACATAAGTAATTCATATCATCAAATTATTTTGACTGGAATATTGTTCCGGTTTTTTTGCCATGCAAACGATTATGAAGCGACTTCAATGAAGGTTGACTAGGCAATTAGCAAAAAATATGTTTATGTGTTGTGTGCAGATACAGTTAATTTAGAACTCCTCATTTTATCTCTTCAAACTTGCGAAATTTTGTCTAATATTTATCTCTACTGAAAAATTCCTACAGGTAACGTATATATCAAGTTATTGTAGACATTAAAGCTGCGTACCGATCTTTGACCCCTAGAGAAAAATTTCGCAACAGAGACATTCATACGCCGCCGTCTTGGGCAATCACACAGCCACAGTTAAGGAGTGATTCGACGAATGAAATGCTCGTATTATGGGGGCTGGTCGTTTGGCCCACCAGATTGCGTTATTCATAAGATATGACGTCACGTTATAGTCCATTCTTCAATATGTGCGTGTGGTTTCCCTCTCTGATGTGTTTATGACCTCACTTGAATTAAGAATCCTACTTTTTTATATGTATGACGTTTGTATAATATGGCAATGGGTTAAGATCTTATATGAAGTCAAAAATACAAAGCGGATCAGTCATTGTATTGAATATTTTTTGTCGGCATATTTTATTGAATCATCAACTGAATATATAGGGGCATTACTTATCAACTGAATATATAGTGTAAATTATACAAAGTTATTGTCGATAAGTGTGTATTCTTTAAGAAGGCAGACTTCGTAGAAGATTGTGGGACGTGCTGGACAAAATCAAAGTCCAGTGGTCCTCATTAACTCTGGTTTGAAACTACTGGTAAGAGGCCTTTACACAACAGTGAGGTGACGCAAGCTAACGGTGTTAGTATCAGTGTATTCTTCAAGTGAAAACTACTTTACGTATTTTGCTTCCCCGTTTTATCTTAGCGGTAAGTTCAAAAGTTTTCTTAATTTTGCTAAGAGTTCCAATCTAATCAGTGTAAATTAGGTCTAGGTACGAGTTTAATACGTGTTAGCCCTCCGGACATTAAAAGGCATTTATCTCGAACTTTATCCGCTTTAATAGTGCTCTACTGACATTTGCTTAAATGCCTATACAGGGTGGTGCCGACAATACGACAATAAATGAAACCACTGGTAGTTCTAGTTCATAGGAACATTATTAAACTATCATATAAATCCTAACATCGTCGTGGTGCCGACGATACGACAATAACCTACCTAAATATCTTTGCCAAATTCGTTTGTTACATTTTATTTCCACACGTTAATCGGTGCAAATTATTCCTAAAGTTATTAAACCAATATTTGTTTGTAAATTGTAATGTATTTCTGTTACAGTTTTAATGGTTTTTTTTTTTCAACTTTTTTATTTTGGTGTTAAGATTTATTTGATAGTTTAATAATGTTTCTATGAACTAGAACTACTTTAGTTTCATTTATTGTCGTATTGTCGGCACCACCCTGTATAATACCACCACACTGTGAAATAAGTAGCTCTAACAGTGTAGACTGGAGCCAGAATTAGGAATACCCATGTTACAGGTTTCATTTAAAACCTACTTATAACTCTTCTACTAATATAAAATGGTAGGTGGCAACTTAATGGCATGATAGGTATCACATTAAGCTGTACAACGTATAAGTGTTACCAGTCAAAGGTCACGACTACGATACACACGTTAGGAAGTAATCAAAGGCCAATCAACCTCTCTTTAAACTATTATCGACAATAATTACAATCGCGCCACAGTAATAAGACAGCTAATAAAAACGTTGAACAAAGGAACTACACTTACGCTTTCCGCTGTTTCAATTTGTCTGGTTCGATAGAGACGTCCGATCACTTCAACTTTTTATCTTGTAGATCTATCCGTAGTTTAAATAACATTTCGCTTTTCATGTTTGTCTGTATGACCACTTATATCTCCTAAACCTTTCAGTAGATTCAGTGAAGTTTTTACCATTATTTAGACCATTTATTACAGAAATTATGTGTGTAAACAAATACATATTTAACTGAGATGTAGCACTGAAATCTCGATGTTCTCACTCATCATTCATCAATCACGCTTGCTTAACCGGGCGGGTTGTTATCAAGGAATAAACAATAGTATAGCTATAGAATCCAATGGCACTCTATAAATAGTTTTATATTATTTCTAACATCCTTCCATGTAATTTACATTGTTGTTATCACGAATGCAAATTGATCCGATGAGAATATTTTGTAATTAAGTACTCATCGCAAATTTCTGAACAATCGGGTGCCTTAATGTTTTCTAATTGGTTTGTTATCTTGTATCTTTAGTGCGTGATTAAGCCGTAAGCGATTTGTACGTAAAAACTTAAAGCTGGATACATTGTGCGCTCATCACCAATAATTGATACTGACACTTCGATTAAATACATGTCTGTGGCCAGTGAAACATTACTAAGTGCTACAACCACTACTATTAAAAGTGGTGACATATTTAGTATACACGACGAATGATTATTTACGGCTACTTGTCTAGTATTTGCCAAAAAATACTTCAAATGTTGAGTGTTTGATCATCGCATACTATGCATATTTGGGCTAGACCAATCTTTAAACATAAGCATTCAACACCAAAGTGCGTTACTTGTAAATCAGGTGGCGTATCGCTAATTTAAAATTAAAATAAGATAGCTACATTTTATAGGCTTCAATCTTAGCATAATATCACGTCAACCTCACACGCTAACTGTTCAGAAACATAGGCTAAAGATATTTACGAGTTGTGACTTAAAAATGATTGTAGTCGTGAGAAAGTATGTTTATTAAGCCTATTAATAACGTTAGAAGCGGATTATCAGGCGGAAAATTAACGTTAAGAAACCACTTATTAACAATTGTTGTTAAATTCTCTTGCGTAACGCGCGTCGTCTGGTTTCTTAGAACAAGTTACTTAGGTAATGTTAGTATTAGACCGCTCCAACTTTGTCTGGGTTTCTTTGAAGTATAGTCGCCACTAGAAAACTATTTTACAAGTAATTCCCTATTCCTTTTTTGCGTGGGGAAATCCTATTCCTAAATTCGAGAACGTAAGACGACAAAGGTGGATCCCACGCGAATGATGTGCGTTTGTTTTTTCAGTTCATTTGTATTGGATTATACTAACGAAAAGCTATTGTCAGTTTTTCCGAACGTCGAGGTAAAAAAACTACATGATTTGAATTCGATTGCCACTTGTCATGGGGTTCTTAGCTGTAAATTTTAATAAAATCCACGTAAACTTAAGTTTTATGCTTGGACGGATAAACATGAATTGGGTTGACTTTTTGTGGATCAGTCAACTATTTCACCAGTTGACTGCTAAAAGTCGAGCACCTCTCGGACCCAAGGTTAAGAGCAAATATTGAAGATTTTTGGATTCGCAATACTTTTAACATGTTTTATGGAATTTTGATTAACTAAACGTATAACTTAAATATGCTACAGTTAACAGTAAGTTATGTGAAGGAATTTCTCGCTTTACTTATGGTATATTTTAGCACGATAACTAAAACAAATTTTATTAGAAATACTTTATTATATTTTCGATGTTAATTGTAGATAGCCACTCATTATATCTAAATAAATAACTGGTTATAAGATAAATACCTGAAAACCATGAAGGTTTTTGGGGTCAGACTGTATCATTATAAAAATTGTAAGTAAATATTGTTATTTTGCTTTATCTATTGATGGTCCCCTAAGTTATAGACTATAGAGTCTATACTCTATAACTTAGCACAAAGGGTCTATAGTATAGACCCTTTGTGCTGCTACCACTTTAAATCTACGTTCCGTAAAATCCTTAATTCAGACGAGATAATACAGTCATCAGCGGAAAACTTATTAATATCTCTGGAATGACCTATAACATAAATATCTTTGGAATGTCTTCATTATGTGTGTGGATTATCTAATATGGAAAGGAAAATCTTCGTAAGACATAAAACACGTCTTTGTCTTAACTTTATGAGTTCTTAGAACAAATATCTTAACACTCCCATATCAAGTATATATTTTAGAATATTAATGTCTGTTAATATATTTAAATAAATAAACATTTGTTACATCATTAGTTCTTTATGGGCAAGGCATATCATATAGTATGTCGAGGCCCTTACAATGCTATAAATTTTCACTTTTCCAGGTATCGAAAATTCCAACGTATTTTTTTTTTTTGTAGAATTTACGACAGTTTCAACACCTCAATTGCTGTGTTGTCTATAAATTAATTTGGATCGGTGAATTAGTTAAACAAGCCAGGTGATCGTTGCATTAAAAATGTTAGCAGTGAAGTAAGAGTGGAGTAAATAATCTCGCTAATGATGACTTGCAGGAGAAGTGGTTGTTACGCCGTCGACTGTTGTACTACGCCTCGCCGGACAAAAGCGTGTGATACATACATACATAATTTTCAATACTGATTTTCACTTTTGAATGTCTCACACGTTTAAACCAGCGAACTAGCATCACATTGTGAGAGATTAGGTAACCGTTTTTCCCCCGAGCTCGACAGGGTTTTCGCAAGCGCGTTGCCACACTGAGTCTACGTTAATTGGCGTGGCCTATAGCACATTTATCCGATAACCACACCGTACTGGGAGTGTTAAATTTAATTTGGTAGTGTTACCGTCACGTGATGCTTGAAGTTTTAGCGTTAACTTGGTCACCGCGGGTTGATCAAGCGTGCAGATCGATGATTGTCGTAGATTTCCGCTTCGCAATTAGGCAAATGTTTACTTTCGGTTTTTATTTATTCATCTATTGAGCAATTTAGCACCTACATGCCTAAACAAGATGTGCTAGTCACCTAATTGGTATAACAATATTGATTCTACGTGATTACGGTTTAAGTATTATATTATTCAACTCACTTGTAATACAGGCATTTTAACCAAACAGAACATCGTCGACAGCAACTGTTCCCTCAACACAAAATACATACCTAAATGAACTCAAAAATATACATTTTAAATTAATATAATGCACACATAGAAATATCAAACAATAAAAAACAAAAGGCAATCTTGTCTCTCAGTTTTATTTTTTTCACAAAAATAAAATAAGAGAAATAGTGGCCAGTAAGCGAAACGAATAAAAAACAAAAGAGTATTTATTCAAATCCATCTCGTCGTCCCGCGAACGCTTGTAATAAATACTTCTTTGCCTAAATGCAGTTTGTATGATTTTCGATTTCATCTTAGCATGTTTGGTTCTAATCAAATATTTTGCAGTCGTACAAGAAAAACAAACAGCACTAGGGTGGGGACTTACCGGCTCACGTGATACGACAGCGGTTGCCGATATGCCGGTTGCTCAAGACCCGCATGCACGTAAACACATTACCTTACGTCACCGAAACACACGCATAATGCGGAAACATTAACGTGCGAATCGGCCTTTTTGTACACAGTAAAAATCACTAAACGATTGGTGATTTATCTGTTGTCAAACATTTTGTTAAGGTTTATTATGCCGGTAATCAACTAGATTTATCTATTCATGATATGTTACAGCTTGACGTATTGACTGTTTTTCAGACCACAGCCTGAACCATTGAAGATATAATAGGTACTAGGACAGTAATTTCCTCAGTAAGGTTTTACTGAACTCTCATAGAGCTTTTCAAAGCTATAATGTGCAATAGACTCCTAAAATTCATAGACAACAGAAACTTCTCTGTTATATTGACTTAAATTATTATTGCTCTTAGAAAATGATATAAAGAGGTTTAATGTAATCTTCTGTGTAATTATCTTTCTTTGCAGCGTACAAAATAAAACACTAAAAGCAATAACAGCGCCTAATGCCTTACGAGCTCTCCATTTGTCTTAAGAATAAATTAAACATTAATTATTAATGAAATTTTGATTTAAAACTCAATTTCCTTTTCTTATGTGAACGGAATTACGGATTACTGAACTAAAAAAGTTAAATTGGGTGACTAGGAAAGTAAGCCTAAGGCTTTAAGTCAATATTTGTACGATTCCGTTATGTAATAAGTCTTTATAAATAAAATTCAATAATATCATCTTGTAGATAACTAGATACCCACCAAAGTTGCCCAAAAATACAAAATCAGATTGTTAAAACAAAATAACAAGTTTAATAAATCATGACACTGCTATGTTCAAATGTCAATAATTAATTAATTTATGATCGAATGCCGGCAGTTCCTTTCAACTAGCCCATATCTGGCATATGTAAGAGCAACATACTCGTACTACATACATAGTTGTTTCCTGACATTATAATTACGATAACCACATATAATATGTACGATTCACATGTGTATCGTAGTATTGAAGAAGCATTCAGGATGTAGTCTGTCTAGATGTAAAGGTCGACAGGTGTCCGGCTTGAGGTCATCTACGTGCGTTCCAATCACGTGTTCGATTTTTGTTATACATTTCGATATTCAATTAGAGTAAACTCATTTTCCTGCTCTTATCAGAACAACAAAATTGTTGAAAATTGAAATAAGTTTTTTAAGAGGTTGCATTCTTTTTTTAACAACCACAGGCAATATTGGCAGCCTGAATATCTTATGTATGTCATAAAAAGAAAACAATAACAAAAAAGCGGGTAAATTAAGTTTGTTGTAAAATTTATAAGTTACTCAGAGTAACAATATTACTAAAAAACACGTGAAATTGCTTGTGTAAAGTATTATTTGTGAAGAAAAACTAACCCCAAAAATGGATCATTACTAGTAGGTATGTAATATTAAGAACATAATTATTACCGTGCCCGCCAACCGAAGACTCCTGAAACATAAACGAATAGAAACGAGTTTCTTAATTATATTAATATATTTTATTAGTTACCAACCTACACTTTATAATATCGCATAATGAGACTTTGATCGCGTGTAAAATTTGTAAAACAACGAGTCGTTCAATAATGTTAAATGTTCAATGAACCCAATCCTTGTACCTACGTTACCCTTTTTTACAATAAGTAAAGCATGAACTAAACTTTTGTGTTGGTATGGTCAACGCTACCTATGTTAATTCTATAATAATTTCAGTAAAAAATGTTTTGAATCCAAATGCAGTTTGGGCAGCAAAAAATGATGAGATCTTCAAAAATATTTATTCATTTAAGTAATTACCATGATGGATATAATTTACTGCTTGCATACTCTTCTTTTTAGTAATCGACTATTTTTATAAAGTCACGGTTTTTATAAAATAAATTGCTTAATTATTAACTGACATTATATCGTGATTATTTTATTTTTATTTTATCTTATGCACTAATGTCTAAATAAATACATTTTGATGAAGTTTTTGCTCCGTCATGATGTAGCTTCTTTGCACGCACTGTATGGTAAGACATGTCTCACACAATCTCGACTAGACCGTGACACATGTCGTATCATGGTAGACATTGTAGTACGTGCGTGCTAGACCTGTAGAATTTGTCGTGCTGTAAGGTTTACGAACCGACTCATCTAATAGCTTTACCATTAAAATAGCCTTTCTGACCTTATATTTATGGTTGGACTTATCATGAGTCTTCAACACTTGTTAATGACTCAAGAATTATTTAGCTTCAATTTAACATTCCTCAAGCTTCCAGAATCTCTATTTATATTTATAACTAGCTGTTCCCGGCATGCGTTGCAATGCCCTTTTTTCTACCTACTACCTGCCTGTGTACCAACTACCTACCTACCTACTACCTCCTACCCTACCTACCTACTACCCTACCTACTACTCTACCGACTACCCTACCTACTCTACTATCCTACTTACTACCCTACCTACTACTCTACCTACTACCCTACCTACCTACTACCCGACCTACCTACTACCCTACCTACTTACTACCCTACCTACTACTCTACCGACTCCTACCTACTCTACTATCCTACTTACTACCCTACCTACTACTCTACCTACTACCCTACCTACCTACCTACCACTTTCTCACCTTTTAAACCTTCCCTGGACTTCCACGAATAATTCAACACTATAATTAGCCAAATCGGTCCAGCCGTTCTCGAGTTTTAGCGAGACTAACGAACAGCTATTCATTTTTATATAATATAGCTGTACCCCGCGTGTGTTGCAATGCCCTTTTACCTGCCTACGTACCAACTACCTACCACCTACCTATTACCTACCTACCTACATACTACTAATTTCTCACCTTCTCTGGACTGCCACAAATGTTTCAAAACCAAAATTAGACAAATCGGTCTAGCCGTTCTCTAGTTTTAGCGCGACTAACTAACAGCAATTAATTTTTATATTATACGCAAACACCATTTGAAAAATCGTTTTTCTATTGGGAAAGAAACAGTAATTATTTGTGATTATTGTGATAATGTCGTATGGTCTGTTTGAAGTTGTCATTCGTTGACTGAACAACTGAACGTCACTCAATTGTTTTGCCTTACCGGAACCTCTCCACTAACACTTGAACTTTATGGGTACGGTATTAAAGCTCAAATTGATTTTACGTTTTAGTTAGAAAACGTTTGTATGGGAAAAAGAAAAGGGCTGTTTTTAGGGCTTTTCCGGCCATTATTCGAATTTTTCTCGCCGTAAAAACCATCCTTGAACTTCAACGAACATTTAAAAAAATAAATCAGCCAAATCGGTCAAGCCGTTTTCATGCCAAGTCGTGACAACGGAAAACGGGTTTCATTTTTATATATATAGACAAAGCATAACTTAATGTGACTCAGACAGAAAAACTAGGTATATCATTTCAATAGTGGTGTTTGTTGGTATGAGTTGGGTTCGCAACTTCGAATTTCAACAACTTTAATAACCCTCCTTTTGGGCTTTGCCACACTCGGGTAAAAAAACTTGTATTTAAAAGTAAAAATATATACTCGAGCCTTCCTACAAACCAGGCAAAAATTGTTGTTACAAAAAAAAAGAAGAAAATAATCGTGTAGGAAGTAAAACCCCGGCAATAATTAAAACTTTAATGCTGAAATTCACAAGCTTATAATTATTATTTTACATTAGCTGTAATCATAATATTATTACGATAGTGTCGGCGAAAACTTTGAACTTGCGTAAAATATAGGGAAATTAAATTTAAATTAATTCCATTAATGTGTACTTAAGTAAGTAGACGTGCAATACAAACAACAGCTTTGCCAATAAGAATTAAATGTATCATGTTCAAAGTAAAAATAATTGCAAAAAAGTAGAAATAAAATATGTGTTTCAAACTGACTTCTCACAAACGTTTTTCCACCTCTTTCTAGCACTACTCGAACAAATAAGTTTACTTAGGCAAACCACTTTCAACTTAAGTCTCCCTTTCAGTCCACTTAGGTCGGTACTAACGCATTCGCCTGACCTTAGTCAATACTTATCCGTTTGCCAAAAACGAGACGAAATCAGCCGAACACCTCATGCGTGGTTGTCCCATTCTGTGCAAATCACATGACTATTTGCGCAACCTTCTCAAACGAACAATGGGTGTTGGAATAAATCTCGGGTATCCTAGACCACTTACGTTGAGATTAATTGTCTAGATAAGCCAATTTACGCTTACTAACTAGAAACTTTCGTGTAACACCTATGAAAATTGGTGTCTAGTACCTTTAAACGATTTTCCAAATTACTTTGGCATGCTACGTAAATTAAGTTCAATTTCGTGTAATGGGACTAGCATAATGTCACAAAATTTGAACCGACATTCTTTGTCCTCAAGTCGCATCCAGTGCAACCATTTTCGTTAAAGTTTCGTAACATTTGACCTTGTCCAACATACAGTACAGTAACGATATCCAGTTTAGTATTCAAACTTTTTAGTCACGTAATACTGGCGACCACACTTTCGCTTGGGTGTGTAATGTCCAAATGATAAGAATAATGCACCTACCTTTCTACCGGCACAAGTGCCCTACACGTTTTCTTATTGTCTTTTTGACATTGAATACGTCTGGGTATAATTAGCTTCTTAAATAACCTTCAATAAAAGCTGCTCATGCTCATTCGGATTTTCAGACTATATCTGGAATATCGGAAGCAATTATTTTGGAGGATAATGGCACTTTAATTCATAATGGTTACTTTCGGCTCCGAAATGATGATGTACGGAAATGTTAAGATTTTCAATCGACAATTCATCTATAATAATACCTTTAAACGAGCAGTTCTTGTAGATAAGTAGATATAATATATATATATATTAAATATATATAATCTCGAATCGGAAACGGCTCCAAAGATTATCATGAAATTTATTACCAAGGGTTTTCGGGGGTCATAATCGATCGATCTTGCTAGGTTTCATTTCCAAAACACACGATTTACCAAGAATAAACGAGCAAAGCTCGGTCATCCAGGTACTATTAATTATAGGTACATTGTATTAGGACTGTAATAATACGACACAAATAGTAATTAACCTACTTATCTGTTTGTGTCTTATTGAAAAGTTTTATAGCAATTGCATCGGCATAGATATAAAACAGTTATGTAACAACAAACGTCAATAAAACATGTTTCAGTATAATTAAACATTGTAAGACAATTCATATCTTTGTTTCATCTATCATTAATTCATTTTATGACGTGGATATGAATTTCACACGTCATTATCTGATGATGCAGCCGATATAAAACAGATACCTATGCAACAGTCATGACAATGTAAATGTATTAATAGTGATGTTTTAATAAATAAAATAAAATAAAATACATTTATTTCAGGTTCCCCCATATTTAAATGACAAGCTACGAGACACATAAACCATTCAATAAATAACCGTTTCAAAATACAAACAAAAGCAAACTAACATGATAAAAATAATGTCAAAAAATCAGAAATACCTACAATGCCACTAAATGAAAAAAATGTTTTATGTTTGACTTCTACGAATGGCCTACGATTTAAAAATGCGCCTTTTGACTGATGAGCCGCTTTGGCGGTGTTCGCATTTATGTAATGTTGTACGCGAAATCCGGGACTGTGAAAGTGGCAAGTTGACATTTAGTCATATCGTGCACGATGTCAGCTGACTGAGACCGGTTGCTACTCCTTTCAAGGCGAGAGGAACAAAAAATAACTGGCTATACCACATGCCAGGCGTTACATAAATTATGTATTACGTAGAGCAGTCAAAAATAAAGATTGACTTATGAAAAAACATCCTAATTGGAACTCAAGACCTCTAGACCTAAATAATTTACAATCAATTATCACAAATGCCATCTTAAAACGTTCACCATTCTACCATAAACAAACGTTTGCGAAGTAAAATTGGTTAACTTAAGTTGATCTCAAGATCAAACTTGAAAACTAATGAGTTGAATCTTTGTTACTGTTGTAATTGCTTAGTCCTTAAAATCGTGTATCACGAAAGTCCTACTTACGTGAGTAAGCTATGATTTGTGTTGAACAATACTAGGATTAGTGTACTTATGTATAACTATGATGATGTTCTGAACTAACTGGACGAGTTCTACCTTACAAAGACGTAAAATGACTAGTTATTTGTATTGAAAGAGAGCTAAATACGTTGAAAGCCGAACAGTAATCGTTCATAAAACGTTTCTTAAAGCCAAAAAGCCCAAGAGAACGGTGAAACCATTTGTTAAACAGGTACAGAATTGTTGTGCAAATTAGACAGTTTCTCACGTGTAATTGTTTTACTTTCTTTCCCGTCTAATCATCTCGTACGTAGTTCATATATCTACGGAGCATCTTAATCAAGATGACCATGATTTAACTTAGTACCAAGACAAATGTTCGTGAGTTCGTGAATCAAATCGTTTTGGTAATTACTGGAGGCATACGTTTTGTTGATAAAGAATTATATGCTCAAATGTTTATTTCACAACAAATTAATTATTATTTCTATATTTGTAAATTACTGTATGCAATCAACAGAACATTGAGTAGCCACAAATCTAAGCAGATTTACGAAAACAAATCGGGAGTCACACGAAAACCAAAACTAAGTAACTACTTTACAGCATAATTTTGAAGTTTTAAAATTCTTGAGAAATAACTATTTCATAAACCATTTAAAGTAATTAATTGTTTGTCATGTCAATGTCCCTTCACTTTACAATGTCATTGATACTTTGAAAACAAATCACGACGACGCGTGTCTTTAAACAATTTAAAACAAAAAATTACTTAACGACACAAAACTCTAAACCTCTGGCCTGTCTTACTTATAAGTCTCGTACATCAAAATATTACCTAAGTACTATGAACTGACACTCCATTTATAATGTGAGCATAAAGTTGAACTTCACTGTCAGAAGCAATTCAATCCGTGAGAGCAATCTGAGATGTCTCAGATGGATTCATTTTGATGAAGCTTTTTGTTATGTCAATGGCATCGAGTATAGATAGGGCTGTCTAAAAAAAATAATAAATAATAATCATAATTATACTTTATGATTATTATTTATTTAATTATCAGAATACTAATGGGTCTACTTGACTGTGTTAATAGCAATATAATTAAGCCTATGTTACTCGTAGTAGTTAATAACTGTATAGAACAGATCGGTGCAATGTTGAGAGCAGAGCGGACATTGCTGTATAGTGCTGGAATGTTGTTAGTGGTTGAATATCTCTCAAATCAAACCAAAACTATAGGTTTGTACCGTTGTATTCTTTTGGCTAATAATATTTATTAGAAAGGCTCTTGCTTACACTTGAAACGTGTGTGTATTGTACTTTGTATGGATAAAATTGTAGGAAGTGGAAAATGGTAAAAGTTTGGATCACCATGTCCATCGCACCTTGCGACGTTGTCTGTCAATCTCATCTGGAATCTTTATGATATATGGACAGAATCTTTTGTCATTTGAATTTGCTTAAAGTTTCGATCAATAACTTACAATTTCAAGGTTGTCAATGTAATCTTAAACGACATGGAATGTTGATTAATTGGTTTCGGACCAGTGAACCCTAAGTGAATAGAAAGCAAGATGTATGGTTTGCCCGGTAAGATGTCATAAGAGATCATAGATAAAAATGAAAGCATACTTGCGGTCGCTGGTTACCCTGCGGTCGGATGTTGGAGCATATGCTTCCTATACATAACATATAATTATTACAGTGATGGTAAAGTGTGAAAGATATAAAAGACATAAAGGAAATGAATATGGAAGCTGATAGGCAATCAACTTTTGCTTTATGGTGTAGTATATCATATATTTTTGAATAAATTATCTTTGATGAATAACGGTACTAACGTTTTATATAAAGTTGCATTCAAGTTTGAAAAGATGACGTTCTCGAGAGTCATAATGTCCAAACAAATGACGACCAAGAATGATGGGTTCTTGAGAAACAAACGTACCGTATTATTTAGCTGTCATAAACTAAGTTCAAAATACCTTGAACTCGGTTAAAACGTCGGGTTTAAATGTAGGTTAACGACATATTAATATTACAAGTTTTATGCTAGAAGTGCTCATCGAAACGTGACGACTTACGGTGGCAGATGTAACTTTAAGTTATTTTCATGGTGACTGTTTTATTGTTGTTTATGTGAAGCTAAAAGTTTTATTGATAAACATTCCGAGAATTTATAGCCAAAATGGATCGATTTATAACTGTGTTATAACCGTTTTCAATATATGAGAGCCATCGACGTTTCCATTTTGTAATGTCTGCACTAGTATGCATTTCACTGAAGTAAAATTAAAGTTGTAATCTATCAATAGATATAATTTTTAGAAATCTGCCTAGCCTTTTCCCAACTACATATAAGTATCGACTTCAAGTCTAACCAGATACAACTGCTTCTACAATGTAGTGACTGGCTATCTGACCTCCACAATCCAGTTACCGTTTAACAAACCTACAATTATTATACCTTACGATTAAAAATATTAAACCTTTAAATTCATACATAGAAATACTAATAAATTCTTCCTCTCCTTGTTGCAGATTACGACGAAGTCTGCTGCTTTTAGCGGCTGTGTTAGCGGTACAGACGAGCGCACAGAAAAGCAAGTCAGACGACAGCAACGTGCAAGCAGTGCCGAGTGACCTCAGACGAGCCGTCAGCGAAGCACTCGCTTTAGAAAAGAGATTTCTATTAGGAGCTAATGATGCGTAAGTACCAGTGAGTCTTTGGTCACCCGCTCGCTACTGGTCCCGCGAGTCCAGTCGACCACTTATTTTTAAATATTTGTACTGGTCAACTGGACCCACATGCAAACTTCTATTGTTTAAAGCTACCAGTGGATACAGTCGAGCGCAAAATATTGACACACAAATATCGTAGTAGTTGATTGATTGATTGACGTTTAACAATAATATCATTATTGTTAACTCGGCCTATCGGAGTCCACTGCTGGCCAAAGGCGTCTTCCAAGCTCTACCACAATGACTTGTTCGCAACCTTCTACATACAGCTTATCCCCTTATAAAGGACACCCTTTTGAGGTCTTCAGTTCATGTAGCTAGGGGTCGTCGAATTGTCAAAAATACCTACATAATTATGTCGGTAAAATAGACTAGTCAGTGGTAACAAAACTCCTAAAAGTAAGCTGGGCTCGTATTCTTTAGAAACCCCGATTTTCATCGGTTAAAGTTTTACCTCCAGCCGCTAAAACTAGGTACTTGGGTTTCTAAGACATAAAGTATTGGAGGACATTTTTCCTTTGTGTATAGTCCAGGGCCACTTAAAGCCCACGGCTCTTTGCGACCTTTATCAGTTTGAGTATCTACGTTCCAGTCGTGCTCTGTCAGTCCCGCAATTATAAAACAGATGAGACTTTTTTACCGCCTATATGAGGCTACAAGTTTAGAAAAAAAATATGCTTTTAACACTTAAAGATTTAATAAAATGATTAAACAACTGTAGGCACTCCACCAGAAAGGTTACTGATATGAAGACCCTAAAAATCTTTGCAACCTTTCTATTTGTTATCAAAACATAAACTTAACATCACGCCTGTAATCCCCGAAAGCAGAGGTATACCTAATAATGCACCCACATTTTCCTAGTTAAGTTAAAGTCCCATGTAAGAGGGGACAAGCCTATTGCGATCAACCGGGCTCAAATCTAGACTCTTTTTTTTTTTTATGGTGGGTGGAAAATCATCAAATGACCGCTCCCGCTCTTGGGCAGAGCGAAAGGGAGTGTCAGACTTCTACTGACTAAAAACCACCCATGTTCCTTCTTAGCCCTTCATGTCGAGGCCACGGTATCTGCGAACAACCCGCAGCCCCGACGGGAAATCTAGACTCTGCGGTTGAAAAAATCCTGATGGAAACACCAATAACACTTTGCTCGACCCGGGAACCTCATACTCAACAGTCACTCAGTCAATAGGGATGTTTACTGACTAAAAAAAATATGATTCTAATTAGTCCGTCTGTTAGATTAAATTATCGAAAAATATTGGATACGTATTTTTTGTTTTATCAAATCAATCAAAATTGACGAAGATAAAACGCGCCAAAGATTTGAGTAGGGGGTCATGACGTCACTCACCGGTAAAAAATATCATACTAATGTCTTAGAATATGACGTCACACGAGTTTTCAAAGCACTATATCGTCTTCATTGTTTGTTTACGTGAAAAAAGAAAAAATACGTGTCCAATATTTTTAGGAAATCTATTTGACGGACTAATCATATTTTTTTAGTTAACTACCCTATTCATGTAAGGTACCTAATATGCAGTTTTAACTTTGCAGACACAACTGCTCATCAGACGAAGATGAGTTCAGCAGGATCCCCTGTCCACCTAGCAAATACCGCAGTGCGAGCGGAGAGTGCAATAATGTACGACACAGGCCGTGGGGACGGAGAGGAGATGTCTTTCTGAGACTTCTGCCTGCCAATTATGCTGACGGTAAGCATTTACTTATGTGATTAAACTAAGCTTTATAATGGATGGGTTTAGAAAGACCCTTAGCGAAACCGAAAGGCACTTGTTCTCCCCGTCTTTGCAATCGTTCTTTTGTTCCGGGCCATATACCTTCTAGAAACCTTCTAGTTACGGCTTCGGGAAGGCCCGTTTACACCTTGCAAAATGTTACACTTAAAATCGAAATATTTTGCAACCTGTGTTCCTTCTCTTCTTTATACTGACATGCCTGAAACAACAAGGAACAATAAAGTTTCTCGATGACTGCTTCAAATTACATAGAAGCTCACTCATGACATTACGGTCTCAAAGTCAAACCATTGATTATTCCATTGTAACAAACAATTAAAATTTCCAATCGTGTTTAAGAAATAATTATTCAATTTACACTTAATAAAAGCTTTGATGATCCTCAAAAATAACGTGAAGTTTAAATTTTAATGGCTTTATTTATAGCTTCCTATGCAAAAACTAGCCATCAACAGTTATTTGAATCGTAAACTCCATATTAGGAAGTAGCGTAGGTGTGTAACCGATAACCTTCATTTCCTCTACAATTAATTTATAAAAACACCAAACAATCCTCCAATTTGGGTAAGAAACAATCAAATACTGGCAGTTTTTATGATAGCCGGTACTGCGATGTCAGTAATTATTGTAAGACGGTGTATTATTTTAAAAGATACGTTTAAATTGCTAGCATCAACGGTGAACAAATCACCAGCATTCACGCCTGTAGGTATTATGCAATTAGATAAACATCATAAGAATCCGCGATCAATGACAAAGCCTCCCATTATTGTTGCACGTTGTATGAACACGCAGGCAAAGGTTAATCATTACCTCCTCGTGGGCCCATCAGTCTTATTGGCTGTTTAAAAATTTCACGACTTCATATTTTAAACTGACTTTACTATTAAACAATTTTGTGTTGTTGTCTCCTTCATCACACAAATCTTTTAAACGACGGTTTGAACTTTGAAGTTTATTAGAACTGCTATGTGAGAAGCGTTTTGATAATTAATTAATGTCATATTTACCTATTCAAAATAGTCTAGTATTAGAGTTTGTTTTATAGTTTGAATTCAGAATGCATTATGAAGTGAATGACTTCAATGTTAATTTTAATTTTACTGTAATATAAATGTGTCCTTGCATTTTCTTTCCGAATCATTGGTCATCGTTTTGACGCTTTCAATTACTTTGATACTTCAAAAGCGTTTATGTTTCTTTGTTCCATATCTTTATCTGATCATTAACTAAGATAGTTTTATTGTTCTGCACAGGTTAGTGTTACTTACATAACAATAGTCTAAAGAAAACAATAACAGTTCTACTTGGATAGCAATCGGATGACGATTTATCCAATTACTTACTAACTACTTGTTACATTTCAGGCTTGTTAAATTCGCACTGGGGATTTCTAATGACATTGGATTTACCGATTCGGTGACAATTTGCTTACGAATTCCGTGAACTGATCGTACATTGTTTAACTTGACGCGATTTAACTTAGGAATGACGTAAGTGGGATATAAATAAATGTCTGTTGGTATGGTAGGTGTAGGGAACAGGTTCGGTTCAGAAAATGACTATAAAGAATCGATAAAAAGTCCGTTTTAATGTAGAGATATGCAAATATGACTCATGTTATAAAGAAAAACTTAGTGGGAATCAGTGCAATTTTATCATGTTTAATTAGAATCGTGACCACTGCCCAATTAAAACGCATTGGATCATAAAATTAATCGATACGATTTTTTGCTTTTACTGCTTAAAGACTAGACTATCTCATAATACTTCGCTATTATTTAATAGCTATCTACTGAATATATTATACCGGATTTATGCACAGTTCAGAGACTCGATCCAGTTGAGTTGAGGTCACATTGAAATCAGCAGTCACGAACTATGAAGCTGCTATTGTAGAAATAGTATTTGATACGGTTTCCTTTCACGGCCTTTATATTGCAAATAATGTTGTAGATAATCGCGGAAATGAATAAGTGGATGAATAATATAAATACTTGAATAATATCGATAAGAATGTTGCTCTCTAAACAAATAAGGAAAACGTTCCGAATCAAACTACACCTACTAAAAATTTGAATACATTGTGATACCCCAATAATACAGGGTGTAAATTAACCCTTCACACAGCCGTCATTCACGCATTCTGTACATCAAACTAAGTAGCCCTACGTAAAAATTTTTGCTGGGAAACGACTTTTTTTGGGGTCAAAAATCACATTTTACGATAAAACTCAATGTAGAACTCTTAAAACACTGTGCTAGTGGATGCTTTAAATAGGAAACGGGTCATGAAGGTAATTTAAGTAAAGTTATAACCTGAAAAACTAGTATTTTTAAAAACAGCTGTGAAAAATTTGGAACTTTGACCCCCAATATCCCCCTAACTAGGGGTTCCCAGGTATGGTCTAGAACAAAAAATGATGGCAGTGGTGGGGAGAACAAGTGCCCTTCGTTTGCGTTAAGGGTACTTTTACACCCTTTATGTATTTAAATTTTTGCATGCCAATAATTGATGTGTTTACACAGCACAGATTTTTTGTGATTGCTTTGTGGCAATCTCTGTAAATATGTCGTCTGTGTATCTCTCTCTGTAAATAAACCCCCAACGACAACGACCCCAACACCTATTACGGTACTTTCCCTTAAATACGGACGCGGCGTATCCCAATAGTGGGAACATAACTGTCTAATTATGGAGTATGATGTATGAGTAAGAGGCTTACTTCGCGGTCCATTAGACCGAATTTAGATTCTTCAGAGCGAGACTGATGAAAAGTTAAAACAGAGTTCGAGGTTCGATGCACTCTAGCAGCGTCAAAGTGATTGAACAGTTGATTATCTAACTGAAGACATCTCGGACTTAGCTTCCGATCTTTAACAGTTGCATCATTAATGTTTACATCGCATTCGTAATTTGCAGGCCTCCCAGAAACAGAATATTCATATATCTGTGCACCTATAAATTAAAACCATTTGATTATGTCATGACGACAAAAAAGCTAAAATTGGTAAATGCTTTGCTTTTGAGTGGTTCTTAAATTTCTGTTTAATTTTTTGTTACTACACAGAAAACGTCCACTTGGTTTTTATTGTTCTCATGCAGCCGCCAGCACATCAAGTTACTGTAATTTGATTTTTTTTTAGTTAATAGACTTTCTATTTTATCGCTAAAATATTAGGTTCAAGGTTAATTACGAAAATTTGACATTGATTTGTCTGAACTTTTGGTATAAATAAGTTCTATGAATCGTATGCACGACGAATCTTCATCACGAAAAACTTTCTTGTTCAAATCATGACAATGACATGATAAAAAACCTCTAGACGTCGCAACCTTACGACACACACATAATGCCTTAAAGCAAAAGAAATAAAAGAAGTATGGCAAAGCTGTTACTATACGCATTATGCAATGCAAGATATGAAACCAGATAATCATTAATTAAATGAAGATGATTTGTTTCGCTCGAGATACGGAAGCATCACAAACAATAGAAACTGTTTGTAACCAAAGCGATATATTAACTATATCTTCTTCTAATCAATTACTAGTTAGTATTGTTTGAATATAGTTATTAATCTGTCAATGCTATTCAACATTTTTCTTGAAGATTAATGGTGTTCGTTGTCTAAAATCGTATTGGACATTAGTATTTTGATATAATTCTAACGAATTACTTGGTTTCATGTTTAAAATAAACGGTAGAGTCGTGTTCTTTATCATTTTTATGGTAATTTTCATGTAAATAACTGATAGAGAAAGATTGACTGCAGCGTAATCTGCGTAATAAATTATAGGCACTAGTCGAACTAAATTTTTTGAAAATATATCCAGTGCATACAACAGCAGTGCAACTTTAATCAAAGTGGTGCAACCTTATTTTTTACATTTTTAAGAAAAGCGACCTTATGATTGCTTACCTTTATTGACATGAATTTGTACAAAATAACTCATTTATGAAAGATAGAAGAGAACTTTGACTAGAATCATAAAACGCCTTCAGATTTATGTAACAGTATTTAACTATTTAAATCAGCCAGTAACGAGGCGGTGCATAAAATATCTATGAGATAGCAACCGGTTGCTAAACCCACCGTAATGCATCATAAATAGTTAACTAACATTACCCAAATTGCTTATTAAAATACCTGGTTAAGTGTACATATGAATTTACCTAGTAATTACTAGGTAAAGAATTACTTGAAGGTTTGGACACAGTAATAGATATTTATATGGACACAGCAGGTCACAAATTTGATTTGACTGTATCCAGCTAGACTGCAAATTATTTGAGAACTGACTGGGACGATAGTGAAGAAACCGCACCGTATGATACCTACAAATGTTATTCTTAATGCTTGTTCTAATTAAACGCAAAAGTACCTTTCAAATCCAATAAAATATTAGTAGATTGGGTAGTGCCTAATTGCACTAGCATCTGCATTTATTACCTATCCATTTAAAATAGGAGCAATGTGATGCAAAATCAAATTAATGCAGTTTGAAAGGAACTGTTAATCCATGAAATGGTTATAGCTGATACATAATCGGAATACTGTGCTATATTAATTATATTATTAATGATTATTGGTTCAAGTTGTTGGCATAATTACTTACGTGTTTCGCAACCAAATTATCTTTATGTATGTAACTGAAGGTTGAATCTGATAAAGGAAGAGAACGTAATCTATAAGATATTAACATTCTACGACTATAAAACACCAAAAAGCGAAGCATTCATTTAAAACATTTTGTAAACTCAATTTCTTTCTCTCTTCCCTTACTTCTTTCTTGTTTACCTCAACAGACAAGATGTGATCATGCATAAGTTGCGCCAGTGGCAATATCATCAACAACAGTTCACTGCTTGACATATTATGCCTCGGCAACTCCCAGACAGTCAGTGGCAACACACTGTTTTAATCTGCTTCTCTAGAAATTGATTCCAATTTTTTATTATTTTGTCCTAGGTGTATCTCAACCTCAATCGTCGCCCTATCTTCCGGAGCCTGCCCTGGCAGTCCATGCAGCAGCACAATTGAGCCCATCTGCTGACAACGACTATGTGACCAGCATGCTCGCTGCCTGGGGACAGCTCATTATGGATGATCTCATTAGCACAGCCAATGGAAACAAAGTAAGTGAACTTTTATATCGATTGAAATAGAAAGGGCCATAAAATGTAACCTTGCAATACTCCATGAAATAACTTAATTTTCTTTAAACCGAATTACTTCAAAATGCAAGTTTTTAATTGTTATTTTATAAAACAAAACACGTTTTACATTGTCAAATATTAGCAAACATCTTCAAACTCAGACTAGACTAACGCAACCATGCTACAAAAAACTATGTACCTTGTGTTATTGTTAATGTTTATACGAACTGTGAGGGGTCAAGGTTTGGTGCAGAATCGTATAAAAGACACGTTTACACATCCTTATTATATGTGAATAACCCCGTTTTAAAAGCAATTCTGGAAAACTTCAATTCTTAAAAGTTCAATGATTCATTCAGTAATGTTTCAATGAATTCGTTTCAGTCGATTACGTGGCTAAGATTAACATGAGATTAAATCACACGTCGCGTCGTGTCCAACTCATCGAAGGCCAGCGGACACATGCTTTTTGTTAAGAGGAACGGATGGTGTCGCAACTTGACATCTATTCAATGTCCGCGTAATCATCTACCTAATGATGCGTACCTCCATTCGCAAATTGTGTGGCTCTTCAGCTTATTAAGAGATGATTATTATGCCGATTCAATCTTTGTGTTTTCTTTTCAATACAAAATATAAAAGCGTAATCAACTTTTGGAGTTCCCCATGTTGGAACACACACCTCCTCTCTATCAGGACAATAAATACGCTAAATATTTTGTACAAAAGTGGCATTTTGTATTAGAAAGAAAATCTGACTGCCCAGTTGGTCTCGTGGTCACAAGTGCGACAGCTGAGCGTAGAGTTGTGGTTCGAGTCCGGGGTTGAGTAAAGTGCTATTGAGTTTTATATTAGAAATTTATTAGTGGTAGCCCGTAGTTTGGAAGTTGGCGGTATAATATCCCCCTGACTCGGAAAGCTGTTGGTCCTGCAAACGACCAGAGATAGATCAGGCTATCCATGTCCTATTATCGTCCCATCGGACTATGAGAGTAAAATGAACAGAGATTGCACCTGAACCAGCACACAAACTTTTGCACTATAAAATCTCCCGCGCCGATGGATAATCCCCGCTAAGATTAGCCACCGTAACCAAAAACTGTCAGGACAGTGCTATTGTTCAATTCAAATCCTTAATAAGCTTAAGGACCAAAATGACCCATTACAATATAGAACCTTTGTCATTGAGCCATCCGTAACTATACCGGCTTTTTGCCAACTGCCAACTTGAACTTGGCCGCGACTCAGCCAATTAAAGTTGATTACTTTGTTAATAACAATAATAAGTTACTGGGGCATCATTATAGCGATTCACTGCCATCCGTGAACTTTAGGATTGTCCTTGTCATATACACAAACCCAACTAATGATAGTTGAAGTCGTACATGACATGACTGTATCATAGAGCTATTTATCGATCAGTCGCACGTCAGGCACTGCTTTTGTTGCCAAAGGTACTTCAGAAAGTGTTTGTCAGTTTTATTTGCGATAGGACCATTACCTTAGATCCATTATAGGTTACGTTGTTGCTTAATTAGCTGCTTATTTATTTTATGCAGAATTAAGTTGTGCTCGTATTTTTTTGCTTTGTTAAATAAAGCTCTTAATTTTTCAAAAAAGTATTTTAGATTCTACAGTGGTCATTCGTATTCTCGTGATTATATTCTATAATCACGTGATTTTAATTTAAACAAAAACTCTAAAGTAACCTGTTATTAGTGGCTCGTCAAGAATCCTGCGACATGCAAACAACTTTTTGCCAATTTTGGATTATTTAAATTACTGACAAGGATAATACTTTGTATTAACCTTGCGAACATAGCACGTGATGAGATTATTGAGTTCACGCATAGTTTTAAACGTTTTAAGGGTTCCGTATCTTAAAAAGAAAAAACGGAACCCTTATAGAATCGCTCGTGTGTCTGTCTGTCCGACCATTTCCCCCCTCATTATCTCCGAAACTACTGTGCCTAAAATTCTGAAAAAAATACAGAAATTAGTTCAACACTCATAAATCACACGAAAATCTACAAGTCTATGGTGCTAAAATAACATGGAAAATCTCTCAATATCTACTGCAATAGTACGGAACCCTTCATGCGCAAGTCCGACTTGCACTTGGCCAGTTTTTTAATTATGCATGTTTAAAAACATATCATTATATAATCCCAGAAGGGGTAAGCAGAGGTGTACCTTGTAGTACACCCACATTCTAACCAGTTAAGTTTACGTGGGAGTCAATAATGTGGGGGCGAGTCTATTGACGTCAACCAGGTTCAAATTACTGATGAAGAAACCCCAACCTTTGCCCAAACCAGGAATCAAACTCAGGACCTCATGCTCAGTAGTAACACTAGCGACTACTAGACCAACGAGCCATCAAGATATATGACGCTTGTAAAAATAAAACGGATCAATAACAAGTGAATTTAACAAGACTGTGTTTCGTAACATTCGTGATAGTTCGCGGGGTCGTGTAGAAAGGTTACGTATGTAGCGGTCGCAGTGAAAGCTACGATGCTTGCGATGTAGTAACAGGCTACCAGGCGATCTCTCAGTTCCTCATAGGCTCACTTTTCATGTCACTGAGACAGGCCAGGAAACTATTCTGATTGTTAGAAGACGGATGGCAGTACCTATTGTCTTTCGTGGTTACTCTAGCGTGGATAATTAACACCATTATTGGAGCCTTGTCTGTTTAAGCCGGATAATTTAATAATGGAATTCAATCAGAAATTCTGTTGCAAGAAAGAACACGATCGATTTTAGTTCAACAAGACCGCATCGGTCAGCGGTTGCTGCTTAGTTTAATTATAGGGTTTCTAGTTAAACCGAGAACCCTTTATAGGGGTATGAAAAACAGTGTTTAAAGTTCCTCAATACTTCATGGAATAACGAGGATCCTCCAACCAGACGGGTGTTGTGTCTTACCCAACCCACCAGTTCGCTAGTTATAAGTCGCGGATATAACTTTAATAAGCCGATTCATTTTGATGGTTGTTCTTCTTGTGTGTCATAGATGCAGGCACTGTAGTACTTTTTGTACTATATTTCTGTAGTACTTTTGGTAGAGCCGCTATACCTTATTTCCGATATCACTCAATTCTTCGTCAAGTTAGTTAATACATAGCGGAAGTTATTGTGTGCACACGATTTTAATTAGTCTGTGATAGCAACGAAACGTAATCTGTTATGAACTACTTTTGAGTTGATTCATAAAGATAGAGATGTTATTAAACTTTCTCTATGTAGGTAAGTAGGTATTGTCCGTTAATCTGGGTATTCAAATCTTGGACAACATTTAGGTGGGTACATTTGACAAAGCTGCCCTTATTTTCTTACCATTGCGGCAGCCGTAGATGCATGTCCTCTTAACTGCATTTCAAAGAATGCTAATATATTGTGGTGTCAAGGGAAAGTTTGTGATTCCATTGTTAATGAGTTTATTAAAATTTCAAACGTTATTTAAACAGACATTGGATTTTGAAATCACATCGCCGCCGCCGTTTAAATCTATAAAGACTTTGTTGTTGCATATTTACAAATTGATTCGAAAAACTTCATAAAAAAACTCTAAATCTTTCCTTCAAGTAACAGTACCTAGAAATAGTAGGCAACTAAAGTTATTTCATTCATAACTTAATGAATTATACATGAATTTACCTTCTCGAAACTCTGCATGCATACATTTGCTTTATCTTAATTAAAATCTTTATGCAGGTTTTAAAGTAATTCTATCAATACTACAATTCTAATTTATTAGGGCAAGTACATCTTCAGTAACTAGAAATAAACAACCTCCATCTTTTACCAACACCTATTAGCAAAGCTATTTATTCCCGTATATTTTATACATGGTATCTATTCAAATTGTATTGCATTCAACTTAGTATTAATTAAGAAACATTGCAGGATAATCAGTATAATCACTGACTGACCTAGTCATCTAACCGGTTTGTATTAAAACTATAATTTGTGACGCGAGTAATCCGATCACTCTAAATTATAGTACGGAATTTACAGTCGAACAAGCTACTTGGTACTCAGGCTAACTTGCAACTACTTTTCAATAATTTTGTGTCTGTAGTCTGTCAATTCTATTTATCACTTTTGCCGTAAAGTGAAAAAGTTGTAACGTATAAAAAGAATTGAATATTGGCTGTATAATAGAAAGATGAATAGTTTTGCCAGGGTATCCAATAACTTACTCTTCTGTACATATTATTTATACGTATAGGTGACAAAATAAAATTTTGGGTTTATACGTAACACGATATTGACATATAGACATTATTAATTATATCGATTACTAATATCTCCATTTCACGCGTGATTGGAATTGTAACGTGTAATCGAAACTTTATTTTGAGAGTGTTGTTTTTTTTCTTCGTATTTTTTACTGTCTACCTACGAGTATTGTGGATACGAGATAAAAAAAAAATATGCATATTTTTTTTATGAAATGAAAGCTTTAAAATATTAATTCATAGTTGGAAATGCTCATGTTAAGATTAAAGTGTGTGTTTACAAATTATTTATTATATTGTTTTTGTTGCAGGACTGCAAACGAGCTGCATGCGAGTATGTTCGTTCTGCGCCAACAAGGAACATCGATTCTTGTGGTTTTGGTACGCAAAAACCTATATTTCCATCTAAAAAATATATTCTACTCGCAAATATTCAAATGAACTTGGGACATTATTGAAATAACAGATGCTTACCGATATTATATTAAAATTATAGATTCGAATAACTCGTAGAATATTTATGTCAATAGCAGCTATTTATTAATTGATCAATAATCCGTCTATTTTAGAGCCTGTTTATAATTTAATCAGCACGACGACAGCATTACGTAGCATGCGTAGGTTGTTTATGTTATTCATGAAATGACTCGTGTGATGTTTCTATTGGTGTCCCTATTATAAAGGGTATAAAAGACATAGCCGCGTAACTTTTAACCATGAACTCATAGGTACTACCTAGTACCTACCTAGTCTACTTATAGATTCCAGATTCCAGTAATTTTCGTTGTTTCATTAAAATAAAATCAGCTGCTCCTCACATTTTAACAGTGTAATGTTAATTAATGAAAAATTCTAGTTCTAGAACTAAGGTCCGGATGTATCCCTATACGTGTAGACGTTTGCGCATCGATGTACCTTACACTTTGTATAGTTGAAAGTCGACGTCACGTGTCATAAAATATCGTAATAACTATGTTATTTGATGAATATTCATAGCCATCAGAATTTCGTAGTTATCGTTCCGCAGCGACGGACTCACGGCTCGTTTGAAATGTTGCACTGAACTAGGAAGTGGCAGAACCCAACAGGTTTCAGTCAACCAGTGAACGTTTCTTGTCTAAATTTTGTAACGTTGACATAATCTTACATGCGGTAAAAATGTCGATCGGCCAGTCGAATTGCTTGAGGAAATGAGGCGGCGATCAAGGCTAGTCGACCGACCTATCTCGATTTATGTTCCTAGTTCATTAACTCTGCAATGTTGAAATGTCTAGTATATTATTATGTTAAAAAAGAAAAACAACCAAAACAATATTTAAAAGCTTGTTTTAAAATGTTGTCTAGATGTAGATTATTTTATTTGTGCTGCTGTTTTTGTTGAAGCTTTTAAAAGGCCAAATAATTCTGTTGTTGACCGTTCTAGATGAATAATTTATGCAACAGCCCGCTTTGGGCCTGCGTACTATAAAGAAGGTTCTTTGCTAGCAGTGAAAACGATATTGGCCATGCTATGTGGTTTAGTTGTGTGTGTATATATGCGTTTTCAAACACATGTGTCTATTGCCGATTACAATCCTCTGGAGCTCTGCTAGAATAATCTCAAACTTAGCATTATACTCGCAAACATCACGCTAACCTTACTGCATTCTTCAACAGAACAACGTGATCAAATGAACATGGCTACCTCATTCCTGGATGGCTCTGGGTTGTACGGCAGCTCGGAGAAGGAGCTCCGATCTCTGAGGCTCTACGATGCTGGCAAGATTGACCTGGATTCGTGTCGCAAGTAAGTTCCAATAAACGTAACCATAGTAACCATATCTAGTGCTAGACTAGGACATCATTAAGAGCCGACCACGAAAAATGCGGTTAAAAATACTCTGAAGTTCAAATTACCTAATCGAATTGATGATCTTTGTGGTCGTGAAATAGCTTCCTATGTTTACTGTTTCCCGTAATATTGAATATTTTCGCATATGCCTCTTAGTTTTTTAAACTTTTTATGCTCATAGCAAAGATCAGCACAACACAATAAATAAATAAATCGATTATTTTAAACGATGATTTATCCGATAAATACCTCCATATTCAAATAGATCCTTCAATACAAACTGTATGTTCAAACACGGAAGAAAACAAGCTAGTAATTAGATTGCATCATTGAATCCATTCCCATACAATACCGATCATAGATATTATAGAAACAGTGCTGAATGTGTGAACTATTCCCATAGTTTTGTACGTATTCAATCGAGTCGATTGTACAGTCATTGTCTTTACTATTGGGCGTACGACTTGTATCCGTGTTAAGACAGAGTATGCATAATAAGTGTACATAAGGACTACTTATTAATTTCACTTTTAAGTCAATGAAAACGTGTCTGTCAATCAGATGTCAAAGAAACCTGGGAATAGTATGCTAAAGTCCATTTCACGAAAGAAGTCCCGCGGAAAATTGTGGAACTAAATTTAACAGATCGGCCATGTTGTCGTTTGTCGATGTTATCAAGGTGCGTTTGTTGTGGTAGATATTTTGTGAGCTTATTATTGGATTAGTGCGTTATAAGGTTTATTTACGATGCCAAAAGTTGTGAAACAACATTATGTCGCGCGAAATACAGCGCTGCGTCTGCGGGAGTTCTTTCGTGAAATGGACTTTACATCAGTTTAGTAGGTACCTGGGCGACAAAGCACTGTAGAGAAAACGATTTTTTACAGATAATGAGGCCGAGCTAGATCAATTTTTCTCCCCCGTTCATTTAATAGTATAGAATGTAACAAAAAGTCAAAATAGTGGTTATATGTGATTTGTCGTGGGGAAAAAGCGCATGAGAAACGAGTTCTTAATCGTGGGTGTGACTGACCTTTTTTGTTTTTATTTAAATCATCATAATGACGCTTGAATCAGTATTAATTAATTATCTTCATTCTCTCGCTTTTTCTCATGAGGTTAGGCAGAAACTACAGAACACTACCTAGCTACAGCCATCCTTATCCTCCTATGTTTCGTTCAAGTCTATTAGTTAAATAAACTACTCAATATTCCTACTATAAAAAGGATGCCGTGACACCAATATGTTAAAAAACAACTGACACACTCCCAGATTAAGAAAGTTAAGAATCTACTTTTTAGACAGCCAAAGATGGATTCGATAATAACATTGACAAATTATGTAACCCTCTAAACAACCACGAGACACCTGTGTCTATATAAATATCTATGACCGTGTTTTTTATGCAAAATTATTTAAAATAAAAAAAACATGTTGCGTAAGCTCCTACTCTTTTGATATCACTCAAACTGATAATAATTACCGGTTGTCTAGTAACAACAACGATAATGAGGATGCAGTTGGTGATGATTTCGAAAAATCTCAACATCAAAAGCACCGACAAATACCTTTCAATATTTCCAATAAAATTCTGACAACAAAGCATGCATCTGTCGGCAAAACAAAGCTAGAATTCCTAGATGTCGTCACAAATGGATTGTATGCAAATAGTGCCGTCAAACTAACCTTGAGATGATTTGCATTCCCACATAGAGATTTCAATCTTTTCACATATTTGCATTGGCATCTATTGACTCGATGGGTACGTGAGAGGTGAAGTGCAGCTGATTGAAATGATTGTGGGAAGGCCGCTTGTCAGGAAACAGATGAGCTCAAAGACATTGCGGTTTGCAGTCGCAAAAAGCGCTTATGTAAAAGTAAATGAACATGGTAAATAAGAAGAGGAAGTGCGTAACAATTTAATCTTACCTATCGGAAATAACAACTTTGTGTAGGTACTAACTTTAGAATGGATAAGTCACAATATTACATTTACAATATGGGGTTAAAGAGCCACCAACGCACAAACGGTTACCACGTACTCCATACATCATTCTCAACCCTTCCACATAGAAATTGTTCACCAAATTATAAAAAAATCTGCTGTTTCCTACTAATGTGAAAAATAGCTAAAATAACATAAAATAGCTTTTTTTCCACCCTTTATTCTAACGATACACGGGACAAAGTGAGCAGCAGTATAACGTCAACGTGTCAACCATGGTTTCTCAGATACATGGGATCACTGCTTCTGATAGTCTAGATTTAGTATATTAAAACTCTTCGATATTTGAATAGACAGAAAGCCTGAAATCTTTTGTTACAGAACAAAGTATCAGAGCTTAGTTCATATATATCACTTTGCCAAGAAGCCTCATAATCCCTGGGTCTTGAGTTAAACTAAAATCCCCTTTAATCAAAATATCTTTCTTCCAGATGCAGAGACGGCTCTCCCACAGCACCGCTATACAAAACTTTACTGTCAGAACACAACCGTATCGCCGGCGAGCTTTACTCTTTGAATCCGTTCTGGGATGACACCACCCTGTACTTGGAGAGTAGACGAGCTGTGGCCGCCATCATCCAACACATCACTTATAACGAGTTCTTGCCTGTTCTGTTAGGAGAGGTAAGCAGTTTATTTAAGTTTTGAATTTGATGTCAAAGAGTTTTTCAAAACTTAAGTCGCAGTAGGTAGTACAGATACTACGTCGGAACTTAAGGAAAATACCAAATTTCCGGAATAGCGTTTTTTTGGCATGAGACTATTATAACTCATGTAGAGGTAGACATACGAGATTTAAAATAATTTTCACTAAAGAAACATATTTTTGCTTATCTTGTGAGAAAATAAAACATCCTCATTTTTTCCAAGCGCCTATTATACCTACTGTCAATTCTCTCTTCCAGGTTGGCATGGCTAAAGCAGAGTTGAAACTGACATCTCTTGGTTTCTGGCGTGGATACTCCAGTGCCATCCGCGCCGGCGTCTACTCTGAACTCGTCGCTGTTGCACCCATCTTCCATGCTATGATGAACGAGAAACTGGTAACACTGAATATAAATTAATCTTCTAGCCTAAATAATAACCTCCTCTTCCTAATCCAGTATTATATAGACCCCAAATTTGTATGATGCCAAATGGCAAGGTCACTCTAGCTGGAGTTCACTCATCATTTCGTATCTCAAAGTTTATCATTGAAATCAGGTGTGATCCGTAGATGAGTCGCTTAAAATCAATACTATTCTGAAAAAGTAGATTCAGACCTACATGATCTATTTTATTTACTTCCAGATTAACACCACAACCAGCCTAGAACAGCTAGTACGCACAAGTGCTCAACACGTCTCTCACTTCCCAGCGTCCGCTCAGTGGGACCTGAACAGATCTCGTGACCATGGAGTGTCTTCATACCTGAGAGCACTGCGCATGTGCGAGCCTATGTCCACCATCAAGTCCTTCGGAGATCTCAGCCAGATGGGCTTTGATAGGAAGCAGCAGGAGATGATGGCTGATATGTACAGGTGAGGGAAACGCTCGTGAACTGATACTTTTGATCGATAAATACTGATTCTGACCACACCATCGTAACAATAACGAAGCTGTTCCCATCGTTGTCACCTGTACTTTTGAAAGTACACTTCCTTCAGATGCTAATTTTATCATCATTTTACCTTTTTTATCAGCTATCGGAGACAAAATGAGCAGTAGTGGACTTAGAAACCAAATGTAAAAATTAAGCAAATATGTTTTCCATTTCCAGGAGTCCGGATGATGTGGAGCTTATGATTGGAGGAGCTATGGAGAAGCCAGCGTCTGGTGCTGTTGTCGGATCTACCATTGCGTGTGTTTTAGCACTGCAGTTCGCTAACATGAAGAAGAGTGACAGGTAAACCCCCGAAAAAAAACAAACAAAATAAAAACATGTCAGTGCAGCTTTGTTCTTTTGGCACCATTAACAAGAGGGCGCTGTTAATTAACTTTTGTAAAATTAAATTATTTGCAGAAATTGTAAAGAAAATAGAAGATCGTGGCGTTAGTACCTGTCGATTAAGGCTGAGAATGATCTATGCTATATTCATTCACCCTTGTAAATAGCCAGTTAGTTGGCTATCCAAGAGGCTAAAGATTGGAAAAAATAATAAAAAGTGTATGATTTGGCACACTGTTATCTGTTTACTTGTAGAGAAAATTATGACATTATCTAAGTTCCCTATCGCTCATTACAGATTCTGGTATGAAAACGACTTGCCTCCATCATCACTATCACCTGATCAGCTCGGAGCCATCAGAAAGGTGTCTCTCGCGGGAACTCTGTGCGCTGCTCAAGATTCTTTGACCAACATTCAGCCCAAAGCCTTCGTGAGGGAGGATCCTTATTTGTAAGTATTAATACAACGCCAACGGTACAAAACATTTTTTTCTGCTAAATCTTAACACACTTCAGAAGGCACAATAGTGAAACAGTTAAAAAACCATATCACCATAGAAATGTGGTGGTGGGAAATTAAAATGGTGTCACCACAAGCTAGATTACTTTAGCCGTTTGATTTTGTTTCGTACACAAGACGATTAATCAAGCTAAAAAAAAACAGTATTTACGAATCTCTCAGCTGATGAAAGCTTCTGAAGGTGCCAAACTTGTCGCTAAATTATGGGCCGACTCAATTTAAACTGTCATCGACACGCAGAAGACAAGAAGAAGATTGTACAGGAACTCTGTACTAAGCGAGGCCATCTTATACCTACTGGAATTTTATAGCTTGATATGTTTCCGTGTGTACAATCAGTACCTACCCTTACTTGACGCCTCTTTCTTACAAAGACGAATATGGCATGGCGAAATGGCACAAAAAATCTTTTTCCGTAATAATAATTATGGTCGTCGCATATGTGACATTACAAAACTTATGTTAACAAGTGAAATAATGTATTAATTTCCAATAGGAACGCAGCCCAACATTGCTCACAACACAACCGTCTGGAACTATATGCGTGGAGAGATGAAAGTGGCGCTAAAGCCGCTGAGAGATTGTCTCAGGACATGCTTGCTACTGCTCTGGAGAAGGCCAAGCAAGAGATGGCTGATAGGAAGAAACTCGAATATATGCTGTGGGAATCACGTAAGTCAAGTCAAGTAAAAGATAAAAACCAGGGTAGTTCGATGGAGATACCGCGGCCTCGGACACAAAGGGCTAAGAAGGGTGGATTTTAGTCAGTAGATGTCTGACAATCCCTTCCATTCCGCCCATAGCGGGAGGAGTCATTTGATGACTTCCCACCGTCCAAAGAAAAATAAACGATGAAATGACTTTAAGACACTTCAAGGTTTTGTGTCTATTAAACTAAATCGGCAGATTGTTTAGATTAGCAATAGGGGATCGGACAAAAAAAAAACGAATAAGTCCGTCAGATAGGTTTCCAAAAAATATTGAACACATATTTTTTCTTTTTTCACATAAACAAAAATGAAGACGATACAGTGCTTCGAAAACTCGTGAACTCCTCGAAAACGTCACATGGCAGTACATTTTTTACCTACAAATGACGTCACAACCCCCACTCATGATCTTTGACGCGTTTTATCTTCGTCAATTTTTATTAATTTGATAAAACCAAAAAACACGTATCCAATATTTTTCGATAATCTAACTGACGGACTTATTAGAATCTTCTTAGAGTATTAACTGGGTTGTGGAGGTCAGATAGGCAGTCGCTCCATGTAAAATACTGGTACTCAGCTGCATCCGGTTAGACTGGAAGCCGACCCCAACATAGTTGGGAAAAGGCTAAGCAGATGATGATGGACTTATTAGAATCATATTTTTTTTACTCAGTCCGCCAACGTTGATTACCGTTCAAGCTGTTGTACGGTTTTGGTAGTCAGTGGCCCGAAAGTCTGACAACCAGTACCAAGGGGTATTATTTTACCCAATACTAACTGTGTTGTGGAGGTCAGATAGGCAGTCACTCCATGTAAACTTTTGGTATTCCGATGAAGCCGGTTAGACTGGAAGCTGACCCCAACATAGTTGGGAAAAAGCAAATGATGATGTTTTATGTTTAAATGTAAACTAATTTCTTATTGCAGGTGGTGGAGCCGACCCCAAATCTCCAGTAGGCACGGCGGCATCATTCTCAAAAGCCAACAAATATGCTCTGAAACTGGCCAACACTTCTCTCTTCTTGGAATTCGCCACTAACGAACTTATTAACACCATTAATAGCGGGTAAGCACAAAAAAACTTTTGCCAATCGTATTCATATTTCTATAGATTTGATGATTAAGTCTAGATGTCTTGATCCTCGAATTTTCCACGTTATGCCAAGTTTTCTTACCATCACCATCATCATCATCATCATCAGCCTATAATGTTCTCACTACAGGGACTCAGGCCTCCTCTCTGAGAGGGGTGGTTTCTAATCAAGGTTTCTTATAAAATCATCCATTTTCCAGACACCGTCGCAAACGTCAGGTCTTCGATGACTCACTCGGTTTCGGTACCTCGGACTTCGTAGACTCCTTACAATCGGTTGACATCAGCGGATTCCTTGGCAACGACCAATCAGGGCCAATCATCGAGCCTCAGTGTGATGACAAAGGCACATGTGAACCTGATAACCCCTTCAGGACTTACACGGGATACTGTAACAACTTGAGGAATCCGAACCTGGGCAAGGGTTTGACGACCTTCGCTAGATTGCTGCCTCCTGTTTATGAAGATGGTGAGTTTAATAAAAACATCAGAATGTACCAAAAGATACGGACCAGTACTTGTAGACTGTAAGCAAAAGCATCTGCACTTAGTTGACTAAGTTTGTGTTGTACCATTTGAGCGCCCGTAGTAGTTGGGCGCCAAAAATGATGCCACGTGAGGGAAAAAATAGCACTCTTAAAACTAGCTAGCACTAAATAGTACTCCTTACTAGTACTAAATAGTACCTGCTCCTATTTGAAGGCCAGGAAACGTTTCACTTTTTTGGGTGCCGTTGGTAATCCCAATTGGGCGCCAAATATGAGTGCTATGGGTAGTCCCAGTTGGGTCCCAATAAAAACTCCATTATGATGCTCGCTGACCACGAGCAATCGCCTACATCATTTAAATTCAAGCTTGGATTTTGTACGGAAACAAGTGAACCTATAGTATAATTACAGGCTAGCGCCTTTTCGGTAGCAATAGTGGACTCAGTTGGGCGCCAATAGCGAGCTCAGTTGGGCGCCAATAATAGGCTCAGTTGGGCGTCAATAGAAGGTTTGGGTGCCAAAAGTCCCATTTGGGTGCCATAAATCACTATCACTTTGATTTCAATTCAACTAATACTTTTATCCTCCTCAGGTGTTAGCCGTCCCCGCATCAACTCAGTGACAGGCACGCCCCTGCCATCCCCTCGAGTGGTGTCCACAGTGATCCACCCCGACATATCGAACCTGCACACTCGCTACACGCTCATGACGATGCAGTTCGCGCAGTTCGTAGACCACGAGCTTACTATGACGCCCATTCATAAAGGTAAGTTGTTGATAAGCACGAATCGGCTTTGTTGGCCAAAGAAAGATGATATGTTTGAATATTCTGATTTGAAGCAGTAATGCAGGTCGTTTCTAAGTCGTAGCAATTAACTTTGAATTTCTGCCCGGTTCATGACAAAAGGCTGATCCCCAATAACATGGGACTAAAAAATAACTGGTGAAAGTGGGTGTACTATGAGGTACCTACATTATGAAGGTGTGGTAGAGTGGAACCCATAAAAAGAAACCTACAATGCCCACTTCTTTTTAGATTTCATGTCTAGCCTTGCCTTCATTTGTAACATCTACCAATTTTGGATCCTAGATATTTGCCAATAGGGAAGGAACCTTCTATTTGTAACATAACAACCCTTTCTTCATCTTCTTCCTTCTTCTTCTTTTGTTTATCCTTCTGCCACATTACTAATCTTTCTTATTCTCAGGTTTCCACGAATCAATCCCCGATTGCCGTTCCTGCGACTCTCCACGCACGGTACACCCGGAATGCAACCCGTTCCCAGTACCTCGTGGTGACCATTACTATCCAGAGGTGAATGTTACGTCTGGAGAGCGGCTTTGTTTCCCCTTCATGAGAAGTTTACCTGGACAACAGCAACTTGGTAAGTCATTGTTATAACTAGTTTAAGCTAACAAGAAATATTTCCGACCATGGTTGGAAAAAGAGTCTGAAAATAATAGAAACAGCTAAGGAACGATCTTAACGCAGAAGGCTAAAGACACTTGGCAAGCACATAATGTAGATTCTAACTTTAATAAAGTTTGGTTTTTGTCTCCAAACGTGCCTCTAGGTAATTTGAGATCCAAATAAAATACTCCACCGCAACAACTAATTCCAAACCTCATTTTTCAGGACCCCGTGAACAAGTAAACCAGAACACAGCCTTTATCGATGCTTCCGTAATCTACGGCGAGAACCCTTGCATCGTTCGCAAACTGCGCGGTTTCAACGGAAGACTAAACGCAACCAGCAACCCTATCAATGGAAGAGAACTGCTGCCGAGGAGTGACAGCCATCCCGAGTGCAAAGCGGCTAGTGGATTCTGTTTTATTGCTGGTGAGTTTAGACAGTTAACATAAAAAAAAAACTAGCTGATGCCCGTGGCTTCGCCCGCGTGGATGTCGGAACTAGACAAATTATATACTAAAACCTTCCTCAAGAACCACTCTATCAATAGGGTAGTTAACAAAAAAAAAATCTAATTAGATTTTTTATCGACACAAGTTTTACGTACGTTTTTTTAAATACGTATCCAATATTTTACGATAATCTAACAGACGGACTAATTAGAATCATATTTTTTTAGTCAGTAAACATTCCTATTGGTGAAAACAGCATAGAAATCGGTACAGTAGTTTTTCAGTTTATCGCGAACAGACAGACAGAAGCGGCGGAGAACTTTGTTTTATAATATGTAGTGAATTGTAGTGTAGTGATTAAAGAGGAATCAAATGCACAATACGATAAAGACTTTGCTCAGAAAGGCTTTTAATTGTATGTAGACCTTAAATGTATGCAGTACCCATGGGTATAGCTTTGCTTTGCTCATGATCTTACGACAACCACTTTGTTAGCAATTCCAATCAGATAAGCGTGGGACTTGTGTAATGAAAGTGAGAGCAATAAACTTATATGCGTATACGCGCAGAAGTCATCTCATCGTTTCCACTTTCATTGCGACAGCTCACGGGTGTTTATTGAATTCATAGCAAAGCAGCATGGCATCAAACTGAAAAATATTTTTTTTCCGCGAATACGATGTTGGTCTAATGGTGAAAATTGTTTCACACTTCACCCCCCTTAAATATGACCATGTATTTGCAATACTCGCTGTAGTTCCTATGTTTTACAGAGACTTGCAAAGTTAAAACCTTAGCGGTCAAGCCTACAAACTCAAACCATTTATATCTATTAGACCTTTACAGGCACTTTTAAATGTAAAAAAAAAACAGCGAAGCTACAATCACAGTCATTGTCCATTCCAAGGCGTAGATCTATCACCATCTACAACAACTATTATTTAAAAATTGAATTTTTATTAAATTTTTCTTTATTAAACCCATCTTTTTACCCCCAGGTGACGGCAGAGCCTCCGAACAACCAGGCCTCACAGCCATCCACACAATCTTCCTCCGTGAACACAACCGTGTCGTAGAAGGTCTCCGAGGCGTGAACCCACATTGGGACGCCGACCAACTATTCGAGCACACGCGTCGTATTCTCGCCGCTACCTTCACGCATATTATCTACAACGAGTTCTTGCCCAGGTTGCTGTCCTGGAACGCTGTTAACTTGTATGGATTGAAGCTGCTGCCTTCAGGTAAGCCTATAATAAGCGGGACGAACTGGATGTCTTTCTTGAGAATTGGAAAGAAATTGCACGGAATCGTGACCGTTGGAAGTAATGGACGGAGGCCTTTGCCCAGCAGTGGGACAATATAGGTAAGCTATAATAATAATAGCGTGGTTGAAAAAAACTATGATCCTTAACAACCACTTGAAGATGAAAAAAATATGAAATAGGTAGTTACTTTCAAGTGTGTCAATCAATTCAATTCAGTTTACCAAATACCGTTTCCGTCCAAACGTTATAAAAATTGAAGAAAATTAAACGAACATTTTTAACCTCATGGTGTTTACAGTAAGAGTCATCAAACATCATGGTAAAGTTTTGCTCAAGTTATTCTTTCGACCTTATCAACAGGGTGTTTTTAGATCCCAGCTCATAAGAATATATCTCATTTCTAAATAAACTTATCTTGTCTTTCCTCTCTTCCAGGCTACTACAAAGAGTACTCTCCTACCTGCAACCCCGCCATTGTGACCGAGTTCGCCGCTGCTTCTTTCCGTTTCGGCCACTCTCTCTTACGCCCTCATCTCCCGCGGCTGTCACCCAGCTTCCAGCCCGTTGAGCCCCCAATCCTGCTCAGAGACGGATTCTTCAGGCCTGACATGTTCATGTCTGTGAGTACCACTATTGAACTTTTCAACCTTTGTGATTCTGAGAGCTGTGAAAAAAAATCAGACATAAAATCCAAGATGATCTTTTCTAGATTCATCATTAGGATATTAAAACTATTCTACTCTATCTATCATTTTAAGAAAATACTGCTCATATTATATAGCAAAAAGTATTTATATATATGTGCTGTGCTAACGAAGTGTTAATGCAAGATTTTTATTTAAGCCTCGAATTTGCTAAAATATCTCTTCATCATTACACATCTATATCACATCACCATCACGTCAGGGAAGTTTCGTTATTCTTAACTAAGACAACATATTGTTCCAGCACCCACCTATGGTAGACGAGTTGATGCGTGGTCTCGCCTCCACCCCTATGGAAACCCTCGACCAGTTCATCACCGGCGAAGTCACCAACCATCTATTCGAGGACCGTCGCATTCCCTTCTCAGGCATTGACCTGATTGCCCTGAACGTACAAAGAGCCAGAGACCACGGTATACCGAGCTACAACAACTACAGAGCACTTTGCAACCTGAAGAGAGCGACCACCTTCGAAGATTTGGCTAGGGAAATTCCTGATGAAGTTATTGCTAGGTAAGGGATCTCTTCCTTCATTTTCCTATATGTTTTTGGCAGAATATTTTTCAAATTGTGTGGTTTGCAATATCTTTTGCGCTTGTTGTGTTCAACTTCAATAATAATATTTTGATCAATGGTCTAGGATCCCTGCACGATGACTTGTCTTAAATATTTTTTTAGAAGCAGACATTTAGTATCATCAACAAGTGCAACAAAGATGATAACTGCTGAACTGCAGAGACAATCCTTAATACATAAGACAAGGTCTTAGTAATAAAACTTATATAGCAAAACCTCCTATTTTCAGGTTCAAGCGCATCTACGCGACCGTAGACGACATCGATCTATTCCCGGGCGGTATGAGCGAGAGGCCACTACAGGGAGGTCTGGTGGGACCCACCTTCGCCTGCATCATCGCTATCCAGTTTAGACAGCTAAGGAAGTGCGACAGATACTGGTGAGGATACTGACTTTTTGTTTTTTGTATATGCGAATGCCCAGTTTCACAGCAGATCAGATGTCCAAAACTTCCCAGGCGCATACAACATTTCATTCGGACTCGTGCCAATTAAAGTTATACTTAGTAAAAATTGCTGCAAAAAACTAATAATATTTAAACTGTCCTTAAAGATTCTTTTAAGATCGGTTTTGATTTGGTTTTTGTTAATTTTTCGTCGAAAACTAGATTTGCAATGAACCTGCATATCAACAAGAAAGATTATGTTCAGACATCATTAATTTATACAATTAAAATTCATAATCTTTTCAGGTATGAGAACGACAACCCAGCGGCTCGCTTCACGGAACAACAGCTGGCTGAGATCAGGAAGACGACGTTGTCCAAAATGATGTGCGACAACTTTGACCATCCCGGAGACATACAGAGAGCATCCTTCGACCTGCCTAGCAACTTCTTGTAAGAACCTAACTGCATTAACCATTCTGAATAGTCTGTTGATTGATGAATAGTCTAGTAATATTTTATTTTCATAAACATATTAGAAATGAAATTTTAACTTGACGCCTGAAAAATTTGTTGAAATTTTTTTTATTATATTAATATTTAAAAAATATATTTTTGCGTCTCATACCCTCACTAAAATTTTCCACGGGTACCAGATTACTTATATTCATTGCATTCTCTTCTATAGGAACCCGCGAGTATCTTGCGCGTCACTACCCCAATTGGACTTGTCAGCGTGGCGCGAGAGTTCAGCGCAGGGTTGTCTCATCGCCGGCAGATCTGTTGCCGTTGGAGAGTCCGCCTTCCCGTCACCTTGCACTTCGTGTATATGTACTGTTGAAGGGGTGAGTTTACAATCATTAGTAATTAGTAATCATTAAAACTGGGTTTTTTTCTCTCTTCCGCTGTTCTGTTGTAATTTACTTAATTCGTTGCAATTTCAAAGACAGACGAGAAATTTTACTGGGGCTTTTCGAGATTCATTGCCTCGGCAGTGGGTCGTTACTTCAGCTTCTGGCCTGTTATTAGTAAAGTAGTTTATATATAATTAGGAATGTGTGACGGAATTGTCCCAACCATTACACTGATTGTTCAGAGTATTTTTTTGATGGTCTTCGTTGAATCAAACGACCACACCTACAGATGGTGTTGCATCTCAACTACTGTTTAGTTACAATTTCAGACAGTTACCATTTCTTATCATATTAGCTTTTCTTCTAAGTAGTAGAACTTCCCACAAACATCCTTCTACAACATCTATTCTCATTTCCAGGCCCAATGCGCATCCCTCCGCATAACGGACTGCGCACAGCTACACCGCGAGTGGCCGCGCGAGGCGGTGCAACGGGACGACGTGTGCACGGCGCAGTGCGGGGCCAGCTCGCCGCCCGGAGCCGCGCAGTCGCGGGCGCCACGGAGACCACACATCAACTTCAACTTCCCTGATCTGTCGCCCTTCGTGGCCAAGTGAGAGGGGACTAGGAGACCCGACTCTGGTAGATGTGTACGGTTATTTTGCCAATGAGGAAAAGTTTGATGAGTGACTGTAAAAGACGCTGAAAAAAAATGTCGTAGACAACAAAAAGAAAGCTCCTGCTGGAAGTGATAATTGTAAAAAAAAATATGTTAGGAGTAGATTGTCTTTGATGTAGTGTCTGTATGACTCATCCTTCAAAATTACTCATCACACGAATAGTAAAAAATAAAAGTCAACGACAAAACAACCGTTACGTTTAAAAAGAGCAAGGGTTTTGGTGAAGCTAATAATTTAAGATAATGAGATTGACCAACAAAAAAACATTCTCAGTGCACAGTGTGTACATTCAATCGATCTAATCTAAAACGAAAGATGAAATAACTTCTCAGTATGAAAATTAGCAAATCGTATGATCGATCGCAAAATTAAAGTCCTACGACCGATTGTACGATTACACCGAGTTTCTACCATATGTCAATACTGAGAAATGTTCAGAGTTACCACAAGTTTACCAGCGACATTGAAAGAATAATAGTCAAAAACAATATTCTTTATATATTCAAGTATTCGTATCTTTGACTGATCGTCGTGTCTCATTTATACTTTGTTATGAATTAAGTTTAAGTAGTTTAAGATCACCTACCTACTAGTTAAATCCGAAGAGGACGTCTGTAGCCGAACTAAAGCAGAAAGCTATGTCCCGAGGTGAAACAAAGAATGTACAAACGCTGTAGATTAGAAAATGGTATATTTTTAGTCCTATTTTCTAAAATTCAGCAGTTTTGCGACATTATTTTTTTATGCCTTTTATTATTTTTTTATATAAAACGATTTTTGACCTACCATTAATTTATTTTTTGAATATTTAATGGTATTTCAAGTGTGGCGTGTGTCAAAATCATGATGATTGTAAAAAGTGTCTTTGGTTTCGTGAAATTATATTTTTATGACTTGTACTGTAACTTGTAAGAGGTAAAATCTTCTTAAGGAATACTAGTATCGAATCATTTTGTGCGGACTAATATTTCTTTTGTGGCCAGAATTCTCTTTGGCCTATTAGATAGTAAGAGCTATTTCTAATTTAGATGATATTATTATTTACTTCATAAATTATGGTCTTCACTCAACTTTTTGTAAGCTTTTCAACTATTTAATATGATAGCCATCTTGAGCTTTAAATAGACGCAGTGATGTTATGACACCAATAAATAAAGAGGTTACTAGAATAACCAAAATACCGCACACAGTACCGATGTACCATCATCTGCCTAGCTTTTTCCCAACTATGTTAGGGTCGGCTTCCAGTCTAACCGGATGCAGCTGAATACCAGTATTTTACATGGAGGGACTGCCTATCTGACCTCCACAACCCAGTTAATACTAGGTAATACAATACTCTTTGGTAAGACTGGATGTCAGAATTTCAGGTCACTGGCTACCTGTAACGACTGCCAAAGATCTATATGTGGCAGCCGGGACCAAATAAAATAATTTTAACCAGACTTACTGATTTGGTAGAAAATCAAGACCTACAGTCTCGACGAATAATTATAATACTTGTGTCTAGCTCACTATGATAATTAAATTCACTGCCTAGTTCTGCCGCGTATCTCCCCTTTTCGTGTTTAATTTCAGGCACCGTTTGCGTGAAATTATCGCCAAAACTACAAATTACGGTTTTCACAAAAATCTCGATAAGTAGACGTCCTGAGTCAAAAATATAATAAGAGATAGATACTTGTGAAATTTTCGTGAACCCATACCGTGCAAAAAAACAGTGGTGACTTTACGCAAACCGTTTCCCGAATTGAACACGGAAATGGAAATCCGCAATCTACCTAGGATATGTTCTTGTAAATTATTTTGTAATATATTGGATAATTAAGCGTAACATGTTCTTTAGTTATTATATTTTAGTTATAATATAAAATCTCACCTAAACAACGAAAAAGAAATACAAAAATATTTTTTACCGATAATGTTGTTTCACTTGTTTTAAATCCACCTTTAATCCTGGCATAATCGGGGTTTTACGTTAGGGTTCATCAAATAAAAATCAAAAGTCGGAAAATATTTACAAATCACTTTATTTTGTTGCATTTCAAGTCTATTTAGTTCCTTTTTACAATAAATACATTAGGTTTGAGTATAAAAAATCAGTGTTGCAAAAAAATAAACAACACAAACTCTTAAAATTTATCTTGAATACTTAAAAAGTCTTGATTTTTCAGGCTAGTCCCCCCTTAATGTTCATTATACACATGGCCTGGTGACAAGAACACCACAACACAGTGATGCCACCAAGTGATCAATTTTGATTGCACTGTCACTGCTCCTTGATCCTGAAACAAAAAATTATTTAAGTCATTCTGCGGTATTCGAACTTGTGATTTTATTCTCGAAATAAGTTCGACGTATCATTCCACTCATTAAGTTAACCGTGCGCTACGCAACAGTAATCGAAAATCGATATAACAATAAACAAAATAAGGTTTTTTTCAAGTTTGAGTTAAAACAGCCTTCAAATTAGTCGTAAGCAATCGCATGTAGCAGCTCGACTGCGGCGCTACTCAATGATTATACAATTGTATTTCCTTAGCAAAAGTTTTTCAGTTTGATGGTCCGAAACACGGTTTTGCGCTTATTATATTACATCCTGTATGTAAAAAGCATATTTCCAAGTATAAAAACTCTTAAATTTACGTTACGTTTACTCTTCACGTCTATGGCCCATCGAACACGTTGCCAACTTAAATAATATCTGTTTGAGTATTAGACGCGGCGTATACCAGCAATGACCAGCTTGGTGAGACTGGTTTCCTTCGAAACTACGGATATCCACATTAAAAAGCAAGGTTCTACGAGATACTAACCGTATGGAAAAACGAGATATAACATCAGTTAGCCGCGACTTCCTTGAACCCGTTGACGACAGGAGGGAGGTCGTTGCTGCGCCGCCACAGGCCGTACACGCGGCCCGGCACGGCTTGCCACAGCCGCACCGTGCCGTCCTCTGAGCCGGTCGCGTACAACTCGCCGTCCGGCGACCATCGCACGCAGTGTACGGGACCGAAGTGACCTTTGTTTGATTCTGGAAGGGGAAAGTGTGAGATGGTGTAACTCGTTGATAACGTAGGACAGAAAATATTATAAAGTCAACTTTCTGAAACGGAAAAATGAAACTCCTCCTTTTTCAAGTCGGTTAGGAAATAAAAGACGCTCAGAATCGCGTTCTTAGGTTCCCAACAGTTTCGAGTTGTGCCCAATATATCAGATTTTAATGTCGACTGGTCTGATCTGCCTAGGTTTTTCCAAACTATGTTGGCATCGGCTTCCAGTCTAATAGGATGCAGCTGAATATCAAAATTTTACATGGAGCGACTGCCTATCTGACCTCCACGACTCGACTAGTTGAAGGTAAATCGGTTCACTGCTAATCGATATTAGCTAAAGTAAATACTCTGTAATCTGTTTACAGAGCATGAGCTGCTAGGATTTAGATTCTATAGATAATCTGTTTATTTAGATTACAGAGTATTTACTTTTGTATGACATTGATCAATATGGCACTGCACATTAAGCAAAAAACATATAGCGGGTAATATATGCTTCCAAACGAACTCAGGTAGAAAACCAAGCTCACAATCTGCCATACTAAGGAAAAAATGTCGAGAAATAAAGCAGAACTGCACTGTGTTACGTTTTATGCCCGCTGATAGGCCAGATAAAGGACAAATAATTAATTAAACAAAGACGAACTAACTTACCAAGTTCTGTTCCGGTATTATAATCAAATTTGTAGACTTTCAAGTCCTCGCCGCCGCACACGAAAGTTGCTCGGCTCGGTGCTAGCGACGCTGAGTAACATTTCGTTGGCACTGGAAATTCACGCATCTTGCGCATTGTGTCAGAAGAATAGAATGATACATTTGTACCTGGAATTAAAGAAAAAGTTTGTAAATCATATTTATTGCTGTCAATTGGTTTTATAACACTTTTACACGTCACATCAGGTTGTTTTAAAAAAAAATAGGTGGGGCCGTAGTTCAATTGTGGGCTAAATTAACCACTATTTGGAGAATTGACGTAGCCAGAAAGTGACACGGCAGACCTCATAGACGATAGCAGAACGAGTTCGACGAAATCAACTACCAACGGTCTATAATGTGGATCATTAGTATTGGACCCAGTCGTGGGATGACGCAGGCTACAGTAACATTATTTGAGATGTATTTAGTACCCCGTCGGGGCTGCGAGTTGTTCCCGTCCGTGCTGCGGGTTGTTCGAAAGAGATACCGCGGCCTCGACACAAAGGGCTAAGAAGGAACATAGGTGGTTTTTAGTCAGTAGAAGTCTGACACTTCCTACCGTTCTGCCCAGAGCGGGACGGAGACTCCTCCCTTTGATGATTTCCCAACCCCCCAAAAAAAACATGCATGAGGTAACGTATCTTTAAAAAGTCAACATAACAATTAATTAATAGATTAGACCTTCGGACTATTATTTTTAATAACGTCATACAGGTATCTATTGCGATCTATTATAAAAATGATTGTATGAGGAATGCCAAAGGCTGTATTTACGTAAGTAAGCACGGCAGGTGTGGTCTGTTTTAATGCGTAACTTGATCTTGATCTGCTCTCGTACTAAGGCCAAACGTAATCACTCCACATAACATGTCACAATAAATAAGACGTCATAGAATTATATTAGACTAGCGCCTTGTCGTACTCTTGTTGGCGGATTCTGATTTTTTCATACAAGAAACATATTGAATTTTAGTCCTTAACAGCTTATTTTATAGTTCCATTGCTTGCTTGCATTGCTTGTTTTTATAGTTGCTCAGGGTATCAAGGGGACGCTATTTCTAAGCTTATGATGTCTGTCTGAATGTCACAGGACTGTTTCTTTAGAAATGTAATAGCAGAGTGACTTTGCTCTTCTTCCACAAAATTTAATCAAAATAGGTTCAGCGGTTTCGTCTTGACAACATAACAGACAAACAGGGAATTCTAGGAAGAATTAATATGAATATATTCTTACCGTGAGCTACTGTCAATATAGCTCCATCTCTTGACAGCTCTAAACTGTTTGGTATGGTTGGGAATTCCACTTTTTGGACCTCCTGAAAAATAATAAAAAGTTTTGATAAAGATTTTACTTGAATGTGTTTAAACACAATCATCATAATTATAAAGTCGATACCCTAAAGTCCACGTATGGCGGCAGCAAACGTGTTGGTCGGTTTATGCGGATTAAATTACATTTGTTAAATCCGCGAATGAGCGATTCAGTAAACTGCGAAGTCAATCGAATCGATGTTTACGATGTTTTTTATCATTTGCCTTTAAGTAATTATTCGGGTGCTAAACACATTCAGGTAGGTATGATTTGGCAAAGACTGCGACAATCCGAATGTTAATTATGTAAATATTCATCCAGCAAATTGCCGCTTGGCTTAGCTCAAATTGTACTGAGCACACCTTAACACGGTCACTGGCCGCAAAGTAAACACTAGTTAAAAAATCCCAATGTACCATAATATTCAGTGATAGTAGATGCCGAATGGAGTTTCCGGAAACATTGATTGATATGGATTGGGGTGGGCACTCATTGTACTTCCGAATCAAATGTGTCGACTGGATTTCTGGCGAATACTTTTTACTCCATGTGTTCAAGACTTAGGACAATGAGTCAGTAATAATTAAAAATAGCAATTTATAAAGCTATACATTACCTGTCCACTAGTACGATCCCAGACTCGCATCGTGAGGTCATCACTCACGCTGACTATGCGTGAGTTATGAAGGAAGACAGCGTGTCTGATACTATTTGAGTGCGCGCTTATTTTCTCCACGGCTGGAAATTATCATATGATTGTGTGAGATTTTAATTGTTTATCGGTAATCAATCAATTGGTCGTTATGTTGAGCAGTCAGAGCAGTGGACTATGAAATGGGCATTGATTGAGATCAGAAAAGAGGGCCTAGATTGTAACTTTTTTAGGCCTTACGGAAGCAATAACTTTCAAAGCTAGTGGCTCATATTTTTATAAATAACTAGCTGATGCCCGCGGCCTCACCCGCGTGGATGTCGGTCAAATTATATACTAAAACCTTCCTCTTGAATCAATCTATCTATTAAAAAAACCGCTTCAAAATCCGTTGCGTTGTTTTAAAGATTTAAGCTCACATAGGGACGGAAAGACAGGGACAGCGACTTTGTTTTATGCTATGTAGAGTTGTATATATATATATATGTATGTATGTATGTAGAGTTTCAACAGAATCCAACATAAAAGTAGCCATATCAATCCAAGACCTTTTAGATTTCTTAGCTTTTGGCAGGTAGAATAAAAACAAAAAAAGCGCCGACCCCAAATAAATAAATAGGAGAATCTCACTTTTAGGTTTATGACTAGGTGTCTTATAAAACAATGTTGCAGTATTAATATACTGTTAGGTCTTAAAAAAACTTATAAATATCCATAAAAAATATTTACTTAATTTTGCTTTTAACCTTTTAACTCATAAAATATAGAAACTAGTAAAATAGAATATTGAAGCTTTTAACACATGCATCATAAAATCTAATGACTATGAGAAACACTGTTGAAAGGGCTATCTTATTAATTATTCAAAGGGTTTTTTTAAGTGTAAATATTTGGTTTGTCTCAATTTATTGCATTATGATAATTATTTGAGATAAGAGTTATCTCATATGCTAATTAATGCTTCCTTAACGTTAGCTTATGACTGTAGAAGTTGTTTATGTCGTGTCTATGACAAATAACAATTAACTATTTTTACTAACTTTTGGCCTCGACTTTGCCAGTGAAGCTGCTGGAAATTGTTCCAAAAGAAAGTATTCCCGAGATAAAAACTATCCTATGTTTTAAAACAGACAATGATCTATCATTCACGTTTCTTTGACCATTACGCCGAGAAAAGGACAAACATTTAGGAACACGCTATTATATTAGCGAAGGTTGTTTCAGAAATATAATTAATTTTGATATAATAATCAAGATGACAAAAATACCTAAATATCTCAACTATAATGAACATAATTAATTATTTATTTCCCTCAACAGGTCTACATGTATTGACATAATTTATTTACAGATTAGAATCAACCACAGGAAGTAATTATCGGCCTTTCCTTATCAGACATAATAGTATAGGAAACTAACCTCCCGCTTCAGGTTTGTTGAGGTCAAATACTCGTATAAGTTTCTCGTTGCTTGCAGTGAGGAGCTGAGTGTCGTCAGCATTGAAGTTTACGCTTTTCACTATGTGTTCGTGGTCAAATGTTTGCACCACTTCACCGTATCGAGCGTCCCATATTTTTGCTGAAACATTATTTTAAAATATTGTTAGAATAATGAGAAGATAGATAGGTACATTCCAAGTTATGGTTAAATAAAATATTCTTGTGTTAATACTATAGAAAAACGAATCAGATTAGGTATGGTAAACCATACCTATATACATGTTTTGTCTTTGAAAAAATCAAGAAAATGCAACATTTTCCCTTGATACATATTCTGGTCTCTGGCAACTAAGGTACAATCAGAGTACTAATAGATGTTTCAATTGTGTCGGTTTTATCCCCTGGTTTCATAGAAATTTGCCCATAGTTCTTTGTTAATAAGGTCAGTCATGTGGATCACTACTTGCGAGCTTTTTGCAGTCTACTCACATTTCCCAAATATGAGAATGTGAATGGTGAATCATAAATATAAATAAGTTTCTATTTTTATATGAATGTACCCCACAAGCATGTACCAGATCAAATACTTGTTATACACCAAGTACTAGACTAACATTGCAAAATGTAATAGCAAAAACAAAGCATTTGATTGTTTTAATAACTTGACATACAATACTCAATTGTTGAACAAAAAAAAACTAGTAATACTCTGGTCAGAATTAATTACACAGAATGATGCAATGAACTTGTCAGATTGCAATACTGAAATGATTAAGGGATCATTATTATTCCAATTTATTGCATCTACTCAATGAAAATACAAAAAAAAAAAGTAATATCAAAGTATGTCAATTTCACATTATAAACAAATGTCTGTCTGTCTTCTTTCACCATTACTAACAGTTTTGTGAAACAAAACAAATCACCTAATTAGATTAAGATCAACCTATTGACAAATTATTATAATATTTGCAAAGTACCTGAAAAATCAGCTGCTCCACTTGCTGCGAGATTAGCATTTTGCGTCAAAGCTACCCCCCATACTGCACCTTTGTGACCTTCAAATGTGCCAATCCAATCACCTGTTTCACCTTGTCGTAGCATGGGCTTGCCATCTAAGGAATTCATTAATATTACAATATCTTGGTAAGAAAGCTTGGGCTTTGTGCAAACTCATTTTGGTTGAATGGTTGCATGTCTAATTCTGCTTAGTCATGAAAACATTTCATACTTTTCATTATGATTTCAACACTGTTGCTGGATAAATAAATAAAATAAAAATATGAAAAAAAACTTCTTTTTTTTTTTTTTTTTGGATTTGAGCCAAAAAAGTAATGTAATTGTAATAAAAATGACCCCAACCACAATGTTTAACAAAAATAATAAAAAGAAGATATCAATATTCATTTTAATCATTCATGGATGTTTTCATTCAAGTCTTGAACGTTTTAAGAAATCTTGGATGAATGTTCCTTTAGCATTGTATGCAAATGATAACATCTTTCAATTTTCCTCATCAAGTAAAACAAGGCTTTCATTTTGTAAACACATCTTGTGCAAAACATTGTGTTAGCTTTCCACAATAGTTAAATACATGATAATTATGTAGAAGAAAGGCCTATTTAGAATATTAAGTATGTTGCTATTTGAACAAAATAATCATTTAAGCCACAGCTGCTCTATGAAATACTGTGACCACCAGCATAACAAATACTAAAACCAGTCCAGTAATAGTATACTCTAGTGCTAGATAAAAAGTATATATCAGATACACTAATCATAGATTGTGTGCACATAAAAGAACAATGACAGGAAGGTACAATTAAATCACATTAAGTGTTATTGACTATTTTCCTTATACAGCAACATATTGAAAGTAGCTTAGTGACATGTTTTCAAGCCCTTCCATAAAGTAAACATTAATGTCAAGTACTTTGACAAACCTTGAGTGAGCACAAGGTGACCCACAATGGGTGAAATGTCAACATTCAACATAGGAACAAAATTTACTGCCTGCAACAATTCATGAACACACAAAGGTGTGGAACTTGTATGTCATGCTGCTGGTACGTGAATAAAAAGCACGAGCGCAAGCCTCAAGGCGAGCAGCTGAGGAAACACACGAGCGGATACTCAAGGTACTTCCTGCATGTCCGGAAAGAGAAGGTCACAACATGCATAGAATGCACGCCGGCCGAGCGGACAACTCCACACAAACAAGAAAAGTGAAGGCCTTTCGAACACATCTCGTCACCAACATCTGTCACGCGAAAGCACTACTCACACGCACCAACACACTTGCAAGTCTTCTATCCAAATATAGGCCAAGGCGATAGGGCACACTGATTACAATTTAGTCGTCAAAACTCACCTTTGCAGGCCGAAATTAAATAAAACCCATCTTTTGTAACGTCACTAAAATCCAAATGCACGACTGGTCTAGTATGGCCACCGCATGTGAGAGGAACTTGCTTTAAAGTTGTCATTTTGTTTCTTAATTTTGTTTGTTGTACTTTTTGAAAATAAAACTAATTATCTTTGTTGTTAACTAAAAATTAACCTAATGAGTCTGATCGTACTGAATGTTGACAATCGACTGACGGGACGGTAAAGTGGTGGGTGTTATTATTGCCATACAATTTTAAGATTACCTACCTTTTTTAATTATGAAAGAGTCTAGCTCTAAGGAACTCTATACCCTCTTAAAGTTGTTGTAAAATTGAAATAATATCGATTGTTGTCACGTAAAATCGAAAAATAATTGCAGTAACAACTTTATCCGAATTTCATCATCATCATCATCATCTTCCTGCCCTTATCCCATTATATTTGGGGTCGGCGCAACACGTTTTCTTCTTCCATTCTTGCCTGTTACACGTTAAGGTGGCATTTACTCTTTTTTCATTCGTATCATTCCTCACACAATCCATCCATCTTTTCTTTGGCATTCCTCTCCCTCTCCATACATCAATATTTATATCCATCACTTTTTTAGTCACATGTGTTTCATGTATCACCATACATTCAAGTATCCTTATTACATGACCTTACTATGATAAACGACTTTCTATAAATTTTTCTGTAACAGGTGCTACTTTCAAACTTCCTCTAATATACCCATTCCTTAAACTTTATCCATTAATATGTATATTTTCCCCTTTAACTTGAGGGGCATCCGTGGGTTACTAGTTGTTCCAGTGACCTGTCGCCATTTCATCCATCCTGAGTTGATCCGTTGTGTTACGTCCCGGTCTATTTCACGATCCCCTTGGACAAGCGACCCGTGGTACCGGAAGTTGGAGCAGATTGGTATGGGAGTTCCGGCAAGAATTATAGGCACAGGACTGGAGAGACCACCGAAATTGCAAAGCAAGTATTCCGTTTTGGTTCTGCCCAATTTCAGGCCAACATTGTCCAGTCTTTGCCACCACACCTCCAATCTGCTCAGGACCTCTGGGCCGCTCTCGGCAACCAACACCATGTCATCGGCAAACAGCATACACCAGGGTGCCTCTTCCTGGATATCCAACGTGCGAGCATCTATTATTATCAGGAAGAGGTAAGGGCTGAGGGCCGACCCTTGGTGCACGCCGACAGGCACATTGAAGCTGCCGGTAGTGTCCGCTGTAGACCGTACTTGCGTACTGCATCGACTGTACATCACACGGATCAACTGCACAGTCATACTTCCCAGGTACACCTTTCTCCTTAAGGGCCCACCACAGAACCTCACGGGGTACTCGGTCGTATACCTTTTCGAGGTCGACGAAAACCATGTGCAAGTTTTTATGTGCACTTTTGTATTTCTCGTACAACTGGCGGATAGCGAAAATGGCATCCGTAACTCCGGATTTAATTGTACTAAATTAGTAGAAATGTGTTTAGGCTGGTAGTTTTGTAATTTTTTCTTTTATTACGTTTGTGTACAGTTATGGCTATTGGACCATTTTTAGTGTGCCTTGTAATTATTTGTGACTTCGTGTAGATTTTGAATTTTATGTATATTTTTGTGAAAATTATTTACTACCGACAAAAAAAAACTGTATTTCAATACAGTTTTTTTTTAAACTGTTACGGCATAAGTGTCACCTAGTATGATCCGAGCTTTATGATTGCATTCTCGATTCTGCTGAAAAGAAACTATGACGTGTCATTTGACGTTGTCAAAACGTATTGAAAGGACTTTTTGTATTGAATTTGTTGTGGTTACTTTGATAATTGGATTTCACCTTTGAAATATTTGAAAAATATGGATTTCTTCACGTCTATACCCACCCATATTGACTATGTTGGCCAAGCCAAAGCCGAGAAACTGTACAGAGCTATAATAACGCTGTTCAGTATAGTCGGTTTCGTATGGGGCTACATAGTTCAACAATTTTCACAATCTGTGTACATATTGGGAGCCGGATTCATCCTAGCTGCGATCCTGACCGTTCCTCCGTGGCCCATGTACCGCCGCACCCCACTAAACTGGCAGAACCCAAGAAGCAATGAAGACAAACCCACAGGCAAGAAGGGGAAGAAATGATGCATTTCCTGAAAAATTCAGCCACCACCTTGATCAATTGTGTATTTCAAACAGTTGTGTACTTCATTATTCTCAAATAAAATAGTTTATAAGGTTCATATTGGTTTTATTGCGTATCAGATAACAATATCAAATTTCACTGCACATGTGTGCGTTTTTCTTTGCTTAGCAAATATTCCAGAATTCCAGTTAATACAATTTTCTTGAAAAACATACAGATTCATAAGTAACAAATTGATTACATTGCATACATACCAAAATTGTATGAACCTTTATATTTAACCTATTTACGAAGGTGAATTTTTCTAAAGTCAACATGCTGAAAAGATTTTTTAAATTTATTAAAAGTCCATAATATAGAATGAAAGAGGGGATTATAAATATGTTTGTGGCAAATAGCACCATAATTTATATCAGGCAATTCAAAATTGAACATACCTTTCAGATATGTATTTTGTACACAAGGTACAAATTATTGTATGCAATGTCAAAAATAGTAAATATTTCATCTGAACCTGTTATTTATACTTTCATGATTCTACTTAACAACATGGAACATACTACAAAGATTTAGACTGGTACTTCTTAATAATTATCGAAAATATGTTTAACAACACTTGGGCCAAAATCTAACGTCATACAAAAAGACTATTCAAGAGCCTTCTCACTCTATTACTTTACATACAGCAAGATTTTGACCCAACTAATCAATTCATTCTACCTATGTCGATGTATAGATAATTATTGCTATTTGAGTTTAGAACATATTGTGCTTGCTTATATGCTGTAATTTGACTTAATAGAAGCTGGTAGGCAATACTATGGTTAGTAAATAAATCATTGGAAAACATACAGTACTACAATGGAAGACTGTCACACACTGACTTAGATTGAACTTCACTGATGAAACTGAACACAATCAGTTTATCTAAATTGCATTAAATACTGTCCTTCTGAATATTCCATGATGACAGTGACGGCTCTTGAACACAGTTTAAATGTTCTGATTGCAGTCAGTTTTATTGATGAAATACGCTCTTATACTTCTACAATGCTATTATGTGGACAGTACAGGTTCTGAGCTATAGCTGTGTAGTTTTTCATCAAATATTAGGAGTGTTTTGTTTTAATCACAGGCATTATTTAGATAATAACATGGTAATACACAATAAGCAAACTGGCTACTAGTTATAACTAGCCTTTGTATAAGGCACATGGTTGAGAATGAATCAGTAATTATTATAAGAATTTACTTGGTACTAAATTGCTAACTAAGGCCGCTTGTACATGTACACATTTTTTCTTTTGTCGCGAAAATACGACGGCACGGTACGTTCCGAACAGCGTCATTCCGTCTGAATTTCTTACTAAAAGCTAAGTAGTGTAAAAAATTTAATATACATAAACATGTAACCTCTTTTTATTCTTTATAATTTATAACTGGCAAGAATAGATCCATAAAAAGATATACAGGCTGAGTTTTTTTTATGATCTCTCCTGGCAGTTTCTTTATAGATATTATGTCCCTACTTTTCACAACTCTATTATAATGCAAGTGTGCTATGCAGCTGGGATAAAAGGCGGGACATAGCTGCCTTATGCATACACTTCACAGTATTACTAAGATTTTATCGAAATTCTTACTCCATTAGACAATTATAGCTACACACAAAACATTTACTCACACATTAATCTCAAGTAAGTATAGTTTCTAATAGGAAGTAATTATATAAATATAATCATTTATTATTGTTTATAATAAAACGTGACTGTGCGCCTATGTAGGCCTCTATGTGCAGACCAGTGCAGTAGAGATACAATGTTATTATTTTTAAATTACAGGAAGAATATTGTGTTAGTGACTTAATATATGGCTGTCGCTACGTTAACAATTAGACTCAAAATAAAGTATTAAAATATCAGTTCTGCCCGACAAATAGAGTAATATTTGTAATAGAAAGATAGGCTGGTCAGGTAGTTGCTCCTTGTAAAATACTGGTACTCAACAGCATCCGGTCAGACTGGAAGCCGACCCCAACACAGTTAGGAAAAGGCTCGCCAGATGATATTGACTACCGAAAGAAAGAGTTTCTATTCCTACATGTTACAGTATGTCACACACAATTATATAAATTAAAGCTGCATTCACACAAAAGTTATTGTCATAACATCTGAAAGTATGCTGTAACGATAACGCTAATATTAGTGAGCCTGAGCCTCATAATTAGCAGGTGACTATACGTTGGTTGTGAACCCGGTCTAAAGCATAACTTCGAGTCGAATTTTATGTTGTTAAGATGTGCGACAGCCGATAAGCGTAATATTGATACTATGGATATAAGATTAAAAATATATCTTTAGGAAAACGGTGAGGTAGGTATAACACAGCATCTTCACAATATCAGCTAAAAAATTCTAATGTTCGCATTTTTTTTCCATAAAATTGTCGTATAAACAATATTTTAAAAGGTTATTTAACGTGTCGCTCACTGGAAATTGATATTTAAAATAAATAATACAAAAATATTCTGCAAGCTACAGTTTCAATTAAAAATGTTCGTAAAGTAATAGAGCCTATACAATAAAGCTGTCGGACATGTCGGTAACTTTTATATCGGCGGTTTTGGTGTACCTATGGCTCTTATAAGTAAGAAGTAATGCATCTTGTTGCTCCAAACCTTTTAACAATTTTAATATTTCTGATACTACTTCGCTATTTCGACGTAATCGAGACAGATATTTTATTACGTACATTTTTAATCGACTCTGAAGTTTGGTTGAATCAAGACTCGACAACGACAAAATAATCGTCACAGGAAACGTCCTAACTCTAGCGATGGTCGCGCGGACACACGACTGTCGTGCAAAACCTGAACGCATGGTGATGAGTGATATGTGACCGGAACGATCGTAAGTTCACGCGACCGATCGCTTTGGTTAGAAAGAGGTGACACTACGGTGTCGTTAATCAGAAGCTGCCGTAAAATATTGCCATGATGCAGAGCTACTTTGCACTACAAATTTTCAGTATAACTTAATTTGTCTCTAAGTCGTTTAAACACGTTGAATATTCTACTTTCGGAGCACACATCACAATCTTCCACTGCGTCTTCCATTTCGGAACATTCACTCGTTTTATCACTGTTTTCATCACCCTTTTCTTCATGACTTTTCTCACTGGGTTCTTGTTCTTTATTTTCACTTTCATTCGCTTTTATGTCTTCGTCTGGTTTCTGATTATTTTCTTCTTTTATAGTGGAAATATCTCCCTTTTCTTCGATGTCGCAGACTTGCTGCAGAGTTATGGCGGCAAACATGAATGTTACGCCATAGTTGACGATGGTTAACGATAGGGGTCCCAGCGCTAGTAGGAAAACTGCCATAGTGAACAGTAGAGCTGCCATGGATTCGTAGTGACTCCTAGAATTTAAGAAAAGTAATATTATTATTAATATTCAAAGCATTTCTTTCAACTATGACGCTATATAAACACATTGGCAGCGGAAAATTTAAATGCTAGGGACATGAGCACTTTATTGGATTTACAACAATCAGCTCTGTTCCTAAATCCATACTTCAATTTCAATTTTCCACCTTCGATGTCGGATATAATATTCTAAAAAGCCCGAACACTTACATGCATGTAAATATTCCCGTCTTTACAAGTCAGCATTAAATCTTTATTAGAACAGTGATAATACTCACAGATTTTTCCTGGGCCCGTTCATCTGCCACACACAGGTGGAACAAGCCGACATCATCAAACCAGTGTGGTACGACGTATCAGGTTTTAATACTATGCTGAAACTGAAACAATATCAAAGATTTATGGCTAATTTTCAACTAGATCACAATATTGACAAATGCGTAATAAGCGAAAATATTAGAATTTGAACAATTTGAGAATCAAAATTGTCTTTGATGACATCGACAAGACAAAAACCCATCGGGAGTAGAGACAACTGTCAAATCGAATTGTCATATATTCTTCATTCGTTCGTTAAGGGTCGGGCTAGAGACTGCTAAGTCCGTAGGTCACAGGACTCACAGGAGTACGGACTTCGTGCTTAGGGAGTAGACCCCCTAGTTCCTGATCCTGAATTAAAAATCTTTTCTCAACCAGGTGAAGCCGCAAAAAGTGTCGTTTCATGATTCAAACAGATTAAAATAATCAATTTCTATTAGAAAAATAAAACTTACGAAAAATTCCTAGCCCACGTCAACAACGCGGGTACATTGACTAGAGTGACAGTCAGCCACATGGAAAACATCATCATGTGGAAGTTCAAACTGCTCAGATCTTCATCAACCTTCGTATGCGTAACCTCCTTCTTTTGCTCCACCTGACAAGCTTTCTCCAACGTCATATTTGTTGCTTTATCCTGAGTTTTCTTCCCGTTTTGACTAGTTGATTCTGCAGCTGGTACAAGCATTGTTTCAGTCTCATTGGTAACGTTTTTGTTTTTTCTCTTAAACATAAAGCAAATTCTTGAGCTAACTTTTGCCATTAGTTTGTATACGTAATCTTCGAGGTATTCTTCATACATTTTGGAGAGCTGAAAAAGATTATTTAACATTTAGGTACTTGGTTGCTAACAAGAAAATATAAGGAGTTTTAGGTTAAATGTTTAATCAAAATCAAAACTCATTTATTCAAACTAGGCTGATAATCAGCACTTTTCGAACGTCAAAATTTACTTTACTTTACTTATTTACAAGTGACAGTCCCCCAAAACGCCCACCCTTCGACACTTCCTAGTGTTTTTGCTGGAAAGAAGAAGTGGCGGAACAAACTCTCCAGCAACAAAATTTCTATACTATTACTAATTTCTATACTATTTCTGGATATCGAACCTAGGACAGCTTAGCAGACGCGGTCGCGACCGCTTGACCAACGAGGTAGTAAGTATTTCCGATAAAGGGCTGTACCTAGTTTTAGGTTGGTACACATAAACATACAACTCACGCCCTTTTCCCATGGGGGTAGGCAGAAACCACAGAACGCCACTTGCTACGATCCTTACATACCCCTTCCGCCCCGTCCACATTCATACATCTGGTCATACACGCACGCCGGTTACGAGTACTACGCACCTGTCCTTTCAGAAGAACGGCACCAATAAGATCAGTGTATGTCTTTCTAGGGCGTCCCCTCCCGGCATTACCACTCACATCTGCCTTGTAAATACCTTTTGTTAATCGCCTTTCATTCATCCTTTCCACATGACCGAACCCGAGGTTGGTATTTTAAATAATTTTGAAAAATTAGGTTAGGTTTTCTTTAAAACTCTTCGTAACAACCAGTAATAATAATTTTCTCATATAACGACTAAACACAAAGGTATACCGTATAATCTTACCATAAACGCATAGAAGGCAGCGCCTGCAACCAGCGAGGCAGCACCACACGACACCGGCGTGGCACACAGGAGCCCCGCGCTTACCACCATCGGCACCTTCTGAAGACCCGACGCCACCTTCTCTGCGAGACCATTTCCTCCCCGCCATATGATCCTGAAGGTACAACTTTTTGGTGACCAATAATATTAGACTCTTGTTCACACTTGGCTAAAGGTGCAACTTGATTTTCGTCGATTGACGTTGACATTTAACATCATAAGGACGACCAATCGAGCTATGCAAAACGAAATTAAGCTGATCTCTCATTGTACGGAAGCTCATACAGAACGAGGTGAGGTCATACTGTATATGTATAGCTTAATGTGTCGGCTTTCTCTACTCGGCACTTTTTAAATCTGCGTCACCCCGTTCCATACCCGATAGTTTGATCAATCGTGAGGCCCGATTTCTCATCAAAGCGGAGACAAGCATGTATCTTTTAACTTTATTAAATTCAGCTACTGAGTATTCAAACAGGATAAATTGTCAAAAATGACAGGGCATTATTAACTTTAAGTCGAATTATTCAAAAACAAATAACTCAAATAAACAAATATATTTTCCTTACGCGAACTCCAAACTAGTCAACGCTCAAACATTAGGTAAATTAAATATCCATCCGAATAACTGAATCTTACTCACAACCATTTCTTGGAATCAAGATACTATAGAATCTTGGAATTGCTAAGATGACATCATTTTACGCTTCATGTTTATTCAATGCAGAGAGAAATGGTCTGTTTACAAACACTGGGTAGTAAAAGCCACAGATATAGATTTACCTAAATAACTCAAAAATCACGACCCGTATGAAAACGAAGCGTGCCATTTTTTGACTACCTACTACATAAACAAACAAGTTACGATACAAAATAGACTACGTTTTTGTTCTTTAAATGGGATAGGGATGTATCCTGACTAAAAAAATATGATTCTGTTGAGTCCGTCAATTAGATTATTGAAAAATATTGGATACATGTTTTTTGTTATATCAAATTAATAAAAAATTACGAAGATAAAACCCGTCAAAGATCATGAGTGTGGCTTGTGACGTCACTTTGCGGTAAAAATGTACTGCAATGTGACGTCACACGAGTTTAAAGCACTGTATCTTCATTTTTTGTATAAAAAAAAAAAAAAAAAAATATGCGTCCAATATTTTTTGGATCTATCTGACGGACTAATTAGATTTTTTTTGTCAACTACCCTATTCTAGACATATTTTGCTGTTTTAACAAATTAGCTTGCTGGCACACAAAGTGGCACTCTAAGTAGGTTCTCTTGCATTATCTAAGTATATTTATATCTGTGGTAAAAACACTATTATTAACATTAATACATACCTAAACAGCAATCTATGCGCAATCTGGGAAGAGAACACCATGGCAACTAGTATGGCTGCCGCCGCGATGTTCATAAGTCCTAAGGCAGTCATGAATGTCGGCACAACCATCAATGACTTGACGAAGTATCGCAGCTCTTGGTTCTGCCAGCTTGCGTTCTCGAATAAGAATGATAGGACGGGAATTGAACTGTAAAGAAAAATTAATAGTTAAATTAGCTGGTATAACCTTAAAGAAAGCAATGGGAAAAGTTTTACCATCATATTCTTTCAGTTCAAAAATTATCTACTGTGTTTTAGTAGGTATTTTATTCATTTACAAAGGTTACTGAAAGACTTTTTTATCAATCACACATTAAGGAAAATAAAAACATAATTATTGTTTTTTTTTGCCTATTTGGGATGTGCCTATTTGGTTATGGACGTTGGACGTTAAAGGTACGCTCTTTGGACGTGGAGTTGCGGATGTCAATCCAATATACAAAAGCTAGTATAAGCTAATCCTTGGTCGATTGGTCGTCATGCATAGTTCCAAGCAAGATTACAATTCGGCTCAAACCCCTCGCTCATAAAAGCACTGCGTATAGCGAAACGCAAGAGCCGTGTCCATCCCATCATTTGCAGTATATTGCATCTTGCATTTAACAATACTTACAGTAAAATCGTAGCACCGAGTCTTCCAAACAAAGTGCATAATACGGCTTAACTCCTTCACTCATGAATGCACTGTGTAGGGACACGCAAGAGCCGTGTTCTTGCATGTGCAGAACATTGCATCTTGTATTTAACAATACTTACAGTAACATCGTAGCACCGAGTCTTGCACACACAAGTGCATAATACGGCTTGACTCCTTCACTCATGAACGCACTGTGTAGGGATACGCAAGAGTCATGTTTTCGCATGTGCAGTATATTGCTTCTTGCAGCTAATAATATTATGGCTGCGGCGTAAGGTACTAGAATCGGACTATAGTTGCGAGCAATCTGAGCCAGGCGAAGGTACCACGATGAAGATATGCTGAAATGTGTTAGTGATTAAAATTTTGGAAAAAAATATTGTTTTAGAGATTACGTATGTATTTAAATCATAAGCCTTCTCAATAATTGTTAAACAGTTCAACATCATTCATCATCTGCCTAGCCTTTTCCCAACTATGTTAGGGTCGGCTTCCAGTCTAACCGGATGCAGCTGAGTACCAGTATTTTACATGGAGCGACTGCCTATCTGACCTCCACAACCCAGTTAATACTAGGTAACACGATACTCTTTGGTAAGACTGGATGTCAGAATTTCAGGTCACTGACTACCTGTAACGACTGCCAAAGATGTATATATGGCAGCCGGGACCAACAGCTTAACGTGCTTTCCGAGGCACGGAGGAAACTCGGTATGTCGGGCGGTCACCCATCCACAGACCGACCTAGCCAAGCACAGCTTTACCTAAAGATCGACCCGAGTGGCAGTTCTTATTAAGCCACGAGCTCCTCGAAACAGTTCAACATCATTCTCTTGCCCTTATCCCAATTCATTTGAGGTCGGTGCAGAATGTCTTCTTCTTCCATACTTCTCTATTACTCGTCAACTCATCAGACACATCCCTTCTTGCCAAATCATCTATTAAACAGTCTATCCATCTTTTCTTTGGTCTTCCTATTATTATACTCATAATATGTCCATTCACTTTAATAATTAAAACTTGTTATGATTGTTAAACAGTTTGAGATCAATAATGGGGTGAACAAACTTATCAACGGAAAATCGTCGTGAACCGGTCTAAACCAGCATAATGTCGATGGAATAAAAGCTAAAACATAGCGTTAGATTTGGTCGCCCGCTAAGTATTTAATATGACCTATTTCGTATTCCGTTTTTAAACTGTATATTTTCACATTCAGTTTTTGGAATACCCAATTCCAAGTAATATACGACAAAGTTTAAATTACAACCAAGTTTTTTTTTGCTTTAACTATCAGTTTATTTAAAATGCTCAAAGTCAACTTAAAATACTTAACGTTAAAGTTCATGGTTCAGGTTAAGTGAGTGGGCAATACTATGATGAAAACAAGTATAGAAACTTACCTAATGGTGAATGTACACTGTGGGTCTAACAATATTGTGACTTTCACATGCTCCGTCACGTCAAGCCCTTCAGTGGCATTAGGGCTACTTTTATATAACCGCATTTTCATTGGTGTCTGTTTCACATGCCTGAAATATGATAGATCGAGTTAGTAAAACCATATACATACTAATAAAAACAAATATTTGGTCAAGCCAAGTAATCACCTATAATAATTTAAGAAACGAGTTTGTTACACGACAATCGATTCACCATTTATAATAAAATGTGTGAGGTTGAGATCATCTAAATAAAAATATTATAATTTTGATTATTGGACCCAACAAAATTATCGTATCGTATCTTGAAACATCAATAAACGGGAGTCTTGTCAAACATGATAAATAAACGGTTAATTTGAGTCTCGCCAAAAATAACGCCCAAACTTTCCACCATCATCATCTCAAATGTTTTACCCAGGGAAATATGCACCTTATTGCTTTTAAAATAAGGTGCCGTTCAATTGTTACTACTACTGATAAGATCAATGCTTTGGAATGGGTAATTAAACTACAGCCCTTTCAAGGGTATACAGGGTGTAAATCAACCCAGCACACAGCCGTCAACCAAGCATTCTATACATCAAACTAAGCTGCGCAAAATATTTTGCTGGGAAACGACTTTTTTTTTGGGTCAAAAATCACGACATTTTACGGTAAAACTTAATGTTAAAACATTGTGCTAGTGGATGCTTTGAATAGTAAACGGGTCATGGAGGTCATTTAAGTGAAGTTAAAACCTGAAAAACTAGTATTTACAAAAACAGCTGTGAAAAATTTGGAACTTTGACCCCCAATATCTCCGTAACTAGGAGGTTCCCAGGTATGGTCTAGAACAAAAAAATGATCGCAGTGGTGAGGAGAACAAGTGCCCTTCGTTTACGTTAAGGGTACTTTTAAGGTACAATTATCTCTGATTTTGCACTTCCTTCATATTGATCTTTATTTTCATTTTGATAAGGTGGTACTTCGGTAGCTGCTGTCGGGCGTGAAGTAGCTATGAGGAAACTCTAGTTTAATCTTTTTGATTTTGATTATTTTATTTTGACTGTTATTTACTTATTTGACCTTGTCTATAACTGGTTTATTTAAATTAAACGCGTCAAGATCTTTTGAGTTTTTCTTTCTGGTTTTACCTTATGTTTGGATATTTTAATTATTTTACATACTTACGTGAAATAATGATAGTTCTCATGGTTCGGGGCCCAAGGAACATGAATCTCTGCAGACACATGATACTGGGCAGCTTTACAACTCGCAGTAGGTTCGACATACAGTAGATAAGCTTGATGCAGTAAATTGAAGTCTTTTAACACCAATTCGTAGTACAAACTGTCTTGTTCAGTCTCTTGGACAATAATGTTCTTTCCGAAGGAAAAATCGGAGGGTAGGTCCACTTCTATCTGACGTGATGCGTGGTCGTTCACATCCACGTTTAGGACTATCTGGAAATAAGGCGGAAGTTTTAAAATACTTATATAATACAGGGTGTAAGATAATAAATACCTCTTAGGTGTTAATTTAGACCATTAAACTGGTCAATTTTCTCTTGGGAAAAAACCCTTTTTTTTTGAGTGATGAGCAAATCCTCATGGATACCCTACGCCTAGAGCAAGTAGAGGGTTATGTCGGACTGTAACCGACAAAAAATCCACTGTTCATACTACTACCATGTTTCGGGGGCCCGGGAAATACAAGTACATTTACGCTACTACCACCCCTCCCCCGCTTTCCGCACTGGTCATGCCCCATCACCAAGTGCGACCAACGACCGCACATCCCTTTTCTCCTTTTTTTTTTTGGCGGGTGGAAAATCATCAAATAACCCCTCCCGCGCTGGGCAGAGCGGTAGGGAGTGTCAGACTTCTACTGACTAAAAACCACCCATGTTCCTTCTTAGCCCTTCATGTCGAGGCCGCGATATCTCTTGCGAACAACCCGCAGCCCCGACGGGCATCCCTTTCCTCCTCTAAGAGCCAAATGTGTACGTACCACGACTAATCAAGCTATACATAACCGGTGTAAGCTAATCTCCAATTGCCCAGAAAGGTTTCACAAAGCGATGATAAATTATACTGGTTTATATTACATAACATTGATGTGTGCCCTTGTGTACTCCTCAGTAATACAGTCTTTCTCATAAATTACATATTTTACTTCAAAACTTCAGATTAATCATTCAGCACTGTAAAACCTGGAATGCGGCCAACACAGCCAGGATTAAAATAAATGCCCTTTCCCTTACTCACCGAAATGATGAAAGGTTTTTGCTGAAAATAGATTATACCTCATCCATTTTCATATGTGACGTAAATGATGAATGTCGAAAATCATTTTGGGTAGAGAATTATAGACATCATAATAATTATGTATTGCCAAACTGTTCGTTTATCTTTAAAGATAAATTAAGAAATCTAGAATAATCTATCATTAACACTGAAAACGGGATATTACATAATTATCATGTTTACTATTTGTTTGTTTATTTAGTGACCATGTCAGTTCAAAAAATCTATTAACATCTCCAATTTTGTCCTACACATACACCAATTAAGGACGAATTGGACATTGCGTACTTATGTCTCATCCATCGGATTAATTTTAAAATGTTGACGGAGTTCTTATACAATAACGTCAGTCAGATGTCTATTTTATAGAACAGAATAAAACAAAATATTTTTGGTAAAATCAGGGAATCAACATCAGCCAAAGTCGGCTTCCAGTCGAACCGTATGCAGCTGAATACCAGTTTTTCCCATGGAGCGACTGCCTATCTGAACTCCACAACTTAGTTCGTACTGGGTCATATGATATCCCCTGGTAAGACTAGTTCTCAGACATTCGGGCCAATGACTACCTGTAACGACTGTGAAAGATCTACAGTGGACAGCCGGAACCAATAGCTTAACGAGCTTTCCGAGGCACAGAGGAAACTCGGTATGGTATGGTTTGCTAAAATCAGGGAATACGAGAGATTTAGACCTTAGTTTCATGTTTCTGTCTAGGCGGTGTATTTTTGTCAGCCTGTAATACGCGGAACCGTTTAAAAGTTCTTATCAATCTTCAATTAGTGCTTAACAACCACTTAGTTTTGAAGCATGTTTGTTTATTCCGGCTTTTGTATGGATAAGAAGACTGATAATTCCGATATGTTTTTGACAGCACATCACCATTACAGATGTTACTGCCGCACTCAGAGAGCTTTAATGATTACTTAGGCCATCACTTAGTAAAGGTTTTGACAGTTTTGTCATACAAAATTATGTCAAACTTTTACTAAGTGACGGCTTAAGTAATCATTAAATATTTCTGAGTACGGCAGTAAGTATTATTACGTTAAGTAATAGTAATAAACGTCGTACCTAAAAGTATCAATACGATAATACTCAGGCTGACAAAAGCTTATAGCTTCTTCTCCAATATCAAACAAATGAAAATCATCCGTTCTCGGTGTTTCTTGGGTCATCTGAAAGGGGCTGTTTGGAAACAAACTTCGTGTCTATCCATGGGCCATAATCTACTAAACGGACAAAGGGCGAGCTAGTGGATACCACAGACATGTCTTTGGATTTTTGATTCACTGTTGTTGAGAGCAGTGGTGGTAAATTACAACGTGTACCAGATCGTCAAGTCATTTGTCAGGGTGCGATTCAGAACATCTAAAATGTTTTCTTTTACCAACATCGAAATCGCGAATATAAAAATCACTCGACTAATAAAAGGACGACTAGACCTTTCTGGTACACACTGTATATTACACAAACGCCTGACAGCTTAGGGTAGGAATCTACGAACCCTCGTAAGTCTAGACTTGCTCCTCGCTAAGGCCGATCTATTCTAAAAAACAACATTGTCTATTACTCACCGGTTTCCTAGTAGGCGATACTTTGACGATGACATGCGTAAAATCAGGATACACCTCCTTGATTTTGTGTAAGTTTATAGTTGCCAGTTTACGTCGTCCGAAGTCATTGGCAGCCCCCGTCCAGCGGCTAAGTTCGCCCAATGATATTGCGTGTTTGCTAAAAGAAAATTATGTTAACTGTATTTCAATATGATTTGGACCTACTTTTGACCTCAGCATTGTCCTGAAGACAGAGATCAGCTCGACGATGCTAAATAAATAAATAGACTGGGGTTTTTTTTTAAATGTTTTTTTGACATCGACGCAGACAGGGAATTCTACTCCTTGGCTGTGCGCATAATATAAGATGTGGCAAAGCGCTTCGTGCGAATGTGTGGAACATCGACAAGGTATTCACATGTATCTGACTGTAATCTAGTAATATTTACGAATTATAACAAGACAACATTCTTTGCACGCGCATACAATCGGTTGTCGGTTCATTTAATTGATTAATGACCTGCCTTTCACAGCTGATACACAGATGTGTCCCCCTGCAGGGTAATGACCTCGCTTCCCTCTTTCTATTCTTCTATGTCTTTGGCTATTAGGGACAAATATCTTCAGTAAAAGGTCTGCTTGTCTTGCCATTTCCTTGTGGGCGGGCCTATCCGCCTATAGAATAACCGAGATCTGCTGTTCAGAAAAGAATCTGTTGCCACTTTGGCCCAATTTGGCGGCGGTGTAGTTTCAAGATCTAGGTCAAATTTCTATCCAATAACATTTATCGCGTCATATCACCTATAGACTGATACGGACAACAAAGTCATTGCCCTCAAAATAAGCAATACATCAATGTACTCCAAAATGACATTGACGAAAAAATATAGGTAAACGTACTTTGTCATTTCTAGATAACTTGCGATGCAAGGGTTAACCCCGATAGGTAGACAGACTACCTACATATAATAATAATTAATCATTATGTTATATGCATCGTTATTTACACTTTTGTTGAGAGCAGACACCCAAGTCATCATCCCAGAAAATAGTTGCAAATTAGATAAAATTTAACTTCGATACCAATCTACAGTATCTAAATCTAAGCGTATTTTATTTACTTCATATTCTCTTATTTAAATTTACAAAATACGCTAAGTATTTCTTGAATATTGTAGAATATTTATCGAAGAATTAAAATTTTATTGAAGTAAATAAGACGAACTATTAAAAAGTCCCAGTTACACATTTATTTGTAACTATGTGAATATTACTTTCCTATTTAAATCGATTTTGTTGACTATGTCAAAGTCTTTAACATTTTTCCTCCTATACTTAATAGGGATGTTTACTTACTAAAAAATATATGATTCTAATTATTAGTCCCGTCTGTTAGATTATCGAAAAATATTGGATACGTACGCTTTTTTGTTTTATCAAATCAATAAAAATTGACGAAGATAAAACGCGTCAAAGATTTGAGTGGGGTGTTGTGACGTCACTCACCGGTAAAAAATGTCATACTAATGTCTTAGAATTTATGACGTCACACAAGTTTTCAAAGCGTCTTCATCGTTTGTTTACGTGAAAAAAGAAAAAATACGTGTCCAATATTTTTTGGAAATCTATCTGACGGACTAATTAGTTTTTTTTAGTTAACTACCCTATTTTTAGAAAAATAAGTTTGATACCTAATCGAAAACATTTGATAATACGTTAAGCTAATTTGAATCGACCCAGAATTTAACTACCAAGATGATCAGTACATTATACTGTAGGAAATAAAAACAAACCAAATTGCCGTCACCGTCAGGTTATTACTGTGAAAATAGGTCCGTTACTGATTTGTTCCGTAATACTTCACGTTATAACTCATAGTTCAAAAGCATATACTTCAATAGATCCAAAGTGCTTTTGAATAGCCATAGAGTGGAGTAGTATTTTCAAGTGTTCCTACAGAAAAACCACGTTGTAAATTTTAAATTAGTAACAAACAAGTATCTTACCAGTATCTATAAGAGGCGTAGGTATATTTAGCGTTGCATCCAAATATCCACTCCTTATCATCGACATTGACCGCTTCGACGGCCACGAATCGATTTTGTGGGAATGCCACCAGCCTTATCATTAGATATGTTGTCCTGGAAAGACGGTGGTTATTTAATAATGATACTTACAAATAAGAGAAAAGAACTGAATATAGAATAGCTAGAATAATAGACCAGGTAGGTTTCATCAATATCAAGAAAATCCTTTTATACGGTCTTCATCAACCTACTAATATTATGTGCGAAAGTTTGTGAGGATGGATGGATGTTTGTTACTCTTTCACGCAAAAACGATTGAACTGATTTCGATGAAATTTTGCACACAGATAGTTTATAACCTGGATCTGATCCCGAGGGATAATTAACTCTACGCGGGTGAAGCCGCAGGCATTAGTTAGCCTGTGTCCAACTGTCTAGCAGTGGACGTCTTTCGTCTAAAATTATGATGATTTAATAATTACATTTTGAGCGTTCACCTCTCTAAAGATTGATCCTGCTAGATGTCCACTGCAAATCGTCTTCTCACACAGAAAACATTTGACGCAATTGATCTAACAAATTGGACGTAACAATATGCGGCATATAAAACAGCAGAAATACGTTACAAGCTGTATTTCTGCAACATTCCGCATAAAAACTATTACAAATAATTACAATGAATTGCTGTAAAACAATGTTCACGCTTGTTTCCGAGCATAATAGGTAGAGTTATAAGTAGCACTTTAAGTACCACTTTGTTACAGTTTAGTTAAAGTACGCATTTTTTTACTGATAGCACATAGTGTAGTGTTTTTAAAATAAAAATAGAAATCACCACAAGAAAAATTTAATTAGATAAAATATATAATATTGAGAAACTTGAAAGAAGATAATAAACTAACTTAAAATTATATAATTATTGAAAAAATTTTAAAAAGAGATTCGCTGTGTGATAATTACATTTTTTAATTATGTGACCCTTGGCTGAAGCTTCATCCGTGGTATGATTGATTTTTAATGTAAAATTTAACACAGTTTCTTTAATACAACAACAATAAAATTTATAATTTAACCTAGACTTAATATTAACTAAAATTATTAGACGAAATCCTTTGAAGCTTTCAGATCTTTTATTATGATAAATTTCATGCGCCGTTGGTATCACTATATGTAAAGTTAAAAGTAGGATCAGGACCCAAGATAGACGCAATTCGCTGGAGTTTTCTCACACGTAGAAAAGCAAATATTTAGATTACGCTCCACCAAAAGTGGGCTCAGGACCCAAAACAGGCGTTATTCGCTGGAGTTTTCTCACACGTAGAAAGAAATAATTAGATGACGCTCCATAAAAAGTGGAGACGACTCTTCAAGATCAAAAAAAAGGTGAAAATCTCAGCAAACCTTGATGAAGTATATACTAAGTCGGGTAGGACTTCGGGGTAACGGAAGAGGGCCAAATAGCCCTCTGTGACTGGTTAGTACCTAAAGCAAAAATAAAAAAATATGATAAGACTAATGAACACAAACCAGTAACAGAAGGTAAATAGGGAATCAACGATCAAAAATACACGAGATAAATACATACCAGAGAAGATAAAAATAGGAAATTTTCCAAAACAGGATCACAGGTAGAAAAATATAACACTGATAGATAAATCAGGACAAAATAGATTTCACTCGGACAAAATTTTAAATAATCAATCAAATTAACTTTATAACGATCATCAGTTCGTATCTCACAGGCGAATGACAAAACAAATTGGCAAGGGATGTCACAAATTTTTACTTTTATTCTTATTTTAAAAAATCATGACGCCAAGTAGAAAAATAAATAAAAGGAAGGTCCAATTACTAATATTTTTTAAAACAAAAAAAGGAGGATTCATGTAACGGAACGCTACAGTCCAAACTGTAGTGTTTTTAAAATAAAAATAGAAATCACCACAAGAAAAATTTAATTAGATAAAATATATAATATTGAGAAACTTGAAAGAAGATAATAAACTAACTTAAAATTATATAATTATTGAAAAAATTTTAAAAAGAGATTCGCTGTGTGATAATTACATTTTTTAATTATGTGACCCTTGGCTGAAGCTTCATCCGTGGTATGATTGATTTTTAATGTAAAATTTAACACAGTTTCTTTAATACAACAACAATAAAATTTATAATTTAACCTAGACTTAATATTAACTAAAATTATTAGACGAAATCCTTTGAAGCTTTCAGATCTTTTATTATGATAAATTTCATGCGCCGTTGGTATCACTATATGTAAAGTTAAAAGTAGGATCAGGACCCAAGATAGACGCAATTCGCTGGAGTTTTCTCACACGTAGAAAAGCAAATATTTAGATTACGCTCCACCAAAAGTGGGCTCAGGACCCAAAACAGGCGTTATTCGCTGGAGTTTTCTCACACGTAGAAAGAAATAATTAGATGACGCTCCATAAAAAGTGGAGACGACTCTTCAAGATCAAAAAAAAGGTGAAAATCTCAGCAAACCTTGATGAAGTATATACTAAGTCGGGTAGGACTTCGGGGTAACGGAAGAGGGCCAAATAGCCCTCTGTGACTGGTTAGTACCTAAAGCAAAAATAAAAAAATATGATAAGACTAATGAACACAAACCAGTAACAGAAGGTAAATAGGGAATCAACGATCAAAAATACACGAGATAAATACATACCAGAGAAGATAAAAATAGGAAATTTTCCAAAACAGGATCACAGGTAGAAAAATATAACACTGATAGATAAATCAGGACAAAATAGATTTCACTCGGACAAAATTTTAAATAATCAATCAAATTAACTTTATAACGATCATCAGTTCGTATCTCACAGGCGAATGACAAAACAAATTGGCAAGGGATGTCACAAATTTTTACTTTTATTCTTATTTTAAAAAATCATGACGCCAAGTAGAAAAATAAATAAAAGGAAGGTCCAATTACTAATATTTTTTAAAACAAAAAAAGGAGGATTCATGTAACGGAACGCTACAATAGCCGCAAGGTCAAAAAGAGCATAGACTATAAAACTGCATTTTTGTAGTAAACCTTAATGCGTCTAATATGTAAACGATAGACGGAAATATTTAAATGACGTCGTTATAGAATCTTAAAATACACGTTTACTGCATCTCTGGATGTCCGCCAAAACATAGATCTATATTCTATAGCAACAGTCAACACGTCATAAAAAACGTTAATGAGTAAAGACTGCTTCACACGGCGCTTGTTTTCCTGTAATAACTGCAACAGCCTCATCATCATCAGCCAAGCCTTTTCCCAACTATGTTGGGGTCGGCTTACAGTCTAACTAGATGCAGGTATTTTACATGGAGCGACTGAGCCTGAGCTCCACAACCCAGTTATTGTTAGGTAGATAATATATATGATAGTCCTTGGTAAGACTGGTTGTCAGACTTTCGGGTTACTGACTACCTGTTACGGCTGTCAAATATCTACAAATGAAAGCCGGGCACAGCGGCTTAACCTGTTTTCTGAGGCACGGAGGAAACTCAATATGTAATGGGTGGTCATCCATCCACAGAGCAACCTGGGCAAGCGTGGCTTAACCTGAAGATTGATCCGAGCGGTTAATTATCTAGTCCCGAACTTTGACTTTTTTCTTTCTTTTTGCAACTATTGTGGCTCCCTTCTAGACAGCTAAATGCATCGGGTGCAAAGAATATCTAAATTCAAAATAATACTTTTACTTGTCAAATATTGTTAAGCCATATGCGGCCGCATAGCATTTTAAGTACTGTGGGAAGCTGGCTTTAGTTTAGCAGGGAAACAAAAGTTGTGGCAAGAAGGACCTTGGCCGTGTAAACTAATTATTTACATCATATTTGAAACACTTTCGGTCGGTAAATATGAACTACAAAAAAACTTTTTTGCAAAAAAAAAACCGACTTCAAAAACACAAAAAAGTGAAAAACACAAAAACGAAAAACACAAAAAAGTGAAAAATAAACTTCACAAGAAAAAGCAGCTTCTTAAGACGGTGACATTTTGTTTGTATGATTTCGTTTTTTTTTTGCCACCGACTTCAGAAGCTGTTTTTTCTTGTGAAGTTTATTTTTCACTTTTTTGTGTTTTTCGTTAAGTACCTACCTACCTAAGTACCTACCTTCCGTGCGTGACCAAATTATCGTTTCATTATCAGTACAGAACACATAATTATGCAAATTATATTCCTGAGCTATACAGACTTGTTGCAATAGCTGATGTCACTCGACATTGATACATAGAACTGATATGAATGTTCATTAGAAGAAAACGATGTTGCAAAATTATACAGGACGTTCTCAATTCAACTGTATGTTTTTGTATGTGTAAACCTTTTTTTTTTGGAGTGCGGGAAATCATCAAATGACTCCTCCCACTCTGGGCAGAGCGGTAGGGAGTGTCAGTGGTCAGACTTCTACTGACTAAAAACCACCCATGTTCCTTCCTTGAATTTACTCCTTGGATTAATTAAATTAGTTACTAGTCCATAGGATAAATATATTAACAATAATTATATATTTTGTGCCGTTGAGGTTGAACTTGAATTTGAGTCATGGTGGTGAAAGGATTAGTCAGCTAGCTACGATACCGAGTGGTACCGAGTACCGGGTGCGCCGGGCGTTTGGAATGGTATCGTCGATTAAGATTAACGTCACTCGGGGAGGCTCCTTTCATGTCATGTTCATGTCCTAATCCAGGTCGACTGTCTAAGTCAGCTGCTTAGACGTGAATAAATAATCGCATTTGTAATATTTTGATCGACTTTTGTTGCAGACTATACTATCAACGAGACGAGAGTGCAAGTGTGATTACAGTTTAATAAATTATGATTGCCGACGGTGTGGGTGAGAACAATGCACAGTGCAGCAATGACATGAAGTTATAAATAGAACCAACGATTATTATTTTTTCCCAAAGCAGGAAAAAGCACGAAACTTGCGATAACAGTTCGTTCCAGCAAATAAATAATAATGCAGTTTTTATTTTTTTTTATAAATAAAAAATATTAGTCTTTGAATTTTAATAGAAACACCAAATAGAAACACAAAATTACAGAAACTGTGTACCTAATCGATGGAATTTACCATCGACAAAAATCACGAGTTTGAGGAGGTGTTTTTCTAAAACCCTTTTTCACTACTTGTCTATATGTTTATAAGCAACTATTGTGCAAAATTTCGACGTTTTATAGTGTGGTTACATTCTATATCAGTGAATTAAGGTAGAGTAACTCTATGAATCTATCTTATCTACTAAATGAATTCTCATTTACTAGATTAGATAGAGTTGAATGGCCGCATGATTAGGAAAGTCGATCCCGCGTAAGTATAAAAGAAGCGAGGGCAAAAAAAAATAGAAGAAGATTAGATAGAGTTGGGAAAAGTAGGTACTTACTTATCAATCTGCGGCCTGGATATTTGATAGATTCTCCTGTTATCCTCATACCAGAAGGCATCAGCTATCATGGACATATTCGCGCGAGGAATATCTGGACTTAATGTCATCGAACGATTGGCCTGGAAGTAGTTCTAAATTGTAGTCAAATGCCACATAATACATGCCTGCAATTTTTCCGGCATGGGCTCTTTATTTCGATGTTAGGGGGGGTTGGAAATTAAGTAAGTTCTTACAAGAAAATCCAATAACACCGACTAATAACCGACCTGGGATTCGTAACCTGAACCTGAATCCGACATTTTCTCTTGCACACCAGAGTAATCCCTCTTTCACACGGGCGCATTTTTATCGCGCGTTTACGTTGGACCATGCACGATGAAATATTGCGTTTTTAAACATTAATGCAACTGTAGTTTTATCTTATCGAGATTACTTTGCAAATATTACTTAACTGAATACACCTTACAATTAACCCAGATAGTCATATTAGCCGGAATTATGTTTCCGCTGTATCATATCATGTAGCAAGTCATGATCTGTGATAATATCAATCAGCTTCACAAGTTTATTTATTGCAGATGATAAGGTCCAGTCAAAGTCAAGTTAAGTATTACAGATACTGATGTTTGACAAGGGCAGTGGAAAAGTGCAATGTTTACGAATAATATCGATTGCAAAGTTTCGATACTCGTTTCTCCAAGGATTTAAAAACATATCAAAGCATCGATGATTTGCTCATGTGTCCTATGTGTTTAAGGATTTGACGATAGAGAGCTGACATCAAAAGAACATTTATCAAATCAAATTCAATTAGCTTGCGGCACTTGGCAGGCGAACAAACGCGAACATTAAATAAACACGAAAAAAAACAAAATAAAAATAGATTTGATGACTTTACTTTGCAAAATTCATACCTGAAAATGTCGTTTAGCTTGTGACATCAATATCTTAGGATCTTCAACAACCTGTTCTGTGGCAGGATCCACGATCGAGAACAGATATCTATTGATCGCCATGACTAGTTGTTTGCACCAAGCTATGCACACATGGTCTGGTGATGCCCAAACTCCTGGTACTGCTGTGGCCTGAGAAAGTGTTACGAAGCTTTAACATATAATACATACATTTCGTAGTTCATATACAGACTGTGGGCCGATAAAATCGTAGAAATCGTAGGTGGAAACGAGAAGCAAGAAACACAATGACTAAGGCATACATAAATATTTACTTTGTTAGAAATGAACCTTCTAAAGCGCAATAAATTATCGAACAGTTTATCGTCGCATTTTCCAAAGCACTCAGGATTGTGCCCGCATCGCTGAACGCATGCAATATTCAATACGCGTTTAATGTGAAAAGCGATAATTGTTGAATCCTATATAAAGACTGCAGAAAACAAACTTCTCTGAAATTGCCAACAATTTATTACTTACCAAAGCATTAATATAGCTATCATTTGACGCAGTCAGACCAGAGGGTATCAAAACATCGCGAGGACCATTTCCGAAACTGATCAGAATCTTCTTCTTTTTAATTTCCATATTGTTATTAATGTATGTGTCCCATTCGAGGTTCATTAGCATGTAGAAGTCGTCCATTGCTGCATCCACACTCACTACAGGAGCTTCCAATGGTGCAGCTAAGGAGATGACTAAGGAAGTCATATTGGTGGTACTTGGGTAAGCCATCAGCCGTTTTGCTATAAGTCCTCCCTATTATAAAAAATATATTTAAAAAAAGGTTTTCACACAAACTCTCAATTGCAATTCAGATATAAATTATCAGATAGAAGTAATCTTGCTGTAACAGTCAATAATCAGAATTCTATTTCCTTTAAAGTTAAGACATTAGATTAGTCACTACATAGTATAAAACAAAGTCGCTTTCTCTCTCCCTATATCCCTTTGTATGCTTAAATCTTTAAAACTACGCAACGGATTTTGAAGCGGTTTTTTTAATAAATAGAGTGATTCAAGAGGAAGTTTTTAGTATATAATTTGACCGACATCCACGCGGGTGAAGCCGCGGGCATCAGCTAGTTACATAATAAAACACTCTTTTATGATAAACTATTATAATAAAACACAAGTAAATATGTCTTAATAATCTTTAAAGTGATAATAGAATCAAGATAAATTGTCTTAGGTAAGATATTGTTACCACATCATTATTATGCATTATGTAATCATAGCACAACAATATCTTAGAGAAAATTTCTTTAATATTATTCAGTCAGTCATTAAAAGAAATTGTTATAAGTATTCATAAATTGTTGTCAGATAACTTTTATGATAGTACATATTTTTCAACTTGTTTCTGCATTTTTGACTGATCTAGTCCTTGACATTTTAAACATGTGTTGCTCTAGTGTATTCTTCTTTTTCTGGTGTCATTTTTTAGGCCACCTGTGGGCCTCTGACCTGGGTTTACATGCCATCAAGAAATATGGTGGTTGCTGGTGAATTAGAAATTAGTGTTTAGATTTTGACAGAACCAGTCCTTAATATTTTAACACTTTACTTACCATAGAATGTCCAATGAGTATAACTGATGTTGGTACAGTCTTTGTATATTTATTGCTCTTGTACAAACTCAAGATTTTTGTTATGGAAGCTGCAGCAAACTTTGTCTGGCTCTGAAGTACCCCTCCATACAGACCAGACAGCTCTTCATTGTAACTCACTAAAAGTACAATTTGATGAATATAACTTTGGAGAAAAAAATATTAATAGAAACATAAAAAAATGTTGAAACCTATATTTCTTCCTCAGTCTGTCTCTTAGGTGAATTGTTTATCTTTATCAGACCATATATTTGTAAGAATGTTTCATGAATGGGAAACCAACAATAAGACCATTAATTTATTTGTAACTGTACAATTGGATAATGATTATTTATATCTTAACTCTCACAAGATGTGACAAATAAATGAATTGGCTTGATTACAAAATCAGGCCAATGACATGATTTCAATTGCAGTAGTTTTCCCAGTCACTTTTTTTTATTACCCTCTTTTTCCCTCTCCTAGACAAAGCCTCCTCCCATTCATTTTGTTTCTCTTGCTGGTGTGTTTCTTCTCAGCAACTTCATTATTTTTATTGTTACATATTTTTAAATGTGAAATAAAGATTTATAAAAAATGATAAAAAAACTGCCCAAAATAAATCACTTATAATAAAAAAAACTTATTCCAAATATTGATATTACACTTACCTGTAAAAAAATCAAAGTGGTATTGATATCCCTTTGAAAGGGCCTTCCTTAGAGCCACAGAGGCCAGTGACCTGGCTTGCATGTGACTGCCTGAATTTCCAGGCAGGAACAACACCGGCACACCATCAAACCTGTTGATTTTATTATATAAATAGCATCACTTTGCCTTTTTAACAATACACACACCTACCATCCCCTACCTAAGGAGATACACAGAGAGCAAAGTCATTCAAGATCTTTGACCTTTAGAAAATATTTTTTTCAATGAAATTTTTCGATCTAATTTAATGTGTATCTTAGAGCTAATACATACCACATTTTTCTGGCTCTCTCAGTAAACCTTCCTTCACTATACGCATACAATCCATATTGGGGATAAATCTTATTCTCCGGAACAGATAATCGCTAAAAATATTCATGATTAATTAAAAACATTACTAAGAGATTTTTTGGTGATTGTTGCAAGATGATACTAACCACGAACTGTGGATACTCAAACATATAAGTCATTAGACAATAGTTATTTTTGTCACTAAAGTATAAATTCAAAACACCGAGAAGATAACCCAAAACAAAAATAATCGAAAGAATTTGAAACACACTAGACCCCAATATACTTAGGAACCTCATCTTGAATGGTTTTAATATTAAATCTGTGCTAAAACGGGTGTTAAACTATAGCTTTAATGAATTACATTCTTTTCATGAAAACAATGCAAACGAAACAAGAATTTCATGAATTTCGCTTTTTCACTCGTCACTGAATCCAAGACCAAAAGTGTTTGCATTTGTTTGCCAAATTGTCACTTTGACGTTTGTGCGAGTGAGTGACGTCCAGTCGTCGGTCTAGTGAGATCATCAGATGGCATGAGTTTAACCGGACTTTTGTTAGAAACCGTAATTTAATCGCATAAATGTTTATCATAGGGAGAGAAACTTCATGCAATTATTACAGACAGTGATATAATTACCACTTCAGTAGTTGAAAATGCTACATAGAGTTTTTGATCTTAGCGCTTAACGCATCATATGGACATAAGTCCACCACGATAGTATACGCTGTAAGAGATTTGTGCTCCACACACCCAGTGTTCTCAGGACATCTGGCAGGAATCTTTATGTTCCAAGAGTTTCTTTACGGATCTGGGTGATGACGCGCCGCCGCTCCGCGCGCCGGTGCCCTCGAGGAGTAAATGCACTACCGTTTCCTCCGCCTCCGTGCACGCTCTGCAGGACTCTCAGTGATAGATTAATCATTTATGTGAAAGAGTTTATTCATTGAGCAGTGTCCTCACCAACAGTCGCATGTTATCTCTGGCATAGAAGACGATTGGTCAGCTTCGCATCTAGGGATGGCATAGCCTCCTTGGATTGCCTACACCTCGACTTCGACACCAACTGTCGCTGTCGCAGTCTACCACTTCTTCACTTGTGTTATTTATGAGGGCTTTTTGATGTGGGGTTTATTGCTTTATTACGTTGCCAGAAACCGGAGATATTCGATGAGTCAATCGGTAACAGAAAACCACAAGTCTATAATTTCTGAACGTTCATGGGAGCGTCAAAATTTCTTTTTATTGACAGACGTCAGATTAAAAAATCATACGTCCAATCTTTTTTAAAGTATAACCTAACAAAAATAAAAACAAACAAGATTATTGTTTAATTATATTATTATTCATGAAAAAAAAAACAATAGATTTAAGGAGTCTCATGTTAACTACTGAAGAACTTAAGAAAACATGACAGTGTTTGAACTTTTCTTCTTTATCTTGCTAGGTGTGATCTTAGCATTCCTTGTTCGCGTATTATGGTTGATGTATGAAATATTCACCGATAAATGTGGACTGACAAGAGAAAGGTCTCTACGCACAGTTTTCTGCATCGGTTCTGGAGGTCATACAACGGAGTTATTGAGATTTGTGAAGAGTATTGAAAAGAAGAAATATCAGCCGAGGATGTATATTTTAGCTGACAGTGATGTCAGCAGTGCAGTAAAAATTCATGAAACAGAGAAGGAAAGTACTGACTATGCCCTTAGTAGGATACCCAGAAGTAGAAAAGTCCAGCAGTCATATCATTCTTCAGTAATCAGCACTCTGTATGCTACTTGGTGCACTTTACCTGTAATCTATCATTTTAAACCTGATGTAATATTTTGTAATGGTCCTGGGACTTGCATTCCAGTCTGTGTTGTTGCTTTTGTGCTGAGATGTTTGTTTATATTAGATTGTCGCATAGTTTTCATCGAGAGTATATGTAGGGTTCGCACACTCTCATTGACTGGAAAAATACTTCAGTTCTTTGCAGACATTGTGGTAGTACAGTGGCCTCAATTAAGAGATGTATGCTTTAGAGCTAAGTACTTTGGTAGACTGACATAACTTTTTTTTTGTATTTTATGGTAAGGATCCACAAGTCGTCGATGATACTGCAATAGCGCTGAACTACCATCTGCAATACCGCGAAACTGCAAAAAGTAGCGAAAACCAAAATTTACGCGCCGCGCTGTCCTAGTCTGCCATTAGTGCGTGTTAGTGAACACACTACTTTGAATAAGCCAAACAGAACCTCACTCTAAGGTCCCTATATTTCAATAAGATGCGCTTATCGTTCTAAATACTAAAATTATGAAGTTTTTTTTATCTCCTGTAAAGTTAATAACCTTGTAGTTACGCACTATTGCAAATAGTAGATCAGCGCTATTGCAGTATCGTCGACGAAGTGTTACATAAAAATCATGGTTTGTCTAATGTTTGCATATTTTTTATTTCCCTTTCCTTGCTTTTAAAAATCCTAAAGGAACAACATACTGGAATAAAATGTTTTATTAAGTCATAGTCTATGGATAAGCCATTTAATCTATGATCGATTTTGGTATGAAAAGGTAACAGACTAGTTATCTTTAAATTTATCTGTGTGAATAAGTGTACCAAACTATTATAGTGTGTTAGATAATTTATCTGGGTTTGTCAGCAAATGAAAAATAGTTTAAAAAAAAAATCTTTGTTTTGTTATTAGCCTATCCTGTCTCTTTGTTCGGCAGAGGCCTCTACAATGGCTTAAATATTGTAGAATACTGTTTTTATGCACCCAAATTTTAAGGGTAATGAAAGACAAACAAAATAACTTGAAAAATTGTATAATTAATAGCTCTAGGGAGATCAGTACAATTATTTGCAGTTGGTTTTAAAATCACAAGTGAACATCAATATCTTTTTGTCAGTAGGTACATAATCTTGTGACATTCTTTATGTTTTAAAACATTTTAGAATTCAGTATGTTTTTTTAGGCCGCAAATTCGGAGAGGCGGTACATGGACAGTTCCATTAAATTATCCGCTGCATGCTGCAAGAAATGCCTCTTTGAATTTGCGACCATAGGGTCAGGTTCCACCAAGCGGAAAAACCCCTGCACCCTTTTTTGATGCCACTGAATAAAGGTCTGTATTGGGTTTAAGCATAAAATTTGATGCAGACATTATAATCTACGTGCAAAAACCTGGGCGAAGATTTTCCTTCATGATGGAAACTGACCATAAGTGGCACAATATCATTGATCTCAATTTGTTAACCCTCAGAGGTTTAATCTAATCTCACAGCAACATGAAGTTAAATAATCAAAACATCTTCCACATATCAGAATGTATTGATAAAAACAAAAAGATAAATCCCTGAAGCTATACTAAAACTAGTCTTAAGGACACAAGAAGCAACTTTCAATAACAACTTATTATTAACTACAACTGTGTATACTTCACGGTATTTCAATGTATGAAATACAATTAAACACAAACGTGATTTTGTATCAAGTTATGTGGGGTATTTATCAATTTATGGCTGAATTTTGTAGTTATGCTTATAGCTGAAAAAACTCCTTTGTATTTTATCCTAAGTGCATAGTTGCATACTTTTTCCAGTCTGTAAGCATCACTACCAAATCAACATTATGTTGCAGTTATCAAACATAATTATTGCTATTGTTTCCACTTCCAATGGAATTACCAATCAGTAATGCTATAAAAATATCCTTGGATGTCTTGAATGGCTGAATTTTAGTAATGATAAGTCTATTTATTAACTTTTGGTAACACAATCATAAACACAACAATAATTCTATTGTGTTTCAGTCCAGTATTCAAGTTATTATAAGCTGATGCAATCATCACTTTTCTATTTTCAAATAATATACAGTTTACTAATATTCAGTTTTTTTCCTATTCTATAATAATATGTCAAGTCTAACTCCTTCTAAAAATAGCAAAGAGCACTTGTTGAAAAAAAAGGCACATGACTTGTTCACCAAAGAACAAAGTAAGGCCATGTTTGGCCTTCAAAAGATCACTTTAGTTAAGTCTTTTATGTACTTCTTTTCATAGCACTGAATCTAAATACCCCTGACCGAAATAAATGACCTTATTAAATTATTGTTTAAACATTAAAACACATTCGAGAAATAAGTAAGGTAAATATTTGAGTTCAGTAAATACTGCAAAATGCTTCATTTATTTTACAAGCTAACAACTATGTCCAAACAACACATGACTGGAAGTTCTATTCTTTTTTACAGTAGCTAGAATCATATGTTTAGTTTCTTACATGGTTGCTAGTTCGGACCAAGACATTTCAAATTTACTTGAATCATGCAACAAAGCAAGATCTCAAATACATTATGCAATGCCCACAATCTTTGGCAGTATTTTTTTAGAATCAAGATCAGATAGAAATTAAATGGGATACCTGGCAACATTACTAATATAAATGCATCAGTCTTCAATCAATAATTATTAGTAACATTGCAAGATGCGATGCACAAATAGCAGAGCTGGTAAATATACATGAATAACTTTCTCCCTAGCTCATTACACTGGGTGTAAGCTTCTTACATTATTTTGATCTTTATAAAATTAGCATTTTAAAGAAAATAAATTGCATTTTTGGATTAGACACACCTTAGGGTAGAAAGAATCGGCACATAAAGTGCCTTGTCACACTAGAATAACCACAAAATATGTGACTGCCGATAATGCTATGATAAAATAATACTATGTATAAGAACATTTTCTCATTTGTGACAATAACTACACAACTACTTGAATAACTAAATAACCTTCGTTTTTTTTACATAATATCATTCTATTTTTTGTCATAAAATGTAACTTTTTTTATGTGATTATTGTTCCAAACAAGTAACAATGCACCTGCATACAAACAGATCTAAAATCATCTCTTGTTAGACAAAGAGATCAGCTCATAGCATGCGGCAGTCAACACATCACAAGTTCATAAGTTTATCTTAAGCTAGTTATTAAATTACAGATACCCTTTACATTCGAGAGATATATAACAATATTGCTAACAAATCAATATTTTAGGCACGTCCGAGAACACTATATTAATAGTAAGTGACTAAGTATCTAAAAATATAAGTACAAAAGGAAGAATTAAGTTTTTCTTACATACCTAAGTAATAATCAAGTACTCATAAGTAGTATTTTCATGTTTCAGGGTTTACTATTATCTATGTTAGTACTAGTCATTTCATTGCTAGTCTCTTGTTTAGCACTATCATCATTTTTGTTATCAATACGAAGCTTTTCATCATCTATGAGGTACATTGCTTCATCATAAGTTGGTGGGGGCGGTTCTGAGCTGGATGGTTGGGGTTTACTAGCAGTTGCATTTGCTATTAAGGCGTCGTAAGATGGTGGTAATGTTGCACTAGATGCAGTGCGAGGTACTTGACCACCATAGGCTTGTTCAGCTTGGACTGCAGCCATATCCTAAAACAGAAATAATTATCATTATACTGGAGGTATTTGACACTTTCTCCTTTAGTTAGCATGCAAAACAAACATTAATTATCTTGTTATTTTAATTAAGTCCATCTTGGTATTAGCCTCTTAGTTTTATCTCTTAACAAACAGTTCAGTCAGTAGTTCAAGGTGAGGTGTAAATAAATATTTGCTGGTGATTATCTGTATTTTAATGGCATACAATAAATTAGTTTTATGTTCTGAAATACCTTCTTACATAGAAGCCACTGTATTTCTATATTTAACCTCATAAAAATAAAATATTTGTGTAAACATAACTGTAATGGAAAAAATTTACACAGCTCTAATTATGTTAATCAAATTTATGGTTGCGACCTAGTAAGCGGTCTCATGTTATGTACATAATAGTTGATGCCCCACTTAAATAAAAAAGAGTTGAAGATATGATCAATTCTTCCTGGATACTTACTATCAGGGCCAAAAGTGACCAAGATCTAGTTGATTAAATACTATGATTAAACTTAAAACTGGAAGGATTTCAGATAATTATCTGAAACACTTGAATGCTAACAAAACATGACTGTAATTCCCTAAAAGTTAGGCTGGCATGCATCTAATTTAGGTGAATTAATTAATTCATCCTATCTTAAATATTATTTTGCAGATAGCTATCCCATGGAAACATTAGTTGGACACAAAACAATAACACAACAACAAAAATAATCTTTGTAAGTTTTTACCAAATATATAATTTGGTACTATTATTAAAAGGATTGTTGTTTGACAACACAATCAGTAATGATTTAGTATGAGTCGTAAAAAATACATTAGAATAATATTGTTTCCAACATAATTTATTCTTGAGCATGTTATCAACTTACCCTGATAATCGCCCTCTGGTGAAGTAGCATTTGTATTACACTTTTTCTCCTCAAATAAAGCATACTTTTTACAGCAACCATCATCCCGGAACATATAAAAATTGGACCAACTAGCCACATGTGTCCCAAATTGCTGAGAATATAGCCATCGGCGTCTCCCAATGCCAACACTGTAATCACAGTGCCTACGGAAAATAACACCATTGAAAGCACAAAATAAGAATAGCTCGTGCAATCACATCGACCGAATCTCTGGTCTTCATCAAAATCATAATCACGACGCCTCAGACGATGTAAACGTTGTCGAATGAAGGGGCTATCAAATACGGTAGCCATTTTTTATTATATTTAGGCACTCTATTCACATTCAACACATATTCCACATTCGAGATAATAATTTACAAAAAGTACGTGGTGATCACTAACTTTCTTACTTTGGAAAGTGTGTGAAAAATTGCTAGGCAAACTTTATGAAAAACAAGTCTGCCACAATCTTCTTCAATCTTTACTAAAAGTACTCTGTGATCTTTACTAAATACTAGTGATGGGCATTTGGTTGCAATTTCATAGGAGTTGATTTACACTGGATAAAATTTTCACACAGAACTCAATTAGTATGACTTTGCTGGGGCGCTCGATTAAATGAATAGCTACTATTGCGTATTGGCGTATTGAAACTAATAAAAAGCATTAAAATTTTATAGCGTTATCAAACGAGTTCTACTTGAACATTTATACACTCACTATTAGTTTAAAATCGCATCCGGAACGAAGTAAACCGATGGAGAACCAGAGTTGTTACCCTAATTTCACTGAAGAAACTTGAAGCAGGAATGGGTGGCTACTGGTTATAAGCCAAATAATACTAAGACTTTGCTGTCTGTCCGTCCGTCTGTCTGTCACCGCTGTATCTCAAGAAGCGCGATATCTAGTATCTAGACAATTGACACAAATTATGTATTTCTGTTCAACAAAAACTAAAACAAAATAAAATTAATTTTTAAGGGAACCCTTCGTGCGCCAGTCCGACTCGAACTTTGCAAGTTTTTGTTGTTTTACCTAGTTCTGTGTTTTTACCTTTTTACAATAATACTTATAATAGATAACTTATGTGACTTGAAATAATCCCAAATAACAAACCCCTGAGTATGTTCATTGATTCACTCCTTGCTGCTTCCATAGCTGATTCTTTATGCCACTTCTACAACTTTACAGAAATAATAAAAGAAATATATACAAAAATTTTTGCTAGTCGAGTAAGATGTATTCCTACTAACCAGAGACAGCGGATACATGAAAACACTAAAGATTTAGTAATCTGTTACTCGAAAACTGAAAGTGACAGATTGACAGTCCTGACAAATGAGGTTGCTGTCCCTGTCAGTGTCAATTTGCCAATGAAACTCAAACGTTCATGTTTTTGTGAAATTGTGACGACGTACCTATTCAATAATAACTATTATTTGATACGAAATTTTAGCTTCAATTACTGATTATTCAAGAATATTCTACTGTAGTTTCATCAGTTGCTATGTTCTCTGTGTGATTATTAAATCAGTGGCTGTTTGTTTCGTTCGATATGGGTCCTTTCATTTTATTTATCGTGGCATTTGTCTTGGAAACGGGTAGGTACTTTGATTTATATTGGATATGGCTGTAAAATATATGTGTAATAGAATTTGATCGGCATTTAATGTTGTATTTGTTTCTGTTTTGTAGGGGTGTCAGCAGTTACGGTGACCCTTACAGATAATGGGCCTGCCGTACGAGGTGCAAATGTGACATTCACAGCAACTATTGTATCAGATTATACAGGAGAAAATTTTGAATTTGTGTTTACTGATAATGGAGTACCACAACATAAGCAAGCGGTAAGCATTTTAAGGTCAATTTGACTATTATGGGGAGGCACAATACCTGTCTTCTAATAATTATCACTTTGTGTTTCAATAAACAAAGCATGCTCTATCTTACTCTACTTTTCATAATGTGTGATATCATGAAGATTTTTTTGTGAAGAGGAAAATAATAGTTGTATTAGGTATGATTTACAACAATATAACAGTCTTGTGGTATTTAATAAACCCATGAAATAGTTGTTCAACACTAAAGTATCATAATACTTCCTCCTTGCTTCCTTTTTTAAACCCAGGAGGACATTTTATAGTCATTTTCTTGTACCATTAATGAAATAGACTGAATGAAGAGAAACATGAATGATATTTAAAAGGTACTTTGGATAAGATTAGATAAAGTAAGTCATTGAGGTTTAAATCCCTATCAGCAGCTTTATGTGATTACTGAATCAATTTCTACTATCACCTACTTGTAGACAGACTGATAAGAAAGCCTTTTTAGTAAAATGTCATGTTTCAATCTATCTGGAAAAGTTTTTCTACTGCCACTCAAATTCATCAATTGGTGCTAATTTATTTCTGGTCAACACAATACATATTATTATTATACTCAATACTAATTCACTTGCTTGGCATAAGTAGTGTCAATAATACTTAATCAAAAGATTTAAATAACCTTTAAAGAACAAATCAAACCTCATTTAAAAAACAAATAAACCACATGTATGTTGTAAGGGGAGAATATGATTTTAAAAAGAGTTTTTATCCTGTCATTTATTTCCGGAATTGTGTGACATATTTCTTTTCCTTGTACTGAATGATTATGACTGTTTGTTCTGTTAAAATCCATTTTATGATGAGCAATAGAAAGCTTTGGAAATCACACTAATCCCTCCTTTTGTCTTTTGGTTATCTGCCTGAAGTCTGATAATCAGTCTTACTATAGCTTGTTATATTACCCAGTACACAAGTCATGGAGGTCAGCTAAGTAGTTGTAATGTAATACATTGACATTCACTTGACTGTTTATTAAAACCATCAACAATAAATCAGCTGGACCCATCTGTACTTATTATGTCAAGCTCTTTAGACTTTTGTCCATTCACTAAGCCAAGTATCTACTTCAAAATGCTGTATACCTCTAACCAGTTCACTTACTGAAAAAACAACAACTGATGATCTGACCCAGAAGATTTAGAAGATTCTATTATAGAGAGCCAAAAATCCCCCTCGTCTTTTTATAGTAAACAATGAGTGTAGATACCTGTGTGAGATACCTACTATGCTAGTTAAACAATACAAATTATTGTTATGTGTATAACTACAGTCATTGAACTGTTGCTACATACACATACAGGCTTGTTTGCTATCAATACTGTTTACAAGTAACAGAGGAAATTCACTGATACAGGCATGTATTTGAGTCACTGAGGCTAAATTTACTGGGCCTAGACCATGTCTGGGTCTGATAATGGGTCTCTGTTATGGTAGAATAGTCCTTTTCGTTAAATTACCGACACGTGGTGAAACGATACGATATTTTGCTATATTACTTCCTATCCTACATAATTATATGGAAGTTTGTTTATTACTCAATCACACTTTAATGGCTGGACCGATTTGGATGTAATTTGGCACATAGGTAGATCATGATCTGCAGTATAATATAGGATACTTTTCATTCTGGTTTTAGTTAATTCCTTCTCCAAGGTACAAGACAAACAAATTCGCAGCCCAAACTTTGGGTAGTTTGTGAACGACGACGTTTTAAGTATTAAGCGATGCCTTGAGCCTGTTTTAGTTTTCTAATATGATAATGAAGACTGATGCAAGGACGATCATTTTGAGATCTAGGTACTAACAGTCGAACACTAATCGTAACTTGCCGCGTGACGCGTTACGTAGCTAATTACTGCCTTACGGATGTGACAACGAATCGCTTCAGTGTAGTTTCTTTTACATGTAAACCGAAGGCCGGGAAGCGAATAGACCTTGAGACCGAATCTGCCTGTATTGTTCCATTTATTGGCAAAATTGATAAATTGTGTATGGCGCCTTTCAGCAGCCTGAATTTTGGTACCGGGCCAATTAGGCCAAGGGAAGACAAATAGGCCATGAGCGTTATTTACTGACTAAGTATCTTATCATCGTTTGCTTAAGTACATGGTGGTTTCTCTCTCTGACTTAGCCGATGCCTAGCTCAGGCGTTGGGCACCCATGAATGTTATTGTTAAAGTTCTTGTTTGTGAGTTATGTTTTTTTAATGACCGGTGACTCATCGGTAGCTAATAATGAGCACTAATATCTAATTAGCTATTTAATCACCGCAAATTCCTGTCACTAATGTGTTTTGAACCATAATGAAAGTCGTCAATATTTTAATTAGGGTTTCTAAAATGGAATAGGTTTTCTCAGACACAATAAAATAAGCTGCTTTTAATTTCGCATTGTGTACGTACTAGTAAGTGATGATAATGCAGAGCGTATTTTTATTGTGTACCTATCTACCAGTGACGTATAAGTACGTTCCTAAACATTTTATATGCTGTCAAGAAAGCTATGCAAATGGACTATCATTTGCAAATCTTCGTAAACCTGTAGGTATATGCATGCATATGGAAGGACCGACGCTATCCACGCACTGCTATCGTAACAGATGTGATGCATGACGAACAGCATGTTGCGATAAGCGCGGATTATAAATTCCTGTGGCGAGTATGATATCTGGATGGCTCATTGGGTATTGCAATAGCCTCAATAATTCCCGACAAAATACCTACCTACCTAAAGTCTATTCAAATTAAAATTTATTTCAGAACTTTATGTGCAGATTTTAAAGAATTAAAAAAAAAAACGAAAAAATATAATCTGTGGTCGGAGAATGTTCTAATTCTTCCATGTCTTCCACTTGCCCATAGTCAGGCCAGTAGCTTGCATTAGTGCCATGAAAACTTCTTATTGGAGAATGTACTTTCGTACAAGTTATAAGGCATACTAACGTGCATAAAAAGCGAATACCGCTTTGCATAAAGGCAGCAGCAGCATCTACATACAGTTTACATTACAGATTATAATAACTATGTATAACTAATATGCCTGCGTGAGGAGCTCGTGGCTTAATAACAACTGCCGCTCGGGTCGATATTTAGGTTAAGCTGGGCTTGCCTAGGTTGGTCTGTGGATGGGTGACCGCCCATTACATACATAGTTTCTTCCGTGCCTCGGAAAGCATGTTAAGCTGTTGATCCTGGCTGCCATATATTGATCTTTGGCTGCCTTTACAGGTAGTCAGTGACCTGAAAGTCTAACATCCAGCCTTATTAAAGGGTATCGTATTACCTAGTATTAACTGGGTTGTGGAAGTCAGATAGACAGTCGCTCCATGTAAAATACTGGTATTCAGCTGCATCTGGTTAGACTGGAAGCCGACCCCTACATAGTTGGGAAAAGGCTAGGCAGATGATGAACTAATATGCCTGCGTACTCCATTGATTATGTTAACTTATATGTAGGTACTTTAAACATCGATTGTATTGAATATTTGGAGGCTCATGTTCAACAGATCTTTTTAAAATGATTAACAATGACAATACTGATGGCCTGCGTCATCCCACTGTTGGACAAAGGCCGCTCCCTTTGACTTCTAGTTGTTTCGACATTGTCGATGCCATACGTAAAATAAATAACCAGCTGGTCAAATATAAATTCTGTTTTTTCCATCAGAGATATGCGAAGATGTGTGTGTTATAATACACCAATAGGAGGATAATTTCATGTTCCACAGCGCAGGTCTGGTAGAAAGGTTTCGAGGCGAGGTCTATAGTATGTACAAAACAAGCGAAGATCGCATGAATCTCATCGCACACACCCCTCGCCCGCATTTCTCGTATACTTTTGGTGAAAGGACTGCGCACGTCTCGTTAGAAGCACCCTAGCCGTCCATCGAAATTCAGCTTGTCAAATAAAATACGTTGCAGAATACAACAAAAATCACAAAATTCATTTACGAAAATTTCTGTTTCAGATTCAAAGTACGAATCAAACCGTAAATTACAGTGTGGAGTACTTTCGAGATATTTACGAGGCTGGACAATACCAAGTCCATCTCGAAGTCAAGAGAAATTACTTTGAAAATCTGTGGTGGACTGTCGCTACAGCCTTCACGGCATTTAATCTAACAGGTATGTTGTATTTATAAGCCCTTATCATCGGCAACTTCTCACCCTTGTCAATATTGATTCGTGATTAGTTTGATGGCTCTGCTGCATTTGTAATCAACTATGTAAATATTTCCCACATAGTTTCATCAGCAAATAGGTAGATTATTGCATACATGATATGCATACAATTTCACACTATAGTACTGTACTAGGAAAGATACGCGCATAGGTTAAAATCGAAGATGGTATTCAGAAATGCCATAGTTAGTCTATTCGACTTTTGATACTTGTAAGATTTACTATTCAGCCTATCCACTGACCTAGTCCACTGACTGTTATCAGCCACGCGGTCCCAGTGCGGGTTAGATGCTAGGACATGTGGTACTTGATATCAGACCATTTAAAACAGCTTCACAGAATATGAAGGCGCCTCAGCGGCCTCTGCAAAAGGCGACATTGTTAACACTTTCCATATAAACCAAATTTGTCACCGTTTACACATAGATACTACGATACTAAACAAACTAGCCATAAATGTAAAAAAGCCTCTCGATTGCGGGCGTGATAGAAGTAATACACTCGAATCATATTTCGGTGCCACGAATTCTAAGATAACTGCAGTCTTTAGACGCTCATTCCACACTCTGTGGGTACAATGAAAATGTTAATTGATGCTTGTTATTCAACTTAAACGGCAGTTTATTCATTAGTCAGTCTGAAGGCTGAAAAATCTTGAGTATTTACACCAATCGTTGACCGGACGTATGTGTTTTGTACGAAAAATGTACTGTTCAAAAGATAACCTAATTGACTTCGAAGATATTCTATCAAATGTAATAGGGGTATCCCCGTATCCCGGTTGCAAATAGCGTCGTATAAATATACTTCCATATTACATATGAGTCTCCAAGGTTGACAGCCGTCTTATTTATGTAGGCAAACGGCATTTATTCTATTCCACAACATACAAGTATCAACCGGATTGGATCATGTAGTCCTCACACCCAACCAATCCAATTAGTTCTAACTGGGATAACCCTCTGGGATCTCGTTATTTCTTAGAAATCGATATCTTGGTAACTGTAACCCTGCAGCGACTGTCACCGACTGTACAGTCAATTTAGCTACAATTTGACTTCGCCTTCCGAATCCTAACTGAAATCGTGACAGTGAGTGCATTTGTTTGTCATTTCGGGTTTCACGGGTTTCGACGAAATTAGTCCTTAATTAGCCCTGACTCCTGACTTTGGATAATTTCTATCCCAGTAGTTTAGTTTCCGTTGGATTATATGCAACCTCCGCACGGAGCTGCAAACAAAGTTATTAGTCGCCTGAATTTCGAAGCAGCAATTCTGAAGGAGAAAGCGGGATGAGCTGGAGTCATTCTTAAAGGGTTGCTCTAAAATCATCGCGAAATCTGTAAAGAGGCCCCCTTCCCCCTCTCTTTTCTTTCCCTTCCAAATTAGCTCATAATAATAATAAATGCGGTTTCGGTGTCTCTTATCGTGTGGTTCACTGTACCTCAGGATCGTATAACATTATTCGAATATGCTGCAAAGTTGAGAAAGAATTGCCTCAATTTCGTATGTTACGTGTTTCACATTCACTTTCTTATTTATTGAGTCTAACCTAGATAGATAGTTATGCTGTAATTGAAAGTCTATTGCACGACAAGTATTCGTTTTTTTCGCTCAACTGTCGACTCACTGCTGGCTGAGTCCTGTTTCCTTATTTGTGAGTTTGTGGTGTTCGAGTTTCCTGTTGACGTTTTCTTAATGTTTAGTACAAATAACCTCTTCCTTATGATCCTAATCATAACCCGTCCTTTTGAGGAGGGGGGGGGAGGAAAATCATCAAAAGACTCCTCCCACTCTGGGCAGAGCGGTAGGGAGTGTCAAACTTCTACTGACTAAAAACCACCCATGTTCCTTCTTAGCCTTTGTGCCGAGGCCGCGGTATCTGTTTCGAACAACCCGCAGCATAAGCCGTCTCTAGACTGGATTATACGCATTCTATCTTTTATCGAAAATTGATATTGTTTGCATGTTTCCTCAATTATCTTAACGAACCAGGAAAAATGCAAAAATGTGCCAGAGGTTTAACCCGCAAAAAACAACTTAATCCAAACAGCCATTGACCTATGCTAAGTATAGATGTAGACCGATAGTGTTTTTCCTGTTATAAGAATATTTTGATTAATAGAAGGCTCAATCGGTTTACTGATTGTTTGGAACAACTCGGTTTTCTATAAAAAATCTCGTAAAAAGTGAAGTACTTATAAGAAAAAAAACATATCCTTGTAGAAATGATTTCAATTTTTATGTTGCATGTTTTGTCACTTTTGTTACACATTTCGAGCATTAGGTGATGCATTTAGGCGATTTTATTTTGCATATAATCCGATTTCGTTACAGTTGTTATTATTTAATGGATTGTATCCCACTGTCTCAACACTTCGTCAATGTTGAGTGTCTCACCCAACTTAACTAAAAAAAAGCCCGTATTGGCACGAGCAATAATTATTTTATTGGATTTTAAACTTTCGGTATTGAGCTTAGCATTGAGATTCCAACAAAGCCCATTCCGAATTAGGATTTTCAACTGTCGGTCGTAAGCAGTGCGTTTAAAATCCAGTGGGACGAGAGCTATAATTTCGTGATTCTTCAAAATTTTTAAACAGTGTGTCGGGATCTTGGGGAAGTCTAGGTTGATTACTAGGAAGAACTGTTCTTTTATGATTCATCACAATCCTCTTTGAGACTTACAATGTTTATAAGCAAATGTCTCGGAAGATAGTTCACAAGTCAAGAGTCTGTTCTCCGAAATAATTTACACTAATCTTGTACGGGGAAATGTAGGTCTGGGTCATACATAATGGAGATGTGATAAGGATAAGACCATAGCATTACAAACCGACATTGAAAAGAAGTACACAATGTTCTTCTTAATGTGGCGATGACAATTTATATTGAGTCAGCTCACTTGGCGATAAGTTTGGCACTTTCAATGTAATAACTATCAGATTCTGTGATATGTAAGCAAATAGCAATGGCAATGGCAGGACAAGATAACAAGTGTCCCATCGTTTGTGGGGCTACACCACGTTTACACTCCAGGGCAGAGTCATCTATGAATCTCCTGAGCAGGTTTTCCTTGCTTTGGCCAACATATGTCCGGAGTCTACTCAAAGACACAAAATTAAATTTATTAGATTCAAATTGACGATGACGGTGACTCCTCCATATATCTTCATTTATTTGAATTACCAACTGAAACGAATGCTACCTTGTGAACGGTTTTATTATATTCATTAACATAAGTCACGGCATACAAAGTTACGCCTGTACACATCTGTGTAAATGCTTCGTTTAATAAACCATGGAAAATTAATTATGTTTCGTTTAAATGTATTGTTTATTAATACGTCAAAGCCAGCCAAAGGCGTTATTGGAGGAAATATGATCAAGTTCGTAAGGGTTTTTACATTTGGAAATATTAAAGCAATTGTTGGCCTTTTTTTTTTTTTTGGGGTGGTGGGAAATCATCAAATAACCCCTCCCGCCCTTGGGCAGAGCGAAAGAGAGTGTCAGACTTCTACTGACTAAAAACCACCCATGTTCCTTCTTAGCCCTTCATGTCGAGGCCGCGGTATCTCTTGCGAACAACCCGCAGCCCCGACCTTGTTGGCCTTGAATAAGAAAATAGAATTTGAATGGTATGTTCGTTTCACTGACATGACAGTATATCATTGATTTTTTTCCAATTCATTAATGTTTTATTTTGGGCTACAACGGAAATATAGGTGCATGCATTATAAACTCCCATATAAAGATTTTGGTGCTGCAGGAGCTCGTGGCTTGGTAATAACAGCCGCTCGGATTAATCCGCCACCTACATACCGAGTTCCTCCGTGCCTCACGTTCAGCTGTTGGTTCCGGCTGCCATTTGTAGATCCTTGATAGTTAATAGTTGATAGTCGTAAAAACAGCCCGAAAGTACAACCAGTCTGACCAAGGGGTATCATATTACCTACTACCTAGTACTAACTGGGTTGTGGAGGTCAGATAGGCAGGCTGGAAGCCGACCCCAACATAATTGGGAAAAGGCTAGGTAGATATCATCATGTCAAAGAGTTTGGTTCAAAGATGAGTGATTGTGTTTTGCTGAGGACGGCGAGGAGTCTTTCCCTTACAAGAATAAATAATAATTATAATTGTATTCTTCATTTACAGATACACTTCACGGTGACATGATACTAAGTCAAAACGAAAAAAAGAGGCCAAACAACTTCGTGGCAGTCAACAATGTTGTCACTCACTTCGTGAAGCTAGAAGAGAGTGAACTACAGTTCTTACAGAAGAACTCTTCTTCAATCCTCACTCATTGGTTCATAGACTGCGTATTCATAGAATCTACCGATGACTTCACTTTCAATTACACGTATGAAGATAATATGGGCGCTCACGAGATTGAAGCGCTGGTTGTAGCTGACAATGAGCCTTTACCGCCAATCACGACTACAACGACTACAACAACTACAACAACGACTACAACTACAACAACAACAACTACACCTAAACCACACAATGCAACAACAGTGGCACCTTTGACGACAATTAAACCATCAACAACAATTGTACCAACAACAACAGTTTTATCAACAACGGAGAAGAATGTAACGAATGTCACTGATACTCCACACAAAGTGGCAAAGCGAGCGATATCGAATAGGACCACTATGAAAGGTGTGGATGGTCAGATAGCTACTTGCAAAAATACTATTCCCATTGGCAAAGGCTATACCTATGGACGATATCAACAGACTGTATTTGTTAGAGGTAAGCAAATATTATTTGTTATCTTTATACTTTTTGAATAATTAAAACGTAATATTTGTAGTGTGATACCGATAAAAAAGTATGCGAGTGTTACAACGATGAGTAATGTATACATATCAAATTGTAAAATAATTGTGTTAAGTGGAGTTCGAATATTATCCGATTAACCGGGTTTTGGTTTCAAAGTAAAAACTGGTTCTACTATGGGACCAAAACCGGTTTCCTCATTGTATGACAAGAATGGGAATAAGTAAGGCACGTCGTTCACTACGCAGCGTTTACCACGAATTGTCGCATAAAACTGGTCGGTCACCAATTTATGTGAGAAAACATTGTTCGTGGTCGAGTCTTTGCCGGCTATAAGTAGTGGTCGTTGCTGTGTAGTCCGCGAGATCCCTTTAATATTATTTTCCTGATAGTAAGTCCTGTACACAAGGCGACACATCAAGCTAAACATTTCCAGTATAACATGGCCCCGCTTTGTATTGTATTCCCGTACAATGAGATCTCCACATTAACTGGATTTTTATAACTTAAGTGATATTCGTGCCTACATCAATATAATACCCGTACATAATATTTTAGTTAACATTCAAATGACATTCAAAGTTATGTTATCGCGAAGACATATTAATATTTAACAGTAAAATAAACAGATACAAAATTAAAATCATCCAACAAAACCAGTTTCCAATAAAACCAGTTTCCAATAAAACACTACATTGAAACCGAAAATGGCTTTTCAGTTGAGGGACTACGATACAACAGATATATTTTAAAACTAGCTGTTGCCAGCGGCTTCACCCGCTACAACTCGAAAATTATCCTACGGGAAGAAAAAATGTGTTAATCCAGGTTATAAACTATCTGTGTACCAAGTTTTATCCAAATCCGTTCTGTAGTTTTTGCGTGAAAGAGTAACAAACATCCATCCATCCATACTTACAAATTTTTGCGTTTATAATATTAGTAGGACTAAATAGATAGCAAAGCCAGAACACGATTTTGATAACAAAACATCACACCGATAAACCCCAAAGGGTTAGGTAGAGCCGCCGCGGGATGCGCTTCGGGCGTCGGGGGCCACGTGATGGCTTCCGGCCACCGTAGACGCGGGCCTGTGAACGGTGAGTGATGGGTAAGCTCGCCGTCCGCGTCCGTCCGTCTTATGACGACGACAGGCCGTGTCGACGGCGCGTTCGTGTTCCACGCGCGCCTCAAAGAGATGTCAGCAACAGGCAAGAGCCGACGCCCGTCGGGGCTGCGGGTGCTCGCAAGAGATACCGTGGCCTCGACATGAAGGGCTAAGAAGGAACATGGGTGGTTTTTAGTCAGTAGAAGTCTGACACTCACTTTCGCTCTGCCCAAGAGCGGGAGGGGTTATTTGATGATTTCCCACCCCCCAAAAAAAAAAAAAAGGGTTAGGTAGAGGTGTACCTAACAAGTACACCCTCATTTCGCCAGTTATGTTTAATTCCCATGTAATAGAGAGCTTATAGCCATCAGCCGGGCTCAAATTCACTACTAAGAAATACCTGTTATTACGTTCATCCACGATTTTGATGAGATCCATATCAAAAGTTTCCTTCTACCATTACTATGCATGCCTTTCCTATATAAAAAACCACCACAAAGTTGCGACATGTTTTAGTACCAGCAAAAAAAAAAATCATAATGACTAAAAATAAAATGCAACATTTTTCCTGCAAATGTAGGTAACTACAGTAAATGCGCAATAATTTACCTCAAGGAAATTAAGCTGAATAAAATTGATTTTCCGCTGTTTTGTTTGATAACGGGACCGTGTAATAGTATCCTGTTAGTTTATGTAAACGAAACCATTTAATTAAATTAAATAAGTTAAATTTACCTGTTAACTATAGAGGTATTTCTATAGTTAACAGGTAAATTTAACTGCATATATAATTATGGTAGGTAAATTACAGTTTGAGCCGTGAACTTGGCTTGACGATTTATGTACAATACAGGGTGTAAACGAACCCTTCACGCATCCGACAACCAAGCATTCTGTACATCAAACCAAGTACCCCTATGCAAAAATTTTTGCTGGGAAATGACTTTTTTTGGGGTCAAAAATCACATTTTACGGTAAAACTCAAAGTAGCACTCTTAAAACATTATGCTAGTGGATGCTTTGAATAGTAAACGGGTCATGGAGGTAATTTAAGTAAAATTAAAACCTGAAATACTAGTATTTACAAAAACAGCTGTGAAAAATTTGGAACTTTGACCCCCAATATCTCCGCAACTAGGAGGTTCCCAGGTATGGTCTAGAACAAAAAAATGATCGCAGTAGTGGGGAGAACAAATGCCCTTCGTTTGCGTTAAGGGTACTTTTACACCCTTTATAGTGGTACATAGCTCACTTCTTTTTTCTCTATTGACTATCCCTAATCAATCCATATATTCATAATTAATCCAGGTCCAGTTGAAAACCAGCGTCGAGCACTAGTTGACCGGCATTTAGCTGAACTGGGCCTATTTCACGCAGCCGTGAGGCATGCAACGTTACATTGTTTGTTTAGATCTAAGTTTTAAAAACATAACATAACATAACATCACGCCTGTAATCCCCGAAGGGTTAGGCAGAGGTGTACCTAAGTTTTATTTTCCCTTATATTATTTTGTGTGACAAATAAATTTAAATTTTCTTTCTTTCGTACTTAATATTAACTAGCGACCCGCCCCGGCTTCGCAATGGTGCAACAACATTTTTGCTGGCTACATAACCTTTGATTGCCGCCCATGCCATTTCTATAGGATTTAAGTCCGGATGGTAGGGCGGCAATCGCAGAACACTATGGTTGTGTTCTGCCAGTATTTGATTAATACCGTATTTTTGAATTGCGGTTTGTACAATTTAATCAATTTATATAATTGAGGTTTGAGCATACTTTCCTCGTATGCTATGGCCTTTTCCGCCAACCACCTCTGCATGCCCGCTTTCTTGGCATTCGAAGTAGGTGCAGGATCGTACTGTTTATTGTGATACGATGCGTTATCTATCACTAACACCGCATTTGGCGGCAGGTTCGGTATTAGTTGGCTGCGAAGCCACTTGGTATAATTATTATAGTTCATGTTGTCATGAAAGTCCCCCGACTTTGTTCCAGCTTTAAATAATAGTAATGCATTGGGAACAAATCCAGCTTCGGATCCAGCATGCACTATCACAATCCGTTGCCCTTTCGAAATGGATTTATTAAGCCCCTTTATTGATCCATCTGACCACGCTTTAGAACCTGTAATAAGAGACATAGTGATTATTGTTCATAAGTATATCTCTCATAACGTCTAGACAATTTCACAGGACACAAATATGCGAGAATAAAGTATGATTGTTACATACCTGAATGAGATGAATCAACATACGACTCATCTGTGTAAACAATTGGTCTTCCTTCTTCCCTATATTTACTAAGATTTCTAAGGAACTCTATCCTGAGTAATCTTATATTTGATTTCTCAATTAAAAGTTTTCTATTGTTTTCGGCTTTTTTCCACCGGAAGCCCAAATTATTTAAAATCCTGCGCAGGCTGCGCTCCGACCCATTAAAATTTATGTCATCTTTTAGTTTTTTTCTTAACTTTTCTACTGTGGGCAGCTCTTTAACTTACAGCAGCTTTTTAACTTTTGTAATGTGGTAATTGTGGATACACGTTCTTACCACCGACTGGTCAAAAGTGTCGATCCCTGTTATCGGCTTTGTTCTATTTCTCTTTTTGCCCGGTGTCCTAAAGACAGTGAGGAATTCGGAGTTTCTACCTTCCTTGACTATGCGTCTCACTGTTCTTTCTGACGTTTTAGTAGCTTCTGCAGTCCGTTTTACAGTCTCTTTTTCAGTTTGAACTTCTTTTTCCATGAAACAGTACACATCGTAAACCATTTTTCTTGCATGTCTGCGTAAAACGGTATTTGGTCCTGGCATTGTAATCAACGTAACAAAAACTAAATTTAAAACAACAACAACTCGTAACAAAAACTAAATTTAAAACACAACGAAAACTCAAACTCGTAACAAAAAGAAAAAAAGACGTGTGGCACTCGGAGACTTCCGCGGTAAAGCTATTGCATAGCATTTTTTATCAACTTATGCAATTATAATTATTTATTTATTTTATTAATGCAGTATTTAAATATAGTATTTATACTTACACTTTTACTAATCATCCTCATCTTTTATAAAATGTCCTTTTACGTCTCATGTCGCGCCTTGCCGACAACTATTTTTGTTGGCAGCCTTATAATCGATCTTATTCGATTTATTAACTTTGATTTTGCTGTTTTAAAATATTAAATCTAATAATTTTTCAATGTTTACTTTTCATCTGACATTACGTCTGTTGTCAAGATGTCATTTACTTTTTCTTTTATTTTGTGTCATAGTTTTTCTTAGTGGTTAGAGCTATGAAGGTTACATTTGATTTATATAATTTAATTTATTTTTATTAATATGTTTGCTCAAATAATGTAATTTATTGATAATTTCTATTAATAGTATCTTATCTTACGCTTATAAAATTAATTAACACGCTCACAGAAATTCTTTGAGGAAGTTTTTGACTGAATAATAAAATTAAATACAGGCAACTCACAATTTTTGATTTCAAGAAATTGTCAAGTGTCAATTCGTTAGGTTTTTTTTTTTTTTCGTTACGGAATTTCTGGATTCGGTCCCCACGCTCAAGGCCCGCGATAGAAGCTATGCAATAGCTTAATAACAAAAACAAAGAACTTTCGTGCACCGCAAGTGTAATCGGGAGCGAACGGAACGAAGACGCGGTGCGGGGGGCAAAGGTCGACTGATGCACCAATCGCACGCTCGGGTCGTCGCTACCTCATACCCCGCGTCCCGCTTGACCACCAAAGAGACCTAAAAAATGACTTATGCGCAACTAACGACTCTTGCCAAGTTACGTGCCGGGGACTGTACCTACTACAGAATGTCCTTATAAACAACGGTTACAGCTTCTTTGTCATTAGACAACACAACCATGTTTTGTTTAGAGGTTACTAATGTTGCGCTGAAAAGCACGTTTTGTCTTAAAAAATAAATCACTTTAATATTTAAATACAATTATATTTACATACAATTTCTAATTTATATTTTTTAAGCTATTGCATAGCTTCTATCGCGGGCCTTGAGCGTGGGGACCGAATCCAGAAATTCCGTAACGAAAATAAAAACCTAACAACTTGACACTTGACAATGACTTTTTGAAATATCACGCTTGTCTCTTTAGTTCAGCAACCCGCCTTTAGGTGGCATTGGTTGTATTGGAAAACTACCGTAATCAGCTGTTTGTGAGAAAGTATATAGGTGTATAGGTATTTATCATCTATGTACAACAGTGAATATCTGTACTCGTATAATTTGTGTACAAAGTGTTTTAAATATGAATAAACAAAGTGCGTTTATTAATGAAGAAAGTCACGAAAAAATTGTGAAAGAAAATGAGTTAGTACTCTATACATTTTATTATTATTATAAAAAATGCAGTATTATTTTTTGTTTTGTTAATTTATATATTATAATACTGCTATAAAGATAACCAAAACGTTGGGGAAATATAGTATTTATACTTACACTTTTACTAATCATCCTCATCTTTTATAAAATATTAAATCTTATAATTTTTCAATGTTTAATTTTCATCTGACATTACGTCAGTTGTCAAGATGTCATTTACTTTTTCTTTTAATTTGTGTCATAGTTTTTCTTGGTGGTTAGAACTACGAAGGTTACATTTGATTTATATAATTTAATTCATTTTTAAGCTATTGCATAGCTTCTATCGCGGGCCTTGAGCGTGGGGACCGAATCCAGAAATTCCGTAACGAAAAAAACCTAACACCCCCCACTCCGACCGGCACAGCGGTGATACTTTTTAGTTTTTCCATCTATCGATAAATACCAGAACTTTTAATGACTTTTTGAAATATCACGCTTGTCTCTTTAGTTCAGCAACCCGCCTTTAGGTGGCATTGGTTGTATTGGAAAACTACCGTAATCAGCTGTTTGTGAGAAAGTATATAGGTGTATAGGTATTTATCATCTATAATGTACAACAGTGAATATCTGTACTCGTATAATTTGTGTACAAAGTGTTTTAAATATGAATAAACAAAGTGCGTTTATTAATATCAAAGAAAAAAAAACAAAGGAAAAAAAAATACTGCATTAATAAAATAAATAAAAACAAAACAAAACAAACAAATAAATAATTATAATTGCATAAGTTGATAAAAAATGCTATGCAATAGCTTTACCGCGGCAGTCTACAGTGCCACACGTCTTTTTATTTATCGTACCTAACGTAAGTAGTCGCGCCGAAAAACACGTTTTTGTTAATTATTATTTTCCTCGCTAGAGAGCTCCGATAAACGCATCCGATCGCTGCTTATCATAAAGTGCTATAGGGCGAAGCGCGGCTTCGAAACGCGCTATTTACTCGTACAGGCACGCGCCGCCCCCCGTGGCCCGGCCGGGAAACCGCCGCACCGCTATGTCCCTGCATTTTAAATCTGTAAAATCTTCGGAAATATTCATTTAAATTACATGCTGTAAAGGGCCATATTGATCTATATTAAATGGAAAATGTATTTAAGGTACTTAATTGGATAAGGATTAATGCTGAATTGCTTAAAATCACTTCGTAAATAAGCCATTTTTTCACGTGAAATGTAAAGGATAAAAAATGGTTATTGTGGGTTAACCCTAAGAGATAGACATATACCATCGCGGACGTTTTTGTTGACCTTTTTAAGGTGTACAATACTGTAGTACATTATTTTGATTTATCTCGTGGGGTTCAGCCAGCGTTTGCAATGTATAAGCGCAAAAAAATGTGTTTATTTACGACATCACATTAGAAACCTCTAAATTGATCAGTGTTTCTCTTTAATATTATGCATGTATTATACATATAAACCTTCCTCTTGAATCACTCTATCTATTAAAGAAAACCGCTTCATAATCCGTTGCGTAGTTTTAAGGATTTAAGCATACATAGGGATATGGGGACAGAGAAATCGACTTTGTTTTATACTATGTAGTGGTAGTGAAGATGCTGAAGTAATTCTGGTCTGCCCTACCTTTTCCCGTCATAACCCACTCAACGGGTTTGGGTTAGGATGTACACACGGAGACACACACATCAACTTTTACGGCTGCCCTTTTCTTTTTTTTTTGGTGTGTGGAATATCATCAAATAATTTGGTTTTGCATAGCTTAATTGGTTGTTGTGTACTTTTTATTCCCGGAAACTATCCCAAATGCAAAAAGCAGTTTTCTCCGCCAATGGGTCGTAAATTGCGGGATACCCCCCCGCAATTTACGACCCATTGGCGGAGAAAACTGCGGGTAAAAACATATCATCATCATCCTATAATGTTCCCACAAATAAATTACACGAAGTAATGCACCTTCCTGGGTTCGAACCCACGACTTATTGTTCGTAAATCGGGGCTGCCACCACTGGACCACTACTGCTCTCGTACCACAAAAACTAGTACCACATACTAACCCAACATTTTTCTTAATTCCAGAGCCGATATCAACGATAAACATCACAGGTCTAGACTGGCTTCAACACGGAGACTTACTAAACATGAACGTGAAGTACACAGGCTCCCCTCCATTCACATATTGCATACAGTACAAACTGGGCAAGTACAATGTTACTGGGAACGAAACCTGCGCCTCTGGGACGCCGAATGTTGCGAACACCTTCCCTCTGGTGCATTACTTCTCGGATAGTGACCAGCATACGGTGGTGGTGGTGATAGAGAACGAAATTGGGAGGAATGTTGCTAGTTCTACTATTACTATCTATAAAGGTAAGCCGAAATTGTTTTATATGGATGGGATATCTCTAGCGTAAAACCGAGAGATAGGAGAAAGTTATTTTATTGGTCAGGGTAGAATTGATTGATGTTTCGAGAACCATTTGGTTCTCGGAAATAATTCAAGTCAAGCTCACTGTATAATACCAAGAAGACATGCACTAAGATTTTCTTTTAAAATACGTAGATATATTTATTCATAAATTAATTTGCTATTAGTACTAACTGTTGAGGTTTTGCGCACAATTTTGGTGCTATAGACGTGCAATACGTCTCAAGCGCAATTTAAGCCTTACGCCAATGATGTAAAGGTCAAATACGTTCGCTTGTGGTTTGCTGCGACTACTAGATGCGAGAGTGTTTACCTTAAGCCTTGTCCAAGGTGCCCTCTTCATTAATATTTTTGTAAAACATACCATTCCAACCGGTTCTATCTCGACCCCTAAACTGAAAATGGTTTCTGGTGTCGATCTTTAGTTCGGGCAATATTATCGGATTTTTTTAAGATTCCACCATCTCCCTTCTTCCATCGGGAGACTAGGCGTACTGCAGGTTATCACCCATAACTAGTCGATGTTCCACACATTCGAACGAAGCGCTTTGCTAAGTCCTTTATTATGCGCACAGCCAAGGAGTGGAACTCCCTGCCTGCGTCGGTTTTCCCGAGTTCATATAACCCCAATCTATTTAAGTCGCGAGTAAATAGGCTTCTTCTGGGTAAGCTCGTTCCATCGTCTTGTCATCGCCCATTCCAAATAAAAAAAAAAAAAGATGCAACCAGGGTACACGTCTATCTACCCTTTAAAGTATACAAGCATGATGCTATATTATGCTAACAGCTAACTTTTTGTTTCCAGTGTCGGTGCACCCACAGTTGTCTGTGATAGTAATCCCAGTTTTCTTCTGCCTCGTGGCTGTCATCCTAGTCGTGTTTGGTATCGCGTATTACCAACATCGTTCGAGGTGAGCGCATACATTCATAGCCAAATAAAAGATAAATTCAGAAGAAGAGAAAATAAATTCAGATTTATTTTATAACATAGTTAAAATCATGAAGAATTAAAATGTTGAAGAATGGGGAGGCCTATCCTATACCCCGCAGTGACCGATTCTAGGTTAAAATGATGAATGTATCAAGTACTAGCTGACCCACACAACTTCGTCTGCGTCACATAATATAGCTTATAACCTTTCTCGATAAATCGACTATCCAACATATTAAATTGAGTTAAATCGTACTTGTAACGAACAAAAAATCTTACCTTTCCTCTTTATAATACCTATTAGTTTAGATTGGCTTCGATTATATTATTAAAGTGACATTTACTATAGGTATCTCTTACTGTTTAATATACAGTAACACCTTGTACTTGCAAACATTATGGTGCAGTAAATATTTTGAATTTGAATTTCTCCGGAGCCCCCAGAGGCCAGAATCCCCACGTACCTACCGCACCGGACCGAATGACTGCCACGCGCTAATTATTTTGTCGCCCGTATATTTTTACATTGCGATATCTTCTAAGATATTTGTTTAAACTGTATAGAGTAAAAGGCACAAATATTGTATATTAAATTTCCGTGCTAACAAACACATTTATTTAGATATAGATTAATAAGATATGGGTTAAATAAGCTTCGCAAAATATCATTCTTTATAACCTAATATTTTAATATTAAAAAATGGTTACAGTGAGTCAATCTTAAAAGATAAACATATGCTGTCGTGGAATTTTTTTTAGAACTTTTAAAAAGGAACAATTCCTTCATACATGATATTTACGTAACTTTAACCGTTTTCGCAGCGCACGCAACGAAGCTCTCAAAAAGGAATATCTTTTCCCGTTTTTGCAACATTTTTCATGTATGCTCCGCTCCTATTGATCGTAGCGTGATGTTATGTATGCCTAAAGCCTTCCTCGATAAATGGACTATCCATCACTAAAATAATTTTTCAATTCCAACCAGTAGTTCCAGAGTTTACCCCGTTCAAACAAACAAACAAACTCTTCAGCTTTATAATATTAGTATAGAAGTATAGATAAGAGATAGAGGGTGGGATTCATAAGTAAAATATCAGAGTCATTTTCAAGTCTACTGCGAACATATCCAGCTACCTCCGTGGTCGAGTGATTTAGGCGTTTGCCTTGAGACCCAGGGGTTGTGGGTTCGAATCCCACGGGAAGCATACTTTGTAAAATATATTTCCAGTTTGGCTAGGACATTGCAGATTTGAATCACCTGATTGTCTGATAAAAAGATGATTCCGTGCTTCGGAAGGCACGTATAAGCCGGTGTTCCAGGCCGCCAAATGGCGGTCCTCAAACCATGTCAGAGGCTCTTGAGGCGGTGTAGAAACTCTGACACTAGGATGTGTGGGGTCGTTAGACCTTACAACCCACACGATAAGAAGAAAAAAGAGTCATTTTTAAGTCTGCTGCGAATATATCCAGCTTACCGGGAGAATTTGGCTATTGAAAGCCCAGCTTTGAAGGTCTATAGCCCAACGATAACTACTTAACCTTGTGGTTTTCAGTCTATTTGAAATATTTGCCTCACCCATAAAACAAACCCAGATCTAATTTCGCATGAATTTAGATCCTTTAATATAATAGAATTTAGTTCCTTGGCATATGGGGCCAGACCAGTTACATTATAATTTTACGTACCGTAAAAGTAGGTGAATAGAGACGCAGGAATAAATTGAGAGAAAACTTTGAATGACATTTTAACGTTAAATTAATGTAATATGTAGCCAACAAGGTCTCTAAATAACTGGGTATAGTTAGGTAAAAATAATACGGTACTTGAAAGTTTCGTTTCGATTGGTCCCTTGCATCTATATTCACTCCGATTTACCCGGCCACTAAAACACAAAACAAATACTATATAATAACAATTCTGTTACAGGCACTCAATTGAAGTAGCAGACTTTGACTTCGGGCAAGCACACCTTGACTACAAAACCTTCACGGAGCGACTGAGAGAAAGTTTCCGTAACGCCTTCAACTTCCGTACGCGAGACGACACCGATCCCCTCACGAACAACACTAGGTACGACTCTATGAAGTAAATACTTGGGAACAAGGTGTGTTTTTCTTTGCATGTCTTATTTGGTAAACAAATATGGCTTACTGAGATTTTGTCTTGGGGACGCAATGTACGCCCTGAGCCCCGATGTTAGTCGATAAGACTTCGCGGCATTTTGATTGAGTCGAAGTATTTATTTAATTGGAATTGTATCTTTCTTACACACAATAAACGTTTTTAACTAACGTAATGAATTTCCTCGTTATGCTAAAACTCGCGAACTTGCGGTTTGTTAACCAAGTCAGACATGTAAGATCAAATTCACTGTGTTGTACACATCGAGAAAGAGTTAAGTGAGCAGGCAAGTAACAAATATCGTAACATCATGTAAAAAAAGGCTTTGAACTACTTGGCTTGCCTAACTTCCGCTATTCCATTTTATTTTCAAAATTGCGGGTAAACATTACACTTATTTTATCGATACAAAAAAGTGTTGTATAGGACCAAAGCTTCTAAAGCGTCACGTTTCCGAGATCCATTATGCCCATCAAAGTTACAATCTTCGCCATCAGTAGAACTTTAAAAGCTTATATTTCGGAAATGTGACATTTTAGAAGATTTTGTCTCATACAATATTTGTTTGTATGGATGCCAGCTATAGATTGGTGCAGGTTGTGTGTGTCGCTAATAAAATCAAAGCTTGATTAATTGTGCCGTCTATGAATAGATTCTAACTTTGATAGCTTAGATCTTGAAAACGTGACACTTTAGAAGATTTTGTCTCATACAAAACTTGTTTGTATTGATTTCAGCTATGATTAACACCTGGCCTAATTTGAAAAAAAAGGTATAAGGCAGAAGTTAGGCAGGCCACGCTTCATACGAAAATCTTCCGACCCCTTTTCATATCGGTTCAGAAAAAAGTTACTTATTGTTTGTTGAAACTTCGCTAGTTGCCTTATGGACCATAACTTCATTGTTTCTACGTTCAAATTGGACAAAATTTGGCAACATGGCACATGCACATAGTGGTTATGTTAAGTTACACTGAAGAAAGTCTTGCTAGCCTGCTAATTTATCTCGTAAGCTGACTGTACAAGTCCATTATTTAGCGACGGCATTCAATGCAATGTGAATGACAGAGCGAGATGGCGCTATATCACAACTGAGCGCTAGTAAGAGAGAGCAATAGAGTCATGAGTACCATCGTTAAATAATTTAATCTATCTGTAATTAGTTTGATCGCCGACGGGTATAGTGAAACTGTAAGGAGTTAGGAATCTTGTAATACTGTAAGACCGTTATTCCGGCATGGAAAGAAGCTTATAAGTGAAGATGTAACCAAGTTTTCCTATGGTCCTAATGAAAGATGAAAAGATAATACCTAGTCGTTTGTGAAATACTTCGTCAGCCGAAAAAGTTTGGAAAACGATATTTCAACAAAATCACAAGTTTTTTCATGTTTCTAGTAGTCCGTTGGTGGTCAAACTCAGTCATTTTGTTATGTCTGTGTCAAATGTAAAAGTATTAATATAAGTATCTCGTAAAATTTGAATTATCTTTCATTCCAATTTTCGTAACTTTATTTTTAAATGAAATGTAAAGTAATGAATATTTTTTTCAGATAGATTTTATGGATCGTTGTAGAGATTAGGGACAGTTGATGGAAATAGGACTGACATGGAATTGTGTTGTATTAAGAAGTAGTACTTCGCTTCTATTTGCGTGGATTTGAGGCCGTTGACCTCGTGTAGCGGTGTCATTTTGGAATCTACTTACTGCTACAGATTTGTATAGCAACAGCAGTTATTATGGCCATTCTTAAACAGTTGTTTCATTGATCTATGCTCTTAGTAAAGCCTGCCAAGCCAATCTAGCGCTAATATCAATTTCGAAACTGTCAAATAAGTTATGACATTTATATTTTGTTTGACCAAATTATTTTTTGTTTTATTTGTTTCTTTTTTTTTTCGTCAGATGTTTTCTACTTTCTCAAGATGTAGTTCGGTAGATTGGCAGTTGCCATGGCTATAAATCGATCAGCTTTAACTTGTGTCCAGTGTAGTCAAAAATATGAACGGAAAACAAGTTGTTGTAAAAAGTAGTTTGGTTTATTGAACTATGGCCTCTCAGTAATTGTCTTATTAATAATATGTGATCTCTGTGTCTGTCTTGTTTGTTTTGTGTGTCATTTAATAATATTTTTTTTACCAAAAAATCATTATGTTGTACCTATATATTTTTTTTTTGCTAACAGACTGACGCGTATGATATGATAATTCTATTTTTTTATTGTTATTTTCGTTTGCAAATATTTTAATTTGATCATTTTCGACTTTGGCTTGTTGCACTATCTTTCGTGATCAAGGTAATCCCTTGTGTAAGAAATAGTACTATCTTTTGCTTACTAAATTAAACAAGTGAAAGGACTACCATATATTATGACATGTAATGTGGGAGTGTGGGTCAGATGAACAAATGCGATAAACAAGTGTGATGTGTCGTGATTCAATCTAGTGTGAAAAATTGTGACGCTGGGGTGTACAGAGAACCACTTGGGTTGACGTTAAATTGTGTATAAACGACCAACCATGAAGCTTATATTTCGAATCATTAGAAACAGGGCCCGCTGTCTTCATCATCATCTGAATGCGGATACAGCTGATTATCAGTATTTTACATGGAGCGACTGCCTATCTGACCGCCACAACCCAGTTAATACTGGATAATACGATACCCTTTCTCATATATTTCTGTATAATTATTTTTGATTACATAAGATAGTGCAACAGGATTAAGTATTAAAACTTTCTTTCTACAATGGAACTAACTGAAACTAGTGCTATGTTAGGACTGACGCACTAACGTGAACAGTCATGGTTTGTGATATATTAGATTTAATCGAATTAGGAATAAAATTAATCATGTATTTAATTATGAATTTGTGCCAAAAGTATAAACCTCAGAGATACTTGTGTAAATTGATGGGCTTGTATTTATTTGGTATGTATAACGTGAAATGAGATGTTTTCGTTGAAATTCTGACTAATATTTAAGCTGTAGATACGTAAATAATTTATCTTCATTGTTGTTTTAACGGAACCGAGTCTGTATTTATTAATTTCACGGATATAATAAGATTCCGAAAACCTATCCTTGTACAATTGCAATCTGTATTACTATTCTGGCTTTTACTTTTGGCGCAAATGTTTAATATGTAGTTACAATAAAATGTTATATAAAATCCCGATGTTTTATTCTGCCCCTAATGGTCACTTGATACTTTTGCCAATCCATTATGAACCTTAAACTAGGACGCTTTATAATGGGTTTAGTGAATGGTCAGTTCTACTTTTATCAAACGCGAATCGCAGCTTATTTGGTCTGAAGTTTATTCGCGGGGAATCTGGCATGGCGTATAAACATAGTATGGCGTAGTAACATACATATTGAAGACATGGAACACTTATCTGGGCCTGGGTATGAGATATGATTATCTGAGCCCTCTGCCTGTTCAAAATCAAATCAAAAGTCATTTATTCAAACTAGGCTGATAATCAGCACTTTTCGAACGTCAAAATTTACTTTACTTATTAACAAGAGACTGTACCCCAAAACGCCTACCCTTCGACACTTCCTAGTGTTTTAGCTGGAAAGAAGAAGTAGCGGAACAAACTCCCCAGCCACTCATCTGTCAGTTAGGTTAGAAGAACCAGACTCGATGTGGATACAATAGTAAGTGTAGATTTACTACAGACACAAATCAATAATAAAAAAAAGTATATATTAATAAACAATGTAAAAAAACATAACACTCTTTTTTTTGGGGCAGTCGTGTAAAAAGAGACGTAACATATTATTATCAGTACACTAATTTTGGAGAAAGAACATAAAATAAAAAATAACAAACATTGTCTTGTGTTCAACCAATGACTATTTAGCCTATTCAACTCGGCGACCAACCATTCTTATCATTTAATAAGTAGTCGGCTTTTAAACAAAGATTAGATTTTACTTAGGCTTTAAACGCATCAAATGGCAAATCTAGAAAAGAAGATGGCAGTGTGTTATAAAATGTTATACCGAGCCCTACGAATGAATAAGAACTTTGGGACGTGTGTGTTATAGAGAGGAGTAGGTATAGGCCACTCCTGTGGAAACAACTTAACTGCTCTCCAGTGCCACACGTTTTTGAGTCTCGCAACGTTAAGTAGATATCGTTGCTGGATGGCCACTTTGTCTAAGCCCTCGGGGTCACTACGTACTTGTCTGAAAAGCAGCATTCAGTGCAAACTAAGTAGAAAAAAAAAAAAACCTCTCGCGTCCGGCCCTGGTGCAAGCCATGGTCCGGGGCGAGGAGGAATGGGACGCCCTCGCCTCCTTCTGCGAAGCAGTGATGCTAGCGAAGGAGGTGGCGGAACGTGAGAGGGAGAGAACCTCTCGTCCCAGCCGCCGCGGGAGGCGCTCCGGGCGTCGGGGGCCACGTGATGGCTTCCGGCCACCGTAGACGCGGGCCTGTGGACGGTGAGTGATGGGTAAGCTCGCCGTCCGTCCGTCTTATGACGACAACAGGCCGTGTCGACGGCGCGTTCGTGTTCCACGCGCGCCTCAAAGAGATGTCAGCAACACGGAAGGGGCCCACAAGGGCCGACGCCTGTCGAGGCTGCGGGATGTCCGCAAGGGATACCGAGGCCTCGACATGAAGGGCGAAGAAGGAACATGGGTGGTTTTTAGTCAGTAGAAGTCTGACACTCCCTTTCGCTCTGCCCAAGAGCGGGAGGGGTTATTTGATGATTTCCCACCCCCCAAAAAAAAAAAAAAAAAAAAAAAAAAAAAAAAAAAAAAAAAAGTAACTTTAAGTAAAAATTATTCCTGGGAAACGCCATATTTTTTGGGGTAAACAATGGGAGGATACAATGAAACATTGAGCTGATGGATGCATTGAACGTGTATCGGCCTCATTAAAGGGTCTTATACATCCACTAAACCAAGTCATCAACACTAAAAGAAGAAGTGGGACTCATTGCGTCAACTTGGAACTCAAAGTTAGATCAACTGGTCGGCGTAGACCAAAATATCAACTTTGTTCTCTTTTAAATATAATCAAAACACTATTATTAGGGTAGTTAACTAAAAAAATTTAATTAGGCCGTCTGATAGATTTCCAAAAAATATTGGACATGTATTTTTTCTTTTTTCACGTAAACAAACAATGAAGACGATACAGTGCTTTGAAAACTCGCGTGACGTCATATTCTAAGACATTAGTATGACATTCTTTACCGGTGAGTGACGTCACGACCCCCCACTCAAATCTTTGACGCGCTTTATCTTCGTCATTTTTTAATGATTTGATAAAACAAAAAATACGTATCCAATATTTTTCGATAATCCAACAGACGGACTAATTAGAATCATATTTTTTTAGTCAGTAAACATCCCTATTTTACCATCGTTTGTGACAAGTAGTCAGAGGAATTGTTAAAAGTTATTTTCTCCTTTAGGGTCTATTATAACCCCGCAGTTGTTACGGCATTTGATTTGCGTGACCCTGAATAATCAAGTGCCATCTCCAAATGGTAGGTACTGGACACCTAGATGGCAGTCCCTAGTTGAATTTTAAATAAAGCAGCTAAATACATCTCGTTTAGAAAAATCGAGTGAGTCGAACATTGAGCAATTCCTCTAAAAGCAAATTATATTATGAATTCCCAACAAATCATTAGCAATATGATTCATATCATATCAGTAGGTATCCCAATACTATTCTGCTAAAACAGCCATTTGACATCCCCAGAAGAAAAATATTTTCGTGGCAAACAAAGATTTGCTATCAACCTAAACGTAAATATGGCCGAACATGCCTCACAGTTGACCCAAAAAGTCCGAACTATCGACAAACAAGATTAGTCATCACATGATGTTATTAACACAAAGACCATGTTACCTACCATTTGCGCAGAACCGTCGTCGAATCATTTTCCTGATACACTACTTGACCTTTCAGTTATAATGAACTCGTTATAATTCTGAACGCAAACAAAAAGTGCGCGTAGTGAAATTTTAATGGAATTCAAGAGATCCAAGTTTTTGGGGGTGAGGCAGAAATTATGAGGTCACGGGTTTTATAGGGGCTTTTTCACGTAGTCTGAAATTTTGGGATGCTTAATGTTGTATGGCTGCTAGTAGCTGGAAATTTGCGACAAAATGTGTACCTACCGTCTAAAATTACCTACCTATATCTTTACACGGTGTTCTAACTGAAAGTGACTGACGTGCGGAGGTGTGCGTGTGCGTGTATACAGTAGGTAAGGGCAGTAAAGGTGAAGGATCGCGCATGTAGGTACGCCACAATCTCAAATGAGTGCGACGATGGAATGTATACTCGCGCTGCTATCGGTTAACACCACAGAGTGTTAACACATGATACCAGTAGGTATAGTATCAGGTCGGGTAGACAAAGGTCGACTGAATGACTGACAGCCGATCTAAATGTTACTAGAGTCTTATTTAGGTAATTCAAACCCAAGTACCTAAATGTGACTTATTAAGTTGGTATTGTATTTACCATCAATGTAAGTAAATACGTAGACCGTACTTTGGTGGGTAGGCTTAAGTTTAGGTTGAGAAAAAATCAAATAACTCCTCCCGCTCTGGGCAGAGCAGAAGGTAGCGTCAGACTCTCACTGACTTAAACACTACTGACAGAAAACCCACCCGTGTTCCTCCAATGCCATAGAGTATAGTCTTTGTCCAATGCCCTTTGCGTTCCAGGTCCGCGGTGACTGTTTCGAATAAATAAATAAATATCGAAATCCTGGCAGAATTCCATGACCTTGGCAGTATGTTCATTGGTTAAGCCATCCTTCGGAGAAAAGAGGTGTAACGATTGCGGCTGTAGGTATTAGGTAACTTAATCTAAATATTGTACATACGAGTAAATTAGAGTAAACAGTCCACTACTACCAGGAAATGTGCCATTACAGTACCTTACCGGTGGACTAATAACCCATTTCCCACTGCGATGCGACCAATTTGTAGCTTGACTCCATTAAATAATGTAGTCACCAACCTAGGCAGAGAAAAGGTCAAGAAACTGTACGGTGTACGGCGGTCGGCGAGTTATACCCGGGTGTCCCGTAGTTTCCTAAAATATATACCTAACAGTGGAGTTTCATTTTTTATGATAAAAAAAAATTAAAGTTATAACAAATTGTAAAAACGGATGTTCACTGCTTTGGTTGACTGAATCATCAACAGCTAGCTCGTAATATTCGAATTTCTTTGTCAACAGTTGAACTGATATCCCATAACATGAATTATAATATCGGTGTAAAATATTACCAACATTAATTTGTAATGTATGCCCATTTCCTAAGCTTTTTTTTTTAGGCGGTTGGAAAATCATCAAATAACCCCTTCCGCTCTTGGGCAGAGCGAAAAGGAGTGTTCAGACTTCTACTGACTAAAAACCACCCATGTTTCTTCTTAGCCCTTCATGTCGAGGCCGCGGTATCTCTTGCGAACAACCCGTAGCCCCGATGGGACCATTTCCTAACCTTAAGTGTAAGTATAAATAAAGGTGTGTATGTGTAGGTGCATATATGTATGTACCTACATAGGTGGGTACAAAGGTTGGTTTTGTTGAAAACAAAAACCTAGGAGTAGGTCGTTTAAAAACCTTTCTCCTTCCATTTTTACACGCGCCACCATAATTGCCACATTTCCATTCGTAACCCATAACTTCTATCCACAACACTGAACGTCTGTACTAATTTAAAGTGAGCCTAGCAAAGCCGACACAAACATTAAAAGTATTCGTTTTTCGCATTTCATTAAAATTTTAACTCGGTAACTGCGGTCTAGGCATTTTAAGTGCCGTCGGGGTTAAGTCGCTTTAATCGTGTAACGAATACACGAAGAGTCGAGGACTTGTTTTAAATAGCCTACTCCCGCCCTTAATGAACCACGGCTCGCAGGCGACGAGACTGCTTCATTTTGAGCAATAAGTATAACATTTTGGACGAATTTCGACCTTACCTATTGGTCAGTTTGGATTTTTCATGAAGTTTTATAGTGTTGTGTAGTAAAGTGGGCAAAAAAAGTTGTGCCTATGCTGGGTTGGAATGTTTTTAATTCAGACTGAAACAAAATGGGTGAAACACATAACATCACGCCTGTAAGGGTTAGGCAGAGGTGCACCTAATAGTACACCCACATTTCGCCAGTTATGTTTAAGTCTCTTGTATCTATCCCGTGTAAATGGGGGTGAACCTATTGCCATCAACTGGGCACAAACCCAGACTCCGTGGCTGCTACTGAGAAATTCCTGCTGGAAAAAACTCTGTATCACTTTACCCGACCCGGGAATCGGAATCGAACCCGGGACCGGGAGAAAATAACAAATATTGTCATAAAAACAAGATGCATTTTGGATCAGAAAATTCACCTCATTTTTGCAGTATTTCTAATCCATTGTATTAAAAGTACTCTGCGGTCTAAAATATTTCTACTTCCAAGAGTTCGATTTTCAAATCACAGCGATCCAAGTTTGGGATTTTATTTCTTCTCAATCTTTTATCGCTGGCCAGCATGAGTTATAAATAAACTGTTACGATAGCAAGGAAGGAGTTATATCTAACCTACTTTCAACACTTTATTCATTGCTTTAATGGCACATCATGCTGATAATCTCAATTTATGTGAGCTTGTTGTCTACTTCCTTAGTATGTGTAAGAAAACCCGCAAGTAGTAGCGATATACTTAATTATAATAGAAATACATAGGTACAAACATCATTATCATTTTTCTGGTCTTGCCGATTTTCAGCGACTTCAAAAAAGGAGGGGTTCTATGTACGGCTGTATATTTTCAATTAAAATTAAGTAAAAACTTAGAAATTGCCTGTCCTTTAGCTTGCACATCACAGGAGCTGATGGAAGGTACTGAAAGCGCCAAACTCGTCGCCAAATTTTTGGGCCGACTCAATTAGAATTTTCATCGACACGCTAAAAAGAAGCAGAAGACTCAGTTCTAAATAAGTACCGTTTTCTTTACATACTTTTCGTTCAAGAAAAGACATTGTTCAGGTATTTCTGGAAACGCCTTTTCTGGGCCCCGATTAGATGAACTTATAACTCTTTCAGTCATTATGCGTTTTGATACACTTTATCATACGAATTCCAATGACTCGTCCAAAGTGTGCATTGTCTCGTCCTCATGTAACATAATAAAACATGCAAGTTTCAACTTACCAACACGATTATGACCGTTATCGAGAAGAAATCACAGCATTGTTTTACCTTGTGGCTGGCATACTGGCATTAACAGTTAATTGCTTAAGCCGAGCTACACGATACTCAGTAGGTAACGTTCTTAGTACAAGAAGGTTACTTTATTCTGGTTAATAGTCATCATAACATAACATCACGCCTGTAATCCCCGAAGGGTTGGGCACCACATTTCGCCAGTTATGTTTAAGACCCATGTAATAGGGGGCGAGCCTATTGCCATCAACCGGGCACAGATCCAGCCTCCGTGGCTGTTGCTACTGATGAAAAAACCCAATAACACTTTGCCCGACCCGGGAATCGAACCCAGGACCTCATGCTCAGCAGTCGCATCATTTACCTACCCAGCAGTCGCATCATTTACCTACCCAGCAGTCGCATCATTTACCTACCCAGCAGTTGCATCATTTACCTACCCAGTAGTCGCATCATTTACCTACCCAGCAGTCGCATCATTTACCTACCCAGCAGTCGCATCATTTACCTACCCAGCAGTCGCATCATTTACCTACCCAGCAGTCGCGTCATTTACCTACCCAGCAGTCGCATCATTTACCTACCCAGCAGTCGCATCATTTACCTACCCAACAGTCGCATCATTTACCTACCCAGCAGTCGCATCATTTACCTACCCAGCAGTCGCATCATTTACCTACCCAGCAGTCGCATCATTTACCTACCCAGCAGTCGCATCATTTACCTACCCAGTAGTCGCATCATTTACCTACCCAGCAGTCGCATCATTTACCTACCCAGCAGTCGCATCATTTACCTATCCAGCAGTCGCATCATTTACCTACCCAGCTTTTCAGGAACTATTTTGGGATCGGCTTCCAGTCAAACTGGATGCAGCTGAATACCAGTATTTAACATGCAACGACTGTCTATCTAACCTGCCAGTCTTACCAGCTACGACTGTCATGGTTGCGGTGAAAGATGGTCACCCATCCACGGACGGACTTCGGCAAGCGCGGTTTAACCTTACGGCTGCTTTCACATTCGGACGTGAGCAGCGCGGCAGTCGCGCGGTAGAAGCATATTCCTTCACATTTTATAAGAACAGCCGTAACAACCCGTTAGTATTTGTTTATAATCGCGCGACTGTCGCGCTGCTAACGTCGTAATGTGAAAGTGGTGTTAATGTTATCAAACAATTCACCTTTATAACATGTGATAAGTAGTTGGTTGACCCTTACAGAGCGGTATGATTAATTCTAGTGCTCCTCCCTTTTACGAGAATGAAAGTCATGTAATTTTATGAAAAAAAATCTACCCTTAGACCTACCTACCTGAGTACCTACTTGTAGATATAGTCGACTGGGGCTCGATACGAACACCACTAGAAGCTTTAGTGTGCCAATAGCCTTTTTTTTTTTGGCGGGTGGAAAATCATCAAATAACCCCTCCTGCTCTTGGGCAGAGCGAAAGGGAGTGTCAGACTTCTACTGACCAAAAACCACCCATGTTCATTCTTAGCTCATTATGTCGAGGCCGCGGTATCTCTTGCGAACAACCCGCAGCCCCGACGGATGTGTGCCTATAGCCTAAGTAGCAATTGTAGGGCCTAGTACCTAAATATAATATTATGCCAGTCGTCAAACTCATATTGATAAGGCTTTCTAAATAAATTGGTCTCTGTATTGTACTTAGATATTTCAATGTTATTGGTATGTTTCAATTTGCGTTGTCATGGTTGTAAGACCCACTCAAGCCAACTAAAATAAATTCATACCACCCTACCGGTATGAATTTGATACTCTGAAAACTAATAAATTTGGCAAGTACCAAGTAACATTACATCATAATATCACGCCTGTAATTCCATAAAGGTTAGGCAGAGCTGTACCTAAAAGTCGACCAACATTGCGCCAGTTCGATATAATATATAATAGCATATTGCCATCAACAAGGCACAAATCAGAATAGACAGATTTGAAAGAGAGTGAGTGTGGATTGAGGATGAATGAGTGGCCTGTCAAATGCCTTCTGTACGCAGATGATCAAGTTCTTCTTGCATCGTCAGCGGAACAGTTGCAAGATATGGTAACTGTAATGAAAATTCATACCACCCTACCGGTATGAATTTTAAACTCTGAAAACTAATAAAGACAAGTACCAAGTAACATTACATCATAACATTATGCCTGTAATCCCAGAAAGGTTTGGCAGAGCTGTACCTAATAGTAGACCAACATTGCGCTAGTTCGATATAATATAAAATAGCATATTGCCATCAACAAGGCACAAATCCAAATTCTATGGCTGCTACTGAGAAGCTCTCAATGGAAAACCGAATACCTAACACTGTACGCTCTGTGAATCGAACCCATGCTCAGCAATCAAGACGAGCAGCAGCAAGCGACCACTAGACCAACGAGGACCTAGTATTAATAATATTATTCGTGAAAATACTTCAATGATTTAAGATTCAAATATATGAAACGTAATTTGATCTGAATATTGCTATCATATATGTTTGTGGGAGGATACCCATCTGTTTTATATTGAATGGTTTTCAATATCTATCAGACCATTCACAGAGTTATTGATAACATTTACAAGAATATGTAAAATTGTGATTGTTTTGAAAACAGACAATAATTTGTATAGGTACGCATGAAACACAAACACGATAGAATTTCTGCGAATAACACGTCATAATCATTAACATTGAAAACGAGGTATTTAGCATGTTTACTGTTTGTTCCGAGTTCTAGTTATTTCGGTGCTGTTACAAGGACCATATTCACGGATAAACTGAAGTCCAAATAAACAGTAAACATGGTAAATATTAAAATATCCCGTTTTCAGTGTTAATGATAATCTTATTTTTACCTGACTGCAAGGGAAGGGTAATGTTTTTCGAGACTATCTTTGTTTATATTTTGAAATGTTTTTTTTTTATTGTTTTTTTAAGACACAACATACAATACTTTTTTTTTTTTTTTTGGGGGGTGGGAAATCATCAAATAACCCCTCCCGCTCTTGGGCAGAGCGAGAGGGAGTGTCAGACTTCTACTGACTAAAAACCACCCATGTTCCTTCTTCGCCCTTCATGTCGAGGCCTCGGTATCCCTTGCGGACATCCCGCAGCCTCGACAGGCGTCGGCCCTTGTGGGCCCCTTCCGTGTTGCTGACATCTCTTTGAGGCGCGCGTGGAACACGAACGCGCCGTCGACACGGCCTGTCGTCGTCATTAGACGGACGGACGGCGAGCTTACCCATCACTCACCGTCCACAGGCCCGCGTCTACGGTGGCCGGAAGCCATCACGTGGCCCCCGACGCCCGGATCGCCTCCCGCGGCGGCTGGGACGAGAGGTTCTCTCCCTCTCACGTTCCGCCACCTCCTTCGCTAGCATCACTGCTTCGCAGAAGGAGGCGACGGCGTCCCATTCCTCCTCGCCCCGGACCATGGCTTGCACCAGGGCCGGACGCGAGAGGTCGCCGCCGCCGATCGCCGCTACGAGAACACGGCGGGGCTCTGCCCAAGCGGGACACACCTCCACGGTGTGCTCCACCGTGTCCTCCGGCCGATCCTCACAATGGTGACAACCGGGCGTTTCCTCCCGCCTGATTCGGTGACAACATACAATACTTACTATAATATTTGAAAAAAAAAATAAGGGATTAATCTTAAAATAATTGTCTGAAATCTCGTGACTTTTCAAGCATACTTTTGTCACTTTTACTGGCTACTAGCCCGTCGTTTTTGTCAGAGGTTTGCAGCCCAAAACATGGCAGAAAAAATTTAGTCTTGGTTTTCTGTCTACGCCTCACCTAGCTTCTAAAGTACCTATCGAAAGTATTGATCACTAGTGTTTTTGCTATGAACCGACGAGGTTTGCTAATTGCTCCCTTAAATGTTTGGATTATAAAAGTCACACCTATACAAGATTAATCTCGACGGCATGCGGCATGTAAAGCCAAGTCAAAGATAATGTGGACGGCATATAAATTTTGATACCAGGTTAGGCAACAACCACGTTCATGATCGAAGAGTTTCTTTAGATTCATGGCCCAGAAATATTTGTGGTAAGTACGATGGGACTGACATACGCATGGCTGTTGTAAATGTCCCTAAATAAATAGAGAAAAAAAGAAGTTCATGCTAGATCATGAAGTCATCATCATCATTTCAGCCGAAAGACGTCCACTGCTGGCCATAGGCCTCCCCTAAGTGTCGAGAAATTGACCGGTCCCGTGCATCCAGTGGATCCCCGCAACCATCACCAGGTCATAGATCATGAAGTATTAATCACTACATAGTATAAAACAAAGTCGCTTTCTCTGTCCCTATATCCTTATATATGCTTAAAACTTTAAAACTACGCAACGGATTTTGAAGCGGTTTTTTTTACTAGATAGAGTGATTCAAGAGGAAGGTTTTAGTATATAATTTGACATCCACGCGGGTGAAGCCGCGGGCATCAGCTACTATATAAATAAAGTAAACTGTACTGATTCTATAGAAAAAAAACATTATGTTGGCGACAACAGTATAGTCGGAGGTAGGGAAAGTGGAGAAAGTCTAAGAACTTACGGAGTACTGAGGGCGAGTAATAATAATGCTCTGGGAACGTATTATTAACATTATATTATTACAACACGCCTGTAATCCCCGCAGGGTTAGTCCGAATTGATCCTACACAAGAAGTTATATAACATAGGTACATACTTGTATTAGAAAGCGAGCCTAAATTACCGTCAACCGGCCACAAATCCCGAATCTAAGAGATTCTGAGAGATTCCTGATGGAAATAAATTTATAGATATGTGAGGAAACTGGGTGTAAAGTTCCTAAGAAAAGGGAGGTTCTTTAGATTAGAAGGGTTTGTCTGAAGGGGAGGCTGAACTGATTTGTATAACAGATGATTGTCCATTACCTCTTTTACAAATCAGTTACAATTAATCTTTCTATAAGTTATCCTTCAGCAATTATTTCATATATTTTTAAAATGACAACTATCCACAATTCAGGCTGCTCTTGTTCTACCTATCTGTTACCTACTTACCAGTTTAAGGTTTCGTAGTATGACTAGAGGTGACGACTGTTCTAGGTAACGAAATAAAAAGCAAAAAAAAACGACATTCCTCTGTGGCCACTTCATCATCTGCCTAGCCTTTTCCCAACTATGTTGGGGTCGGCTTCCAGTCTAACCGGATGCAGCTGAGTACCAGTATTTTACATGGAGCGACTGCCTATCTGACCTCCACAACCCAGTTAATACTAGGTAATACGATACTCTTTGGTAAGACTGGATGTCAGAATTTCAGGTCACTGACTACCTGTAACGACTGCCAAAGATCTATATATGGCAGCCGGGACCAACAGCTTAACGTGCTTTCCGAGCCACGGAGGAAACTCGGTATGTCGGGTGGTCACCCATCCACAGACCGACCTAGGCAAGCACAGCTTAACCTAAAGATCGACCCGAGTGGCAGTTCTTATTAAGCCACGAGCTCCGCTTATCAGTTTAAATTGTTATGACGTTGATGACTCCTACCTACATGATCACAATAATTACTTCCAAAGTCTACATTCCTAAGAGAACATTCCTCGATCTGTAACTGTGAAACAAAGACATGATTAATTCAGTCTCCCAGGACTAACAACAATGTGTTGTTAAGCAGAATTACACAATTGATATCACACAGCAGTGCCTGTGATTACGTAGAAGTTTCGAATCACCGATTAATCGGGTTATCAATTAGTGAGAGCGAATTGCGAAATGTAGGTAAGTCGTAATTAATATCTAGGTATGTATAGGTATATGTGTTTTATGTATATTATAATATAATATTTAGAATGATTTAAGAACTGGTTATTAATATGTAATATGCAACTGCCTCGTTGGTATGGTGGTCGCAAGCGGGGCTGCTGAGCATAAGGTCATGGGTTCGATCCCCAGGTCGAGTATTGTCATTGAATTTTTCAATCAGGAATGTCTTAGTAGCAGCCAAAGAGTCTGGATTTATGCCCGGTTGATGGCGATAGGCTCGTCCCTATTAAATTCGACTTAAACATAACTGGTGAAATGTGGGTGTAGTATTAGGTACACCTCTGCCTGACAATACCGGGATTACAGGCGTGATGTTATGTTATGTGTTGTTATTAAACGAAGGCAGTACTAACCGCCCGTCGGGGCTGCGGGTTGTTCGCAAGAGATACCGCGGCCTCGACATGAAGGGCTAAGAAGGAACATGGGTGGTTTTTAGTCAGTAGAAGTCTGCCCAGGCGAGAGCGGGAGGGGTTATTTGATGATTTCCCACCCCCCCCCCCCAAAAAAAAAAGGCAGTACCAACCTACTTGGTTATACCCAAAAGCACGGTTACATGGAAGATGACTGTGTTATTTAAAAATACTACTTTTACACTAAGGAAGGAAAGAAAGAAGCAAGTAAACTGAAACAAAATGACTGAAGTAGGTACCTAATACTAAATCATCACCGCTAAATACATTGTTTTAAAACGAAAACAGTATTTTTTTGTTACTAAGCTGTAGTTCATAGCATAACTTTAATTTAATATGTAGGTAAGCCAATTACTCACAGGAAAACATAGGTCACTACCTACCTATTACATACAGGCTTCTCAAAATATAATAATATTACAAACGCCGTATATATAGATGGTGGTAATTAGCTGTAGAATATAATGTAATTTGTGGTTAGGTACGTACCTACTAACTAACATTTTTCAAAGTACTGAGGTTGTTTTGATTGGATACAGATGTTTGGTGTTGCAAGACGAAATCATTATCGTCATCAGTCTAGCCTTTTTCTAATCATGTTAGGGTCCAGTCTAACCGTATGCAGCTGAATACCAGTATTTTACATGGAGCGACTGCCTATCTGACCTCCACAACCCAATTGGTACTGGGTAATTAATATTAAACCTTTTGGTAAGACTGGTTTATTTCAAGACGAAATATTTAATGCTTTAATACTTTTATGAGCTGCTAAAGTATCAACATTGCTTAGTCATCCTAGAATAGATTTAGTTTAAAAGTCTGTTCCAATTTAGACAAAACAAAATTAAAGTAATGAATTACTTAACTATTAGTCTGTGAGGGGTTGTAAGTCTACAAAGTGGAATTGGTAATTGCGTGTTGATTTTTAAATGAAGTTAGAGTTTTCCATTGTTCTATCCTTTGTCCAAATAATAACCTTAGCCACATCTTTGCTGGTTTAGAATGTTTATTGAACTGAAACACTTTGACCTTTGGATATCAAAACGATGATAATGCGACAAGCCGTATCAATGTTGTTTTCCGCTTATTTCTCATTATCTCTTTATGCGCACAAAGGGACGACAATTAACATGTATTTACTTTATCGATTATCTCCTTTAAAGTAGGCAATGAGCTAATGACTCACACTGGAAAATAATACAAATGCGTTTTAACAATAGTTTATTTGGTACAAAATATTTATTTAAAAACATCGTTGCTCGTATTCGTATTATATCTATTTGGTACTGTGATCTATACGACGGCAGCTATTTACAGACGCTTAGTTAACGAAATTACAGACTAAACAAATTAATCTAGTCTGCTACAATAAGTGGCTCACCGGCTACAATAGAACTTTCAATACCGCAGTGGTCTTCACCTCGCAGAATTTTGAAGAATCCGTTGTCACCCCAATCACTGTTCCAGGAGTTTGCGATGAGCCAGTACTTGTTACCTTTCTCTACTCCCCAGCCTAAGATCTTCACAGCGTGACCACCGAGTGCGTCGCCAATCGTGTGTTTGTAAACACCGGTCTTGTAATTGAGCAAGTCTGCGTACACTGTAAACGCACCTTCTACTGGCCCATTCTTGAACAACTCAGCCCTGATGTGATCCTCATTACTTGATACTGAGAACACGTGTTTACCGTATCGCTTGTCTTTGTGGTAGTCAACATTGTAGTTAGATTCACACTTCTTCTGGCATTTCGGGGTCTTAGAATCACCGTTGCAAGGCAGCCTGTTGCCCGGCACGTGATGTTCGCAAGGAGGGATCTCGTAGGGACTGCAGCCTTGGCTCGAGTTGTAGCTGCCACCTGACACAAGACCGAAGTGCTTCCAGTACTCCCAAGCTAACGTTGGCATACCTCCGTTGCATCCAAGACCACAGACTGGGCAGCAGCTCAAAAGATCCTCAGCGGAGAAATGGAAATGTTGTGTTCCATTTGAGTAAGTACAGTACCGGTCGGTCATCGCCTCCACAGCGCCAAACGCCCAACAACTACCGCACGATCCTTGATCTCTGACTTCGTTCAATGTGGGGCAGTTCGGCCATTTGTCTCTTGGGTCGAAGTTTTCTGGAAGACTCTGAATCAATTCGTCGTTATGTTCAACCTTCTGAAGTTTCGCCAAGTAGTCATCTTGCAGGACACCTGTTAATTTCTTGATGTGTGCGAACGGTGTGTTCAGCGGGAAGTTCCTGCCGGCTGTCCAGGTGTTTTGCTTTGTGTTGATGAGATTGATGAACTCGTCAGTGAGCGGATTCTGTGCAGCAGCGGCTGTGATCGTGAGTGCGCACACGAGCGCAACAAACGTTGCACGCGAAGCGGCCATTATTCACTTCTTTATTTTCTTTTTCACAGCTGAGCGGTTAATAGATGTGTATTCGGAGCGAACGTGGCGCGACGACTGAGCGGTGGCGGCCGCGGCGGGTGTAGTTGATCCCGCGCGCGGTACTCGCACGCCGTGTAATTGCATCGAGCGCACGACGCGGTCAACAGGGGCGAGACAGCGCTTGACCGGCCCGGCCGGAGTCGAAGGTTAACGATATTATGTAGTATGTACTATACACCTATGGATAACATAAGACAAACAAATATTATGGTCGAACGCTTTACGACCATTAGTAAACATTTGTTCTGTATCGGTCGGAAGTAATTAATTGGGGATCGGAGCGAGTGTTTGCTCCTCTGTCAGGTTTATCAGGATGGTGCCGAGACCCTTGACATGGGTCTTACTTGTGTTGATGGTTCATATTGTTATTTTAGTACGATAAACATAGAATTAATAAGGACCGTATTACTGTTTGTAAATACTACACCAATCTACGACATACAATAACGTTTGTTTGCCAGTTTGTGTTACGAAAATATTCTTGGAAAAAATATCACAAAACAAAACATTACAATTATGTCTTGACCGTTGATCAGAATTTTGATGGATTTTCCTTATTATTGCAATATTCCTGTTACTATAAATTGTTATTTCAGTTTACTATTAGAAAAAAAAAACAAAAGTTGAGGATAAAAGTGGCACACCGAACATGATTCTCCACCCACTTTCAATTAATTGTATAGTAGAACATACAAAAAGTGATTCACTCGGCGTGTCACTTCCAAGAATGAGTAATCTTTTGTTTATTGAATTGTATTGATGTGATTGGAAATGATGTAGATTCTCTTGCGATCAACAGTTGTCAGTTTTCTTTGTGACCAATTTCTAAAAAAGGAGGGGTTTGTGATCGGCTCATTTTTTTTTCATATTAATGTACTCTGATTTCTCCGTGATTTCTGAGCCGATTCACGTTATTTTTTTTTTCACGTTATTCTATTGGAATCGGGTTGAGGAAGCCCGCCATTTGTACCCATGGCGGCAAATTTTATTTATTTTGCTTTGGTGGTCTACGATATGATATCATAGGTAGATATAATTTTGTCCGTCTATGTTCATGATAACTTCTAGCTACATTGTAAAATTAATTCATGTCAGGAATTTTTGTTGACTATAAATGCTTTTTGAGAAAAAAAACAGGGGGTGACGTCAGGCCTGTAATAAGCTAGCGCGTGCATGGAAAGAGGCCAGTTTCCGCTTCGTTGGAAGACGGGGAAGCTGGTCCTCATCCAGAAGCCGGGGCGCCCGGCGGACTCGCCGTCCGCGTACCGGCCCATTGTGCTGCTCGACGAGGTGGGCAAGCTCTTTGAAAGAGTAATTGCAAACCGCCTCGCCGAGCACCTTGAGGGGTTGGGTCCGGATCTTGCGGAACACCAGTTTGGTTTCCGCAAGAGGCGCTCGACAGTGGACGCCATCGCGCGCGTGAGAGCCCTCACGACGGGGGTTGCGGTCTCTCGGGGCGGTGTGGTCTTGGCGGTGTCTCTCGACATCGCCAACGCCTTCAACACCATGCCCTGGAGCTGCATTAGGGAGGCACTCCGGTATCACCGGGTGCCGGCCTACCTTCGTCGGGTAGTCGGGGACTATTTGACAGACAGGGCTGTCATCTACCCTGGTCAAGACGGACAATGGAACCGGCGAGAGATGTCGTGCGGTGTTCCGCAGGGATCGGTTCTGGGGCCGCCCCTGTGGAACATCGGTTACGACTGGGTGCTGCGTGCCGACCTCCCTAGCGGCGTCAGCGTCGTCTGCTACGCTGACGACACGCTGGTGCTGGCACAGGGGGGGTCGCACGAGGCGGCGGCCGAAAAAATGACACGCGGGGTTGCGATAGTCGTTGAAAGGATCCGGCAGCTGGGTCTCGAGGTGGCACTTCACAAGTCGGAGGCCATGGGCTTCCATGGACGTGGGAACGTGCTACCGTCGGGATCCCAGCTGACGGCGGGAGGGGTTCCCATCGGCGTCGAGTGTACTTTGAAGTACCTTGGACTTGTCCTCGACAGCCGGTGGAACTTCGTGGAGCATTTCCGACGTTTGGCTCCCAGACTGGAGCGGGCGGCGGCTGCCTTCAGGTGGCTCTTGCCCAATCTGGGGGGGCCAAACGCCTCCTGCCGGAGGCTCTATGCGGGGATCGTGCGGTCCATGGCCCTTTACGGGGCCCCGGTGTAGGCGAGTGCTTTGAGCAAGCGGGCCGCCCACTACCTGAACGCGCCCCAAAAGGTGATGGCCGTAAGGCTAGTCCGTGGGTACCGCACGATCTCCCGCGAGGCGGCGAACCTCCTTGCCGGATTGCCGCCGTGGGATCTGGAGGCGATAGTCCTCGCGCGCCTGCATGAATGGCGCGCGGAGGCGCTGCACCGGGGGGTCACTCCATTGCCGCGGCTAATTGCTGCGCAGCGGACAGACCTCCGGTGCGATCTCATGGCGGCATGGAGACAGCGACTGTCGCAACCCCGTGCAGGGCACGCCACGATAGTGGCGGTAAGTCCCCTCTTTGAGGAGTGGCTGGAGAGGCGCCACGGCGCCCTCACCTTCCGTCTGACGCAGGTACTCACCGGACACGGTTGTTTCGGGAGGTACCTGCACCGAATCAGGCGGGAGGAAACGCCCGGATGCCACCATTGCGAGGATCGGCCGGAGGACACGGTGGAGCACACTGTGGAGGTGTGTCCCGCTTGGGCGGAGCCCCGCCGTGTTCTCGCAGCGGCGATCGGCGGCGGCGACCTCTCGCGTCCGGCCCTGGTGCAAGCCATGGTCCGGGGCGAGGAGGAATGGGACGCCGTCGCCTCCTTCTGCGAAGCAGTGATGCTAGCGAAGGAGGTGGCGGAACGTGAGAGGGAGAGAACCTCTCGTCCCAGCCGCCGCGGGAGGCGCTCCGGGCGTCGGGGGCCACGTGATGGCTTCCGGCCACCGTAGACGCGGGCCTGTGGACGGTGAGTGATGGGTAAGCTCGCCGTCCGTCCGTCTTATGACGACGACAGGCCGTGTCGACGGCGCGTTCGTGTTCCACGCGCGCCTCAAAGAGATGTCAGCAACATGGAAGGGGCCCGCAAGGGCCGACGCCTGTCGAGGCTGCGGGTTGTCCGCAAGGGATACCGAGGCCTCGACATGAAGGGCGAAGAAGGAACATGGGTGGTTTTTAGTCAGTAGAAGTCTGACACTCCCTTTCGCTCTGCCCAAGAGCGGGAGGGGTTATTTGATGATTTCCCACCCCCCCAAAAAAAAAAAAAAAAGGCCTGTAATAAGCTCCAATCATAATCTCAGAATATAACAATATAATAACGTTCTGTGCTCTTAATCATTGAAGCGTTGACCCCTTTTTTTTTCTTTTTTCTTTTGGGGGTGGGAAATCATCAAATAACCCCTCCCGCTCTTGGGCAGAGCGAAAGGGAGTGTCAGACTTCTACTGACTAAAAACCACCCATGTTCCTTCTTAGCCCTTCATGTCGAGGCCGCGGTATCCCTTGCGAACAACCCGCAGCCTCGACAGGCGTCGGCCCTTGCGGGCCCCTTCCATGTTGCTGACATATCTTTGAGGCGCGCGTGGAACACGAACGCACCGTCGACACGGCCTGTCGTCGTCATAAGACGGACGGACGGCGAGCTTACCCATCAGTCATCACTCACCGTCCACAGGCCCGCGTCTACGGTGGCCGGAAGCCATCACGTGGCCCCCGACGCCCGGAGCGCCTCCCGCGAAGCGTTGACCCCTTAATTAAAGAATGGGGGTCAAAGCTACAATTTGCTCGTAAGTGATGATTGCAGATTGTTTTTTATTAACATATAGGCAGGATCTGCTGTCTGCTGGAAGCAAATGGGGGCCTATCCAATGTCGCGATTAACGGCAGTAAAGAAGTTCCGTGAAATGAGGGTTTGTTTAACGTCCTCTTCGGCAGTGACTTGCGTCTATTTAATTGGAACTCATACATTTAGGACTAATCTGGAGTTGCAGGGTCGAACTTTCGGTTAAGCTGTGCTTGTCTAACTTGGTCCGTAGACGGCTGACCACCCGTTACATACCGAGTTTCCTCTGTGCATCGGAAAGCACGGTTAGCCGTTGGTCCTGGCTATCATTTGTAGCTCATTTATAGTCGTTACATGTAGTCAGTGGCCTGAAAGTCTGACTGGCAGTCGCTCCATGTAAAATACTCGTAGTCAGCTGAATCTGGTAAGGCTGGAAGCCTCAATGTAGTTGAGAAAAGGCTAGGTAAATAATAATCATAAATTTATTTATTTATGTGTATAGTAATGTAACAGAGCATACAAAAGTTTGAAAATGGGAGACAGGAGCCCATACTAAGTAAAACCTGTGCTACGGGTCTCCTGGTCAAATGCGGATGAGATTCACGAGTCATTGAATCACCAGTGTAATGTTTATTAGGTAATATGTCAACAAATCGATCTTCGATATAGCTTTTATAATGCGCTTTAACATCTGTATATTGATTCCCTTTACTTAGATATTCAGCTTTCGATGAATTCGCTTTAAACTCCATTTGAGCTATTAAATATTCTATTTGAAGGTCTCGATAATTTAGATCTGTTGGCTCTGTTGGATCTATAAAGTTAACGAGATAACTTGAATCTATAACTGACCAGTTGAATGTGTAAATATTTTAAGTTATAATTTTTATAATTATTTAGCTTTAGAAGCTTATTAACTATTATTTCATTAAAATACGCAAAGTATTTATTCATGTAAAAAAAATATGGTAACACCTATGTTTTTAGCAAATAAATGTTTCTTAAGTCAGTTTATCTCAAGAATTGTCCTAAACCCTGTAATTTATGAGAGTTGAGAACTTTAAATGGCAAAATCTACCAAATAATCGATAATGTCGGCGATAACGTACAGATAAGCCATCAGGAAGACGGTTCTTCTTCGTCCTTTGATGATAGCAGCATTCCATTTTCTTTATTACGTTCCGGAGATAATCCTAAATTTTTAGTGCTTCGCGGTGACAACCCCGAATTGTTTCTTTTATATTATGGTCATTTTATGTTATTATAAAAAAGTAATCTACCGTTTTATAGCTCGCAGATAAGCTGCTAGGAATTCAGAGCAAGATTCTGTTATTTTAAGTTTATATTTTCATTAAAATACGGTCTTTGAAGACAGGCTGTTGTTTTATTTCTACCATTGTGTTTTTAGTTTTAAACATAACATCACGTCTGAAATGCCTAAATGATTACGCAGAGGTGCTAATATTACACCCACATTTCGCCAGTTAAGTTGAAGTCCGATGTAATAGGGGCGAGTCTATTGTAACCAGCCAGGCACAAATCCAAATTACGTGGCTGCTACAGAAAAAAAAACTGGCCAAGTGCATGTCAGACCACGCACATTATAGGGTTCCGTAGTTGCCCATCAAAATATTGAACTTACTAAACTGATTAACCCTGCCTTCCTGCCTCCGAACGATGATTAATAATGTAAAAATAAAACAAACTTACATTTGCAGTTTTAAAGTACATTTTATAAGTTGGTCGACTATTACTCGTAAACTTGTAAAACCTAATTAGCTGTGATTATAACTAGTATTTTCTTTATATATGCTACTACTATAATTTTTTCCACATGGCATACACAACCCGTATAGGTGGTTTTACCCGCATAGTATTTCACAAACGAATCCCTTAATCGAAAATGTGTTTAAGTAAACTCGCAATATCTTTTAAAGACCTATCCAACGACATCCCACACAATGGACTATTCGAGAAAAAAACACCGTCCCTACTTTAATGTGTAGGTACTGGACATAACCTAAATAAAAAATTTGTAAAATTTTCTTCTTCCACTTTGTCGGCGTAACTTATTTGTATATTCATACCAAATTACACATTTCTAATACTACGAGACTTAGAGATATATTATAGTGCGGACGGACGGACAGACAGACAGACGGACATGGCGAAACTATAAGGGTTCGACTGTATGTTGACTACGGAACCTTAAAACTGTTGAGTTTTGTGTTTTGGTTTGGTTTTGTGTGATCGTTGCTCAATGCTATGAGTATGAACTCCACTAGTAAAAACTAGTGGAGTTCATGATGAGATTGTAGGTTACAAATTAACAAATTTGCATACATCTGACCTGGCCCTGGCTAGGGTCACATGGGAAAACGGTTTAGCAGAGCTCATATCACACTTTCTATGTTGTAATAAAATTTGAGAGCTCGTTCGCAGTTTCAATTCAATTTTCCGCAGCATTTTCTCGCATTTTTTCAATCCCAAAAATATTTGTGGCCTGTCTGCAAAATAAATGCGATAAATGCGATGTATTTTTTATGATTACAGTTTACTTCATTTTTTTTTAGTTAATTCATTAAACTATTGTTTCCCAGTATTTTCTTTCTTTTATGACAATCAATTAATCATATTATTTATTGAAGATAATTAAGTAAATTTTTGCAACTTGTGATTTACTACCATCATCGTAGGACCAAATTTTGAAAAGGTGCTTGTTAGAATTAACGAAATAAATGCGTTCATACGAAGTGATCTTGACCTGAAACCAAAATCACCTCTGTTTAAATAGTTTCATATAAAATCAAAAAGGCGCTTCTGCTATAAATTGGTTTAGTATAATTTCCGATTAATATAATATGTAGGTATAGTTTCAGATGGGAGTACTAAGTACCTGACGCTGATTTTCAGCTGCTAGTGAAAGAAGGTGTTGGTGACATTTTCCTGGTGGACTGTAGGATTAAAAATGAAAGCTGCTGCTATTGTTTAGAAAGCTGTAACTATTTTTTTTTGGGAGAATTTCAGTGTAAATGGACTAACAGGCATAATGTACTGGTTTTACAATAGTTTATTAGCAGTATTTTGCTGCCAATAATGCTACTAAACATATCACAGGCGTCGAGGTTTCAAACACAGTAGGTACCTTAAGTCTGCTGCACTAATACTGGTGTTGACGAGTATTTGTTCTAGTGAAAGTTTATCAATAAGCAAGCATTATCAGCCTATAATGTTCCCATTGTTGGGACCTCCTCTCCATCCACCAACCACCTCTCTATATAGGCGCGCATGGAACACGAACGCGCCGTCGACACGGCCTGTCGTCGTCATAAGACGGACGGACGGCGAGCTAGCCCATTACTCATCATCCACAGGCCCGCGTCTACGGTGGCCGGAAGCCGTCACGTGGCCCCCGACGCCCGGAGCGTCTCCCGCGGTAATTAGCTAACCTAACAACATCTTATAGTGACCATATCAATATAGAAATCGTTGATGTTTTAAATAGAAGGTTGACTTGGCCATCGCATCACATTCGCTAATGTTAAATAGGCCATTCTTATGGCTAATCGCCATCGCAGCAGCCGGTAGTTTGGAGTTTTAAAATCTGTGCTCCCATACATTATGTTTAGGAAAATATTTTATACAGGTACATTATGAGTTGGTCGACTATTACTCGTAAACTTGTAAAACCTACAAAACTGTGATAGTTATACTTTTAATTTTTTCGTTAAATTATATACTACGACCATGAATTTTTTCACACGTCCAAACGCAACCATCTAGCTGGTAGAGTTGTTAGACTCATTTTGTACTTTATAGCTTAATATTTCACAAACGAATCCCTCAATCCAAAAAGTATTTTTTCTTAAAGACCTATCCAACGACATCCCACACAATGGGCTTCGCAAGAAAAAAAGACATCCCTACTTTTACTTGTAAAAGGTATGAGCTACCCTAAAAAAAAACTTCGAGATTTTATTTTACCAGTTTGTCTCTCACCTCATCTGTATATTCATGCCAAATTACAGCTTTCTAGTACTAAGAGTCTATGAGCAATAGTGCAGTCAGACAGACGTACAGACGGATATGGTGAAACTATAAGGGTTTACTTAATGGCTTTTGTTTTTAGAAAGCATAAAACTAACCAATGCTGGATAGAAATGAAACACACAATACATGTAACATAATAAACATGGGCTTTTATTGCAATACCAAGGATTATTTCGTTTATTTGAAAACATAATATTATCTCGGTGTCTTCATTTGTAGAACTAGCTACATTTGTATTTGCCTACAATAATATTCAAACTATAAGCGGTACACCAGCGACAATAGAAGCTTCGATACCACAGTGATTCTCTCCCCGGAGAATCTTGAAGAATCCATTATTACCCCACTCTTGGCCCCAAGAGTTCGCAACAAGCCAATATTTGTGTCCATTCTCCTCTCCCCAGCCTAGAATCTTAACTGCATGATGACCTAAAAGGTGGCCTTCTGTATAGTTGTAAACACCATTCTTGTAGGTCAGAAAATCTGTATACACATCCATTACTCCCTCTACTGGTCCATTCTCGAATAGTTCAGTTTTAATTTGTTCCTCAATGCCATCTATTGAATAGACTGTCTTCCCATTACGTTTGTCTTTACGGTAGGTGATGTTGTTTGAATTGCAGTATTGGATGCAACCTGATATATCAAAGACATTCTTGCTAGGCGACCCGTCATCGGTATCTTTATTTAAACCCGGCGGTATAGTATACGGTCTGCAACCCTGACTTGAATTGTAGTTGCCTCCTGAGACAATACCTACACGTTTCCAATATTTCCAAGCAGCAGTATGCACACCTCTGATACAACCCAGACCACAAGTCTCACAACAGCTTATAAGATCTTCAGCGGAAAAATGGAACTGTTTAGTCCCCTTTGCGAATATACAATATCGATCCGTCATCGCTTCTACAGCAGCAAACGCCCAGCAACTGGCGCACGAGCCTTGATCTCTGATTTCGTTTATAGAAGGACAGCTGGGCCACTTTTCATTCGGCTTAAAGGTCTTAGGAAGAACTGCAATAAAGTCGGTATGGTGTTTTAATACCTGCAGCTTCGCAGAGTAGTCATCTTTCAAGGTCCCCATTAAATTTTCTATAATATATTTCATAGATGTGTGCAATGGGAAATTTCTGCCGGCCGTCCAAGAGGTTTGTTTTGAATTAATACGATTTATAAACTCGTCAGATAGTGGGTTCTGTAAAGCAGCGATCCTTTGACTCAGTATGCTACTGATTACTACAAAACACGAGGTCATTATTATTTTCATGATGTTCTCTTTCGCTGACCAGTTCAACGATATTAAATTGAAACCATTGTTTCTTGAATTAAGAGTTGATTAATCACTAGGTAGAGGTAAAACAAAACTGTTTAAACTGAAACAAACTGTTATCGCGACGAATTGCTTCCGGTATATAGGTTTAAACGAAAATGTTGCTCAAGTCACCGTAGTTATGATTAAACCACTTTTTACTTATTAATTTAAGATCAACTCAACACTGTCGTTCTTTAGTGCGACATGTCTCACTGTTTGAACACCTTGAACTAACGTCTTCGCCGTGTTATCGGTAACGAAAAGTGTCGTGCGTGTGGCGAGACTATATCGTTGCCATAATTACGTCACGCGGCGAGTACCTTGTCCCGCGCCCCTCGTCTTCGCAACACTGCATAATGATTGTATGTATTTACACACAATCACGCCTATGTTACCCAAAAGGTAAGGCAGAGGTATTACACTCCTCCCGTCGGGGCGGCGCGCGGCGGGTTGTTTCGGTTGTTTTTGTTTTTATTCTTTTCGCCTCGACATGAAGGGCTAAGAAGGAACATGGGTGGTTTTTAGTCAGTAGAAGTCTGACACTCCCTTTCGCTCTGCCCAAGAACAACCCACCAAAAAAAAAGAGGTAGGTATACACATACATGTACACACTTCGGCAGAACTATACAGAGTTACATTTTGATCGTTTTACTCCGTAGATAGTGTTAGATAAAATTGAAAGACAAAATTAAATTATTTAAGAAAAATCAGCTTCTGAAGTCGGTGACTTTTGTTTGTTTGATTTCATGCTTTTGCCACCGACTTCAGAAGCTGATTTTTCTTCTTAAGTTTATTTTTCACCTTTTTGATCTTTTTTTTTTTGTATGTTTGTTATCAGATATCTCCGTCATTAATGAACCGATTTCCAAAATTCTTTTTGTGTTCGAAAAGGTATACTCCCGATGTGGTTCCATTTGTAGGGGTGACATTTGTTTGTTTGATATCGTTTTTTTTGCTACCGACTTCAGAAGCCGATTTTTTTTCTGAAGTTTATTTTTCACTTTTTTGTGGTCTTGTTTTTAAGCTATTGCATAGCTTCTATCGCGGGCCTTGAGCGTGGGGACCGAATCCAGAAATTCCGTAACGAAAATAAAAACCTAACAAATTGACACTTGACAATGACTTTTTGAAATATCACGCTTGTCTCTTCAGTTCAGCAACCCGCCTTTAGGTGGCATTGGTTGTATTGGAAAACTACCGTAATCAGCTGTTTGTGAGAAAGTATATAGGTGTATAGGTATTTATCATCTATGTACAACAGTGAATATCTGTACTCGTCTATTTTGTGTACAAAGTGTTTTAAATATGAATAAACAAAGTGCATTTATTAATGAAGAAAGTCACGAAAAAATAGTGAAAGAAAATGAGTTAGTACTCTATATACATTCATTTTATCATTATTATAATAAATGCAGTATTATTTTTTGTTTTGTTAATTTATATATAATACTGCTATAAAGATAACCAAAATGTTGGGGAAATATAGTATTTATACTTACACTTTTACTAATCATCCTCATCTTTTATAAAATATTAAATCTTATAATTTTTCAATGTTTAATTTTCATCTGACATTACGTCAGTTGTCAAGATGTCATTTACTTTTTTTTTTAATTTGTGTCATAGTTTTTCTTAGTGGTTAGAACTACGAAGGTTACATTTGATTTATATAATTTAATTCATTTTTATTAATATGTTAGCTCAAATAATGTAATTTATTGATAATTTTTATTAATAGTATCTTATCTTACGCTTATAAAATTAACTAAACAAAAAAATGCTATGCAATAGCTTTACCGCGGCAGTCTCCGGCAGTGCCACACGTCTTTTTTTTTTCACTTAATTGTTTTTGAAGCCAGGATATTCCCGTATATCGTCTGCCTATCGCGGTGACCAAGACTTCTCTTTCCAGTCCTTGGTCGCCAATCGGTCACAGCTTTGCTCCACCTGCCATCACCGCACCTTGCCAGGTGTTCTGCCTAACTCTATTTGAGTTCCATAACTCGATTGCTAATGTCGAAGATCTTCGTACGTCTCCGAATTTCGATGTATGGAACTCGATCTAATACTTTTATGCCGAGCATGGAACGCTCCATGGCTCTCTGTGCTACTCTGAGTCTGTAATTCTGTACACACTACTTGTAAATATTACGTCGAAGATTATATTCCGAATGCAATCTTTACTGTCAACTCGTATTATTTATCGCAGTTCAGTTTTCATCAAATTTTGTTTCCAATTACAAAATTCCAATATCTCGTTTTTTTTGTCATCGACTAATTGAAGTTTTATTGTCTAAGCGTTAAAAGGATTAACGATATTGATGGCCGTTCATGGAGCATTAATTCCACTCAAGAGACAATAACAGCCTTTATTACAGAACTTGAAAAAGTAAGGGACCAATAAAATATTGATCAAAAAGTATTTTTTCATTACTGGCAAGAAGATATTTGCTTGGCATATAAAATGATTTTTAACCTTATTGGGGTCGACTTCCAGCAGGTCTAACCAACCTGTAGCGACTGCTAAATATATAAAAAAGATATAAAATATAGGGTGTAAAACATGCTTAACGATATCGAGAGTTTTGGTCTTTCCATCATTCGATTATCTTTAGTATATCGAACCACACCTGAAAACTACTAACGATAAAACAGAAATTGAAAATTATACGTCCGAGTTCCAACTTTTTGTCATGTTTTTTTTTTAAAGAAATAAAAATTGAAATATCTCATCACTTCTGTATAATTAATTGCTGTACCACTAAACATGTTTAGAGACATTATGTGCTACCGTAAACAGGGATTTCACCTCAAAAATAAAAGTCGTTTCCCAGTAATAAGTTTACCTTAATGTTGCAAAGAATGCGAAGATAACAGCTAAGTGATGGTTATATTCACACCCTGTATTTAAAAAAATATACATTAAATGTATGGAAAATATGATAATGACTTTTATCTAATATATTTCCTGAGAATGTAAATAGCCAATACGAATACGCAAATATGTTACGAGAATACCAAATCGTCATTTTATAGCTTTGTTATTTATTGTTTCATTTTTTGATAACGTAGGAACGCGCACTTATTGATACATGATCGATATCACTTAAAAGATAAAAAAAAAAGACGTGTGGCACTGCTATGCAATAGCTTTACCGCGGCAGGAGACTGCCGCGGTAAAGCTATTGCATAGCATTTTTTATCAACTTATGCAATTATAATTATTTATTTATATAAATCAAATGTAACCTTCGTTGTTCTAACCACTAAGAAAAACTATGACACAAATTAAAAGAAAAAGTAAATGACATCTCTCACACTTTATACACAAATTATACGAGTACAGATATTCACTGTTGTACATAGATAATAAATACCTATACACCTATATACTTTCTCACAAACTTCTGATTACGGTAGTTTTCCAATACAACCAATGCCACCTAAAGGTGGGTGGGTTGCTGAACTAAAGAGACAAGCATGATATTTCAAAAAGTCATTGTCAAGTGTCAAACTGTTAGGTTTTTATTTTCGTTACGGAATTTCTGGATTCGGTCCCCACGCTCAAGGCCCGCGATAGAAGCTATGCAATAGCTTAAAAAGTGGTAAAACAAAATCTCGATGTTTTTGTAGGAGATCCACCTTTATTCGTAAAGTTTTCTTTTTTCTCATAGCCCATCGTGTAGGATGTGTTGGATAGGTCTTGCCACGAGCTCAAATTTAAAACTAAGAAAAGAATATTTTTTCTACTTTTGTTTCAAACCAAGCTGTCATTATTTTAGGTTCCCTGGATTGATCAGAGTATTTAGTGCAATATCATGTTAAATCATGTAGAGTGTACACGGATTATTACCTATCATGGTACAAGAAGGAAGAAATCAGCGGAGTACTGCTAGAACAGTAGGAGTATCTTTATCAACGGTCCAAAGCGTACTCCAGCGATTTCAAGAGACCATCAAGAGATCAGGAAATAGCAGGCAAAGGTGCACAACAACACGAGAAGAGCGATTCATTTATCTTGGGCAGAGCGAAAGGGAGTGTCAGACTTCTACTGACTAAAAACCATCCATGTTCCTTCTTAGCCCTTCATGTCGAGGCCGCGGTATCTCTTGCGAACAACCCGCAGCCCCGACGGGGTCTAAGTGGTACCTTAAAATATAAATATACAGCAAAAACATAAAGCAGGCATCTGGCTTCACTGGTCTAAAACAGATAAAAACGACCTCTGAACTTAACACAAAGTTACTTAAACTTTACGATTATATTTATTGGCACTTGCAGACTATATTTTCCTAGTCTTAGTTTTAGGTACCTTTTATAGAAGGGTATTAAAGCTGTAATGTTCCGGCGCGGCGGCCTGTTAGTTGTCATCCAAGAATTCCTGCGTACTGTCTGTTACAGTACATTTATAGGCTCCAAACGTAACTTTTACGATCAGTGGCGTTTAGTGACGACAGGAATGACGAAATGCTTCTGTTTCAGCTGTGTAGTTTGAATAAATATCATAAAATGTCTTTGTGGGCCTTTAGGCGTACACAATTTTTATGGTTATGCTAAAATATTGTTAAATGTTAGCCATATTCAAAGATTATGGCGGGTTGTTGTTCAGACGATAGTCTTTGACATCACTTTTAGTAGCCCTACTATTTTATCTATCTTTATTGAAAATCATGATTTTAGGTCTTCTTCTTCATCGTGTAGTTCTAGTCACTAGAACCACATGATGAAGAAGAAAACTCTGAAACTAGTCAGACACTAGAATCTAGTGTCTGACTAGTATCAGAGTTTTTATGCCACACATGAACCTCTTTTCATGACGTCGAGAATGCTCGGGTATGCTGCTTTCCTCACGATGTTTCCCTTCACCAAAGTAATAACTAAACAATACACACATGCACATGAATCCGAAAATTCAGAAGTCTTGGGTTACATAGCTTTAGCTTTATAATACAATCCTACAGAAAGCGTTCACGCAGATAACTAAGCAATAGTGATGGCCATCGCCGCAGATGGCAAATTAGGTACGGAAACACTTTGCTATATCTCGGGCACATCCTCGCACATCTGTACGTTGTTGAACTCGCTAATACCGTTAATGTGCTAGTGTTTAACCCTAAAATGTGTCTTTCGTGTTGTCTTCAGACTTAATTGAGTGACGTATTCGTTGCGATGGTAGTTCAGAGGTCTTCATAGTGTCATGTTTGTATTGTCTTGGAAGTTACTGGTTAATCAACTTCATTCATTTTACTTTTTAGCTTTTCCCCACCCTAGGAATTTCTCCTGTATCGGGTGTGCGTTTACAAACGTTTAAACTCACATACACGCATACAACCAGACCAGGAACAACTACCTATAGGTCATACAAATATTTGTTTATTTTATCGAATCCCAAGAAAACAAGGTAAAAAAAAACTGACAAATCAAAATAAATACTAAAAAAAACAAGTTAAAATATGTAACTTAGACATAATACGAGTAGGTACCTGCTTGAATTAGAACCGCCTGACGCCTTTGCGCGGCAAACAAACTTCTAATCTACGCGTGTTTGTGTTTGTTCGTACATCTCACTCCGATTGACTTTGAAGTTCTGAGACAATGTCGTTGATTGCCATGTTTTCATTAACTGCTCGTTCATTGACTTGTTGGTGAATTGTTAAATTGTGAAGCTAACTAGAGGATAGGAGACTCGTTATGTAATGGGTGGTCACCCATCCCAGACCAACCTAGGACCCGAGCGGCTGTTTATATTTAGACACAAGCTCCTCGTGGTGACCCTAAAACAAAGAAAGAATAATCATAGAATGAATCTATGTAAGTAAAATCTGGAATTTAGTACCTTCAGAAAACTACATTCCAACAAAAAAAAGGCGTGGAAGGAAAACTATTTCGTTAGGTAGGTCTTTTGATAACACCACGAGTTTATAGAGGGACAAAAGCCAGTCTGAACTCGAGCAATTTGGTGTTGGCGTGAATTTCGCCCAGAGGGAATCGCGTCTGACACTCAGACAGTAAGCGGAGTGTACCCTCCTGTTTCCCTTTACCTAATTATTATTAGAATAGGAACACTGTCCTCTCCTGCAGTACACTGGGAGATTTATGATAACAAGTGTTGTAATTGTGCGTTTTAACACTTGATTGTTTCGTGATTGGAATTGTGTTAGGCGTTTGACTTTCTCCATAACCCCTTCAAAAGCTCAGACACATTCGTTTTGTATAATACTATTCAAGTGAGCGAAAAACGTCTTAGAGATATTATGGTCTGGCCGTACTCGCCAAGATTTACTCGTAATATAATGGGAACTGCTAAGAATATGGAATGCATTTCATTCGGAGAATATATTTTGCTTAGCGAACGAATTCAAAGTTCGCCTCTCCGTTTCTATTGTTAAGGGAATTCAAGAAAATACGAAGTATGGCTGCCCAAGTCCATCTCATGTTATTCAAATGAACCTAACTTATAACACAATGCAATAAAATTGATGAAGGCGACGTTGCTTTTGAAAATATACGGGATTTCATGTAAAGGAAAAGCTGAATACAAAATTACGATATCGAAAGTCGAACGCTTTTGAAAGTTCGTGATTTTTTATCGAATTTCGCTGTGCTTTAGTTTATCATAATTTTATTTTAGAACACTGACGAATAAAAACTAACGAATCGGCCGTGATTGCGTTACAAACTTACAACTAACCTCACTCACTACATTCCATGTCTTTATTTAAATCGCTTATACCGTCAACAAAACGAAGAACAAATAAACCGACTTCAATAACACAAAAACGTGAAAAAAAACAAAAACACAAAAAAGTGAAAAACAAACCTCAGAAAAAAATCAGCTTCTGAAGTCGGTGACATTTGTTTGTTTGATTTCGTTTTTTTTACCACCGACTTCAGAAGCTGATTTGGGAATGGGACCACCTCGGGAGTATACTCTTTTGAATACACAAAGAATTTTGAAAATCGGTTCATTAATGACGGAGATATCTGATAACAAACATACAAAAAAAAAACATACAGACGAATTGAGAACCTCCTCCATTTTGGAAGTCGGTTAAAAATAAGTGCAATTTCTACTTTCTGATTAAAATAGAACAGTCGTAGCTTAGCTTTTTCTGACGATCTGCTGATTCAGTTCAGTATGTTCACATAATATTGGCTTTGTTTAAGCTTACGTTTCAAACCGTCACACGTCGAGGTAATCATACGTAATGTTATTTCATTAATAGGATTCTGACATACGGCTTCTGTTTGTATTAATATGTCGTTGTAGACATTACGTATTTATTATCTATGTCATGTGTATTTCTGGTTTTAAGATTTACGGTTGAGGAACGTAGTATGTAGAAAGACGATTTGATTTTACATTTTTGTTATGGGAGTTGTTTTTGATAGGTCGCGAGTGCGCGCGAATGAACTTGTAACTTCCGGGCCCCCGACACATGGTAAAAGTGGGATTTTATTTGGTTAAAGTATGATATAGCCCTCCACTTGCTCCAAACATAGGGTATCGATGGGTTTTCACAAAAAAAAAATGGTACTAGAATATGATACTGGCTCACAATTATTAAGAACAAATTTGACAGTCTGACTGACAAATATTGTTCATTTTAATAATGTCCTAGTTTCAGGCCTATGTGTAATGGCGAATATATGGATTTATTAAGAAAAATGCAGATGTGTTTATGTTGAAAATAAAATAAAAACATATTTTCTATAAATATCTTTCATATTTATATCTGAGATTGAAGTTATCGGACGATTGATAAATCGACCTCGATGCGTGTGATTATATCTAAGGAGCACATTAAAAATGTTCCTTCTCTGAAAATAAACCAAACAAAAAACAAAAAAGTTAAACAATGGCCACCAATTGTCACCGGAAAATCTGAAAAATATTAGAGTTGTTTTGCAAAGAATTTGTAACAATTGTCATTTGTATTCTCCCGTTTGTTAACTTCACAGGTGATTGCGGAAGTTCTGAGTTTTGTTTCGTACTTTAATGGATCCGACCCAGTTCGAGTTGTTAAAATTATAATTATTTCTGTTACAAAAAATACGCCGTTTATTCCCAGTTCCTGGCATTTTCTGGAGTCCAGGGAAATGTAGATGATGTTATGTGTCTCTTGGGTAAATCTGTTTTGTTATTTTATTAGATACTGTCTAGATTTTTTACCTAACTACTGTTAATTTGATAAGAGCAGGATAGAGTACATTAAAACCTTCCCAAGTTCTGAATAAGAATAACATAGGATTTTAAACTGACATGGTCACTAGCACTATTATTTATACTGAAAACGGGATATTAACGGAATGGAACATCCCGGACGGAATATCCCGTTTTCAGTATAAATAATAAGAATAACTAAGTTATGGCCAGCATTTAATTCGAGCTGTAAATAAGGTACATCTGCTTTAAATTCTGTGGCGGTACAACAAACACAGCTCTTCATGATTCAACAGCCCAATGTTCACGTCACTATTAGTATGTTACCCGCGACTGCATTTAAATCTTGTTTAATGAGCACAATTCGAGCATCCATTTATATTTAGGTAACAGAACATTATGTGGTTGCGAACAGTGGAGTCCATTCGTGGTGGCAAATGACCCATATTCAGTTGCGCAGTTTAAAACGCTCCTGCTTTTATTTATGATGTTTAACAATGTGTTTGTTCAAACGTATGCTCAGTTCCTGCACACACGATGTCCGCTGCGCTTCATAAAAGCCTTATTTGCTCATTTACTTTGATTTGTTGTTTATATTCTACCAAATGGATAAAGACTGTCTGGGAATTCAAGCTTTGTATCGTGAAATGCTCATGATTAAATAGTTGCCTCATAATTTTAATTTAATTGTGTACCTTCCAACGTTCTCGCCGCCTTTATTCCTTTAGATATTGCAATATGAAAGGAAGTAAACATTGTTGTGGTACCCAGTTTATTGCAAGTCGGGATTGTGCTGTAATTGGACACAATACTCCACAACAACAGGCATAACGAACTAAGGATGTCAAATAAACGCACTTCCTTGTCGCTTCGTGTATTTTCCCTCATAACGTCAACGCAGCGTTTTGTCTTGGTGTTTGACATCGATCTGCGGTGTCTAACATCCTCGCTGACTGTACAAAAATAACAATTGCATAAAAGAAGGGGAACTTCTCCCCCAAAGCTCTTTGTTCGCGGGAAGATTGCCTGATGCACCGCTCGTCTTATTATCAACAAAAGAATTTACGAATTTCCTTCCCCGTATATTTGTTTAGGAACTAATGGAGGAAACCCTTCTACAAAAATTTCACGTGAATGAGAAAAATCTTTGTAAAAGTGACGGTTGCCATGGCAACACCCCTGTGAGAGAATTCTAGTTACATAATTAGATTAGCTCCGAAAGGATTATATGAATTAAAATTAACGGATAATGCCTTGTTGAGCAAGTTTTTTTTGAGTTGAGATTAAAAAGGGTGGAACAAAAGTATATTCTCATTTTGCAAGTCATAAATATTGTGTTCTTTAAACAGGGTTTTATTAGCGCGGTGTTTGACCTTTTCACGGTAAGTAAAATATGATTATAGTACGAAGTGAACGTTATTTGTCACATAAGTGCTTCTGAATTTCTGTGTACATACTTGAGTTTGCGCCGTCCTTTGGAGTTTCGAACTGAAACTTAAAACTCAGCTTGGAGTATGAGTCTACTCGTAGCTGCGTCACCATGCGTGCAAATCTTTACAGTTCCTCTTTCGTAAATATGAAGACAAAGTAATAAAATAAGCATTTCTTTTATTATTTGCAAACTTTCCCTACCTTACGTATTTACGAGTTCAAAACAATTTTGGTAGGTACCTACATTGTTTCCATTTACTTTTCTTGCTTGCGTATTTCTTCATATTCTTGGAGGATACTTGTAGTGAATATTTCTTGGTGAGTTAAGTATATAGTAGATAACGGAATACACGTGTTGTGCTCTTCTTAAGGGCGAGTTTCTTGCGTCTAGCTAGATGTCCAAGAGCTGTCAGATTCTTAAAATAATTGCTATAAAATATTGACACCGATAGCTTTTGAACGCCACCGTTTAGATGTGCTGATCGCGATCAGTTGCGTTGTTGAATGACACTCTGAAACACCTTTGCAAGATTTTGTAAAATTGTCGGCAATATAAACGTATTTTCAACCCACTTCTAAAACAGGAGGAGGTTATGTATGCTTTTGGATTTTTTTTAATGTATGTACACAGGTTACTCCGTGATGTCTGGTCCGATTTACGTGATTATTATTTCATTTGGTAGAGAAGCCCGTAGGGTAATTCTATAATACGTTTTTTCTCCTTCGTCTATGTTGATAATCTCCTAATAATATCTTCTAGTTACAATGTAAAATGAAGAAAAGTCAATGAGTTATTTTCCACTTTTCAGTTTTTATTTGGAAGTCGATTGTTTTTTTTAAATTTATTTTTCGGATTTATTTAGCCCAAAGTAAGAGCGACATTGAGTCCTTATTATATCTGAGTATCTATAAATAAATAAACCAGTAAGCAATTTAATACTTAATTAGCTAACTAAATCACAACAATAAACCTGCAAATCTTCTATAAACAGTTTTAAGCGACTCTAATCGTGCAACAAATATAAACAACTATTTCCACTACAATTCTCGGTCCGTTGCCTTTGGCGTGCGTTCTGCGGGAAAAGCAACCTATTCATACATAAAGATAAAATTTATATCTATCTACAACTAGCAGTGCCCCGCAACCTTCGTTTTCGTGAAATTATCATAAAAATGTTGGTTATGTTTAAGTCGGGTTTTGGAATTTGAAGGGTTTCATTTATTTTGTAGAGAACCCTAATTATTTTTCTGAAATAAAAGTGGCCCTAGTCAGATCTAGTAGTCTAGATCTATAACATCAATTATCTGCCAGTAAAACTTTCGTCAACAGTGGTCTAGCTGTTTCAGAGATAAACCGGAACAAACAAGCGGACAGCAGACCGAACGACAAAAAAATAAAAATGTTATCTATATAAATAAAAAGAAAAGTCCTGAAAGATTTCTTAAAAGAGTTAAATAGGGGATGAAAGTTTGTATGGAAACGAAACCACGGGCAAGAGCTAGTTTTATATAAGTAATATATTTTCATCAACATTCAGTGAACAGCTGTTATTTTGAAATTACAAACAGACACTTCAGTTATATTTTTTGTATAGTTATATTTATTTGTATTGATGTATATATTGTGATACCTACGTTACCCATTTGCGTTACAAACATAATGCATATATATCGTGGCTTTAGCATACTGTTCGCTACTAACTGTATCTAGCAACTATGTTTTCTATTTAGAAAAACGTGGCTTGAACTTTCAATGAGAGCTTATTTTGCAAAAGTTGTTTTGAAGAAAATACATGTTCTTGTCGGGGTTAAACGTCTGATTATATTGCTAGTTGACAATATCCGAGATCTCGGTGTTGCAATGGACTCCAAATTGCACTTCAATCTTCACATTGACAACATTGTTAATAGAGCGTATCGCATGTTTGGTTTCGTCATGCGTTCTTCAAAAGACTTTAAAGAAGACTGTGTTATTCGAGAAATGTTCAAAGACATATATGGGTAACGTTATATTCAAGAGAAAGTTCAATTGTTAGGTAATCGTCGGGGCTGCGGGTTGTTCGCAAGAGATACCGCGGCCTCGACTTAAGGGCTAAGAAGAAACATGGGTGGTTTTTAGTCAGTAGAAGTCTGACACTCCCTTCCGCTCTGCCCAAGAGCGGGAGGGACTAACTACTATAGAACTAACTGGGTTGTGGAGGTCAGAATAGGCAGTAGCTCCATGTAAAATACTAGTATTCTACTGCATCCGGTTAGATTAGAAGCCGACTCCAAGATGATGACTATTCTGCGCCAATAATTTCATTGTGAAAATATTTTTCTCTATTTGTCTGTTATACCTTTCCACACGCCTTCACAGGCTGCATGCGGTTAGACTAGAAGCCGACCCCAACATAGTTGGGAATAGGCTAGGCAGATGATAACTTTCGGTTAAAACCATTCTTAAAACACGTGCAATTACAGTATTCCTATTTCGCAGTGAAAATACCTTTAAGAGACATAGTTTAATAACAATTTCGTTCCTAAATACGAATTTTATTAGGGTAAAATGTCTGTACATCCTTCGTAGACGTCCTGGCATAGGGAGCGTAAACACACTTAAATGCATCCGCTACGCCAATAAAGACTGCGTAAACTTTTCTTTGACGTCTATGAATTCCCGAAAATCCCCTCAAAATCTTTGCAGTGATTTGCGAGTTTAGGACACAAAGACATGCACACAGGGCGTTTATCTTATTATGTAGTAATGATGTGTGCTTAAGGTGATATTTGAAGTACAGCAGTGGGTACTGTCAGTAGATAAGTCTTGATTGATGATGATACTGTGGACTTAAAGAACTCGTCTTTTGAATTGAAAATGGCAGAAGATTGAGCCTTTAGCGCTTTCAAGATTCTGATAATAACGATATTATTGTGATGATGGTACATTTTGGTTGATTGATGATATTTTCACGTGAAATACCACATCGATATGATTCTAGAGTTGGAGTCTCTAGCAAAGTATTATGTCCTTTTTTTTATGGTGGGTGGACAATCATCAAATAACCCCTCCCGCTCTTGGGTAGAGCGAAAGGGAGTGTCAGACTTCTACTGACTAAAAACCACCCATGTTCCTTCTTAGCCTTTCATGTCGAGGCCGCGGTATCTCTTGTGAACAACCCGCAGCCCCGACGGGAAGTATTATGTCCTTAAACATGGTTTTAAGTATATAAGGGTGTAAATGAACCTTTCACGAAACCGTCAACCAAGCATTATGTACGTCAAACTAAGTACCCCTACGCCAAAATTATTGCTAATTACTTTTTTTTATGGAGTGAAAAATTACTTTTTACGGTAAACATTAACTCATTTGTGCATTTGCAAATTGTTATCCCTACGTACATTTATTCTACAAAAATGAAGCACTTGATCTAAATAACACCTTAATAACATTACTATCTAAATATTATTTACGGTTGGAATATCTACACTCACTTAAACATTGAAAATTCAACACTGTACTTGTATAATCAGTTAAATATTGCCTAATATTAGTGAGAACCCATGTCTCCTATCTTATTTTATCTGTGGAAACTTGGCAAACAACCGGATCCTTTCGCTGGAGGCTGTGGCGTGGCAATCAAGGTCTAACAATGAGTCAGTCCAGCCACGTGATACTAAACGTACCTCAGAGTAAATGTTTTAGTGGCTGCACTCGAATAGGGTAGTTGACAAAAAAAATCTAATAAGTCCGTCAGATAGATTTCTAAAAAATATTGGACACGTATTTATTCTGTTTTCACGTAAACAATAAATGAAGACGTGCTTCGAAAAGTCGCACGACATTTTTTTACCAGAAAGTGACGTCACCAGCCTCCACTCTCGATCTTTGACATGTTTTATTTTCGTATTTATGTATTAATTTGATAAAAAAAAAAAACACGTATCCAATATTTTTCGATAATCTAACAGACGGACTCAACAGAATCATATTTTTTTTAATCAGTTAACTACCATATTGTAGGTGGCAGAGAGTTATTTGGGTACACGTTTCAACCTGTAGCTGTCCAAAGAGGTGTAAGTAAAGTCCATTTCACGAAAGAAGTCCCGCAGACGCAGCGCTGTATGTCGCGCGACATAATGTTGTTTCACAACTTTTGGCTTCGTAAATAAACCTTATAACGCACTAACCCAATAATAAACTCACAAAATATCTACCACAACAAACGCACCTTGATAACATCGACAAACGACAACATGGCCGATCTGTTAAATTTAGTTCCACAATTGTCCGCGGGACTTCTTTCGTGAAATGGACTTTAGTATTGAGTTTTTATTAAGTGACCGTATCGGATATGGCAAGCATTAAAGTAAATTATGTTATAAACTTGATAGAATTACATAACGTAACTTCACGCCTGTTATCCCCAAAGGATTAGGCAGAAGTGTAGGTACTTAATAGTACACCTACATTTCGCCAGTTATGTCTAAGTCCCATGTAATATTATTCTAGTAATTCTTGAAAACGTAATATAATTTTGAAAATATAATACAATAACTAAGTACCTACTAAAACTAGTTACATTTCTAATCCAATATCCTAATGACCGCAAAGATAAATATACCTAACGTTCAAATATACATACTCGTACGTTTTCATTTATTATTTCTTCGAATATCATTTTATTTCTTTCGATTCCTAGATGCCGCCGACGAACGTGAATAAAATGAAAATGCTTTGAAATGTTAAGTTTATTTTTCTATAAAAACGTATTAAATTTATGATTGTATTCCCAAGCTGCGGGCTGTAGTTTAATTTGCATTTCAACCGACTTCTTTAGATTAATGGTCTCCGTGATAGCATGGACAGAAAAGTGCTTTCTTTTATGAGTGATTATTAAATTAATACAATGGGTTTAAACACTTCATTTTGAATCTGGTTATTAGTTTGTTGGTTGATCAGCTACGCAGCGCTACTCAACGCTACGCAGCGCTACGCAGCGCTACGTAACGCTACGCAGCGCTGAGCTACATGCTACATCTTCGCGCTAACTCTAACAAATAGTTAAAAACTTTATTGAAAGCATTCAAGATTCAAAGGAAGATATATTTAGTCACAGAAGTATTAACTCATTACAATAATTAAAAAAAAACACTTGCACTTGGGGAAACACCCTAGCTTCACAGTAATTTAATGCAATACTGTACATAAAAATCATTTACCAATTTGTAATTGAGTAAAACACCGAGACACAATAGCTAAAAGGAAGCCGGAACGCCATTTACAAAGTTTTACCTTCTTCATTCAAACCCTTTTAACATTTGATAGATTCAGAGCTTCTGAAAAAAGTCGCAAGTTAATACAAATTAGATGACCGTGATTTTGCTCCTAAGGGCCGCATTAAAAAGTTTTACTTGAACATGAATTATAACTTTTTTGAAATTTGTTTAATATTTTATTGAGTTACCAAATTGGGACACGATCAAACCACTTCACGCCTACAAGGCGCCGAGGAAGAACGTATTTATTATGACTTTAAATAATTTTATAACTTTTTGAGTTTGGGGAATGTGTATTTAGATTTCAAACTCAAAAATAACCAATTTCGGCTATTTACCTACCCTGTTGTAATAGCCCCAAAAATGCTGTCAAAGAATGATCTTAGTCCTACCGTTGACGTTGCCCACCGTGGAAGTGACAAAAGGTGTGTATATACCCCACCGCGGGAGGCGCTCCGGGCGTCGGGGGCCACGTGATGGCTTCCGGCCACCGTAGACGCGGGCCTGTGGACGGTGAGTGATGGGTAAGCTCGCCGTCCGTCCGTCTTATGACGACGACAGGCCGTGTCGACGGCGCGTTCGTGTTCCACGCGCGCCTCAAAGAGATGTCAGCAACATGGAAGGTGCTCGCAAGGCCGACGCCCGTCGGGACTGCGGGTTGTTCGCAAGAGATCAAGAGAGAACATGGGTGGTTTTTAGTCAGTAGAAGTCTGACACTCCCTTTCGCTCTGCCCAAGAGCGGGAGCGGGTTTGATGATTTTCCACCCACCATAAAAAAAAACAATCATAGCAGATTATATTTATAACATCAGATAACATACAGCGACATTACAAAAACGTCCAATGTGTTTATCAAATAACTGTTCAGTATAACTCGTATTTTCCGGACGCACCTCTGAACCCCCTACGAATGTTTCCGAAGTTTGGTACGCAACATAGATATAATTCAGTTCCGATAATTGGACATCAATTTGCACCCGGACTTATCCCGATAATTTTGTTGCGAAACGGAAAACATTTTGTTTGGAAACAAATATAATGTATTAATGTTTTGCTTCTACTATTACCTACCTAATTATTTGATATAGGGTGGGTAGCAATTGTGGTTGTGGTTATATTGAAACCTAGCTTCAGTCACGTTTGATATAGCAAATTGTTGCATGGAGTATTGTGGAAATTGTTCTTGAATTAGCGTGTAGATCAAATAATATTTACTGACTAGTTATCTTTACTTGATCTTGTTTCTTAACCTGCTGCTACTCACCTTCAACGAAAGGTTATAAGTGAAAGATTAGTTAGAATGATCAGCAGAATTGATGTTCCAGTGAATCTGTATGTAGAAAAACCAAAGAAACGATGAATAAAATGTGTGCAGGATTGTATGGCTAAGAAGGAGGTGACTGCTGAAATGACGAAAAATGAAGAAGTATAGAAGTAGAAGAAATGCTGCGCCAACCCCAAATAAATTAAGATAACAGCCGGAGAAATTATAAGTGCAGTGTGTATCTACCGAGCTTTTTCCGACCCGTGTATGTTAGACCAAATATAATACATTCCAGGGTGAACTAGATGAATTAAACTGGCACCTGAAAATTGAAATCCACCCAAATTCTCTCAACGAAATCGGAAAATCTCCTAGTCAAAACAAACAAACAATTTGCAATAGTTATCCGGCTGACATATTCGGATATATCTGGAGTCAATATTATCCGTGCGGTATCTATATCCGCGAGTGTGCGTAGGTTTCCCGTTCGCGGTCTCGATTTCCTGTGAAACAGGAAATTTCCGAACGTCCGCTCAGAAACAGCGAATTCCGAAGTTATTTTGCTGTTTACTGTTTCTATGAAGGAAGCGTTGTTTTTAAAGTTATGTTAATGGCATTGTTACTAATATTTTAAATGATGTTGGCATTCATGTGTTGCTCAACTTGTTTAAGCATTTCATTAATTCTTGTGTCACTATTAAATATTTTATTAAAACTTCAGTTCCATGATTTTACTCGATCGTTGGACTGGATACGCTAGTTAACAGCATCATCGTCTTCCTGCACTTATCCCATTCTTTTTGAGGTCGGCCCAACACATTTTCTTCTTTACGTTACGACGTTTCACACGTTACGACGATATTTACTTTTTTTCTCTCTCTCTTTTCTTTTTCATATCGTTTCTCAAACAATTCATCGGTCTTTTCTTTGGTCTTCCTCTACCTCTTCATCCGTCAACATCCATATTTTTTTTAGTCACTTGCTCTCCTCACTACTATCATGTCCATACCAAGACAGACGGTATCCTTTCAATTTTACAGTAACAAGCGCCACTTTCAAACTTACTCCAATATATCTACTTATTCCTTACTTTATCCATTCTTGTCACTCCGCACATTCATCTCAACATTCTCATCTCCGCTACATGCAATCGTTGATCATGCTATATTTTACCTACAAATGTACAAGTTAAAGTTTGTTTCAAGATTTTGTTGTCTGGTGATAATCTTAACTTTATTTTGCATCTGTCTTTTGTCTAATTATTTGCAAACACCTTATTGATAAAATTTTATCACACTTTACTCTTAAACCTAACCCAGAGGACTGAAACCCAAGTTTGCCGCGTTGGTCTAGTGGTCGTAGGCTTTCTCAGTAACATCTTCGGAGTTCGGATTTGTGCCTGTTAGATGGCAATAGGGTCGTCCCCTAGTACATGGGACTTACTCATAATTGACAAAAAGTGAGTATACGGTTAGGTACAACCCTGCCCTTTGGAGACAACAAGGCTTGATGTTATGTTATATTATGTGTACTTAAAGTATCAAATAGATCTGGTCAAGTAAGTTTTTTGAATACTAATTTTTTTTTATCTTGTGAGTTGTTTTTGCGTCTACAATTAACATGTCTCACATGATCTCATCACTATTGTTTACTTACTTTAATTGTAGGAAGTAAATAATAGTGATGATAATGGGTTATTACTTCACCATGTTTTATTATCCGTCTCAACAATAGTGCATCCTCATACGAACGTCTAAGGATTAAGTATCTTGTATGTTCATTTATAAATACCTAGCCAAGCAAGGACTGGACTTTTCTTTTGTTTTGTTACTCGGTCGTCAGACTATTCCTAAAACGCTGCAACTATTGAAAGTCAGAATCAAGAGTGGCGACCACCAGAAAAGTGCCGAGATAATGAAGTTCGACGAAGTTCCAGAAAAACAATTTAACATAACATAACATTTATTTATTTTCAGGCTACTTTGGCCCGTAGATAAATACCTTACAGACTAACTGTCTTGGATCCCGTAACCAGAAAATAAAGTGGATGTGTAGAAAAACATAATTTCAACTGCCCAGCACATCAGCAGGAGACAGAACAGAACAAGGCCAATAGGCACAAAGGGACGTAAACAACTGGTATAAGCCCAGTCGCCACCAGAGGCTAAGCTAACCACCCGTCGGGGCTGCGGGTTGTTCGCAAGAGTTACCGCGGCCTCGACCATGGGTGGTTTTTAGTCAGTACAAGTCTGACACTCCCTTTCGCTTTGCTGATTTCCCACCCACCAACAAAAAAAAATAAAGCTAATTTAACCCAATATTATAGAAGTATTATACATCGTGATATTTTCCCCCCGTTTGTCCTGCAGTAGTTTTCTTGCTACGCCTCAGATTGCTTCGGGCAGTACTTTCCACTTTTTGATTTTACTTGCAGCATAGAATAACTTTGTCACTTTACATTTTAAATTAGTTTAAGTGTAGAGGCTCTGAAATAGAACAACGCGATGAAAACTGATAAGAGAACTGTGATTGAAGGTAATCTTTCTTAGTTTCGATAGGAATACATATTACGTCTACTCAGACAGGAAGAATTTGCTTTTTTTGAATTATAAGGTGTAAATATTTTACAAATTTACATAACTGACAAAATGTGGTTTGCTTGTTAGGTACACCTCTACCAAACCCTTCGGGGATTACATGGCGTGATGATGTTATTAAAAAGCTCGCACATCACGTCTGAGTTAATTACCAGGTCAATCTTCAGGGTACTCCGAAATTATACCTGAAAGCAATGACTCAATTTTCCAACCAGGAAGACGGAGCTACCATGAAATATTATAAGTCCAACTAAACGTTATCTATCCACAAGTGGGGTCAAAACAAGCCACAACTCAAGGAGTGCGTATTACGAATAATATATCAGTTTCAGGATTATTCCCTCTTATTCTGCAGCCGTAAATTGACGCTGAATCTGAGCCTTATTAAACTGTCTTGTAAATCGCGTTCGCACTGTACAAAGTGCTGATCACATAAAAAATAACAGGGCTATAAAAGCGGCGTGCCTCCCGAACGGGCGCTCGTATAATCAGACAAATATATCAGGATAACTATTGATTTCTTGTCTTCTTTTTGGAAGGGTGAAGTGAATTTTTGTTTAGTTTTACTGTAGTGTTGTTTGCTTGCATATAGTAGGAGGAAAATTAAATTGGATTTGTTCAAAATGACGTTACTTTGTTTATAAAAACTAACGTCTAGGAATTTCTCAGTAGCAGAACCGGAGTCTGGATTTGTGGCCGGTTCATAGCAATAGGCGCGCCCCCTTTAAGTTCCTGGGATTTAAACATGACTAGCACAATGTGGGTGTACTGATGAGATCTTCTTCCCAGCTAAAACACTAGGAAGTGTCGAAGGGCGGGCGTTTCGGGGGATTGTCTCTTGTAAATAAATTTTGACGTTCGAAAAGTGCTGATTATATTATTTAGTTTGAATAAATGACTTTTGTTTTTTTTTATTTTGTTTACCTCTGCCTAACCCTTCGGGGATTACAGGTGTTATATTATTTTATGTTAAAGTCTAGATAACGAGAACCATTAGCACAGCTAGACCCCTCATCGGTAACATTGTTGTATGATAGAGACCAACTCCTTTTTCTAGAAATTCTTTATTCGTTTTTCAGCAAAACGTTGTTAACGCCAACATGTTTTATTCAATCAACGTCCATGTTTAAGCGTGCAGAAACACCCTTAACAAAACATAAATAAAAACCAATACACATAACACACAATGATATACCAAATTCAAGTTTTCCCTTATTTATTATATTGTTATTGATACTACATTCAATTCACGTTTCATTTCGTGTTATCAGTTCAGTGGTTCGTTCGTACAATATAGCGGTACTTGTCGAAATTTTATTGGTTTCCCGGGTGGTTGGGTGGTGTGAGCAGCACTTGTGGTGTTACCGTCAGTCATCTGAGTGGTACCGCATACAGAGGAACCGAGACGTCTCGGCGGGATGCGCAACCCTAGCCGGCTAAGGCTACGAGCAAACGAAACCATTGTGTGTATTGTTACCGGAAGTTTGCAAATGGTATTTGGGTCTACAAAATTTAATAAAAGACAAACCGTTTTATTAATAATTTTAAGGTCTCTAATTCAATGGGAAACAATTACGGAGTTCTCATTTATTAACTAAGTCCAGTTTTTTCTGATGGAAACCTTACACAAGATGTGCTCCAGAGATTTTTTTCAAGAAAACTGAGTAAAAAAGGATATGATAAATGAATTGCGGTGTTTCTATTGTAGGTTTGAGAATGTCAATTTAGTGTTGCAGTTTGTCACGTGTATTCATCCTAATGTTAGGGGCGCGCCTTGCTGACCCAGTTCGCGACCGTAGCGGGATGGTGGGATCACTCGAAAGGGTTTACGGTTTCAATATTTGGAAGCCTTCACATATATGCGCACTTTAGCTGTCTTATATAATGCACTTCGATTCGAGTTACGTCGACTTTTATGAAGTAAACAACGCAATTTATTTCCACGACCTATTTTTAACTGCAAAAAGATTAGTCGCAGCCTTGCGTAACAACCGACAGCCTTCACAAGGTAGTCTAATCTGGTTCAGAGGGCTGGTATCCAATTTGCCGCCATGTTATTGTGGGGCTTCGACCGCAGCTCGCGTAATTGACACCGAAAGTAAAACCGCAACTTATAAATCGGAAAACGTAACCTAGACGACAACCGCACGATGCAAAAACCACCTGCGAAATTACGCCACGTACCACCGCCAGCGGGCGCGACAATCGCCGGCCGGTATAACCAATCTACTCGATGCTTTATTATTATCGTCCCGACTTCCAATAAAAATAACGTAATTTACCATCCGAATAGAGCGGTCTTATAGGTTTAGTTTAGAAAGTTGGCATCTTGTCCATAGCGGTTATTCCGCGTTCCCTACATAGACTACCAGGCTGCAGGTTGTACAAAAAGAAGGCTCTATTTAACGGGAACTGATTCGGAAAAAAGCGCTCTGTGAGCTCCATGACGAAGAACCGGATTACTATGGCCGGGCCGCAAAACAAATCCACTACGATTTACGTACCGTAAACTCGTTACGCGTTTCGAACGAGACGCGTTCGTGGTGGCGTGTTTAGTTGGAATTTGTTTCTTGTTGTGAGTATCCGAGAGTTCAGATCGGGTGTCGCGGGGTGCGTTAAGTACCGCCGGGCGGCGAGAGAGAGGCGAGCTTAGTCTATGGAGAGGTTCGCAGGTTCATTCGGAGGAAGTGTCGTTATCACAGTCGCTGTTCGGCGTTCGGACGGCGTGGTACGTTGCGGACGGTCTGCTGCTCGGTACGTCTGTACTCGCTTCGGCAGAAGTTTTGCGGAGATCGCGTTCTGATATTGCATCGGCGGCGGCCTTTCCCGACTCGTAGTTGATCACGGACGCTTTATAGAAAGTGAAACTGTATGCCAAAGACGTGAAAACTGATAGTGCAAGGACGTCTAAACTTTGTGGTGGATTTAGTGCTTAAAGTGGGACAAATCGGTTTTCAAGTGAAACTTGAATTTTACCGGGACTCGTTTCGATATCAGCGCAGTTTTATCAATTAAACTGTGTCTAGATTATTGAAGCGCTGCTGACTTTTTCCTAGAAGGTAAGTAACTAGAACTTATCATGGAGGAACGCAGACTGGAGCAACTAACTTAGAGAAAACTTTATAATTTGTTTGAATAAATATTAGGTTACTCAAGAAACATTCTAGTCGGCGGTCTACGAGAACTTTAATGAAGTAGCAGTAAATGTGTAGCTACTGAATTTAATAAACCTACATAACCACTAAACCTTGGGAGTTTTACGACTATGTATCTCTTTACTCCGCTCTCAGTACAAACAATAAATATAAACACGAAATAAAATTAAGTAGGTAAGTGATGAATGTAAATTGCTGGCTCATCAACGGTTTTTCTCAGCACGAGATGGAGGCTCAAGTATTCATAAGGACGGAAGTGTACGTAAAAAATGGTAATATCATTAGAAGAACATCGTTGCACCGCTCAGGGGCTGTTATTTACAAACGACGGTATAATTTACGTTAATGATTTATGAAGATTTTTAAAGTACATTTTCGTGAAAAATATTTTCAGAGATTTTTGTAGAGTAAAGATTTTTTTCTCGGTAATATAATTTTCGGGCGTCCAAAGTACCCGATAAGGTCTCGTACACATTTGCATCGATAACATATTCGATGTCGCTGATGACTACGTTTGTGTAGCCTATGCTTAGGTCTGTTATCATCATTAAGGGAGATGCGTTGCTATTACTCGCTTATTACGTCATTACATGTTATGATCATTTCTCGTGTGCTCATCCCTTTAAATACAATTAACCGTTTATTATATTAGGGTCTGCGTTATCTAATACAGCGAGCGGCATGTGGTCTTAAGGTGTAATCTTACTGTGTAAGAAGTTATTTCTATATGTAAATCAAAAGGTTTGCTTAAAATATAAGTATAAAAAAATAAAAAGTGTTTATTAACCTCACACGTAGAAAACCACACGGAGAAAAGTAATGGGGGACGCCTTTGCCCAGCAGTGGGACAAAATGAGTTAAATTAAAAAAGAACCCATACGGGACAAAACAAAATAATAAAATAAAACATAAGAAAATCTTAAAAATAAGGTATTCATATGAGACATACTCGTACATATTATGAGTATTTCTTTAATAATTTCTTCGGCCTCAAAGAAACAGCACATGGCACGGGATAATAGTGTAGGTACCGTTTGATCAGTGAAAGAATTAAAAAATAATGGAATTTATCTATATAGATAGATGCCCCACAAGGCCGACAAGATCAACATCATTTCATAATACAGCATATACCTAAATGCATTATTGCATACAAAAGTGAACTAACAAAATGTGCAATGTTTGAAATGAGACGCTCCCGTCTTTGATTTACACAGGGGTCGGGTTAAGCCAATTAGCTTTATACAATGTTTTTATTCATAATGTACTTAAAATTATACGTTTCCGATAAAAATATAGATAAACGCGGTAATAGCCGGACGTGTGTTTCGTTTAATTTCGTAACATTTATTTTCTTTGATTTCGACTTAGCAAAATTTTAAACAAACTTATCTTTCATCGTACGTGTTCTCGATAATTAGGTAGGTATCTTTTAATGGCTATTAACAAAATTTGTTCAATTCTAATTGTATTTGAAACGGTAATTAGGCTGAAATAATTTATCATGGGGGAGAGAAATTGTACCGAGCTTAGGGACCAGAACGGCTATCGACTCAATTACGAGACTTTGCTTGTATCAATAGAGCTGCTCTCATCGCTTCAATGATATTTTACGTTTAATTGATACCGTGGGGTAGTCTTACAAGTCGTAGTAACATCGTCGAATAATTATTTTGAAATGGCAGTAAAAAAACTTGAAGGTTATATTGCTAAAACACTAGGTATGTAATTAATCAGAAATTACTTTTTTTTTGCTCGTAACAACAAGATGATTAGTAGGCACATCTACTTACAACATTATCATACAGTTAATTACATCTCATACAAGTCTTTAATAGATCGACAACACAGATTCCACAGACAAAATTATGCACACACGTCATGTTTAAAAATCGAACACTCATTCAGAACCGAACCATAGATTAAATTCAGAGCACAAACAAAAAAAAAAGTCCGAGCATTGTAAACGTGACATAGATGTTACGGTTAAAGAGAAAAAAAGATAAAATCTAACAACGTCTATTGGCGTGGCGATTAGTATGCATCGTATCACTCGCACGACGCGCTGTATCATCGCCATATCATATTTCTACTTATATATGCCAAACCATGCCACTTATGTAACGGAATAAGTAAAAGTTATTTCGTGTAAGTTTTGCTGACTCTGACCGTTTTCTCTGGTGTTCGGGAAAATCTAATTAAGTATTAAGTAAGGTTTGTCTGTGTCATCGTATCGTAAGTTGGTCAAGGCTATCGTAGACCGGAATTTAATAAAGTCGAGAGCGACCATATAAAGACTGAAAAGAAAAAAACACTGTTAAGAAATACTGGGACAATTCAATATTTATATTTTAATGAAAATTATCGTAATCTTCTTCTTAACGTGTTTATGGCAATATAAATTGTGTCGGCCCAGACCTGAGCTACTAGTTTGACGCTTTTCGTAGCGTCCATCAGTTCCTGTAGTGAACAACCAACAGGAAAACAGCACTGAAAGTTAATTGTACCTAATTAGCAGTCATAAACCAACAACGGTAAAATATCAATAAAAGATCACCTGAAAAATATTGTGCATGTGCGATAATAATAAAAGAAAATAATTATGACCAGCAATGATAATAAATTAATCAGCCACACTGGCAAAAAACAAAGACCAGCTGCTATAATTATAATTATTTTTAATTACTGCCAGTGTAATAAAGCGGTTATTTAACTAAATAAATTAATCATTATTTCAAACTTAAATGAAAGTCACAGTCAAATATTTTTTTAAAGCGACATGAAACTGCGGTTGATATGAAAATGTACAGTGGTGCAACTACTTTTAATTTAAATACCGCCCGGCAATTTATATTTTAAATTGCAAAAATTGGTTGCCGTACCTACAGCTAATTACGAGAACTGTGAGACTGATATAAATTAGATTCGAACGAAATCATTTCTGAAATCTAAATTGCCACATGCTTAAACCAGATTGATTTATTAATTTGGTTACACTGAGTTTCTACTTTGTGAAGAAATTGCAGAAATAATTTCCGGTTATAAAATAATTGCTTCTCTGGGTGGTCTTTGAAAAGTCCTATTTCTAATTACGAATAGGGACTTCAGTAACTTTGTGATTACTACATGTCATGTAAGTACATAAAGTTTTACATTCGAACAAAAAGTATGTACATGTGCGAACAAACAAGAAACTAATATTCATCTATTAGCACGCCCGCCGCTCCAAAAGGCCAGAATCTTTGCCACGACAACGTTCAAAGTTCCAGTGGTTTCCTTTACGAAATAGTTATAACCTAACTTAGGTATATTTCAATAAACTTCCAAAGTTTTAACCATTGAAAGCAGTTAGACACTACTATCGTAATTAATTTTACCTAATATTACCTAATTTTGCAGTTATTAAGAAAAGTTTTAACGCAAAAATGTCTGCTATCTGTATGAAAAGTTTTCACGTTTTGCAAAACATGGAAGTAACTTGAGTATTTTAATCAAAAAAGTTTAATAACGTACACAATTCATAAAACTACTGAAAAACATACAACATAATATCACACTCAACATAATACACAGAAAAACGAATAAAATCGACTAAACTTCAGTCGCTTACGCTTTGGTTAAAGTTACTAAAACATAAGCTCTTCAATAAATTTCCAATGTATGCCTTATTCGTATATAATCTATTATGAATACAAGATAATATAAGTACCCTTCACCAGTTATTTAGCTTTTAACTGCAGAATATTTCTCAGACAAGTCTAGCTCTTTTTATTTCTAGATTTCCAAGACGCTTACAGTACACCAGTGGCAATATTTTTTGCAATAGTCGGCAATAAAACCCGTTGGCAGTCGTTAGTATAAAATATGATACTACTTATTACGTAATGAGCCAGTTTGCTTGACACTTATTACTGTAGCCTGTACCAACCAGTATATAGACGATAAAAAGTATTTATATTATGAATTAAAAGGCTTTCTGAGATAATTGCGAAGCGAGCATTCAACGATGTTTAAAAGGTTCTCTTATGATTGATCGCCACTTAATTTTGCTACAAGACCTTTTTCTTGATTACGTAAGTAAAGATATTTGAAGCAATCTTGTAATTCCAATTTCACGTTTCAAATAAATAAATACGGTGTCGATTTGATGCTTACGTTTTATTGGATTATGAAATTGAAGATGAACGAAATGTGAACTAGATCGATGTTCAATTGTTATGTCATTTGACATTGTTAGCTTGAGTCATTCGGGCAAATTATTTTAATTAGCAGTGATGGATTTATATGCTCTTATTAAAATATATCGAGTAGTAACTTAAATAATCTAGTAATAAATTGTTGTTTCGTGTTTTTTGTGTGTCCTGAAAATCATAACCATGAGTTGTACAAGTGTGAAGTACTGCGGCATATCCATCTTTTACGAAAATTAAATAAAAAAAGATAAAGTTGCGTTACTGTTCCGCGGTATACATAATTAATGTATGATAATGTCAGTCCGAGCGGGGTTAGGTGGAGTGCCCACTTATGGAAACCATTTCCTTTTACATTTTTATCTACATTCATGATTAGATGGTTTCTCAGATAGGTTTTCTAGATAACATTCTTTATCTCTAAAATGTAGCAGTTTTAAATTCTAACGCAAAGTGTTAAAATGGATAAAATAAGATTGTTATGGTGTGGAATATTCAAGTTATTTTTAAACGAGCTTAGCGCGAGGAAAACTTTGAGCGGAGCTAGCTTTCTTTTGTTTTCTTTCCTTTTTACATAAAGGAAAAGTGAATGACTTTTAAGACCACGGAATAAATAATAGTAACCAAGGGACTATGTTGGAAACAAATCTTTTGAGCAGGCTTTTTATTTTAAGTTTTGCTTAAGATTTTTGTAATGGAGTTCCTTATCGCACATTATCGTTCTGATTTGTTGGAGGGCGGAAGGGCTAGACCAAAAATGTGTAACAATGAAAAACGACACCAAAAACTTCGATCGATCTATTTACAGTGATTTTTCACATCCAGATAACTTGGAAACAAAAACTTCTTTCAATCGATTCAACTTGCCGTCAATTTTGAGAATATGCAATAAAATTTTATAATCTTAACGTTTATATACCCTTTTATGTTAAAATAAATAAATGTAAAACATTTCTTTATTCCATCCGGGTGTCCATAGGACTTACTTTTTCGTATTGTCTCTAAATTGTTCCCAGTGTTTCTCGAACATGTGTTACGTTTGACGAATACTTCAAACTTCAAAATTATAGACAACACAATGAAGTACGCACAACATTTCTAATAGTTTCACTATTATAGCGCAATTGACCGTAAAACCGATAATTAAATCCCTGAGAACAGACAGACAATGTAACATTAAAATTAAAACATTTACGAACAATACTTTTTGGTAGCAACCTTAACATTGAAAGTAGTTTTAGATGTTCCGGTTTGATATCACACAGAGTAACTTTAATTACGGGCGGACGGTAGGCAGAGCGGTGCAGACGAGCGATTAGTCGCCAAATGTGATCCTAAATCGTACGCTGTCATCGTAAATTGTGTTTTTATGACTTGTATCGCAGTTTTGATTGAGGACAATCTATTAGAATTAGCTACTTTTTGTGATACACGCGAGTATCATGTACATGTAAACATAGAAGTTGCTTAAAAACGCTGGCGTGACGATTTGGACTCGTTCCTAACTGATTGGACAGAGAAGGCACAACACCGGGAGAGTCGGAAAGGAATGGGGGAGGCCTAGCAGTGGGACACCACAGGCTAACTAAAAAACGAAGTATTATGTTAATGGCATATTAATTTATAGATTTTAGAATAAAAATATAATAAAGCACTCTTCCTCTCTCTCTACTTATTTAAAGAAAATGCATGCGACCGACCAAGTCCATAGTATTTTTCTATATTTTTTATTTATCAGCTGGAAGTGTACATTATGGATGCAATAAACGATTTGAATTAAAAAAGTATTGACGAATAAATAAGTATCTATGCTTCAGTTTTTTGTTGTCGATCATTGATGTCCGATCTAACTAAAGCAATTCAATATCTTCTATTCTCTTTTCTGCTCGACATCAATAAACTCCCGTCTGCCTTTCTGACGTATGAATCATAGTCGCTGGCTTTTTGTTGCATCCGTTTTTGCACGTTGTTGTGCCAAATAATAGTGTCTATTAGATGCGATCTATTTCGCCCGCGTCTTCTCATCGAATTGATAGATATTTAATTCAGAACGTGCGCTCCATGTGAATCGGTTACTCGTTTAATTGCTTACACGACCGCAAGCTTTATTGAAACATTTCGTTTACGTTGTAATGTGCAAAAACTAGGTTTGTGAATCGCGAACCAATTGAAATGTGGCTGTCACGGTCATAAATAACAAACGTCTACCTATTTGTAAATACGTGAAATAATAATAAGCAGCTATAAAAATACTTTACGATTCATTAAAAATATTTCAATGCGTGATTTATATACCCGACATCGTAATAAATCACGAGGTTTCGATGAAATTTTACGTAAGCCGGTACCGCCATTGGGACATACTGCGACAATGAAACGATTGTCAAGGGAGAAAATGAATGAAAATTCAACGTAATACTCGGTAGATATCAAAACATACTTCAGGTCAGTGTAATTTGGCAGACAAGCTTTTTTGGGAAGTCGTTTTGCCGGGCGCGCGGCGTTCCCCCAAATGCGGCGTGACTTGGCTAGCGAAAGAGATGAGATTAATGACAGGGGTGGAGCGACTTACATCGACCGCCGCTCACACCATTGTCTCATACGTGCTTTGTGAACTTTTGGCTTCAAGTTTCGAATAAAGGCTTAGTTAAACAAATATTGCTGCTGGCAGAATAGGTTTAAAAAAAGTGTCTGGTCCTTTATGAAAGCTGAAAAAGCATTTCAAAGCAAACCAAAGTTCCTATTAAAAAGTTTAATAATACAGACACCAAAATTATATTTTTAGAAACAAAAACTTTATCAAAAATGTTTCACTGGTAACGCAAGTACTTTTTCAGTAATAGAACGAAGCATAGCCTCGTAAAAAGTACTCAAGTTGTGCGTTACATATTACAGTTTTGTGTCAAAAGTAACATACTGTAAAAGGATCATTTTCTGTAAAAGCATTTTCGCGCTACATTTTGTTTGTCAGAATGAAAATAGAAGCCTACATCAAACGCCATTCCGTTTTATGCTCAAAAAGAATACAAGAGTCTAGATGGCCTACACTTATTAAATTGAACCGACTTTTTTGGAGTATCACTTAGAAAGTACCAGTTGTCTCAGTTCTTTTATAGAAACAGTGAGTAAAGAAATTAAAGTCGGGTCGTGTCTTAAAAGTTTAGATTTTATAGACATGATTTCGGCAACGGGTACATCACCTCCAACTTATCACGATGATCAATCAAAGTAGTCTGTCACTGTCACTTCTTTAATTCACTCTGGTATAAACCGTTACCTTCTAAAAACAGTAATCTCGGAAGGCGACGCTTGTGGACCGACCGCGGCGGCCGCCGATAAAAACTTTCCTGGCAACTTTTCTTTAACCAGTTTTCTTCGAATAAAAGTAGCTATCGATATAACGAACGTTACGTGACGGTGTGATTGGAGGAACTTCGTCGTATCTCGAACTGGCTTCCGATGGCTTCGATTGTTCCGATGGACTCTGACTCGCATACATTACATCTGACCTTTCATCGGTAAATCGTCCCATCCCTTCACTGGCATTCAAAAAACCTATTCATTAAAAGAACATATGGGTAAGTATCGCATGGCTAACTTAATTAAGATTCTTTGTAGTTAAGTTTTGTGATCTATGGACTCAATAGCAAGTTAATCTTTTTGTCCCTATTTTTGTAAGCGTATTGTTATGAAAGCTTTAGGTCTCAAGTTATAATTAAGTAGATTAATGGAAGTGCTTTTAGTAATTCATCGGCGCTTCAGTGTAACATGAATAGCTTTGTTAAATAATGAGGTAGGACGTGGCAGGGCAGGTCTAGAGCTCTTTGAACAGATTGGAGCATTTCTACTTCGGCATTTTCCCTGTTCATTATTACTTCCAAGATTTTGAGTAACAGGAAAATTAGAGGACGGAAATATGTGTATTGTTTGAAAGGTGATATGAGACGTTGTCAAGGAAGTCAATGTTATAATAATAAACTTGAGATTGGGAAAACCTGTTCAGGTGGAAATTCATAGATGACTCTGCCTTAATTGGATTGTAATATGTTGTCCCACGAAAAATCAGTTTCTGAAGTTGGTGGCAAAAAAAATGAAATCAATCAAACAAAAGTCGCCGACTTCAGAAACCGATTTTTCTTCTAAAGTTTATTTTTCACTTTTTGTGTTTTACTTTTTTATAATATTAAAGTATAATAGATTCATAGCTGGTAAACCAATCGATAATGTCTAGAATATGATCTGCAGCTAAGCCGATTAGCTTCCCTAGCTTGTGTCATTAGAGCACATTATATGCCTATTACAATCGTAATAATATAGATATAGCATAGATAGTGTTGTCAGCAAACGATAAAATTGCAATATTATTAGCAGAGATTATTCTTAAGGCTGTATATTCCGAAAGTTGGAACGTCGCAAATGGCTGACAAATATTTCGCTGCATTGATTACATAACATCACGCCTGTAATTCCCGCAGGGGTAGGCTGAAGTCTACGCATTTGTACACCCGCATTTCGCAAGTTATGTTTAGGGCCAAAGTAATAGGCGGCGAGCTTATTATCATACCGTGAAATGGCTGCTACTGAGAAATTCTTTATGGAAAAACCCAATACCGCTTTGCCGAACCTGGTAACCGAACCCAGAACCTCATGCTCAGCAGTCGCGCTTGTGACTACCAGAGCAGCGAGGTGCTCCATTGATTAATTAATCAATAGTAGCACATAAAACTACACAACATCGCTCTGTTTAGCACTAGAATATTAATTTTAAATTACAATAACTAATATCGTATAAAAGTCCCTAAAAATAAATAAAGAGAAAAAAAAAAAAAAAAAAAATCTAATATCGAATAAAATGATTTATCATTTCAAAATCATTTATCGTGAATATTTACTTAGGAATAGATCCTCTTAAACTATTCAATGAAAACAGTGTAAACGATGAATGAACATTTTCCTGAAAGTATTTTCTAAACACAGTTCCTAGGTGACGCAACAAAAAACAGATGAAAGCATAAAATCTAAGCGTCACGGACGAACAATCAAACGATATGCAATAGAAATCACAGACTGAATTTCATTCAACATAATAATACTTATATTTCACTAGATAATGTCGCCGAAAATCTGCATGAAAGTGGAAGAAAACAAAAAGTATTTAGTGAAGTAAAGTATTTTAATATAAACGTGACGATTTTTTCCGTAGAGTATTTGTAATGCTAGTTTAAAGCGCACTTAACAAGACTTAAGTATGGCACAAACTGAAGCTTAGGAAAATTTATTACCTGAAAGAGTGTGAAATGGCTTATTCAAATGTAAATGCAGAATCCTGTCCGGTCAAAGGGATTTCGCTTAGTTTATTTTCCACCTCCTTTTCGTAAAGTTTTTCACAGCTTACAGTGGGGCAACATCGTTTTCATGTTTAAAATTTAATCATAACATGTTTACAAAATAAGCTGTGAATGTTAAGTTTAAGTTTTATGTACTTTTATATAAGTTCTTCTCTTTTTGATTAAGTCAAAGAATTAATAGAAGATTTTCCAGTTGTAAATACTAAGAGGCATATACCTATTATAAAGCTTAGTACATTATTTGTGGTGAGACATGTACACTACATACCAGCTTATCAACATTCACACACGTCGGCAATCTGACGGAACCAAATAAAATATGGAAATAGAAAAACTTGTCACATACAAACGGAAATCATCAGCACTTCCGCCGCAGTCAGTCTAGTGGCAGCTGCCATTAGAAATTCACCGGAAGCATACCAGTCCAGTCACACTCTCGCTTTTTAAAAAAGATCAAGTCTGCAATGATGATATTGACCCCAAGTCTGTGATCTAAGCGCGATTTACATCGGTTTACGACGCTTTGCGTTTTTTGGAGTAAAAGTTGTCGTGCCAATGCTATTACGTTTGTTGCAACTACGTAACAGTTGCGAAGGACCCCAGGTTCGAGTCACGATTGAGCCTCGATTGATCACTTTTGGTTTCAACTTTACGCCATTACAAGTTTAAAATTGCTGAACGTAATGGGTGGTGATATTTCGGGCGTAATTTCATTTTGTTTGTTTTGCAATTTTAATTTGAAGCTATGTTTGGAAGGTTTCGTTATTTTCTTAGCCTTGGAAAGTAACTGCCTGCGTAGATGAAATTGGTTTCAATATTTTAGTAACTGTAACAATGAGAAAAAGAGTCAGTCTATATTTCTTTTGTAGAAAAGAAACTGTAACTAGATGCTTAGCTCACTCAACTTAATTTCGTAACAGATGACATCATTTCAGGAAACATTTAACTCCGAACAACAATAACTTGTTATTTTATGACCATACCGTTCATAGTCGCCACTCTTCTCTGAAAGCGGACCCATTAAAACTAGAAGACACACAAAGATGAGGATGTCATAACTCGAAACTAGATATAATCGCAACAGAACATACTCCCGGTTGCATAGTTTTATGAAAGGTGGTCTATTGTAAAGCCTAGGTTACACAAGAGCACATTTACTGGCACATACCTTTGAAAGAATTAAATTTGCCGAGATGTATGAACCAGAGAACTGAAAGGACCGAAACATGTGCACAGTTGAAATGATGTCCTAGCGTAGACGAGACTTTACTTTGCCGAATATGGCAAGCGCCAAACATAAGTTCAAGTAATTAAAACTATTACTAAATGTTTTACGTCCATACGCTTTACAGTTTGTAACTCAGAAACTGTGGCTCTCTTTAGAGCGAAATGATTAATTACTACTTTAACGTGTAGTTAAGCGGTTATTGAAAAGTTCGAAGTACGGTTTTATGTTACGTTTGACGTAAAAAAGGTATTCGGAAACTGAATTTACTATAACGACGTGATTAAGTTGATGGGTAGGTAGTAGATAAGGTTCTCGAAATCTCGACAGATGAAAGTTTGGTTACTTTATGGATTAGCCGTTAACCCTCTCCCTTTTCGAGGGTGGATTACAAACGTCAACGAGATGAAATTATTAAGAGTGCAAATAGCGGAATCGTTTATCTCTACGAAAATGTTCACTGAATGCCCAGTGCAGTTATTTAAGGGTCAAGCTAAGCAATAGAAGTTAAGAGTGCTAGATCCTTATTGTTACGGTTAGAATGGCTTGCGTAGATTGTCTGAGCAAGCCTGTTAGTCTACGAACGTTTGCACACTTACCTACTTACTCAAGCATTACGAATGAAACAATACACGTCATGTGTTACTTGAAGAAGACGTGACGCATCTTACAATAGAATAATAACTGCAACACAACGAGGTTTGTACCAACAAAGAGCATCAATAATTAATGAATATCGAGTATCGGCACTCTTTTATTTATATGCCATCTACAAACTTATTAGATTCTATTCACGCGAATCTGCTGAGCAGCGTGCGAGATGCCATGACAAGTATTCTGAGGAGACAGGAGGCTGACCGTTAGTGGACGTGCCGGAATCTGCCGTGTAGGTACCGTTACCGAACCGGCCCGATCGATGTGCGCCTTGATCAACCTCCGTAAACAAACGCCAAGTGATTTTCGGTACGGTATGCCATTAGCCTTACGACCTCAACCGACCAGTTTGTGAAATTAATATCCGATCATTCGAGCTGTGAACTCGTGCCGAAAACAATTTTATGACCAATTTATTTTTTTCATAAAATTCGAGATTATTAGCGTGGAATTTATTGCTCACTAGATTTTGTTCGGGAATCGATTCGTGTTGCTAAGCTCAAAATAGACTTTATTATTATTGATTAGATATTATGTCAATTTTTTTTACGTATTTTGATGAGATGGGAACGAGACTTATTTGAAGTCTTCGAAGTTAAGGATGGAATATAAGTGAAGTCTTTCAAGTTTATAAAAACTCATTAAAAGTAGTTTTTGTGAGGCCGCTGTACCGGAGATTGAATGATAGGTAAAGCTGAAAAAGTTTTGGTTCAGCTTACCCGTTCTTCAAGATTAGACATTTGCCCTCGTTACACGTGCGATCTTTTCAAGAAAACATATTAATACCCGATTAATAATGTTGAATGCCAAAACAATGTCTGTTAAACAACGCCCACACTTCAAACATAAGGAAACTCCACTAATTTACTCGGTTAAGTTTACGGAGCTTCATAATGCCATCTATAAAGCGAACCTTCCAAGTTTTTGAGGCTCCCGGGGCTTACGAGCAGGATCCCAATTTAATTTCCTTTCTGACCATAACTAATAGATTTTACTTGAGTTCGCGATAAATAAGAACTTGTTGCTTTTTCCAATGTTTTTGTTGAAATCTTGGCGAGTGTAGAACAGCTGGCTTTAATAGTATCTATTAAGAATGATGACGGGTACCATTACCAACTGACCGTGAAAATCTGACGTTTTCTCTGCGCACGGGCACTCTTTATATTGTGGGCCAGTAAATCAGTCTATTATTGAGTATAAGAATATGCTATTACTTTCTATGTGAAAAGGCTGTATTTTAAAATATTGCGTCGCACGACGTTTTATACTTTTTCAATAATTTTGTTGCGTCATAAATTTCCGACAGGAATGACTGGGGTTTTCACCTGCACTGAAGCTAAACAACTTTTTTTATTAAGTTAACTAGTGGGATCGCAAAAAACTAATGTAGAACAGCGTTCATTCGTTTGTACTATTAATATTGTACGTAACATGAATCGAACACTGGAATCGTTGCTGTAGTGGCCACACAGCATGTCTACGCCAGAGTAGTCCAACTCAAGTAAACAGTTGATACTTTCTTCATTGGCACGACTGGTCCGTGACGAAGTAAATGGGAAATATGCAATGCACACACGCCATTTTCCCATTGAGGTTGGCAGAAACTTCAAAACGGCACCGATGCCATCTATTCGCGTCATTGACGTTCATTACATCTTCTAAAGCAAGCGGCCAGTTAAGGCCCCCTGGTCATATACTCACGTCGCACATAGGGGTATTTGATACTAAAACATGGCCAATAATCAGATTTTGAAGTTTGCTATTATAACAATATTATTATTTCGTAGAATAGTATAATACATTGTGCACCAGAGTTAGTAATTGATCAATAGCGTCAGTCGGAACATAGCTATTGTCTAGAGAGCACGTTTTGTTCTTGGCGCCTTAAAAAATCAAGCTTTACGCAGTGATAACAAAAAATTTAAGTGTTATTGACAAGTATTGATGATGGATTCTGGTGATGGAGGTAATATGTAGCTTATTTTATACATTGTTTTACTAATGTTTATATCTTTTGAATCTTTTTTGTGGCTTAAATTAGAAACAGTAAAAATTATGGAAAAAATATCGAAATAGCGTAATAAATGAGTAACTTTCTTATATTTCCGGACTAGTCCGATTAGAAAAAGTAACAGAATCGTAATCAGGGATAATCTGGAAAGTTAATAATGAACAAAGATGTTGCGGAAACAGAGCGTTTTTTTTTAAATGATTTTTTTTACTTTTAAGCTCGGATTCTTATCTTTCCTGCATACGTACATTGCCAAGAAAAAAAAATCAGCCGTTTTGTAGTGAAACTATTGAACTGCTGCACCCTGTGGAATTTGGAGTAACTGGAAATGAAAGCGGAGGTATTCTGGACGAGGAAAATTCGGAAAATTATGAATATCGTGAAAGTGATTAAAGTAGATTTTGTATTGAGTATGCTTTTATTAAAATGTATAAGTCAGTCTTCTTTTGTGTTTTTATTTAATGTCAATCTAATTTTGATAACAATTTTGCTGAGAAAAGTTTAAAAAATATTTTTGGCCATATTTTAGTATCAAATACCCCTATGTGCGTCGGTGGCGAGTAATACGCACCTACCGTAAATATGCAATTGCAATCAATATAAGAGAATTATGAGTTATTGCGTAGCGCAGTTGCTAATACTTAAGTAAGGAATTGGACTTCGGGGCCACACCGCGTATAATTTGACAGGTAGGAATTAATGAATAGTTACTATTTGTTTAAGTTAGACATGTTTAGAAAGGTATATTGACGGCTTTGCATAATTTATTACGAGATTATCGAATGGATCGATCAAATCAAACATAATTATTGGGTATTACTAGTCTAATATCTCATAGTTTTATTTGAATGAAAGAAGCAGTCGTTACAAATTGATTAAGTAGAGGTAGACATTCAAAAGTGAAAAGTATTTCTTAATTCTTGTTTTTGTTCAGACTTCAGTGCGGAAAACAATCTCAAAGTAAGTTTCTTTCATTTCAGTGAATACTTTTGACACAGTTGTGACAAAACTGTTTTCAAGAAAGCAGTTTAGATTTGGCACCGTTATACTTTAAGTTTTGATTGCCAAATTCTATTTATTAGGTGTTCATAGCGAGTACCAATAGATCTGGGGGAATAGTTTTTGTACTTTATTATTTCAGCTTGAAAACTGAGAAATCCTTGCTGTTGTTTTTTCCTTCTCGTGTGGTTAGTGCTTAACCTAGTGTTTTAGTACCACCAATGGATCTCTGACTATGGTTTAGAGGCCGTCTAGAAATATGTCCCAGACTTGCTGGATTCCTCACAATGTTTTCCTTCACTGAAGCAAGCGATAATTATACAATACACACAAAAATCCGAAAAGTCAGAGAAAAAATCTTATAAAAGCTATGGAGTAAATTAACTCTGTATTTTTCTATTGGTATTTTTATTAGGTTAGGAAAAATCTATTATAGGTATATGTAGAAGGTGGTCAGATTCGATGGTCCAAATAAAATATGGTTACACTGTAACGGTTTTATTTTGGGCCGAGTTCCCACTACAACTTTCTGTCTTGACGGCAGAAAATGATTGCGCTCAAGTACCCGACGCATCGACTTTTAAACAGTTCTACCAAAAACCTAAATATTACAATGAAATTATTCAGTAAGCTGAGAAGCATTAATTAAATGTTACTAACAAAATTATTGATCAATATTCTTATCATTAAAATGTTAACTAATTATTGTATAATATTCGGCGCACCGGAAGCTGACAAGCGGAAGGCGCCATAAATCAAGTATTCTGATAATTCAACATTACTAACAACCAAACTAAAAATCACTAAATAATTACTTTACAATTAAATTTAACTTATTAAAATCAAATCACAATTATTGACGTTCATTAACTATCATCGATAATATAATTAAGTTGAACTGGTATAAGCAGTACCGGAAATCTGTAACATAACATCGCGTATGAGTCGAAATAAATATTATTTTGATTAACAAACGAAGCCTTCTTCCCTTTCCCTCGAAGCACAAAACAATATTGCTCTTTAATTTTGTTATTAATTAGGTTCCTTAAGATATATTACGAGTAATTAATATTCAAAGATTTTAAACACGTCCCAAATTGTATTTAATTATGTTTTCAAAGGCATTATATTCATTCATAAAAGTAAATGTGAGGTTAATTATGAGTGTTCGTCTTCGACCCTCTAAATAAAAGATAAAATATTAATTTTGAAGCTTTATGCGAATATTAAGTTGATTAGTTTCCCCCATTCCGATTTAATACAACATAAAAATATGCGATAGGAACTGAGGGGGACTATTAACTCAGATTTACGGTCGTATTATTCAACTTAACGAGATCGATATTAGACAAATATAAATTAGGTAGTCTGCTTCTGATTTTTAATCAAGTAATAATATATGCATTTTTCGAAAGCTGAAAAGAAATGGGATTGCTGTCTCTATGGTAATGCCGCTAATTAGGCTTCGATTTTATGGTCTCGGATGATGAATTTGCATTTATATAAGACAGATTATCGAACTGTTCAGATCATTTACTCTGAATAATGTTTACGTTGGCGTCCTCAAAGGTTAAAAATACAGCCCTTTGAAGGAAGGAATCCATTGATACGTTTGATGTGAGATACCTGTCTAAGCCTGTTTGTTCACAGAGTTAGGGATTTCTGCTGACAATAGAATACAGAAAACCCACATGATGAGAGATGTGAGTGAAACGCTTTGTGCTTATTTTCCCTGTTAACGTTTGTTATATTTATTATTTGATCTGATCTACCGGTTCTTAATCTGAGGAACTGAATGGCATTTCTTTTCCATGTTGAGGACGCGTCCTTCAGTGATGAATCATTTTATGGTAATATTAACTTTCACCTTGTTATCGATGTGTCGATTTTCGCTTTTTGTAATCACTTTCTAAATGACTCGAATTTGCTTCAAATGAAGATCAATTAAAGTACAGAAAGAAAGATGTACAGGGACCGCGTCTTCAAATCAATAGGCAATTAAGGAATGAAACAAATCCAAATCAGTTGCTACAATATTTTGAAGCGAGCTTCGGTTCATGTAGCTACAAGGCAGGAAATTCTACAAAAAATAAAATAGACAATTTTATATGCTCTGTCGGACGAACTCTCGCCGAATCGATGAGAGGCTATGAGGAAGTCTGGAAGATTGTCACCATTGAATAATGTTTGGATTGAAGGAAAAGTTGCTCATTCTGCCGGAGGCAGGCGGGTCGGGTGGACGGTTCCGCCGTTGAATTTCCTGTTGGACCTCCCCAATGCGGATTTTACTTGCGAAACGACGAGAAATAAGGAAACACTTTGGAAATCGAATCATATATCTTTGGTACCGTAAGATTTTATCTGCTCCTAACGTTTTAGTCTCTCATTAACAAAATGTTTTCGTGCGTAATTACTAATTACGTTAAGATAAATTCAAATTGATAAACGACTCACGAAGAAGACGAGGTCATGTTTTGATGATCATAATTAGGATTGTTACCTAAGTCTCATAAGCCTTGGCGATCTCTGCTAGGATACCTTCGAATTTTAAATAAATATTTTGTAGTAAATGTAAATAATTCCTACAACACTGAATCGATCGTGATTTACTGGGCTTTGAGCGTTAATTGGATTTTTATTTTAGTTGCTCGCCGCCAGAGGCTTTGCGTAGGCGAAATTGGAAAATTAATATTTTAATGGAAGACAGCGTAATTTGTCATTGTAGCTATGGAAACATCGAATCAGGAATTGAGCGTGGTTTTCAAGGAAATAATTAATAATACGGAATCAGAATAAAGATTACATAAACTCATTAACCTCTTCGAGAATATTTTTTCGATGAAAAGTTGTTTTTTTTCTGTTTAGTTATAATAGGAAGGTATTATCCTCATTAGACTTGGCTTCTGATCGATTTATCCAATCATTCCGTATAGGTAAAACTTTTTAAACGAGTCCTATTATAAGTTTGACTCCTATCCTATCCTCCAATTTGTGATTCGTATAATCTCATTTGACTGCGAAACTTATTTTACTAGGTTTTTTCTCGACGACTGTCGGAGTATAGGGCGTTGACCTCTTATAAATTTGTACAAAAATACTTTACATTTAAACTAACAAATTGGTCGCTTTCTAGGAAAACGAGCCGTGTCAGATTATTTATTATAGTGACAGTATCTTTTCACTTAGATACAGGCACACCTAGTTTTAAACGTAACAATTTGTCAAGAAGAAATATAACTGTATTTTGGGATGTTTCTTTGAAATGAAAATGTTTACTATTCCTCCCATTTTATTTTTATTTTCAAGCACGTTTACTTATCTTTCAGTAACTTAATGATAAGCAAAGATTTAGAAAAACTTAACCGAAATAAAACGTAACGTTGAATGGTATGTCTATTAAATTTTAGAAGTAGGTTTAGCTACCCATAGTAGCAGCAAGTTTACACACGTAAACATTTTTTTTTATAAAGAAAATTAAAAAACAACTTCGTCAAGAATTTGTTTACATTAAAATGAAAATAAACGGTAAGTTACATTCTCTAAGGATACGTAGAGCCAGCCACACTGGTGTATGCTGTCTTCGTAAATGCACGTCGCAGCCATATTTCATCCAGAACGATACAGATGGCTCAATTTTATTTTACCAACGTTTATGTTTTCTCACCAGTTCTGAAATGCAAAATGCTTGCTTGACTTAGAACCTTTGGCGCTGAAAAATACAAGACATATTCAACTTACACAAGTAATCATCTTGAATCAATTTTGCTTGTACTTTTATCTAACTTTTTCCCGTCTAGACTTAGTCCATCACTCATAAAAAAACTTTCAATTACATTCAACACTAAAATAATTGCAGATTCACTCAAAACACTCAAGTTGGTGAGTCATACTTACATCATTTGATCATTCACAAAAATGACCACTCAAAAATGTTCCCATGCCAATTTGGAGATTCAGACATGATGCTATCGTACAGTCCAACGCAAGTTGCTGGTGATAAATCAAGCATAAACTAGTCTCATTTCATTGTAACTCTATTCAGCGCTAAGCCAGCCTGAGACCTGCCAGGCACAGAGTACATTAGACTATATTGAAATAGAGACCAATCTTGTGCTGTGAAACAGGGTCACTTGCGTTCGTGAAGAAACTAGCGCCATCTGATATTTCTATTTAGAACTGCACCTTTGGTAAGGGTGGATGGATACCTACATATAGCTATGCAGATATATTTATTTTTATTAGTACTTTATAGTGTTGATTTCAAGGATTGATAAATGAAATACAATTTAGGAAATCATGTTTTTATTATCAAATTAAAGTTTTAACATTGTATGGTATTTTTTGTATGGCTGGAGGAGTGGATACATATTTCGAAAATTACAATTTTGTTGCAGTTATCGCAACACTGGAGTCCTATCTCAGTTGTGACGGTTGTGACACAATCACTCACAAATCCTTTCTGGTCACAGGTAGGGATTTGCCGGAGGAGTTTTCACTCAACAACAACAAATACACAAAATAACACAGAAATAATAAAAAAGTAAACAAAACCGGCGCACGCGTCAGATTTTTGCAGACATTTGTATTAGGGTTACCAGTTTATTAGTAATTAAAACCATCAAGAATACTCTACCAACACCCCAATGTACGTTAGTGCAAATAATTCTGTGAGTTTAATGCAATTCAAATTTATGATAATGATGCTATTCTTTGGTTAAAATAAACAATAAGTCAGTTTAAAATATTTGTAATGAGCTACCGGAGCTATAGAGCTGCCATCTCTTATTTGTATTTGGTATAAATTGAGCGATTATAATCCGACAAAATTAAAAAAAACACACTTAAACTCATTCAGTACAGGGACTACACATACTTCGTGATTTTGTATCATTGTACCCCATTCTGTCCCCAGTTTTTTGTACTAAGATTGAGCACCCTGCCTGCCAGGGTTGCGGAGTTTATTCGAAAGAGTCATCGTGGCCCTGGAACGTAAAGGGCATTATAAGGAACACGCCTGGGTTTATTTTTGTTTCGTGGGAAATCATCAAATGACTCCTCCCGCTCTGGGCAGAGCAGACGGGAGTGTCAGACTTCTACTGACTTAAAACCACCCTTTGTGTCCGAGACCGCGATATCTCTTTCGAAAAACCCGCAGCCATCGAACAACCCGCAGCTCAAAAAAAAACTAGCCAGAGATTTATTTATTTATTTTTTTATTTATTTAGATCAATGTGATCACAGACGTGCATACTGCTGTATGATAAAAATCTTACAAACTTATGCATTCCAGTACTGGTTCACAAAAGGCCACGGTCATGACACATCACGTAACATGTTCTCAGCATTTCAACGAAAGTGATGGACAAACAACCGAGTCGTGACGAGTCGTAACAGCCGTGTTACATGTATTGCGTAAAATATTGATTGCTTACAATGAACTTACGAAGTTACGGCTAATTCATTCATAGATGACTTCAGTGGCCCTGGCACGAGCGAGCGGTGTAAACGTTACGTTAATACATCGATTTTAAAATTAAAAATACCCGTTTGGCAGATGATGATAATATAATCATCATCATCTGCCCAGCCTTTTTCCAACTGTGTTGGAATCGGCTTCCATGGCAGTCTTTACAGAGATCGACTGCCTATTTGACTTTAACGACTTTTAAGGATCTAGAAATGGCCGCCGGGACCAACGCGGCAACGGTCTGAACGTGTTTTTCGAGGCACGGAGGAAACATAGGTATGAAAGGGTGGTGCGACGTAACCAGAAGATTAACCCGAGCAGCTTTTATTATTTAACCACAAAGCTCCTCTGATTCACAAATATTTTCATAATTTTAAAAATGTAGTCAAGCGATACGGAAGACATTGCGTTGGAAGGCCTCTTACTAGGTAAACCGATGACCTGGTGAAGGTTGCGGAGATCTGCTGGATACGGAACACAGAGGACGGTCAATATGGTGATACTTTGGTGGTGGCCTATGTCCAGTAGTGGACGTCTTTCGGCTGAAATGGTGAAAAATGTAGAAGGTATTATTGATTGAGCTTGTTGCAAACATTGTTATTAAAATGTGGACGTTTACGTTACGTTCAAGCCGCGTGCTCGTGCGAGAGCCTAGTGACTCAACGTGGCCCACGCGTCACCTTTGCATTTTAGTGTTGTAATCATTGTTAGTGTATTCTTGTATTGTTATCGTTTACGCTTGCTCGGTGTCACTTTCAGTGGGTGAAGTTGCATAATGTACAGATGTCAGCACATCAAGCTAAAATATTAGTCAAGTTTCTTTAATAGATTTTCAGCTTTATCGCTAAAGCAAGATTTACGGTTTGCGAAAATTTGACAATTTTGGTTGGCTTGACGATCTGTAGATGCATAGTAGTAGGCATTAATAGAGTGATGGATTCGTGACAATTAATATTTCCTCCGTCTTTTCTTAGAAAATCTTGTATCCTATTGTAATTGGTAGGAAAAGCTAGTTCAATTGTTTTTAAATTACATAATTATTATCATAGTTGGTTTGTTGTATTTTTTTTAAGTGTCCTTTCTGTATGTACCGTGGACGAAACAAACGAGTATGCCAAGATTATAGCTGGTTTTTTCTAATATTTGCTTACCCTCTTGTGAAAAAATCGTAAGTGTAAGTACTTATGTAAAAGTGAGTTTCTTTGGAATTCAGAAAATTAAACTCGATTATAAAACAGGTTACTTAACATAAATAAAGACCAAACAATGAAAATTGCCTAGAAATTCAGTAAATGCTTATATTTACGTGCGGTAAACATAGGTATTTACTACATTTCTATGCAATTTTCATAATTGTGGTTGTGTGCAAGCAAACAGGTTTTATTTAATTGTGCTTGCAGGCTGCTCTTTGCACTATTGCGATATCGAAATTGGATATATTATTGCTGTTCGTGGTACGAACATTTGTTTAAAACCAATAACTAAGTATTTACTGTGTCAAAACACGGAGAGTATTACTTCGGTAATAACGTTTTATATATGGTAATTAATTACTGAAATAGAAAAGGTATTTACTAAGATTGAGGCACAGGTAACCACGACGACCAATCGACAAAGTAATCTGATCTCTCATTATGCAGGAAGCTAATAAAAAGCGAGCTCAGATTATACTGGATATGTATAGCTTGATGTGTCGCCATGTTTACTATGCTGTGTCTATTAACTACATTATTATTTAAACGCAGTCTCTTGCCCCTCAAGTAAGTGAGGTAGCTGTCAACTGTTACTAATGTCGGCTGTCACTTACCACGAACGGCGGGAAACAGTTGAGAGTGAAATGTTTCGTACACGAGAGGTTTGGTGCAGTGATTGATATAATTTACTTAAATACGGGATAAACAGGATTTTAAAAGTACTAATTAAACTTAAAGTTAAGGTTAATAAGATTGCAAATACAATGTTAGACTAGTCTTCTAATTCAAGTTAGAACCTTAGTTTTTGTAATATAAAGACTTCTAAGTTCTTAATTTTTAACTTCAATTGTATAATTTCTACTTACGTATAACTTTGTCTCCCATGATGCTAAGTTATCATTAATTCCGCTTTAGCTTAATTTACGTAAGAAACCAACCGTAAAAACCACCAAACTTCCATTTCATTGCAGCCATTAAATGAATAAATAATAAAATGGTCTTGAAAACGTGAAAGTGTAAGTAAATTAGTAAGTTAAACAAACTAGTGAGCGATAATGTGATTTTGTAGTCTGGCCACGACCCTTTCACTGGGGAGTACCTTCTAAACTTAACTTTATACCGCTACTTAGTTGAGTATATTCTTGCTTGAATGTAGGTTTTAAGAGAAGAGTTCTATTTTTTTTTATATTAAATGATGATATCCGAATCCTGAAATGAACATTTACATGTTCCAAGTATTTTAAAGTAAAGTCTGTAAAGTATTGAATTTTACGGGATTCTTTGAGGATCCCTTGCCTAGGTTGGTGTGTGGATGGGTGACCACACATTACATTCCGAGTTTCCTCCGTGCCTCGGAAAGCACGTTACGCTATTGGTCCCGGCTGCCATATATAGATCTTTGGCAGTCGTTACAGGTAGTCAGTGACCTGAAAGTCTGACAACTAGTCTTACCAAAGGGTATCGTATTGCCTAGAATTAACTGGGTTGTGGAGGTCGGATAGGCAGTCTCTCCATGTAAAATACTAATACTCAGCGGTATCTTGTTAAATTCTAATTTAACTAGATGCAGCTGAATACCAGTATTTAAAAAAAAACTGGAAAAGACTAGGCAGATGATGATGATGGTTGTGTAATTGATGTAGGTCAAGGCTAATAAATAAAATCGTATTATATGATTTTTTTTTAAATGCTATGCTACGTTTAAGCTTGAAACCGGCTCATAGTTTTAAAAGCCTTGTCTTAAATGAATCTAAGCAAGTTTTCAATGAAGGTCAAGTCTATCACCTCTTGGGTAACTGTACGATTAAAGTAAAAAAAAAACTTGACGTAATCCTACATATTAATATAAACTACCCAATATTTTTTACAACAACGCAGCGTTTACAAATTCTTTCATAACTAACCGTCTTTGAATTGGCTTAAAGAATTTTTGCAAGCAAAAAGTTCCGACTTAAGAAAAAATGCTAATCAGTGTCCTTTGAGTGGTTAAACATTTTCTTTCCATACCACAATTAGCAAAGTTCAACGACATTTTGTCGTTTATAAAGATTTTTTCTTTCATTTAAAAATAAGTGCTCCTAGATAATTCAATTGACCCGATAAATAGAAGTTGACAGCAACTGCCAAGTTACCTTTCACTAGCATTTGCGGAATGTCGCTTGCGGAATTTTTTCATAAGTCTCAACAAACTAATCGTTTTATTTCATTTTTAGCACGTTTAAACTTTCATCTATAATGATAGTGTCGTATAATAGCGTTAAGCTTTTTTACTGTGACACCAAGCACCACACAGATTGAGCCTATTACCACTTTCTTATTACACGATCCAATCATCCTCAGATACGTGTTACACAGATGTGTTTTGATCTACGTGTTTCTCTCCATTACCAGCTGAGCTGCTTTCTAGGCTGTTATTAGCTGGTTAACCCGCTTGTGGGATTTTTAAGTGCGTCGTGGCTAATAGGTAGGTATCTAAAACCGATGCGATCTAAATTCGGGAGCAGTAGTAAATTCGTGGGTCTTAATGGAATTTCCGCATCAGAGAGCGGCGCGGCGTGCGTCCGGCCGCGGGAACATGAGCATGGCCACGCTGGTGTACCATCGACCACCTAAACCTGGACAGAAGGACAGTTCTATACAATGGACACATAGAAAAGCGTACAAAGAGTACAAGAGCACTGACCAAGACGCGTTTGTCGTTCGTTTGAGTATGTTGATCCTATCCAAGAGTCAACTCTTGGATAGTTTCAACATACTCCGATGACACGCCTCTTGCTACAGCGCCTATAGAAAAAGAAACAAATGAAAAGAGTTTTTAGCCAGGTGTCCTGCGTTGTTACACAATAGGAAATAAGTGAAGTACGCGAGTTGCTTGACGAATGTCGCGTCACTTGAGGCAAGGAACGGGAACTAATATTGTTTGAGTTCACCACGAACTGCAACAACAGCAATGCGTCTATGAGTGGGTGTACTTATTATCATCGTTGTGTGAACCGAATCTTCTGTATTAATTTATTGCGTTGACCCTGCCCCCAACCCTCATATTAATCTAATTAATTTCTAAATGCACCTCCAAAAAGGTGCCAGTTAATGATTTTTGCTATTGGCATTTTGACATCCCTTAACCTAACACCTCTCTCCCGAGGGTGAAACAAGACCCTACGTTTTATTCTACAATGAGCAATGAATATTAATAAACAAAATGGAAGTTGAGATGGGTGCATAATTCAGATTGGATTCAAATGGCAATCAATCCTCGTTTCTCATAAGTTTTGAGATTCTTTCTTCCGGCAAATTATGAAATGAGGCAGCAGATTATTTTTTGAGAACTTCCAGAATAACCAAATGGAACAAGCTGCTTTTAAATGTTGTGTTTGTAAACTGTAAATAAATATAACGGTAACCAACGTTAAAAGCATTTACATTGAATTTCAATAAAATATTAAAACAGACGGGATAACGCGGTAGTAGTGATTTCGTTTCGATAAAAAAAAACACGTATGGCTCAATCAGCTTGTCTGCTGTGCGGCCGTAGTAATCGATTGTATAAACATTGATTTCCAATCTGAGTTCCCCAATCTGAACATAACATACGGAGCTCAAATAAAGATATCGCGTTCTGTACGAATCGGTGCACACAGCTCTTGGTTTGATTTTAATCAAAAGTTTCGATTGGACTGCCAACCATCCGGTCGAGTGCAATCGCGCCGTACGTTTAGCTCGCGCCGCTGCCACTATGATCGGGCTTTAATGACTGCACCCGAAATGTGTGTTCAATCTAATGCGTATTTGCAGTTCCATAATTGTTGAAAGTTTCCACGGAGCGATGTGCTGTGCGAGCCGCGCTTCTGTCTGCTTCCTGACATACATGTAACTCGTTATAAGTTCGGCGGCGCGCGCTCCCGCCGAACTGCCTACTCCGATCCTTAATGAGAAAAGCATAATAGGTTTCATTAAGAAATAAGTATAATTCATAACCATTGTAGGCCGGATTCAGTCGAACACGTTTTCATTTCCTTGGCGACGTAACGAGTATTTTCAAAGAGAGCCTTAATGAAAAGTGAAGGTAAATCTCCACGGTCCCTGAGCCCACATTTAAGTGAAATAAAAATAAATTGTACTCAAAGTGGGATAGCCGCTCAAATTAAGCACCTGAATAAATTGTGTGATAATCCGTAGCAGTCTTTTAATGCTTTACGAAGCCGCCGCCAGCGCCAAACGCGCCGCCGGCGACGGAACCATGCGGAAAAGAATAAACGAATAAGATAATGATTACTCTCATTTCATTACTTCTCTTGATCCTAGTAATTGAGGAAATTGGGTCGAAGTGTGATAAGAGAGAGAGTATCGGGTGTTATTGGGCCGGTCCCATTAGGGACCTCTTAATCGTATTTAACGCCTTTATCACCTGGGGTGCGCAATGGTCCGTAACGGGCGAACATAAGGTGCAGAATTTTCGGGCGCGCAGTTAATAGCCCTGTTCATACGCTCTTATTTTCCGAAATGCTTCAGTTCTATTCACGAAATCTATTTACATAATCGCACCTATTCAACTTTTGTTAACAATGCGAGTAAATATGTGTGCGCGGAGAGAATGAATCTCTCTGTGTTGTGTACCGTTGTGTTGTCCTAATATTTTCGTAGCACGCGGAAAGCGGAGGGTTGGTCGAGCTAGTGGTGTTTTAATTTATATTTTTTCTTCTCATTCCCGAGGCTCGGACGAGAGTTCATAATGGACAAAACATTAGCTCCGGCCTACTTTGGGTGAAAGCTTTCTGGGCTTTTCGACTCATCTTGTGTTAACATTCGCGCTGAGTTCAGAAGCATTAATAGTGTGCCATATTTCCCCAAACTTTTTCATACAAAGCACTTAGACGTGTATAATAGTGTTGAATGTGTTCAACACATAACAGATGACTGGCGCTTTATTACATCAATTTGAATTAATTCGTTCCGTAATTAAGCTCTCGTATTGATGACCTGACGAAAGTTTGTATTGTTGGAGTAGTTTGTTAGTTTGAATAACTGGAGATATTTATCTAATCGGTTTCAATTAATGTCGATGATGTTATAGCAGCTGTTAGATTAATTATTATAGTTAGATATTAGGTTTGATGGGAGGGGCGGCAGAGAAAGTAGCTGAGAGTGAAAACCGCAGAAATGCCACTGGTTCACTTTCCTCTGAGGTGTGCATATGGACATGTGTCAGACTGGTTTAGGCATGACGAATTCTACAACTACTGCTTATGTTAGACACATGCACGACACGAAACGTCGGTAAACAAACAACTTTCTGTTTAATGTCACTTATTTATGCGGTTAATGAACTTGTATCATTTAATGTGATGGTCTTATAAATAAGAACGTGGCCATGGAAGTGTATTGTAATTGAATTTGTTTATATTTTTAAATAGCTCTCTCTTTTACTAACGACCTAACTAATTTGATAATTTAAGAGATGTAGGTCGGTACCTACTCATCTTCTATTGTATTATCACTAAACAAAATATTTTTTTATAAAAAAACAGCATTCGTAGCAACGAACAACATTTCTAATGAGTCCAAGAGCAGCGTTAAAAATAAAAGTGCAAATAAAATGTTTAACAGCCGAAAAAAGTATCAATACTTAACATAAAAAGAGTGAAACTCAGTTAAAAGAGAAAATAGCTTTTTTGTAGGGAACGTTTATCGATGATTTTCAATATTTATGATAACGATAAAAAAGTTTTCAATGGTTCGCGACACCACAAAGTACTTTGTTTCGTAGACTGCTGTCAGTACCTATGTCTGTTTAAGATTACTTGATGCCAATGGGGCGATCTCATTGGTCTACTTGGCTACGTAGCGACGAGTCCTAAGATCTGGCTTTAATCCAGCTCAGATACGTACAAATTACTAATTAGTCTTCTAGTTGTAGCCAACGGACAAACTTTGTCTGTAATTAGGAGGGTTTAGTAACGAAAGATTAGGCTGATCCTAATTCTTCAACCCCTAATCAGTAACGGAAAGAAGAAGGGAGAAAGAGATAAATTGAGTTAGCCGGGGTGTTGTTTGGGTATCGTTTAGGTTTTTTGAAGGCTAATTATCTATTCGAAGCAATTTTGAAGACTAAGTATAATTCGAAAATAGAATTTAACCTAACTATGAACGTGCCTTTTTTTTGAGGTTGGGAAATCATCAAAATATAACCCCTCCCGCTCTAGGCAGAGCGGAAGCGAGTGTCAGACTTCTACTGATTAAAAACCACCCATGTTCCTTCTTAGCCTTGGTGCAGAGGTCGTTGTACCTATCTCTTTCGAACAAAACGCAACCCCGACGCGACGGGACCCGCAGCCCCGAGGCGACTATGAACTTGCCTTAAAATAAGGTTAACAGAAATCTGATAAGCGAAACCTAACAATTACGACGAATATCGAAAACATCAGTATGTGATGATCAGGAATGAAACGCATGTGACTATAACCCTCCTTTTGGGCTTCGCCGCAGTCGGGTAAAAAGGGTGATGATATAAATATTAATAGATGGACAGGGAGAGGAACACAAAATAAACTATGAATGGATTGTGTTAAAGAAGATGATGAAGATGATGGTTTCATATCATTCATGTAGTTTCACTAGTTCATTTCATTTAACCTTGTACATAAGCAGTAAGTAAACATAAGTCCAACAGTTGCAAAGGTAAAACTCCTATACAAATATAAAGCTTAGTTCATACACAATAACGGTGTGTTGCGGCATTAGGCAGCGGGTACACAGACCGCAGCAATGCGGCCGGTTGCGACACTTGCATCGAAAGTGCAGTACTATGTGGGACACTGCTTACCTACCTAGTCTTGTACACGCTTGTATTGCTCATTGAACACCTTGCGGATTAGGTATTAGATTGTTTATTTTAGTTGCGATTGAGTCAGGTGCAAGCGGCATTGAGAATGGCAGGAATTTGTAGTTGTGGTTTAAGTTGATGCATTTTGTGCTTCAACTGACTTTTTCTGATCAGACGGGCTCAGTTTATCGTTGAGTGAGGAAGGAAAGTTATTAATAAATAGATAATCAAAATAGGCTCATAAATAATAATAAAACTGGCGAAATGTGGGTGGTACTATTAGGTACACCTTTGCCCAATCCTTCGGGAATTACTGGCATGATGTCTCTGATGAAATTCAATTCAAAATGTTTGGTAAAGAAACTGAAAAGAATATTCCAATCGTTAAAACTACTTAGAAGCTAGGTGTTATTGACGGAATAACGAGGCAGTGAAATAAAACATACAGGTATTTAGTTTCCTTATATCAAAACCGTTTAAAGACTTGGTGACCGTCATCACATCCAGTCAATACCCTCATCTTAAAACAGAAGATAAAGCGGAAATTTGAAAGAGATTAATGTTCCTCTCAGGTAAATTAATAATATTGAAGGGCCGTTAATTTTGAGTCCGAACAGCAATTTTCTTAATAGGCTTTTGGTTTCGGCATTATAAGCCGCGGTTTTAGGTGTCGAAGTTAAAGACAGTGTCATTAAAAGTTACAGTTTGATACAGGGATCAATTTAGTACCTTCGAAACGCTTACCTGCAAAGTAACTAATTTATGGTTTTACTTAAAGTGGCACATGAGTGGGACTGACAAAGGTCTATGCCTAAGATGGATTGTGGATGATGAGGTACTTCGTTTTGGTCTTTGTGACAGAACTTTATATTTTTATTAATTATTTTAATTTAACCAGAACCAGTAATATAAATATCAAACACACTTATTGATTAACAATCCGTTGATAATCTGGTTGGTTATCTGGTTCTTCTAACCTAACAGACAGATGACGTGTTGCAGGGCAGTTAGTTCCATCATTTTCTTCTTACCGGCTAAAACACAAGTGACGAAAGGGTAAACTTGTAAACTTTGACGTTCAAAAACTGCTGATTATCAGCTTTATTGTATTTAATGTTTGAATAATGAACGTCACCTTCTAAGCCAATACCAAAGCACAGTGATTGATTAACATCTTCGATTGCAAAGATACAATGTACTAACACGCTTCCATAATCCTGTGGTTGATACTACAATACAAACACACTCCTCACGGTAGCCGACATTTTATTGCAAAAGTTCAACTGCCTCGAATTGAGAAGTTTACGACGCTCAAGTATTGCTCGAGCCGAGGCTTTATATTTCACACGTCTTTGTACATAACAACACGTTTTTATTACACACGAAGTTATATTACACACAAAAAATGCCCGAAACACCGACTCGTGATAAAAAGTCGAGTTTTGCGCACCTCAATGCTAAACAATGGAATTAATTACTGCCACATGTAGGTGTAATTAAAGGGTTAACCTTTACAGTGCCGCCAGCAAATAGAGAATAGATCAGAAGTCGGACTTGGTTGGCCAATTTAGGGGTCCGTTGTTCGCTTATTACTTGGCGTAATGTGCCCTTTAACTTTTATGGGGCGAAGTTGCGGAATGAGACTGCCCCGACTCGCAGGGGACTAATATAGGGCAAGAGTTTTATCAGTTCGTACTTTCGTTTAAATTTGCACTAATTTTAGTGTTGTAGATTTTAAGGTGATTGTTTTGTGTTTATAGTTTGTGTGGCGGGTTGTTGAACTAAGTTTTCTTCGTTCATTGAGAGGCATTCCTACTATCATAACTTAAACGGGACATGTTCATACAAACCTTCAGAATTATGCAAAGCAAAATTAGATTATTTTTAAAACACCAAAACATTGCGACATAACTTTCTTTTAATAGTTTTCTAACAAAGCTGTTCTTTTTTTGCAGGTAAGCGAAGACGATTAAAAATAACTGGATCAAAGAAGTAAGAACAAATTATTACATTATCTATTTGAAATCGAGAGTTCCAGAAGTTTCCAACTCACCCGTGGCCCTTACTTAAAAACTCGTCGCGCTTCGTTGCCCTTTAACAACCGAATTAAAAAACAAAAATTATGAGAGCATCCGAAGAATTTCTAATCACTGTCTTATCGAGGCGACGTACTTTGTTCAAAGTAATTAAGAAGATTTTATCGCGCCAGATAGTGTTGAGAGCAGGTTCGAGTGGTTTCAACTTACTCTATAAATCTAGAACCCTTTACACTTCATAGAATAGCAGTGAGTAGGGTCTTGTAGAACAATTACTCGGGAATATATTACGGGACGAGGACGAGGCGGTCGCGAGTAATGCCGCGATATTAACTTATCTCAGGTGCGTGACGCAGTAAATATACAGAGTGCTTACTTTGGGAGTGTCAACGGGCGCGAAATAATGTAACGGGAAGAGACCTTATCTTGGCACATCCACGAAGTGAGGATGTCGGAAAATATGGAGGGGGCAACGTTTTAACAAAAAAAAAAGATTGCGTGCAAGCAATGATCATCTATCATTAGATTTATTGTTGTGCCAAAAGAATCTGCGCGGTTCCTGACATGGTTATTAACGAATAGAACTTGACGTCATACTTTATTATCCTTTATAATGGTCTCCATCAATAGTTGCTTTGTTAGATTTTGAACCGCGTCCAACATTATGTTCCGTTATATTTTCAGCAAATCATATCTAAAATAAATATATGTCTGCGGAGCATATTCTATTTCTTTTTCCCTGTATAAAAACAGATTACAAACTGTAGTTTTGTTTTTTACTTATCTAAATTGCGTCTGTGATACCGAGATATTGGCAGACAGTGTTAAAGCTTTGAAGTAGGCGACACGTATCGGAATGTGTTAGTATTCTCTATTCGTCGAGAAACAGTGAGTATTTCGCATCACGCGCGCGCGAATCTCGTTGTCACTTTGAAGATATTACTTCAAACATCACGTTTTTATGTACCTATGTAGATAGGTAAATACGTAAGCCAAAGTAAAATAAAACTCCTGTTACCATGTAAAGACGAAGTAATAAAAGGGAACTCTCGATGTCCGATCCAACAAAATTTTATTTCCACGCAAGGCTTGCTTTGAGTGTCTCCTCCTTAACTGCCTCCCCAAAATTATTGCGAATATATGCGATAACGCAATGCCTCGCTCCGAGAAAGGAGGAGTGGAGACCATTGTGCGCTAGCTCTCGCATAAACTTATCTAATTACACGTAATTTATATGAGTCTAAAGAACAAGGAAGGACACTATTCAGTAGGCATTCTTCCAGCCACTTATCACGTAATTGCAGGGGGATTTTCTTTATTAAATCCGCTGAACAGATTGTAATTTCCCTTCGAATAAATGTTTGCTTTTCCCATTTCAACTCAAATTGGAATGGAACTGACAGGAACGTGAAACCCCAAGATATTATTAATCTCTAATCTCAGTTTAACATAGGCTTTGACTTAATGATTTAGGGGCCATTTTGAGGCGAGATCGATCTCGACATCCGTGGCACTTAATCCTTGATATGAGTTTCAGTCGGTTGATCGCCAAGACTATTACGCAATGTGGGTCGTAACCTCTAACAGTTGCTGCGAGGCTTACATTTTAGTAATCCTCTTGTCGACAGGGACTTCGCCCGACCGTCGCTTCGTGCGAAATTAAGACAACTTTGAAAATACCAACGTATGAACACTTTTGGTTTCAATTAAGCCGAGACAAATTGAGTCACGTTTAAAACCGGCAAAGGGTCGCTAATAAGATGAGAGATAAAAATATCTTCAGCGTAAATGATTTTATTCCGTCTGGGGTTTGCGTAGGATGCTTCAAGTATCTGAAAGGCTCAATATCTTCGACTTCTTGATTAGATACACAAAATAGAGAAATTAACTTACTTAATTGAAAAGCGTTATTAAGTTTACTTTATATTACACCCACAAACGTACACAACAAAAAAATCGTTCACAACGGGTAATTTTATATGTCTTCTTGTTGAAAAGATACAGCGTGGGTTCAAACAAGTTCACAACATAAATACAACTTTAATCCGTTGCAAAATAAACATCACGACACCAAATCAGCAAGGCGTTTTATCAGAAAATGGAATCGTTCGACAATTTAAAATGCAAATGTCTTGCAAGACATATTTATGTAGAATGGCTATAAGCTGGTTGTTAAATGTTCAGTCCGATACCGCAGTCAACTAGATAAGCCCTTTCACTCGGCTAGCACCCTCCCATCCCTTTTATTTTAAACATTATCTATCTGAGGTCGGGGGTGGAAAAATTAGGCCAATTTAAGCGAACCAGTGGACCATTTTATTTATTTTGTTAGAATGCTGTGCTACGTTTTTAGAGTAGGTGCTTTTTTTCTGCGGTTTTCTTTGTCTTTTCCGGTTAGCTAGGTGATCTGTTTTCAAATGAGGAAATTGCTTTTTTTTTTCTGCACGAGTTTGGTCAATTCTAATTTATTCAATGTTTACACTTTTTATCATTGTGTAGAATAGATACATTTATTTTAAGAAAAGTTCTTGAACTCACATATACAACCACTAGAACTGTGTTGTTTGATGACATTTTTCCTAACTAAGTCTTACTCTTTTGTTTGGTAACTGTTAAGTCGTATATACTATTTGGTAGGCACATAAATCGGCACTTAAAAAGGTCAGTACATCGATCACTACGCATTTCAGATGAAATTCAGATATCGAAACTGACAAAGATATATGTATTCAGACATATAAATGCTAATTCTTAGATCCCTGCTCGAGCAATAAAACTAAGAGCGAATCTGAAGGAACAAGTTTGTTATCTGATAGCGAAGCAGAGGCTATATGATTTATTTTCCTCGATAAGACTTCGCAAGGAATGTTTTTGTTGAATTGCACAAAAAGATAAAAATTAGTACGGTTGGTAACTTTTTAATGGTTACGGGGAGTTCTTTCACCAATTAGGTTGTTTAAACAAAGATTTTTTTTTGATTTTTGCCACCTTCATTTGAAATTTCAGATGCTCAAATAATTTTAACTTCAACAGCCATCCAAATTAATTACTGTTTGACTTCACTTTTTCCTGAAAGTCAAGTATGCTTAGACATTTAAAGAAATTGTCAGAACAATCTAAGCGTAATCTAATCATAGATACATACCTATACCTTCTTTAAATATATTTGCAACATGATCTTCACAATGCATAAGAAACATTTTCATGTAGCTATTAGTGCAACCGAAACAGCAAACACGTAAATGCAATCAGCTGACACCTAAGTGCAGGGACCTACATATACGCAGACATTACATTTACGTACGTAGACACCTCTCTTCTACCTAATGAAGTAAGTGCTTAGTGTCGATTTCCTAATCGGGAAGGTATCTTTAAAGTCTTTTACTGGTAGCATTGTTGTGTCAGAACAGTGTTTAACGAAACCCCGCCGTGGACATGTCTTTTAATTTTTAAGTGCTTTTTCATTTACTTATTGTTCTAGATGAGCAGCAAAACGCGTTGAGGAGCGAGGCCATGAAATTATGGAACGATGTGTATGTGACAAATCTATGCAAGTGATGTGTGTGAATAGTAATTAGGATTTTCCACCAGGAATTTGATGGTAATAGGCTCGCAACCTTTTACATGGTACTTAAACATATCTGGTAAAATGTATGATGGTAATAAGATAGAAATGATAATTCCTGTCAAATCAAATCAAATCAAAACTCATTTATTCAAACTAGGCTGATAATTAGCACTTTTCGAACGTCAAAATTTACTTTACTTTACTTATTTACAAGTGACAGTCCCCCAAAACGCCCACCCTTCGACACTTCCTAGTGTTGTGTTGTGTACTATCGAAGTCACCTCTGCCTAACCCTTCGGGGATTACAGGCATGATGTTATGGTATGTTAATGTGACATTATCGACAGTCAACATTTTGCTTTAAAGTTAAAACGTAGAGGCTGTCTTCGTTTCAGTTGTAGACACACTTTCAGTTGCTCATCATTTTGCAGAACCAAGACCGTTTTAAAAAGAGACAACTTTAATCTTTTCAGTAAACAAAGTGTTACACTACACACACTAGTGTTAACTAGTGTTAAAGTGCCACTGAAAAAAACATTATAACTTATCACCTCCTGCTAATCATTATATTTCTCTAAAGATCAGACAGTAAAAGAAAAATCGAACAGAAGCAACGAAAACGCACTTCATCACATCCGACTGTCACACAGTCATATTTTTGAAGTTCTCCTAGCGTGGGTTCTCATTTCTACCTTACCTATTCTCCAAGGCGAAAAGAATCTTATCTATGAACAATGACCATGCTTCCTTTACAAACCAGTCACTAGCCAGTTAAGTAATCTGCTGTCGTTCCAAAGAATCCACTTGAGATTTTAAGTGCTATTGTGCAATTGATTTCTGCACTCGCCGGTAAATTAACCGATACTTCTTTGTCATAGTTTCTCTGTTTGTTTTTAAAAGTTTAAAGAGTATTGGAAAGCGATTGTGTGAGTGCATTGAGGGTGAATAGGAAGAACCACTTTGGGACACATGGTGTAATTTATGGGAGAAGTACAACCACTCGTTCCATACATAGATACCTCTGATATTTCGGATCCATGTGCTTGTTGTGTATGTAATTATCATTTGGTTCGGTAAAGGAAATCATAGTGAGGAAACCTTGTCGACGGCATGTAAAGCCAACGTTATGTCTTCCGGCTCGTGGTTGCCGCTGCAGAACTTTTTGGACTTTGTGTTATCGGCTCAGCTAGCAATGTGCCCTGCCCACTGCCACATTCTTCGGGCTCCGTCAGTAACTTTGGTTCGAAGGCCTCCCACTAGGTAGATCGATGTTCTGGTGAATATGGAGGGGTTTTCCACGGGATGTGAGACGCATGGGACTAGTCAATGTGGCGACACTGGGGGGAGGCGTATGTCTAGCAGTGGACGTCTTTCGGGTCATAATGCAAATTCAAGTCAGAGGCACTAACCACACATTAAAGAAAGAACACACATTTAATGTTCGTCTTATTGTGTACTATAATATATAAAATTAACCACTTTAGTGCACTGAAGACCAACCAAGGAATACATGTAACAAACGCCATAGTGAACTAAATAATTGAATTATTACATCTTCTGGGATAAGTATGGGACTATCTCGCGTATCGTGTTTCTCGTATAACCATTCCGGGAGTGACGATCGAGAGGTTATAAAGAAGTGCCATTGCTTGCTGTTTAGTTCCACTATCATAACGGAGTATGGCCCCTTGAAATGCAACTGTAAAAGAACAAAGAAAAGGTTAATAATAGCTTGACATGGAAAGGAGTGTGCATGGGGTCGATCAAATCATATTTTTTAAATACCTTTGATTACTTATTAATATCTTAACTATTCAAATAAATTGACGACACGATTGGCGCAGTGGCTGAGCGATTGGACTGCTGCGCTGCGTGTCGCGGGTTCGATTCCCGCACGGAACAAATATTTGTATGACCTACAGATAGTTGTTTCGGGTCTGGGTATTTGTGTATGTGAGTTTAAATGTTTGTAAACGCACCCACGATACAGGAGAAATTCCTAGTGTGGGGCAACGTTTTTTTTTAAAAAAAAAAAAAAAAAAAAAAAAAAAAAAAAAAAAAAAAAAACTCACTGCTATAGATGGACTATTATCGTATGAGTGAAAATTATTATCCGTTATGTATGCATCTGGTTCAATACTGGACGATGAACTGAAAAAAAACAATATTATTTTAAGTTACTACAACGTATTGTCGAACAGATTATTTTACAAAGCGCTCATCATAATCTTCCTGACCTTATCCCATGTTGTTTAGGGTCGGCACAACTCGTTTTTTTCTTCCTATCTGCCCTGTCAGTCGTCATGCTATTATTCCGTCTTCCTTCATATCACTCCTCACACACTTCATATCCCTCCATCATTTCTTTGGTCTCCCTCTCCATTCATTCACATTTATATTCATTTAGTCACGTTAATAGAAGAGAATTAAAAGAAAATTCCAGATTTCTCAACTCGACTAACCGAGTTGGTGTAGTGTGGACACTGAAACCTACAACTAAGTACAGTGTGCGCAAACCATGCAATGTTCTAAACAAAGCCATGTTTGGTCCAGAACTGAGTCCACTTTTGAATTATGTATTATGTTATTGTGCTGGCTGTATTTATTAATTGATTAAATAATGAGATAGGTACTTACACAAGTTTGTTTATCATCAATGTAAAATCTTTTTTCGCTTCTCTTATCGATGTATGAACGGGATAAGTAAAGCGTTCCGGATCATCTTTCTTTTCTCTTATTCTGGCTGCTGCTCGTCGTTTTCCAATACTGTCAAGAATGTATAGGAATATGTATTTAATTTATTTATAAACAATATACACGAAATTTTAATTATATACACGGTAATCTAAAGCGGTTACCATATATTCAGTACATTTTTCATATCTTGTATTTTTCGATTGGTTGATTACATACTAGAGCCAGTTTTATTAAATAAAAAATACAAATAACGGGCTTATATGTTACCATGAAATCTACAAAAGATCGTAGGCAGCCAGGACCTATATATATATGTAATATATTTACTTGGCCAAGCTGGCCAAGACAAGATCTCCAAGCCAAGTCCACAAGAAAATCGGAAATAATTACTTACTTTTTAAGTGAAGGTTTAATGTAGTGAAAAAACTGTTCTAATTCAGCCGTATTGCCCAACCTTAATTTCGGGGCCAACCATTCACCGCCACTCAAAGTTAAAACCCATAACGGAGCTCCTCGGTTAACAAAATCACCAGGAAACTTCACTCTATCACTATTTTCACGATATAAGCCATTTTCTTCATCAAACTCCTTTAGAGAGTCATACAGTTTAGCTGCAGAATTTAAAATTAGAACTAATAATATTAAAAAACGCAACATTCCGTGGCTATGGTTTCCTATCAAGTGTGAATAATGAACTAATTTAAAATTTAAAACTTTAACTGCGTAATATTTCAGCTGAGTACATAATATTGTTTGTGATAAAACGTAGTTAGAATTTTCTGTTACACGTGAATAAATACGACAATTTACACAGATATAATTTTAATTCGCAAAATTTGTATACTTAAATTTAAAAACAAATAAACTAGTGGTATTATGTGTGTGGTGACAGTTTTTTTTTCAATGTTTAAAAATTATAAAATATCAATTTATTTTAAAGCATACGTCATTCGTAGTAGTCTTTTATAGTCCTCTCAAAGCACATTAATCCGAACAAGATCAGTTTATTTCATAATAATATTATTTCATGGACATGAAATATTTACTTAACCTACTAAGTTCTGCATGTAATTTTTGCCTTTTTTTTTGGCGGGTGGAAAATCATCAAATAACCCCTCCCGCTCTTGGGCAGAGCGAAGGGAGTGTCAGACTTCTACTGACTAAAAATTTTTACCTTCATTTTTGTATCTTTCTGCAAACAATTTTTTTTTAAATAATAATAATTTGGCACTAAAATGCTGATCTTACTATCATAAGACAAGGCTTATCACTACATAATTAATTATATTTACGCAGAAAGTGTTGAGTTTTAATTTTCAAAGCAATTTCGTCTGACTTAACATTGAGTTGATAGTGGATGTTCTACAAATATTCTAATGAATTTACACGTAACAATTTTTATGAATTCCCTTTTCAAAATTATTATTCTAAAACATCAATCTGTTCGGTACAAAAACAAAAGCCAGTGACCCGTTCTATCTGCTCTGCTGCGCGTTGAATTTATTCATTATAATCAGACTACCTATGCAGCATCCCATAATTTCGCTCAAAAGCTCTATAACAATGAACTAAAACAACAAAACGTCATTTGGCAAGTGTTAATATACCCGGGGTTTGTTGTTTCACTCATAATTGGCTATAAACTCATAATTCACAGATAACAAAAGGCGAGCGGCACACGGGAATATCGGCATGATTCCAATTATCATCGCGAAATTGAGTCGAGCAACTCTACTGGCATACTAGCACCCGACGACAAACGAAGACTCGGTGTCGGGTCGCGTTCCATTGTCGTTTCCCCGTAGATGTTTGTACAACACTCTTCAATGTTGTTATACTTACGCCGCAGTGTACACCGAAGTATAATAGGACATTTCGCGTTCGCAGTAACATGGAGGATTCTAAACAACGGACTTGCAAACAAAGGCTCATTGCTGGCATTGTTACATTCGCGACCAGACAACGCCGACTTAATGGTGACATTGTAGGAAACGTTAATTAAACCAACAACGATACAACGAATGTGAGACTTTAAGCCCCCACAGGTTCCTGTTTAATACCACTGAAACATGATATTAATATCGTTTGGGAAACAGTTAACATAGTACTTCAATATATGCGCCAATTTAATTACATTGACTAGCATGTTGAAATGTCACATTCGTATTCGAGATTCTGAAATCAACGCGGAAAATTATTTACAAATCAATCCGTAAATCTTAATGTATCTTGGTTTTTCCAAACTGTCAGCTTGAAAAATACTCTGTACATAATTTTCCACTCAGAATCTAAAAGACTTCCAAAATATGACGTAACTTTCAGTAAAATATGCGCAAAGAAAATTGGATGATGACATCAGCCATCGTATTAACATGCGCTCCATATTTTACCCCGGAACCATTCCATCCATTCCATTTTTTAAAGTCAAACACTTCACTTCGTCTCTATTAAGGATTCCTGAATAAAAAACGCAGTGTTGCCAGCCACAAATGTAGCTGGCTTAACAAGATAAAAAAAAACAAAACACAACGTAAATAAATGGCATTTGGCACAGCGCTACACTTCGAAATCTCTAGCGAACCGAATGGACAATGAATCGACGAAAATTTGGCCCACTTACATAATAATTTTGTGTTCCCAATAGAATAAATCTATTTTTAACTTTATTAAAAGGGAGGCTTTTTTGTATTGCGGCCCTTAATGGACCTGTAGTTTGTTTTTTTAATGGTATTCCATTTTTTTTTTGCTCTAATAGAAATACCTTAGCAGCGCGGAATTTTACTTATTACCAGCGCGCGGAACTCATTTCATAATTTAGCATTAAAACATCAGTTCTACTAGTCTAGACAAAGCAACAGCCTCCAACCTATATTAGGTAGGTATCCAAGCTAAGCAGACCTTAGGTAACCGTTTTAAATTACACCTTACAACGTACTCTAAGCATTTTACCCAGTAAATCCACAGTATTGTTGTTCATAAAGATTTACTATAGAAATATTGCGCATAATACCGCTGTCCGGGCTGTTCTCATACCATCCATCATTTCCTTTCACTTCATTAGGCATAGCGTTCAAAATAAACATGTTGTCCGCTAACCATCCGGACGATGAATAACCTCTCTGTGTTATTTACTCATAATACAATGTATTTCCAATGAAATTATATGTATTTTTGTGTGTATTTTTACATAATGGTGGAGCAACATCAAAGTTTATCAGGGAAAAGTTGGTGTCCGTCAATAGTGTCATAGTGTCGCATTAAAAATGATGGCCGCAAAGTTTGCCAGTTGCCAAAAGCGGTTTAAAAAAGAACGAAGTACCTACATAAATAAACAAACAGAGTTTCGAGGAGCCAGTGTTTTATATTTTGTTTATTCTACAATTGAACACCGGAATGTATGTAAAACTTGTGCGAGGCTATAAAACGTAGGAAAAGACAATACAATAAAGCAAGCTACCGATATACGATGCATGGAAGTGAACTCGATTCCGTATAAAAATTCATTGGATACAATTCATTTCGTATCTTTTGTTTGACTTACAGTCATGTGGCATGTAGCTTTATGATTTTTATGGTTGGTTTGTATCTTGTCGTAAAAATGTAGGTGATAGAGTTTTGTTGTAAAAAAATCGAATTTTGATAAGTAATCTTTTTACTGGCGTTGTACAACCACACTGGATGGAAATGTAAGTAAAAGAAAGTAAACATACCATCACGCTTGTAATCCCCGTAGGGTTAGGCAAAAGTGAACCCATTAGACATTTCGCCAGTTATGTTTAAATCCTATGTCATAGGGGCCTATAAAGGAGAAAAGAAGAAGAAAAACAGAATAAAGACAGAAAGAAAAAAAGGAGTAGCAAGAATTTATAATAGGTATTTGCTATAATAAGAAGTATTCATATCTAACAGCAAGATAGCGCTAGGTGTGGTCAAGGATATAAAAAAACCATAAACATGTTGACAGTTCTTCTATCCTAGTCATAGTATTCAAGAGCTAGCGTTGTTTGTCTGCTCCTTCATAAAGATTATCTCCAACGGCGCGTAAACTGAGAAGAAACAACTAACAACAATAAAAAGGACAGCACTATCCTGAAATGTTTTGCTCTAATCATTACTTGAGATTCAGGAAATAAACAAGAAACGTGGGATGTTGTGGACGAAGTAAACAAAGAGAGAGAGAGCTGTAGGTGAGGCGCCAAGTATCACTGCTGTCGATTCCCACAGTCCCGAAGATGCGTTGTTTGTTCAAGGCGTTTCGAACAACTTGCGTGAAATTGATATGAAGCTTACACACGATCCTCTGTTTGCGCATAGTGAATCGTTATTACAATCGTGATAGGATCTCGAACGGAACGATTTTATTTTTTTATGGGATACAGAATAAGCTTGCGGTAAAATGTGTCGGGGTTAATTTTGTGGGGTGTTGGGAGTGCGGTCGGATTTAATGTGTTCGTACTTTTCGTAATGTAATTTGAAAATGTTGTTTATGAAATTGTTACAATGTTGTGATATTTGTTTAACTAATTTTGTGCTTTTTTTGCTGAATAATTTCAAAGACGAAATAATATAGACCTACATTGTAACGGTTTCGTAAAATCTATTTGTGAGTTTGTATGTATCTCCGGAACTAATGATCCAATTCTAAAAAATGTTTCTGTGGCAGAAAGTTAGATTATCGGTGAGTCCTATAGGCTATTAATTATATTTATATCATGCATATTAGTCGAGCTATAACATTTTTTAGCAGACTACGTCGAGGGCGAACTGCTAGTAACAATAAAGTAAAGTTTCTCAAGAAAGTTTAGTCCTGACCTTGTTAAGATACAAAAAGAAAATTACTACTATTATATACAAAAACAATAAGTATACATCCAGCTAACTTGGATTTACTTTTAAGATTATACAGATACATTTAGAGACTTATGCCCGCCCTATGCTTATGTCAAACGATACAGCGTTTGCCATCAGTCGCTTTATGCGAAACACTTTATAAAACAAAATTGCAATCAATATTTTCAGTGTTCTAAAATTATAAAGATCTCTACCTATATACTTATTAGCTTGATCAACTGTACTGTACCTCCAAAATTGTACACCATGTCACAATTTTATACGGAAAATCGTGAACATAATAAGATTGGCAACAGCCAAACTCCATTTAACTTTAATCCCATTCGTAACTTTACTCATATCATTAGGCACATAAAACACAAAGAAGTCACAGAATCGGAAACTTACGAGGTGTACCCAAAGCGATATAACGTAAGATAGGAAAAGGCGCCCTTCCCTTCCGAACCATATACTACCCATTCATTGCGAGGGGTAGCAAAATTTTATTTCAAGTTAAATTGTGTTCGCAACTCAGCCACTTCTTATTTATTGGGGTAGAGTATTGACGCCTCCGGCACATCACACGTGTACAATGCTATCCAATAATAAAGTCAACGCGTCCTTTGTCATCACGACTCCCAATTTTGAAATGCATTGCCTCTAAGTGCCCCTATTATTTCTTCTCTATGAAGTTTATTATTGAATCAAATGTTCTCTCAGTATTAATATTTAGCGACTTATTAGCCGGGGGCGTGCTAGGGGGCTTTATTAAAGAAAATGCAATAGGCCCGTTTGACAAGTGATCGCCGTCAAAGACACGGTCGCCCTAAGCGTTCCAGACATTTCCTTATTTATCTGAGCCTCGTTTTATGTTGTCATTTTATGTCGTCTTCAGACAAAATACGTAAAAGCTTATATGGGAACATGTCAAAGTTCATTGCTTACTTTCTTGTTTCCGGGGATATTAGGGCTGGCTTGCGGCTTGTCAGATGCGTGTCCTGATTTTCGTTTACCTCTATTTTAATTAAGTTTAACAATAAAATGAATAAAGTTGCGGAGGAGGAACATCTTGCAACGTCGGCGAATCGGCGTCCCCACAAGTGTGTCTTGTTTTATTCATAGGCCTCTTTGAATAAAGATGAAAATATTAAGTCTGACCAAGGAAAACGCCGACTGGGGGCTAATGTGGTTGGGGGTTAATAGTCATACATATTAATAGGAAAAATAATATGTTGACCGTGTTATTTTAGTTGACGTGTTCGTCGCAAACAACGTTGAATTTCTCGTGTGAGACTCCAACAAACTTCGTAATATGAAGTTCTCCAGAGTTGGCCAACAATGTCTTGCACTAACAACAACAACCTATTAATACATGTATGGTATCTATGCACGTATTTTCATCGCTTTCTTAATGTTTCTCTGTAAAAACTTCAATTGCATTAATAAGTTACCTGAGTAACATTAAAACAGTCATTAAAATATTTTTTAGGTGCTTTGAATACGAAAGCTAAAAATAAATTTAGAGGAAACGGTCTGCCCAGACGTGACTGCTTTGTTAAAAATAAAAACAAAATGCGATTGCGAGGGAGTCCTAATTAGTTACCGGCTGTATAAAAGCGGGTGCTGCAATGAAACGCGGTTGACGACTTAAAACTGTTATCATTTGTTTAGCTATTCATGAAACACTGGGTTGTACAGCACGGCCCGCGGAATTGTAAAACGTATCTACGTATACTTGAAAGGAAAATGCACAGTTGCAGTGGCTGAAATGTGATTGTAGGGATTATCATGGTGCTGAACCCAGATTTCGCGTCAGTATTTTGTACCAAAATAAAAGCTTTATTCATTTCTGATTATGAATGCACAGGCGGTTACCCGGTTTACATATTAATTAATGTAATCAACAAAAACAAAAGAAACCTGGAGTAAAGTGAACGTTCCAAAAATTCCACACAACAAATAAAGTATCAATAAAAATGTAAATATTATTTTACGTATTCATTTAAGACTTCTGAAGTACGGAAATGGGCAATCATTTTAATGACAGGATCATACGTAATAAATGTAAATATCGTAATTGGGGGATCGCTACAAACATTCTAGGGGCTTTTCTCCGAAAAGCAAATACTGAGTGACTTACTTCATTTAATACGTCGAATTTTCATGCCAATTATTATGATAAGAAAGGAGTTTCTGAGTTCAAAAATAAGTATAATAAGACCTAGTCGAATACAGACAGAAATATTTTCAATCGACTGTTATGTATGACAAAAAATATAAGGTAAAAGTAAATTTACTAAAAATAACTAAGCGTGGTTTCGTTTTGTCTAAGACAATGAAGTCCAGACACAATAAAATATTTTGTCTGGGCCAATTACAGTTTCTGTTTCAGTTTCAATGTCGCGGTAGGGGTAATACTTTTACTTCCAGATTAGCTTAATAAGGACTTTCCATACATACCAGATTACACTGGTTTTGTTGCCACTGACGAGGGTCCTACGATTCAAAGCTAAAATACTTACCAATGTCATCGATGAACGTTGTACATTCATCATCTAAGCGACATAACAGCTGTCAACATACTTTAACAAAAAACCGCTCGCGGGAAAACTAGAAATAAAAAAAGTTCGAATGCACTTCATAGGACATACATACCGTAAAGTCAAATGCATACGGTTCAGTTTCAGTTGACGACCACAAACTCGTCAGTAACATAAAAGTATCAAAATATAGTAGCACCTGGCACATCAATCCTCGTTTATGAAAAAAACAGTATGGTGGACTTTAACTGGGCGCCCGGGCAACACTTTTACAGCTACTTATGCCTCTCATCTCCTATGATAAATGAGTGTTGGCGAAGTTTTAGTGAGCGCCGCGTGCACGTTACGGTCGCCCGCTAAGATACCAACTTGCCAAGACCGTAGACCGTGGACCGTGGACCGTAAACAGTCGGTACGTTTCACTTGTTTCAACATTACTGGACCAGTAGGCGCATAGTTTCGACTTCCGCGAATCTCAGTTGGGAAACGGTTTTCTGATTTCTGTAACTTTGAATAGTGAAATTGTTGGGTTACGGTTGAATTGAGATTTATTTTGATATTTCTAGATATGTAAGAGATGTTTAGAAACGAGAAATTTAACGAAAATATTACTAAATTTTTGGCCTAGCGGTCGCCGGGGTTCGATTCCCGGGTCGGGCAAAGTGTTGTTGGGATTTCCATCAGGAGTTTCTAAGTAGCAGCCTCAGATTGGTGCCCAGTTGAGGGCAATAGGATCATCCACTCTTACACGAGACTAAAACATGAGTGGAAATATGTGGGTGTACTGTTAGGTACACCTCTGCCTAACCCTTCGGGGATCACAGGCGTGATGTTATGTATATAAAAGGCACATCAAAGTCTGGAATCGGTTTCCACTCCACCTATGCTGATACAATTTTCTTAAGAAATGCAAATTCTGTACTCAGGAGTAGGTACATAAACAGATATCAGCGCACCAAACTAAAAAAAACGTACAATAATATTTACATAAAAGAATCGACTAACGAATCGTATTTACACGCAAAACAAGGCGCTTTTCCTTTTCATTTTCCGCATCTCAAAGTCAACACGGAGTGCGTTGCGTCGCCTGTCGGCTTTCCTCCCTCTTTAATAGCTTCATCTTTATTCGAGGCCTCGTGAATATTACTGGGTGCCTACGTCGGCATTTGTCCTGTTACTACTGCTGAGATACCACTCAATCCTCAGGAAAACGCTAGGTTTAACTGTCTCAAACCGCGTGCGACGAGACGTTTGTAAGAATTGGAAATGAAAATGTGACAAAAGGTACCGTTACGGAATTGAAAGTGTAGGTTTGATTGAACTTTCTTGCGATGTTTTCTCTCAGAATGTAATTATATATTTAAACGTCAACATTTATGTATTGTTAACATGTAAGGTGCATGTACTACATAACTGCCTTGTTGATATAGTGGTCGCAAGCTCGACTGCTGCAATGAGCATGAGGTCCTGGGCTCGATTCCCGGGTCGGGCAAAGTGTTATTAGGTTTTTCCATCACGAAGTTATTCGTAGCAGTCATGGAGTTTGAATAAATCTGCTTTTTTTTTGCCCGGCAATAAGCTAGCCCCCTATTACTTGGGTCTTAAAAATAATCAGCGAGAGGTAGGTGGGTGTACTATTAGGTATTTACATCTCTTTCTGTGCCTTCAGGGATTACGGCCGTGATGTTATGTTTTGTTGGTATGTACAGTGATATAGCTTATTTAAGTAAAGTACTAGTTTTGTCACGGTTTGTGTACGTGCCACCGAGCAGACGTCGTCAGACAAGTTCTAAAGAAGCGGCGCCCATAAATTTTTCACTTCATTACAGATTTGAGACAGAAACTTAAAGAAAATTATCGATAAAAGAGAGAAAAAGAAAACCTTTCAGAAGGGTTTTGTTTTCTTTTATCCTTAAAATACTTTGGGGCAATAATTTCTCGCTTAGCACGCCCTGAAGAGTCATTTCATTGCTCACGCACAGTTCCAGATAATGGAGGTGTTGTTATCAGAAGATACAATGAATGGATTTATTGTATCTGATAATACATATTATTTACTGAATGGGAAAATGTAGGTTGTATCTCTGGTTCATTATAACGCGATCTTGTGAACGAAAATTCGTTATGTACGCAGAGGTTTATTTATCATCATCTGCCTCACCTTTTCCCAAGTATTTTGGGGTTGACCTCTACAACCCTGATACTTCCTATTGGGTAATATTATATGATTCCCGTTGGTAAGACTGGTAGTCAGACTTTCAGGCCACTGACTGCCTGTAACGACTGGCGAAGATCTACAAATTTTAATGACCGCCGGGACACACGGCTTAGCATGCTTTCCGAGACACGGAGGAACTCGGTGGTTACCCATCAACGGACCAACCTAGGCAAGCCCAGCTTAACCTAAAGATTGCAAGGACTGATACAGTGGCTATTAAGCCAAGAGTTCCTTTACAGAAATGCAATGGTTTATTCTAAAACTGATATGAAAGTTCTAGAAACACTAACTTGTTATTTTATATCCCTCACCTATTCAGTTTCCAACGTATAATTTATCGTATCAACCCAAAGTTAGTGATGAAAACGAATACAGAGATACCTCCACAGAAACAGGGTCAGGATGACTAAGTAATTAGTACACAAACAACTCGTGTATCTCGGCGTTTCTTTACCGGAGCGAACTTTGAAATCAGTTGCGAATGTATACATACATTCGCAACTGATTTCAAAGTTGATACCGCGCTTAAAGGTTCAAAAGTAGTTCGACGTGAATCGTTCATCTTTATTCAAACCGCGTTCATGAATAACACAGCTAGGGTAACAAGGGTAAATACAACTCTGTAAGGGTAAATACAACTCCCGCGCGGTCTAGTGATAACGCACAGAGACGACAGGGAGACGTTAAGAGCAATTCAGTTCAGGATCTTTATTACGCCCAAGTTTCTTAAGTGGAGGATAAGATACGAATAATACGAGATTAGAGAAGTTATCTCTGGTGAATTATTAAATGCATATAGTTCGTGAACTATCAAGTTTTCCGCCCTTTGTATTAAGTGTGGTTGTGGGTTAGGTCTGTGGTAGAGATCATTTCCATATTTTTCTTTGTGGAATCTGTTTGGTCAATTAAAATGAGATTTAGAAAAATACAGTTTTTAAAAAGACAAAACAAAGTTGTTTTATGTATTCAAAGTTATTTACGTATTTCATTTACCTAATCCCACTTTGACGAAAGCGCTAAAAACATAGACTGTAGTGGTTTTTATGAATTTATAGGTAAATTTTATTTGACTTAGAAATTTAATTATCTGGTCAATTAATATATATAATTTAGAAAAATAAAATAGGTTTTTCAGAAACACAAAACAAAGTTGATTTATGAATTCATAGGCATTCAGATACACATATTTTATTAATTTAATCCCAGTTGTTTGATAGCGCTTTTTATCGTAAATTGGAGTTGTTTTTATGAATTTGTGGGTAAATTTTATTCTTTTATTTTATTTCCAGTTTTTAAAAACACGTTGTCCCTTAAATAAATTTAACCGTAACTTGACAACTACGTAGCCTACGTAAAACAGCGTATTTTTGCTAAAAGCCTTCTTCAACTAATATAACAACTTGAATACTCAGGTCGCGTACAATGATAAGCGTCGGCTTTCGTGGACCAACGTTATGTCAGATGTAATGTAACACATGTTACAACGTTACATTACACATTCTAGCACTTTTAGGTCTCCCGCACATTCGACCTCACGACTTTATTTTCGCTTAATTTAATATGTTATATGTTCCTAAGTATGACGGCTGAATGTTAAACGGGGACACATTTTGTGGCCAAGTGGAGAATTTTAAAGAGCTACGGACATTTTTATATTTTTATAATATAACAACACGCCAGCAATTACCGAAGCGTTAGGCAGTGGTGTACCGAATAGTAGACCCACACTTCACCAGTTATGTTTTAAGTCACAAATAAGGTAGGGGGACCCCTTTGCCTTTTTTTTTTTTTTTTTTTTTTTTATGGTGGGTGGAAAATCATCAAATAACCCCTCCCGCTCTTGGGCAGAGCGAAAGGGAGTGTCAGATGAAAAAGCCTAATAACACTCTGATCGACCGGGGAATGAAACACTTGCTCAGTTGTCGCGCTTGCGACCAGTCGACCAACGAGGAAGTCCAATCAACTAAACATTTTTATCTTTGTTTTAAAGTTCATACGGTTTCTCTTAGCAGGGTTTGGGTCAGTTTTTCATCATACCGTCAACCTCGGAAGTCATGGTCATTGTTCTAGAATGCCTATCAAGGTGGTTGCCAAATCAGTCGAAAGAGTAGAAAAAGAATGATAATAAAATGGTTTATTGTTTTCTTCATCTTGGTAAATTGTTGACGATTAGTAAATTCTCTGAGCATGCGGTCACCGAGCGCTTTGGAAAATCACAACGATTGACCTTGACGAGATCCTGGTCAATGCCATTACAATGTACATCTTTGAAGATAAAAAAATAAAGAAAACAATAAAACCATTGATTAATATAAATAGCATCAAGCAACAATCCGTTTCTTTAAGAGGGAACCGGGGCAGCAATTCTCGATAAATGTGTTCCCGTTTTGTCTTCCTGAATAATGTTTCTAGAGAAGTATTTATTGTTCTTCTATTTATTTATCTTACTGCTGAGCATGAGGTCCTGGGTTCGATTCCCGGGTCGGGCAAACTGATATTGGCTTTCCATCAGGAATTTATCAGTAACAGCCACGGAGTCTGGATTTGTGCCCGGTTGATGGCAATAGGCTCGCCCCCTATTACATGGGACTTAAACATAACTGGCGAAATGTGGGTGTACTACTAGGTACACCTCTGCCTAACCCTTCGGGGATTATAGGCGTGATGTTATGTTATGTTATGTTATATATAAAATTCTCGTGTCACAATGTTATTTAACATACATACTTCTCCAAAACGGATTGACCGATTTTTATGAAATTTTATATGCAGATATACTGAATATCGTATACTGAATATCGTATACTGAATATGGTCTGAGAATCGGCAACTATCTTTTTTTTCTTACCCCTAAGTGTGATAATGGTTCCCAAATTAAACATTTTTTTAGCCACACATCAAAATTTCCACGGGAACGAAGTCGCGGGCATCAGCTAGTTTTTCTATAAAAACAAGGCAGACAAGCCCTAGATTAGTCCCTGTTATTTACTTTTTCAGTAAGTTAAAAGTAAAGATATCACGAACCTCCGTAAATGACAAAAAAATGCCCCGTTTTTACTACTGTGGTTAGAGGACTACCAGAGATTTTTATTTTATTTTATCATAATAGAAATTGATAAACCTATCTAAAATTTTCATGCCAAAAATAATTGTATAGACTCAGTTTTCGACGACAAAAAAGGGGAACACGAAACGTCAACATTTTTGTGATTTTTTCAGTCTGTATTGCACCTATCCCTGTCGCACGGGGGCAGGCTGACGGAGCGAGAGAGCAATTGTTTGTTCAAATACCCATTTTTCTAATTCTTCGCAGGCTCTGTTCTCTCTTAAGTAGATATGTAAACAGCAGAACAAACTAACACCCTGTTCAAAGAGTATAAAGACTAAAGTAAATTGAGAATAATTCTTACCTACCTACTTTAACAACCCATCGCCCATAAAATTAATACTCTTTAGTGCCAATTATATAAACCAAATAAGAACTTACAAATAAATAAACGCTTTTCGAATACAACTTCATAATGTATGAAAAGAAATTACGCTGACATTTTATTAAACCAGACTTCACACACACTGATTTCCAATTTAACAAAACGGCATAAATGGACTTTTATCCTTTTAATTTAAATGTAAAAAATGTACTTTAAATAAGTGTTCGTATTAATTCGTTGCAAGCAATTACACGATGCTATTCGTTTAGCTCTGAAGTTTATTAAGGCCTGTCTGACTGAACACATGTGCCAGGCATTTCATTTTGCAATATAAATCATGTTATAACTAACAGTACGGGGCTTATTAAATCGCTTTTGCGGAAAAACGGAACGAGATCTTTCTCTCCGTTGATGCGTTTCCGATTCCGCTGTATTTAGAATTTAATTCAGAATTCTTGAAATGAAATTCCCATTTGAGTGTTCAGAAATATTATTAAATGGTTTTCTGTTGGTTAGATGTTTTGTTTTAAAGGTTTGATGCTTTTCGACTTTGAAAACCGCTATTTAGAAAACAAACATGAAGTTCTTGTAGTTTTTGTTTCCGGTACAAGAGGTTATTTAAAAACGTCTTTTTTTGTTATTAAATAAACAAAAAATAAGTAAGAACAACATAGTAATTTTTTTTAATTGAATTTTAATAATTCTGTTTTTTATTGAAAAGTTACGTGTAGAACAATAGAATTACAAAAACAGACAATTACTTAATATACATTTCTCACAATAAATTATATTTGCACCTGAATAATACCAGCAGTTTTTCTATTTTTTACACATCTTTGTTATTACCCGAACATACCTACTTATTCTCTTAAAATTCTTTTATATTGTAATTTCGTATGTAGGTACATAATCTTCGAAAGTACTGATCTGATTCCGAAAATTCTTGCACAAACTGGAACCTACATTGTCTCCAAGTGTCATTGGCTACATTTAAAACGTTCCCTTGGGTTAATTTCCGCACCTAACGGGAGCGAAGCCGCCAGCTAAAGCTAGTATCTAATACTAGAATCTAATAATATTAAAATCTGAAATAAAATCTGCTTGGCATCGCTTAGTTTCACGGTAAATAGTCTTAAGGGACCCTTCGCTCTTCGATAAAACTTTGTCTAGGTAATAGTTGTTCAAGATACATGTCACTAAATACTATGTGTTACTAACAATATAGGTTCTCCAATTAAATTGTTCTATAACAAGGTGAAGTCGGTAAAACTTGAACTAAGTAAAGTACAACAAGTATCGTGTGTAACTTAGGAACAATATCTGAACTAGGTGCGGGGCTAATTTACGCCGGCGGCATCTGCTTACATAGGGCATATAATAGAGCATCCCGTATACGGATAATTTTAAATCTACACTTGAGACTTTCATTGGATAATAATTATTTAGGCCAAGACTTATAAAATTATATTTATTATGTTACTTACTGCCGTACTCAGAGATATTTAATGATTACTAAAGCCATCCCTTAGTAAAGATTTGACATACAAAACCTTCACGAAACTGACAAAATCTTTACTAAGTGATGGCTTACGTAATCATTAAACCTCTCTGAGCACAATTGTAAAAAGTGGAACACAATTTGTATGAAATTATCTACAAAGTATGTTAAGGGTAACCTTGATCGTAGGTGGTGAAACGCCCTTAATAAGCTGATAAGTTTAACAAAGAAAACCAAACTATCTATTTGCAAAGACGACGACTCAAATCATTTAACCCATTTTGTGCATGTAGTTATATTATATACATCGCAGCGCCGCAATTCTGAATTTTGGTTTTGATATTCCCGTTAGCCTCATTAGTACACTGTGTCCTTTATGATCAAGTATCGAGCAAAATCGTGATTTTGCATCATGTATGATCCGGAAGCCATACACTCTACGTGTCCTTTGCAACGTTTTAGGCGCGTTGAAGAGTTAATTAGAGTTTAAGACCAAAACTTAAACTGTCAACTACAAACGATTAACAGAAACAAAACAATGGTTTAAAAGACGGTTTAATGATAAACACGTTTAAGGATTTGTGGTGCAAGCGTGTCTTAAAAAAACTCAATTGACCCGATTACTATGCTAGTAAGCCTTGCTGGACAGCAAGCCCCCGGAGGTTTGAGGGCCGAGTGCAATAGCAGCAATTTTACATTGTCGCTTTTACTGCAGAAGTTTAAATGCAATAGCCATTTTATAAAGGTTATTTTTCTTACATAAAACATTTAAGAACTATAGAGAAGTAAGTCACAAATACCTATGTCCAGCAGAGGTTGTTTCTGGCTGAAATGATGAAGCCGTAAAGATAGCTACCAACTGTGGGCCCATTTTTGTTCATTCTGTGTATGTTTCTGTTATAATTATTATCTGATAAACCGGTAGTCCCATTATAGTTTCAAATCACAAAAGTTCTCTATTAACGAAAACCAGAACATTAATTATAAACATTTCCAATAATAAGTATTGCCACACTCCACACAATTCAACAAACCTCTGACCTGGCATTATTCCATGGTGTCTGGGAGTGCCATGAAACTTTAGGGTCAATATCCGCTTGAAATATGCCTCCCAATTTATATTATAGGTAAACATAATAATAGATATCAGTTAAGATAGTGTTTACTTAAAGTTTTCGATATCAAAATGAGTTATTACTTTGATGGGTAAATAAAGCAAGGGATCGATGGTCATAGAGATTTCTGAGCCATCACTTTTCTGGGTAAGGGTCTTTGCTATATTATGTTTTAGTATAGGGTAGGTTAGGTTGTTAGGTTTTAAACGAGGGACATAGTAAAAGGAAGATAGAAAATTAACAACGTTTACTATGGGTCGAACTCGGTGATATAAAAAAGGTTACGCATTTTGTAGGAAAGAGGGAATTCTTTTTTTTTCCAATTTCCGGTTTGGTCCTAAAGTAAAGGTTTCTCATGATGATCTCCCTTAAAGTATGTCATTCGTTTAACTCTGTATTAAATTGTGATTTGATTACGGTCCATTATGATTTTATAATTCAGAAGTTTTAGTATATTTTAGTCTAAAAACCTTTATAAGCTTATATAGCTAAACCTTTAATTTTAGTAAGTTACTTTACTCCAAAAGTGCTTGACTTTGAAACAACAGATATCATCTCGAACAGAACCATTCACATTATCAAAACCTAATTTTATCTAAACGATTCGATCCAGCCCCGAAAGATAAGGTTACAAGTAAAAACATTAGCCTGAACTACTAAAACTGTCCCTAAAAGCTAGTCACCTATAAAAACAATCATAAAACGATAATACCATTAGTGCGTTGGCCATTAGGGTAGTAGGGTTTCCAGATCCATATTTAAGTTGTCCGGGGAAAGTATCGAACTTTGTGTTCCTATAAAATATGCATTATTATTTGGTACTGAAAGTCCATATTACAGCCTACAGCCTCCTAAATATAAATTAAAAAGCCTATAGCATGTGCGTCGGCGGCGTCCTTTACACCCTGATTCGTATATTGATTCCATAATAATATTGAACTTAAGTGTTATTGGAAATTCCGAATTCCGGACGATGAGCTAAAATTTAAGTTTGTCCGAAAAAATGACGGACAGTAGTAACCCTAGTTACAAGGGGCCAACTTTAATACTTGAGTCAGCGCTAACAACAAACCTCGTCCAAACTTCCATACATTTTGCTTCTAGTGCCCACTATTTGTTTGATGAGTTCTATGCGCCAACTCAAAATTGATGAACGGCTTTTGTTTTCTGTTCGAATTTGGAATGATGTTGTCGTTATTGTCAATTTATTGTTTGATACCAGTTACAATTAATTTATTTTTGGATGGCAACCCTGTCACCATTGTAATAATATCTAAATAATAAAATTTGATTTGACCCTAGTCCTATTAGGATACCTCACTAGGCCATTGTTTTTGTACTACTTATTCAACTCGAATCGATGAATAACATTTTTTCCGCCTGTCAACCCGGGGCCTGCCATTACCCTCATTTAAGTTCTGGAAGATGGAGACAATTCTGCGTGACAATTTTTTATTGTAATAGGTAAAATAGATAACTAACCATGATTTGTTATTACTGACCGTTCTATCACCGAGATCAACACCAGTTTATAACAATTTATTGTGTAGTGAGACTATTAATCTCGAATGATTAATTTACTAAATAAACTTGTGTTTTCCAACCTTGTTATTATCCAATACATTGGTTAACCAATTTCACGAATGAAACAATGTAATTATCATTTGCTACAATAGATGTGCGATCAGATTATAATGCGGTAGATACTGCTTTTGTATGTTCCAAATGTTATTTTGGATAAAGCGTGTGTTTTGCACTCAAATAATCTATGTTGTATTCATAATTTAATAACATGCTGGTATGTTTGCTGTTTGGCTACAAAATCCTATTCCTATTTTCCTACTATGGTATGATCTGCGATATTACTTATCTCTCAAATAAAAATCAATAAAATGCCCAAAACTTTTAATTACGAAAGACCGGAAAAAAATATCACGAAAATATGTATTGGCACCAAAAACATGATTGTAAGAGGAAACCATGTCAAAAGAAGCAATAACTTCTTTGTTGTATTTTTGTTTGAATCATAAACAAATAGGTCACGAGGACACAACTCCACAGGGGGCCAAACAAATTGTAAAAAATTGTCCGGTCAAGTTTGATGTGTAGACAGCTTCGTTCCATGTTTCAGAATCGAAAATGATAAGTGGATCGTACGTCCCGTCGCCTCGGGGAATATTCACGCGATGCGTTCGGTTGAGAAAGTCTAGGAGGTAAACACATTTTGCTAAGCTGCATTTACATTTATAATGTATTGATTTTACGTTGAATAGAAGTGCTTCGTGATAGGTACATGTTGTGTACGTACAGAGTTGTGTAAGTAAACACCAACAACACATCGATGTAGGTAAGCCAAGCGAGAATATTGCAAACTGTATCTCGCTTCGGAGGCGCTTCAAACGTGAGGTGCATTATGAAAAATCTGATTTGCTATCAAGTATGGGGTGTGTGTCTTGCGGTTTGACGGCGACTTCGTCAACTGAGTCCAGCAACTCGGCAACACTCGGAAACTTTCGCCCGCGGACGCCGCGTCGTTTGCATAGAGAAAGCGCCCGTTTTGTTTAAAGTTTTCCTTTTGTGAATCTAAAGTGCTATTTTATTTTTCACGTCTCAGTTTTTGGACTTACAAACGTCTGAGAAAAGGATTTTCTTTTTTCTCGGCGCCTGAATTTAATAAAGGGAATCGGTTGAGGTGCGGTAAAGAGACACATTGAGATGTATTTGTGAGAATTGTAGTCACGCACGGAGGTGTTACTCTCAGTGCGATGTTTCATTTTCTGAGCTCTTGGCGCCACTAATTAAATGTTAGAAGAACTTGTTGCCAGATTTCATTTAAATCTCGTAAAGCGTCGCGAACTTGAGACGGAAATTAAAAATGCTGAACGTTTTATTGTAAAAGTTTATCTTAGTTTTGTGAGACGAGACTGCGCTGTTGAGAGCGTTTTGATTTTAATTTGTTCCAGATCCTGTTCACGGAATTTTATTTCGTTTCACATTTATATACGAAAGCTTATTACTTACTTGATGGCTGCTTGGCGATGAAAGAATTTGAGATAAATATACACCGAGAGCGAGAACTTTAATAAAACGGCCCAAGTGCACATTACAAGATGACTTGGCAGACATTACACACTCAGCCTATTTTCGTATTAATAATTCCGAGTGACTAAAAATAAACGTTGAAGTTACGTTGGTTGCTGATTGGAGTCTGGTTTTGTGCCCGGTTGACGGTAATAGGCTCACCCCCTATTACAGGGGACTTAAATATTATTGGTGAAATGGGGGTGTGTACACCTCCGCTTAACTCTTTGGAGATTATAGGCCTGATGTTTTGTGAAAATAACCGTTTTAAAATCAATTTAGTTTTTACAACACACGAATAGGTAGTCAATAGGTAGCAATCCATATCAATTACATAATTTATATTAAAAAAGTACATGAAACGGTGCATAACTTACTCGTATCTAACCCAGTTTTTATAACCTATCAATATCTTCAGAAGTATTGGCAGGTCCATTCCGTGTCCGTATTCTGAAACAAGTCACCAAGTTTACACCGAAATCTCACTTCAAACACAGCAGCTTGACGCAGACAGCGTTTGTTTGTGGAAGCTCAAGTCGACATTGTGAGAGTCAATAAACGATTTTATGCTCGAATAACTATGTTAATGGCGGCGGCAACCACAACAAAAACATTTGGCGTCTTGCAGGAAACTTGGTAACTGGGTCCCTATTGCGTGTAGAGTTTTTTCTGGCCGCAAATAATATGCAGAAATTATCTATCATGTAGATCAGTGGCTACAGAACTTGCCTTCGAATAAAACAAGATGAATTCAGTAATAATATGCCAGACTTTTTTCGTGTTCAGTTTCAAAAGTTGCGATTCGTAGGAGAAGCTTGCATGAATATCCATGTGTACACTGAATTATCCAGACTCTTGAATATAAACTAAAATGAAAGATGACGTAAATTCATATTTTCAGATTTTCGAGAAAGACTTGTGTACTTGTGTAGTATTTGCAGAGTCACGTTTTCATTTTCAGTGTATGTACAATTTTGTATCTACAATCCGTAACGCAGTGGTCTGTTTGTACACAATAAGCCTTTCCTTTGTTTCTTTGTCACTGTTTTTAGTAGCGAGCGCAAAAAACGGAATGGGATCGTTTCGAAAGCGGTGCTGTATCGGAATTGTTCGAGTTTTTTGCATGTATTTGCAACGAGCTTGTTGACAAAGATTATGATTGACTTGTAGATCATTATCGTGAAAATTATGATGCACATTAACAGTGTACCTCCTTTAAAATATATCTACAGAAAAACGTTTTTTCATACTGAATCCCACTTGTCAAGATGTAAACCGAATTTACACTCAAATTTTTCTCACATAACAAGGAACATCTAAATTTATTGTTACTAGGTAACTACTAACTCAATATTTTTCTCTTTCCAGGTAAGATTCAGCTCCCAAGCGCCCCTGTCTCCAGTCCCCGTGATTGGTAGGTACAAAGTAGGTAAAAGGGCTTCACTCAATCCAGGTGTGAAGACAAAAGGTGCTCCGAATTGTCTCAAACACAATTGTAATCTAAGAAAGATAAGTTTGGGCAGGAATTAATCGTTAAAAGGAAAGATTAACCCTTTTCATTAAAGAAAAGAAGGAAGGAAGTCACAGAATCATCAATTATAAGAATTAAAAAGTTTATAATTTTATTTTTGAAACGTCTTTTTTGGTTTTGAAAGATCAACGAGCTATGATGTTAACGAAACAAAATCTTTTGTAAATTGTTCTTTGTGTTAAGTTTAAATGCATGAAACTTTGAGAAGGAAAACATTATTCCCAAACAAGCAATGGTTTAAAGTGACTTTGAGTATTTAGCCGCAAACATTGGCTCGAGTTTCTCCGCCATAATATTATAGTTAGAAGATAACAATTACACTACATCATAAACACAGCTTTGAGAGTGAGCTCACGAGGCTCTGCACAGCCGACTCGAGCATAAGAGGTTGCTCCGTGTCGATCACAAATAATGAATTTACGGTTCGATAAATATGCAAATTTCAGCTGGAAGGATAGCAAATTAATGCTTAATTTCTCTGTTCTGTTTCGCATAAATTTCACAAATATATTCCTAAAACCCTTTTGACGCCAGAAGCAGAATTTGGAAAACAGCAAATAATACAAAATGCTTTATGTTACTTCTTGTCCGTGCCTTATTCTGGGACCAATTTGTTATTGGTAGTAACAAGTTTTAAAGAGATATCTGAATTAATTTATTGGCTTTCAAGTTGGACAATTTAAACTTTAAAGTGTGGGTACTTAGGTTCACCCTTAGAAGTGGTTTGTTGTTGGATGTTCGACTTGTTATTCAGGATTGATTTATGATTAATTTCTATGTAAAATAATTGAGTTGTTCACTAAGTAATCAAAATTGGATGGAGGAACTTTACTGCTTGAAAAGTTAAATGTAAACATACAATTTGCATTTCTGAAATGAAAATCAAATTAAATTATTTTTACAGAAATGTTTAAGCATTACATAAAGACTATTTCAGGTAGAGTGGCTTATTCTGCAACATACAGTACTAAGTTGGAATTAAACCGAGCACGCTAAATAACATAACATCACGCCTGTGAACACCAAAGGGATAGTCAGGGTTATATCCATTAGCACACACACATTTTGCCAGTTCTGTTTAAGTAGGTACACCGGGTACAGATGCAGGCTCTATGGCTGCTCTTGAGAAATTCTTTATTGAGAAACCCAATAACACTTTGTCCAATCTGAGAATCGAACCCAAGACCTCATACATCCCGTCGGGGCTGCGGGTTGTTTTCTAGAAATACCGCGGACTCGACGTAAAGGGCTAAGAAGGAACATGCGTAGTTTTTAGACTGTAGAAGTCTGACACTCACTTTCGCTCTGCCCAAGAGCGGGGGGGTTATTCTATGATTTTCGACCCGCCAAAAAAAAAAGACCACGTACATAGCAGTCGCACTTACTGGATCAACGAGGCAGTCAACAGGCTGTTTAACACGCTAAATATACATACAAAAGTTAGGTAGAATATTCCAGATTAATCTGTTAATTCTGTATCATAATACTCCTGCTTTTACCTCAAGAAAGGTGTTACTTAAAGACGCTATCCTTTCCCCAACAACGCAGTGTAACGGTGCAAACTTTATAATTAAACATGTTTTATTTAAAGCCGCAGAACATTTTATATAAGGAGCAATACACATGAGATGAATTAATACCCGGAATAAGAGCAAAGACTTTAGCCCGCAGACGATCGTAAATTTACTTCATAAAGAGCACAATTCGAGGCGGTCCTATATAAAATTAAACGCTTAACTTTTTCGGGCCACTTCCTCAAAATTTTCCCTTTTATTTCTTTGGCCATTGACGTGGTCCCGCGCAAAAAATTGCCATTTATGGTTCGTTAATCAAGTCATTAAGTACTTGACCAGTAAAAGTGTGTAGCGTTCCCGACTGCTCCCGAGACGTAATTAAAGTCAACGACCGCTTTTATTATTCAATAGGTACTTGCCACAAACTGAATTGCGCAGAATAGGCTGTTCTTTGACCATTTAATACCAACTTTTCTCTAATGTTGCCACTTTGAAGTCAGCTAAATAGCTTTTTAAATACATCCGTTTGAAGTATGGCAATACTTAAAGTCGATTCTCCTTTCTGTCACTTTGATATGACAACAATTGGGGTCAATTAGTGAAATAAAGATTAGTCTAAACGAACCAATTTAGATTGCTATTACAAATATTAAATTCAAATATTTGATGCTTGAAGCTTGGAAGGAATTCAAGTGAAAAGTTCTAATTTTCTTGTTACTCGTGTTAATAGAACCTTAAGCTTTATCTTAGTAATTAAAGTAGTTTGAATTACATTGTTTTAATTGACAAGGGATAAAAGCTCTTTCTAGGATAAATTAACACTTCAGTATTAATTGTATTTATTTTAATCCTTTTAGATTATGCTTTATAACGAGTTCCTCACACAATTAACGAGATTTAACAAGTGATACCATAGCACGCCTGTAATCTCTGAGAGGTAAGGCAGAGGTGTGCCTAATAGTACACACGCATTTCGCCATGTTTAAGTCCCATGTAATAGGAAGCGAACCTATTGCCATCAACCGGTCAAAAATCCAGGCGCCGCGGCTACTGAAAAATTCCTGATAAAAAACTCAATAATACACACACGTGAAACTTAAATTAACAAAACCAATAGCTAATAACAAAAAACATAGATTCAACCTACATTCTACAAATCTAGGACCCAAACTTGTGGGAAAATAAAAAGTCCTCTTAATACAAACAACTTTTTAGCACCTACCATAATGTCCTAGGTCCATATTAAATTGCACAGCTGTTGTAGCAGGCTGTGACATTGTAATGGGGAAACTGTCATGTGGGCAAACTTGGCCAACTAATTTGATAAAGAAGATGGGCAGCATCCCCCTGTGTGTATAATAACATCACGCTATAGGCACCAATCAATCGGAGAGAATCTTACGTCAATATTGTATGGAGGGATGTAATACGAGTCTCAGATCTCAGTTGTACAGACGATTAAATTCAGTAGTTAGTGAATTTAATCGTCTAATGCATAGGTCTAAAGTGTCTAAACTGTTCAATCTGGAGCATGAAATCTTGAATACCCCTAAGGGGGTAAATAGGGGATGATAGTTTGTATAGGTATAAGTTCTTGCACTTGCTAATGTCTAAGTAACTCAAATATTTTCGGTTCTCCATTCTGAGGATATTTATGAAAGGGTTTGTTTTTAAGATTAATTAGCCAGTGTTGTTGAATAATGACACATTTTTTCATTTTATTAATTTACTCACATTTTAATTTAATATTTCTATTGTATCTCACTGCTGGGCAAAGGCCTCCCCCGTTCTTTTAAAACCCTTCCCTGTTGTTGTGGTGTTGTCCCTTCATATTAACTTTTAATTCGCCACTATTGATTAACTCAATATCCAACTAGTTACCTATACCTCACTATCCATTCCGTATACCTCTGCTCATCCCGCAAACGGTGCAAGCGAGATAATACCTTCCACCAGTTTACTACAGTTTCGCCGTTTGAGTTGGTATCACCTTGGGAGTCAGTTTATACGGAACGCGGACCTTAACGAGTAAAGTTATAAGTAGGATCAGCAAGCTTTTAAATTAAATAATCCTTTATAGAATAATCTTTTTTTATGTACTTTAGAGCCTGCCACAGGGGCTTAGGGGTATAATAGATAGGTTCTTATTTGTTTTTGGGACATTGATTTAAGATTGAATTTCGTATTTTGTTTAGCCTAACTTGGGAATTCTCGTGAATGAAATGATACTGCAGGGATCAAGTTGTTGTGTAAATGTGGCTTTAACAATAAGCTGTATCAACTTGGATGTTTGTATATATAGGTTTAGGGGTAGGTAGGACATTAACATATCATTGATGCACACTCAACATAATGATGGGGTCTACCGTACGTTTACTTTTCAAAAACATGTATTTGTAGGACATACTAGCTGTGGCTTAAGCTGTGATAGCCTAGTGGTCTGACCGACCAACTGTCCAATCAGAGTTTTCAAGCTTGGAACCAAAACACGCCCCTCTGGTTTCTAGGATCAATTTTGCGAGGTGCATAATTATCACTTGCTCTGGTGAAGAAATACGTCGTGAGAAATCCAGCATGCCTGAGCGAAATTTCATGTAAAGGCAAGTCAGAGCTTATGAGCAGGCTGCGGATGTCGCGGTGGATGCTCCTGCCCTTGCATCATGATCTACACCTGCTGGTCGTAGATTTGCTAGTGGAACAAAGCTAGCGCTATTCCACGCAGATAAGCCATGATGTCTCCGTTGATGATCGCTTTGTACTCCCTCGATGTTTGTCAGTTCTTGCGTTTTGTGGTAATAAACTACTAATATAAATAAACCACATGGGCGCCATAAAAGCTCTGATACCAGGTTAAGCATTAACTCCGTCGGGGCTGTGGGCTGTTCGCAAGAGATACCGCGGCCTCGACATGAAGGGCTAAGAAGGAACATGGGTGGTTTTTAGTCAGTAGAAGTCTGACACTCCCTTTCGCACTGCCCAAGAGCGGGAGGGAGTGAATTTGATGATTTCCCACCACCCAAAAAAAAAAAGCATTAACCACACGAGAAAGAAAGAAGAATCTAACCCGATGGCTCCTCATCTACTAATGTTTTGATCTGTAATTTCTCCAAACAACAACACAAAAAAAAAACTCTTTTAATACGAGTCCTAAATAGGGCTAATAACCTTGTTACATGTCATGATTCATTCGTATCGTTTTTAATAAGGTTCGCCGAATAGGATCCGCACATACAATGTGAGCTTGATGAGGTGAAATTTGTTGGAGCCACCGTCAATTTCCCGGATCCAATTATTGCCACATTGTTGGTTGCAAACGCAATATTACCCTTATGTTTACTTCCTCCGTTTTATCCGGCGGAGTGATATTTTGGATGGGCTAAAAATTATAGGTTTAATTTTTGTTGGGTAGAAAAATATGGTAAGGGCAGCAACTAAAAGCAACCAATGTCTTGGTAAGTTTCCATAACAATTAACGCAAAACCTAAACAGGCGAATTTTCTTTCTTTTTGTCGCAAAAAGAAAGAAAATGAAACTCTAACTGAATTTGGCCAGAATTAAACTCCTAACCCCAAATAAACTGGCCCTAATCCCAGATAAGCGTTCAGTCTGACCACTGAAAAAGAAACATTTGGACAAAATAAATTAAGTTCAGTAACAAACGTACAAAATTACAGTTTATGAAACGTTAAACGCATCTGAAGGATGCAAAATTAGTATTTCAGCAGTTGATTAGCAATCTAAACTGTGTTCGCGATTAAGTTTACACACATGTCAGTATATGTTTTTGAAAAAATCGTTTTAATATTTAGCAGGTATAGTTCAGTTTGCACTACTACATAAAATACATTAATAAAAAAATTAAGTGGAAACGCCGTCATATTCTTACGGACATTTAGCAGTTGACAGCGCTGAGGATGAGTTTTTAGTCGCAATTTTTGAGGTTTGCCTTAATTTTAGGCCAAAGAATTAACATTGCTATCCTATATGGCAATGCTGCCAACCTTCTAGACATATTTTTTTCTATTGACATGAACGAATAGTTGACAAAAAATTATAATTAGCCCGTCAGACAGATTTCCAAAACATATTGGACATGTATTTTTTTCTTTTTTTACGTAATCAATAAATGAAGACGATACAGTGCTTCAAAAATTCGCCCGACGTCACAGTTTGGTACATTTTTTTTCAAAAAGTGGCGTCACACAATCTTTGACACATTTTATTTTCGTAAATTTAAATTATTAATTTGATAAAACAAAAATAGTGGAGTGCCGTAAAGCATAAATATTGTAAAATCTCGGAATCCAGGGCCGGTCAATGAATCTTCATAAAAACTTTTGGACTGCATTGGTAAAAGCCCAAATAAAGAAGTTAAAAAAAAAAAATTGCGCGCTCTTCATTTTTTTTTTTTTTAATTTAAAAATGTACTGAAAATGAGAGGGACAAGAGAAGAAGAAATGTTTAGAGCTAATAAATAATGTTTTCACCGTAACTTTAATGTTAATTTATTAATATTTCGCAAAAAATAACGAGTTACAACAAAAAAAAAAATTAAAACGTATCTATCTAATACCTTTATACGAGCAATTCTTGTAATATAGTATTATCTGAATCTCGGATACGGCTCCAATGATTTTCATGAAATTTAGTATGCAGGGGGTTTTGGGGGCGATAAATCGATCAAGCTAGGTTTCATTCCCAAAAAACACGATGTATATGTATGTGAATATTATTTATTAGCTCTAAACATTTCTTCTTCCCTTGTCCCCCTCATTTTCAGTACATTTTTAAATTAAAAAAAAAAAATGAAGAGCGCGCAAATTTTTTTTTTTAACTTCTTTATTTGGGCTTTTACCAATGCAATCCAAAAGTTTTTATGAAGATTCATTGACCGGCCCTGGATTCCGAGGTATAAATCTTACGGCACTCCACTAAAAACACGTACCCAACATTTTTCGATAATCTAACAGACGGACTAATTAGAATCATATTTTTTTTAGTCAGTAAACATCCCTATTCTTTTCCCCTTTTGAAACTTATAGTTCTGTAGTGATTATTATAGTTCTGTAAATTTTAGCCTGTAAATAATTAAAATAAAATCCTTTTGTAACTTAAAAAAATAATACCTACATTAAGTTGTTATTTGTTTAAATAGAAATAATTTCAACTGGAAACAACGATTTAAACACAGAACAGATATCTGTGGATTTAAATAAACTTCACACACAGTATTAAACGCCGTCTGATCACTAAATAAACAGCCAGTGTAAAGCTATTATATCTTTGCTTTAGGCACAATTTCACTGTACATTGAACACGGATCGTGTGCATCATTATAAGTAGATTCGATCGTTTGTGCTTCATTGATAGTTATGTTATTATATTGTGCACTATGAATTGTTTGTTGTATATACTCTAGCTTCTAGGGTCACGTGTTTTCTCCATGATTGTTAACTTTCGATATTTTCAAATGCTGAAGTGTTATTATTATATTATTATTTAGTAAATCTTTGTGTTGAGTTTCGCAGTCATTATCCCCTGTTCTATGTCTACAAAACTTTCCTGACGACATTTTTTTGTAATTTATATTCTTTAATTATTTTCTTTGATGCTCGTTCCTGGTTCTGTCTCCATTGGAAATATTTATATGTAGGTATACAAGAATACAGAGAAATTATGTCGAAAAAGATATGCCATGAATCGCAAACAAAGATTGACAGCTAAAATCATAACTTTTTTTTGGCTTTGCTGTATTCGCCAAAACGATAAAATTAACAAACACCGTTTTGCACAGAATTAACACAATTCACGTTATAATCAAGTACTTTATTTGCTTTATCCAGCTTTCCCTCATCCTCTCCCATCCGTGGACCCTTGGAAACATTACTGTCACTTCAAATTGGGTTATTTCCGCAATGTGGGACTTGTGGGGTTCAATTTTGAGACTTGTGACTAGTAATTTTAAAGGTCCCGGGTCCCGGTTCGCTTTCAAATGTCATGTACAGGTGCTGTGGTCACAAACTTCTGTTTGACCTTACAGTAAATATGGGAAATTGATTCTGTTGTGAGCTGCCATATTGGAAATTAGTTTTGCGCTTGTGGTGACTCGATTAACAATGTGTTGAAGTGATTTTAGAACATAACAGATTGTTTTCCTTTTGAATCTTTCGATTGAAATTTAAATGTTTAAGATGACAATTTCAGGTACAGTTTTATAGTATTACAACATACATTTTATTTGTTATGAGCTTTTTATAAAGAACTAGCTGTTGCCCGCAACAAATCTTCATGTGTATGTGTGAAAGAAAAAATGATAGCCTATGTCCTTCCCTAAGATTTAATCTATATCCTTGCCAAATTTCATTATGATCCAATCCGCAGTTTAGTCGTGAAAAGATAACAAACAAAGTAACTCTATTTGAGTGACTTTCGCATTTATAATATTAAGTATGGATACTTCAAAGGTTATACTTGGCATTGATCGGAGTTGTTTCTTGTTACATAATAATAATATTGAAGTCGAAATAACTATGTTTTGTAACAATATCGTATTGTTTTGTTAAAATAAAAGGTCAGGACTCACATTACTCGAGTAGGCTTTGAGTAAAGGTCGAAAAGCTTTTGTAAGGTTCGTAACAGGATAACTTACCTTTAATTAGGAACACTTTAAAAGCTTTAATATATTATAGGTAAGTATTATTCAAATCAATACTTAAAGGAAAAAATTCCAGAATAATTTATTACTCTAAATATAAACAAGTAGTTCGTTGAGACATTTGAATGCTATTCAAAAGTCGACTCAAGACTTCTTCAAAATTCAAGACCTCTGTCTGGACTGGATTAAGAACATAGCAGACATAACACGTTCAGAAACTATATCAAAACCTAACAGCTATTTCAACACCGAATAAATAAATAAAACTCGTTCAAAATTCATCGTAATTTGAGATAGATTTATTTTTATTTACTAAACGGTGAACCGATTGGTACGGATCGGCGGAATTTCTATCAGCCGAGAGAAATCCTCAGCCATATTTATTTATCGCTTTCGATACCATTGGCGAGAGGCAACAATTACCAGAGACCCCACGCTACTGCAATTTCGCAAATTGCTGATTTTACTTCAGCCGAAGGCAAGACGTTTTAAATTGCAACTCGTTATATGCATTAAAGAGTAACATCTTCGACTCACGGATTCCAATGTGAGGCAAGTTTTGAAAGACACGCGGTTCACGATATTGTAATTATGAATGAGCCATACATATTTATAACTTGTAGGTACGAGTAAGTCTGTTGTTTATTTGTAGACTCCAAATTTTGGTCATCGACATCGCCGGAATGCTAATGACTTGTTGTGATTACATTTGAGGCTTCTTATTCTTGCTTTTCCATTATGTTATTATGCAGGGAATTTAAGTTCGAAAAACATGAACAAAAGTGAACAGAATTGTTGAAGTAAAAGTGAGATCCAGCACAAAGAACAGTAGCATCTTCACTTTCTTCTTGCTTCGGCCGTATTTCTGTATTAACTATGTGGGTAGCGTCTTCCTTGTATGGAACATATGCATAAAGCCTGTTCTACACACGATTTAGCGTTTCAATCAATATAAATAACGAAAAGGAGAACACCGCCATAATGATAGTAGCTTATACTAACGAAGATGTAACTCAAGCTTAACCACTAACCGATTAAAAATCGCACCCAATCGTATGAAGTGTAACGAATCAACATAAATTATGAAACTTTACACCGAAGCTAGCAGTTATTGCGATAAATTGCTCGTTGTCGAGTTCATTAACGAGTTACTCGCACGCGAGAACAGCGAGTACGTCGAGTACGGCGAGAACAGGGGGTAAAAGGCGTTTTTCATAACCGAAGCAGACGGCCTTATGCATATTTGATGGAGCGTAGCAGTGCTTTTAAGTACCTGTCAACGTTTGCTGAGGCGGCAGCGAGCCAACTAATTAATCTCACAACTTGTTATAACACTTACCTTTATAGTGATAAGGTCTAATTTACATTGTTTTAAAGTTTAAAATAACGTGGTTCAACAGAGTGGAACGCTCCAAGTATATGTCAAGGGCGACGGGGCTGACTTGCATACAAGTTTAACTTTAACATTGCACCGTGTGGTATAGATGATAAATATGTGTGTTACGAAGAACCGTGAAATTACTAAGTTGTTATTTAAAGAACTCATTAGTATTCGCTTTTATTTTTCATAATAGTTTCGACTGTGAAGGCTAAGAGATAAGGCGCTCAGCAATTTGTCATCATTCTTAATTGCAGGTGTATGAGATGACTAAGGCCATAGCATGCATGATCCCCGAAAGATAAATATCTAACGCTTATTGTGCACTAATGAGCTATGAAGCCTTGGTTAATTGTTAATCAATTTCATGGATTATTCGAATCGCTGCTACTATTTCGGTTTGGCATTTAAATCTAACCGGTACAAAATTGCATGCAGTGTTAATTCCATTGAATAAAATCAATTATTTTAATGAAATACGGCAGCCAACTGCTTGTACGGTAATTACGAAAGAAGCAAGAACAAGGGCACGCAGCTGCTTTACAATTACAATTATCATAGCGAAATTATAAGTTGTGGTGCGTACGACCGACGCTTAGCAACAAAAGCGGCGCGAGCGCAGAGTAATGACACAAGAATTGCGCTGTTGCCGTAATGCAATGTGGAAGAATGCAATTTGCGTAATTAAAAGCGAAAATGAGGTTCATGTGATTAAATCTTGTCTCTACAACTATTATGGGCACAATTACATTTAATGCACGAAGCGAGAACGACACTTTTCTCTTTTCTCCCCATAACCCCGCGTGTAGAATGTGACCTATAAAAAACAATTTAGATTCCAAATCCCGGGAAAATCCTGCCTTCCGCCGGTTTATCTTTATCCAAAGGGACTCTATTTGATACATTTTGTAAGACTCCGTTTGCCCTTAATGTGAAATTTCTTTTTATACAGCATAATAAGATTTTGATTTCGTAGAGATTAAATTCAAATGGGAAAAATAAGGTTAACAGAAAAATAAAGACTGTTTCCTTTTTCTCTTAGTAAAAATTTTCTTGATCTCAGCACTGATAATATAATACCTGAATATTGGTATTGAAAACACATCAGACAGCAGCGGATATGCCAAAACCTATAAGATGAATCAACAAATTCACAAAAAGACACTGGCAAAGCCCGGAGATCGGGTGCAGTGAATCAAACGGGATCAGACTACAATAATACCCCACAAAATCTCGCGGAATAAAATACAAATTCGAAAACCGGGGTACAATAAAGTTGGATACCTTATTTGCCTTACTTTCTATTTCTTACTGTCAGGATAAGTCCTACATTCGGTCCATACACCATTAAACGCCCACGTTGGCGGTTTATAAAAATACTGCAGTACGTGATACATTTTGGAGCTCCGTTTTTCCTTGAGGACCCAGTTTGGATTAGTCGCGGGAAGATTTATAGGTTCCTTACATTACAGTATACCAGGTGTGTGTGTCAGAGTGACGCTTCTAAGAGGCACGGCTTTGTTATACGTTTAAAGGGTTAAGACGAGTAATTTGTTTGATTTAATGAGTTGCTTGCTTGTTGTACCTCTGTGTTAACTCGTGCGAGATTTGTTTAATTGTTCATTTTATTCGATAGACAGGTTTGTCCATGACAAGGGATGAGAATCGAATACTGAATACCCTTCTTCAATATGTCCCTCGTTTAACCTAACACACTGTATAAGAGAACGAATACAAGTTACAATGGTTCATCAAACATGAAAATATCTACTACACGAACAAGTAAAGTACGACTAGGTAAGTAAGTGTACCTACTCATTGCGTCCAACATTTTCAACTCTATTGAAAGAGAAAATATTTCCACTCGCCCGCAACCAACCCCTATCGTGCATTGCACAATCGACTAAGCACAGACAATCTCTTTAAATTCATCACTATATTCTCGTCCCGCTTAATGACTACTTAGTACACTTTACTTTTAATTAACAACCAACGTTTTTAAATGAAAACAAAGACGGGTGATTGCCAATGAATCTGTGGGGCTTAGCCAAATAGGTTTCCGGGACATTTAGATCGTCCTCCAGTGTACAATGGACAGAACCGTGTTCTTTGTTCGTCGATCTCGATTGCCCGATAAACAAACCTTACTATAAAGAGATCCGACTGGGACTCGTAAGAGCATCCCACTATTTGAGGAAAACACAGGAAAGGAAATCGCTTCGATTCCTGCAAGGGTCGGGTAAACAGGCAACTTTTTACAGATGGAAATGAATCCGTGATCGATGTCGGTAACAACTTTATCTAATGCGGCCATTTAAAAGAGGTTTTTGTTCGTGTATTAAATGTCAGGGACAAAGTTCCGGAGGTTATTTTCCGGTGAATAATTTTGGTTTTAAATTGTTGTGGCCACTTTGACCTTTATAAAAATTTGGTTACTTGACGTTAATTTGGGTCTTTTTTGTCGCTCGGGAATGTTCTTTTGACTGATCTAATCTAGGTCGTCAATTCTTTATGTTTTCCTTACAACTGTGGAGTGTTTTATATTCATGACACAGTTTATTCATAAGTATCTATTTTGTTTTTCGTAAGTATTTCGAACATATAAAGGATTCTCAGTTTTGTCCTGATCAACGGATGTGATCCTTTTAACGAGCAGTAAGAAGACATAACTTAATCTAGAAGACGATTTACATCAAACTACTTACTATTCAACATAGATCAACATTAATACATCAGCGTATTTACGATAATTATCATTACTCGGATGTTTATCGCCGCTGATCGGGGTATTCAATCCAAGGCGCACGCCTTTGGCAGCTTCCCTGAATATTAATGGAATGATATGTTTTAGTGCGTGCCTGACGCTGAAACATTGCCAACAGCAATCCAAGGCAGACCGTAAACATCCACTATTGAAGCTCCACGAATAAGATCGGTACAGAAGTATAACTCCTTATAATAAGGGGAAAACATGCGCACACATATATAGGCGGGTACTTAAAACAACTGGGTATTTGACTACTGTTAAAAATTCACGAAAATGTGATGTTATATCAAAGAACTAACAGAAATAACACGATGTGTGAAAAAAGTAATAAAATCTATCGAAAAATGGAGTAACTACACGCTTTAGAAGTTTTTGTTAACTTTCTATCCTTGTCGCGCGAAACGGCCGGCGGCCATTTGTACTACGTAACTATGGCGGTATGAAATATGACAACACTTTTTAGTAGCGCTGTCTATGTCTAGCACGTTATTTAAAATCAGTTAAACCTAAACCATTTTTTGATCGATTTTATTACTATTTTTACACATCGTGTTATTTCTGTTAGTTCTTTGAAATAACATAACATTTTCGTCAATTTTTAACAGTAGTCAATTAGCCAATTCCTAAGGTGCAATTCCGAATTCAGCTGTTTCCAGTATTTTACATGGATCGACTGCTGCGATCTGTCCTCCACAACCCAGTACGGATAATTCGATACCCCTTGGTAAGACTGCTATTTGGGACTTGAGTAACTCTAATACAGGAGTTATTTTCTCCTGTTTTTTTATCAATTGCGACTTGTAGAGGGTGTGATGCGGACCTTCTGTAGGTCCTATCTTCTTTGTAGAAGCTCTGTATATTATTGAATAACTTCTACAGAGCAATGACATTATAGATACCTATTAATTCCAGGAATTGGCAACAAACAGCCGAACAATTGAATGGATTTCTGAGAATGACTGTTAGACAGTTTTAAAACTAACGGAAGTTGGAGAGTTTCGTCTTTAATTTGTTGTGGAGTTGTGGTGCTTTTATTTCTACTTTGTGAAATTAAATCCAGTACCGCAAACCCTGCGAAAGGAATTGCTTTTAAAGGTAGTTTTCCTTTAAACATAGCATCACGCCTGTATTCCGCGAAGGCTTAGACAGAAGTGTACTTAACACTCACATTTCGCCAGTTACGTTTAACTCCCATGATAGGGGCGAGGCGAGCCTAGTGCTTGATAGCACTGGGCACACTCCAGACTCTACTGAGAAATTTTAAACCCAGCAAGGGTTTTTTCCGTTTTCAACTTTCTCTCACTTTGGCATACCCGGGTATCGAAGTCAATACTTGATGCTCCGCAGTCGCACTTGCGACCACTACACCAACGAGGCAGTCGACGAAATATTTTAGTTTAAAAATATAAAGCCTGTTATGCTTTTTGTGTCGTACTGTAGCTCTTTATGAAATATGGCTTTTTGATGAAATATGGCACGGGAATATGTGATAACGTCAAAAAACTATCAAACGCCACAGTAGTTTCATATCCGTGTGTATTCATAGACAAAAACAGAGTTTATTCATCTGTAGATTAAAACCTCACATACGTCTATTGTTCATTGCAATGCAAGAATTGATTTCCTCTCTCAATGGATTAGAACTGGGGCGAGATTAATTGTCGTGCGACAAATTACTGACACACTTTGTTTGAGTAGAGCCCGCCATGTCATTTTATAATTGGTCACGATATAGTATCTCCTTAGCTATATATATCCTTCGAGTGTTTGTTAGACTTAGCTGTCTATATTTTATTTCGTATAATATATTGGATGTAAAAAGTGAAAGGGACACCGTAGCACAAATAAATAACAAGTATTCTAAACTAAAGTTTTATACAGTAGTTGTGGTCCAGAATGATATACTGAACCTTTTATGTAAACAAAAAATTACAATCGAACTATGTATGTATGTTTGTTCGCAACACTCGCAATAGATTAAATCTTTAGAGCGGTATGCACCTACTAATTTCGAATTCCTCGCAATGAATTTAGAAGATGATCCTAGCGCATGCAACAACCTAAGTTTAGAAGCCGCGTATTCCATTTGAGATAATCATCAAAATTCTTATTATACTGTACATTCAAAACATGCTAATGAAGTCGAAAATACAATTAATAATAGGTATATCTTGACATGGAAACTAAACGATATTATAATATGCGTCGACTTGAGAACCTTCTTTTTCCGTCGGTTAAAACTACAAATTCGACCAAAGTCAAAATTACAACTCGCACGCTCGTTACTCTAAAACAAACGACACCTGATATGATCAAGTAATTTGAGCGGGAACTTGTTAATTACTTTAATTCCACGATATGATCTGAACAAGTGTAATTGGGCTGGATCACGACATGGCCGTATTACCGGCAGAAGGCGCCCTAATCGACGCTCATTTCACCGCACATTAGAACAAAACGTAATGTACGTCTCTATACGATTAAATTAAACGCTACAACTACAACTTTGAAATAAGTTTCGAGTGATGGCTGTTATGAATAGTTATGATAGAGGTGACTAATGAAACTCTCCTTTGCTTGTCTATGTCTAGTGGTCGAAAGCGCGACTGCTGTGCATGACGTCCTGGGTTTGATTCCCAGGTAGAGCAAAGTGTTCTTGTGTTTATTTATCAGGAATTATTTAGTAGCAAATTTGTGTCCGGTTGTTGGCAATAGGCAATGTAATTGGTTACATGGGACTTAAACATAGCTGGCAAAATGTGGGTGCGCTTATGAGTACACCTCTGCCTAAGAGTCTTTGGTCAACTGGACCCACCCGAAGTGGACCCACGAGATCAGCCGAACAAATCATATTTTAAATTGTTTTTTTTTCATAGTTTTATTGTGGGTCCAGTTGCTAGCGGATCCAGTTGACCAAAGACTAACCTTCAGGGATTTTAGGAGTGTTGTTATGTTATGAATTACTTTGGTGTGTTGTCAACACGAGTACGAGGTCATGGTCAGAATGATACCTTATTTTTCAGATACACATTCAAAACAAACTACAGTGCAATTCACGTAGTTTCAAAACAAAATCACGCATTCACAGCGAGAGGTAACGCTGCAGCGACCACCCCCTTCGTTACCGAACTTCAAAAGCGCCGCGCACACAACTTACGCGGCATAACAGCACCCTTCATAGGAATACCGAAACTCTACAGTTAAGAATCAAATTGACTTCTGGACAATTCAATTAAGCTGCACGGTAAGTGCAAGTTTGCAAACAACCGTGAGAGAAGCTAGCCAAGTTCCTAGAACAAGTTTATCAAAGAGATTGTAGCCGAACAAGTTAGCCTTCGTCGAACAGCCTTAATGTCTATACGAGCAATGTTTGTTCGCATCTCCACACGGGAATGTAAATTTGATTTATTTTGGCACACCTATACGTAAACATAGGTGGCTCTGGCTGTTTGTAAATATACAAGACGTGTTATTGACGATCAAAGGATCTTGAGAATCTCACACTGTACCAGATATGTCGTCTTTTTTGCCGATACGTGCCTTTGAAGGCATTTGACGGCTGACAACTTCTGATACTGTGTGTTTTTCGATAGGCTTTATGTTGGCAGTCGATAGATAAATATTAGGCAATTTATCTTTCGATAACCGAAACAAGTAAGAAGTTTTTTCAGTCTTATTTTGTGATAAATATAAGAAAAAGGTCAGGTAAGGAGTAAATAGCTCCCGTCGGGGATGCGGGTTGTTCGCCCGTCGGGGCTGCGGGTTGTTCGCAAGAGATACCGCGGCCTCGACATGAAGGGCTAAGAAAGAACATGGGGAGTTTTTAGTCAGTAGAAGTCTGACACTCCCTTTCGCTCTGCCCAAGAGCGGGAGGGATTATTTAATGACTTTCCACCCGCCAAAAAAAAAGGAGTAAATAGCTTACAACATGATGTGATGTTACCATTTAAATCTTGTGCTTTCGACGAGTAACTTCGACAAACTCAAAACCCCTGAATGTAACAATATTATATTATTTCTAGATACTCTGAATGCTGGCATTTGAAAATGATATCAGACACGGGATCCTATATCAATGTATTAACATATAGATAGTCATGTCTCAATGCATATCCAAAACCACTCTAAGTAACCTAACTTACAAGTTACTATGGGAGGAACTAACCTAAATTCAGTTATGTAAGCAATCCTACCAATGTAACAGCAGTAGGTAAGTGAACCGACGAATTAAATTATAAGGTTACCCTCACTGTAACTCCATCGAGATTATTCAATTGGGCTTGCTGAATATCAATTGGATGGCAAGTACCAAATCAGGTAGAACAGATCCCTCACTGAAATAATATCTCCGTAGTTGACATAGTTTAATAGCATTTAGATTTGTAATAGGAATATTTGCAATTTCGGTAAATCGGCGTCGGCCGGTTTCCGCTTGATGGATACGAAGCTGGGTTAAATAGAGGCTGGAACTTTGCATTTATATATGACAAAGAAAATACTCCTTGTTTTGTTAGACCCAAAAAGATTTGAGTGAAATAAATGGTTAACATTATAAATGTTGTTACGAAAAAGGGTACTTTTCAACAGGGGGTCTAAAATGATCTGTTTAGCAGAAACATAATAATATGAATTACGTTAGAATTCGTAAAATGGTCACAAAATGACAAAACATAATACTAACCACGACGTGACCATTATAAGAGTTTTAATGTGATTCTTATTAGGCATTATCCCATTATGATTCTGCTAAAACGGCCATTTTAGGGACCCATTCAACTGTGGTAAACACATTCACCAAAGATTATAATTAAGTTATCAACGGCATTCAGGAATAGTCTCTCTTTTAACCGACTACATTGAAGAAGCGAAGACTCTACGAATATTTTACGACCATTAAAATTATAGCTTAAAACTTGCCAAATTATTAAAATGGTTTTACGTGTTCCAAAAAGATGGAAGGATAATGTTTCGGGCAATATCATGTAACTAACAAAGTAATACTTTATGACATAACTAGTTACGACCACCCAGTGTCACGGTCCACTTAGGCTAAGGGTACATTACAATGTACCTTACTACCTGAGAATATTCTACAGGACTGTTAGTCATAAACCTTGCCACCCGGGTATTGTGAGCCTCCTTGTTAGCCTGCAAAGGATCCCAGATCCTGTATACATGATTTAGTATTCCCCAGGATAATTCCCAGGAGGACAGAGGTGTAACTAGGATGCTTCGGTTATGTTGACGGTAATAGGCTTCAGTAAATGTCTGATTTGCATGTGTTAACTGCTATGCTGAGTATTTATTAATAGCTTGCTATTACGAATGCATTTGCGCATTTAAATTAATTGAGTCGTGTGGCTTTTCACGGTTGAAGCGTTTTGATTTCAAACAATGATAATTAAAATTCGTGTCTTGTTTATAGGATTTACAGAATTCAGAGAATTGTAACTGACGAAGTGCATTTTGGGTGCCCACAAAAAACATAACATAACATCTCGTCTATAATCCCTGAAGCGTAAGGCTGCTACTGAAAAATCCCGATGGAAAAAACCAATAACATTTTGCCCGAACCGGGAATCGAACCCAGGACCTCATGCTCAGCAGTCGTGATTGCGACCACTAGATCAACGAGGCAGGCTAAACACTCAGTCTCAGAATAAAAAAGTGTTCTCGAATCCAATGTTTTATATTATTTTTGTAAAGTTTATTATTGCGCTAACAAAATTAAAAGCCACTAAACAGACCATCATAAAGCATACACGTGACTCGCTATAAACTTCAAAGTTCATAAGAGCACATTATGAAACTTTTCCATTCATAAATTCAGTGCTCGTTCGACGAGAGTTAAGTGAAATTTTGAATTACTCAACGATGCACCAAAGTGTATGGAGTAAGAATACTTGGCATGATGTACAGTCAACAGGACCAATACGTACACACTTATCGACGTTTCGAAGCAATTTTCGACTAATTTCATTTTCATGTTACGTAACGCAACTAATACTTTTGAACCCATCATTATCACTACATATTATAAAAAAAGTCTTCCATCGCCTCTACTGCATCGATTTTCATGCTGTTTTCACCAATGAATAATCTGGTTCTCGAGGAAGTTTTTAGTATTCTAATTTGTCAAGTTTACCGCCATACACACGTGCGAAACCGCGGGCATCAGGTAGTCTACACTAATATTATAAAGAGGAAAGATTTGTTTGTTTGTTTGTAACGAATAGGCTCCGAAACTACTGGACCGATTTCAAAAAGTCTTTCACCGTTGGGAAGCTACACTATCCGCGGGTGACATAGGCTACTTTTTATCCCTGTATTCCCACGGGAACGGGAACTACGCGGGTGAAACCGCGTGACGTCCGCTAGTCTTATCATAAAGTAAGTCTTACCTCAACGTTACAATCGTCATTTCACGAGAAATTCGCGTTTGAACTTTGCCAAGTGCGTGTATATTTTTGCTCGTGACTGTACATACCCCTTTAAGTGAAAAGTTTAAGGTTGTTAAGCTTTAGTATGTTCAAACTTGGTTTTATAACAACACAACTATTCGTCATAGGTACTTAATAATGTAATTTTAGCTCTAATGCTTCTGACTTTAAGCTTTCTTTTATATTACCTCCAATGTTTTAGATTTTCTTTGGGCTTTACTTACTCTGAAGTTTGGAGTGTATCATTAGTTAAGTACGAAGGTGTCAAAGAGTCAAATGGAGTAATACACGTAAAGCCATTTACAGTATTAAAAACCTATTATTTGCATACAAAACTGTTTTATGATTGAGGACCAGATGTGTGTCAGACCGACGAGATGTATGAACGTGGAAATGGCAAAAGGAGCATGGAAGAATCGTAGCAGGTAGCATTTTTTTGTTTCTGCCTGCCCACATGGGAAAAAAGTGTGAGTTTATGTATGATATTTTTTCAAGGGATTACAGATTGATAAAGACTAATAAAATGTACTATCTAAAAATCGTAAACTTTCGCTTTTATCGGTCATTTCAGTCTGATCAGTTTTCTATAATTTTAGGTTTCTAAGAAAACTGTTCAATTCAGAGTTTCAAGAAAAACCGATTGATTTTCAAAGAGCTAACTTTTATTACTTTCGTCTCATTACTAACGCTACTTGAACGTTAGCGGTGAACAAATATTTCCAAGATTATCAGCTATTGATCTCATCTGGGGGCCTCCGATGGCCGCAGTAGCAGAATCATAATAGAATAATAATACCAATCACGTTCAAATTCTTAAAATACTTAGTCGCACAATATTATGAATTGTCACTAGGTTTGTGATCATTTAACGAATGTTAACGCAATTCATATTGTTTTGCTATTGTGATTCTGGTAAAGCGGCCATTTTCGGTCCCCAGATGAGAATAATTCAAATTTTTAAACAAAAAATGGATTTCTAAAACTCCCCTTGTCTACGTAGGTCTTCCTACGTAAAGATAAAGAAAACATGAAGTATCTACTCATCGATAGATAATTACAGACAACTACAAGGTCTATGTTACAATTCGACATTGATAACAGTTTAATTCATCGCAAATGCGATTTTCGTTCGATGTTCAACGAGATCATGTGCGGTTGCCCTTTCATCAAGTTAGCCCTATTACTCCGGAGATACCTCATGCATTCATTATAACTGCATTGGTCTATGGGTATTGAACTATCTGCGAGCGATAACAGCTCTCGTAAGCTCATTAAAATATTCTACCGCAACCCGTTAGCTGGAAACTAGATATTTGTAGGCTTTTGTAGCATTGCCGACTGGCACTAATTAAATTTTCCTATAATTAGAAACTTGGTTTGTATGGAATTTGCACGCAACTAACTGTGGGCTAAATAAAAGCAGTCACTCGAGTTGATCTTCTGGTTGGGCAGAGCTAGCCCAGGTTGGTCCGTGGATGGGTGACCACCCATTACATACCGAGTTTCCTCCATGCATTAGAAAGCACGTTTAGCATTTGGTCACGGTGGTCATTTGGAAGGTCTTTGACATTTGTTACAGGTACTCAGTGGCCCGACAGTCTGGCAACCAGTCTTACCACGGTTAGGTAGCCAATACTAATTGGGTTGTGGAGGTGAGATGGGTAGTTGCTACATGTAAAATCGGGTATTCAGTTCCGTCTGGGTATACTGGAATCTGACCCCATCATAGTTGGGAAAAGACTAAATTAAAAAGTTTGTTAGTTAAATAAGTAAATATGTACCTATTTCACTACAACGGGTAGGGAATCGACCGCCTTGAACAAGGGTTAAATATAGTTACATATTTTCTGTTATTAAATAAAACAGAAAAGAACTTTCTCTAGACAGGTAAATCACTCAGTTTACTAAACGCGCCTCATCTTTGATTCAGAGCTGATATAGTGTCATTGTCTCAACAAAATTTCGAAATTATTTCAAGATTAAATTTCTTACCAGCTTACGTAGTAAATTTGGAGTGAAGCTTGAAATTACCGGAGGCATTTGGCGTAATGCTCAATTTGTTGAGGGAACGACCGAGCGCTGTCCTGGCTTGCCGCGGTGATAACAATACCTACGAAATTACTTTTTAAAATATATTTTTAAAGTAATTCGGTGGTACTCAAATGATTTTTAAACGAACTCCTTCCATCTTCGGAGCTAATGTATTTAACGATAAGTACCCATCTTAACTGATTTACTTTACAATTGAATTTACTTGTTGGGCTCCATTTTCTCCGGGAGTAGGAAAACGTCTGTGTGTTTTTGTAAAAGATCCTCGAGACCCAAATCTGGTATCGATAGCGGCCATCACTCATGAAATTCTGGAATTATTCTCAATTGTCAGAAAAACGTTGGCTAGCGGAACCCTTTTCATCATAACATAGAGGTTGAATTGTCTAATCCGAAGGTTTTTCAGAAGCGGGCCAGCGGGACGGAAAGATAGTAGGATAGTAATGACTAAAAAGGGTAGCCGAGTTCCCAGCGTACTTACATCAGGTCTTCCAAACCTTACTCAATTTATACTAATCCTTAGTCGGTGAAATCTTTGAGAGCGTAACAGATAGGGTTTTGCTCTATCCAACCGTTTTTCACCGACTGTCATTGTCTATAAAATTTATGTAGGTAAAGGTACCATTGTAGAAGATGAAGTTTATTTAAAAATGGGATGACTGGGTTAGACCTTTGGTCGAAGTCTAGGATCATCACATTACACCCATATCAAGTAATCTTTTTAAACTAGTCTAGACTCTTTTTATTTAATTTTTATACTTTATTATACTAAGTGTAAAATATCCCCCCTTTCGTGACATTGAACTAAAGATGTGTAAGCATGTATAAATTCTGTTTAGCAATAAAAAACACTTGCAAGTTATACATATTTGTTTGGCATGTCCTGATCCATGTCGGCGCTTCCAGTAGCCATAATGTAATTGACATCCATGTGTTCATCTGCGTGGACTTCCAATCAGGGGCGTAGCTACCGCCATATCAGCCGTATCAATGATAGGGCCCTCGGGCAAAGCTTAATTTTTTAAAATGTTATCCACAATCTCACTTAAACTCTTAGGCCGTAGGTAATTTCCGAGATAAAATACCATTATGTCATAAAAATGTGCCCAGCGTGACTAAAAACATTACATTTCGAAAACTACAAAAGTCTCCTTTTATGAGTTTTGTAATTTTTGAAGTGTACATTTTATTTGGATATTTCCCAACAAATTTTGATACGGGGCTCGTCTAAAGCAAGATACGCCACTGCTTTCAACAACTAGAAAACATACAGATATAAACACTACAATCCGCTACATGCTTGTTTTTTAGATAGGCCAGACAAAATATGCGACTTTTACAACTGAACTAGTTTTATCGTATTGTACTTGATCCGACTTAATACACCATCCCCGTTTTCTGAAAATGTCCTAAATTATTTGACAAAGCCTCAAAGGACTTCCTAGGTCTTTCGTTAGGCACGTTTAACGTTTGTCATCCAGAACCATGAATCGTAATGATCTCGCATTGTCTCCTGCGATCCTCACACACACACAAACACATGAGTGTACCTACAGTTTCAAGTTTCAAGTCGTTTCAAGTTTAGACCCCAACTTTATAGCCAGCATTTGTTGTCCATTATGTATGTCATCTGTCATATCTTACGTATTTTCTTTGTTGTAGATCCTAAATAAATAAAATTATTATCTTGAAGATACCTTTGTTACGTGATGTAAGAAATACTACGAATCATGAAAGTTTGTTAGCTACTACTTTTTGTGTAGGTGGAGCCTTGAGAAAATTCACTGAAAGTTTAAGAAAAACAAATATTAGTGTTTATAAAAAAACTTTCAGCAACAAAAAAATGCTGCCAACAAGGCAGAAAAAAAAATTGATGAATAGTTATATATTATAAATAACTTAAAACTTATTCTTAGTTTTAGCGAGGTCTCAATTTTTTTTAAATTTACTAACAGATAAAATACAATAGTTATAAACTGTTTAAGCTGAAAATATATTTATTATTTATTTATTTATGTACACACAAAATACAAAAAAACCGGCCAAGAGCGTGTCGGGCCACGCTCAGTGTAGGGTTCCGTAGTTTCCCGTCCGTCACAATAAGTGTTCCCACTTATGAGTTTAAAGGTGGGTATCCATACTATCCATTATGTTCGCGATCCAGCAGCGCTAAGTACCAAGTACCATATTCCTTTGATAGATGTCGTTGCATGTCTCATTCTTGATCATAATGATAAAGTTCTTGAAAACTATAAATTCATGAATTGGGTTACTAATTAATACATAGACGTGCCAGAAGTTTTCGATGGTAATTTTGAATTGCGAGAACCTATTTTAATAATTATTTTTTTGTTTGAAAAAAGATACGTTCAGGATAATAAAATATTATGTAAACGAAGTTAAAAAAAAAATACGGGCAAATGAAACTTGACCTCTGGATTGGCGCTCATACGATTCAGGGACCAAATTATATTGGTTAACTGCAGTTTCCATCTGTTGTTTCCATCCAAGTTCAAAATAATTTTCCTAGAAAGTCCTTATAAAGTTCTACTTTTCAGATTTTTTTCGTATTTTCTAAACTTATGGTTCAAAAGTTAGAGGGGGGGGGGGACGCTTTGTTTTTTACTTTTGGAGCGATTATTTCCGAAATTATTGACATTATCAAAAAATGATTTTAGTAAACCCCTATTCATTTTTAAATACCTTTCCAACAATATATCACACATTAGGGTTAAAATTAAAAAAAAAAACACTTCCCACTTTACATATAGGGGGGCTACCCTAATAAAACATTTTTTTCCAATTTTTATTTTAGCACTTTGTCGGCGTGATTGATACACATATTGGTCCCAAATTTCAGCTTTCTAGTGCTAACGGTCACAGAGATTAAGCGAGGACGGACAGACGGACAGACAGACAGACAGACAGACAGACAGACATGGCGAAACTATAAGGGTTCCTAGTTGACTACGGAACCCTAAAAAGGATAAAAACATAAAAAATAGAAGAGCACCAAGTGACTGCTTATTTCATAAGAAATTTCTTCCAGCAGACCTGCGAGAGGAAAGTTGGATTACACAAGTAGACACAGTGTGTAGAAAAGAAAAACAGGAAAATTGTTGTAACAAAAGCATAATTATCTATATAAAATGTTTATAAAAACACATACAAAAGACATAAAAATAAACGCTAATATTATGAACTAGCTGTTCCCGGCATGCGTTGCAATGCCCTTTTTCCTACCTACTACCTGCCTGTGTACCAACTACCTACCTACCTATACTACCTCCTACCCTACCTACCTACTACCCTACCTACCTACCTACTACCCTACCTACCTACTACCCTACCTACCTACTACCCTACCTACCTACTACCCTACCTACCTACCTACTACCCAACCTACCTACTACCCTACCTACTTACTACCCTACCTACTTACTACCCTACCTACTACTCTACCGACTACCCTACCTACTCTACTATCCTACTTACTACCCTACCTACTACTCTACCTACTACCCTGCCTACCTACCTACCACTTTCTCACCTTTTAAACCTTCCCTGGACTTCCACGAATAATTCAACACTATAATTAGCCAAATCGGTCCAGCCGTTCTCGAGTTTTAATCAGACTAACGAACAACAATTCATTTTTATTTATATATATATGAATATAAACAAACATATATACAGAATATTACGGTATAGAGGAGAGGTAATGCTCTTTTTAGGCTGCAGTGAGTTCCACATAATTATATAGTTCTACGTCAACGGGTAAGTCCTTCCAAAGCTTATTGTTCTTCTTCTTCTCGAATCGATGATTCAGATTTGGTCGGACTAGTACCTACAAAGCGGTCAGCTCTGTCCTGGCGTGTGCAGTTCATTGTTGACGTGGCTATAAGTAGCTGTTTTCAATTCTGACCAATGAGGTCACGCTATTAATTAATTTAAAATAAAAAAATATATTAATTAATTTTCAACCAATGACTGCCACGTTGGTGTAGTGGTCGCAAAGACGGACTACTGAGTATGAGCTCTTTGTTTTATGGTGGGTGGAAAATCATCAAATAACCCCTCCCGCTCTTGGGTAGAGCGAAAGGGAGTGTCAGATTTTCTACTGACTAAAAACCACCCATGTTCCTTCTTAGCCCTTCATGTCGAGGCCGCGGTATCTCTTGCGAACAACCCGCAGCCCCGACGGGACCCGAGCATGAGCTCTTGAGTTCGATTTCCTGGTCGGGAACAGTCTTATTGGGGTTCCCATCAGGATTTTCTTAGCAGCAGCCACGGTTTCTGGAATCGTGCCCGGTTGATGGCAATAGGCTCGCCCTTTGTCACATGGGAATTGTCGAAATCTGTTTGTACTCTTTGGTTGACTATTCTTCTTGTCTTTGGGGATTATAGGTGTTATGATTATTATGTTTATTTTAATACATTTGGAACTAGCTACACTAGCACCAATAGTTTTGCACTTACCTTCCCAATGCCCGTGAAACGTCCTGTATCCTGTTGGGACCTAATTCCCCTCGTGTAAAAGTTTTTTCAATCAAAACTCATTCAATCAAAGCTTGAATCTGTGCAGGGGGAGACAGGGGCTGTCAATAGCAGCAGCCGTTACTAATTGTCGTTGAGCTCCTAAGCCAACGTAAAAAGAGAGCTCTTATGTTACTAGTAGGTCGATTTTTATTTGTTTAAACTGGTTTTGGGAGATTTTGTATAGTGTTTTCATGGAAATATTTTCAATTTACTCAGCTTCAATACCTTTAAACTGTGTTTTTATTATTTAAATCTTGTCACTACTTTGTAGTTTTGTTAGTTCACTAACATTCGATATATGGTTAAATAGTCTGACTTACTGTCGCACTCAGAGAGCTTTAATGATTACTTAGGCCATCACTTAGTAAAGGTTTGACATACTTTTGTATGACAAAACTGTCAAAACTTTTACTAAGTGATGGCCTAAGTAATCATTAAAGCTCTCTGAGTGCGGCAGTTAGAGTCTAGAATTTTAGAGTAAAGGTTTTGACAGTTTTGTCCTACAAAAGTATGTCAAACCTTTACTAAGTGACGGCTTAAGTAATCATTAAATATCTCTGAGTACCGCAGACAGAATACATTTTATTGATGAATTTAATTAATTATTCACAGGATACTTCTTGTGTTTTTTGTTCCTTGTCGTGTGATTTTTCCGTAACCCGGTATCAGAGTTTAATGGCACCCATGGGGCTCAGACTTGAATTTACATGCCGTCGCGAAATATCCCTTAGGCATGCTGGTTTCCTCACAATGTTTTCCTTCACCGAATCAAGTAATAATGAATGGAAGCAATGAATCCGAAAAATCAGAGGCGCGTATCTTGGGTTCGAATTGGAGGCCTATGATATGGTAGTCTATAGGTAACACCACTGGACTATCACTACTATTTAGTATTACACTTCTGCTACTTAGTTACTTCGGACACTATTTCCAGCACTTACTTAATTATTTAGTAGATTAATATTAAAACTTGCAAAGTTAACGCAAGAAGTTGCAGGTTTTGAATTGGACTGTTTGCATATCATTTTGGTTGGACCTCGCCCAGTCAAAAGTTACTATCATAATATTCGTAACTACACTGCCTCACAATCATTGCCTTTCAACTTTAATTCTTGATCGATCAGCCATCTCTAATAAAATAAAATACATCTCCAATAATCTCCACGTCAAGTGTGTAAGTAATTAGGTAATACGTCAATCATCCACCTATTGAGTTCAGCAGTCGCAGGAAATTAATAAATATGTCTAATCGATCAATCAAGCAATCAATCAAGACTGTGTTATGGTAAACCACCGGTTCCGATACACTTATGATAAACAGCTATAATAATCTTGAAAAACGTAACTATTGACTACATATTCAATGAGTTGTGATTATCCAATTATAACACGCAACATGTTTTCTTCAACAAACATGATTAACCCATCAATCAACACGGCAACAAACAAAACTGATCATTATTCAGAAAAGTTTAGAGTCCAGAATAGTTTGAAGGTTCTGTGGGGTACTCAATATATGCATGTGGCATTCAGTCAAAGTGTCCGTGGCAGCACAATATGTAGCTGGGGTTGTAAAAATGTCCTGCATAATAGAGAATGTGAAGGGGCCTTTAATTAAAAGTCCACCCCGCGCCGGTCCTTGCCGAACAATAAAAACTCCACATTCAATGGTTAATAGTTTTTTCTCTTTCATTAACAGGCACTTTAGATTCCTAGACTGAACTGTTTGCTTGTTTTGACGTCAAGTCCCTTTTCTGTTTTAATTAGGTGATATTTAGATTTTGTTGCATTGTTTTGCGAAACAAAATAAACACTCGTGTGGTATATGTAGTCTGGCGACTGTAATAAATAAAGTCATCGTTTGTGCTACATAACTTGAATAGATATCATAAGTTTTTAAACTTTAAAAAGTTGATAGTTCTTTTATAGGATGACAGACAACGTGGGGCAATGAAATTTACCAGGGTTGTGGAATTAGTTCGAAATAGTTACATCATCCCTGGAATTTGGAGGAACACAAATGAGTTTTAGTCAGTAAGAGTCTGACACTCCCTTCTGCTCGGCGCGGGAGGAGCTATTTGAAGATGTCCCATCCTTAAAAAAGGGCAATGAAATGAATTTATTTATATGTATTATTGACTCTTTCAAAACGACAATTTGATTCAAAGTAGGATACCTTCACATACGACTTTCTCTAAGGAAATAACCGTTTGCAAAATTATACTTACTTGTATCTACAATTCTACATGCATTAAGAATTTGCTTCACTTGGCTGTGCTACGGAAGCTATCCAAAATGGTATTAGCAAGGTAGACGAAGAGCTAGTGACTGGTTGTAACGTTGCAGTGGACGTCTCTCACTCCGATACACTGCGGTGGCGGTTACAGCCGGTTTGACACACCTCTGCTCTGCAATATTGTGACGGAATTGATGTCGTGTACATGTAGGTGCAATATTTCTTAAAGGTAGCAGCTTACTCTATGACTCAAGCCGAATTTTATCTAGACAAAATATTATTTATTGCTAAAAACGATTATTTACCATTGGTGGAATAATACGAGTAGTAACTTAGTGACTTCTGCCATGAAGCAAAAATTTACTGTGCAACTATAAGGGACCACACACAAATACAAGCTAAACTAGTGCACAATCTAACAGGTAGCATGAAAAGCACGCACTACAAAGCAAGACATATATCACGGATTTAGCCAAGTTTCGTATGAGATATAAGACAAAACCCATGAGAAATGTCTTGCCAGAATACCGCACTAAACTGCCCAGATTCTGTTAGATACGCGTTAAAGCAGCGTTAAAACAGAATGTTCCATAAATGTTTTCCTTCCTGTACTAAAATACCTCGAGGTTTTCTACACAAAGACTTGCTAACTTAAACATAAACATCCAAGATGTTCTAGAAGTTTCCTAAGATAAGCTGCCGTTGTACACCACGCAAGCAGATAATAACGGTGGTCATATTTCACGGGAGCACAGCCCGATGAAACAGGGCATTACGTCGACATATCGCTTTGATTTATGTACTGTTTAAGGACCCCTTAAAACTATAGTAGAAAGCCGATGTTTGGAAGGCTAGATTGATATCGTTGGAGGAGATCTGAAATGGAATATGTATGAAGTGTGTGGTGTAGATAAAGTGTAACTTGTTTCTTTCTGTAAATGAAGTTGAGGGTCGATGATGTACCGACTCTGAAAACGATCTGGGAGTTCACTCTCAAGACTCAGTTGGTTGACTATTGCAATATACGAATTAATCTGAAATATATCTGGGCACTGTTGTTTCTATGTAGAACTCCTCCTCTGTACTGATTAGTTGTGATAATTTTATTACGTTACCCGATTACGGGATAAGAAAATAAAACGAACCAAATGATCAAGTTAAATAACAACACAGCTCTGCATTCTTTCCATTCGAAAATACCTTGGGAATTCCTCCAACGTGTTGAACAAGTTAATCGGATTGTCGGGAAAGACAATTCGATCTCGAAATATTGTTTCGAACAAAATACAAACGTAAATACTGAAATACATCAAACGCTCAACAGTTTTCGAGGAAAGTGCGGATTTAATAAGCCAAGACTTCAGAGCCGTCGACTTGAACAGCCTACAGCTGTGACAAATTGCATCTTAATTCGAACTGATTAAAGCAAAATAAGAGTGAGAATCACTTGAAAAGTTTAATTATGTAGAACTCAGCTGAAACATACGTGTGCGAGGCAATACTGAGCGGAATACATTACTGGCGGAACGCAATTTGTCCCTACCCTACAATTTATGTGTACAACCCACTTTATGCAAAGGAAGTGACGAAAAAAAGGAACAAAACTTTCATGTTTCACATAATGAATACACACGAGTGACTTGTTAAGGTTCACTCGAAGTACATAATTAATTTTTGTGATGGATGTTACGGTGAAACTTGAAGCGAATTACTGCAAACCTATCATAAGTTTAAATTAGCAGCCCCGACGGTTGGAGAGAAAACTCGTTATAACGCTGCGCAGGCTTTTGTAAGATTACAACTTTGTTCCTACGAGCATAGGTACATGTAACTCTCTACTGACAAAATGAATGGGCTTATTGACAGTATGATATAAAGAGCTTCCTAACACTAAATGTATTTGCGTCTAACTGCTCAAGTTCGTGGTGAATGTGGCCTGTTGCCACCGTGTGTTACGGAATATTCTCAAAGTCTTCCGTATCCTCGGATATCTAATATTCTACATGACGTAAAAGCCTGACTGAGATAATATTTAGTAGTTCCCTGATGGAGTAGTTCGATGTTCATCGCAGACTTAAATTATCTGGTTATTATAAACTTCACTTCTTAGTCTGACGCAATACGCAAAAAACAATTTGTAATGTAATGTTGTTTTTGAAACCTAAGCTTTATTTTGAATAATAATGATTGCAAATTATTGTAGATAATGTTAGCTAGCTAGATAGGTACCTGCCTACTACAACGATTTAAGCTCCATAATAGCCTTTTGATGACCACACAAGAAGGCTTACAAGTGTGTTATTTCAAAAGAGATAATAAATACTATGAGTTTTATTCTTGCAATTTTACAATTAAATTTCAATTGACAGAAGTGTTATCCACTGCTAGCAGCAATAATCGAGTGTGGCTGATGATAATATTTTATGTTACATTGTCAATAATTATTTGCAAGGCGTGTGGTGTTAGAATAAATGGAAGGAAATCCTGTTATTTTTTGTATATAGAGAAGAAATAATTATAATAGAGCTCAGCTGTCGAGCGAAAGAATATTTGACTTGTCTGATAGATTTTCGTTATACAAAAATATTAATATAAGAACAACTGATGATGTTTAAGTAAAAATCCACATCATAATCTTTTATTCCTATAGCTGATTTGTAAGACATGTCAAGAATTCACTATTCCATTTTAATTATACACCAGTTGTAATGGACAACAACCGCATTAATATTTATATTTTTAATACTTGCTTCTTCATTGATGAATACATCAATATCGAAGTCAAAAAGTCTATTCTAGCAATCAGTCCAATCTGTACCCCATTCAAAAATTAGCATAACCATTTTATAGTAAGCTTATGTAAACAGTTAAAACGTTCATAAATAACGGGGAACGATTAACAGACCGACACATAGTACGGGGGACCCTAATATATTCACTGGCTGATCCCAATTTGTCTGACCTAACGCAATATTGGGCGCTGCTGATCCATTCTCTATAACTTTGCATATCTATAGTATGAAACTTTATCTGCCTAAGTGTCCACTATTTGTGCTTACTGTCTGACCACTGTTTTAGCTTAACGTTGAATACGTACATTTTGATGGACAGTGCTTAAAAGGTTTTCAGCTTGTATCGATACTTTTTTGTTTGATTGACATGAAATCGGACTCGGTAAAACACTCACTTTATAAATACGGTGATCAATTTTGGGTAGGTATAAAGATATTTATAAATGGTTCAATCGTAAATACGGATTAATTGCTGTTACGGTTAATCTTGCATTTAATCCTATCACATGTGCCTAATAATATTTTATAAAGCGCTCAGTGGCACTTAATGGCTCGTTCGATATTTCGATTTAAAATAAATTTTGGAGGGAAAAAATGTGACCCAGCCGACTCATAAAATTTTGCGCACTGCGTCGTTAAGCGACGCACTAAACATCAAAAATAAAATCGGATCCGGATATTTTTCGCGAACCGATTTAACGTTCGTTGGGTTGAAAACGAATCGGTTCTATGTACCTTCACCCCTTTGTAGCACAGATAGGTTTTCAATTAACTGCATAAGGGAGAGAGGAAAAAAAAGATAGTGCCAACATTACAAATAGTTGTGCTAAGTGTTTGCAGCACAAACGTAAATGTGGCTCGATTGAAGTTCAAGCAATTCAGTTGGCAGAATTGTTTTCCGTTTAGAGAACGGGCGGCACATTCCTTGCGTTTCTAACATTGTCGTATTAAGCGAAATAATTGAATTAAAACTTGCTACTGGATTATTTCTTCATCTTCCCTCGAATAAATCTCAATTATTACTGTGGAAACCTGTATTTTAGAAGAGTTTAATAAAAGATACGAGGACATTCAGTAAAATTTTCAATTAATCCATTTAATAGATATTATTATGTTCATTGCAAGGCCTACTAATCAAAATAATACAACTTAATCATATTGTATAAACTACACACACACAAACTATTTATACGTATTTTGTGGTAAAACTTGTATTTTTTCCCCTTTCGTGAAAAATTATAGTGTAGCCACAAAAACTCTAAACAATTACTGAAAAAGCTCAATATTGTTTCACTTTTTACTAACTATGGTTGTCAATCACCGTAGGCAGGGTGTCGGGAGCATTTATAAAGCTACACACGTGCCTAGGTACATATATGTATGTACCTCCTAACTGACAGCAGCCTGAGTCTAGCGCCGAAGGGTTTGTAAATGAATTTTTGGCAGTCAATTTTACTGTACCCAAACTTTTACGGGGATAAATGTTTTTACTAATTTAAAGCGTTTGATACTACTGTGTTATTTTTCTATGACAACATGATTGTGTTTTAATTTATGTACTATCCTAGCTAAAATTATATATTCGAAAGTTAGAAATTTGCATATTATACTTTATCAGGTGTACAGAAACGGACATAGCCCACCTTTCATCTCGAAATTAGATAACTTGAGACTTGTAACTAGATAGTTTTATACATGTGGAAGCATGTAATTAGCAAATGTCCTTACTTATGCACGTTATTTATAACTTATATTAATCTGTAAGCTCCCTTTAAAAAAAAATCGTAAAGTAAAATGCACTGTTTTTGAGAAAAACAGCGTTCTTATGATTGAAGAAGATTTCCAATCAAGATTGAATTCTGTTCTTTTGATCAAATCCTGAATTAAAGCGAGCGAAGTCGTGAGAAAAACCCCGTTATTTTTATAAAAACGAAGCAATAATTTATGTATGGAGGTACCCATTTTGTGTATTTTTAACATTTATTTATTTACGCTGGCAAAACCATGTAAAAGTCGCCATATTTTTCGCATTACAACGTTTCCAGGCACTGACAATACTGGCACACAATCGTATTGTCTCGCATGTAGGTCTCCTATATAAATTGGAAGACATTTACAATAATTTAGTGGGCAACTGCCAACTTTTACGATGTACCTGTAAGAATGGACGTAGGTACAATAAAAATGTTTCTCTCTGTCTGCGAGCTTGCGATCTGCGTTCTCGCTACGTATATATAACAACTGCGTTTTTCGTCATTGAAGCAACTCGGACAAATAAAAGCTTCCCGCCAAAGGTGATAAAACCGGTCAAGAGATATCTTCGACATTTTTACATTACAACATGAATATCTGGTAATTCTACCCTATACTATTAAATGAGCATTATTATATTATACTGGATTGTACCCGCGGTTTCGCCCGCGTGATTATGACGATTCTCCATACAAAATCTCATCTCCTAATTTAACTCCCTTAGCTCAACCCGAGTATCACAAATCCTTCCTTATTCCTTTTCTAGGTTATAAAGGGAACGTCTGTGCAAAATTTCTGCTTTCTAGGTTCAAGGGTTTGGGCTGGGCGTTGATGAGTCAGTCAGGACTTCTCTTTTTGTTTATATGTAGAAGTCAGATTTGTAATCATGTTCTCGAAAACGACTATAACCATTTCGATGTTACTGGTACTAATACTGTTAGCCCGTGTCATCCCACTGCTGGGCAAAGCTTTCCCCCCATGTCTTCCAAATTTTGTCGATCCAGGGCCTAAGTGGACCACTGGCCGTTGAGTCTGTCCAGCTCGTCGCGCCATCTCTTGCGCGGTCTACCACGTCGCCATCTGGCTGTTTCACTGAAAGTTACAATTTAGTTTTTGGCGATAAATTGATCTAGCTTTTTTTCTTGTTTTTTTTTTGGGCGGGTGGAAAATCATCAAATAGGGGTCCCGCTCTTGGGCAGAGCGAAAGGGAGTATCAGACTTCTACTGACTAAAAACCACCCATGTTCCTTCTTAGCCGTTCATGTCGAGGCCGTGGTATCTCTTGCGAACAACCCGCAGCCCCAAATTGATCTAGCTAGGTCTGAAAATTGATTTTCTCTATTTTCACCCGAGCAGTACTCGGTCGCCCGGGTACTGGCAGTCTAAATCTCAAATTAAGCTTAAAGTGTTGGTGCAAATGTAGTTTACACCTAGTCCTTAACAATGGTCCTAAACATCCCATAAGCAGCATACATGCTCCATTCGTGTGACAGACACAACACAGATCTCCCGACCGCAGCTCATTCCCCCACGCTCTAATATAAAATATTAAATACACCGTAAAATTGAGGGAGTGAGTTAAATATTGTCCCATGTAGTGTAATTTATACGAACTCTCTGTTTACTCTCCCGTTATTAACCTCCTCATAATGTTATCCGAAAGTTTGCTCAGACCTTTGTAACAAGATACGGGACTATAATAACACAATTAAAATTCATGTATCTGGTACTTAATTAATATTAATAAATATAATTTTGTGGTGTGTTTTGGTTTCTCTTGGTTTGGTTCTTAGAAAATATGGAGATAGGAGTATCTTTTTGTTCCATGATTCAAAAATTACAAAGAATCTTCACTACATAGTATAAAACAATGTCGCTTTCTCTGTCCCTATATCCCTATGTATGCTTAAATATAGATTTTTGATGCGGTTTTTTTTAATAGATAGAGTGATTCAAGAGGAAGGTTTTAGTATATAATTTGACCAACATCCACGTGGGCGAAGCCGCGGGCATCAGCTAGTTAGTAATATTTAAGATCTTTGTCCATCAGTAGTTTTTATCACCTAATATTATACTGTTAGTGATGAATAGTGAATGGGTAATCCTTATTAAAGGTTGTAACATTATCATAGGATACCGAGAAAGCGGTGCCTCCTACCATGTGTGCGGATAGTGACCACTGGGGTGGTTTTAGTGCGGTTGAAATCCCACACTTCCCGATCTTATCCTCCCGTGATCAAAAACAAAAAAAAGTGTCACGAAGATACCAGAATGTGGGCCATGTAGAATGCGGAAGATGAAAAGCCTTGTGTTAAGGCGGAACATTTATGAGGTGTATGTCAGTTTAATATCCAGCGGATTGTTCGTTTGATTGATATATTATATTATAATAGTATTATGACAAGGTGCTGACCTTGCTCTATCAATTCATAATTTGTTATGAAGTGTTATGACCATTAATCATTAGCTCACGGTATGAAAACTTATCATATTCAATTTTTGCCTTAATTTTTATCAATAAAAAACTTTTGAATTCATCAAAAATCCTTAATTAATATGTAACTAAATAAAAAAGGCTAGCAGCCTTTTAAAAACTTAATAAAGAATTTAATCAAACCTCCTTTAATTTGACCTTCAATCTTTGTCTTAGTAAGTATGAAAGGTATACAATTCTGAATTAAATTTCCGACCTTAGGGTCAAATGTTTTCACAGCTGTTCCTTTAATGGAAGTTTGTGTTGATTTTGTTATCATAACTGATTTCTTTACAACTTGTTGGAAATTAAAACAAAAATATTTGGTAGTGAATAGCGAAGCGGCGGCATCGCAAAATTTGAAAGTTACTTCTTCTCGTGCCTCCATTTCTTGGGAGGGCGTTATCAAACTAATCAATATAGAATACGCTTGTTGTCTCAGAAAACTATTTTTTTTACTCAACTAAACACAGATCCAATAATGAAAATGCGGCATGCTTGCTGCAAAGCAAGCCCATCCTGTCTGCGGTAAAACTGACGCAGTCGACGAACAAGGATTGACTGATGTTGAAAGATCTTGACAATTATTTTCATGGTATACGTTCCAAGTAAACCCACCGGACCAGAAAAACTTGCTACACTTATTGACAACAATTAGTCGGATCGAAACAGCAATCAAATCCAAAGTTAACAATCGAACATCACTCGTCAAAGTAACAAAAAGTCCAGTACATTGCAAACTCCATGCAAAGTTCCGTCAAAATCACCCCTTTCTTTTGACTGTCCCGAAGCGGCAAAAGCGATGAAAAGAGAGATAGGACAGTATACGTCAGACATAGACAGGCCAGTGACGTCGATATATCAAGAGGGAGGCATTCGACGCAGCGATTGACACTCGTTTTAAAATCTCTTCGGTGACAAAGGAAATAGGGACGTACACTACAGTGTCTATTTCAACTTCGCGTTGGCCCAACTGTTTTATGAGCGTTTATAAAATATTGTAGTTTAGAGACGCGTATTACTTCGTCGAAAGTTGTTTGATGACTAAACTAGATTTTTATTTAGTTTTACATAGTAGGTTTGCGTTCCGCAACTCGCCTGAAATGAAGCGATCATACGGCCTAATGTCTCCATCCTAGGCCGTATCACGCTTGTCTAGAAAAACCGATTCACTATGAATAAATTGTTTTCTACTTTGCGTGTAGTCACTTTTGACCTACTTATGTCTATAGTTTTAATATGGCTGATGCAGCATCACAAGTCACTTGTTCCTTATAACTATATAATAATAATACATACGTTTATTTCGGACAATACAATCCAAGGGCATAGTTACAAAGCAGAATAGAATAGTCAGTTCATAGACAGATACAAAATTCAACACAATAAAAAAATTAAATTATAAGCATAAAACATTCACAAAATAATACATCAATAACTATAAGGGTGGCTCTATAACTTAAGCAAGCTATACTGGTCAGACACTGTCTTGAGAATCTTATTAGGAGAAAGTAACAAAAAAAAAAACAAAAGGTAAGTACATACATAGTACAGGTAGAGAAGGGTTGTAGTCACCGATGCGAAAGAACAGGTATTGCGGGCACCAATCCGCTTGAACAGTGCTGTGACTGCGAATATTTTTGCGATTTTGTGGGACCCGCTCCGAAAATGGTCGGCAGAAAAAAGAGAAAAGATTCACGTAAGAATTAGCTACAAATATTATATTTCTGGGGTGAAAAATGTTATTGTACAAATAAAAACCCGGAAGAAGACAAACACAAAAGTCTTTACGTCGTATTTGAAGTTAGAGGTTAACACAACAGAATATAACTTTTGTTCGCAAAGTTCAAATAACGACATCTCAAAACAAAAAGTATCACTGGCTTTCAAATCCCTATACAGTAATAAAATGAAATAGCGAAAGAGTTTACAAAGGCTATGGCATCAGTAGGATGACTAGAGTTTTAAGCTACAAAGTACAATACTCGTTAGGACTCACCTGGGACTATCCCGTCTAACGGTGAACACGGGGGACACTGTGATCCGAAATATTCGAATCATCGGTCCGACCACAATGAGATCCACGCTTTTAGCGGAATTAAAACGTGCGACGGACTGTGTACATGTTTTATTGATATTATTGGATGCACACCAGCATTGCTGGAAAACATACTTCTGTGGTCGAGTCTTTGGAAACGATTTATTGGTACGAGCGAAATTATTTCGGTTACGTCGGGTGAAAAAGTTTATGCGGTATGGAAATTAAGGCTCAATCCGAGCTTGCTAAGTTAAAATCAAATAATAATAATACGTTTATTTCGGACATCAAAAATACAAAATCAAATAATACTTACTCGAGTTTAATTTAATTTCTTCATAACTGGTGAAATGTGGGCACACCTACTATTAGGTACACCTCTGTCTAATCCTTCGGGGATTACAAGGTACAGGCGTAATGTTAGTTTCAATTTTGTATTTCTGCTATGAAAAAACTGGTTGATTTATTTACAGTATACTCTTATTGGTCATATTTCTAGTGCTCTGATATACACTTAACCCTTTCATTACCGTTGTCGGCTTTCAATATCTCGTAATGACGCCACGAGACACTGCAATTAAAATAACGTTAATTATCGCTTTTTATTGCATTTTCTCCTCTCTGAACTATAATTAAAAGTTGTGTATGCGGAATCATTGGAATTGAAACATAATATAATGCACGGTTGGTTGGTGAAACGTATGGATGCTCATTTGAGTTGTAAACCGATTAACGTTGAAATTCGATTCGATTATGAGTCGGACTCTTCGCGCTTGATTACCGATTGGCAAACAGTAAATAACAGTATTTATTATGACATTGTGTGTGCAATCCCTGAAGGGTTAGACCGAGGTGATCGTGAAGAACATACCTATAGTAAAGCGGCATCTCTCCAGCTTTATGTTTAAATTCTATGCAATGCACGGTTGTCTTTTACCATCAACCGAGCACTCACTCTTACCGCTGGTTGTTACTGAAAAAAAAATCGTGAAAAACCCTTTGTCCAGCCGGTATATCGAATCCAGAACCTAAAAGCAATAAACCAACTATAGACAGTAAGAATTAAAATATAATAATATGTAGTAACCTCTGTACTTGATGTTTTTATGTAACTGTGCATTCATATACAGCATGTTGTAGCAAGAGACACATGAAGTGGTTCAGTATTAGTTGCACACCGTCCCGTGACATTTGTTCGGAGTCAACTCAAGTAAATGGGCTCACTGGATTTTGCCGAGCTTGACTGAGCACACGTTTACTTTCTTGTATGTACTTTATAGGTCCGTATGTACTGTAAATGAAGTCTCGTTTTAAGTAGGGGTTTTGTTTATTATCGTAAGGAGTTTTACATAACATAACATCACGCCTGTAATCCCCGAAGGGTTAGGCAGAGGTGTACCTAATAGTACACCCACATTTCGCCAGTTATGTTTAAGTCCCATGTAATAGGGGGCGAGCCTATTGCCATCAACCGGGCACATATCCAGACTCCGTGGCTGTTACTGATAATTTCCTGATGGAAAAAACCCAATTACACTTTGCCCGACCCGGGAATCGAACCCAGGACCTCTTGCTCAGCAGTCGCGCTTACGACCACTAGACCAACGAGGCAGAGAGAGTGAGTTTTACAATTACGAAGATATATCTCATGAGGATGCCTCGTGGAGAGAGAACACGTGTCGGAGATATAAAGATAGGTTTTGATGAGTATTTAATTCATCACCATTGCTCTCAAAACGGTGAAGGAAAACATCATGAGGAAACCGGCGTGTCCTGATAGAATAAAAAAATAGAAGACATGTGACGTCTACCAATTCGCACTGTGCCCGCGTTCTGGATAATTGCCCATTCCTTCTCATAGAAAGGAGGCCTATGTCCCAGCAGTGGGAACTTTATACGCTGATTATGCTGGATGTACATTTCTTGAAGGGAGGATACTAGTGCTGCATTGTGTATCCACTTCTGGATCTAGTTTTTGGGATATCAAACACATTTTTTTTTAAACTCTATACTACTACATATATTAATTGTTACAAAGTTATTTATAACATTCACTATAATTGTTACAGGTACTTCACAATCTTGGTGTACATACAAGAAGTGATTTGCTGTGGAAAATTGACTTTTTTATTATGGTAAGTGGACCATCCGTCTTTGTTAGTCTTTGAGCAATAATCCCGGGCAATTACGTCTATAATTGTCACAGTGAAATGTGAATTGGTACTGATTGTAAATCACGATAATTTCCGTTAATAGCAAACGCCTGTGGTGACGCCCACGTAAATCGGACGAAACGAAATTTAAATCATAAAACTTGGGCCATTCTGTAAACAGTATTTTATGTGTGTTACATTCTGTCGAGCTGATATGACATACGGTGTTATTTTTAACAGATTATTTGACACGTTGTTTTTAACTGGCAAGAGAAAAAACATTTTTGTTGTGTGCGTTAACGATATGAATGTGGATTGTTATAAGAGTTGAGGAAGACCGAAGAAACGATGAATGGACTGTGTTAAGAATGGTATGGCACAAAAGGATGTGTGAGACAGAAAAGTATGGAAGAAGGAGATTATGCTGCGCCGACCCTAAATGAATTGGGATAAGGGCAAGAGACATGATGTGTTAAAGAGATTTGGTTTTTTTTAAGTAATCCTTATGTCGCACTCCTGGACAATGGCCTCCCTCCATTCCTGCGACTTCTTACGATATGTGCTTCTTCTCGCCTGTTGGCGAGAAAATCATTCAAGTCATCCCGCCATTTTTTCATCCGCGACCCCGTCTACCAAAACAAAAACACCTTCGTTGCATAGATCTTCAGAAAAACCAAAAGGGCCAAAAGTGTGATCTTATTCCGTTTTCCCTGAAGATTGGGACCCTAACCATATAAAGTATTTATTATTATAACTTTTAATTCCATTCACACTTAAACCTATTACAAAACGTACTATGAAAAGATACCAAACCCTTTAGTACTGTCACTATAATATAACCTACTTATTCCAGCGTTACATCCACCCTGTTCCCAACCCTTATACGCATCGAGTTACAGCAATGCGTCAGTAACACAATACACTCCTTTAACTTATGGCAGTCGCCCCATTGGCATAATTTTGTTCTTCCTAGTCGTATCTATAAAGCCTCTCAATGCTTCACGACCTAAATCTTGCCTCTATCCGACCTTGAGCCGCTGAATAAAGACATAATAATATTATGACGCAAATAATATAAGCACTTTTTAAAATTGGAATTACTCATTCAAATGGCTACTAATATTTCATTTTTAAAATGGCATCAAAAACAAAAGCTCTATACGAAAATTTTATTTTAAAAAAAGAACTGCAAACAACTTTCGCTGTTGCATTTTTATAAAAGGCCACAATAAAGAAAAAGGTTTTCTTTATCTTTTTTACAAAAAAAAACATAATAAACTAGTGCGGTTGCTTATGTCTAGCACCTGAACGTATTAGGTAGTTGAACGCCCGCCGCTTGCCGCCTGCACAACGGCTGGGCCCACCCGACCATGGCCAGTCACGCTCTGCCACCGTTCTAGTTTTAATCTGTGATAATACCTACAATTATTCTCACAATACACTCGAAAATTACTCTATTCTTTGAAGTATTGTTTTGTATAAAATTAAGAGCAGTTACTTGAAGTATACCGTTGACATTTTCTAACTGTTTCAGTATTATTGTCGTTCCAGCCCGGATCCACTGATTGGTACAGGTCTTCCCTTTCTTGCAATGCTACAGCTTGGTTATGTGCGTCGCGTTGTTCATCCAGGTGTTTCCCGTGACCTTGTCTATCTGCGATCCAATCTCATTATTCAAATCGCAGTTTTTTTTCCAAATTTACTTTATGGCACGACAGAAAAAAGTTAAGCTACGTAAGAAAAATAAAAAATAAATGAAATGAGGGTAGCGTAAACATTGTTTTTACTTAACATAGAGACAGCGGGTACATTTGGGATTTACGACGTAGGTTCACTACTTTAGCCTAAATATTTCCACAAACTTAAGCTTCGTCTAACTAAATCCCGCAAAAAGTATCTAAAAAAATTAAAACAATTTAACTGGAATACTTTGTTGCTTCCTGATTTAAATAACGTTATTTGCTCTACTCAAAAATGCATTATAGGCAAGAGGTTTTTATTCCTTTTTTATTAAAAAAAAAAGTTGCCCCGCACTAGCATGAAAAACTGTCAGTACAATAAGGCTTTACCAGCAACACAAATATAGCTAGGTGTTCAGACAGAAATAACAGAACAAAAGGGAAGTCTGAAAGTATTTTGAGCACGTACATCGTACGCCCGAAGCTGTGGCCAACGGTGACTTTTAATTAATTTTGGAAAAAATCTATCTCTAATTACGACCCAAACTGCATTCAACACAGTTAAGTCTTTTTACTTTTTATAACAGAGTTTTTGTGTTCATCACTTTTACTTTTGAAAAATAAATGAAACTCAACGGTTTCGTAGATTTTTTCGTAATTGCTCTACTTTGTAACAATACTTATAGGTAAAACATTAAAATCTTTTTGTGGTTTCACCGGTGCTTCTAAGCGCGAATTGTATTTGTATTTTGCCGGGATGTGCCGTTTTAATGAGAGCCTTTAGCAACTGAGCTAACCAAAAAACTATCGCAACATATAAAAAAAACTAACATACGCATCAAAAAAAAAAAATTAAAACACTTAGTGAAATCAAATTATTATCATAACTTTACCTTCGGGAAAACTTTTTCAAAAGCTTTTCATTAACCATTCATTCAAGCGCGGTTACTCGCTAACAACCAACGTGAAAATAATGAAGCCATCACATAAGTATTTATTGAGGTTTCACCCCCAATTTCAACATGCAAAACTTTCCACCGTATTAATTAGTAAACAGGATTGGATTACTACAACACTCTTCATTAACTTAATGAAATGAGATATCTTTTATCAAATAAGACTTTGAAATGGGAAAATTTTGAAAATAGGTGTCTTATTCTCGCAAATGAGCCAGACAAATTCGTATCTAATTTATTTTCTAGTAGAATTAAAATTCAAATGGAATTAGACTCTTGTATTGAGGGTTTCGTCCTAAGTTATGGTAAGGACGTCTAGACTACTTATCTCGGTTTTGTGCCTAGATAAAGGTGAATTTATATTCCAGACATTTGAATACACTTATTCCAGACATAGTTCTTTAAATTAAACTTCGAGTTATGTTAGGAAGGAAATGTTAATAATTTCATATCTCAAAAGCAATCCATCGTATTCATAAACAAGCAAAAGCAATAGAGAGATGATTAATTAAGATTATCCCATTTTATTTTATTACCCTATAGACTAGTTTGTCTACGTACGAATTTATAGTGGGGTAGGGGTGTACCTTGTCGGTTACTATCAAATAAATGAGTCCGCTCGGTTTGATTCATGTGAATGGGGATCGGAAAATACCCACCAACAAATAAAACGAATCAAACTACCAACTATACAGGCAGCTACTGAATCAGAGCTAGGGATGGGCTGGTTTGTATACGACTAATTACTTTAGCCAACTTTGCCTATTTCAATCACGTTTATCCGAACATAAAATTTATAAAAATACTCTATTAGGGGCTGAAAGGTAACGAACGGTAACTCCTTTTGCTTTTAAACTAACCACATTGAAAGCTACGAGTAATAGCTCACTATTAAGTTATTCTTCAAAGAAAATAACCAGATATTTTAAACTAGTTTCGTAATCGGATTAGACATAAAAGGTTCCTAGACCAACTGAGATAAGTTAAACTGTCAAATATCAGACGGAACGTTTAATTTGAGTGTCTTCAAACTGCAGAATATCGATATCGGTTTTCAGTTAGCGCGTTTGTGTTTCGTACGGGTTCGTCTCTAGCACGTTTCACGCAAGGGTTACCGTGATCAAGTTGTCTGATTTTACATACATAAAACATTTCTTTTTCATTTGTTTCTTTTTTGTCACGCATTTTGTTTTAAAAGCTCCATGCTCTATTAATCATTGATTGGTTTTGAACCAATGTATGTTCTAATTCACCATAAAATAGTGTTTGTCCAACAAATTGATATGTGATTGAAATGTTCGTGCAATCATTTAGACTGAATAATTGCGTCATTTAGTTGTTAGCCTATTTGATGTTATAATAATAGAACCATTAAGTATACTTTTAGAAATCAATACCAATTTAAATAAAATAATAAAACATAAAGCTTCGCAGTACGTGATACAGTAACAATACGATACATTTTATTTCGAAGCTAATTTAATTTCGTGCGAGATACTTCATACGATTTGCAATTTCCGCCCCTTAGCTTCGGAAATGGCGTCCTAAAAAGTGGAAAGCCATCGACAAAGCCGGTTGGCAATTAAGAGCACTATTCATTCAACCGGTGCGCGCCCATAAGTTTGAACCTAACCCTTTATCGCCGCTACGTTTGCTGGTATTTTGTACACGCTTGTCACATAACTCTGCTCAAAATACCGGACAACATATTGAACCTTATCTCAGTTCAGGGCAACATTTTAAATACACTTTTCTATTTACTTTCTATGAAAGAACTGCTGCTGCAATATACACGTGAAAACCGTGAAATTTAGTTCAGAATGTACCAACAGATGTACAAAATACCGAGGCCCTTTTATTTTCCAACAAGACCTCAAAATACCGGACAACCCTGTGTCTAACGACAGTTCCCTAAAACAGTTGGCACGGATGTCTGTAACTCGCACATCAAATTAGTAAATGTGTGTTAGCTTTAATTTTTGGGTCCAAACGTAATAAAAACTTATCGGACGCCTGCCTTAATAAATGCAAATTAATTAATTATTATTATTGTGTGGATGCCGTACTTTTGTTGTAACAAAGTAAAAGGGAATATTGGGTCTATAAATTCTTTGCCGTGTGGTGCCCGGTCTGCATGATTACTTTCCCGGATATTGAAAATGGTACGTTAGAAGCAGACAGCGTAAACAGTTTATTGCAAATATAAGTTTTCTTATAGCCACTTATGAGCCGAGAAGACGATAAGATGTTGAAAATAACTGAGCTTTTAATACATTATAACCATTAAATTAAATAAGAAGTCGTTACATTAAGTAAATAGAGTTGATCATTCGCATGATTGGTTCGTTTAAGCCCGGCTACTTGACTACGCCTCCTGGGACCATTAGGTTTCACTCAATTACCGGACCCAAAGAGAATCTAATTTTTTCATACTTTCCAATTATAGAATCTGTAATATTTTTTTTAGGGTCGAGGAATTTCAATGGGTCTTCAAATATCAAAGAGATTTACGTATAAATTATTAACGTAGGTTGTTGGGTAAAAAAATCACATATTTATATAACAGGTATTTCATAACTACACTATTGATAAGAATGGAGCCACGGAGTCTGGACTCGTGCCTAGTTGATAATAATAGACTCACCCCCTGTTACATGGGACTTAAACATAACTAGCGAAATAAGGCTGTCCTATTAGGTGAGTGATGGGCTAGCTTATCCGTCCGTCTTATGACGACGACAGGCTGTGTCGACGGCGACGCCGACGGCGCGTTCGTGTTCCACGCGCGCCTCAAAGAGATGTCAGCAACATGCAAGGGCCGACGCCCGTCGGGGCTGCGGGTTGTTCGCAAGTGATACCGCGGCCTCGACTTGAAGGGCTAAGAAGGAACATGGGGGGGTTTTTAGTCAGTAGAAGTCTGGCACTTCCTTTCGCTCTGCCCAAGAGTGGGAGGGGTTATTAGATGATTTTCCACCCGCCAAAAAAAAACAAAAAAGGCTTTGCTATTAGGTACACATCTGCATAACCCTTCTGGGATTACAGATGTGATGGTATGATAATAAAATATAGGTACTTCAATCAAGAACTGTAAAAACCTTTAGTGTGAATCGTTCTAAAAGCATGACTGTTTTATATTCACGTCCACACAGAACACCATGTCCAAATATTCATACAATGTAGCAAAACGTTAGAGCGGAGCGCACGCTCATTCCAAACTTTGGACCACAAATAGTTTGGGGCAATTCGTGCTCCCGACACAGGGTTATTGCGTATTGCACATCGCGACACCTGTATCTGACACCACAGAGGCCAGACCCGACATCACAATATTACACTTATTGTAAATATGCACACTCACACATCTCCTCTCGCCTTTTGAGGCGATTGAAAAGCAAACCTGTGTGTGTGCTCAGCCAGGAAAATTAATCATTCCACTGTAGACGGCAGACATGTACAAACCTCGAGGTATTGGCAATGTATTGTGGTCTTTGATACACTGTTCTCGCTATAAATCAAACCTTACTCGAGTTTCTAATACAAATTGTTGGACGTAAAGTACATAAACTCGATAATACAGTCGAGTAAATTATATACGCAGTCTATCTTGGCTTTCAGTAGATAATTCGGAATACTATAACAAAGATAAATAGCGGACATTCAATTAGTGGCGTATTGTCGCAAGTGGATAGCTGGTCTAGCAATAACTACGCTGACTGGCTAATAATACCAGTTATTAGACCCCGACTTTATCGCTCCAGGACACACAGAATTCTAAATAGACGTGGAATAGTTAGGTAGTATTAGATTGTGCTGTAATAGCAGACTAAGGGCCTTACGATAAGACGCTATCGGCTTAGAGGATGTAAGTTTTTATGAGATTCGCGTAACTCCCTTGTTTAATTAAAATTTCTTGTTTCTAGAATTAGAATATAAAGAAGATCTGTTATGTTAATACCGCTGTAACGAAATGCTTGCAAAATAATTTTGGATAAGCAAAACAAGTTAACTATTTATATGCTTATGTAAGAGCCATTCTTATGCATAATTTTAAAAGAGCGATACTTTATCGTCTTATGAATCTTTTAGTGCCATCAACATAATATCTTTTTAAAATGTAAAGCCATCTTAGTTTAGTAGTAAGTTAACGACCGGGCGCTTGATATTGTCTCCGAGTAGGTCTTTTGCTTCGTCGACAGTAATAATTGGATTTTGATTCAATATACAGTGTCATTTTAAACTTGGAACGGTTCAAAAATTCTGAACAAATACTTCTAGGTTGGAAGGAGGAGTTTATCGATGGATATCATAGACAAGCTGCTTATTACGAAGGTTCCTACATCGAAAATCTACAATATTTTAGAGTAAATGGTGGTGATGTAATGGTGGTAGCGCATGACGTAATTTAAAATCCTACAAGTTACTTATAATGCATAGTTAAGAAAGTACTCTTATTTTCTTTACCTTAATTTACATGCTATAGCAAAGTGTTATATCGCAAAAAAAAAGAAATTTTCGTAAATTTTGCGCCTTTTTATATTTTCTAACATATTTCTAACCTTCCGAGCTGCCGTGGGATGTCTTCCGTTACATGGTAAACCTTGAACATTTTAATTGGATATTTTCCTCAGAGACTTGCGTTTATAAAAACATACTCAATTAGATGCTCAGTTATCTGGGGTGAAGCAGTGTTATTCCCATGAAAGATGGGGGACATTTCTCTAGCGGCTGAAAGAATAAAATTCAAACGTGTTACGTATTTTTACTGGTTTAATTGTCTTGTATTGTCTTGATCACTTACTTTCCCGTAATCTGGATGAGCTTAGGACTGGTATTCTTAGTCGTGGACTGACCTTAATTCGGACTTAATACGTCTACATTCCGTCTCATTGGGTATATTGACAGCTCAATTTGCTTGTATTTAGAATCATAGACATTATATTTTATTATCGATATCTTTAAAATTGGTTACAGTGACATAAGGCATCTTTAGCATTGATTGAATCAGAATGCAACTATGGGTTTATCGAGGATGGGTGATGTAGGTCATGTAGGGAGCAACGTACATATACGGAGGAAGTACCTTTTTCGAAGTTATAAGATATATTTCTGGGATCAATTTGGAGGGCAATTTTTACCTGTTCTCATGACAACAATAGTCAACTCAAGTTAAAAAACCGGCCAAGTGCATTTAGGACCAGCTACAACGTAGAGTTCCGTAGATGCCCATCAAAATATGTGAACTTACTAAACTGATTATATAACCACCCTGCCTACCTGCCTCCGAACGATGATATTTATTGTGTTTTTTTACTTTAGCACTTTGTCGGTGTAACTCATTTGTATATTCATGCCAAATTACAGCTTTCTAGTAAAAAAATAATAGTGCTGACGTACGGATAGACAGACAGACGGATATAGCGAAACTATAAGGTTCCATATTGACCACGGAACCCTAAACTTGAGTCAGCTTCTACAAAATCAGTGTAAAAGAAGCATTTTCTTTAATCACATTATTGTTCAATCAGTCCAATTCCGGTCCCTAGAACCACAGAATATTATTGGTGAACTCTGAAAAGGTCGGCCTCGACATTGAGTTACTTTTCGCCTTTCTCTTCGCCTACTTTTTTAATGAAATTACTCATTGTCATTTTCAACTAACTTTTTCGGTAACAATGAAATGAATTAGTATTTATTATACTAAAATAGCTATTGTCATCAGTAATTTGTGTAAAAAGTTTATCATTTTCAAGATAATTTTATGTTGAGCATAATTTTCAACGAGATAAAGAAATCGATTTATCTTGAAGTCTCTTTCTTGCGTAAGTTGAATCTTTATCTGAAGTACTTTAGATAGTGGTTATTTGTAGCTTTATCTTTTTATTTTATAGCATAAAGCTGTCAAAGGCTTCTTACTCTAACTGGCACGGTACGCAAAGTCCAAGTTCTAATGAACACGACGTGTCTCTGAGAAGGAGGTAGGAATGCAACAAAAAAAGAACAAATAGTACCTAATGTCGTCGCCTTGGAGGGTAATAGAGCTATTCCACAGAAGTACAGTTCCGAGTTATGGACGTTTCAAAAATAAGGGTGCGGGTAAAAACAGTTATTTTAACATAAATCAGTGTCATATTGTAGTAGAGGGTTCAACTTTTTACCCTAGACTATTAAAACGTGTAACTATTGAATGCTATAATTAAAAAATACCAAAATATCATGGTTTTCAAATTATGTGGCTTAGGCCTGTTGACTACTATTTTATGTACAATGTAGTGCTCGTACCGAGTGCTCGTAGTACGGAGTGTAAGTCACTTAACTCTCTTGTCTCGTTGACTTTTTAATATGATGACATATAAACTAACTAGATAAAAAGGCGTAAGTGGAGTAGAATATTTGAAAATAAATACAAAATAATTACTTTTTTATTTATTTTTAATAAAGGGAAACAAATTAAATGAACAGTTAAAAAGTAATATAGAAAAATGTGAAAGTTAAAATAAATTATTCACTTTCTGAGTTATCACTAATTGGTCTTTCTTCCAGATTGTTATAAAAATCATGATACCCTGAACCTTCAGTGATAAGAATGATGATGAAGATGATGAAAGATCTACTACTATACCTATAGTACCTTTTGCGCAGAGATCTTTCAGATCCTTAAGTTTGTTGGCAGGGATATTAAGTTTTTTGTTATAGTGCTTCTGTAAATCTCAACATGGTGTCATAGCAGATTTACGTAGAGCTCTGCGCTGTATAGTGTATCCATTTTAATAACAGCCAGTTCCAGAGCATGAACAGCAACTTCTAGAAGAGTATGATTTACACATTGTTCGTAAAAACGAAGCGAGAGAGCATAAAGTTTGTGGCAAAATTCGTACCAAAATAGATCCGGGCTTTGTCGCTTTTGCTATGGATCTGGAAAAAATGTGGCATGAAGGAGTGGGTACTAAAGGTGCATCGGAGATTGCCACTTGCATTTGGATTCATTTATCGTCATTGCCTGTAGAGTTAAAAGAAATAACTTTCTTTTCGGACACTGCTTCTGACCAGAACCGGAACACTATTATTGCCGCAATGTTTTTACATGCAGTAACGGTTTTACCAATCGAAACCATCAATCAAAAGTTCATGGAGTCAGGACATTCGGAGATGGAAAGCGATAGTGTTCATTCTGCAATAGAAAACAGAGGGAGGCATGTAGATATCTACACACCAGAGGGCTGGTACACTGTTGCACGTATGGCTAAAACCACCAAGCCCTATTACGAGTACAAGATTAGAGAGTAGATTTATTCTGATTTTTTTGACTTTAAGTCGTATAGTAACATAGTTATCACAAATAAAAATAAAGCAGATACTGGTGATAATATGAACTGGCTGTTATTAAAAATGGATGCAATATCGAAAAGGAAGTCCTAAAACAATAGGTTTTAAAAACCAATTAACTGAAGAGAATTTAAATCTTTACCTATAGGTACAGCCCAGAGCTGTGACACCATGATGCGATTTACAGAAGCTCTACAACAAAAAAAATTAAATCCCTGCCAATTAACTTAAAGATCTAGTCTAGAATACAGTATTACGATGTCATTATTTTGGAGGTCAAAAGTTCTATGAGCTCTTACAACTATTGACCACTCAATAATTATTTTCTATGACTTGATTGCTATTCCTTGCTTGACTAAACACAATGAATCTAAGCTGCATACACTTTTTGACTCTTATTAAAACTACACTTACATTTATTGGCAAATTTAAAAATAACCTGCTTACAGTGATAATATCTATTAGATGTGTCGACTAATATAAAGTATGGCTCTTTGTGAGTACGTTAATGCAGTTAACTCCATTTCGCAAAAACTGTGGCTTAGATCTATTGGCCTCCAAGGCGACGATGTGTAAAAAGTTTGTCGCGTCGCGAGTAGTGACCGATTGCCAAGCAACCAAATATTAAGTAATCCGTTTCCCACAGTTGACTCTTACAAATTGCGTGGGAAGATAAATAGCTGATACGTTTAATATGTTTCTTTCTTTCCCAGTTCAGAGGAACCATAAAATAATGTGGCTGATAATTTAAAAGCGACATATTTGGGACAAAATGTTTTACGTCCCAAACAAAAGCGAGCGTGTGTCCTTCACAAAAAATGTAAATGAGGAATCCCTTCAGCGTTTTATTTGGTTACAATCGTTAGTTGTTAATAGGGGCGTGTGTGGGGTCTGGTGGGCCTCCATGCTCGGATGCGCTGAGCTAGCTAACTGGGCAAGTGGTTCCACTTCCGATTCCCTTAATTGGTAAATCTTAGCTGACGCCGCTCTTTGCAATTAAGGCGAGGTTCTATGCAGCTTGTGCGGATGAGCGCGATTTAATGCATCGCCTCGCAACTCCACCGAATTAGAGAGCATAGTTAATTAATTGAAAGCCCTTGCACGATTGGAAGTTTACTAGTTGTTACACAAATTCTGCTTTTATGGAGATTAGCTTATTCAGTGGAATTTGAATGGAAGGTCTCCGTTGTTCTCTGTTATATACGGGAGTTGATTAAGTAGCTCAAAATTCTTAGCGATAGGAATATAACCAGGTTAACGTTGGGCCACTAAACAGTGATTGTCCTGAATAACAAACGAACCAGTCAAAGCGAAACTTTGACCGAGACCTTTACTTTGTTTGTACTATTGATCGCGTTGGTAATTTTAACGGATCAAGTTGGCAACATTCGCGTCACGTAGCGAGTTGTCCAGACTACGTGTTTGTTCGCCAGATCTCGGATACTCAATACATTATCGTTATCACAGGCGCGAAATCAATTATCGGCACGTGGTACACTTATCAACTATCAAACTCGGATTTATGATTCGCGTTACAGATTTTCCCTTTTGTTTACGGATATATGCGTCCTAATTGGCCTACTTTCCTCTTCTTGTGTTTCGTTTACAAGGTAATAATATTAGTATGTTAAGGAATTCTGCGGCTGTTATAAATTCTGTTGAATATATTAAGTTTGGTAATTTATTAGAATGTAGGTATCTAGGTATTTATTAGAATTTCAGGTAGGCGTCATTGACACGTTCGGAATGTAATTCTACATAAATTATTAAGAAGGGTTCGATCTTTTTAATTAAAACCGGTTTCATAGCAAAGTTTGAACACGGAAAAATGCGTAAGAATTTAGAACAGCTCCGGCATTATCCTATCTTCGTTGGTGTATCTCATCGTTAAGCATGGGAAGTTCTTTCCCGGAATAAACGAGTTAAATCAACCATAAATTCGGGCCAAAATGGGCCCCGAATAAGTTATCATTGGCAGTTAGGAGGCGGAGTGGCGAATTTTATCTATAGACAATGGGCGTCTTTTTGTTACACACAAAACATTTCTGTTATATTGGACAATAATGTCATTTACTAGATTATTTCTATGGTATGTTCGAATGCTTTTAGAATCATGTTGAGGCTCATACTTACTTTGAGTGTCTCTCAATGGCTTTTTAACCCTTTAAGTACGCAGTTTTCAACCATTATTGCTAAAGAAAATACAATTTGAGCTTACGTATTTACAATTATTGTGCTATTATAAATAACTAGTTTGTTCTTTTAAATCGCGTGGTTAGTGCCTAACCTGGTGTCAGAGTGTTTATGCCGCCTACTACCTCTGACTAGATACCGCGGCCTCGGCACAAGGGCTAAGAAGGCACATGGGTGGTTTTTAGTCAGTAGAAGTCTGACACTCCCTTTCGCTCTATCCAAGAGCGGGAGGGGTTATTTGATGATTTCCCACCTCCAAAAAAAAAATTGACCTCTGACTTGGCTCTACATGCCGTCGAGAAATATCTGTTAGGCATGCTGATTTCCTCACGATGTTTTCCTTCACCGAAACATGTGAATACCCACATGATTCTGAAAAATCGTAGGGGCGTGTCTTGAATTCATAGTCGAGACTTGGCCATCCGACGGTCATATCACTAGGCCATCAGTGCTGCTGTAATATAATACCAAGATTATAACACTGGAGAGCAGTGGTGGGCCAGTGGTGGCGGCCCCGACTTACGAACAGTAAGTCGTGGGTTCGAACCCAGGCAGGTACATTACTTTGAGTAATTTATTTCATCACCGGCATCATCGGCATGTCCTGGAACCAAAAATTTGAAGACTTGTGACATCTTTGGTAGATGTCACAAGTCTTCAAATTTTCCGCACTGGGCCCGCGTGGTAGATAATAGCCCATTCCCTCTCAAAGAGTGGAGGCCTGTGTCCCAGCAGTGGGAACATTAATAGGCTGTTGATGATGATGTTGATGATTATAATACTAAATATGTTACACCAAAACCTACTTACATATGAAACAAAGGAAAAGCCTAAAAATGTACATCATTAGTCACGTCAATGTACTACGGAATCGGGAAAGGCAAGTAAATCATCCATGTTGAAACAAATGTACCACAGTGTTTACCAACGGAATATCACCGCGGAGGAAGAAATACAACAAAACATGGAAGACTTATGTCGATAAAGATATTGGATTGATGAGACATTCGTATATCGGGTAATGAACAGTTAAGATAATGTTTTTTTCAATACACTTCCTCGAAAACTAGCTCTTTTTGCACTACGATTAGGTTCCAAATGCAACATATTTCGCACCCGTGCGGTAATTTTATTTTTCCGCAACCAAGGGTGGGAAAGAAAATTACGATAAAAAAAAACGATAACAATACTAATGCGTGTGAAAGTGATAACCGTGTTTCGTGTCCCATACAAAGGGCTAATAATAATATTTTTCCACAATCTTTATATCCTAATCCTAATAATAAGTGTTTATCTTCCAAAATTAAATATGTTCTCGAAAACTTCCTGTATTCACTGTCAAGCTGTGAATAAACTTTTACACCCAATCTAAGACCGTTTTTTCGTTCCCTGTAACCTCTTCTCAACCTCTTCTCGACCCCATGAACACCCTCGCCATACGGCTCGGGTGTTCAATCCGCCTCGAATGCAATAACAAACTTTCCGCTCTTGTATCAAAATGTACTATTTCTTATGTGGGAAGTTGATTGAAGCAGTAAAGTTTTATTGCAAAATGCTTATTGGTAACATTTTTTTTAATATTAGATAGCCTTGCCATTGGCCGCAACTCGCCTGGGAGCTCGCTTGCCTAGAAAAAACATAATCACTCGAAATCAAGGAACAGAGAAGCAGGCAGTGAATGCCAGAGACTGTCGGTTTCAAATAAATGTGGAATCGATAAGCCGTAATCTTATATAAATCCTCTTTTAATAGTCACGCAATTTATAAAACTAAGCTAATCATTCTGCAATCTAATGAACTTAATACATACATACATAAACTGACGCCCCTTTTCCATGGAGGTAGGCAGAAACCACAGGATGCTTGCTACGATCCTCTCATACTCCTTTTCACTCGTCCACATTCATACATCATGATACACGCACGCCGGTTACGAGTACTACTTACTAAATTATCTTAATATTTCTGATAAAACACGAGCATTGCAGAAAACCCCTAATTTTAATACAATCGCCTTTTTCAGTGCTTGTATGACATAATTTAACAACAGCTTATCACGCATAATTTACAAATATAAACATACACAAGATCTAATTACATTTAAATACATTTCAGCACAGATTAGTATTGCAAGCACGGAAGCATAGCTAAGCACAAACATCATCAGCACATATTGTAGATAGGCTCATTAGCTCATTAAGATTAAGTACTTAGGTGCGTGTTATACTTAGTGCTTAAGTTGAACTTGGTAACACTTTGATTGTTTAACTAATTACAAGTAAAATAAATGATGTGAGAGAGAAAAAAGAGGGTGTAAATTACCCCGTCGGGACTGCCGGTTGTTCGAAAGAGATACCGCGGCCCCCGGCAAGGGCTAAGAACGCTTGCGGGAGGGGTTATTTGATTCCGACCCCACAACAAAAAAAAGGGTGTAAATGATTGACTCAGAAGACCAAAGATTTGTTAACGATAAAAGTTTTTGGAGAAGTTTTTTTACAAGATTGACTGTAATATTGGTTTTAATACCTTTCAGTTGAATAATCTCTACACTTCATCATCATCTGCCTAGCCTTTTCCTAACTATGGTGGGGTCGGCTTTCGGATGCAGCTGAATACATTAATACATTTTATATGAAGCGACTGGCTATCCGACCTCTACAACCCTGCTAGTACAGGGTAATACGATACCCCTTGGTAAGACTGGTCGTCAAACGTTCGGGACGCTGACTACATGTAAGGACTGTCAAAGATTTTTTTTTTTTTTGGGGTAGGAAATCATCAAATAACCCCCCTCCCGCTCTTGGGCAGAGCGAAAAGGAGTGTCAGACTTCTACTGACTAAAAACCACCCATGTTCCTTCCCAGCCCTTCATGTCACAACAAGACAAATGGAACCAAAGGCTTATTTCAAAATATTATGAGTTTTTCTACGGGCTATACCTAAAAGGCTCACCAAGATAAACTTATGATAAAATATTGTTAGTTGTATAAAAAGAGCTGTATCGACGATTTTCCTTTACAATAGTGTTAATTAGTTAGTTTAGTTTATTATTTATAGAACCTCACTACCACACCGTCACAATAAATCACCGTTCTGTATTAGTGTTAATTAAGCTACAAACTATAATTAATATTCAAGCAATAAAATACTGTAATGAAGCAATTGGTTATGTAATAAGGTGCAATATATTTAAGAATTAAGACCGAAGTCGTGTGAATGTGCGTGTGTAATGAACATGAACAATTAAATTTCCCAGCTACGTTACATGTGCGTGAAAAAATATTAATTGTTTAGGTATATTGTTATTGTTTTAGGTAAATGGGGTAGTGTGTAACATATTGACCTTTTTTTTTTGTCGGGTGGAAAATCATCAAATAACCCCTCCCGCTCTTGGGCAGAGCGAACACACGCACTCCCTGTGTCAGACTTCTTCTACTGACTAAAAACCACCCATGTTCCTTCTTACCCCTTTATGGAGAGGCCGCGGTATATCATTTCGAACAACCCGCAGCCCCAACGGGAACATATTGACCCTTAGGTGTTTGTTACGTAGACAATAGCAGAGAGGTTCGTCACACTTGATTTAAAACATAAGTTTATTATAGAGTCGATTTTGAAAATATGAACGGAGACTGAATTTGTGCCCGGATGATTGCAGTGGGCCTTAAACCAAAGAAGAAGTGCCCAGTGGTCACAAGCGCAACTGCTGAGTATGAGGTCCTCGTTTCGATTCACGGGTTGGACAAAGTGTTATTTGATTTTTCCACTAGGAATTACCCAGTAGCAGCCAAGGAGCCTGAATGTGTGTTCAATAGGCTCGCTCCCTATTAAATGGGACTTAATCATAACCGTCGAAATTGGGTGTACTATTAGGCACACCTCTACACAACCCCTAAGGTATTACAAGTGTGATATTATGTATGTTATTATAATTAGTCAAAGCTTTGTGTGAGCACATGCCTGAACATAAAATAGTGAACACCAGTCGCGTGAAATACAAAATAATGGTAATATAATCCTCTAAATGGAATGAGATATCGGCCTAATTACACACTTGCCACTTCTTATAGTCGTTAAGATCTACGACATGACATAAATATTTATTAAGCTAGTTAGTTTTCTTCTTAGTGCTATTACGCTGGTATTTATCAGGATATGTTGGGTCATTTCCTTGATAATATTAATATAAATAACCAATACAAGACCTTTATAATTATACTATTGAATAGGGTAGTTAATTAACTAAAAAATAGTCCGTCAGATAGATTCGCAAAAAATATTGGACACGTCTTTTTTCACGTAAACAAACAATAAAGACGATACAGTGCTTTGAAAATTCGTGTGACGTCATATTCTAAGACATTAGTATGACATTTTTTACCGTTGAGTGACGTCACAACCCCCCCTACTTAATTCTTTGACGCGTTTTATCTTCGTCAATTTTTATTGATTTGATAAAACAAAAAATACATAACATTACATAACGCCTGTAATCCCCGAAGGGTTAGGCAGAGGTGTACCTAATAGTACACCCACATTTCGCCAGTTATGTTTAAGTCCCATGTAATAGGGGGCGAGCCTATTGCCATCAACCGGGCATAAATCCAGACTCCGTGACTGTTACTGATAAATTCCTGATGAAAAAACACAAAACACGTATCCTATATTTTTGGATACCTAATCTACCAGACGGACTAATTAGAATCATATTTTTTTTTGTCAGTAAACATTCCTATTATAATTAATTAATTATCATCATTCCCCGTCCCAATTTATTTGGGGTCGGCGCAGCATGTTTTATTCTTCTAATACTTCTGTATTACCTACTCGTGATCTCATCAGACACCATCTTTCTTGCCATATCATCCTTCACTCAGTTCATCCATTCTAAACACACCATTTTTAAACAAAATTTCTATGACACACGACATCATTTAATAGTGAACACAACACCACCTTGCTTCTCATCTTCATCTTCCTGTCCTTGTCCCATTCTACTTGGAGCCGACGCAACAGTTTTCTTCACGACACCAACACACTCACCACGACCACCACTTCACTTCACGGCATCATGTACTCTTTTCTCTTTCATATCATTCCTCACACAAAATATCCATCTTTATTTGACTTTCCTCTCCCTCCCCATTCATCAATATTAATATCTATAATTTTTTTATTTGATTATTAAGGTCATGTTATAAATCTCCCTCGCACAGGTTACCAGTTTAAAGTTTACATGCAAATGAACCGACAGGCTACAGCTAGCAAGATGAGAACCTACATGTATACAAATATGAAATGCACTAAGTGCTTACTTTGCAAATGTTGCCACGACTTTACATTCGCATCCAAACTACCGAAGTTTGGTGCAAGTTTGCAACTGCAGACACCAATTGCATTGATTTCCATTTATCTGTTGTGACTTTGAGTTTAAATGCAAACAATAGTTGTTTGTACCATATAGTTTATCTTTAGTTAAGCAATAGTGGAACTGAATCAATTTGTGTTTAGGTAACTTTAAAAGTTCAATTGCTTTTACATACAGTTTTTTGTTCTGCTGTGATTGAAATTTCAACATACGTTTGGCACGGAGCATTTGCTTCAGAACATAACTAACCCAAGGGCAATCGTTACGTACCATTTTTCATCCTTATTGTACCAGCCTACTCACTTTTTTGTTCAAGAAAAATATGTGTTCCCACATAAAACTATTTATCTCCTTCAACTGAACAAGAATACCGTCTGTCTGTATTCCGCTTAGTTCCAAAGCAAATATCAGGAGAAACGCAATTTGTACACCTTATCTCCAATAGTTCGTAGACAAACACAATGAAAACTAGGAAGACAATTACAACAAACTTACATCACAAAACAGAAGATACAATCCCCAAACATAGTTACAGAGCATGTTTGTCAGAAAACTCCGATATTACGAACTTCTCACTGAAATTAAATTCACCTTGCCGACGTGCCATAATAATACGCGTTCTAGTTTTCTCCAAGTTCACAGCCTTTATGAGTCTGTTGTATTACTTGTTGTTGTATTGTTGTTACAACATGCCGTTACCGGTTCTGCAGTGCTGTGGTTACTTTCACTCAATCAGCGCGTTCTCTCAATCGGTCGTCGCGTTGTGTACATGGTTTCCTCATTAGCAAGCTTTTGTTAGGCACGTCCGTGATGCCTGCGTGTTCAGTGCTCACTATGGCAACATGCTCCAATCAAAGCTTCAAGGTGTCTGAAGCAATCGAACTGTGTGCATTAAATTATCTCCTGATTTTCGTCGTGGGAATTTGCGCCTTAATCCTGTTAGATTTACAGCTACAATAGCGTCTCCGGGGTGAAAGACGGTGTAAGCAATTGCGCCGGTATTTGTAAGCGTATTAACCTATTGTATTGAATACCGACGTCTGCTTCTCCTTGATGATTCACGGTACAGCCAATTGTCTCGTTTATTATTTGTCTAGAAACTGTCTTTGCTTGTCGAGTATTAGAAATCTGTTAAGTCCGTTTATGGAACAAGATTCACATAAAGTTTTTTATGTTGATTAAAAAGTGTTGCGGTTCATTATATGGCAATTAGCGCATTTATGACATTAACAGGCTATTTATAAATCTGTAGGTACCGTATATTTAGGTAACAAAAACTAGACCGCCCCGTTAGGCGAGTTTTTTTCACTGAATCTGGGTACCACAGCACCTACAAATTAAAATCTACATATTTTATTGAAGTTGTCTCTCTCACGCTACCAAATTGTATTTATTTCATTATTATATTATTATGTATTGTTGAGCATTTTGTGAGACTACCTACTGACTCAAAATTTATTCTCTCAATCTATACTCTCTTTTAAACCTGATACGCAGATCGAAGGACAAATAGTTTTTGGTAGTTAAAAGTTGCTTAAGAATTATTAGTAATATCATAGAGGACAAACTATTTTGAAGTCACAGTATTTGGAACATCAAAATTGTAACAACTACCTCAATATTTCCTATAATATGTATGTTCATATTGTTTATACAATAGACAACCAATAGTTATTTGGTAAGCTACCTCCATCGAAACTCATGGCATTTAAGTTCCTAGCGAACGGCCTTCGCATTCCGAGAGATCATACCGACATGTAACAAATATGACTATTACAATGAATGAATGGTATCTGGTTTCAATCTTACTGTTAAGGTACTTATCATACTGTTAGCGACTAGCGGGAAGTGAGCTTACGAGTCGGGGGTGCGAACCCAAGTCAGCAGTTTAGGTATTTCATCAATACTGCTCTCAAAATGGTGAAGGCAAAAAATCGAGGATATTTGACAACCAGCACTAGGCCTGCGTGGTGGATTAGAGCTCACTCCCTCGTAGAAAAGAGGCCTATGTCGCAGTTGTAGGGACAATATAGGCTGATTCTGAGTCGAGATAGTCACTAAATCCAAGTTGTTTGTTTGATACTTGATAGAGTTCTCGTTGAGCGACCTACAACTATATTATGTATATTTTTTACTGACACGGATCCTTATCTTGAGTAGATACAGCTTGTCGCTTCCTCGTCGCGATGGGACCGATGCCTTAGGTTCCTCAGGTCTTTTTTCTTAATACATAATTACATACCTACCTGTCAATTGAATTGTCAAAGTCTGTGTACACGTTGTTTGTAGGAAACGATACCTGTACATATTAGAATGGAATGCGTGTACACCTTTTTTCTTTTTTTTCGTCATCGAGGTCGACGAAGGGCGTAGTTATGCCTTGTGCCCGTGGCAAGGTTTTTTTTAAAAATATTTAAGAAGTACGTGACTATTTATTAAGACAAATGTAATTTTAAATAATTGATCCGGTGTGGGTGAAGAGTTATTGTCGACTGTCCTAAGGCAGAGTTTCACATCAGTTTCGATTCAGAAATGGTTGAATGAACTATTGAAACCAAAGCTTGTTCTATTATGAGTTCTGTAGCTAAAGTTAAGTCGTCCTTTGTTTCGGTAATCCTATCTTGGAGGCACCCACATAGGCAGGAATCTGAACTGATGTTCTGTCTGTCAGTTGTTAATGCCTCAACTGTCATGTTTTGCAGACGGATGGTACGAGAGCAGACAGGACTTGTCATATAAATATACTGAGAGTACCTGAGTACTGTATATTTCTCTCTGAATGTTCTAAAAGGTGGTTCAAACAGAAATCTAGAACATAGAACAAGATATCAATCGCTTAGACATGAGATAAAATTCTATAAAACTATATTATATTAATATTATGATCAGTTGTTTCTGCCAAGCTATTTAAGACTCTGTTTTTAGTAAGGAACCCATAATCTAAGAGACTGTAATATATAAGCAACGGCGCAGATTCTATCTTAAAATGAAAAAGCAAATCATTCACGGAAATCTCACATGTAAATCAATTATACAACGTACAAAGTTAATTGATTTTAGCCTTCAATTAGCTTTACGAACGCGTTAATTAATATTGAAATTAAGACTTACAAGGCATGTGGGGTGAAGCAGGCAATAGTATCGCTTAATTATTTAGTTTGAGTTAAATGTTTATGTCAATCCGTTTGCCAAGTGCGTATGTACCTACTGGTATAGCAATATATTTGGTCCGGTCGTTGATTGCAGTTCAGAGATCAATATTTTACAGATGACTTTTATTGGCCTATATATAGGGTGTAAAAGTACCCTTAACGCAAACGAAGGGCATTTGTTCTTCCCACTGCAATCATTTTTTTTGTTCTAGACCATACCTGGGAACCTCCTAGTTACGGAGATATTGGGGGTCAAAGTTCCAAATTTTTCACAGCTGTTTTTGTAAATACTAGTATTTCAGGTTTTAACTTTACTTAAATTACCTCCATGACCCGTTTACTATTCAAAGCATCCACTAGCACAATGTTTTAAGAGTGCTACTTAGAGTTTTACCGTAAAATGTGATTTTTGACCCCAAAAAAAAAAGTCATTTCCCAGCAAAAAATTTTGCGTAGGTGTACTTTGTTTGATGTACAGAATGCTTGGTTGACGGATGCGTGAAGGGTTCGTTTACACCCTGTCTAGTCATATTTATTTTGGTGTTTCACTCACTCATAACTCAGCATTGACTGAGACAACTTAGGTTAAAACTTAAGGTATCATGGTGACCCGTCGGGGTTGTGGGTTATCCCGTCGGGGCTGCGGGTTGTTCAAAAGAGATACCGCGTCCTCGGCACATGGGCTAAGAAGGAACATGGGTGGTTTTTAGTCAGTAGAAGTCTGACACTCCCTTCCGCTCTGCCCAAGAGCGGGAAGGGTTATTTGATGATCTCCCACCACCCAAAAAAAAAAGATATCATGGTGAATTTTTACAGGAAATTTTAGCACAACTACTAGCTTTTTCTCGCGGTTGCGCTCCAGGGTACTCCTGTCACGGGGACATTGCTAATGTAGCCTATGACGTTTGGAGTTGATGTAGCTTTTCGTTGCTGAAAGCATTTTTGGAATCGTGTCAGTGGTTTCGAAGATTACCCCCTACATACAAACCTACACACAAATATCTCTGTATAAAATTAATACATTTAAGTAATATTTAGGATGAAACCAGTCTATGTAAATCAAGACGTCCATATTAAGGGAGGTATCGGAAATATTGGGAGTTAGTTTCCGATCCGTTACCCAATTATGAACCTTGAAGATTGAGTGTTTCCTTTCCTTACGCAAAATATTGTTTGGAGAGATACTACACCCGTCTATTCTTTAACGGTTCAGAGGTACCGTAAAACAAACGGGAAAAAAGTATTTTTTCCATTTATTTTTACTTAAAATTTTGTGATTGCAATGCCTAACCCATTAACAAAACGGTGTTTGCGAAATATTCTCAGCTACTCTAAAGTAAATGAAATAATATTTATTCTTACTTACCAGGTTCTTTGCTATGCGCTCTATTGGGTTCAGTCAACAAACTCCTTTGGTTTAATGTAGACCGTAGCAAGCTCGTTTTATTTAATAGGAAGTCGATTTTAACATAACATCACGCCTGTAATCCCCGTAGGGTTAAGCAGAGTAGTACCCATTAGTACCTACACCAACATTTTTTTCAGATTTAAGTCCCATGTAATAGGGGGCGAGCTTTTTGCCACCAACCGGGCACAAATCGGGACTTCATGTCTGTTAATTACTAAGAAATTCCTGATGGAAAAACCTAGTAACACTTTGCCCGACCCGAGAATCGAACCCAGGAGTTCATGCTCAGCACCCGCGCTTGCGACCACTAGACCAACGAGGCAGAAGTCAATAAAATTGATCATAACGACAGCATCGACACATTTTCTTTAGAAAGTGGGTCGTGGTGATAAAGCGTCTCCAAGAAATGTTGGAAATTCGCTTTCAATAAGTGGTAAGAGCTAAGCACAATGTCATTAACAAACCGTAAGTGCGATGGGAACACATACACAATATAATTTACACTGACATAAACTATAGAAAGACTTTCCTTTTGTTTTTAACTTTTGTACGGTGATTTCTACGGTAATCTTTGTAAGGAATTTACTGGGAGTTATTGAGTTGTTGAGTTGTAACTTCGAGACAAATTGAACAATAAATTGTTTGACCCAAACACGCTTGGAGGACTTGATTAAGAATTTGGGACCTAAAATTAATTAACTAAGACTTTGGGGGTAGATCGATCTTTCGTGTAACTTCTGTAGGTTGAGGTTAATGGTTGTAATAATAATTACTTTCCGATACCTAATTATTATTTTTCAACGTTGCCCCGCTTTCGGAAAGTTTCCTGTATCGTGGGTGCGTTTCTCAAGATTTAAACTCTCATACAAAAACAGTCGGACCCAGAACCACTTACTATATTATAAAGAATATTTGTTCTGTGGGGGAATTGAACCCACGACATCCTCGCAGCAGTCGAACAACCAGCGCCAACCGTGAAGCCTTTAGACGTAAGCCTTCACACGTCAGTTTCTGTTTTACATAACGAGCAAGACCTATGACATAACAGACCTAAGCTTGAAAAAATATTTAAAAAAATATAATTATATAAAATATAATATAATAGGAAAATATGTACAAAGCGTCTCGTATTTAGTAGATAAGAGTTTTTCTATCGTCACTTTGAATGTCAGTGCCACTTTGAATAAGCGCTCTCAACTCGTTGGTCTAAAATCGCCTACATGCAGTGAGTAAGCAGGGTGATAAGTGTGATAACCCAGTTTACTTACAACATTTTCTTCTTTAACTGCTGTTTCCTGAAGCAGGACATTTTCAAGCAAGTTATACAGAATGTTGCAATAGGGTAGTTACCAAAAAAAATCTAATTACTCCGTCAGATAGATTTCCAAAAAACATTGGACACATATTTTTTTCTTATTTCACGTAAACAAACAATGAAGACGATGTAGTGCTTTGTAAACTTGTGTGACGTAATATTCCAAGACATTAGTATGACATTTTTTAACGGTGATTGACGTCACAACACAAGCCTCCACTCAAATCTTTGACGCGTTTTATCTTCGTCATAATTTATTGAATTGACAAAACAAAAAATAAGTATCCAATATTTTTCGATAATCTAACAGTCGGACTAATTAGAATCATATTTTTATTTAATCAGGAAACATCCCTATTATAATTGTTTTTTTTTTATGTTTTATCGTTATTCGCGGATCAAACACTCTGTTTCTTAAACAAATATTTAAAGCCTGTTACCTAACTGTTTTATCTACTGTATTTCAAATTTTATTCACAAAATGTGTAAAAGGTTAGTAGTTGATTGTTGTCACAGGAACATTCCACATTCTTAAACAAAGATGGCCTCCTGATTACTCTAACTAAGTACTCCAAACATTTCAAAAGATTACTTAACAGTAATGTCACAAGTTAGCCGTGGCATCGATCACAGTAGCCGTGATTAACAAGCGCAGATCGGGGTAATGTTCGGTCATCCTAATTTAATTTAAAGCTGACGTCACAGTTGTGACGTGAACTCCATTATTACGGAACGTTTATCTAATTCAATTGTTTATCGTACGTAATAAACCCTAGGGGAAGTTTGCATAGTTTCCCAAATTGCAAATGCTGATAACTTTGGGAGTGTTCACTATCATCATCTGCCTAACATTTTCTGTACTATGTTGAGTTGCCGTCGATTTTCTGAATCGTATTACCCAGTACTGAGTTGTGGAGGTCATACAGGCAGTCGCTTCATGTAAAATACTGGTGTTCAGCTGCATCGGGTTGGGTTGGATGCATCCCCCAACATAGGTGGGAAAAGGTTAAGAAGATGATGATATGCTTCACATTTCTTCTGATAGCCTACTAGATCTTAAATCTCTTTAGGATCCGAGTATCTAAGTATGATTCGGTAACAAGGTACGCCTAACTTTAAAATATTGTAGCGTGGGAAATAACTTAAAGATAAATACCGTTTGCGACTTAGAGCAAATCGTGCTGTGTATGTGTAATACTATAATAAATCATGAATCAGTCACGGATTATTATTAATATTATAATCTTATTCAAGGCGTGTAGGAAGTGCTTAGCTCTTAAAACAAAATTACTCATAGAACAAAATGAGGTAATGCCTAGATGCCTAGAATAACAATAATAACGATGTTGTCGACATGTGGGTGTGAACTCAGCGATCTTTGCGCCGCTAGTCGTTTCCGCCAATAGCTTAATCGCCAAGACCCTCGACCAACACCTGAGGAGACCCTCGTTAGTCAGCTAGATTAAGGGCTTGATACAGAAAACCGTACTCCTGGACACGGCTCGTATTGTAAGGAGGTTCCTCTCCCTGGAGTCCAGACCGCCGCATTGCTAGTACTGACTTCTGAGCAGCTACCCATAATGACTAAAAACCTCATAAACCTAACCTAACCTACTCTAGTAATTTGTAGCAAATGGTCATCCACGAACTGACCTCAGCAGCCTTATCTTCGATCAAGCAGGGCAGTTTTTACTACTACCAATCACCCTTATTACTGAATTGTACATACATCAGTACAAGAGTATTTATTATTGCTTTAGGACTAAAGGATAAAAGTAAATCTCAGCCCGACATTAACCACGTAACGACCCGTTCGGGGTTGTGCGAAACAAATGATGAAATTAGTTTTATTTTTAAATAAAAGCAACTCGATTAGACAAAAGTAAATATGACAATAATATTCTGATATTTATTCACACCATTTTTTTATGTAGTTTATGTTCACTACAACTTATTTTCAGTATTCGACTTCTAATTTCACTTGATTAAAATCGTTAAGTTAAAATATAGTTACCTTTCAACCAAAATATAATGTTTTCAATAGATAGAATACGAGTATCTGCTTCCGACTAGACATCGCTTTTCCTATGTCAATAAATTGAGACTTATTTAATATCGTTTTGTTTCTTCTGAATTTTCGGTTGTGCAATTGACTTATTCCTCTAAATTAACCTTTTATTTACTGAATTAATTACTAGCGATCCACTCGGTTTTCAGTTTTAAACGGTTTAGAAGAACAACTTGGTTACAGTGACAGGCGAAAAGAGACTCTATTCCTATAATGCATGGATGTATGCAGCATATTGGCAATGTAAGCATGTTACCAGGCTTCCATAACGTAGAACGAAGCCACATGACGTGACGCACGTTCTGCTGACACGACGTTATTCGAAGACAACCCTCCGCTGCAAGTGACGTGTTATTCGCAATATCTTATGCAGATTTTAGGGTCACACAGGGTTAGTTTATTATCTTTGAAATCTTATTAGTAATAAAGTTTAATATTGGATGAGATAACGAAAAATAACTGTTTAGCAAATTTCAAATTCTCAGTAACTGGCTGGAGTCTAAAACTCTGCCTGATTAAATGAGACTTGCCGAAATGTCATTCACTGGTTAACCTTCCAGGGAAAACAGGTGCGATGTTTTGTAATTTTACCATGTGTGTGAAAAAATAAGCAAAAATATAAATATAAGCAGCACAAAAGTTAGTTTAATAGCTTAGCCCGTCACACGACCTAGAAAAAATTTCTGTAAAAAAAGTAAAAGTTAGCAAGCAATAGGCCGAAAAATTACGTTATAGAACAACCCTAAAATGCGACGCATAAACCGACATTCCACATACAGACACTTTAACGCCTTATACCTACTACGGTCCTACCATAAGAAACGCCTTCTAGTAAAGAGAATATATTACTCCGAACATTTCCACTGCGTCTGAAGTTCGTGCGCCCATAAAATTCAGGAAGAAGTGACAAAATCTTCTCCCTGTGTTTTTATCAAGTAATAAAATGTTAGGCAGTGCTTCAGGCAACGCAATTTGGCTTCCACGCAGAATACCATCCCGTTATGGACAGCGTAATGGAAGCTATAAAATGGATATCTGTTTTAAATGAATGTTCACTAATATGGTGAGGGAATGAATTTGTTTGTTTGCTCTGGAGGATTTATTTTTGTGAATGGTTTGTTTTAAGATAATCCTGATTTAATTAACGTTTACTTGGTCGATGTTTTGAGGTGGGGTAGGGTGATTATTGAGGCACACTATAAAATAAGTATTTATTTGCACCAAGTAAAATATGGTTTACAATAAAAGTAGGCCTTAAGGTTATTAAAATTGTTTCTTAGAGTTGCAGGGAATTGAAAGGCTTTTTTTAAACCTTTATCTATCAAAACCTTTTTGTTTTTAATTTCACAATGTAAAAATATTTCTCTTCATCAATATAAAAATAAATTGATTTTAATCTAAGAACCCATGTATCAATTTTCCCTTTTCCGGAGCATCAATCTAATGAACTCAATTTTCCTTATAAAATTTGAAAAATTTCGTACCCTCTTGTGTATAAAAAATCAATATTTAATTTGTGTATCAGGGTTCAGGAGTTCCAAAGTTATCGCTGGGGCAGCAAAATGGATGGGGAAGACAAAAAAATCAACAGGCAAAAGGGGCTTGTTTGTCGCTCTCGAATTGATTTATTTATGCAATAAATCTAGCATTGGATTAATCAGGCTAAGTTTTGTCGTCGCAGCAATGTGTTGTGAAAAATATGTTTGGTGAAAAATGGCGATCGGCGAAATAAAACGTCGTTGTGGGTATTGCCGCCTGTTGTGTACAGCTTTTGCTTGTAGTAACAAATCTATTGTGACTCGCGATAGATTTCTTGCTATTTGTTACTTTGTGCTTTGGTATTTAGGTCAGATTTTTCAACAACTTTACCTTTTAGTGGTATTATAATATGTTGTTGCCATAATTATATCCTACTTAATGTTATTTTCTTTTTGTTTCAGGTAAGGACGTTTCAGACTCAAGTTTAAATAACGGCAGTTAATTAACAAAATCCGTCCAAAAAGGTTCGGAGGTATTTTAATTTACGAGACTCCAAAATCCACTAAAAGAAGGTCCACGAAATGGTAGTCAAGAGGCCTGGTATCGACCCATTTCCCTTGCAAACAACTTCTCTATTTATATTTCTTCCGCTTCGAAGTAGTCGAAAAAGTTTTGCAAATTCACAAACCCCTTTCAGTATTTACAACACAGAAATAAAACCAACTACAGCTTTTAGTATCAGTAACTTTGCTGCAAACGGTCAACTAACAGCGTAGTTAAATTTTTCAACGCTGTTTGCAGTGGTCTCAACTGTCTGTGTTATTCCTGTGTCGCAATACTCGGAAAGCTCCAAATGGTGACTTCTATTTCATTAAAAAACCGTTCTATTTGCGGACATTTTGATAACATTTCTATAGACCAACAATCATTGATAGGAAAAAATAGACTTTGAAAGAGGAACTTTATGTAAGAAACGACCTCGACGATGAAAGAAAGTTTGTAAGAGCAATCGAAAAAAATTGAACGAATGAAAAATTTCCCATTCAAGAGCGCGGAACAAAACAGCATGGGCGTCCCGATGCCTGTGCGATAACACGCAACTTTGCCAACCCATCTTTTTAATGTCCTGGCCGTCAATTATCATTAGGATTGGGGACGGTCTCAGGGAAGCGATCGTAAGTCAATATTAGTGCCTATAAAAGTGAGTGATAACCGCATATCCGATCCACCCTTCCTTTATACTTACAAATTACAATGTAATAGGGAAATAACCAATCACAACTGACGAATGAAGGCTTTTGAATAACATGTTTGTTGGGGAGCGAAGGGAACTTTTCCACAAGTTGAAGCTTTTGCAATATCAATGGAACACTTTGTTTACATTGTAGCTACGTTTGTGATTGATCACCAAAGATAAAAATGTTTTATTTCACATATTTAATTGTAACAGTGTTGTAATCAGACGATTACAAGTTAAAATTTAACGTTTTTTTTTCAGTCATACCGTATTTATTCTATTATTATTATATTAGGGTAAAATATCTTAAAAAACTTTTCAGAATAGTTTGACAATTCAGAGAACATTTTTGACAACAACGCAATAAAATAAAGTAGTCTACACATACTCCGCTCATAAATGTCAGATACCTGCAGATAAAGGTAACATAACATTAGCATAAAAGATGTAGTATTTGTATTATATTTGCTACTACTAGCTGTTGCACCCGGCTTCGCCCACGTGAATGTCAGTCAAATTATAAACTAAAACCTTCCTCGAGAACCACTCTATCCTTTGGTGAAAACAGCATGGAAATCGATGCAGTAGTTTTTGAGTTTTTCGCGAACGGACAGACAGATGCGGCGGAGGACTTTGTTTTATAATAATATATTATGTAGGGATAACTCTATTTGAATCTAAAGTTAAAAAACTTTTTAAAAATAAAACCGACTTCAAAAACACAAAAAAGTGAAAAATAACTTTAGCTTCTGAAGTCGGTGACTTTTGTTTGTTTTATTCAGTTTTTTGTCACCGACTTCAGAAGCTAAAGTTATTTTTCACTTTTTTGTGTTTTTGAAGTCGGTTTTATTTTTTGCAAAAAAGTTTTTTTATTTTTCCATTTTTAGTTGTAATATCCTTTACAAATATTTCATATTCATTAATTTTACGTTGTTAACAATACATGTCACGGTAATAGGCTTATTAAAAGAATTTTGAGAATCGGTTCACAAATGGAGGAGAAATCAGGTAACATACATAAAAAAAAAAAAAAAAAAATACATACACACGAACACATAACCTCCTCCTTTTTTGAAGTCGGTTAACAATTTAAAGGGTTTTAATGGTTTTTCAGAAATAAAAGCCTGCTCCTTTTAACTTCAGCTAACTGCTAGTGAAAGTCCCGTCCAAAGTGATCCTGCCGTTTCGGATATTAGCCGGACCAAACATACATACAGATATTTTTTTATATATTAATTTCATATTCAAATTCAGTAAAAAACTGTTATTTTGAAATTACAAACAGACACCTCATTTTTTTTTATTCGTCTAGACTCTAGAAGATGTGTAGTAGGTACCTACTGTTTAGAGCAAAATATATTAAGGACAAAATGCCTGTGCGTGCAGTTCGCCAGTTCAGGGCTATTACAATGCAGTCCATGTGACCGGACTCGATGCTCAGAATTTGTAATGCCGATAAACTACCCCATAACACGGTTATCGTTGCTATCTACTATTTGTTCGTTCATATTTCAAAGGATTTTCAACTCTATTTTCATTTTTTTTGCCAGAATTCGGAACTAGATCCTTTGATTTTATGGGATGCTGTTTAAAACGGAGATCGCAATTTGACCGCGATTGGAACTGTTTCAGTTGTTATGTTCAAATGTAAATGGTTATTCATACTTAATTAGGTATTTGGCAATTGGGCATGCTCTACATAGCATTGAAATTGCCTAACGGTAACAAATTAGGTACTAACTTTACTCATGTAACCGTAGTTAAACTTTAAAAAGTTGCTATTGTTTTTTGATTAAACATACATACAAAACATCATACCTGTAATCCCCGAAGGGTTAGGCAGAGATACACCTAATAGTACCCCCACCTTTCGCCAGTTATGTTTTCAGCCTCATGTAGTAGGGGGCGAACCAATTGCCATCAACCGGACAAATTTCTGATGTAAAACCTAACCCGGGAATCGAACCCAAGACTTCATGCTCAGCAGTCTCACTTGCAACCACTAGACCAACGAAGTAGGTACACAACGAGGTTGAGGTAACTTTGTACAACAAACTTAATATTACAAAGTTCTAAAAAAACTCATTTCTTTTGACCGTATCGTCTGAAATTTTACGATATTTTCTCTAGTTGTTATAGTGATGGGACGTAAGTACTACGTACAGGGTGTTGTGCAAGGCAAGCTGTCAGGCATCTTGACATTTTCCGCGCGAATGCACTTTAAATCTTTAGTGCGTTCTTTTAGCGAGACGTCGCGCGTTCTAGTTGTCGCGTCACTTATTGTAAATTGCTGAACAGGAATTCAGTATTAAACGTCGTATGGAGGGTAGTAGAAAAATAACTAGGCAGAGATGAGAATTTTATTCGTAAACTAACACTTCGCCCACGACTTTGACTGGAAAAATTGAAATAGCTAAGTTAATATGCATGATATAAATATAATTTATAACTTAAAGCACCCACTAATAAATCTATCTTACTAACAGTGATTATTTTTAGAATCGTATCATTAGTGCCGGAGACAACATACAAACAAAATTAAACTCTCTTACAAAATGATTACTATATACTAGCTTCTGCCCGCGTCTACGTCTGGGGGGTGAAAATTATCTTACAGGAACGTAGTTTCACTATAAAAGTTCCCACTATTTCTTGTCAAAGGTCAGGTCATCTTCTACACTTGTGGCAAACACTGACATTCGTTCTGCCGTTTTTTTTTTTTTTTTTAAAAACGTTGCCCCACACTAGGAATTTCTCCTGTATCGTGGGTGCGTTCACAAACATTCAAACTCACATACACAAACACACCCAGACCCGAAACAACTATCTGTAGGCCATACAAATATTTGTTCCGTGCGGGGATCGAACCCGCGACACGCAGCGCAGCAGTCCAATCGTTTAGCCACTGCGCCAACCGTGCCGTTTAGAATGAAAAAGGGCAACAAACACAGAGTAACTTTCGAATTCATCATATTATGAAGTTTCCATAATATACTAGCAGATGCCCGCGACATTCCCGTGGAAATTTTGATGTGTTACTAAAAATGTTTGGGGTGGACAACCCTTATCACTTAGGGGTATGTAAAATAGATAATAGCCGATTCTCAGACTTACTGAATGTGCATACAAAATTTCATAAACAAAATGAAATTTCAAACCGTTTCGGAGGAGTATGGTAACTAACTTTGTGACACGAGAATTTTATATATATAGGGTGTAAAAGTACCCTTAACGCAAACGAAGGGCATTTGTTCTCCCCACCACTGGGATCATTTTTTTGTTCTAGACCATACCTGGGAACCCCTTAGTTACGGAGATATTGGGGGTCAAAGCTCCAAATTTTTCACAGCTGTTTTTGTAAATACTAGTATTTCAGGTTTTAACTTTACTTAAATTACCTCCATGACCCGTTTACTATTCAAAGCATCCACTAGCACAATGTTTTAAGAGTGCTACTTTGAGTTTTACCGTAAAATGTGATTTTTGACCCCAAAAAAAAAAGTCATTTCCCAGCAAAAATTTTTGCGTAGGGGTACTTAGTTTGATGTACAGAATGCTTGGTTGACGGATGCGTGAAGGGTTCGTTTACACCCTGTATAGAGAAGAGAAGAAGATATAACTACAATAAGCAAATGAATGTGTGCTTACCGTGGAAACATTTCAGCAACTTAGCTCCTAGTTTTCAGACCGATAGAGAGCTAGAAACACCGTAGCATGCACGCAATGGTAATGTGATTATTGCTACCTGAATGGCCGGTCGCTTTCCGCTGAGTTCAGTCAATATTTGGAGGGGCCGGGTGCACTGACAAAAAGTTGAAAAACCACTGCAACTTCAACTCAACATCAGTTCATGTGAATGGTTGGAAATAGACTCTGTCGTCGTGTTTATCGGTAGGATGACTGACTTATTTATTTATTTTACTATTTATGTACACACAGTAGATAGCACAGGAAAATATTATAATGTAACATGTGAGTACAAAGGTACTGCTTATTTTTAAAGAAATTTCTGCCAGCAGACCTGCAAAAGGAGAAATGAAAAAGAAATGTAGACGATAGTGTGTGAAAAAATTAAGTAATAAAAAAAATCAAATGAACTTTGAATTTCTGTTACTTATTTGTTTTATGTCACAGTTACTTTTTGTGTGATCAACATAACATCACACCTTTAATACCTGAAAGTTAGGCAGAAGTGTAGCTAATAGTAAACCCACATTTCGGCAATGTTATGTAATGTGGGGCAAGCATATTGCCATCAATCAGGTACATACAAATCCGAACTCCGTGTCTACTACTGAGGAAAACTCACTGATAGAAAATCCCAATAACATTTGGCCCAACCTGGGAATCAACCTGACAACGAGACACTCCCTCCCTATGTAGTTCAAGTCTACAAAATACCATCACTTCACTATCACTACATAGTATAAAACAAAGTCGCTTTCTCTGTCCCTATATCCCTATGTAGGCTTAAATCTTTAAAACTACGCAACGGATTTTGAAGCGGTTTTTTTAATAGATAGAGTGATGCAAGAGGAAGGTTTTAGTATATAATTTGACCGACATCCACGCGGGTGAAGCGGCGGGCATCAGCTAGTGTTTATATAAATCCATAACACCCACTAGTTGTCTGACCGACCCCAATTTCGCATCAATGCACTCTTGTCAAAAATCCAATTCAAGCTTCACACCCTCGGAATGAAGCAACGAAAAACAATGGTGGAAGGTAACAACGAGGTACAGTCACGAGCAATAATATGTAAACACGTGGCAAATTTCAAACGCGAATTTCTCACGAAATAACATTTATAACTGTTATTAGTCTGTAAGCTTTCTTTAAAATAAAATAAATAAAAAAATAACTTGGCGAAATGACCTACTTTATGATAATACGGGTTCCAAAATATTAATTTCAATACGTAACATGAAAACGAAATCAATACGTTAGTCAAAAACTGCTTCTAAACATTGCTAAGTGTATAAATACTGGTACTGCTGACTGTACATCAGCGTCCGTAGGCCGGGCGCGTTAGCCTCCCAACTCCTAAACCGATTCCCTCGCAAACACAGTTACAAAAACGAATTACAGACTCGACGGTTTAAAGCATAGACACGCGTTGCATTCCTAATTGTTTTAATTGAATCTTTTAAATAGTTTAATCAACTTTAGCGGCGAGAAACTAAGAATAGAACGGAGTCCAAGTTCTTGGATTTGAACGTGTGTTGGATTTTTGTTTGCTAGTGATTTAAAAGGCAGCCGTCTTCGTGTGGTCTAATGACTTTACTAGAATGCACTCTCGATACATTTATTACACTACGACTAGTTAAAATGAAGTCGAGTCATGAAACCGGACTAGATTGCCCGAAGATTTGAGTATGAATGTGGAGAGTAGAGGAAGACTAAAGAAACGATTGATGGGCTTTGTAATGCAAGAAAGGCACCTCCTTTCTGATGAGATGACAAGTAATAGAGAAGAATGGAAGAAGAAGACATTCTGTGCCGTCCCCAAACGAATTGAGATAAGAGAAAGAGAATGATGATGACTAGATTGCCAGAAGACGGGCGTAGGTACTCAATAACGTTCTCATAGTAGGATAGTTGTCAAAAAAATCTAATTAGTCCGTCTGATAGATTTCCAAAAAATATCGAACACGTATTTTTTCTTTTATCACGTAAACAATAAATTAAGACGATACAGTGCTTCGAAAAGTCGCGCGACGTCACAGTTTGGTACATTTTTTACCAGAAAGTGATGTGACCAGCCCCCCCACTCACGATCTTTGACACGTTTTATTTTCGTAATTTTTTATTAATTTGATAAAACAATAAATACGTATCCAATATTTTTCTATAATCTAACAGACGGACTAAACAGAATCATATTTTTAGTCAGTTAGCTACCCTGTTAATACGAATTTGGGCTAACAGCCAACTGTAGTTACCGCATCAGTGGTAGCAGTTTGATATACTTCTTATTCTCGAATCGATGAATCAGATTTTGTCTAACCAGTAAGTAGCAACCTAGACAGCTCTGTCGTTTGCTTCATGCAAGTCCTGGATGGTGCAGTTAGTTGTGCACGACGGGCAAGAGAGGGGATTGATATTGACAGCTCCTTTATGTCGTAGCAGGTGATTAAATTTGTTGTGTAAATTTTACCACTGTTGTTTGGTTCCATTATTCCGTTCTATTTTAGAACCATGTTAATCTAAACCATGCAATTCATGCACACTAACAGCTAATCCCAACCAAAATTAGGTTCGTTAATTATCATAATCAAACTTAGATTTGATTGCAATTCGCTCTTTCACAGACTGTGCTGTATAAAATAAACACACACTCGTGGCTGGATTGTGCTTAATTCAACGTACACAGTCCATCCCGATGTGAAATGAAACCGATTTCAATTACTATTGGAGTTACATGATTAGTTTGCAGATTTGGAGCCCGCATTTCAACCGTGCAATGTTTGAGCTAATTATGAAGTGCACACAAATGGGATATGGTTAAATACTGATGTCGGTGATCGGTTCGTTGCACAGGCAACCGACCGTCAAATGTTAGGGCTTATGATGCACATACAACATGATGTGTGTGCAATGTATAGGTACAGGAATGTATTTCACAATTTTGTAAAAAAAAACTAATGATCAATAACCAACTCCTAATTAGCTCCGTTTTGCTTTGTCATTAGAAAATGAAAAGAATTCATCGAAGGTGAAATGTGGTTTTCAAAACTGTATGTACATAATAATGTACAACCCTAACAGCAGTACAATAAAGAATATTGTATTAGCAACAAAATGGTACCCCAGTTTTCCAGACCCATTCACCTACTCAATAATTCTTTAACACGGGGCCCATTTATACCGCTAACTTTATAAATCTAGTAAGAAAATAACATCTCGTCAATATACTCAGACTAAAGGCTCCTTTGCAAAGTACTCTAATCCTTACTTCTACACATTATTTACAATTGATTGAGTATTCTACATAAGCTCCGGACATAACAATGATCGTGTACACAGAGAGAAATGAGCTATAATAAAACATGGCTGCCTCGAATGAAATAGGTCACGTTTCCAATCTAGGACCAATGTTTTCGTTACACAAAAAAGGGTACGGGCATGTGGAACTTAACGTTCGATGCAATCATCTCATAATGGGTAGCGAATGATTTGTTCAGCAGTCTGTTTGTTCGTTTGATTGTATGCAGACATCAACGGGGAAATTGAAACCATTCCTTATTTGTGTCTGTAGAATTTGTTTGTTAAATTCTGTGAGAGAATCTCGTCACTGTAAACTGAGTGAGATCAAATCTGTTAGTGGATCTTGTATGTTCAAAACGTAGCAAATATACTATTAGTAAAGAAGTACCGCCTCGTTCGCCCCTGGGTTCGATTGCCTGGTCGAGTAAAGTATTTCTGGATTTCTCTATCAATAATTTCTCAGTAGCAGTCAAGGATCTGTGCCTGGTTGATGGCAATAGGCTCGCCCCCTGTTACATGGAACTTAAACGTAAGTTAAGGCGAAAAGTGGGTTGGACGGTGAGTGATGGGTAAGCTCGCCGTCCGTCCGTCTTATGACGACGACAGGCCGTGTCGACGGCGCGTTCGTGTTCCACGCGCGCCTCAAAGAGATGTCAGCAACATAGAAGGGGACCGAGGCAAGGGCCGACGCCCGTCGGGGCTGCGGGTTGTTCGCAGATACCGTGGCCTCGACATGAAGGGCTAAGAAGGAACATGGGTGGTTTTTAGTCAGTAGAAGTCTGACACTCCCTTTCGCTCTGCCTAAGAGCGGTAGGGGATATTTGATGATTTTCCAACCGCCAAAAAAAATAATTTGTGATGTTACGTTATGTTATTTCGTCACTGTAAGCTGCTGAAATTATGATGATGTAGTGCATCTTGCATGTTCAAAACGTAGCAAACATACTACCAGTAGTACCTACATATTTTCACAGAATTTCCTGACAGGCAGACACATAAAATACTTGTGTTTATGCAAAGTGTGTACGTTTGAATCTAAGCAAGCATGTGTCGCGTTTACATTCACAACACCTGCATTTCTCTAAAATTGATAGCTGAGGAGCTGCGCCAAATAACAATGAATTTAGCGAGCGCTTAAACTCAATAGCAAGCGCGGTGCCCCGTTCAACTCACTGGCTCAATGGGCAGATAACACCCGTGCTAGTTCTCAGGGCATTACACACTGCGCCAATTCAATATTAAACGTCTGCATTTAATATTGTTGCTGCACTGTCTTTGTTTACTGTCGCGTTTGTCATTAAGCTTTTGTTTTGTTGAATGTGGGAATTATATTTTAAACATTTTTTGTATTGGAGACATCTTACATTTTTCTTATTCATTTTACTTTTTTTTAATCATTCATTTTACTTATCAGGTGATCTCTCTTGGTCAGATGGTACTAACTGGGTTTTGCAGGTCAGATATGCAGGCTCCATGTAAAATTCGATTAGGTTTGACTGAAAGCCGGCCCCAACAAAGTTGGGAAAAGGCTAGGCAGATGAAGATGAAGAAGTTCTTCCTGATGGAATGAGAATATTTTAACTGGTATTTTTTACACTTCTCATGTTAAAAGATATTAAGCTTAATGTATCTACATTATGTACCATAATTAGCTCAACTTTGAACTCTCAGCACATCATTCTTGAACACAAGATTAAACTAAGACTACAACACCTCGACCATCAATTTCAATCAGTTCCACATCCGTATTAATATCTTCACAATATTATCGGATAATCTCCAGCACGTAGGTAATAATTGTATCGTGATAATGGTGTTATCTCATACAGTATTGTCTGTAATTGCATTGTGTTTAATTCCATTACCGCTTGTGCCCGATCAGTAGGCTGGGGCTGTCGTTCAATCCGATTAGTGCCCGCTTTAAACAATCGTGCGCAGCGCAGTGAGAACGGGAATAAGTGTGGTTGTCATCAACTATTTATGAGAGTCGACTGTATGTGAGTTGTGGGGTGGGTAATTTGGCCATATCGCTCGTGCTTGTAGTGTGATGACAGTGCAAATGTTTATATCGTAATTACCGTATTACCAAAGTTATAAAGATTTTTGGTAAGTTTATGTTGCGATCCATTAACCTAAACTTTTCGTAGAACTTCATGGATACAAAGAGCATTAACTGCCGCACTCAGAGAGCTTTAATGATTACTTAGGCCATCACTAACTAAAGGTTTTGACAGTTTTGTCATACAAAAGTATGTCAAATCTTTACTAAGGGACGGCTTAAGTAATCATTAAATATCTCTGAGTACCGCAGTAAGTATTCAGTAACCGCCAAAAGGAGTACCCACCAATAACAAATTAATTTGAATAATAATTACGTTTTATTGCTTATTTAACAAATTTTTATTAAATCATTTCAATCAACTAAGTGACTCGTGGCCGAATTAACTCTGTATGAATATGAGTACTGAAAGAAAAAGTTACATCGAATTCAAATTTTAAAACATAGGAAACAAAAAAATATATAACAGAGAAACAAATATACATAAAGCACCGCAGGCGGGTCAAAATAGTAGCCCGCCGGTATCGGATACAGGGTCCAATCTACCGGTCAGGGCTCCAGAGAAAGGAACCTCCAAAAAATACGAGCCGTGTCCAGGAGTACCGCAGGCCCCATCGGGGCTGCGGGTTGTTCGCAAGACATACCGCGGCCTCGACATAAAGGGCTAAGAAGGAACATGGGTGGTTTTTAGTCAGTAGAAGTCTGACACTCCCTTTCGCTCTGCCCAAGAGCGGGAGGGATTATTTGATGATTTTCCATCCGCTAAAAAAAGAAGTACTGGAGGCTATTATTTGTCTTCATTATTACAATATCACAGACGCAAATAGCGCACCCAACTTTCCCTTCTCAAGATCTATAAACTTAACCCTGCAAAGCGATACTAGTATTGTACCGGTTGAAAGGGAAATACAGCCGTATTGGATGCTTATCGTAAGTTGTAGCGCAATTGAGTGAGACTGCTAGGTGCGGTCACTGGTTAACTGCAAGTGGAAACCATTGTCTAACTTATGACTGTATTATAATACAATCTTTAATTGTAACTTATGTGTTGTTTTGAAGAGGTTTTAAGGATTTAGTGTGTTGTTTAGGAGCAGGAAAGAGTGTTTGCTCAGGAAGTAAGTACCTATGACTGATGAGCATCGCCTTAACCTCTTGAACGTCCGCTAACATTGCTTGAATGTCTTATGATCCACCGGGTGATCATAAGGACGCTCGAAGACTTAAATTAGATATTTTGCTTACCTAATAGGGTAGTTAACAAAAAAAATCTAATTAGTCCGTCTGATAGCCGGCAGATTACCAAAAAATATTGGACACATATTTTTTTCGTTTTTTACGTAAACAAACAATGAAGACGATACAGTGCTTTGAAAACTCGTGTGACGTCATATTCTAAGATATTTGTATGACATTTTTTAACAAGCCCCCACTCAAATCTTTGACGCGTTTTATATTCGTCAATTTTTATTGATTTTATAAAACAAAAAATATGTTCCAATATGTTTCGATAATCTAACAGACTGACTAATTAAAATCATTTTTTTTTATTCAGGAAACATCCCTATTGTTATCTCCTGAAGATCTATCAATCTTTAATTAGGATTATATTTGGTTATCTTAGTAGATAGGTAACCTCAGCAATATAAGAAATAATAGATCTAGCCAATTCGTGATTGCAAATCCAATGACTTCTGAAAACACGTGGGTATTGATAGTGTGTAAAAAATATTTCAAACACTTACGAGTACCTATCTATAAATTAACTACTTACCTGTTAGCCTCAGTCATCCCACAGCTGTGGAAAGGCCTCTTCCCTGACTTCCAAATCTTTATATCAAGGGCCAATGTGGCATACTGGTCGTTGGTTCTGTTCAGCTCGCCATCTCCTCCGGGGTCTACCACGACACCTTCTGGCTATGGTAGGGTTCCACAACGTGGTTATTTTGGCTCACAGCTCATGACAGCTTGCACTGATTACCTGAACTGTTTGAATTTAAATCCATCTTCGTATAACAAATTTAAAATGAACCAGTTATTTAAATAAGCCTAAGTATAGTTAATTTCCAGTGGAATAAACTAGGGTGTACATCACTGGTCTGGACTATAATTTCCGCTGTTCGCTCACAGCGCTCGCATCGCTCGGACCGCTCACCGTGCCGCAGTGTTAATTAACCAAAATGCGTCGACAGAAGCAATGGCCATTAAAATACGTGAAGTATTTCGATTCTGAAGCTTATTAAAAAGTAAATTACCGCTTCGTAAATATTTAAAAACTTAATATTCTAAAAATTATACCCAACCAATCTGTAAACAACTGTGGTGAACTTGCCTACTTATGTAATGCACGTTGGTTTATCTATAACTTGATATTTTCAGTAGTCTATCATCATCATCATCATCAGTCATCCTATAATTGATTGTTGAACTGTTGCATTTAATTTTTTGCATGTTACATTTAGCATAAAACCTGTGTGAACAATTGTTGGTGAAGCAATAAAATAAACAAACAAATCAGCCTATAATGTTCCCACAGCAGGGACTCAGGCCTGGTCTGGCTTAGACTAGACATAAAATAACGGCCTGGAAGTTTTGTTACTGCCTCGTTGGTCTAGTGGTCGCAAGCACAACTGCTGAGCATGAACTCCAGGGTTCGATTCCCGGGTTGGGCATAGTGTTGCTAAGATTTCCATCAATATTTTGATTGCCATGGATTCCGCCAATAGGCTCGCCCTCTTTTACATGCAACTTAAATATAACTGGCGAGTGGCGAACATAACAGGTAAACCTATTCGGAATAAAAGAGATAAAGTTTTTAATTGTTTATAGCAGCCAGGCGTTGCAAGTAGGAATAGTCCTTACTCAAGCAAGTCAGACTCAAGTTTGGGCTAAAAATAACTATAATTGTATCTACGGGTATATCACATGTCTCCTTTTGATATAAGAAACAATGTTGATTTCGAAATACACAATGGCGAACGTCCATGATAAACTAACTTCACGCACAGCCAACAAAATAATAATAAAATAAAACCAGCCCATACTATTTCCAAGAGCTTCAACATATTACACGGCTAATAGACTCTCTAACGTAGGCTATTGTCAAATATGATTACATGGGAGGCCCCATATCCTTTAGAAATGGGGTGATTCCGAATAGATAGAGCATTATAATGCTCTAGGGACGAGTAGTTTCTGATGCCGGTTATAACGGCAACTTATGATAATGGGTAGGTTGTTTCATTAGGAATTGCGCGTGTAGTGTTTTCAGTAAATAGCCTGTTAAGTGATTAGAAATAAAATGGTGAACAATTGGATGGATGATTCGTTTTGTGACAAGATTTATGTTATGCAGTCGGGTCCTGGTTGTCTTTTGTTTGTAGTTATTTTACAAAACTGCTCACTGCTGCGTCTGATTTTTTTATTTTTTTAGTTTATTTGGCTCACTAACAATTTAAAACAAAGATATGAGTGACTCGTACATTCAATGGTGTAATAGACTAGAGTTCACTAGAGTTCAATTGAATTTACTGATGATAATATTTCATGAGTTTGCTGGCACACTTGGCTTACAGTAGCTGTCGGACGCTCTTGTTCAAATAAACCTTGAAAGGGTGTATTTTATAGCAGTATTTTTTTTAAGCTGTACCTACCTATGTTGATTTACTTGACTATTCTTCTCTACTATCGTACTAATACGCAATATTTTGCATTGTCCATCATTGCTTGTAAACACAGTAATCCATTACTCCACTGATTATCTAAAGCCTTGTCATACTCCATTTGCTTTTGTACGGACGGTCGTATTGTATATTCCGTGTATTAATTTCTCTGTTTAGCCTTTCCGATACAATCTTATATTCAGCAGGTGTCCATTGCACCTTTCCTTTTGTTAAGGTCTCGGTAGCCATCACTGACTGCGTGTTTTACGAGTTGCATATTACAATTTACCGTTGGCTAACATTTTATACTTGTACAAACGGAATAAAATGTAATAAAAATAATAATAAAAATATGTACTTATAGAAATTAACAAAAAACATTGAAAGCGCCAATAAATTCGTCCACATCGCTGTAAATTGGAATACTCGTAGTGCCTAGAAGGTTGGCTACATTGCCACGCTGGATGGCAATGCTGATTCTTAGACCAAAAAGTAGGCCAGCCCTTTGATTACGGGAAGGGTCGTTCAACCGCTAGACAATGTCCCGAACAACTATCTAGTTTACTAGTACTAGTTTTAAACAATTTTGTAAATGCTTATTCTTCGCGCTGAACGGACATACCGTTCAGCTATGTAATATTTGAAAAGGTTACACATACAAAGTAACTTCCTCATTTGTTAAACAGCATCTACTCGTATCAACTCAAAAGCCGGAAAGATCCTATATACCTACACCGAAATGCTAGGTAATACAATCAGGTCTACAAATTGCATGCCCAATTGCCCAATCGTGAGGTTCTTTGCTAGGGTTTATCACCCTTGCAAGTTACCAGAACACGCACGTCTAAGCACTCTTATTCCCCACGAAGTCAGCCGCGGTGTCTTTAAAATTTTAGTGGAAACTTTGTATTTAGATCGATACGTAAACGAAGAAGTAAGGCAAAAGAGGTTTTAATAAACGTTCTGAGTTGTTTAGTGATAGACAACAAGACGAATTAGCAAATGCGACCTCTAAATTAACTGCCTATTGCCTACCTTTTGGCAATTCATCATCATCATTCTCCTGCCCTTATCCCAATTCATTTGCGGTCGTGCGCCGACCGCAAATGAATCGGGATGTCTTCGTCTTCCATACTTCTCTGTTTCTCATCATCTCATGAGAATGGCAATTACTGGATTTCTATTGTGTTTTATAGTGATACGTTTTAACCTTCGTTTCAACTTTTTATTTCGAAGACGCTTCTAACTTTAAATAAACTTAAATCTTGTTGAAGTTTTCGTAGCAAAATGCAGTTCAATATTTAATGTCCAGGCCAGACCTTTTCATTTTATACATTACGCGCACGATACGGCAAGACAGCGAGTTAAGCTCGTTGCAGCACTGAAATAGTAAAATATTTTTAAAATACCGCCATACTACGTTCATTTCTAGTGTTAGGATTCGGCCCACATAGACTCGGAGCGAAAGCGATGGCGAGTTATAGTTTTGAGATGGAGATCATATCCAGTGTCATGTAATCTAACCTCTCTTTGTATGAGCTTCCCGTATAGTCACCTGCAAAATTGCATGGATACTTTAGTGTTTATTTTCCTGTGAACATTTAGAGTCGACAACTAGTTTACGTTACGGGCGTCATTTCTCGCTTCAAACGTTTTTATTTCTGAATTGTCCATGCAATTTTGCAGGTTGCTGTACATAGCAGGTCAGCTGAATAGCTTGAGTCGTGCGTTCGTTATTTTCTATCATTACAACATATTGACGCATTTAAACATAAAACAGCTTCTTTCTCTTATGCTTTTTATTAGCGTGTCGATAGCAGTCTAAATTGTTTCAACTTGATAACGAATTTGGAGCTTTACTAGCGTTCATTAGCTCCTGTAACGTGCAGGTAACAGGATAGGTAGGCCACAATTTGAAAACTGCGATTTGTTTTAAACAATTAGTATAGATACCTTTAAACTTAGAAAACAATCGAATTTTCAAAATTTTCGCTCACAGCATTACATTTACTTTCAAATATCATGCAACTTCGACGCCCATTGCATAAATAATTTCATCCGATAACACCTACTCTTTATCGCAATATATAGGAGTAGCTCCAGACGAGCGTATCGTGTAAGTGTGGGCGAAGCTTTAAACGGTTTAACTGAGCAGGTGGTGAAAGCAGACAGGTGAAGGGTTCGCGCCCTTCTGTACCTACTGTCTCGTAGATTTAGATGAGCTGGAACCGACATGTATCAGAGTTTACTTGCATTTCCGTGACCGGATTATGTATCTACCTACTATAAAGATTAGGTTTCGATTTCCCTTTGTTATTGTTAACGAAGAGTCTATTGTTAAATTGTTTTGATTAATGAAAGTGAATACAACTTTCTCGTTTGTAACTATATTGTGGTCCTTCAACACCTTGAGGGCGTATTGAGCTGCTACTTACTGAAGTTATCAAATAAAATAAAAATGAAACAGAATTCGTATGGAATAATGTGCCAAGTAAGTTAACGGGAACTTAATCGTAGGTGGTTCAACAGACCATTTTTTTTTAGGCAGGTGGAAAATCATCAAATAACCCCCCCGCTCTTGGGCAGAGCGAAAGGGAGTGTCAGACTTCTACTGACTAAAAACCACCCATGTTCCTTCTTAGGCCTTCATGTCGAGGCCGCGGTGTCTCTTGCGAGCAACCCGCAGCCCCGACGGGGTTCAACAGACCCTTGGCTTTAAGTCAACTTAAGGTAACTGTAAAAAAAAGGTAACTGTAAAAATAAATATGGAGTCGCAAGAAATCATAGATCTGGTTAATGGTTAATGTTGAAACCAAATCCTTTCTAGTCTTTTTAACATCATTTTGTAACATAAATTGAACTAACATGATTGCAAATAGTGTAACTAGACTAATTTAGAAATCAATTCATGATCTTATATGTAATTTATTCTTACAAAATAACTGACAAGTTAATAATTAGCGTTGGCTCTTTTATTTTGGCGAGCAATAACACAATTAGCGCGCCAATTCTTCGTTAGCTGAGTAATAAAATATTTCAACACGTGTCGACACAACAGCGTAACGTATCCAGCGGTCTTATTGCATGTTACTCTGTTTTATTTTTTAATTCACAATTCAGTACTGAATTTAATGCAGTCATCATCATAGGTACTATTAATCATTTCAGTAAGCTAGAATTTACTTGTTTACAAATCCGTATCTCTAAACTATCCATGACGCTACTAATACTATAATTTTTAATGTAAAACTTAGTTCGTTTGTTTATATGCTTGTTTGTTTGTCCCATCTTCAAACCTAAACGGCAAAACGAACAACACAATCTGGTGTTATAATTCCGTAACTTTACGCGGGCATAATAACAGAAACTGATTTACAGAACAGCGAAAGTACTACCTATTAAATACACATTTTCATTAATGTAGTAAAATATAATTTCTTAAGTTAGACAAAGAATGATGTCACACGTCGTCAACATGACAGGTCTCGATTCTTGGTGGCCAGTATATAACAGTCCTCCGCCGCGATTCCTAACTGCCGCACTCCCGGGGCTGGCAGCAGCTGCTCCAAGTGTCTGCGCCATATAACGCCATCGTCAGTTCGCACTTCATAGTGCAGATTGCCAACACGACGCATTATCGTGCCGAACTCCCATCTTCGTCTCTGGTCGGAGTAGGCTCTGGCCTGCACTCGATCACCTACGGAATAAGCTCTGACGAGAGACGGTGTGTTCTCTGATCTGAACGCTGTCGGAGCAGTTGAGTCTCTGAACATCACGTGCAGCTTTGTTCTAACGTCCCGACTGAACATCAGTCCATAGGGAGTATGTCCATCCTGGTTTGGTGTGCGTCTGAGCCGAGTTTTTAGCACAAGGAGCTTATCCGTAAGGTTGCCTCTCTCCCCCTCCATTGCACGTAGTGCTTTCTTTATAGTTTGTACGTAACGTTCAGCCTGACCGTTAGTTGCTGGGTGGTACGGAGCTGACGTCAAATGTGTTACTCCACAGCTGGCAAGGTACGATTTAAATTCTTGTGATACAAACTGGCGTGCGTTGTCTGATACCAGTGTGTAAGGTGTGCCAAATGTGCAAAATAACTCCTTAAACTTAGCAATGCACCATGCACTCGTTGTGGTCTTTGTGGGGAAAACTTCAACCCATTTTGTGAATGCATCTACGACTATTAGAAGTTGGTGTCCTAGAACAGGTCCTGCAAAATCTATATGAATTCGTTGCCAGGGGCCGTTAGGTTGTTCCCAGTGGTGTAGAGGAGCTTTTGGTGGCTCATTCTGTTCCAATCGGCACGCTCTACAAGACTTTACCTTGTTCTCGATGTCCATGTCTATATTTTTCCAGTATATGTAGCTGCGTGCTAGCAATTTCATTTTCAGTATACCGATATGTCCCGCATGTAATTCATCAAGAACACAAGCACGTAAACTTTTGGGTATTACCACTCTGGTTCCTTTCAATATGCAGTTATCCTGGAGTGTCAATTCATTATCACCATAACCATATTGTCTTAATGAGTGACCTGTCTGTAGTGCTTGTAGTAATGTATTTAAGTCGTTGTCTTTTCTCGTTTCACTGGCTATAACTTCTGGTCGGATTTCTAAGATGTTGATCTGTTGCAATTGATACGCACAATGTTGGTCTATTGATGTTTCTTTTGCTATTTCAACTGGAAATCTCGATAGGTAGTCAGCGTTTGAATGTTTTACCGAAGCTCTGTATTCCACGTCGTAGTCAAATCCCGATAAAAAATGTGCGTAATGGAATAATCTCATTGTGCTTAGTGCAGGTAATGTCTGGTGTGGATGAAAAATCGAGGTAAGCGGCTTATGATCAGTCACTAATACGAATTTCCTGCCGTAACAATAGTGGAAAAACTTTTTAATGCCCCAGTAGATTGCCGTAGCTTCTTTGTCGATTTGACTATATTTCTTTTCGCTAGTTGAGAGTGACCTTGAGGCGAAAGCGATTGGCCTTTCTGAGCCATCTGGTAGTTTGTGTGACAGAACAGCTCCTAAGCCTGTCGGTGAGGCGTCAGTAGCTAGTATCAGCGGTTTACCTGGGTCAAAATGGATTAGAACTCTGTCGCTCAAAATTTCCTTCTTTATGTTGTTAAAGCTTTCTTCACATTTAGAAGTCCAGTGAAAATCATTCTCTTTCTTTAGTAATTCATTTAAAGGGCTCGTTAAAGAGGCAAGGTTCGGTATAAACTTGTTGTAGTAGTTAGCCATACCAAGGAAGGTTCGTAGTTCGTTAATGTTTCTTGGTCTTGCTGTATTCGTGATGGCCTTGACTTTGTCTTTGTTCTTATGTAAACCCTCTTTATCTATTGTGTGTCCTAGGTAGTTAATATTACGTTTAAAAAAAATACATTTTTCTCTGTTCACGCGGAGGTTACTATCTTTTAGTTTTTGCAAAACTTGTCTTAGACGTGTTAAAAGTTGGTCTTCTGATGCTCCTTGAATTATAATGTCATCAAAAAAGCATTTAATTCCGTCTAGTCCTTGAAGTAACTGATCCATAAATTTCTGCCAAAGGCTTGGTGCCACTTTGACTCCAAACATCAAGCGATTGACTTTGTAAGTGCCTTTGTGTGTACTTAATGTTTGTAAAAGGGCGCTTTCTTCATCCATGACCATATTAAGATAGGCTTGGGTAATGTCTAAAGTACAGAAGTATTTGCCTCCGTTCATTTCCGCAAATATATCCTCAATTATAGGAATTGGGTATTGTTCATCTCTGATGACTTTGTTCAAGGTGACCTTGTAGTCTGCGCATAGTCGAATGCTCCCGTTTGGTTTCACAATCGGTACTATTGGTGTGCCCCAGTCTGATTGGTCTACTTTGGTAATCACCCCTTCTGCACACAGTCGTTCAATTTCTTTATCGACTTTTTCCTTTAAAGCGTACGGTATACGTCGTGGTTTTATAAATATTGGTCGTGTATTTTCTTTGAGATTTATATGAGCTTCGTAGTTGGGTATTTTTCCTAGGTCTGATCTAAAAACAGTTGATGAAAATTCTTCTAATATTTTATCAAGTTTGTCGGATTGTTTTGAAGTTCGTACAATTCTTAAATCTGCAATTTTCATATTAATTTCTTTAATCCAGCTCCTACCGAAAATTGGGTCAACGTTTTGATCGATTATGTAAAGTTTCCCGTTGAAAATCTGATCTTTATACGTCCCTTTGATGTATGTTACCCCTGTAGGCTTGATAATTTCACCAGTGTAAGTTCTCAATTTCGTATCAGTTTTGAAAATTTTATTTGGTATTTGTAGGCTTTTATATTGCTTGAGTGACATTGTTGACAAGGTCGCTCCCGTGTCAAATTCCATGCGTACTTGTTTGTTCTCAATTTTAACTGTGATCATATATTTGTCAGTTATTTCACTTTTTATTAAATTGATATCTCCAATACTATCGCAACTCGTGTTAAGAGTGTCATCTAGTTGATTGGTTTTTAGGTTCCGTTGTAAACAAACTCTTGCCAGATGTCCAATTTTCTTGCATTTCAGGCAAGTAGACTTGATGGCACCGCAATCATTAGATCTGTGGTCGTCTTTACCGCATCTGAAGCATTTTCCTTTTAAATCTCTTATAGTTAACGGAGATGATGAGGAAGAAGTTAACTTTATATTCTGTCGTGAGGATGATGGTCGTGATTCGATATCTCTACTTGTAGATTTTGTAATCTTGTTTACTGTGTCCAAATGTTTGTGCATGTCTGCGGATATTTTCATGTTTTCTGATTTTCCCATTTCCATGAATGTAGCAATTTGAACCAGTTTAGTAAAAGGTGGTGTATCTCTTTCTTGAAGAATTTTTGTTCGTATTTCACTGTCTTTTAGTCCGCGAATAAATTGCAGGACTAGGAAACTTTCTGAGGTAGACTTTTGACAGTTAAGGCACTTGAATTCGCAGTTCAAGGAATTTTTCTTTAATTCTGAGGCGTATGTTGCTACTGTTTCATCTTCACGTTGTGTGTGCGTAATAAATCTGTGTTGTAACGCCCATGTACTAGGCTTAGGATCTATGTAGTCGTCTAGAATCTGTGTGAGTTCTATAAAGTTCATATCAATTGGATCCTCCGGAGAACATAAATCATGTAACTTCTCATGTAATTCGGGTGATAATGCAGCAAGAAAGGTGTACACTTTTATTTGAGGATCTTCGATTTTATTGAGCAAGAAAAATACAGTTAGTCGTTTCGTAAAGTTTGCGAAGGTCTCTTTTTCTTGAAAAGGCTGGAAATTCATTTTTGGCCCTCGTTCTTGTTGTTTATTCGTACTCATGGGTGATGCTGATGTTTGTAGCTGTGTGTTATGTCGATTTTCTCTATTTTGCAATATGAGAAGTTTCGTCTTTATGATGACACATTTTTCTTCAAAATCGTACCTGGTTTCTATCTCTTGGTCTAGTTGTTCGTCTGGAGTTTCTAATTCTATTTCATGCTGTATTTCTTGTAATTTGTGTAACGTTTCTTGAAGCGATTGTAGTCTTGACTCTGTTTCTTCGTATGGTAAAGTTTCTTGGGTGTTAACGTAGTTTTCAAGTTTTGTGATTAAACCTCGCAATGACGCGCGGGTTCTTTTATTTTTTTTAATATCATTAGTCGACATCCTCGTCGCCAATTATTAAATACACATTTTCATTAATGTAGTAAAATATAATTTCTTAAGTTAGACAAAGAATGATGTCACACGTCGTCAACATGACAGGTCTCGATTCTTGGTGGCCAGTATATAACACTACGATAAATAGTTACTTTAGTGGCCACGAATCAACCCTAACATACTGGCTGACTATTACCTGCCAGCCACACTACCAACGGATACATAATCATGCTTTTAGTTCCAGTGTATCGTAAAGCCATGTTTTAGCTCTCTTAACAGCACTAACGACTAAATAATATGTACGCGGCCTTTCTATTTGTTGAACTTTAAGAGCAATTGCTTGTTATGCTAAAATATTTTCGCATTTCTTTAGCTAAGTTACATGTTTTCTTGGTAGCGTAGGTGTGAGTTTATAGTGGATATTAAGCTGTTTTTTATTTGCAGTTTTGCGGTTTTTATGTAGGTAAGTAAACAAGTAAGTAGATGCATTTACATACTTGAGTTATTTGTGTTGTGGCGTGTTTGCTTCGGACAATAGAGGTAGATCTCCAATCTTGACAAAAATATATTTTATCTTCTTCAAAATATCCAAAAATAACGGCATTCATTTTTTCTGAATAGTTTCAATTCATAAAATCGTTAACGCAAAAATACTCTCACATTCTCTTCGTTTATTAGCTATTTATATTTTAAAGTCTCTTAAGTTTCAAGTAAAACAAAAATATACGAAATGGTTGATATAAAAAGTAAGCGAACACTTTAGATCGTAAAGCTTGACATAATTTCATTTAACACTGAAATGCGACCACCGAAAATTTTACGACTTTTGAACTGCAATTTTAAAACATTGTTTAAAACGAAAATTGCTGTCGTTTGGTCGTGATTTTCTTGTGTCGTGCAGATGCATATAAGCCATTAATTCATAATTAAGGTTACTTGTTGGTTTTGCAAACAATTTAATTCATGACTATTTTAACAGGATTAATAATATGGACATGATATGGGGAGGTACGAATGGTACAAATAATTTAATTTAAGACAAATTTTGACGGGGTTATGGACAATGGACATGTTTAAACGAGGCGGGGCTAAAAAAGAGATGAAGATAAATGTTGATGGTTAGAGAGGGAGAGGAAGATCAAGGGAACGGTAAATGGATTGTGTGAGGAAAAAGAAAAAGTAGTAAATGAGAGCCTGAAGGTTCCACCCAAGTAATATGGTAAAAGGGCAGGAAGAAGAAAATTTCTCATGGGATTATTGATCAGAATTTCAAAACAAAACAACAGGTTAGAAGTAAAGTTAAGAAGAAAACCCAAAAAGTCTTACGTGCTTACCACAGTAAACAAAATTACCCTCAAACGACATCTTTGACTACCATAGAATAATAAGTACCATACTGACTTACAGAGTTACTTCCCATATTTTCTATTCACTCTCAGATGATTATGCAAATCGTATAACTTTATTCAAAACATAAAGCGAGTGGCTACTCGAAATTTACGATTTTTAAAAGGTTCGTAAATTTTTAGTAACAGTATACCGTCCAGACTTAAAATAGCTTTATTCAAGAGAAAAAAATAAAACAACCGTACCTACGTTATTAAAATCTGGGTGAAAATGAATAAGGCATTTAATTAAAATAGCGTAAAATATTCAGATGGAGCTTGTTTTAAAAAACAGCCTAGTGTTGTTAAGCTGCTCAATCTACATTAAGGGGCCTGTACACTATCAAGTGTGTAGCGAGGAGCTTGTGGCTAGATAATAACAGCCACTCAGATATATCTTCAGGTCAAGCTGTGCTTGCCTAGGTTGGGGTTTGGACCAATTACATACAGAGTTTCCACCGTGCCTTAGAAACCACGTTAAGCTGTTGGTCTCGGCTGCCATTTGTAGTCTTTGACAGTCTTAACAGGCAGTAAGTGGCCCGAAAGTCAGACAAATAGTCTTACCAAGGGGTAACACCCCAGTATTAACTTGGTTGTGGAGGTCAGATAGGCAGTCGTTCCATGTAAAATACTGGTATTCAGCTGCATCTGGATGGACTGGAAGCTGACCCCACCTGAGTTGGGAAAAGGCTAGTATAACACTATAAACCAACCATTTGATGGCTCTGGTTTGACTTACAGCTAGTTGAAACACACAATCGACCGTACTTATTTGTCGGTTCGCGCTGAAGCAATAAAACAGGCCCTAAAAATACGAAACAGCGCCTTAATCCACATCAGATATGTTGAACAATAAAGTGAATGTAGAACCTACAATAAACAGTGGTTAGGGCGTGCGTGTCCAGCGTTGTTTTTTGCCCTCCGGTTATCCTCCCATGATTTATGCTGTGCCTGCCCGGAATATGATTACCAGTTACATGTCGGAAGTACCCTTAATGGATATAAACGTTGTATTTAACTGAGCGGTAAATACTGGTGTTTTTGTGAGCCTTTGTACTGCTCAATTGTGACCATATTATAGGGCGTTTATTGGTTTGATTGCACACAAATTTGTGGGTCGTTGATGAATGTTTATTGGTGTTGATTTCATAGATGGGCGTTGTTGTTTATGTGTTTCGTAAGTACGACTCTTGCTGGGTTTATTTCTTTTAGGTTTTAGTGTTTTTCTGCGTAGGTGCGCCCATGATTCATAATGTTAAAGAAAAAAACTGTCCTGCAGGGCAATTTCGTATCTTTTTAGATGTCAGTGGCTATCATAGTGCCCATCAATTAACTGTCAAATGGTTAGTTTAGTATACCAAACCATAGCTATTTGACAGTTAGTCGATCGCAATAGCCCTGCTGGTTGTGTTTTTTGGTAGCATTGACCTCGGGTTTTTCGAAGTCTTGAGTGAATAGGTAATCGTGCATCATCTTCGTCTGTATTATTTCTCACTATCAGTAGTTTTACTTGTAACAATTTCAGTTTAAAACTAATTTGTTTTGACTGTAATTTGATTCTAGCACTAATAAACGGGAAGTAAATTTTGATTGCTAAAAAAGTAAATCAGAAACCGGTTATTTTAGTCGCTGCAATAAATTCGATTCCAGTAACTGGTAGCGAGTAAATTGAATACTTTTGCAACGCACATACAAATATCAGTCCCAAATAAAATGTATCTAGCATAATTCGATTTTACTATGATTGAATTTATCCGTTAAAATCCGTTTGATGTTGTATCAAATGATATTTGTGTTTTATTTTCGTAAGTAAACAACATTGTGTAACTGCTATATTATTGATATTTTGCTTATAAAAAGGGCCTTCGTAATAGAGTTTGAAAGAAATATATTGTTTTACTTAAAATAAACAGGCTACCAGCCTGTGCCTGTCATGTGTTATAACATACTCACACATGCGAAATGCTATGTTAATCCTCAAAACCAACACGCTCCCACCAAAGGTAACTTTGAGTAAAAAAATATGAGCTTCAAAAATATAATATGTTAATGCGTAACTTTATTAACGAACAAAAGTGCCAACAAATAAAAAATAAACGAGATACATCTCAAAGTTCGTCTGTACTAACAGAAAAGGAGAAATAAAGTTAGTTGAAAACTGTGCGATTAGGTGCTTGAGTCTCGGAATTTTTGTTGTAGCATTGCATCGTTCGTTAGGCGCTGTTATTACCACTGGAGCTCCTAATGAGGAAAAACGTTCTTCCCAATGATACTCTTCAGTAACACGAACTTCAGCTACTTACTTCTGAGCAAGTTTCTCGCACAATTAACCAGCTTGATACTCTTGATTTTCCGTGATATACTTGCTTTTGTAAGCTTAGTGGGTACTTAACGGGCATTATTTATTGCTTTCTTTGTTTGCTGTAGTTTGTCTAGTATTCATTATTAGCTACCTGCTAACATTTCTTAGAACTTTACAATAAATGACTTGTTTTTTTTTTCTTTCGTAGGTTGGTAGAAACGGACATGCAACTCTTTTAAGTTAGTTAAGACGAAGCGTTGATTGAGATCGGATCAGCGCGCAGTCTTGCGCTATAAAAAGTAATAGGCAGCCCTTACTCTGCAACAGAGATTAATGCAATGTCCCAGCCTACGGCGATACTCTCGTTTTAGCCATCAACATAACGGGAAACTAGAAATAATTGGCTTAGAAATCGCAGGCTAGCGATAAAGCAAGACATAAGGAATTACGAATACGAGCTGAGAACTTACTTTACGAAAGCATGTCGCTAGGTTACACGTAACGTGGTTGGTGCGTGCCTAACTACACTTTACGCGGTTTATATCATACTCGCAGCTAAAAGGGAGAAGTACAGACGTTCGTGTAATATGTTTACACAGGGTCAGTACACTCGTATATCGCGCTTTATTTTTTTGGGAATCCGCTGACGCGTGTGCGATACCAGCAATAAACATTCGTTACGGGAACCCAGAAAAAGATAAAGAAACATAAAAAAAACACTTTATTATAACAGTTATGAAGCCGGATCCAGTGAAAGCCTAGGGCTGATCCGTACACGCGTTATAACCGACGTTTTCATGTTTGTGGAAAATCGTTGACAAACTTTTTTCTAAAAGAGAGGCAATTACATTAAAGCTTTTCGCTGCGACCTCCCGTCGCATGTATGCTTGGCTTACACTGAATTGGGTTATGAAACTAACGTTGCGTACTTTTTCAGGTTTATTTCAAAAACGGCACGGTTACAACATTTTTAATTCTCAATTGATTGTAGCGTGCGATGTTGACATTTTTGCCGAACACAGCTCAATCTCCTCGATACACGAAGATGAGGTTAACAAGCATAAAATTTTGAAAGTGTTATATTACCCGGCGAACCCGTCGCGATCGCGCCTTAAGTAAACATTACTTACTTTCATGGGGGTATAAAGATACCGTACGCGCACGCAGCTGCATCTATTGACATAAAATTTAAGAGTTCAGCAATTTTTGTCTTCGTCATAAAAACTTAGAGAGCAACGAGTCATCTTAAGAAACAAGCCATGTCAGAAGGGGGAATTTTCTTGTATTTTTGGGGCGCGCTAACAAGGGGCTCCTACATGACCGGAATATTTTTGTCACCAATTTCCTCAGGCGAACGGCTTAACGCCCCGGAAAAAGTTACTTAGACTTACCTGAGACTCTTCGGGCGCTGTCAAGATATCGTATATATTTTATGGACCCTGCCTGAATGCCTGCTATATATCTTGTAGACGGCGACGGCGACGAAATAGCCTTTCGATTACATTACCGCTTTATTAACACGCGTGTGTTAACCTCTTATTTCACTGAATCATTCCGCGTTCTTTTTTCGTAACTTATTCAGGAGATCGGTACCCAAATGAGGATGTATAGAGACGGATGGTGGCAGTAAACAGTTACTTGAGATATTCTTCGGTGGATCGACGGGCCGGGCGGGTTGAGACCTATATATCACTTAAAACGACAGAGCATAAATCTATGGGGCCTGTCGGCTCGTTATTTGTAGTCGCCACGTGAACCGCCGGTTTCGGGTGAATATTAACGATATCGCCAATTTTCCGCAAGCTTAGTCGCGTCGCAATTTCTCGCCAATTGAACAATCGCATCGCATCGAGGGGCGGTGTGCCGTCGAAAAGTATTAACCCTGGCCTCGTGTAAAAAATGTTTATACATGCTATTCTCGATCTGCCGCTTTAGGCTCCATTGCGTATAAACGCGAAAATTCCAATTTCCAAACCGCGAAATGAATGTGAACATTCTGCCAATATAAGGACCTTAAATTCAATATAGAATGTGCTGAAGAATGTCTGAACTCTGACGCCCACGTAACTGTATATTCATTTGATTAATTTGGTTGGTTAGGTGTTGGTTAACTCGTTTCATACATCTTTATAATTATTATTTATTTACATTAAAGAATATGTAATGTATGTATGCAAGGATTGTAGGAGGAAGCGTTTTGTGGTTTCTGCCTACTCCTATGGGAAACACGAGTGAGTTTATGTATATAAGAATCATTTGAAATGAATACAATAAAAGCTACGGGAAAAGCCGTAAAGTAGCTAGTAGGTGTTTCCTGAGAGCTTCCTTATAAGTAGAGATGTATTGACAACTTGTTCCAACACAATGATATGCTTTGTTGTCACACGAATAATAGCGCCTAAAATTTGTAAAGACTATCATTCTATACAATACTACAATAGGACGCTTCATCTTGCGGAAAACATAAATACAAAACATTGGAAAACATAAAAGACTTTATCTTTTATTCACACAAAAAGAAAATGTTTAATTATTCAGTAAACGAAAGTTGACAGACAGTGAAAACGCGAAAAACAAACTTTTATTTTAATCACTTTTGACGTGGAATCATTCGAATTTTTATTTCTAATTTGTACCTGTATTCCCAATTAAAGTTTGCTGCCCACTAAAGCGATGACACCAACAAACATTTTCCGTTTGCGATCACTGACCGATACTAATCCATGATCGTGTACGCTTAAATGTTATTTTTACGCTGTGCCGAACTGATAGATACGCTACAATGGGCAGCGATGCTAATTCGTCGAAGTATTAATTGGATTTAATTAAGTAGATTTATCGGCGGCTTGGTTCCGTAAAGTCGCGATTAGACAAGAGTATTTAACGTCGCCTCCCTTCAGTGATTGATCCCCGACTGTTACTAAGACTCGTCTCAATCTTTTTCAATTTGTCTTGTCTTCCAAACTTAATAGGAAACGGATCGTGTGTCGTGTATCTCATGTAAGTAGTTTCCAAGCACTCAGACAGTCTCTTGTTTAATCTAAAGAAAATGACGAGATTGCTAAAATACGCGTCACGTGGAAAACCCTATTTCTTAACAATGACAAAGAACCTGACTGGAATCATAACAAAACAGCAAAATCGTTCGACAAATTGCTGAAACTAAACAAAACACATTATTTTGAAGCGTGGTCATGACGTACCTATCCAGTACACCCCATTGCAGCTTTCAAATAACGTTTAACGTATGAACTTTAGTCATTATACGGAAATATTATTCAATACTAGCTGACCCATGCAACTTCGTCTGCGTCACATAATATAGCTTATAACAAAATGTCAACATAAATTGAGTTAAATCGTAACAAACAAAAAATCGTATCTTTCCTCTTTATAATATTAGTTTAGATTATATTAAAGTGTGAATTACTATTGGTATCTCTTACTGTTAAATATACAGTAACACCTTGTTAACATTATGGTGCAGTAAATATTTTGAATATGAATTTCTCCGGAGTCCCCGGAGGCCAGAATCCCCACTAACCTACCGCACCGGACCGAATGACTGCCGCGCGCTTAATTATTTTGTCGCGCGGATATTTTTACATTGCGATATCTTCTAAGATATTTGTTTAAACTGTATAGAGTAAAGGGCACAAATATTCTATATTAAATTTCTGTGCTAACAAACACATTTATTTAGATATAGATTAATACCATATGGGTTAAATAAGCTTCGCAAAATATCATTCTTTTTAACCTAACATTTTAATAGTAAAAAATGGTTACAGTGAGTCAATCTTAAAAGATAGACATATGCTGTCGCGGACTTTTTTTTAGAACTTTTAAAGAGGAACAATTCTTTCATACATGGTATTTGCGTAACTTAAACCGTTTTCGCAGCGCACGCAACGGAAGCTCTCAAAAAGGAATATCTTTTCCCGTTTTTGCAACATTTTTCATTTATGCTCCGCTCCTATTGGTCGTAGCGTGATGTTATATAGCCTAAAGCCTTCCTCGATAAATGGACTATCCGACACAAAAAGAGTTTTTCTATTCCAACCAGTAGTCCCAGAGTTTACCGCGTTCAAACAAACAAACAAACAAACAAACAAACAAACAAACAAACAAACAAACTCTTCAGCTTTATAATATTATATTATTATTATTATTATTCAATATAGCGAGTTGTCAAACGCACTCAGGCCGCGGGTGGGTAGGGCTACCGCATACGGCGCCATTCAACGACACATAGCCATGCAGCTATATCTAGGTAAAAGCATACAATAGCCCCGTCACTTCCACTGTTCTAGACTTTTGCTTCATATCGAACGTGGCGATTAATAATGTATTGAATGTAGCGAAGTTCACTGATTGGTTCTGGACTAACGGTATTCATTATCAGAATTATAGGGTTGTAGTTTTTAATTATGGCTACATCTAGATTTATGTGTGTCCCTATTGATGAAAGTTTTAATGTTTGCTCTGACTGGAGAGATCCACTCTAATCTGTGTGGTTCTTTTTTTAAGTCCTCGAGCGTCCTTATGACGGACTATGCAGATTAGTGCCTGAGATGGTCATACCAGGCACTAATCTGCATTTCATGCAGTTCTATGTTAGTTGACCAAGATTATGTGTGTATGACCACTGACTGAGTTTGTTTCAGCAGTTTCTTCCTGGAGTAGTCAGGTACGTTGTATTAACCCCACCTAGTTTAAAAGAAAATACGTGTTAAAGTGTTTGTAAAAACCTATTTTGCATAATAAACATCATTTTACGCTATCACTGTTTCAGGTTACCTTAAGAGCTATACTTGTTGGCATTGAATATCTCGTTCATCTAGTCTGTCACTTCTAAAGAATTTCGTTTTACGTTATCGACTTTCAACATATTTTTCCATCATCATTATCATTGATTAAAATATCACTATGCCAAGGCCCTCTGAAACTAAAACCAAATTAGTAAAATAAGGTGGATCTACTCAACTTTACCTTTTAATCATAATATGCATATTATTTTCAAACTACTAACAAATCTAAAGTAATAATAAAATATATATTTACAAGTATAAAATTATTTATTTATTTTACTATTTATGTACACACAGTAGACAACACAGGAAAAATATCATAATGTAACATATGAGTACAAAGGTACTGCTTATTTCTCAAGAAATTTCTGCCAGCAGACCTTTATATATAAAATCTAAATCTAAGACCTTTATATATTATATATAAAACTGACAGCATTGCCACGATGGATGGCAATGCTAATTGTATGACTAAAAAATAATCGGGACTCACTTGACCTTTCACAACATACAGAGCATTAAAATACTTTTAGCAAAACTTTCTCGGCAAATCTTACATTAATAAGAACTTACATAAAACCACAAACTTCCGTCTTTACACGTGTTCTTTAAACATTATGATAGAGCAAACGAGTCACCGACAGTATTCAGTCATCTAGTAAAATTCGCGTCAAATAACTTAACCGTTCAACTTTTACTACGACGTAAGTTAGGCATCTGTCTCACCGCAGACGAGAAGCGAATAGCTATCAATAATTTCTCGCTCAAGAAACGTACACAACGATTGTTTCAAATTTTCAATTCGTTTATTTTATGAACATAAGGAAAAGTCAGATGGTAATTATATAAAACTCTGAAATAATCTATGTGTAAAATGTTAATCAAATGGTACTAATATGTCGTGCGTGACAGTACAAGAAATACATATTTTTAATTGCTTATCGCTGACTGTTCAGGTTTATTCACCGACAGTCGGCGAGGACTCCAGCAAATGATCAACTCGCTATAATTATTAGTGACTAGCTCTACTCATCATCATCATCCACAGTGAAATGCCTTAGTAAATTTACTGAGTATACTTTTCCTGTGTTAATCACAACGCCCCCGCGGCAGTCTCGTGTATCCTCCCCACCGAATGGCACTAATATCGCCTGCCCATAGCCGCCTGAAGACCCACTTTTTTCTCCCAGTCCTTTGACGCCACTCGAACATAGCTTCGCTAAACTTGTCATCACTACGCCTTACTTACGCCTTGCTAGCTCCACCTCCTCGCTAATCGCTAGCAGTGGTACCGGTACCTTATGCAGAGACCGCGAAGCACGGTGTAATAAAGTGTTAAACCGTGTATGAAGACGTATGTCGTTCTTTATGGGATATTTAACAGCGGCTAAATGCCATAACAGACCATAGCTTTTGATTCATGGTTGTCGTTTAATATTATGATGTTATTTTAACTTGACAATCGCAAGAAGTAGCTATATACATTTAACATTAATGTTTTTCCAATCACTTTCATACCCTTTAAGGGAGGAATATTAAAAAAACTCTTCCTTTAAGCTCCTCTTTTTTATAGATGCTGTACTACGTTAAGTTTTTTATGTTTCCGCTTCTTGGCGATAAATTTCCTGAAAAACTTCTTTTATAAATTCGATTAGTGAATAAGAGCAGAGTTTTGTTAATTAGATAATGTATCTTGTTGATTTGAATCTTTGACATTACTTACTTATTATTTTGAATTTATGACAATTTACAACGTTTGTATTTATGACATTGTATAATTAATTCGATTTCAGTTTTCTTTTTGCCCGGTTTATGGTATTAATTGATATTATTTTAGTTGGTTGAGAATGTGTATAATTTTAACTATAAATTTTGCATGCCTAATTTGGTACATCACAGTGAACTGCGCATTCACTTGACACCTATGAATGCAATATTATGTACTGTGTGTTGAGCAATAAATATTTGAATTTGAATTTGAATTTGAGAAACACTTGATTTTATTAATGAACGATTTCAGTTGCTATTTTAGAAGAAACCGTTTTTTTATCATTACAACAAGTCTATACGGAATGATGCTACTAATTTTTTTTCTGAAAATCTTTAATAATAATTTTATTGTTAGGGTCTCAGCTATCTAAATATATCTGTTACTGATAAAAATTGCTACAGTTACTAAACATGACATGTTTTAATATTTATCAGAAGCACCACCTTCTGAACTTAGATACCTAGAGCCATTTGACCGCATCGAACAAGAGTCCAAAGCTTACACCACAGCTGACGATTTCTTCAGCATTAAATGGCAACAGCTCGTACTTATAGCCAATTACGGGACATGACTTATGACCCCATCCTATGATAGTGTCACTAGCAGTACCCTTTTACTACACAAGATGAAGTACGGTAGGAACGTCTTACCTTATTTTATGACCATAATATTGTAATGTTGAGATGCTCCGGGTGTAGCTTGTTCTTGCTTACGAAAGTATTTTCTTTATTAAAAACTGTCAACAATCTTCGTTTCTATAGTACATGAAAATAAGCATTTTACTTCAAAAAGTAATGACTTCTTGCTTACAAAATTGATTAGTGCTTTCGTACTACCCAAATAAACGCAAGACAGTAATAAACATTCAAATAAACTTCTAGGTAGAGGTATTAAGATTGTAATATTCCCTTTTTAAATAAATACATTTTCACCATAACGTTTGATTGGTCAGGTAATACCTACATCGAAACTTTTATTTAGTACCTATAGTGCTGTACTTATCGATCTTTCCATATACAATACCCTGGACGGTTCCACCTATAGTTCCCCAGGACACAAACCTGCACAAAATACACCCTGACCCATGATAATTTAATTATCCCCACTTAACAATAATTCGTCCGTAGACAAAGGTCGTGAATGATTGAGCGAACGAATGAGTCGTGTCAGTCCAACGTCAAACGCACGGCACATTATGGGAAATTTCCCAGGAGTGAATGGGAATCTCATTACTTGGTGCACATGTGTGGTTGACAGACGAATGATTTCATACACTATCACGATACCCGACATGGATATTGCTTTTTCCGAAAATTGATGGCGTGTGAGAGATGGCAGGTAGTTAAGAACAATAAATAATATGAAAAGAAAACTATTTATTATGTACAACAAAATATAATTAAAATACTATAATAGCTGATGGCTGATAAAAGTGCGTTTCACCTGTCATCTCACGCACAATCTTAATAAAAAGCATTCATTAATTTATTCATGTATTCCATTTTTACTTCGGTGCCACAACATTGTACAGGATACAAAAAAAACATATATTATTCAAAGGGCCTGATAATATCTAAATGCAGAATTAACTTTTCTTTCCACATCCTGAGAAACGTATCAGGTGTCTATTCTAGAAAACTATACGTAAATATGTTCAATCAGTGCCAAGAACAGCATACCTACACGTCTAGCTATCGTAGAAAATACCTCTCTAATTGAATTGTGATATCCCGCAGGGGTAGCAAACTCTCTCAGTTCAGACATGGTTGTAATACAAGAAATTCAATGTGTCTACAAGTTCTGTAAATCCAGACAAGAATACGAACATGAATATTCAGCTGCAGCGTGCAGTTCCACATTATATTCACGATAACAAGGTTCGTCAGCAGAACGCGAGCGACGTCGCCTGCGAACCATTTGTGCTAACTCGACGGCTCCCCACCCCGAGACCTACCCACACTTGTCTTGGCACCAGAATACATCGCAATCACGTTATTCCTCCAAAAGATTCCTTTAAAACTTACAAAAAGATCAGCACGACTTACAGTTTAACTCTTAAAGTATAATTTAACCCACCTTCGCAAATCCGAAAGTCGGACCAACTTTAGGGATCTTAACTGATTTCGTACAGAGTGTTGTGTCCTTACTTACGAGGTTTCTAACTCCCAAATCCGGATACAACAAGTCCAATCCGGACTAAACAAGTTCCAACTGAAATAAGCACCCGTTGCACACATGCTCCACCGCGCCTCAGGGATACGGGAAAAGAAAGAAAAGTGGCAAGCTCGCAGTTTCCCGGTTGCATATGCAAGGGTGGCGGAGTGCGAGGGCGGGCTTAAATCTCTCTTGTTCAAAATGAAGTTACGGATCCGCTCAGAAATTGTGTTTTATATTTTCCCTCGGCATGTGACGCGAAAAAAACTTTCGCATAGTTTGAGACCTTTTTCCTGAGGAGCTTGCTCGTGATGTTGCTGAATAAAAATTTTCTTTCTTTCAATGTTGCTAACATCTGTGAAGTTAAAGCGCCAGCTGATTATGATTTCATCGCGAAAAGTTTCCGAGAGTTGGATTACAGTTGAATATGTACGTGGAGCTTATGCAACGAGTTATGTTATATCCAATATTTTATGCGTCGCGCTTAAAATATCAAGTGCTGGAATATTGAACGATCATAGCGTTTATCATAATCTGAAGGATCAAAGAGGTCAAATACGAAGCGGATGAATGGAATGTTGGTTTTAAACAAACGAAAAGCAGGTTTGAATACTTGTCCAACAACGATAAAGGCATGGAGGTGGTTGGCTTGTTTTCAATAAAATTATATTTAATTGTTGGTACAGTCACGAGCACTATACGTATACACGCAACACAATTCAAACCCGATTTTCTCTTGTAAAAACAGTTTATATTTTAAGATAAAACTTATTTCGAAATAGTATGCGTTCGAAAATGCTATGTCCTTAACGACATAAGAAAACAATGTATACAGTAGGAGAAAAACACCTTTTAAAGTTGCTGCGTGTATACATATTTAGCTAGTGACTGTACACGGTCCCAAGCGACGAGATGGTTCTTGCATCCGATTAACGACGGAGTGCATAAGCTCTCACGTTGCGCAATTATGCTAATTATATCAAAATCTTTCATTTGCTTTGACATTCTGACAACGGGCTTAATGTTTGCATCTGCATAAAATGCGTATAAATCTAGAAAGTAAAAGTTTGCGGCACGCCTATTGATGATAACTGGTCCCGTTTATTATGCGTTTTTGAAACGGAAATCCATATTTTCGGTAGCTGTGGGCGTTATCAAAAATGAAAGTTGACATTGTCGTCTATTGTATTCATATTATGTATGAGTGAGTAATAACTACCACGCAAATTGCATGCAAGCATTTAATAACGCTGCGCTGGCATTGAGAACATTTCATAATACTTACCATTAACATTTTTTGTCACGAACTTCTTACACTTGTCTACCTTCTATGTAGGTTATTTATTTTTAGTATTACCTACTTACGAGATGAAAGATAAAGCTAAAATAATAATGATTATTGCCCAGTAGACATATTATAGCTTTATCTCAATGGCTATCTCTAAATGGGATGTTATATCGCAAATCGTGCGTACGCGTTGTAAAAATGGTGAAATGTGCAAAATGCAATAAAGTGATTAATAAAAAAACGCCTGGAGTGCAATGTAGTAAGTGCAATAAGTGGATCCACGGATTGTGTGCCTCAATAACCAATGAGCAGCTGAGTGCGTTATCGCTAACGGATTCCGTTGATTGGAAATGTCGTGCATGCGCCGGAGCTACAAAACCGAAACGCATCTCTTGCATACTACCTGATCCCGAGCCCGAGATAGAGATTGAGGATGAGGAGGAATCGGATTATGATGGATTACTTGAAAAAGACAAAAACCAACTGTTAATATTTAGAAAAGAAATCCGAAAAATTATAACCGAAGAACTTCAGAGTACCCTACATTTCGCTGCGGGAAAAATCGATGACTTTGAGACAAAAATGACTGATTACCAAAGTAAAATCAAGATCCTCGAAAACCAATGCACGGATATTAAAAACAAGTGCAGAAACCTGGAGCTTCAGAATGAGGTACTGGAACAAAAAATCAATAAAATTGAGCAAATGCAGTCATTCAATGACATCGAGATTTGTGGTATAACGGAAAAAGAAAATGAAGATGTTCTTCAGATTGCCAAAACAGTCTGCCAATTATTGAATCAGAACCCTGAAAGTATAACCCGAGTCCTGCGTAAAAAGAAGCCAGCCCGTGCCAATGGCAGTGACGGGGCGTTGTCACAGACGCCAATCATTGTATCGTTACGGGACAACAATCGAGAATACTGGCTAGCTGCTTCTAAAATAAAAAACATCAGTGAACGAGACGTGGGCAGTGGAAGTAACGAAAAGGTGTACATACGAGAGTCATTGACCCCAACAACAGCATTTCTTCTGTGGAAAGCTAAAACAATGTTAAAAAACCAACAACTGTGCAAATTTGTATGGTGCAAAAATGGGAGCGTGCTGGTACGTAAACAGGAGAACGAAAAAAAAGTCTACACAGTTCGTTCGACCGCCGACATAGAAAAAATTGCAAACGAACTGCAAAAAGCTACAGGTATGACTGTTCCTTAAAACTCACACTAATACCTAGTGAGTAAAAGTTTTCAATAATAATATTATTAACACCATGACATAACCTTTCCCCTGTTTATGGATAACAGTGATTTATCGATAATTGAGACGGAACATACGTCATGGCACGATTTTACAAAAGATATTCCCCCAGAAAATAATGAGTTATTATTATTGCACACAAATATAGGATCAATGGTAAAAAACCACTCCCACCTTGAATTTTTAGTATCCACTAGCCCAGTTTTAATACATTTAATTGTTATTACGGAAGCAAACTTAAAAGACTCAACAAAAAATCTGTTTCATCTGAAGGATTACTCAATGTACACGGAGCTACGCAAATATCGTAAAGGAGGAGGCATAATTGTTTATGCGCATAAAACTATAACATTCCTGGAATCAGACGTACCGACTTATAATTTCGAGAGTATAATTGGCGAGGTTGAAACATATAACGGCCACAAAACAACATTATGTGCAGTGTACAAGCCCCCGTGTATAAATAAGTGTAAATTTGTGTGTGAACTGGCGCAGGTTTTGTCTAATTTACAAGGAAATTCTAACTGTATACTAGTTGGAGACACTAACATAAATATTAAAGATACTAATCCCGTTACGAATAGATATGTGAACAATTTATGTGAGTTGGGGTTTGAGTGTTGTATTAAAAACTTTACTAGAATAGCTAAGAGTTCCAAAGGCATATCTAGAACATGTATTGATCATATATTTATCCGTGACGCTGGTAAACAAATGCCAGTGTATAACAGACAATCTTATGTTAGATCTGCAGTTGTTCAATATGCGCTGGCGGATCACTTTATAACCGGTTTGTCAATAACAAGTGTCCGGGCCACGAGTCAATACCAAACGATTAGTAAATTGAATGACACTAAATTAAAAGAAGAACTGTTAAGTATTGACTGGTCACCCGTCTATACTATGACTAATCCCAACGAAATCTTCAACCACATAAGTCTTAGGTTCGAGTCTGTGTATAATAAGTGTCGGGAAAATGTTAAAATTAAGGTAAACAAAAGAAGTCAATGTAAATGGATAAGTGACAAATTAAATTATATGTCTAACAAAAAGAAAGAATTATTAGAAATCTGGAAAAAAGATGTAAACAATAAAAAAAATAGGCAGATTTATAATAGGTATAGAAATAAAACAAATAAATTAATGAATAAAGCTAAAAATAATTGTATTAAAAAAGAAATAATTAACAACTTCAAAAATTCAAAAAAAATATGGTCTATTATCAACAGGCTTACTGGCAGAGTTATGAAAGCCGTAGACGATATTTTAATAAAATCATTTAGACTTAACCCTAAATTATTAGTGCGTGTGATTTTGAGTCGAATGTGAAAAAAGTTATATGTAATTGTGAGGAGCCATTGCTTGAAAGAGAGTCGTATATAAATGAACCTAATGTCACTATATATATTCACAAAATAAAAGAAGAAACCTTACACAAAATATTAAAATCAATTGATGACCGAAAAAGTCCGGGTATTGATCAAATACGAGCAAGAGACATAAAATATATAGCCAACGAAATAACGCCCGTTCTCACTCACTTGGTAAATGCCTGTTTATCTAGCCGAACTTATCCAGATAAACTTAAAATAGGTATAGTACGACCTATACATAAAAAAGGCAAATACACAGATACTAACAATTACAGACCTATTACTATACTTCCTTGCATTGACAAAATAATAGAAAAATACCTTGGTAAATCAATAAACGACTTTCTTTCAAGAAATGATATCATTCACGAAAAACAATTTGGCTTCCAAAAAAATAAAAGTACTACACAATTGCTGTCATTGTTCACTGATGAAATTTGTAATCATCTGGATGAAAGAAAACATGTTCTGGTTGTTATGGTTGATTTTAGCAAAGCATTTGATGTGCTTGATTACAAAACGCTTTTTGAAAAAATGCAGCAGAATGGTATACAGGGCCCACTGCTGGAATGGTTCCAAAACTATCATTCAAACAGATATAATACAGTAAATATAGCAGGGCAACAGAGCAACAAAATACCAACCTTATACGGAACGGCACAAGGTTCAATTTTAGGGCCCACAGAATACCTACTTTACGTAAATGACATGTGTAAGATATTTCAGAATGGCTCTGTGTACCAGTTTGCTGATGATACATGTTTAATTGTAGCACACCGAAACCTTGAAACTGCAGAAAACCTGATACAAAAAGAATTCAACACTCTGTGTAAATGGGCACACGATGTCGGATTATCACTTAACTATCAGAAAACAAAACTATTACATATTCGCTCACCATACATTAAAGTAAATAGTATACCGAAAGTCGTGGCCCACGAACATGAGTGCATGCACCTATGTCCATCAGTGTGTAATTGTAACCAACTTGAAGTAGTAAAGGAACACTTTTATCTAGGTCTTAAAATTGATAACAAGTTTAATTGGGGTCCCCATGTTGATTATGTTTGTAACAAACTCAGGTCAATATTGTCTAAACTAAGCGTATTGAGGCATAAATTACCATACAGAACCAAAAGACTAATGTATTTGGCACTAGCAGATTCAATTATCGGATATGGCATAGCTAGCTATGGCAGAACATATAAAACATACTTACAAAAAATATATGACATACAAGTTAGGATGTTAAAAATTATAGTTCCATATAAAATAAAGCTTAAATTTAAAGACAACTATCAACAATTATTTGAATATTGTAAAATAATAAATGTCTTTGACAAAGTAAAACTAGCTATAATATCACAATATGCTAACGAAATTGATAACTTAAGTAAAAAAATAAGACCCAACAACTTAAGATGTTTAGAATACCTACCATTATATAATCTGCCGAAATGTAACAATGAATATGGAAGAAGGACCTGGAGGTACTTGTTACCTAACTTATTGAATAAACTCCCTAAGCAACTAAATAATAAATTAAAATCAAAGACAACTTTACAAATAAAACGAATTATTAAATATTACCTCACAGTGGATCAATACAAAGTCCCTCCAGATCTTTCACAAATAAATAAATAATTTAATCTTGAATTTATAACTACTACTACTAAATGTATTGTAATGTTTTTATTAGAATTAAATATATTGTAATGTAAACAAGCGAGACGCCTCACTCGCACATAATCTTTCAGAATTAAGATTAAGCGATGTGTGATCAAACCAAATTAATGAATGTTTTTTGAAATAAAAAGTTTTAAATTTAAAAAAATTTTTTTTTTTTTTTAATATGAAGGTAAGATTAACACATATATGATAAACAACATTGAAAGATCATTGAACTACCTAAGCATTTCGAAATGACCCAACAAAATGTACGTAGTTTCTAAACAAGCTGCGTTACGGTAAACATAGCGAGAGGTTTAGACATCAGGCCCATACTGATCTTACTACCAGTCCGTTTACTTCGTGTTTCTAAATATCGGCATTCGTGAGATACCTACCGGTGAAGGCGATAGGTGACTCTACTGGCGAGCCTCGAGTACGACGCACGCCTCGGCTCGGCAGCTGAACTTATCTCGGACAGGTGCATTAAAAAAAAAACAGCACCTTTTGACATTTCAATTTCAGCGACTTTTAAAATTACGAACGTCAATTACTTTTTTTTTATTCGCGCCGTTATTTTGAAGTTAGAATAGTTTACAAAAAGTTTTTTTGTGGTTTTTAATAAGAACATTTGAAAGCTAATTGTTGTTTTCTTTTGTTTCAGATGTGTTCGAAAGTGAGTTTGTTTGCTTGAGTGATCCGACAACCGAAAGGGAGTAGACCGTAGTGAGTGTACATTGAAATGTGAATTTTGTGTGTACAGTGTTAAAATTGAACTTTGTTCGTACGTTGTTGTTATCCCGATGAAGTTTCTCGTGTAGTCACAACTGTTCGCGGAATTGGTTTATTGAAAATCTTTCGCAATGGAGACGGAGGAGTTGACAAAACTTGTCGATGGCATCTACAAGGTAAGGAATACTCTTGTCAAATATTTGCTTTCGTCTTCACAAAAATATTTCAAGTTACTAAACTTCTATACAATTTGATTTGTTAGTAAAATAATAATTCAATTTTAACTTTCATTAGGTAATCTAATATTTTTCTTATGTAATGTAAAACTCAGTCCGGAAAATCGCAATCAATTTAAGAGGAAAAGTTAACCAAGTTTGATTAACATGTTTACCATAAACAAAATTGATTAAGTTTTCTTCGAAATTGTTTTTGGTTTCAAACTCTTCTCTCTTCTTTAAGGTAAAATAACAATAATTTTAAATTAACTTAAATCCCATAAAATTACATTACGCAATATTTTTCAATCAATAGGTATCTAGCAAGCGTAACAACTTTAAATAAAAAGCTCCTTCATAAAATCAACATTACATCCTAAAGATTAATTACACACTCGACGTAAGTACACCTTCACGGCCGCTAACTATAGTTAAACGGCCATTGTGTTACTTAGTAAAAAAAAACTAAAGGTGAAAATACCTCTTAATTAAATTCATTGACTAGGGCATCTCGCACCTGCCCAAATGTCAAGGTCAAACGGTCAAGCGGAGCGAGAAGTGGGCAACACAACTCGATTTCTCCATCACGTTTTATTGTATAAATATGTATATTTATCGCATTCCTTAGATACATGTGTCGACTTTCGTTTCGAAGCTTTGTTGGACATAGTTTTTATAGCACCAGTTTGGGCAAAAGATATGGTAATGTGACAGGATCCTATTAGAATTTTTGTTTGTTAAAAAACGTAGGCGTCTATACCGTTTTGCTACGATCTTCGAATCTTCGATTAATATTGTGGTGCCTGACCGGTGAATAAATAAAGATTTGTGGTCAGAGAAAAAGGCTAGTAGGTACTGGTTGGTTGGGTTTTTTCGCTGTCTATTTGGGTCCTACTTACTGTTGATTGGTCAATTAAAAGCTTATTATTTTTGTTTGATGAAAACTAGCTTGCGTTGCGTTCTATTCTCTTGCTTGTAATTCGGCTATGTTACAAAAACACTATTGGAATTTAAATTAGTTGTGGAATGAATTATTTTATTTCGATTATTGAGACAGATATTTTGTCTAATTATAGAACTGTCTAGATCTTAATGTATTGACCATTGTAACATAATGCTGATGATAAGCAGTATGAAAATACTAATTTATTTCACAAATTTCATCAAATCTTATTATGTAAATTTTCTCGTATCAAATCCTCCGGGTTAGTTTTCTAGAACTTTTACGCCAGCCTATAATAAATTAATATCTCATGAATATTTTCTAGAGCTTCATTAAGGACTCCACTTAATTTGCAATTCTAACGCAGGCTTATGTGAGGAAATAAATCTTTTGAAAAAGCAATAAATAACGCTGACTGACTAGAACATCGTCGTTTATTTGAATATCTATTATCAATTATATAGAAAGTTCCACATCTAGCATTTATTTTAGAAATCAACATCTATTGTGAATCTCGCCGTTTATGGATATCTCACAAGCATGACTTGAATTAAATAGGAATCTTTCTCATCGCAACAAAATTAAAAAAACATCAACGAAAAAGAAATCAAATTAACTAAGTTCCGTCTCTTGTTTAAAAATTACGAACGAAAATAAAATGTACCGACAGCAAAGAAAAGTTCCAACGAATATTGTTAATGGTTTCATTTGATTTAATTAATGCTCGATACAACTTTTACATTGAAAGCCTTGTTCACTGGCAAATCGTCGATAATAACAGCGAGAAACAAAACAAAAACTTCAACAAGAAAACCAGTTTCTCTTATTACATCTACGTTGGAGGAATTTAATAACTACTATCTCGTTTATTAAATCATATTACAATCTGTGTTATTAAAATTATTTTAAATAGCATAACCGGGTCAGTGCTGCAATATTTTAAAATGAACAGCAAATTAGTGATGTGGCTTATGTAAGACATACTTTGTTGCTGTTCGGAAAATTGCTTGTTTGTATGCAATTGAGATTTCTCTTGATTTTATTACATAATCGAAATTCATTATGATCTGTAAATTAATTTAAAATAGTAAAGTTGCTAAAGTTTTAAATAATTTTTTCATTTTGTTTGCATAATCAGTTTATAGTGTTCCCACTGCTGTAACACAGCCTTAAAGGTCTCCTCTCTATGAAAGGAATTAGGCTATAATTCAGCACGCAGGCTCCGTGCGGGTTGGGAGATGACACATTTCTTAGATTTTTTGGTAGAACCAAAACTTCATGCTGGTTTCTCTCAATGTTGTCCTTAACCGTTGTCCTGAAATAATGTTTTAAAATAAATAATTTAATTATTGTGTATAATTTATTAACGTTTGCTAGATTCAGTAAACACGAAGCAACGATTTTATGACGGAAACGGTGTCAATCATTGATTTTGTAATTGCCTTTCTTCAACACAACGAAAGTTGAATAAAGTCGAATGATGACACCATAATTGTGAAGCCATATCTCCTATTATCATTATGGATCTAACTTTCTCTCATAAAATGCAAACTTCCCAGCAAATACGAGAAATGTCGATCTCATGCAGTTTTAAATTATTGAGTGTAAAGATTGCAATCATATTTTTCTACGTGCAATTTCTGCATTGCGATAGTGGGGAAAGCGATTCATGGTTTTCTGGAATTCGTGTTAGTAGTTGAACAAGTAATATAGGTACCCTAGTGTTATTTATGAACTAAGATTTTGCTAATATTCTGTTGCTCAGTATTTATTTATTATAAATACAATTCACTTATCTTGTCTGTGTTGCTGCTTGTTTTCTATACTTTGAAACAGATTTTGATGTTGTGTGTCATCATTTAGGGTTCTTATTTCGTTTCGGTCACGGTAAGATACGATTTAAAGAACATTAAATAAAAATGTCCTTGTTCTCCCATACTCTCGCAAATAAACAATTTGATTTAATTTGAAGCCTCAATAATCTGTAAAGATATAAAAAATGTGCATAACAGAAGCTGTTTATTGTAACTATAAAGTAAGTGTAACATACATAAAGGTGTTCTCTGTTATTTTATCGCCATCTCATTCTATAACGAGCAATATCATATTACTTCGCAACAACAAGGTCAATATCAATTGCATAATTATAACTATTTATAATTATATTTTCCTTCTACCTTCCTTACCTTGTTGATCATCATCTGCCTAGCCTTTTCCCAACTATGTTGAGGTCGGCTTCCAGTCTAACCGGATGCAGCTGAATAACAGTATTTCACATGGAGCGACTGCCTATCTGACCGCCACAACCCAGTTAATACTAGGTAATACGATACTCTTTGGTAAGACTGGATGTCAGAATTTCAGGCCACTGACTACCAGTAACGACTGCCAAAGATCTATATATGGCAGCCGGGACCCACAGCTTAACGTGCTTTCCGAGGCACGGAGGAAACTCGGTATGTCGGGCGGTCACCCATCCACAGACCGACCTAACCAAGCACAGCTTTACCTAAAGATCGTCCCGAGTGGCAGTTCTTATTAAGCCACGAGTTCCTCCATAGATTGTTGATGTTTTTATAAATTACATAATCATCCGAATACATATTAATATGTAACTTTACGTAATGACTTATCATATGAATAGAATGAGTTAGCATTCAATAAATATTTGCAAATGACAGTAATTTGCCTAATGTTATTTCATTAGGTACCCCTGCTTCCGGGATGGTTTGAAAGCATTATGAGTGCGGAAGAAAAGCCATTGAATCTATTTTTGCAAAATGTCGTCACTTGCAATAAGTTTTCTTTATCGTTTTGCTATATTTTGTAAAGGTTAAACACATAACGCAACACATAGGGTGAGTGCCTCGTTATTCTAGTGGCCGCAAGCGCGACTGCTGGCCATGAGATCTAACGTTTGATTCCCAGGTCTGGCAAAGTGTAAAAGTAGTAGGAAGTAGGATAGTTTTTTCCATTACCAATTTCTTCAGTAGCAGCTACGGAGTCTGGTTTTATACCCGATTGATGGCAATAGGCTCGCCTCCTATTACATGAGATTTAAGCATAAATGGTGAAATGTGAGTGAACTATTAAGTGCTCCCCTGTTTAAACCTTTGGGGATTACAGACGTAATAGTATTATGTGGTAAACACATTTTCACTCGAAAAAGGTAACAAGGCCTAGAATTAGTCGCCTCTTTGACCCGGTAGTTTTCGCTACCACCAGCAGTGAATTTAGTTCTTTAGTGCCTTGCTGAAGACGTATTAAAATCGCCTCAGTAGTTTTCTTAGTAGCGGCTTGGTTGTTGTTGTCATGCAAACAGATGCCGGCAGAAGTTTGTTCAGAACAATGTCAATAGAGTCTAGGTTTGTCTACTACATTGTAAAAGTACTTAAATGTTTTTCAATACCTACTACTTTAGATTAGTCAGTAGACAGCTATAGTTATAGATGTGTGACCTGCGTATCATGATCGTACGCCTGTAAGCTCAGTGCACTTCAACAGCTTGTTACCGAAGGCCGGGTCTTATTTAACATACCTGAAAATACTTTAAATAAAACGCACGATTTAGTACGAAACATACTTAATGCATTGCAAAACCCTAATGAGTCAACTAACACGTAAAAACACAAGAAAGAACACAAAATCAAAGTACATTTTAATTAAAAAATTGTGGTAACATCATACTTACGTGACTGTTATAAATTTCCCAGTTTTTACTTCGTTGTCACCTAAATAGAATTGCGAGGGGAGAATTAGGACTTTTTGCCTCAACAGCACAATTACGTGGCTTTGAATCACTTCACTGAGTGGCATTTCGTTATAAAAACTCCACCGAAAATAGACGTAACTTAAGATATTTATGCTTCATAGAGTGGAAGGCCTCTTAAACAATTAGGATAATGACTAAGGAAAATAGGTGATTTAGGTGTGATTTTCTTGGAAACGCTTTTAGAAGTTAATTTTCTTCGCGAATTGTCCTCAAGTTGAAGTTATTTAATACCTTGGAAAACGTAATCTCTAGACCTTTATTTGTTAAAAGGTCTCTTGAAAGGAAAATTCCTGAAATACGAATGTAATTTTTGTACAGATACAGTTGTTCGCACAAAACGAGACTGGTTTATTACTTCAATTTTCTTTACGATATGACATCAAAAATATTGTTTAGAGGAAATAAGAGAATAAGAGTTAGCGTGGGTCGGTAGTAAAAATAAAAGTTACCTTTGTTGTGTATGAAGATAAAAGAAAATTATAATGAATTTCTCCAAAAATTTTATTTCAAATGATGTCCGTGCTCAAAACTTTTGAAAATGTAGTGTAATAATTTACTAGTTTGGACTCTTACATTCCAAAATAACAGAAAAATACTGCATTCTGCCGTACAACTTTCAGTTTAATTTATTAGGTACTAACGCTTCGCCCGCGACTTCGTTCGCGTAAATTGTGATAGCTCGGCTTATACGAGTATGCTCGATGTACATTGGGATAATTTTATTTAAATGTAATCAGTTATTTCATTGGATCAGTATACCTCTATTTAATATTAGTACCTATAGATAAAACAACACGCAGTTTATGGTCATAATCATACAAAAAATGTCGTAAAAACATAATAGAAAATATTTACTGTCCGCAAAAAATAGAAGAGTTACAAGAAAAACTCACTTCTTGCAGTTATAAACAGAGAAACCGCTTTCGAGATACGCATTTGTCTCTGTAGCCATATCGCGAGTATCATCGTAACTGATCATGGCAACCATCATTGCATGACCCTCATCAGCTATTTTATATCATATTTTGCGGGATCAGAGTTCAGTGGTCGAGTGTTGCCCCGTTTCCTCCCCAGAATGAGATTGCCTCGCGACATTAAACCAGGCTGATGTAAATTTTCGTCGTTACTCTATGTCTGTTTGTCCGTAGCTAGGTTCTCGTGTATTGCGTGATTTCCCCGGTCAATGAAAGGATCTTCGTATGAAACCCTCTCCCTTCGAGCATAATGTAATAAGGAGCACAATGGGTGCCGTAATAGCTTCATTTGTTTTTACGAACCATATTTATATTAATTATTAGGTTTATTTCCTTAGTCTTGTTCGTGATGTGTTAATATAGTGTGAATTTGTTCGAGGCATGTTTGGTTATACAACAGACGGTAATGTTAATGTATTTCCTGGTACTGTCCAAATCGAAAATAACAACATTGTATAATTCATACGCAGTGTGGATATTACAGAGACATCGTAAAGTTTGACTTAAATTAGCAAGTATACGTTAATGTGACAGCGGTTGGAAAAGTAGGTTAAAGTATTTGCATGTGCAAAACCTCTATTAGAACCTAATGTTTACTGATGGCGTGAACAATGAAATGAGAAAACTCCTTCCTTTATATTTTTACGACTCGAACTTAGCTGTTATATCCGGGTGGAGCAAAAAACTAACTGATATTGAGATGTAGATCTAAAATTACTGTTTATATCGATATAATATTTATGTTTTACTAATACATGTTGGTACGCAGCTACTCAATTTAGTTGAGCTAAGACAATTAGATACAAACAAAATCGAATTGCTAATAACATTTTAACTAAGTTTTTAAACTGACTTGATCACTAAAATTATCATCAACGCTGAAAACGGAATATTTACCAGATTTAAAAAAAAATTTAGTTGTCAATTTTTTGGCATTGTTGTAAGCACGATTACTGATAAACTGAAGTTATGTTACAGTAAGCTTGTGTTGTTCTTAGTTAACAAATAGTAAACACGATAAATATCCCGATTCTATTGTTAATGTTTATATAATCACTATCGAGATCCTTATAAAATCTGTCTAAAAACCACTATTATCATACCATTACAAAGCAAGTCTATCCAGCCTTATTACTACTATTATTCAGCTCAAACATTTGTAGAGCGGGGTCGCGGAAACCACTGCACTGTCACGGTTCCCGGGGGTAAATCGTTGCCCCCTCTTATTTGAATAAGAATGGCCCGCCAGTGTCCCACGGGGCAATGCCAGACGTTCCCAGTTACCTTGCCACATGAAGTACAACGCGTGTTTCGTTCAGGAACGTAATGCATTTACGTTAGTCTGGTATAATGATAGGCATTATGAAGTAGAAGCTGTCCGCAAAAACCGCAAAACTGGTTCTGGTTTTCCGCGTCTCATTTCGGAAATGTGTGAAACTTTTATGCAAATTAGCTAGCTTAATTAGCTTTCTTTCTTTACAGTGTATTTGTATAGAAAAACTTGCAAGTATGATTTAGTTGAGTAGTATTTAAGATTGAACTAGCGTTATTCGTGAAAATGCATGTTAGTGTGTTTATTCTCGTGAAATACGTAAAGATGTGTCATGTTTAAGTATTTGTTTTGTCTTTTGTTAATTTAGTAAAACAAACGGTTACTCATTACAGTATTACATTTCGAGTTTGAGTAAATGCATAACCAACGACATTTTCCACATATTGTAAAACAATCATTGTCTTATTTTTAGTTTTCTCTAAAGTAAATATTTTGTACCAGGACCTTTAAAAGATTGTAAGATCGGTGCTATTATAAATAACTTACGACAAAATCTAATACATTTACGGCTTCAGCCGCCCTTTTATAAGGCAAGGATAAAAAAATATCGAATCTATCCATGCAAAAAGGCACGCAATATTCCGTTCCCGCAAAACTTATAGGCTGATAGGCCAACTTCGTCGTTTCACCCTTTCGATATAGGGTGACGTTTACCAAGTTTTCTCCACATTGGCTAAGAAACTAGGAAGTTAGATTGAGTAACGAGGGCGCCCTCTGGCGGAAAGAGGTCGATTTGTTAGGCTGGCGATCACGTGGACCCGGTGATGGCTGGGTACTTAACTAACTTACATCTCATGACACATCTTGTGAAGGGAACTTTATATCACTTCGCATCTAGAAATTAATTTTTCGAAAGCGTGTGGGGAATTTTGAGAAGATTGCGTGTCAGTGTGTGAGATATGATTGTCGATAAAGCTGTAAGTAGACTGTATTTGAATTTGGAATGAATAGATACGCGCTTCTTAGTGTAATAGAGATTAAAGTAACCATGATTGATTTTAGAATAGATATGTACAATTGAAATGTAGGTTTCTACATAACATCATACCAGTAATCCCCGAAAAACCCAATAACACTTTGCCCGACCCGGTAATCGAACCCAAGACTTTAAGCTCAGAAGTCGCGCAAATGTGTCTATTATTTATTTGTAATTTACACTGCTCGTGTTATCAATTACTTCTGTAAATTGATTAAAATACATCAGGAATCATTAAAGATACTTCCTATTTACAAGTATTCCTACTACTAAGTAGTAAGTACGTATCTCTGTATAACAAATACGTGACTTCCCCTTCAAGAGTCGTGAATACACCATCAGCTCTTATAATTTAAATGTCATTGATTACTGTTTAATAGCTCCTACAACTAGTTTTAAGACATTAAAGTTACTCAGAGGAAATCGTGTGCTAAATTATTCTTTAATACCGTTGCATTTTGGTTCATATTTTAGGATTATCCTTGAAGCAATCATTATTTATAAAGTCGTCCGGTCACTAATGACATTGCTTTTAGAATCTGAGGACCGGGGCCACTGCAGCTCGCTTTTGTCGTGAATAGGTAGACGTCACAGAACGAACGCTTTATGTAATGCAAATCTGAAGTTCTGGTTTACTTTAACGTCTGTTAACGTAGACCAGACGTTCTCTAGTTTACGGGTTTGAATTGTACAGCATGTCAACAAAATGTAAATTCTGTGACGAATTGATAATTTATAATAAACAATGTTTGTCAGAAAAAACCGTAGTAGTGTTGTTGACACATCATTATATTTTATTTGCCCAAAATAACGTCACTATCATGGCTTTGTCAGTGGCATTGCCGCCAATTCAATACCTACATAAATTGATATATACGAGTATGTATAATAATTGTTGTATAGCTTCCTACAATGAAGAAATCAAATTATAACAACAATAAATGTTACAATAACATCTGAACTTTAAGTGCTTACCATTTTCGTGAGCTACAATCACGCAGGCCTAAACATAAAGCTTGAGCGTAGACGTATACCGGAGCGCAGCTTCCTAAAACAATTGTTGACCTTGACCGACATTCACTGATGAGAGATGATTGTTCAAATATGATTGCATTTGTTTCTTTGTTTAGAACTTGATAGTCTCTTGTTAATGGTAGCTATACCCCTTTAAAATAAAAGGAGGGGTAATTTATGAAGACAAAACAAACTTTGGGGCTTTTGAATAACCATGCATAAAATTTAACATTCTTGCTGATACCATCATTCTTTAGATGACACGACATTTTACGCGATCCAGCCTAAAACGGGAACATAAAGCCATCAATATGAAACATGTCGTAAAAAACAGAAGCATATCGCTGAACCTATGGCGCGGAGAGAAAATATAAATAAAATTTGTCTTTCGGGTCGCATATGTATTAAGTTTACGCGTATTCGTCCAAATACAATTTTAGGAAGGAAATTGCCTCCCGGTAGAACCCGTACAAAATGGAAGATGTGATATTAAATCTGGATGACAGTTATTAGGAGTGCCGGAGTGGCGCTCGGTGGCTTTCCACAAAAAGAATTCGAAATAAAAATGAGGTGATATTTAGCGAGAAATTGTTAACCGGAGGCGAAAATGAGCTTTGTACATGAACACTTTTATTAACTTTAGCTCCATAGAAATGATATCGATACGGAGCGAAAAGTGGGTCGGCTTGCAGGCGTGTCTCTAGACAATATCGTAAGGAATGCACGTAACACCTGAATGTAATTCACATTGGCACAGAACCAACTTAATACGCTGGCGATATGGAATAACAGTTTTGGCATTGTCGCTGATTTTGCACGCAAAAATTACGACACTATAGTGTCTATCTATTTCTTAAAAAAAAATGTGCAGATAGGTGGTTTACAATTACTATTTCTAGCCTATCTTCAAATCTAAAGAAACAAGCGTGAGAGGGGCTTAACAGCCCTGCCTTTTGTCATTGTTGTCAAAGGTTACAAAAAACCAGATGTTTCAGGATTCCCTGAAAGATTACACAAGAACGGAAAAACCACGCCTATCGGCAACACCCCAGTGCGAATACAATGAAAATTTATTTTAAAAACGCCTGTCTAGCTCACACCGATTCCCTTTTGTTGTTTAAAAAATAAACGATAGAAAAATTCTATCCCTGAGGTGGAAACACACATTTATGGTTTAATAGAATTCCGTAAGCAAAGAGGAAAATTCAACTGTGCTGTAACTACATGTATGAAAATGTATCCATTAGCTCCATTTTAATTTTTGGGAAGCTCTTCTTTTGTGTTAAAATATTATGAGAGATTATAGTGGTTGGAAAAACAGAATTTTGTGTGTGCTTACATTTTTATAGCTCTTACCCAAATATTAATTATTTGAAGTCCATTCATCACGAATGAAACAGCAGGAATCAAGTTCGTCTTTTTCATTTGATTTTAATATTGAAAAATTGGCATCACGGAGCTAATTCTGCTATAAATTAGATACGGAATCAGCACAACGGGGAGTTCTCCCGTACATGACAGATTCGTTCTTCATTTTATCAGTGGGTACCCGACTGTGGCGCTTGTAAACAGACGTAAATTATGTTTCCCAATCCGCTTAACTTTCGACTCAGGCCTTTTTAATCTTGTTAAAAATTGCGCCAACATTATAAATTCTAAATTAAAGCGATTTGTTCCTGAGCGTTCCGGTACTGTGATTGTCATTTCGAAAGCCGAGCTAGACATACTAATCTACACGTTACTCCGAATCCTTGAGGAAGTTAAGACGTTGATTAAATGTGTTACAAGACGGGAGGAAAACAAAACATTTTTCGTTGAACCCTCTTCATTTTAACGCGAGAATATTCAGGCTTTATGATATCGGTAAACAAAATAGTCTGGGAACAGATGGCGTTCAAATACAATGTAATTATGTCTGTACGTATTAGGGTGGCTCGGCGTGAGACGACCCGCGGAACTGCCTCGCTGAACTAATAAGGGCAAACTCAGCCGTTTTCATATTTGCACAAATTACATTAATGCTTATTGCCTACCGTAGACATGGCGAAATACAGAATGACGTTTCAAGCGCTCCAATAACCGTAATTGTTTTATCAGTGCCGGAATGGAAGGAAATAATTACATTACGTCGGGAAGATCGAATTAATATCAGATGGTAACCGTTAATATTTGTGTAAGAGGCACTTTAAATTCTATCTACATTTTTGGCTTATATTTTAAGAAAATTATCGGCAGGAAACCATAATTCAAGAATATTTTTTAAGTAGACACTTTTCATTTTGAAAAGCTTAGCATTCTTTCTTACTATATATATTTATATAAAACGTGCGAAAATAATTAAACTCAAGCATTCGCGTAGCGTTCGTCTACCCCTGCTCGAATTTTTAATCGTTTGGTTGTCGACATGAGATGTGATGATAAAACATGATAACGTTCACAAGATACGCACTCTCGATGTGTAGGAAGCATGTATATTAACGGTTCTTAATGAGTGGTGATTATTCGGTTAGCCGCGCGTTTCGCCCGCGGCGTGTCGACCGTCACACTGCACAGTGCTAACTTGCCATATCTATATAATTATATTACCCGACTTTCCCTTCCTGACGCTTTTGTGCCGTTGATTGTCGTTTATGTAATTGCGTACATTCTGCAGCATCACGGCTCGTGCTCGTCTCGGAGCCATCAGAAATTAGTGCCTCTAAATACAAGAAATATTTTCGTAATTGCGCGCCGAGGAACAAAACAACATCATTTCTGTGTAACGGATTATGACGTCACCTGAACCCGAGCGGAGCATTTACTTAACAGTCCGACTGAGCTATTTATTATTCCCATCTCTCCGTATAAATGCGGAAACTTTTGCTAGTACTGAAATGAGAACGTAACGAAAGTGCTCGTGTAGTCCCTTCACGAGTGCGACAAGTATCGATGTCCCTCTTGTGTAACAATTAGACTTTAACCATTGTGTTGTACTTTCTAAGTGAAACAGACAGCGGCCTAGCTAATGGCGTGAAATTGTCATTTTACAAAGGTATTGCAACTGTAAGAAGTGTGCGCGTTGTTTTGGCACAACGCAAAATTTATTCCATCGGTGAAGCGCGGTGCGCGTTTGTCCCGCGACCGGCACGCGGCGGGACAAATGCCTGAATGCCATTGTCCGAATTCCGTACGACTTTTTACCACCCAAGAAAAAGTTAAATACGTTGAGCCGAGAAATACGTGATATCAGGGGAAAAACTAAACGATCAAGTTTGCAGGCTTATTTTTTATCGGGAACACAGACGTAGTCTCAATTTCTTTCTAATTAAATTATCCGCTTATTCCGTACTCTTTCGTTTTCTTGCAATTAAAGCAAAATGAATCTATGGCAAAAGTTTTCCTTGTTGGAGTTTTTTTGGTTTTCGATTTTCCGAGTTCAGCTTCCCTTCACAGTGGCTGAATTGCCTTTTGGTTTGTACGTATAGGCTATATGGACTGCGCAGCGTCGAACGCGATAAGAATTAAATTCAGTTTGTTGATTTTTGTTTGGGTTTTAGTTATTTCAAATAGTAAAAACATCGAGCCTCTTTGTAAGGCCTGCTGTCATTTATAGATCTTTGACAGTCGTTACAGGTAGACTAGTGACCCGAAAATCTGACGACCAGTCTTACCAAGGTGTGTCGTATTACCCAGTAATAACTGGGTTATGGCGGTCAGATAGGCAGTTAGTTACTCTATGTTATATACAGATATTTAGCTATTCACTGGAAACCGACCCCAACGTAGTTGAGAAGGGGATAGGTAGATGAGTATGACGGAGCTTCTATGTTTTTGTGTTTGTGCAGAATTTGATAAACGGAATTGCTAACAATGGATTCTAAAGCATCAATGACTCAGTACCTTTTTTTTTGGCGGGTGGAAAGCGAAAGGGCGTGTCAGACTTCTACTGACTAAAAACCCCATGTTCCTTCTTAGCCCTTCATGTCGAGGCCGCGGTATCTCTTGCGAACAACCCGCAGCCCCGACGGGCGTCGGCCCTTGCGGGCCCCTTCTATGTTGCTGACATCTCTTTGAGGCGCGCGTGGAACACGAACGCGCCGTCGACACGGCCTGTCGTCGTCATAAGACGGACGGACGGCGAGCTAGTGGCCGGAAGCCGTCACGTGGCTCCCGATGCCCGGAGCGTCTCCCGCGGCGGCTGGGACGAGAGGTTCTCTCCCTCTCACGTTCCGCCACCTCCTTCGCTAACATCACTGCTTCGCAGAAGGAGGCGACGGCGTCCCATTCCTTCTCGCCCCGGACCATGGCTTGCACCAGGCCCGGACGCGAATGACTCAGTGCCTGATCATTAAATACAGTGTTTAAACTACTCACATATTGGCAGGTAGCATTACCTCACGATTTAAATACGTAATGTATGGAAGATTAGTGATTAGCACACAGATCAGCATGCGCGGTGTAAATAGGAATATCATTAGTCTCCGAGGCATCGGGAGCGCGTTCCCAATCAAAGCTGATTACAATTCCGGACGGTTAACACGTAAATCCGATGCGGATAAATATTTGCACGACAGGTTGTAAACGGGACGTGCCCGGAGCTCTAATGGCCCCGCACAGTTACTCGACCCGGCCATGTGTGTTTGAAATTTCAATAAACTTTACACGACATTTAATTGTAGGTTCTATTGTATTGATTCCGTTTTACTTGATTCTGCTCTTATTTTGTTATATTTCTTACTTTCGACATAATTATGATCAGTTCGATTTTACCGGCTTGTTAACTTGCGATTCCAAGACACGGTGGAAACTTAGTATGTAATGGGTCACCAACCTAGTCAAGCGCGGCTTAACCTGAAGATCAAACCAAGCGGCTGTTATTATGTAGCCATGAGCCCCTTTGGGTATTTTTTAATGTACGTTTAGATTGTTTAGTTGAAAATACACACATGAGCTACACATTAGCACAGTCGTCAATCAAACAAGGTTTAATTAAATTGTACATAACACAAGTTGCTCCCATTTCACATCAAGGAATCCTTTTGTGTTAAACACACTTGTATCACAAACAATTCGAAATTAGTTTCAAACAGCCACTTGAAAACTATTTAGCTTGTAAAAACAAACGGAGCTGAGAAAACAAACACTATGGCGGGCGGATTGCACCTTTAAAAGGTTTAATCGTAACTTAACCCGAGTTTACAAACAAAATGAAAAACAAAGCGCATTATATCCGTTTGTTCTGTAAAAGCGCGTTCTCACAATACTGCAAGTTTCCCCCTTAGTAATATTTTTCGAAATGCTTGGAATCGTATGCGGCCCGCATAGAGAACCGCACGCGCAATTACATGAATTTTAATCCTTATGGGGTGAGGGCGATATTTGAAGAATTTCATTATGGTGAAACTCTTCCTAGACGGGCGTCGGAATTCATTCCGTTTCAAACGCAGACCAAACCCACTTTGAATTATATTGAAGTTTTTGTAAAAGAAAACTTTCTTTATTATTCTGCGATTTAATGCTGAAAGGAGAGTCGAGTCCAATCTTAAGTTAGTTGTTCGTCATCTTTGTTTACCTTTTATTGTCCGCGGATGTTTTCGTAAATAAATAACAGATGTTATTATTAGCTTTACGCAAAATTATGAATATTAAGTATGTTGTTTGCTTCATAATACGCTTTAATAACAGTATATTTGGAAACTAACTTGTATTCTGGTTACCTAGATTACTTGTAATAAAAAAATAACATGCATTCAAGTTAAGCTGTTTGCTAAACAGCGTTGCGTAAAATGCTAGATAATTTAAATTTAGAACTATTCAGTCCTCATTTTCGCGCGTTTTCTGTTGTCAGTAGTCAGCCAGTCTCATTGTTGTCCTACTATAGAGTCCAAATTTTTAAAACCGACATCTTTTCTAGGCAATTTTTATTTTCGTATGTGGACTATGTACACATGGCTCAATGGTATGTTTGTGTGAGTAATGTTGCCTCTAAATGCGTGGAATGCGGCTGCGAACGTAGAATTCGTGACTGCCAAGATTAGTCTGCGTAATGCACTAATGCGCAGCCAAAGTGTTTAGAAGCTAGACAGTATCTGCATGTTAAATATTGTTAAAGTCGTAGATACGAAACTATACAGTGTCTTTGACCTAGCCTGGTGACGTGATGGCGGCACATTCACTAGAAAATAATGTCGGTCGGTTGAAGAAAAGGTCAGTTTTAGACAAGACAATGAATCAAAGATTGGATTGTCTTGTCTAGAACCAAATTAAGATCTATTTTAGGACGTTCTCGGAATTAATTCTTTTCTATTTTATTTTTGTACTATTTCTGTGCTCAAATTACAACAATTCGAGATAGAGATACTCTTTGTAAAAATAAATCTTAAGTTCGCAATAAAGATTGAGCTACTTGGAACTGTTCTTTTTTGTCATAAATTCCTAAAAGTATACAGTCCTGTGGTTAGAGGCGTGGCAGGTAAATTGCAAAAGGCCAATGCGGTCATAGGCAAAATACCTATCCAAGATATACATACACTGTATAGAAGTGCCCTGAACTATCGATGGTAAAACTACATTGATAGTAGACGAAAGCAATTCTAGATCGTCATCAGCATTGATATAAAATATATAAGTCAATGGTCATCAGACAGTCCCTACGATCATTCCCGTCAGTCCAGACCACCAAGCCATCAGTTACCCCAAGAGCATTTTAATTCAAAAGGCGAACGTGCCCCAATCAATACGCTCACTGCAGTAATCGAATCCCAATACATTGTACACTGAGTGATCAAACGCTCACACGATCCGACAATTAAATAAGATGGAGTCATGTAAACTGAGGCGATTAGATACGATTACGTGCGAGATACGATGTTATGGCGGAGTGGATCTGATTCAAGGTCGGACCGTCACTTGCATTTTATTTACACAACCGTTGCGTTCTTGTTTTGTCTTGACTATGAATGGAGTCAAAAGTTTACTAACAGGCATTGTGATCGGCCGTGGGAAATGGTTTTCTTGTCGAATCGATTGGGTTTGGTCAGATTCGAATTTCTGGTTTAGTCTTAAGCCTTTGAAATACCAAATAAGTGCAGCGACGTCATACCGAACCTATGAATTACATAGAATATTATAAATAAAACTGATTATTTTTTTATTTTGATACAGCTTACTTGCAAAATAAAAACAACCTATCCAGATTCTCATGGACGCATTAAATCTCTTTAAACCCGGGTAAAACAACGCCCCGACACGATTTCGGAGTTACGTGTTAAAAAACTTCCTGTACCCGTTTGTGCGACAGCCGTGACACGCGTGGTTTCAATACCAAGCGGGGTATAGGTAGGCGCCATGAGTAATGGGGACATCTGCCTGCCACCCATCGTGTAATTTCAGAACAGACATGTATTAAAATCCGCAACATGTAAAAAACCTATACATTCTGTTACAAAAACCACAAATTATTGCCGACCGCATTGAAATTCGCTGCGGCAGTTTCATTATAAACCGCGAACGATGAATTGATCCAGGGCCACTTCAGCAGATCATAATAGGATAATAATATTAACTGCGTTAAAATTCGTAAAATTGTCACAGACGAAGTTACTTTAATGAATTGTCACCTCGTGACCATTTTACGAATTTTAACGCAAAATATTATCCTATTATGAATCTACTAAAGTGGTCATTTTAGACCCCCAGAGTTGTTTGGTAAACTTATTGCGACGTGGGCCAAGTACCTGCAGACCTGCTGGTTGTAGGCTGTGAAGAATGCAGGGCTAATTAATACGCTTCAACAAGTATCTATCTCTAATGAATGTTACAAGATTATGGAGATAAATAACACGTTTGAAACCAAGGCGTATTTATGAGCCTCCTAAGTGCCATAGTTAAAGTTCTGAACTTAAGCCGTTGCGGTAAGAAGTCATTCCATCTGGTCGTGACTCGTTCTTGTCTTGGTCAAGAGGCTAGTAGGCGAACCAGTACTTAAACGGATTACCGAGAAATCGTGGATTTCATGATAAGGATATTTTCTTTTGATTCATATTTTTTGTTGAAACTGGGTTGAACTGTCTCTCTTTTTCGAACATATGACTTTCATTTTCACTGATCTCCTGTCAATTATATGATCTCACATAGTCTCTCGATTTATTTCCAATACGTAATAAACAGCAAAAACAATACCTGACAGGACAGGTGGAGACAATCACCAAAAAAGAAATATTTTTATTGTATCAAGTACCTACTCGTATGGCTACATGTTTTTAATAAAGCGACACGAATTTGTCATTAAGCTTAACTGTATTGTTTTTATTTGTTCAATGTTTCGAAATGGGTGTCAGGGCAAATATTTCATTAAGCGTCCAGGGTGTCACGTCCTTATTTGTTTTTGACATTTACATGAAGTGTACTTGTGTATTTAAGTTAATAGAAGCAATATAATTTGTAGGCTAAAGTGAACTGTTATAACATATTATCCAAACGTTAATTTTATGACCCATCCGTCCGTCAAAGATAATTTTTTTAGCAGCAGGTTCATAAACACAACTCTAAAAACAAAACATAATATAATTATAATTTGTGAACGAACTGTATAAAGTTACCTTCCCCATAAATTGCCAAACTACCCACGTTTATAAATTCGTTGTGTACAAGTAATAAATAATCCGCATATGTTGCTAATGTTTCTGAAAACCCTGCCCACCCTTGTTGGGAAAAAGCGTGAGTTACTCACTCACATAAACAAAACTTTTAGTTCGTACTTCGTTGTACAGTGAGACCTTGTATTCATAGTACCTACGAACAAAAGTTTCCCAATGTTGCTGAAAAATGAATCTTGCTTACTAAAGTAAATAACTTTTCTGCAACTTTGAGGAGAGCCTGTCAAAGCTCGACCAAGGCGTACCATACCAATGAGGTTCAGCTACTTTGAAGTATAAAATGCTATTTAGAGATTTTCATACAATGACGATGCTTGGAAAAATAATGCAAGCTTTGCCTCCATTGCTCAACTTTTGTTTAAGTTTACGTACTATGCATACGACGCTTAACACACTCACACATTGCTACATAATTATTATATCATATGAAATAAGATATCTATCATTCTTATTAACTACACGAAGATTATTTCATACGAACAATTTTCCTATTCCGTGATTTCAACACCATACATTGCACAAACAAGTGGTTTCACTGCGTACTTTTACAAGGAATGCGGCAGTTCATACTCGTTCACTGGATTTATTCCTAATGACGACACGATGATGAATATCTCATGATTTAACGATAAATCCACGATTAACTGGCGCAGAAATATGCTTGAATAAATATATGAAACTTGTTGACCAAGCTTGCATCAATAACATCGGGTTTGTAATTGATTAAATCTAAACTATTAAAAATTTATAACGTCTTTGTTCATCTACTTACTTTTTTTTCCAGTCATTTTTATGGAGTACACACAATAAAAAGTATTCTACACACATTAAAGTAACCGAGTTGAAAAAAAAAGAATTGTCACTATGATGCATGCATAAAACCATTCAACGAATGCTTTGTATTTCGAACCTTTTTTCGACTTTTCAAAAAACAAAAGACTCGCGTTTTTTTGTATTTACAATTACTTTTAAAATAAAATTCAAAATTCATTAAAAGGTTCGAAGGTATAAACCTGCATCGATAGATAAATCTTGTTTTGTAATATGGCCGTCAGTAGCTAGTTATAAACTGCTCAGTTAATTTAGTCGCCGTAAAACGTTGAGTGTCTGCCTTTCTGTTGATGTTTTGCAATTTTATAGACTTATTAAGTTATTAAAGCTTTCAAATAAATATGGCTGTTAAACTTCCATTTCATTTCTTAGCTAGACGAGATGTTGCAATTTACGAGCGAAGGGACCACTTATGTGTATTTACGGCTTCTTTAGAGATGACAATCTACAATGTTGGATCAATTGATGCGACAGGTACCTACGGCTAGAAAACTGTTCCCTGATCACTATAATCTGGATCTATTCAAAATTTAAGTAACCGAACAGAAACCGATTTTCTTCTAGGCAAGAGTTTTCCATCCTAGGACACATAATCGCTTCACATAGGCCGAGTTTTTATTTAATAATTTAATATGCAAAAAAAACACAAGCACAGTAAAATTCACACAAATACCTACTCGACTAATTTAAAAATAACCTTAAATAATCGGCACACTACGCAAACCAGTGTTATACTGCTATAAGAATATGTATACATTAATATATATATTAAGAATATATATGTATATATATATATATATATATATATATTTATAATATATATTCTGAATATATATATATTAAGAGTTCTATAAAACGAAGGTGAAACTAAAGCAGAATTTGGGAAAAATCAACCCTCAAAAGGGGTTAAATTGCGGATGGCGTTTGGTTCAGAAGTTCGTCATTTTACCAGTAAGAAATTGTCGGGCTGTCGAATAAAATCTCCAATCTTACAACAAACGAATAATATCTACAAATCTCATTTCCCTACAAATATTTTCAACATTAATAATCATACCAGAAGGGAAATCTTACAACATGTAAACCGCTTTTCTCCCTTCAAACTTTAATAAGTATTCCAACGAGAGAAAGCTTGTTGTATTTGTAAATAGACATTGCGGGTAACAAGTAGGTAGTACTTCGACTGTAGTAGGTAGGTACTAATTGCAACTCTGTTTGCCCTGTCAGAAATCATAGACTGATGTAATGTGTGTTTGCGGATTCACGCGTAGGTATAGGATGCTGTTTGCAAACTACTAAACTAGTCTTGGCATGATCTATGCTCATCTGTACTTATATTATAGAAGATTCCGATCATTCTTTATCTAATGGAAAGCTAGAATATCCCCGATTGTCATGGACTACACATAAAACGGGATGTTTACCATGTGCGCCATGATCACGGATAAACTGATATCCGTGATCATGGTGCTTGTAACAGCGCCAAAAATTCGGGAACTCGAAAAAAAAAAAGTAAACATGGTAAATATCCCGTTTTCAATATTAATAATAGAGGTTGAGTTTGCCCGTTTATATTTATCTTCGTAACTCCAGATTCGATTTCGAAATTCTTTTACAATGCGAAGCTACATTAATTATGCTATTACGTGAGACTTAAAACATACCAGGAAAAATGTTGGTCTACAATTAAGAACACCTCAAGCTAACCCTTGCGGTTTTACAGGCGCGATGATATGTAATCATTGACAGCCTTGTTCCACCAACTGCCGAGTTTATGATTCCACCTTTTAGCCATTTTAGCCTGGTCTGCGGGAGTCTCAACAACCGAAAAAGAACGTAAAACCCTTCAAATATTTTCGCGAGTAAACGACAGATAAGTATTCATCATCTGGCTAACCCATTCACAACTGTAAGGTCAGCTTTCAGTGTTCAGACGGGTACTAAAAAATACTGCGGAAAATACTTTTCACATCGTAGAAATAAAATGTGTTAAGAACATAAACCCACGCTGTCTGTACTAAATCTTCCAAAGTTGCTATAAAACTTAAGTAAAGAGGTTTACAACTTTACTGTAACCAGTTTCTACCTACTTAGTCATAATAAACTTATTAAAATTCATCCCGCTACCAGTTTGCAAAGTCACGCATAGGACGATAAAACTAAATAAATCTTTATGAAACTTTTCAACTTCATTAACCTAAGACTTTCTATAACCTAACTCAAGTTCATGTCGTGACAAGCCAATGTTTTATTAACAAAACGACGCCTATAAGGCTATAAAGCCAATTTGGCATGAGCCCGACCTTGCGTTTGTTCTAATTGTCTTACTAAACGACAGTGAATGGTAACAAATAGATCTACATAATAATGACGACAAACAATGGAGTCTTACGTTCGAGCACACACGAGAACGGTCTCGACTCTATACATAAATAACCAATATTAACTGCTAAGATGTCGACCTTGTTGTACGTCGTACGTCTGTATCATACTCCGCCTGTATAAAGTACTTATAATGCACAACATCATTAAATAGTTTCCGCCATTATAATCAATCACTTTTTTTGTTTGATCAGGGACTTTTTCACAATGAACATTTTTAGCTCTTTTTTTAACCGAGCCCAAAAAACTTCGCCATTAACGAATGAGACATTGAAAGATTAATGAATAGCATTGACATTAGCAGGAGCAGCCCTGAAGGTAAACCCATTGAGTCAGATGTTGAAGTTCGAACGAGATCTGAAAGTATTTGCAAAGTCCTGCTTGTGAAACTTTGCAAAAATTAAACTTTTCAAAAGTACGGAATCAAAGCGAGGAGCGGCGACCGCTTGCGTTCATTTGAATTACGCCGGGCTCCGCCTTTTGTAGTCGACTTCATTTAGCGAACTTAAAGGAACTCTTTTATTTTGCTCAGCAAAGAACTTAAGAGGTGCATTGTTGAATCCGTAACAAATTGCACGGCCGTGATTACGTTAAGAACTCCACCGTCTAGGGTGGAGGTGGAGCTTGGATTGGAATTTAACAGTTATCAGTCCGATTGCAATCAATTTAAAACTCCTGGAAAGTATTAGCAAAGTCTGGGACGACGACAATTAATTAATTTAACTTTATTGGAACTGTAAAGAAATATAGTGTTATTGCGGGTTTGTTATTTGAACTTTATTTAATAATAAAAATGTCATCCACGTACTCGTACGTGGATTTAGTGTAGGTATCTAAGGTAATGACTTCGAGTATGTACTAAAACCTTGTACAGTGTATAAGTACCGACGCACTCAAACTCACATAAAAACTTCGTCTTTCCCAAATTTGCTTTCCGTGTAGCGAATCTGGCAAGTTAACTTTTGCAGACAGCTTAGAGGGTAGAAGCTCTGTAAAAAGTTTGTTGATCTTTTTTTATTTTGAAGGATAAACTTCGCTTGCAGGCATGTTGTAAACAACATAGCCGTGTCCCTGTGTAGAGTGGCAACAAGTGTTCTGTGCAAACATCCCGCCCGCTATACAACTTGCATGTTTTTGTACCCAAACATTTTATAAAAGATTTAAACCCTGAGATTACCGGGAACTTCGTACCTGTGTCGCTCGTCTCGGCTTTATTCTCGGGTAATGTCGCAGTTTGACTTTGAAGTGAATTGTAATTACTTGCTTGTAGGGGGATTTGAGACGGAGGAAAACTGGTTAGAGAATGTAATATTTAAGAAATGTATAGTTTGCATATTTTGATAAGACATGTCACGAGACTAGCCTTCTTATAGGGGTCTATCATTTATTTAAACAAATATGCCTTCTCAAGTAAACGTTATAATATTGTAACATTGCCCTAAATTAAATAACCCAAATTACAGTCGGCCCGTAAAACGATTAAAAATCAGACACCAGAGAGAGGCACGTCATCAAAGTTAGTAATTAAATTCATAAAGTATTCCGCAACGTTGCTCATGTGAATTATGAAATTTAATTTAATTTATGCATGTATGACTAATGTAGATCTACAGGGGATTGTTTGTGAAGTAAAATGGTTGAAATTATTTCACATTTCCGAATCTAACTCAGCTAATTCGATGCACAGTTTGAGGCATTAATTGCAATTAAATTAGTGTAGGTACGTGAAATTAATTAAATTGCGATGTGATGATTGCAATTTCAGGACATGTGAAATGTAATAATTGTGCAAGTTGGCCTTTAATTAAAATTATATCGGATAGGTACTAGCTTATTATTTTAGTTCGGTAAATGTCCCGCGGAATCGTACTACCGAGATAAAAAGTATATCCCATTTGTTAATCCAGTTTCTAAACTATGTGTCAAATTTCATCCAAATCCAGTCTGTACTTTTTACGTGAAAAAGTAACAAACATCTAGACATCCATACAATATTAGTAGAATGTGAGCCATCAAAAAGCGTAAGACCAGAAACACCGCACAAAATAGATTTGACTTACTCATCCATCGTAAAATTCCGTATGAATTTCAAAGGCCAATACTCCGTTGATAGTAAAAAAATATCGGACGTGTGCGTGGGACATTAGGCCCGAAAAGGGTACGAAAGCCGGTAACGTCACGAAGTCCACCCCAAGCAATTTTGTAGCAAATGTCGTGTGGTACGTGCCCGACAAATAAAGAGGATGGGATAAAGTCACAGTATTACATTAGAATAGCTAGCTCACGATACAATATCACATGCGTATTTTACCTATGTCAAGGGATACGTCATCTTTTTGTGACGGACGTGATGTCTCAAAGAGATTTGGCCGTGATAAATGACTTCCAACTTATGTTAAGGACCTCATATTTTATCTAACCCAAAATCTCAGTATGATTGTGTAAGAGGAAATATTTCGCACGTTTTCTGAATTCAATTAATGTTTCATGACCAAAAATACACAGTGTACTATAAATTATAGTCGCGAAATATTTCTATCGCTTCCCCTTCGCGGGTTGCTTAATTTTTCTAAGTGCGAATCTATTTTTCACCCTTGGCCGTCTTCCGTATACGAATCTCCCTCAAGATTTACGCTCTCGACGCGAGCAATAAGCGTGCCTACCTAGAGCCTGTTCGGTATTTTAAAAAGGTACGTCTGAATCCGGTGAAAAATTGCTTCCCGCCCGCCCCAACCGAGAAGCCATATATTTTAGTCATCGTCGTGTATTGAACGACCGTGAAGATGGGGACAGATAACTTATTTAAAACGTTAAGTGTTTATATTGCGATAGACGCCCTACGGATTTACACCGTTTTGAGGAAGAAGGTAGTTTAAATAGGAGTAAATCAATAATCTGTAGATTTCCATGCGGGTCTGTATTGAAGAGAAACGGGCTTTGATGGTTTTCGAAAGCGATGGCCCAGCAACCTATTCTGTGCATCTCATATACAAGGTGTAAGCCGACCCTTCTCGAAGTTGTCAACTAAGCATTTTGTTCATCAAATTATGTAACTCCATGCAAATATTATAATGACTTCTACTTGACTATTTCTTGGGGTGAAAAGCTACGTTTTTCGGTAGTATTCAACGCACTCTAAACATTGTGCTGATATACACATGGAATAGTTTGGGAGTCGTAGGATATTTAAAAAAAGTTATAACTTTAAAAAATTGAGATTTTTTCAAATTTGTCTCCCAATATCTCCTTAACTTGGAAGGTCCCATTTAAGGCCTAGAAAAAAAAATACTGCAATGACAAGAAGAACAAGAGTGCGTTTCGTTGTGTTTAATGATTTAACTGGGGAATTGTGGAGCTACATCTCTGCCTAACCCTTTGAGGATTTCTGGCGTGTTATGTTATTAATTTGTTTTTGCAATGAAAGCTCAAGTAGCTTGAGCATCATATTAATGACTGATTGCTAACCATAAGAGGCATAAACCGTGAGCGATCCATTACAAGTTATAGCGATATAAAAGGTAACACTTATACGATAATACGTAGGTACTAAGTGCCAAGATTGCCCTTATAAACAGTAAACGTAGCCATATGGAATGTTCTGAGAAAGGTTTTACCGTTGAAATAGCATTCAATAACAAAAGTAAGTCGAGAGTAAAGGTGAAAGTGTGAATGCTGAGGATCCGTTGGGTCGCAGGTAGATATTACAGTTCATCCTTGCAAATAAATATTTTTGGTTAAAAAATTATAATTAAATTTTAAATAATATATTAACATAACCTCACGCCTGTAACCCCCATACGGTACGGAGGCAGAGGTGTACTTAATAGTATACCTATATTGCGCCAGTTATGTAAAGTCCCATGTAATAGAAGGCGAGCCTATTGCCATCAACCGAGCACAAACCTAGACTCCGTGGCTGCTACTGACAAATTCCTGATGGAAAAAGACACTGCCCGATCTAGAAATCAAACCAACGAGGCAGTCTTCAGTTCAAACATTAAATGGTTTCGAGTTTCCGATTAAATTTTAAACAATATAATAGTGGTATATTAATTTGTTGTGGGTTGTATCAAAGCATATTGTATCAGTGCACGACTGAATGATCACGACCGAATGAGTCAGACAGTGCAGCGTTTAAATAATAATTGCATTCGTAACTAAGCTGATTCCTTGCTTTAAAGCGATTCATTTGAACTAGTTTTTTGCTTAGTGATATAACCCAAGGTCTTCTTAAGTATTCATTTAACCTCATATTTAACTGTCAGTACGAGGATAAATTTACTGAAAATCCAAACAGTAGATACGTATCATAATATTAAGGTGCGCTGACTTGAACAAAACCCGCCTTCAACAATATTATAATGCATTTTAATTAACCAAAACAATGGCGTTTCTAAAATCGTATTCAAATACATTCCATTCATAAGCTACACACGCATGGGTATGTCGCAACACTGATTACATAATTATACAAATAAACCCATAAAAAGATTTTCTCTCAATTTGCCTAGCTTTCATCTAAACGGTTCAATTTGGGCGCACCTCACATAATACAACAAAATGAATTAAACATAAACACCCGTAGAGGAAATACACAGCATAAAAAATTTGAGTCTACCCGTCGTAAAACACATTAGCACGTAGTTAGACCCACAGCCTACCGATATTGGAGGAGAAGGGAAAATGCATTGACTTTTTGTAATGTGGCAATAACCTGGGGATTAGGACGGACCGGCCCGGAATACTCGGCCATTTTCTGTTCTACGCACTCACTTATACCCTAACATGCTTACGATGGAGAATCTTTAACGTTGGGGTCGCTGCGCTATGCGTATCTAAACGTGTATAAAGGAACGCTTACGCTTAAATTAATATGTAATGTGGGGAAGATAGCTTCGTTTTAGTTTGCTGTATAAGGAAATAGTTTTACAACAAGTTAGTTAAATTATTTTCGTAAAAAATACTAAGTATTGTCGGTAAAGTTGAAAAGTTCGCCTGAAAATAAGAAAATTCTCATAGACGTGGAAAAAGAAATTCGCACTAACATCAGAGAAAACTACACAAAATCATCGATATTTTAAATTCTTTAGCACGTACTCAACTACGCCAGCGAGTAGTATGTCGCACGATTTCTCTAACAGGTTTCTAAAAGTTGACACTTATATGAGACGAAGTGACATTATCCTTATTTCAAAGCACAATGCCGTAGAAACGCCGTCTAACTAATTTGGTATAACTCCAAAACCGTATGAAGATTGTATTAGCTTTCTGAAACATTCCGAGTGGAAACATTTGCTTCAGTGTATACAACTCGAGTATTCGTGAACCTAGCCTCTGTTTGCAAGCAGCCAGTGTTTTGTTTTCTCCTACATTACTCGATTCTGTTATCTCAGAAGATCCGTAGGACATAAAAGCTAAGGCCTGTTTCTCGCCTCGTATATCGTATCGATTTAGATAGGATACGTCGAAGAGACATTTTGTTGCTAAATTAAACAACGAGCACAATATATTTGGAGAGATTTAGTGGAACTCTTTTTTGGGCTTATAAGCAATTTTGCTCAGAAAAGGAGCAAATAAATAACTATCTGTCGCTATCCATGTGAGCTAAACTACAACATTGCTACTGTACGAGGCTAGAGTTGATTCTAATATATGAGTTCCCTTGTGTTCGCGTCGTTCAGCGTTGTGATGCTGAATTCAGAATCGAGCGTTCGAAAAGTAAATCAGAAGGTGAATGAAGAGCATAAATTAAAAGCTCTTAAACATAAGTATTGTTATCTATATGTAAATATTTGGTTGTTCCGATAAAATCTATATTTAGATAAGAATTCTTTTCGATAAAAGATCGTTTATTTTCGAGCAAGCAACTTGTATTTTATTTTTAAAAGTTAAGTGGCACACTGGCCGTTTGTATGGTAAAGATAGCCAGTTCTCATTCGTGCACAACATGCAAAAGTACTAATGATTTTTATACGCTTTCGGAGAAGTGGCGTAAAGCAGTATTTGCAAAGGAATGTCGTCGTCGCCACACCTCGGCATCGAGGCCGCAAACGGCTGCAGCATCCTTGAAGGCCACATTCCAGCACCAAAGTCTATTTACGGTCTAAGACCTCATTTTCCAATGCATATGAATGGACCTTATCTTATGACCATCATAATTAATGGTGCCGTTTCGTAACCTGAAGTTTCTAAGAAAATGCTGCCCACTTTCGCTTGCATAACAATGAATTGATTGATTGATTGTTATAATTTGGTATTGTTATGTAATATGATAATAAACTACCAGTCGCCGTCAATTACTCATTGTGTTTTAATTGATTGGATAATTTATTGTTATTTTTTAAATCTTTTGTCATTTTCATATTTATCTAGAAAGTTAAGTAAATAAATTAACATTCTACAGTTCGTTGCAATAATATCTAATTGAAAGGCGCAGTTTATAATATTTAGACGCAGGTGTCTAGTTGGGAAACTCATCTGAAGCCAGCGACCATTGTTTTGAAATTACTCATTTATTTTAAGAACAACTATTCCTAATTAGTAACAATACACGTCGCTTTTAACGTCTCAAACCTGTGTAGATGACAGAAGAAATACAATAACATAAGCAGTCCATCTATACACAGCCTAACTCAAAAACAAACTTTCTCCATTGAAACATCAGTACAATATTCTCCTAAAACATTTTGAAAATGTAATTTTTTGTTGTTTCAGAACATCCTGGACAAATTTAATCCAGGTGCTCGGCAGATGATAACGGCGGGAAAGGCCTACTTAAAGGCTTTACACGGTTAGTACCTTTTTATCACATCACCTTTTTATTAAATTAAATTCTGAGCAAAACATCATTGAATATTCGACAGCGTGTTTATTTTGTACTTGTTGAATATGTCGACGCGTACTCAAGTACGCAATAAGCTTCTAGAATGCCATAGTAAATGGTGACCATCTTAAACAGGTGCGTGGCTCAGTCAACGCCTGTATGCTAATCAAAGCTATATAATTTACACTAGTACGTAATTGTAGGCATGTTAGTAGTGCTAGGTACTAAGAATAAGATATAAGATCTTTCCCATGAGTCGTAAGTGGTGATTTAGAGATGTAATCACGTATGCAGCCGTTGTTCGCTAATTAGAACTTATTGTAAAAATCTGGTTTTAAGATTGGACTGATGGATGTTTCCGTCGACGGATAAGCCCTAGATTGTTCCCAAAAGGCTTATTAACGTAACTTAGCAAAGAATACGAAAGCAGACTACTAAACTTGGGATGACTTTAGCTAAAGGGACGGGTAAAGTAAAACTCAGACTCCGTCGGAACCTTTGTATGGTAATATAGAAATTAGCATATCCTAGAGCCGGCTAGACACCACACAATTAGCTACATCAATAAGAAAGTGAAACCGTCGCAGCGTCTCGTAAATCTCCGTTGACGCGTATTCAGTGAAACGTGTACAATTAATTTATCTAGTGTAAGCCAAATGGGCGCATCTATATGCAAAACCTCAGTGTTCCCCGCTTGCTTGGCTACGGAACTGGGGCGTGGTTTGTGCCAAATTGTCTCTGCTGGCTTATCTAGAGTATTATAGCCAGAACTAGCAGCAATAAACTTGGGCATTCCCGCGATGTATGGCTCCAGAGGCCTCCATGTATGTGTTTTATTTAGATGTTTTGCGGTTCATTTGGTTTTATCTCGCTTTATGAGGGTAATGAGTGACCTGTTTATTTATTAGCTGAACTTTGTCCTCGTTGCTCCCTTTCTCATAACTTTCGTATATAAATCAGAGGATACAGCAACGGGGAGCAATAGAAACTGCATAATTGTAATCTACGTATTGGACACTGTACTCAAGTTTATCATCATTTTATTACTTTTTGGGCATAATGACTTAACTTCGCTTTCATTACGTGAAATGACTATTAAAATTGAATTTCGTCTAAAACCCCCGATTGGAAATTGTCTCGAAGCACTTAACATTTTATGGCACTTTACAGGTTCGTTCAATGCCATCAGCCTCTTTTAATCTGGCCTGAATATTTTACTTGAAAGGACGAAAAAATGCTGTTGGAACTTCTCAAGCAGTTTTAGGACAACAAGATGTGGTATTTAACCGTACTTGTTGACTTGTGCTAGATACAAGTACTTGTCTGTTTAAATTATACTAACTTTTAAGTTTCACGCTTTTATGGTAAATCAACAGCTGACCCTGTTTAAGTTGTTCCAAATGCTCGTTACATTTTTTTGGTTTTAGCCGCTCGTAACAGATTATGTAAGCACTTAGAAGCCGTACCTGTCTCAGATATGTCTAAGTGAGTTACCTATTCCTATTATCAGAGAACAGGTGCCTTTCCGCACATAATCCCTTTTCCAACAACCCACACGGGAAAAGATAAGAGAATCCTATTCTCAGACGAAGACCACAGACTATAGACGTTCTACTTAAGATAACATCGCATAGTAATAAGTAATTATTACTCAGTTACGTCGCTCCCTCCTTTAGTATTTGTGAAATTACATATACCTACTGTTTATTACAAGATTCTTAATTACCGCTAAGAATTGTTTACGTAACTACAGGTCATTAACCTACTTAAATGTTCATCAATGACTGGCCATCTTAACAAAGTTTTAAAGAAAAAAAATGATCAATCATTTCGAATTAAGAATCCGTTTTACGTAAGGAAAAGTAATAAAATAATGATTGCATACTTAGCAGCTTAGAACGCTATAATTTAATAATAATGGATAAGTACTTTCACTGCTTAGATAATGTGATGATTGTGATGTGGCTGGTACAACTTTACTGAGGTACATTATATCATATTTTATGTATCGAAACTATTATGTCCGAGTACAACATCCGCGATTGAGTTCATCACGATTTTCTAGTTTTGATTTTATTTTATCGATTCGCATTTTATTTAATTTTACTAAAGGTGCTTAACGGGTGAATGACGAACATAAAATTCAATTGTTACCGACGCGCGACGACGTAATGTCCGATTTATGTAAAAATGGCGAAATTAAACTGGTTTATGAAATGGTTTCGCGGTTTATTTATCTAAATTCATGGCACTAGACAGCTTTAAATCGATTTACTGACATTTTGACTTAGATAATATTGGCAGAATGGTCTTCCTACATTCTCTTTGTAGCGATTATAAATATGATTTTGGTTGATTTATACTATGACTGTGGGTGTACTATTAGGTATACCTCTGATTAACCCTTCTGGGATTACAGGGGTGATGTTATGTTATGTTAAACGGCACATTTTTTGGGAAAAAATTTGCTCCAACCCTAATACAATTTCCAACCCCTTCCCCGCAGTCAATTATAAAGACAAAACAAGGATCACCACTGATGCGGTTTTCATTTTTTCCTCATCCCGAGATGTATCGACAATCGGCACGTTTTCATTTTACCACGATACCATGTTCGATTCAAATGGGGCGACAGCCGAGTACAGCCAGCCTCAGAAGTACATTACACTTACCTACGCAAAGTTTCGAAGCAGGTTTTTTTAATAAAAACTTTTTAGATGTACTCGTTACTAACAAGTTATTGAAGAGCAAGGAATATTTTAAATAATAATCTTCTGAAACATTAAAAATAATAGCTGGAGTCCTGTACATCAAATGATTAAAATTCCGAAATGTTATGCTACTTCTGTTGCTGACCGTACCTACATCAGTGCATACATATGGCTTTATCAAACATTTTTTTGCACAGGTGCGGCCGCGGCATCGCGGTTGTATGTCGATGCAGTGGGGAAGCTGGGCAGGCAAGCACAACAGGGCACGTGGGGAGGATGCGCCGATATAGGTACGGAATATATTATGCATGTAATATTGGATGATTTGTCTGGTTATATGGGCGCGCAAGGGGCTTCCAAATTGGAAAATTTCAGGATCTCACAGTATCATAAGCTCTTTCAAGCGTTTCTTTTGCCCACATTTTATATTTATTTGTATATTAAATAAAAACATTGTAAGTGTCTACACAAACCAGTATCATAACATATATTTTAAGAATAGAAAGGCTTCTCTAGAAATACAAATGAAGCTTGGGAAATATTTACTTCAAAAAACATCCAATGTAAATATTTCTCAAATGTAAGAAAATATTCTATGAACGATCTAAAAAATAACAATAATTTTCAGGAACTGCCCTAATGAAAGTCGTCGAGGTGTACCGAGAAATACAAGATCAACAAATGAATATCGTAAGTTACATTTATAAGGAAAACTAACAAGAAAGACACACGTACTGTTTATACTTATGTCTTTGCCTTTGTCCTTATAATAGAAACTATATACATACCTCCATGTCCTAACCAAAACTATAGTCGACTAAATGAGTGATCGTCGTGAACATTTATTCGAAATAAACTTAAATGTTTCAGTTTAAAACATGCTTCTAATATTCTTCTTAGCAAAAACTTTCATTTGATAGGTACCCATGTCATGGGATCGCATATAAAATAACTATCGCACCAACTTTGGGAGTATATTGTATTTAGAATGAAGATAATCCCATCGGGGCTGCGGGTTGTTCGCAAGACATACCGCGGCCTCAACATGAAGGGCTAAGAAGGAACATGGGTGGTTTTTAGTCAGTAGAAGTCTGACACTCCCTTTCGCTCTGCCCAGGAGCGTGAGGGGTTATTTGATGATTTTCCACCCGCCAAAAAAAGATAATTAGCTAACCATGCATTTTTACAAACTAAATATGAATGACGTAAGTATGCAAAATTTCAATCAGAAACGATGTTTTGACAAAAGTATTTATCGGTGTAGCTAATTAATCCGTGATAAAAACCGGAAGGTACTTTCTGTAACTGCAACAGCGTTCGAATATACCGAATAAAATGCACTCGACCGTAGCGTATTCGCGCGACGATTGCTTTGGTTAGGACGCAGCGGACTGTCCCCATCCAATAATCTGCAAGTTATTTGTTTGTTTCAGCTAAAGGCATTTTACGTAGATCTACTGGTACCCTTGGAAACTAATCTGGAGAAAGATACAAAAGTAGTACAGGTCAGTCAATAAGGTTTTTTTTCTTTGTTTCATAATCTTTTATGTGAATAGTTTCAAGGGATTGTTTACCGGATAAAAGGAATAGGGTTCCGAGTTCAAATAAGCTTAGTATAGCGCCCGTGAGATAAGACTTTCTATTAAAAAAGTTTCGCCAGGACGCACCAAACAGTTCGTATATTTTTACAAATGGCGTAGTTTTGTTTTCCGGTACGAGCTGTGACTTCTACATCTTGTTAGTAGGTACGTAAAGTTTTTACTGAATGTATAGTAGCATTTTTTGTCTGAAAATACTTAATATTTTAGGAAAAGTGGTAACTAACGATGCCCTTCCCTTTCACTTCAATGGAATTCGAATCTAGTTTCAAAACAAGAATTGCTCGTATTTTTATTGACTTCAGACCAGACTCACTAGACAATATTTCGATTGACAACTCAAAATTCGAGCACAGAAACTGCGTTATTGTTCTTTTCATCACAAAATTCCGTACCAGAAATTCATAAAACAGAAAAGTATGACGTACGGGAACGATGTTCACGAAGCAACTGAAGTATTCGAAATCCAAATGAACGCTTTGTTTTTTTTTTAGTCGGAACAAAAGAGGTTTTTACAACAACACAAGCTGAGGTCAGAGAGCTACAGTAAGGCTGCTGCGACTATAAAAAAACAACGAAAGAAGAAACCTAACGTCACCAAAGTTGGAACTGCCATGGATAAGGAGATGAAGGTGAGAAATACATTGCTCTTTTTGTACCGAAAACATTAATACAAGTCTGGTTTAACTGGTCAATGTATATTGCACCGTCATTTTAATCGCAAGAGAATTTTCCTATTCGTATTTCAAACTCTCTTTATTCTGTATTGGTTCTTATTTGTATGCGCGCTGTTTAAACTGTGTTAGACCATCTAATTTATATTGAGAGTAAAAGATTTAAATTCCACCCATATTCTCATTCAATGGTAATAGGAAACTAGAATTGCATGTATTATTCAAAGCACAGTATTGAAACTAGAAGAACATATATATATATATCAGTACAATCACGATCAATAATATGTTTACACTTATGCAAAGTTCAAACGCGAATTTCTCCTGCAATAACGATTGTAACTTTGAGATAGTACCTACCTACTATATGATAATATGGGATCCAAAATATTAGTTTCTCTACATAACATGAAATTAAATCAACATAAAAGGCGAATATTGTTTTCTAAACGTTGCTAAGAGTATACATATTTTTGCTACTGACTGTACCAAAATATTCACAATGACTCTGCTGACATATTTTCACGTAATAGGCATAATAATAGTTCGCATAAATAAATTCTCGTATAAACATAAAATACGAAGCAATATTATAATATGTTAATGAACTCGTCCTATTGTGTGTTAGGAATCATGATGAATAGCTGACTCGATCCGATAAATAATAGTCTGTTGTGGCAATAAAATGTGGTGCGATCAAATTAATAATAATATAGGCGTATTACTCACACCACTGGACACTTCGGTCAAAAATACTCAGTTCGAAATGTAAGACTAACAGTTTTATTACCTACATTTAAGATTTGACTTATATAACCAATTTGTAATTTTGTATTAGGTGTGACTATTTTCCGTCTGGTAACATTGACAGATACTCGTCACTAAAATAGTACTTATCTAAAATAATATGGTTTGAGGCTGTATAGAGTTATGATTTTTGCTACCGTAATTTTCTGAAAGTGTGTAGTAGTTTATTTTTGGTCGTTTGCGCGGCAATTGAATTCGAACCATTTCAAACAGAGCGTTGATATTTTTACTGTGAGAATTATATCGAAGAATATTCATTATTATTCATACAAGTCGTTTCATTTCTGAGTTGAGGTTGAGTTCCAACAGAATACTCAACTGTTCAAAATAGAATAGAATATTTTACTTACAATAAAATTCATAGACAACAAGACCAACGGGTCAGTCAGTCGACAGTACGACTGCTCAGGATGAGGTCCTGGGCGCAGGTCCCAGGTCGGGCAGATATTCCATTTATCCGTCAGGAATTTCTTAGTAGCAGGCATGTAGTCTGGATTTATGAAAAGGAGGCGAGTCTATTGCTGTAACCAAGGTTACCGAACAGTAAGTCGTAGGTTCGAACCCAGGCAGGCGCATTACTTAGTGTAATTTATTTCATCACTGCTGCTCTCAAAACGATGAATCGTGAGGAAAACGGCATGTCTTAGAACGAAAAAAATCGAAGTCATGTGACATCTACCAACAAGCACTGGGCCCGCGTGGTTGATTATAGCCCATTCCTCTCCTAGAGAGGAGGCCTGTGTCTCTGCAGAGGGAACATTATAGGCTGATGATGATGATGAAACATAACTGGCGGAATGTGGGTGTACTAACGGGTACACACCTCTGCCTCACCTTTTTGAAATCGTTTTAAGTAAAATTCTTAGAAACTTTCAAACTAATATGGGTTTGGTTTAACACGACATGTACCGTAAAGCCCCCAACACAACAGAAAATATATTTAAATTGCAAACGGCTTACCAAACTTGTAATGACATTGTCGTATTTTTACAGAACATGCAAATACTAGAAGAGGAGAAAACCAAATTGGATGCGTTCTGCGAACAAAGCCTGAAGAACGTAAGTACTGTATAACAACGAACGCCGAATTTTATCCCACCGCAATACCCGTACAAAGAAACACGAACAATACTCTCCAAATTTTATTGATCTTAACAGCATTCAGTTAGCTTTGTTCATTCATTGAATTGCAAGACTCGTAATTGCATCTTAAAGGACCGCTTCACACAATAATGATCTAATTAAAAATTGTATCGAACATTTCTGTAGACGGCTTAATTAGTAATATTGATATTGTCATTGACGCATTCGAAAAACAAAGAGAGACTTTTGAATTTGGAACAATGATGTCTTGTCCAACCGCTTTCTGAAGTGTACAAACGTCTGTTCGAGTTTATCTGCTGTCAAATCTTATGTTAGTTGTTATGATTGGTTGACCAAAAATGACAACAACTAATCATATCACTGACTTACGATTTAATAGTAGATTATACTCTATTCAATAAGCTTTCAAAATCAAGTTGTGAAATCCACAATACTTAAAGCCTAAGGTCTACAACGGTACCCAAAAGTATTTAGAGTTACTTAGGTCTTACTTTCTTGCTACCCCACTGACGATGTAACCGACTGATGATTTGTGTTGATAACTGTTTTTATTTTTGAGTAACATCTTGCACGATGGCGATCCACCACGCTTGGGGTACTTGAGTCATTTTTGGCCTTGTGGTGGTTTGGATCATTTTCACTTTCGCTTAACTACGTACAAATGTACTTCAAAATTAAAAACTTTTTCAATTAGTCATACCAATTCATTTGGCAAACTTGATTTGGAACTTAAGCGTTTATCTACGAGTTGCCTACTTAAATTCAACAGGAGCTTAATACAGTGTTTGAGCTAGTAAGCACTTGTATAAATAAAATCTTTACTTATTTTCTCCTCCAGGCCATGACTCAAGAGCGCCGTCGCTATGGCTTCGTGCTAGAACGACAATGCTCCCTGGCTAAACACTGGTTGGCTTACCATACTGCAGGAGCAGCAGCCTATAACACGGGCTTAGATGAGTGGCTTGAAGTATCCAGGACCCGCGAGTTCCTGCCTCCCAATGTTGAAGCCATGTTCGTAAGCAGAATGAGGGTAAGTACTTTGAAAACACTCAATTTATAACACACAACACAATTTGGCAAAATGAGGGATTAAAAATCCTTCCTACTCTCATTGTGAATGCGGTGATTCCGAATAGACGATTACCTCAGTGAAGTGTCCAAAATATCCTAAACATTAGAAGACATAAAAACGCAACCACCACGCGCCTCCACGTATAACGTGGACACCTAACCGAGCCGAGGAATTTGATATAAAGTACCATCGATATGAAACAAAAGTAGAAGATCTAATCAGCCACCCTTTTTAACAGAATTCTTTTATTATTTCAAAATAGAGCAAATTAAAACAGTTATTTATTTTCTCGCCCCTTACGGTAAAACAGTACATAGCCGCACTCATTCAAAGTAGGTACTTGTGCTCTTGAATCAACTTGACGTTTAATAAAGTCCACAATATGGCTTTAGTTTTAAAATGTGACTCGTGGCTCCACTTTATGAAAAAGTAAAGTGTCAAAACAGTGAGAAAATGAAACATTACAATTTGAAAAATAAATTAAGTTATGTTGATTAATAACCTCAGTTACTTTATATGAAGTTGATTTGTATGAGAGTTACTTGAGGCAAGTAACGCAGCGGGAAATACACTACATAATAGGTATATTAACATTTTTAATGTAATATCCCGCTTCATCCTCCAAAAGAGTCTGCCTATTACACCGTACCGTGCCATGACCGTGGTATGAACGTATCAGGCACGGAAAGAAACATGACACGGAGCAGAATCTACCTGAACGTATTATACCCGATTATAACTGTGATCATACGCAACTGCGTATGATCACAGTTCCGAAACCTCTCCGCACACAGGGCTATTAACTAATAGCCCTGTGTGCGGAGAGGTTTTGAAATTTTCAAATCATTGGACCCCAACTCTCCTTTAAGATAAAAGCAAGCAGAAAAATATTTTCACAACTCTAAGTCCTACCTTGCAACGTCATAAAAATCTGTCTCCACTAACGTAAAATTATTTTATGGGCTCTTACCTCCTATACAGCCCGATTAAACGGTCGTTTACCTTCAAAATGATGAATAGAATCGGAAAAGTAAATCGTTGAATTTCGTAATGGTTCTTTAAGAATTGTGTCTTCTACTGTACTACTCGTACTAACAAATAAGTACGTACATTTTATGGTTGTTTATCTGATCCTGTTAAAGCTTTATAGCTTTTAAAACCCTGAACTCAATTGTAGACTGACTCAAGGCTGAGCCTTAACATAATTGCAGATCAGAATCTAAATACATACTTGAAAGTTTCTGTCATAATTTAATTAATCTATATTACAAAATAATGATTATTATAAATGTGAAAGTTTGGACGGATATAAATGTTACAATCCTGCCAGAAAGACAGCGAAAGAAGAAATTTGACAGCGAATTTGGCTACTTTTTGTCACACTTATACATCAAAAATTCTGCGCGAACGAAGTCGCGAGCAACAGCTAGTTTAAATAAATATCTTGACTTTTGTTTACAGCAAGTGTCATTCTGGGCGGATGAGGACGTATACGCAAGTCCCCGCATAGGTGATGATGATGATCGAGCTTCGGTTGGATCTGCTTTACGTAAAACTAGATCCGTGGATGCCTCATGTCTTGACGTCAGGTCTATTGGAGACCTAGGCTCACCAGCTCAAGGGATGTCGAGAGCCAAATCTGATTTCAATCTGCAAGCCAGCTCAAATAATGAAGATCAAGGTAAGCTTACGATTTCATGAAAACCATTCTTACTGATCTATGTTGTTGGACTTTACTTTCTATGCGACAAACACAGTTCGTTCCCAAATAAAATGCCCTGACATATTTTGAGTGTCTTCCTTAACGCTATCCGACAATTTATTAATATTTTTTTTTTTGCAGTGAATGACACCCGCACAGCAACCCGACCCTCATCTCTTGCCCCGCCGACCTGTACGACACGAGACCCACCATTGGCCCGAGCTTTATACGCCTACGCAGCTGCCGGAGACAATCAACTGAGCTTCCAACAAGGAGATGTACTGGCCCTCCTAGGTGAAAGGACCAAAGGATGGCAATATGGCGAAAACCTGCGGTCTCATCATGCTGGCTGGTTCCCTCTTGCATATACTGAGCCGATCCCTCTTGATGAAACTGGGTACGTTATTATATTTGTATTGTTGTTAGATTCCTAGCTCCAATTTACAGTTATTAATTTTTAATTATTTGTTGAAAACAAAATACAAGTAAAATAAAATAAAATGCAATTGGCATAGGAATTACATAGGAATGTTGGAGGCAACATCAAAGGTGAGAGATTCCCATACTTCATACCACAGATGCATTTCTGCGTTCTCATGTTACATTCTCGAATAATCTAAAATAGATCTAGAAAGGCAAAAAATACTATGATATACCACAATGCGGTACAAAAACTTGATTATTTTTGCAGAAGCTCACCAGCTCGATGGAGTGTCGTTCAGACACCTTCAGAGGCACCACCACCAGCGCCAATGGCGCATGCTCAGACCACGCCTTCAGGATCAGTGCACACGCACTCGCACCCACCGGCACGTATGTTCGGAGATACTGTCACTGCTCATCATGTTACCAAGGTAAAGTCTATTTGCGACATAAGATATTTCTAGCCCCACCTGAAACACAAAGAATCAATGTGACTTCATGTTTTTGTTATGATTTCCCACATTAACGGATTTTTGTTGCTAGAGTAACATTCTCAAACACCACATTTATTTATAGGGTCGCCTTGGAAGTGGCTCTCCAGGTCTTCCACCGACTTTGCCAGCCCCCTCACCCAGTGCTCTAAGCACCTCAGCGAGCGCCACATTCCACGCGTCCACCCCGGCTCCAGGTGCTACCAGTGCTATCAAGAACTCCACATCATCAGCCAGCTTCACCACTCATGCTGTCATAGAAACAAGGAGTTTCGGACCACAGACATTACCCATGCGTTCTCAGGTATTTATTGTCAGACTTAACAATACAAAATTCGAGTACTTTCGTTTCCAAATAGTAATGATTGATATCCAATTCTACAGGTGGCCCAAAATAAAGCAGGACCAGCTAAAACCGTAGTCAGTGCAGTAGGTGCGGTAGGGAATGTGTCACTGCACAGCTCCAATGATTCAGGCTTCTCCAATGAGCCACCACCACAGCCCGACGTAGACTACAGTGATGAAGAAGCTCAACGACTCCGTGTTCCCATCAGGTATTCATACAGTTCCTTAGTTGTTTCGTTGTTTTTGCATGTATTAATTTGAAACTCCTGTATGCTTGACATTTTTTGTTGCTTTTATGTAGTTACGCTAGTACCATTCACTTTTCCTTTTATTTATTTTTTGTAGTAAATCTGCTCAACAAAACATGGATAACAGAGCGTACTTGTTAAAAACCCAAAGCTTAAGGCGAGGTCCTAAACCCAATAACACCGCCAACGGATACTTAACTGATGATCAACAGCTAATGCTACGCAACATGTTGGATATGGACAAGGACTCCCAAAGAGTCAAGAGGACTAAATCATTCTGGAAATTTGGACGCACTACTGCTGAAGAGATTATGGAAGGAATGTCGCTCTGGCAACATCGTGATATTGTTGATACCGTTCCCGAATACAAGAAGAAGCTTTTCGAAAAGATGAAGAAGGAATTGCGCCCTGCGCCAGATATTCCAAAACAAGCTTCTCCAGAAAAAACAATACCTACTGAAAATGGACAGCCACCGCGTCCAAAAGAAACTATTGACCGAAAAGACGTGAAAGCGGTCAACGGCATACGCCAAGCCAAGAGCCTGGGATCAATCCAAAACGAAGAAAGAATAGAAAAAGGTCGCAAAGCAATGGATGGGTACCAACAAACTCAATCTATGAGCAAGAAAAGTATGTCCGAGAAATCGATAATCGAAGAAAAGCATGAAGATTTTATACCACGAAACGAGTCAAGGCATTCGGACCTAACCAACACGAGTACAATCAAAACGAACTTTGAAAACAGTTTCTATAACGATGAGAACGGAGAAGGCTTTGTAATGAAAACTGTTAAGCGAAGAGAAATACTGCAGAAGTATGACAATGACAGTAGCTCTGACGTAAATTCTGTTGCTTCGAGCACTGATCCATATGACTGTATAATTGTGGATGATCATATGAAATCACGGAAGCAGCAAGAAATGGATAGACGTCGGCAGACGCAAATGATCGAAGAAGATGTTAAAAAACGCAAAGAAAATGCATACATGCCAGAGTTTGAAGAAATAGAGGTAACCCCGATCAAGCCACATGTTCGTGCCACATTATCTTCCGAAAAAACTAAAAACTCGACACATGAGCGAAGCCCTCCGAAAACTATGGAATTTAAAACTTTCAAAGACAACTCAAAAGAAATTAAGACATTCTCCGCATCATCTGAAACACTGAAGTACAAAGACAACGAGCAACACACTGATCGTTATGGTATCCCCATGGAACGAAATAATAACGACGTTCATAATGAGGAAATTTATAATGGACACGATGAAGGAACCTTGAAATATAAAAAGCGCTCAAGCAATGAAGAGAAAAATCATCAACAAAACAATTTCGAAAATGGAAAGACACATAAAAAAGAGTATCCACAAGCTGAAACAAGAAACCAGAAGAAAGATGGCAGAACATTTGAGCCCAACCGTGAACCGAGAATTGATTACTCGCTAGACAGACGCCAAACAAGGAAAGAATTTACTGATACAAGGGGCAGGGATCCAAAGAAGAATAGAGCGAACGCGAACAGGAGCTACGACGATAGCTCCTTACCGCACAATGGACGCAGGGAAGAGAGGTACTACGAGTCAAACATATCGTACTTCAGTGACCAAGAGCGGAGATCATCTCGGTATGACTACGAAACGGATTCGAAGAAAGCCGAAAAGTCAAAGATCCGTCAAGAGGAGGCGAGGCTCGAAGCGAGGCGTATTATCGACCGTCGGAGTGAGGGCCCATACAGCGAGTCAGACGACCAAAAGTTCAACGAAGCCTTGAAGCAACAGCGACCACAGTTGCTTCCTCGCACCAAATTACTAAAGAGACCGTCGGAAGGAAACGAGTTGTTGCCAGAAGAAGGCCATACTTTTGGACCCTGGTATGATTTATGGGGACGCGAAACAGCCGTCTACAAGTAACGTGAAGGAGGTTTGTTTTAATTACTTACTGATATTCTTTTGTTTACTATTACTTTTGTAGGCACGAAATATCTTTTTGTTTGCTGCTTTTTTTGTTGTTTTATTTTTGTGCCATGTATTTAGAACTGTCAATACTCTGTTGAATAATACTAAAATCTTCGTAAAACTAACATAAAATAACGTCACAACTATGAAAGAATGTTCTTGATTGTTCAATTAAGTAAAGCAAGAAATGTTCCAAACTGCACCTTAAATCAATGTAGGTCCTTGTTTGTCTGTAGTAATTTTCGATTTCTCCCACAGGCCCCAACAATTTGCAACGGTGAAGTTAAGGAAAGCGCTAACAAATGATCGCTCGTCGCCGGCCATCGAGTAATGTTTTATAAGCGTATAATATAATATAATTATATTATTTTGTTAATTAATATTAATTGTAAATTAGAAACACCATGTATTTTGTACAGTTAAATATTCATAGTCTAACAAAGAAATATATCACAATTTTTTACAATAATCTAAATGATAGTTTATTTTATGATCCCCATGACTTACCCCATTATATTCACAGAAGTGCGTCAATATATTGTAAGTAGTGTTTTCATCAAGCAACTAAAGCTATACTTTGGGTCATTCTGTTAAAAAAAGAAATAACTACTCATTGGTGTCGTCTATCTTCTCTATTGGTTTGTGATCGAGAAACTTATTTGTCCCAAAAATTCACTATTTTTTACTCCCATCGCATCACAGATAATATGACTCCGTCAAAATTAAATCAAGGCACGACTCACGACTCGTGCAGTTTGTCGCAAAAGAAAAATCAACGTTCAATTGGCCCCACGCGACAATGACCGATGAATTATTGCGTTTCCCGTCCCTACGGGGATCGCCGGAAATGACGCGCCGTTGCTGTCTCGTCGAGAAATATTCCGTCGATATGTTATGTTCCTGGGACACTCCTGCCGTCAATTATACGAATAAGGTTCAGGAAAGTAAAAGCATTTCGTCTACTGCCACATCCGATGGTTGAGGGACTGTTTTATTGTAGCTGGAAGATATAGTGGGTATAAATCTTGGGTTTACCTAGTTAAACTTATCTTAAAGGGAATTTAATGTTTCGATAACAATCACGGTGAGGATGATTGAAAATGGCTCCTATTTCGTGAACACTTAAATAATGTAAGTATTTTTAACAAAGTGGGGACTGTCAGTCAAGAGATAATCTTGATAATCACTAGGCTTGGTGAATTGCTGATCGCAGAATAATATTATAAGCATAGTGGAGGACTTTAGATTTTATGGTGCCTATTCAGACTCGAATGGAGATAACAAAATGGAAAAGACAGCATAACTGGTAACTGAATCTGTACAGTTTTCAACTCAATAAACACTTCACACTACCTGTAGTTTGGCAAACTATTAACTTTCTCACCAAATACGAGGGGGGTGAACATCGTAAATCGATCATCTGTCAAGTCGACGACCGACGGTGTTGATAGAACAATATGGTCGATAAACTGTACATCACAAAAGAAGGTAAAATCATCTTCATATGTAAGTACATACAGCCATGTATTCTAACAACGAAACTGCCTATGTAAGACAAAATAGACTAGAAATATACTTGAACATTTTAAAACAAAATTAAAACTAACGTTTCAAAAAACGCTTTGATAAGGAATCAATCCTTGTTACTAGTACGGGTTAGCAAAAAAAAAACGTTTTTTTTTTAAATCGTTTTTTTTTGCTAACCCGTACTGTCCCACTCCTGGACAAAGGCCTTCGCCCATTCCTTTAACTTCTTACGATGGTGTGCTTCTTCTCGCCAGTTGGTGAGAAAGAAATCTAAGGCGTCCCACCATCTTCTCCTCGGTCTGCCACGACCCTATCTAGCTGTGTCCATTTCAGTCTCACAGCTTTTTAAAATCCGTTAAAATATTGGCCTGCGTAGCACCGTAGTACGCCTAAAGAAACATGTTCCCTTACCAATACTTCCAGAAACCGTAGAAAAAATTAATTTACTCACGAGTATAAGCTCTTTACAAAACGTACGCTTCTGCCATGGAATTCCATAAGCTGCAGTAAAAAGTCATGAACGCAATTTATCTACCGTTAGCAAAAAGATTATGAAGCCAACTGCAGCCCCAAAAATGCTCCATTCATCGTAACATCCATATTACGCTAAATTAAACTGTATTCAAAAGAGCGTAAAATATACATACTTCTGTGAAACACCTGTGTATGATACTCAGTAGATATGGAGTATTAAGAGGGAGCAGGGCAAAAAATTGCCTTCGCGCTCCGTCAAGCCTGCCGTAGTGTGCGATAGGGAAAGCTGCAGCTGACACCAATTATATCACAAAAAAATTATAAAATGATTGTTTTGTAGTCCTCTCTTTTCTCCCCGAAAACTGAACCAATTCAATTACATTTGACCTTAAAATATTAAGAAAACTTTTCGAATTTGTTTGGTAGGGATTTGTGGAATAAGCTCTCTAATCACGGCCTTAAAAATGGAACGTTTTTTGACTGTTATGAAAAAAACACCAAGAAAATCACGGGGAATATATTCATAAGCAGATTCGCACCGGCGCACGCCGCACTCCGTGGTCCCTCTTAAAGATCCATGCAGAAACGCCTACGTTTGATACTAAGAGCGCGGCTTACGTTTTTCTTTGTAAAGCAGCTGAGTAAAGCGCAAAAAGCGGCTGCGATTATGTTCCACCGGCGGAAGCTCGACCCGCTATGGCCCTTCAAAGGAACGCAGCAATCCAGACTTAAAGGCGAAATCTTTGTTAACATAATAATATGGAGGTAAGCGAGTATGTGGTACAGGTTTTTTTGCAAACGACGTATCATCGTATTACAAGCGAAACTCTTTGACTAGGTTTTCTGAAAGCATACAGTAAATTAACATAAAACAACACACCTGTAATTCAGGAAGGTTTAAGCAGAGGTGCACCTAATAGTACGCCCACATTTCACCAGTTATGATTTAAGTCCCATGTAATAGGGGGCGAGCTTATTGACATCAACCATCCACATATCTAGATTTCATGACTGCTACTCATTATTATATTGATATTCTTGATAGAAAACCTAATAACACTTTACCCGACCCGGGCATCAAATCCAAGACCGTCATTCAGCTCTTACGACCACTTGACCAACAAGGCAGTACAGAGGAAATACTTTAGGGCTTTATGAAAAAACTAAACAAGGAGATTAAAACACGTTACACACATAAATGCACACCTAACGACTAAAAACAAATGAAAACGTTTTCGGCAAACATTTACGTGTAGTTTATTTTCTATCTGCAACTAACAAACCATTTCTATCCCCTAACGACAAATTGCAGCAACAATAGCCAGTTGATGAATAGCGCTACATGACAAACAAACAGAGGAGTCTTCCCGGCCCATATAAAAATCAATTTGCAGTGCAAATCGAGCGAGAAGACCAATGCTTTCCAAGTCATTGAGTCCCTTAAGCTCCGTGGCCTGGAAATTTCCACAATTTTGTAAAAAATAAAAAATATGCAGTGACTTTATGAATGCATGGCTAGGCCACGCGTCACCGCCGCTTCGCATCCGGGATTTCGTTTTAATCCCACTGCAATAGAAAACCTTGATATCAAAATTGAAGGATCAAAATTCGCTATTGCTGATTGTTTCCGTAATTGATTGAGGTTTTGATTTTCAATGCTTGCGGTTGAGGGATTTTGTGGAGTGAATAGAGTTGTTTTAGTTAGTTGCATATGCACGTTTTAGAACCGTAACATAGACACAAACATTTTGTATCTCTACATGTACAGTTGTTTCAAAATTGGCACGACAATGGCGTTTGACCTAGTTACCCACATTACGTAACACTGCAACAGTGTAAGTATCACCATTTTTATCTAAACCTCTCTAACACAAATATAAGTTCACACTCAGGCCTAGACAACGCAATCCCAAATTAAGGTGTTCGTCTCAAAATCTCGTCTATATTCAAATTTTTAAAATGTAACAGGCACACCGCGCTACCGGTGCGCTGTACGTAAGCCAGATGATAAGCGGACAGGGCAATTTGGCAACGAAACCAGCCTCTATCACAATTCGATGCCAACCCACCAGCCTACGCAACATAGACCGTTATTTTAGTTCCGGTGGCCTAATTTATGTTTAAATGGACGCTTAATGAACACCATTCTGTCCCAGTTAGTTCCATAGAAATATCGGTAATGAAATTTTATGAATCAAAAATATTTTGTCGCGTACAAACAATGAATTTTACTGTCTGTTCGTCGGTTAAATGTTTTGTACACAAACACAAAGAGGTAGAATTATGTTACCGTTTTCCGTTTTCGACACACAGATTCAATTTTCCTGCTTTGGAAATATTGTATCGTAGGTGACACCGTGACAGTATTCAAACCGAAATCGAAACAGACGAAAGAATAGCAAAATGAGGAAAAGTGAGTGACGTGTCAATCATTCGATTTGATCTCAATCATCTCCCGCACGGTTAGGTACATCAGCCGTCGACAGCCCCGACGGTGTTATAGATTTCAATCTGTCAAATCATGTTTTGTACTCACAAAAAGTTTTACCCTCAGTTACGTTCGGAATACGCTGGAGAGAAAAGTTTTCGCAGTTGGCAGAGGTAAACCTGATATTGGTGTTACAGATAATGTTCCTACTCTTGTTCAACTTTGGAAGTATTGTAATCACGTAACAATACAAAATCTAGTTTATATCATGGAATAAAATAAATCCCAACAAAGTTGAACCTTTAAAACAGGGAGTAGATTATGTGGGATATCAAAAACATTGTTGAAGCTTTCATACCTCTTTTGAGTACAAACTGCAGTGGATTCCAACACATTAATGTAAAAATGTTACACAATGGCTAGTTAATGTGTCTAGACTCGTGAAAAGCGCACAAGTTGGAATTGACATTGCCACTTTATGGCGGCTCCATTTGTTATTGTCCCACTTGTGCCCGAGCCAAGCGATGCTCAGGAGCCAAATACATTCCAAATAGGTATGTTACGAGGCCGGATAGTCGAATAGCAATGCATACTGCTAAGTCAGCGTCTTGTAACATTACGGATAACTCAAACGTAATAGATCTGCGACTTACTCAGCCTGCTAGACGTTCAGACGACGCCGTATGGATTTATAGATACAAAATTGTGCCACGTCTATCTCGACAGACGCCTGAATCTGATAGGCAATTTTGTATTCATATTCGAATTCTCAGAGCTTCCTATTTTCATCAAAATAGGCGTATAGCGCCCAAACTGTTCGGGATCTCGAGTGCGGTCAAGCACAACAAACGCGACTATTTTACTGGAACTTTACCTGCGTGTCGGGCGAATTCAATAGCTACTTCAGATAAATAAAAAGGAGTTACTTCCCTAAGGATACTTTTGCCTTCGGCTAGTGTTGGTCTGCGCTTGAGAGCTGATACATATTGCATTAGCCTCCGTCTCGAGCTACTTTGATCCCGACACATTGTTTTAGCCCTCCATTTTGCGGTGAAATTCGACGAGGAAATCTTCACCGCCGTTCGAATAACACGAAGGATCAACAGAAAGTTTTTTTTATCAATTCAAACAAGTTGCGAATCAGGATAGCGACGGCTGCGGTAAGTTTTAAGTGAAGCGAAATTTTTAATTAGTTTCTTAAGACACAGGCTAAGGAAAAATGGAAAAGTTTTGCCGTTGAATGTATGTTTTCATAACAAAATGCATTTGTTTTTTTAGATGTAATGTTTATATTTTACTTGTTTTTCTACTTGGAATCGTACCATTTTATTTTATCTATCTACACAATAGTATCACCTATGGTTACCTCCGTTCCGATTCATAAAAGAAAATTGGGAAATCCGGGAAAAGGTTTACAGAACAGATCCGAAAATCGCACTAAAATCTGTAACATAATACAGCAGTAAAATAGTAGATAAGGATAAGCAGTACAGTACACAGCAGACTATATAAACTTGCTAAACGAAACTCGAGCTCTTTATAATACAGCCTTTCCCATGCGTCGAGTATGCAAAAACGCAATGTGGGCCGACGTTACCCTATCGTTTATGTGCCTAAGGAATATTGGAGGAATGAATTGGTGATAAATAATACCCGTGTCGGTAAGTAGCTGGTGTGGAAGAGACGCATTATGCGGCGAGTCAAGTCGAGACAGACAACCCTGTCGCCGTGTTTACCCTCGGAAAGTAAATGTCAATAAACTTCAAGAGTCCCCTCCGGGAGAAAAGTGTCCGCGTATTGAGGAGCCGTTGTTTCAGCGGCGAGAGAGAATAATGTAAAATATATGTTCAGTTTATACGAAGGCCTTTTTTTACTGAAAAGCCTTCGCGTGACCTCTTTAGTGTTACGTATTAAGATTGGACCGGCACGTGGAAAGTCGGTGCCTATTCGGCAGTGAGGAAAATGTCATTTTATATAATGAGATTTCCATCGCCGTCTATACGAAGATACGAAGACGAATATTTAAAAGATGTCGACCACTTGTCATTCCGCATAAGTTGTGAGGGTCAATTGAATTTAGGATATTATTATGTAGATGTCGTTGAAAGCTTTCTTATCTGTTAAAAGAAGTTATAAATTACTGGTTAAGGAAAATATTATTTTTCGTTGAATTTTGGACTTGTTCGAATTTTCTTAATCTCTTAATCTAGTTGGCATGGCAATGTGTTTCTTTTAAGGTTACTACCCTCTTTATCCCTTAGTGAAATATTCGTCCAGTCAACTCTAGTTACTTCTGCGAAAAGTAACAAAGACCTCTTTTGATAGTAAAGAATACTGATCTTTTTTAATCCATTAGACCACGAAGCTGTGTGTACGAAAATATAGGACGGGTTAGTACTCCTGGCAGCTCATGAAAACAATAAATCTTAGTAACAACAAACTAGTGAACAAGTTTTGTTTTCCAACTAAAGTCTTTATGTAAAATATAAAATTGGTGCTCCATAGCTATCATACCTTTTAGATTTATTCTGAAAACTTTGCAAAGCTCTTGTTTCTATCCTCTGAGTGCCGAAATTTACATCACTCGGGTCTCAAACACGTAAAGTCCATTTCACGAAAGAAGTCCCGCGGACAATTGTGAAACTAAATTTAACAGATCGGCCATGTTGTCGTTTGTCGATGTTATCAAGGTGCGTTTGTTGTGGTAGATATTTTGTGAGTTTATTATTGGATTAGTGCGTTATAAGGTTTATTTACGATGCCAAAAGTTGTGAAACAACATTATGTCGCGCGACATACAGCGCTGCGTCTGCGGGACTTCTTTCGTGAAATGGACTTTATACTGAAAGCTTTCTCAGTTTTTTGTTTTGACTACCCACAGTTTTGAAAAGGTGTTAATAAGTTTTATAGAGTAGTATAAAATTTTAAAATTAACTACTACGAGTATAACGGAGAATGTTTTAACTCCAGATCGTTAATCTTGACTAGTTTAGTCTTAAATGTTTTATTTCTTGGGATTCATTTGCAGTTTGTAGCTACTAAACTTTTTATTATTTTTTTATATTATGAGTTGAATTTAACTATTTTTTCTGTTTAGATACAGGAACCAATTGAATTTCTTTTGCTATTAGACACATAATTAACTTATCTACATTCACCCTTACGCTACACCCCTTTCTTTGAATTTGAATTTCATTTGAACTCAATTTGATTTCTAATGAAATTACTTAAGATAGAACTCATAGATGTCTGTTGTAAGTAGCTCACTCTCTTTTTATGAAGAAGAGTAAATCGAAGTTTTTTAATAAAAAATCATAAATCAAAGACATTTGTTGTATAAATAAAATAAAAACTGGGTGCTCCGCTTATAATGTTCGATTCTAGACAAGGGAAATCAAACTTTTTACATAAGACATAGGTAACAATTCTATTCATAATTCCTCACATAATTATAGGAATACATTCATTGAAGTGGAAACCAGCAAATTGCCTCCATCTACTACACGGTGCTTGCAACAGAACGCCGGAACCCGACATTTTGTACCCGTAGCTACTAAGCGACTTGCTGAACAAGCGACGAGATTTATCGTAGTGGTAATCGTTTACTTACATTGGTCATTTTGTACTGCAACTGCTGAATAACTGGGTAACAGAATGAGTAATGTATTCGGTAAATTACAAACATACATGAGCTCAAGCCTTTTTTGCCAGGACTGTGGGCAGAAAATACAGAAAGCCACCAACTACGACCCGTAAATGCCGTAGCGACTTTGGCAAAAATAAATAAATAAAAGACACAGCATCCGTCTGGTTGGAGGATTCTCCCTTTACAATAGGTATTGAAGAACTTTGTTCCTTATACCTCCAAAATACCCCTTTTTCTTCGTCTACATTTTTACATCTGGTGGTACACATTCGCAGTATTCACACAGAAGTGTGTGTGTGTTCATTAAATAAACCGCGGTTAATTCATGCGTTTAAGTGTATCATGCATTAAATATACGTCAAACTTTGGGATGCTCTTTGCATGTCACAAACACACTAGATACTGACTGTGAACAAATATCTGTAGGGCATAATAAATATTTTAGCCGATGCGGCGACCAAATTGCGAGCAGTCGGCTCGTCAATTAATATATTTTTCATATCGGATTTATTTGACCGCTTCGTATTAAATATTTATTTAGCTATGAATTAATTAACGTTTAAATGTGACATTTAAACATTAATTAATTCGACCAAAAATGAAAAATGGCGGATCATATTTTTTCTATTTCACTTACCTATTTAATAACAATTTACATTTTTTTTTTTTTTGTTTAAATAAAACGTTGCCCCACACTAGGAATTTCTCCTGTATCGTGGGTGCGTTCACATACATTTAAACTCACATACACAAATACCCAGACCCGAAACAACTATCTGTAGGCCATACAAATGTTTGTTCCGTGCGGGGATCGAACCCGCGACACGTAGCGCAGCAGTCAACTGCTTGAGCCACTGCGCCAACCGTGCCGTCATACATTGTCTGAATAGGTAACAAAACAAAATATATCCGACCCAAAATATGAGAGCGATGATGTCCGGAGCCTAATACTGGAATGTACTGAGTGACCATAAAACTGCTCTTATGTATACTCGTATCATCTAATGGACACCTGAAGAGTCGGGATGCCATAGACTCGAAAAGAAGAAGCTGTCTGGTGTATAAATACCCTTAACGATGCCGAAAGGCACTTGTTTTCCTCTTCGATACGATCATTTTGTTGTTCTCTAGTTCCGGAGATACTGGGGACCAAATTTCAAAAGTTTTTTATTAAGTTTTTAATATTATAACTTTAAGATCCCGTATTATTCAATGCATCCATCAGCACAATATCATGAATGCGTTACATTGAGTTTACAGTAAAACATATTTTTTCACCCAAGAAACAAAATATAGTCAATAATTTTTGCGTAGATTTTCTTAGTTTGATAATATACACAATGCTTTTTTTTGGGGGGTGGGAAATCATCAAATAACCCCTCCCGCTCTTGGGCAGAGCGAAAGGGAGTGTCAGACTTCTACTGACTAAAAACCACCCATGTTCCTTCTTCGCCCTTCATGTCGAGGCCGCGGTATCCCTTGCGAACAACCCGCAGCCTCGACGGGCGTCGGCCCTTGCGGGCCCCTTCCATGTTGCTGACATCTCTTTGAGGCGCGCGTGGAACACGAACGCGCCGTCGTCGACACGGCCTGTCGTCGTCATAAGACGGACGGACGGCGAGCTTACCCATCACTCACCGTTCACAGGCCCGCGTCTACGGTGGCCGGAACCCATCACGTGGCCCCCGACGCCCGGAACGCCTCCCGCGGCGGCTGGGACGAGAGGTTCTCTCCCTCTCACGTTCCGCCACCTCCTTCGCTAGCATCACTGCTTTGCAGAAGGAGGCGACGGCGTCCCATTCCTCCTCGCCCCGGACCATGGCTTGCACCAGGGCCGGACGCGAGAGGTCACCGCCGCCTATCGCCGCTACGAGAACACGGCGGGGCTCCGCCCAAGCGGGACACACCTCCACAGAGTGCTCCACCGTGTCCTCCGGCCGATCCTCGCAATGGTGGCATCCGGGCGTTTCCTCCCGCCTGATTCGGTGCAGGTACCTCCCGAAACAACCGTGTCCGGTGAGTACCTGCGTCAGACGGAAGGTGAGGGCGCCGTGGCGCCTCTCCAGCCACTCCTCAAAGAGGGGACTTACCGCCACTATCGTGGCGTGCCCTATATACACAATGCTTGATTGACGATTTCTCGAAGGATCTGTTTACTCCTTGTATGTTTTATATGATATTCATTATAATCAGAAATTCATAAAGATGAATCAAATACTTATCTACCACTGCACTACCAAGATTACATCATGGAGAAATGCCTATATAAGATAAAGGTTTATCATTCCATATTAAGACCGTTGTATTTAAAGGGTTACTAACAGTCGCCAAGCCGGTCGTAAAATATGTATAACGAGAGGCTCCACTCTACTAATGACGGCCAGAGTGTTATGACAGAATTTTGTGAAGCAAACTAACAAAGAACGTGCACGTATTAAGACGAGGGGTAATTGCCGCGGGAAATGTGTTTATTGTGCCTTTACTGCCGTCTTATTGAGGAAATTCTCGTTGCATATGGAATTAAAAATATGACGTTAATGTCGGTTTTTACCCGACTGCCCAAAAGGAGGGTTATGTGTTTAACCTGTATGTGATGTATGTCCGTTTCTTTGTTTGCTTGTCACTCTTAAAAAAAATTAAAAACTTCATCTTTAAGTTTAGTAACGTGAAAGATTTCACGTTACTATAACTAAAACGATTTAAATAAATAAGTTTTATCACGACTGAAAAAAACTGAAAAGCTGAAATCAATAACATTTTAAATTAAATAAAAGTTTGAAGCAATTCATTATCATAATTTTATTTGCAATTGGGCCCAGACAGCTTCCAACTTCCAACACAGAATAGAAGTCAAACTCCGCACTGCAACTGAAAGTTCTGTAGCAAAAAGTTTAACTAACCACTTTGCACAACGTAAAAATCATATCATCTGAAATCACCACCACGAACTGAAAACTCTTCGGACTCAAAGAACTACGAGATAACGAGACCAATAAAGTTGTACGATATGACAAAACTTTGTGTTATTTTATTTTTTATGTAACTGGTGGAAATATATCGAAATATGCTTCAAATTTTAATGCTACGATTTGTGGTTGGCCAGCTAAATATAATAAAAAAGTATTCCAACATAACTAAAACATGCGCAAAATAACCAAAGAAAGCGGCAGAGGTTTAGGTACCTGTAGTAATTATTATTGATAATAATATTAGTAGGAAATAAGATCTCAATGACAGACTTGAATACTTTAATTCACTGACAAATAAGATACAACGTAAACTGTATGATGCAAAAGATAATGATGAGAGAGAGAAAGAAAAGAGCACAAAATAATGACTTTAGTAAATTCATCCAACAAAGAGGTTAAAGAGGGGATAAAAGACACGGCGACATATCAAATATAACATGGCCTTTTTTTTGGTGGGTGGAAAATCATCAAATAACCCCTCCCACTCTTGGGCAGAGCGGAAGGGAGTGTCAGACTTCTACTGACTAAAAACCACCCATGTTTCTTCTTAGCCCTTGCGCCGAGGTCACGGTATCTCTTTCGAACAACCCGCAGCCCCGATGGGACCCGCAGCCCCGACGGGGTATAACATGGCCTCGCTTTGTATACATTTTCCGAACAATGAGACGCATAAACTAGTTTCTTAGCTTGAGTAGTCGTTGTACGTACGTAAGTTCGTAATTTCGTCCCATGGGAAACTTCATCTAGTATGTCTCTTGCTGATGGATAATTTCGTGTTTATAAATTGTAGTACCTAAGTACCTACTACAATTTACATATCCACGACTCACTGGTGTGGTTAGGGGTCAACTATACAGCAAACCCATAAAAGAAGCAGGCTTTTCAGAAACCCGAACACTATGAAGAGCATTAGGTTATAAGTGCAAGGCAAGATCGTAAGCTTGTGTGAAAGTACCGCCATTCTAAAACATTGATATTTACTCAAGTAACACCATACATCAACTCACACATTTATTGCTACTACTACAAGCGCATAACGAAATTTACTATTCAAATATATTATACGTAGAGGTTTCTACCGGCTGTCCCATTTAGTTACATAGAAGCCGGAAGTAGTGTCTCCCTACTATTTCTAAGTGCGTACTGCGCTCAACGTGAATAGAGATAAAGTACTTTGACATTGAAAGGAATGGTTTACTAACACGATTTATTAAATACTACGACTGTACTTGAAAGGAATTATGTTTTTGAACGATATTTAGTTTGAAAGTAAAAATTGTGTAGCTTGTTCAAAAGTTAATGCCGTGACAAACAGACAGGTTATTAAATTAACAGCTGGCTAGATTAGCACAAAACCGTTTTAGGAAAGTTGTTTCGTCATTTCTTGACCAAGCAAGGTATCCGCAACTGAAAATGCAATACAACCAGGTAAGCCCGCGAAATTCCAGTTTTCTTACGTTTTTTGCAAATTGAAGTCAGTATTAGACTGTTTGTTGAACAACTTTTTGATTTGTGACCTTAACACGTATGTACCTATTTACAGAAACAGGTCGAGAATCATATTTTAATCAACATACAACCAACACCGACTCGCAAATTGTAATATTAGGGTCCTTCCACCTTGACATATATTATTTCTATCAGATGTCTACTTACCAACTAGCTGGGTTTTTAGTGCGGCTGCATGTCAATATTTCACATAATAATAATAATAATTTTTTAATTTTATTTATTTATTTTTTTTATAATTTTTATTTTTATTTTTTTTTCTTATTTTTTTTTTAATAAGTCTTATTTGATTTACTCACCCTAATTAAACCACCTACTTGGCAACACTGATGTTCAAAGGTTAGACCACTTATTAGACAATAGACATCCAGGCTTCCAGTTACTCGTAGCGACTACATAATTTTCACCTTACAAAAAGTATTTTAAACAACACTCAAGCTTTTTCTCGCGTTTATATTGTCTACGGCTTCACAGACTAATTGGTAACGCGAGGTTGTAATCTAATAACTTTACACGAACAAATCTCAATACAACGCCGACATCGTATTATCATTTTTCACAGTTACGTAAATATATAAGAATATCTAGTTACATTATTATATGACTGACTTTTATATTCATGTTTACGGCTAAAGATAACGAAGAAAAATAAAAAGTAATTGCAGAACTTGAGTAGAACCTGAACAAACTAACAATTCAGGAGTAGACCATTAACCAGAGCGCAATGTCTTGCTGCTAATACAAGTGTCCGGTCATTGTGACCTCACCTGTCCTCAGATTAAATTGGTGGTGGGAAAGAAGTGGGGGGGTCAACGTATACTGGATGTGTTCGCAGAATTAAATGCTCTGGAAGAAAACAATCTGAAGGATCGCTGAGTGATGTGCGAAATGCGTGAGGATGTTATTAGTAAATATGTATCTGTTTATTGAGCGTGAGATTATTATCATTGAGACATCCAGGATAATTGTCTCGTCATGTAGTTTTCTTTTGTTTTGGAAATTTTTGAGATATTAGTAAATAAACCATTTCGAAACTTGGTATTTTTCTTTCTTAAATATATGGAAAGCTTTAGGGAAAACCGGCTCAGAAATGTACCGTCAGTGTTAGTGTCAGGCTAATTCGCAACCGTAACATGTACAGAGTTACAGAATTATAACACACCCATTGGGTCACATACATACGGTTTTGAATTATTTTTTGGTTTATACAGGGTGGTGCCGACAATACGACAATAAATGAAACCACTGGTAGTTCTAGTTCATAGGAACATTATTAAACTATCAAATAAATCTTAACACCAAAATAAAAAAGTTGAAAAAAAAACAAAAACTAAGTAGCATAAAACTGTAAACGAAATACATTACAATTTACAAACAAATATTGGTTTACTAACCTTAGGAATAATTTGCACCGATTAACGTGTGGAAATAAAATGTAACAAACGAATTTGGCAAAGATATTTATGTAGATTAGTGTCGTATCGTCGGCAACACTTACAAGTACTGTTACAAGTACCTAACTAAGACAACTCAGCCGGAGAAAAGTTTATGAAAACTCCAAAACTGAAAACACAATTATCGAATGATATATGAACCGTGTCAAAAGCCGGACGCGGTAAAAATTTAACCAGAAGTCGGCCCCCTAGCAAACTGAGATTAATAACGTCAAGCAGATAAAGAAAATAGAGGAATACAGAACTAATGATCATCGTCGTGCAAAGATTTTTCTTTGCTTTCATATGTTACTAGCTTTTGCTCGCGGCTTCATTCACAAAAAAAAACTATTATAATAATTATATTTCGATTATGATTAATTGTAAGACACGTGACGCCATTTATAAGATAAATAAATATCGATACTATAAATGTACCATAAGAACGATATTGGTGTTTTTCTCGGGAACAGTAAACTTTTCAGGATGAATCGGACATAGGGAACCCTAAGTCTGTACACTTGACAACGTAAAACTTGAAAGCGCGAGACAGCGTGAAAGGGTAAAAAACTAACTTACTTTCGCATTTATCTACACTAATATTATAAAGAGGAAAGATTTGTTTGTTTGTTTTTTTGTTTGTTCGTAACGAATAGGCTCCGAAACTACTGGACCGATTTCAAAAATTCTTTCACCGTTGGGAAGCTACACTATCCTCGAGTGACATAGGCTACTTTTATCCCTGTATTCCCACGGGAACGGGAACTACGCGGGTGAAACCGCGTGACGTTCGCTAGTAATATATATTTTAGTTGGGACTTACTTGCCTTTTTTTTTGGGGTGGGAAATCATCAAATGACTCCCGCTCTGGGCATAGCAGAAAGGAGTGTTCTACTCACTAAAAACCACCCATGTTCCTTCTTAGCCCTTTGTGTCGGGGCCGCGGTATCTCTTTCAAACAACCCGCAGCCCCGACTTGCCTTACTTTGAAAATAAGGAACTATCGAAAAACTTGTGAAACAGCTGTTACGAGTACGTACTCCAGTTTTAATGGTGACAGTTAAACGCACGCCGAGAAGTTTCAGGACACCTCGCAGCCGGGTTTTTCTCCAACGTAATTAGCTATTTTAAACTCCTCCATAACGACATGCTTTTCATCTCCTTTAACACAAAAGGACGTTTTAAAAATTCCATTTTCTCTCTTAATTCGAGCCGTGAATGCAGTTCGTTTTTCACAAACTTTTTTGATTGCAGATGAGAAAAGATAAGAGAGGATGGACGTGGAAGCTTGTGATAAATTAGTGAATAAATTCATTTGGTCTGTACGAAAAGTAGGAGTGCGTTGAATGGAATGAATGGAGTCATGCATATCGCAGAACGTGTGATAAGTCGAGATACGCGTCACCCCAGTTTATCATTCGCCGCTCAACTCTATGTAGACACGTTGCGACATTCAATCTCTTTTGTATGTTTTCATTTCCAAGATTGAATTACCTTTGTAACCAATTTACGACTCGGTCACGTTTCCTTTCGGAAAGACATTACTTTTATGGAAATCGTACAACCAAACTTGATGTTCATTTCACTGAAAACAAAATCACGACACGATTTTCCTCAAAGAAACTCTTGTAATAAAATATATCTGTCGTAATATATTAACACGTTGAAAGAAATAAATTTCACGGAATCAAGCCAAAACTCATTCAATTCTCCCATTTCTGGGAGGACATAAATCATCGTCAGTCGCACCTGACGGCGAGGACAGGATGAAAAATATCAAAACGTTCGAACCAGTATCAACAAGTTCTAATACTGAAGACTTTTCCTTGCGGGGAATAAAACTGTTTGTTTGCCACCCGTTGACGATGGAAGTCGTTTTTATAGACGAGCCATCAAACTTTGATTGTAAGATCCGGTTGTTTAGATGGCGCATAAAATTTACCATAACTATAAGTTCGTGTTTTGGGAGCACGTTAAGCTTTTAGTGCTAGTCGGGCATTGCTTGTTTAGGGTCGGGGGATCATGTCTGACCTTTTGTTAGGCAAAGTGGGATATCAGGGAGCCCAGATATCCAGACGCCGCAATCTTACTTCCTATGAAGGGGAGGCCCATTGTTCGGTGATCTTTACTGCAGGCTGTTGGTACCGTGCGTCAACGGAACGAGCCTTGTATTGTGTGTCTAATATTATGTGGGATTACGACGTGGTGTGGGTGGTGGAAGGTTCTTAGAAGCCGTGTTCGTGCGACAAATCCTTATAGCGAGCAGACATGGGACTCAGACATGTCTAGACATAGCGCTTACATCCAGATTTGTTGTAAATCTTTATTACCTCACGCAGAAAGGCTTCTTTTTGATTTTAAAATGCCTCTATGGAATTATACCGTTATTATGAAAATGCTTTCGTGAGCGCCTTTACGTGGAACTTACTCATTTTAATGTATTCAAAATTAGGTAACGGAAGCCATGGCAGTAGAAAGTAATAAAGAGCATAATACATAGAAAGTGGAATCAATTTTCAAGTATTCCGAAAATAGAATTTATATTTTCTACGGAAAATGTTCCGGCGGCGGCGGCGTGAAATTTCGAGAAAAACTTATGTTACAACTTTAACTATTCACCACTGAAACTTTTTACGATATCAGATACAAAGAAATACCTACAAAGGCTTCCAACAAATCCCTACGGAGTAGAACAAATAATATAAGAGAAATAAACAATGTAACAAAATCACGCCTCGAAGGGTTCAGAAGTGTGTAGTTGGTAGGTAAACCTTCGTTTTAACCGACTTTTAAAGGAAGAGGTCGTGTCGCCGTCATCTTTTTTTTTTGTTAGCCTAGTCTTTCCCACTCCTGGGCAAAGGCCTCCCCCCATTCCTTCTTCTACCCTCTTCGTCATCTATTTTACAAGTTATTTTATAAGGAGATATCGAAATATGCAGAGTAGGTATATTGGCCCAAAACTTCAAAGACATTAGTAGTAAGTGGTACTAAGTACATTAAAATTTGAATAATAAAGTGAACTGTTAAATCCATAATAAAGTGGTTCACTTTCTTGAAATTCTGGTATACCTACGCATAAACCTCCTATACATTCTAAAGAAAAACATCCCCGGACATAAAATCCCAGACCTCCACATCACAATTGGCCAATAGACTATAGTGGCAAAGTTAGACAAATACATAGGTTGCTCCGAAAATAGAAATCTCAGCGCGTTTTAACATCAGTTGCTGAACGTTGCTAATTACACGCTATAGAGCCTAGTAACTCGGCCTAACTGAGCGACTAAATTAGTTCTACACACAGATAACAATATTGTTTTAGACATTCACTATAATGTGGTACTATTCCTAAATAAATGTATGCTTTAGTTAATATCAAAGGATTATGTTCTTCAAAGAGATTCCTATACAAAACCCATACTGGTTTCCTTTGTTTTTTTCCCCAAACAGTCTGAGACAACAATGTCTCAAGGTGAAAATCAAAGGATCCTCTTTCATATCTGGACCAACCTTTGTCATCTTGCCGTCAAGTACGTCAACACAGTGATAGTTCAGTCTCCAAAAATGCGCAAAAAAAGAGTTCTTTTCAGCATTTTTGATGAGAAAAACTGTGATTAGCAAGGAACTCCGAAAAGATTTCAAAAAACAAACAAAGTAGCAGTTTTTCATGGCTCAATCATTTAGGTAGGTACTACGCCGTAGCAAGCGTAGCGGCTACAACGCTACGACTCGTAGACGACCTCATTCCTATAAAAATCTAATTAAACCCACAAACTCCACTATCACCAACCAAACAAACCAGTATGCGCTGAAAAACTACCACAGAAAAGAAACCACAGCGTAAGCAAACATTCCCTTAGCCGTTAAAAGCGTGTATCGTAAACACGGTTCTAAAGCACGACATAATTACACAAGCTTCTAATTAAAAAGAAACGTACACTATCCACAAAACATCTTAGCGTCACGACGAGTGCAAGAGCGAGTACACACAACGTAATTACAGCGATGGCGTCAACATCGCAACGGATCAGCTTTCAAAATGCTTCCCAAACGCTGTGCAAAGGCACCCGTGATGAGGAAAACAAACAGAGCTTCGCTGTGAAGACGTTAATTCGTTATCTAATTAGGAATTGCCCTCGGCGCGGCCGGTGCAGCGTGCGAAACGTGCGAAATGCACTAATGAACCAATAGCTCAACTTGTGAATATTAATACTTATGGTAAACGGATTTGCTCTGTAGTGTACTGAGTTACGGGCCGCTTGGCGCATAATTGTTTCAATAATAACGTTGTTCTTGGAATTGGGTCGTGTTGTTGTTGTATAACTTCTGCCATGTTCCTTTCTTGTTGCTCTATTGCTTGTTTTTTTATGGCTGCTAACTTAACGATTGATTTTTTTGAGAGGCAAATTCAATATACTTTTATTCATAACCTCTAAAGCAAAAAAATGTAAAAAGCACCTATAAAATTTGAGGGTTGCCCTAGATTTGTCTCGATTTGATCTTCACATGGTGACAATGGTACCACATTTTTTGAAAAAAAAAAAAAATTTTATAAATCGGTTCATAAATGACGGAGTTATGCGGAAACAAACATACAAAAAAAAACAGACGAATTGAGAACCTCCTTTTTAACCGACTTCAAAAAGGAAGTCGGTTAAGAAGGAATACCAATCTCATTCTAAATTCACACACAAAACAAAAGGAAATCGTATTTATATAGAGGAAGCATTCCGCGAGGTACGAAAGGAAATTATGTACTAAACAGATTACAGAGCTAACGTAACTAATTTCCGGGAACACTCACTGTATCCTGCTTTACGAGCTTGAAAAGAACTAAAATTAATGTTTAGCTACTTGTGTGTTAAGAAATATGCAAATGAAACATTTCTCTAATGCATGTTGTATGAAGCTGGTGAAATTTCATCACGTGTGCTTGGGTTTTAAGGCGTCTTGAAAGTGAGGCTAAATGTATTTGTTTGTACCTGTTTCAAAAGTTTATACTTAGCGCAAGAAACGTTTTATTTAATTGCTTCCTTTTCATAATAAAAATATATGTTTAGTAGCACAAATAAATAGCGAAACTTTTATTTATATTTGCAAAAGGTTCAAGTTTACATTTTTATTATAGAAAAAGGGGCATTTAAACATCGAAAATTATGACGGAAAAGATAATATATATGGAACTGCCGAAGCTACTAAAAAGCGTAAAATTTCAATCTCACTGAAATGAATACTTGGGAAATAGCCAAAGATTTAAATATCTAATATTAGATATATTAATCAGGATAAAACACAGAATAAGATAGATTCAAAATTCCAGCCACAACAAACAAAAGGCCTCACAATTTAGAATTCAAGAATCTCTGAACCGTGCATCGATTGTCTAACACGACGCACCGTAGACAGTAAGAATTTCTTAATAGAATTCTAGATGATAGTTTTAGTGGCACAGTGTTGTGCGACATCACAGGGATTCCAAGCGAACTGCGAAATTCTAACCCTCGCGGCCCTTCGGCGGTACCATTCTACAACTCTTTGACATCGAATTTCGGTACGTCTTTGATAAATTCAGAATTTAGTGAAAATTTATGCGATGCGATTTGCGTCCAAATTCCTAACTACCATGGAACAGGAGGTACATAATTTATCAAAGAAAAATTTTTTTTGTCCTGACATCGTTTGATGGGGAACACGTTTTGGTTGGCTTTTGACGTTTGTGTCAATATTCTGCCAAACCGTAAATTGATACACATAGGTAAATGTGTGCACGTCGTCAGTCCACTTTTTTCGCTGTGGGATATGAATAAACTTATACAGATTTTGAGTGATGTTTTTGTGTATTGATGTCGTAAACATTTATTCGTAAACGGTGAATTTTTAGAAGACAACATTGCGGGGTTACATTTTATATGTTAAAACAATTATTAAATGTTACGAAATTATATTCCTATCACTGAATTTGGTGTATAAATCTGTATAGATATAGGTAATTTTATTCCATCTAACCTATCATAGTGTATATTTTTCCCCTTTTCAAAGAGACACAAAGAGAACACATTTCCTGCCTCCGCTCTTCCTTTGCACTTTAAGTGAAAACACACTCTTATTTGAACAGTTTTTCAATACCTTGCCACTTTACGTGAATAGAAGTTAACGACGCAGCGAATCACAGGGGAAATTATCTAGAAGCTAGGTGAATATATTCATGCACAGTGCGACGAATAAAATTATTCGAGGACAAAATATTTGATGGTCGGCCCGAACGGTTTTATATTTACACCTGACCTTTTTGGTTGGCTTATGAAAAGGTTTAATGTGTTTATTTATTCGTAGTTCGTTATTCATCGTTACATTTATTTTATTTTATGGAATAAAACAGGCTTTTTGTGTTCAAATAATGTTGACATGTTCTTTCGGGTTAATGTTTACTCAACAGATTGTGTCGTCATGTGCCTGTCAATAACATAATTTATCGAGTTACAACCTTAAATTTGCAAACCAAAAACCTATTTTCTATCACATTTCAAGCTTTCACAACTAACAAGATGTGCCAACACTTATTCCCCATTCGCAAATAAAAGAAAAAAACAAAAGAAAAACTCGACATTTCCAATTGAATAAAACAAAACGAACCCGTCAAATTGCGTTAGCCGCATTCAAATAGCACACACTGCCACGAGACGTTGGAAGCTAAAGGGGCGAGTATTTTCCCCGAAGATTAAACTTACGGAAGTCGCGAGTCAATCTGCTCGTTTCGCCGCCGCGTCCGTCCGTCGCTGACTTGTAAACGATCCTCCGCTTTGGAGCAATGCAACTGGAAATATTATCCCCCGAGACAATAAACTTGCCACTAGCTTTAGACGGAAAATTAACTGCTTAGCTGTAAGCTGAGCTAAATTACACTCATTCGCCCCGTTAGCCTTTTGTTTATGTTGAGTTAGATCTTATTAAGGCACTACGCGTAATCTCCTTACGTAATAATGGACATTGTACGCGAACGGATAAAGCATTTAGCATTTATTTTTCCGGGATTTATTGAGTGTTAATGGACGTTAATTACTGTGATGGCGTGGTAATGGAAGGAGCGTTGAATATTTAAAAAAAATAACGCTTGGGTTTAGAAAATATCAAAGAATTTTCATCAATATGGTGAGGGGTTCCATGAATTTCTACTTTACGAATATATTATCCTCTTTACCGATTTCGGTCACGGGAGCCAATTTTAGCGCAGATTAGTCCTCGGTGCGGGGGGAGTACACCATCTTGTACGCAAACGCAGGTGCACTCTATTTCTTTACTCTCAAAGTCCGACGAGACCGGAGAGAGATCAGGCACAGGACCAATGGCTTAACGTGCTTTCTGAGGTATGGGGACCGAAGTAACTCCCAAACTCCAGGCTACTAATGGGATGTTTCTAATGGAAAAACCCAATATTGAGCAAAAAGTGGCTACCTTTTTGCCCGACCCGGACGCCGAACCCAGGACCCCACGTGAAACAGTAGCACTTGCGACCATGAGACCAATAAGGTACTCACTTTACGAAATACTGTTATTCTCAAGTCTCGAATATTTTAGCCTCAAGACTGCATAGTTATTTTACTTGTCTATATTAAGGCTTTCTCCACACATCGCGACATCATAATGCGACAAGACGAAGTTTGAAAACTGCTGCTACTAGTAGCATCCAAATTAAGTTTCATAGCAATATAACACTGCGCCCGATTCAGGGGGCTCCTTTTTGGGTACTACGAAAATTAAACGTAAAGCTCTTATTTTTCATTAAACGCACATAAAAGGGCGAAATGACACATTGTAGACAAAAAGGTAAGGCTTAAGGCAGTCTGACACTAAGACATGGATCAAACTAAAGATAGATTGTAGTAATAACTCTTGCTAGTACGTAACAAGGCAGTAAATCACCAATTTGTGCTTAGGACGCAAAAATGTGAACGTTAATAATGATAACGTGTTGCTAAAAAATGTACTACGATGTCTAGTGCTTTGTTAATCCACCAGAATGTTTGTATCTGTGGTAAATCTTGCAATCGCATTTTTTCCGGTTGACTTAATTCTGGCAATTTGATTATTTTCTGTTTCAGGCATAAATGATGACAACTATGATCTTACTAATTATTAGATCATGTATTCACCGGTGTCCTGAGTCACCTGAGACATCTCCTCACAATGCGAGCCGTATCGAGGGGTGCCTGAATCAGGCCCGTGATCCAACCACCACAGGAGAGCCTCAAAAGATGGTTGTCTAAGCTCTCATGTCTTTTATTATTAAGTTTCTATACACCTACACACATTTCTGAAACTAAATATAGGTAAATTCAGTACTCTGTAAACAGCTCACAAATATTACCTCTCAAATTCCATTCCATCACACGGCAAACATGAAACAAATAACTTAACTACCCACGTACAACTAAGCACCTGGTATCCAATATCTAATATGTAACGTTATGAGGAGTAACTAGTACCAAGGTATGCGGTACTGCAACTATTCAGTACCGTAGTACCACGGTACCGTATTCGGTACCGTGGTACTACGGTACTGAATAGTTGTTAACTATTGTTAAGGATCTGTATGAGGCAGATGGAGCTAACTTTGCGATTTCACACCCGCCAGCCGACGCCAACTTCGTCGTGATGGCCTCAGTAATGTCGTGTCTACACTGTCGGTAGTATCACGTGTGACTTGATTAAATCTGCTTGTATTCTAGTTGTGGAAGGCTTAATGATATTGTCATCAGCGGCGGTGTTGTGGGTAATTTGCATTGTGATATTAAATTTGTAGAGACTATTACTTGTACATACTAGCTGGGTATCTGCGGGAATTGAATGATACGTCGCAGATTACAGTGATGATTGTTTTTAGAAAATTATTTCTGATAAATCTCAACATAAAAGATTGTTTGTTCTGACCTAAGTGGTTGAATCAAAATTCATCAGCTGGTGAGTTTCGGTTAGTTGTGCATATTAAAATAGCATAATTATTTCTGGTGCTCATCCTTTCATCGCATTGACCTCCTCTGTAGTACGCCAACCCCCTTCAAGTGGTAATAACATCCAACTGATGATCCTGTAATAGCTTTAAATACTATTCAAACCGGCAGTCATGATAACAGAACCATTAAAATACCAGATTTGTTATCCAATTGTTTCAGTGCGACTGACAACAATCGTGGTCAGTAAAACAATGGAAGTTTATTCCGTGATAATGTGAACAGAGCTTTATGTAAAAATATACAATGTAAATGTCAGTAAAATCCTCGGGAGAATTGGAAACAAATGTTCGGTGTCACGTATTCTGTGAAAACTAATGATATTTGAATGTGTATGGCTGCTGTAAATCCTGAAATATACTGAAACTATTGATGTGGAATATATTCAGAGATGAGATTTGGCGCCTTCTATTTATAACGGGAAATGATAAGATATAAGAACAAACGTAGTAGGTTTTTTGTTTCATAAAATTATTTATTAAATTCCTTTTAATTACGAATATTTATAATTACTAAAGACTTCAAAACTATAAAAAAATATTTAAAAGTAAATATTTAAAGTAGTACGTTACTTCAATCAATAACTTACTTACTTTACTTTGGGCCCTATGGCACCATGTTGTGATTATTTGACATTGAAACAGCAGCACTGCCGGGTGTGGCTTCGTACAGGACCAATTTCATTTGTTTTTTTTTCGGTTTTTTACTATTCTCATGTATTTTGATTGTTAGTTTAACCATTTCTTTTTTTTAGTCCTTTGCGAGACAAATAAACACTTTATGTTTCTTTCTTCTTTCGATTTTATATAAATCGGCAGTTCTTTAATAAAATGATCTGAATTGAACACGTATTATTTTAGAAAAAAAAAGTAAGAAATTATACGTTATTGTCAAAACTTGATTGATATACTTTTAAAAAGAATACGTCAAAAAACATAGAAGGGAAGAAAACTTTGATACCAAATCAGTGCTCTGCCCACAAGAACCACATCCACATACCCACTTAATTAATACCTCTAATGCTTGCAATAACTTAAGCTGCGTACAGTTTGCGGAACAATCTCAGACGCATGTACCTACCTTAAGATTTGTGCTATTCCCTCTAAACACAGGTCTCTGGGGCGTTGTTTATGATCAGGGTCAGCGCATAAATCTTACAAGACTTCTACCAGCAGCCCTGGTTGCGAGGACCCTTCACACATCCAAAACAGTCGCATTAAAGGTGCCCCTAACTATCTAAATGTTTGGGTCGGTCTGAATCGGCTGTAACGAGGACGAGGTGAAAGCAAGTAAAGTATAAAAGGATCGAAACATGTGTCGTTGTGTGGTTTACCGACCCACGTGGAAAAAGGTGCTTGTTTATGTTTGAACAAAGGTGCAAACAGTAAACGGAACCTTCACGAAGCCTTGAGCATTCTGTACATGAAACAGAAGTAACTCTACGAAAAAATATTGCTGGGAAATGATATTTTTATGGGTTAGATAATGACGTTTTATAGTGGAACTCAATATCATTCATTTACCTAGCCTTTTCCCAGCTATGTTAGGGTCGGCTTCCAGTCTCACCGGATGCAGCTGAATACCAGTATTTTACATAGAGCGACTGCCTATCTGACCTCCACAACCCAGTTAATACTAGGTAATACGATACTCTTTGGTAAGACTGGATGTCAGAATTTCAGGTCACTGACTACCTGTAACGACTGCCAAAGATGCTATATATGGCAGCCAGGACCAACAGCTTAACGTGCTTTCCGAGGCACGGAGGACACTCGGTATGTCGGGTGGTCACCCATCCACAGACCGACCTAGGCAAGCACAGCTTTACCTAAAGATCGACCCGAGTGGCAGTTCTTATTAAACCACTCAGTATAACGCACTTAAATAATATGCTGATGGATTGAATAGTACGAGGCCGTGGATCTGTTTAAAAAAAAGTTAAAAGTTAAAACTTCCATTGTACAAAATAATAATGAAAAAGTTGGAGCTTTCACACCCTATATTTCTAAAGTAACGTAAAATGAATTAGGTTCTGAGGTACGGTAGCAGACATATGAAAAAAAAGGTATGATCTAGAATAAAACAAATATCACAATGACGGGAAAAGCAATTGCCATTCAGCTTCGTTAATTATGTATAGACTAGTTGTTGCCAGCGGCTTCGCCCGCTACAACTCGAAAATTATCCCATGGGAATATAAAATCGGGTTAAATCAGGCTATAAACTATCTGTGTACCAAATTTTATCCAAATCCGTTCAGTAATTTTTGTATGAAAGAGTAACAAACATACACACTCACACACAAAGTTTCGCCTTTATTTAGTGTGATGATGATGATGATTAGCGGGATAAATTTAATAACGTCCCCGTGAAAAAGAAGGAGTCCGTGTGCTACCTTGGGTTTGTCTTAGAGAGGAATTTTTCATTTATTGAACACATAAAAACCGTCGGTGAAAAAGCTAAAAAAAACTTTTATGCCTTAACGAGAATATCCAAATCTACGTGGGGTTTGTCATTTTTAACTCTAAAGACGATCTATGGGGCTACTTACTTGGGGTGTATGTGCTACGGGGCACCAGTTTGGGCCGATAGGGCCTCCATAGGAGCGGTACGACGTAAATTGCTTCAAAGCCAGCGGTTGGCCTTAATTTTCTTGTGTAAAGCGTATAGGACGGTTAGTACTGAAGCCTTACCGGTTCTGGCAGGGGTACTTCCAGTCGATCTTGAAGTGCAGCGTCGTGCTTCAATGTACTACTGCGCACGAGAGACCGCAGACGCAGACTTTTTAACGCAACGCGACCGTGCTAAAATAGCTAGATTACTTAAGCCACAGGCTGACGTCTGGGAGGAACTTTTGTCCGAATGGCAATGTGGGTGGGATAATTCCATCAAAGGCCGACACCTCCATCAGTTCTTTCCATCCGTTCGTGAGCGGCTGGCCAGGACATGGCTGGAGGTGAATCACTGTGTTGCCCAATTTCTCACAGGTCATGGTAACTTTAAGAGTAAATTATTTTCCTTCAAGCTTGTTGACTCGCCTTTTTGTCAATGTTCTACATCTGACTGCGAATTTGAACAATCTGCACATCACATTTTATGGGAGTGTAGTCTTTGGCAGAATGAACGTAATATTATGTTAAATAGTGTACGGGTTACATCCGGAGTTATTTACTATACGGACCTTGTAGAAACTAGAACAAATTTCCGTGCGTTCAAGCATTTTTGTCATACCTATTATTGGAATCAAATATAACAGCTCACAACTTAGGACCCAGTAATATTAATGACAATCCGTGGTGCTAGGCAACTGGGCCTATCCCAGTTGTATACGTCCCTGTATGCCTATTGGCCTTGTTCTGTTCTGTCTCCTGCTGATATGGAGGGAAGTGGAAATTATGTTTTTCCTACTCCTCCGCTATTCTTTTCTGATTAATTTCGTTGCGGGATCCAAGACAGTTAAATCGTTTCCCTGGGACTTCGTCGAGCTTCATTGTCTCGGCGCTTTTCTTGTGGTCGCCACTGTTGATTCTGGCTAACAGGAGTTACAGTGGTTTGGGAATAGTGTGGCGGGCTTGTCCCATAAAAAAAAAAAAAAAATAGCGGGATAGCAGGACGATCTTGATAAGACTACCGGCCAAGACCAGTGGTCCACATTGGCCTTCGATCGAAACAACTGGAAGTCATGGATGCCTTTGCTCAACAGTGGGATTATGCAGGCTAACTGTATCGTTATCATTATGTATAATTCGGCACATATTGGGCGATAAAGTCGAGTGTATATTTTGTGCCGAATCAAGCCTACCAACCATGTGTGAAACACGCTTTATAGATAGTTACACACATGGATCAAAATTGTTGACCTTAAGCTGTGTTACATGACCTAAATGTTGACCCTCGCCGGCTATGTAGCTCTGTTTGCGTTTAATTTAGAACATTGCTTAATTATATTTTATAAACGCCTTGGTTACTACAGGGTTGGGCCCTAGGTACTGTAATAGGGACCTGTTTAAGTGTTTACTGTTTGTGAAGGAACTTTACTGGAGGGTTGAAGTGGGTAATAATTCAGGTAGGTTCTATTTTAGTACTGAAGGACCTTGGATTATTTCTATGTAAAGTCTGTTAGTTTATTTTGTAGAATTATTTGTACATTTACGTTTAAAAAGGATGTTGAAGATACATAGAAGGCAGATGTGAGACGCCGAGACGCCGTAGAAAAACATACACTGACTTTATTAGTGAGGTTCTTCAGAAAGGACAACCGCAACCGGGGTGCGTGTATTACCAGATGTATGAACAAAAGTGGACGATGCAAAAGGTGTTTATGTAAGAATCGAAGCGTTCTATGGTTTTTACCTACTCCCATGTGAAAAAGACGAGAGTTTGTGTAATGTGATTTCGCTTTTCAATAAAAAAAACTACCTCGGAGATGAAAATTTTCAGTAAATTTCAGTTATTCTTTTCTTCTGTTGTTGTTAATTTCAAATTCCAAAAAAACAAAACACTAGCTAGGCATTCGTTCATTTCAAAGGCTGTTCTCAGAACAAAAATACTAATTACAAGTCGATACAAAGAAATACAAGAATCTTTCTCGGAATAAATAAATGAAGGATCAGGAAAACGTTTATATATGTGACCTCGCTTGATTATCAATTAGTTCGTATTGTTTCTCTATACTTTTGTTTATTAACATAGACTGATATAATCTATTGATGAATATCAGAGAATTACTTTTTCACCTCAGCACCTCAAACAAGCAGGTTTTGCTGTTTACAGACAGTGAGGAAAATTCGATTTTGCTGCGAGCGTGAGACAAAGTAACTTTTTAATTTTTTTTTTTAATATCGAGAACTACACTCACAAAATCCGAAAGATTTCAACTTTGTTTTGTTCTGTCACTTTCACTTTGATACGAAACAAGCGAGAGCTAGAAACAAGTCGATTCGAAATTAGATTTTCAAATTCCCTATTTATTATAGGCATATAAAAGAAACAAACAATAAAACGTTCGGATACCGATATTGTAAATCGCGTGATGAAATGAAAAATTGTTATATTTCGAATAATCGAATTATATTTTTTATATTTAAATCAAGATGAAGAATGTTGAAGAAAAAAATACGAAGTTTATCATGTAGGTATCTACTTACTTATTTATAGTTTTAACAATTTTTAATATTGAGACAGAATACCGCGAGTGTAGTTTCAGAACGAATTTTAAAAAAAAAGCGGGATTCAAATTTTTATTGTTTTATTCTCTGTTACGCTAGCTACAAAGTACAATAAAATTTGGATAATAAAGTAGTAATAATAAATAAATATGAGTGAGTCCAGTGACGAAGTCTGCTATTTAACACCCGAAGAATTGAAGAATAATGTAAAAAATGCAGAATTAAGTTTCCTGCCTGAAAAATCTCGCGAAAAATATCTGAAAGCATACCATGTCTTCAAAGAATGGAGACTTACAAAAGGCACAAGCAGTTTTTCGGAGACGGTGTTGCTATCATATTTTTTAGATTTATCACAGACGAGGCGATCATCTACAATGTGGAGTATTTACTCAATGTGGAAAGCTACTTTAAAAACAAAACATAACGTGCATATTGAAACATACGCAAAACTCGTATCTTTTCTAAAAAGAATGTCAGTTGGGCATAAGGCTAATTTTATTGAATTGGTACCTCTACCTACAATGTTAATTATTTTGATTCACAATAAATAGTTATTTCAATCTATTCCTGTTTATTATTTTATCTCCTAAAGTGTTCTCGCTGCTGAAGTGAAAAGTAATGTGTGTTACACGAGAGCAAAGTTTTTTTGCATCTCGTGCCTTTGAATCCCTCGCCACACTCAGGATTCAACTTTAGAATCACTCGCTACGCTCGTGATTCAACTATAGAATCCTTCGCTTACTCGGGATTCAAAATCAACACTCGCAGCAAAAACCCACTTTGCTCTCTTGTTGCACAAATAACTATTTTATCATTTCACATGACTTTCTTCACTGCCACGTTGGAAGCGCAACTGCTGAGCATGAGGTACTGGGTTCGATTGCCAGGACGGGCAGTGTCATTGAGTTTTTCAATTAGGAATAGGGTATTTCACCAAAAAAATCTAATTAGTCCGTCAGATAAATTTTCAAAAAATAATGGACACATATTTTTTCTCTTTTCACGTAAACAAAAGGTGAAGACGATACAGTGATTCGAAAAGTCGTGTCAAGTCGTGTGACGTCTAAAGGTTAGTACTTTTTTACCCACTAAATGACGTCACAAGCCCCCACTCATGATCTTTGATACGTTTTATTTTCGTAAATTTTTATTAAATTGATAAAACAAAAAACACGTATCCAATATTTTTCGATAATCTAACAGACGGACTAATTAGATGTTTTTGGTGAAATACCCTAATGCTACAATAATTTGAATCCTCATTGCGCTAGGACAGCTTAATCTGGTCTAGGCAGATGAGGTATGTTCTCATAATATGTAGGTAGCTGAATACCAGTATTTTACATGGAGTGACTGCCATCAGACCCTGTTAGTACTGGGTAATACGATATCACGTGACAAGACTGGTTGTCAGACTTGCAGGCCACTGATTGCCTGTTACGACTGTACAATGACTTAACGCATGGTTTCTGAGATACTTAGGGAGTCGTCGGGAAGCCAGGATATGGTGATCGCAATGAAACAACTTATTTATTTATTTATTTACTCATTAACACATAAATTTGTTTTAACAGGTTAGACCCAAGCTAACAAAAGTAGTCATAAATTACTAATAGTCCAGTCCCAAGTAACGGGTCTGGGTAGAAATACAAGTTACACAGTGGACAACATACTAAGTGTCACCCTCTGGAATACCTTGACACCTTGACAACCATGATACACAGTTACCCACATCTATGTAATAATGAAGAACGACAATTATTTGGGTTTACCCACATACATCACAGTTTCCGTGGCACGGAGGAGGTTTGGCAGCAATCCACAGCCTGACCAAGCAAGCAGCAAGTGCGGCTTAACCTTGCAGATCTACTCATGCGTCTGTTGTTATTTAGGCACGAAGTCCTCCTTTCATAACATACATATCTTTAATTATGTTATTTCTCTATCTGTCCCGGCAGTAGTGGAAACTTGTCAGTTTCTATAACGTTAACCGTAGTCACCCTTCTGGGTGCCATGAGTTTCCTCGGCTTACAATTAGGCGTGTACTTTGGAATGAATCCATCCATCTCCCTAAACTTACTAGTGAAAACGTCTCTACTACATAGATGTAAAGATTCTGAATGTGCCAACGTGAAAAGCCCTTTATTTCTTAAAAAACATATTTGAATGAAGACATTTTTGTAGTTTATGGATGTGTATTTGAACATGGCAAGTTTTTTATTTAATATATATATTTGGTACACCTCTCCCTAAGCCCGTAAGGATTACAGGCGTAATGTAATATTACGTTATGCTATATTTAATTTCTTGGCTCAGTAAATATTGAACACAACTCTACAACAACTTTTGAAATTGCTCAAATGATGGTACTTATGTATTTCTTATTGCCCACAATGTCCACTAACAGAAAAAGAAAACCAAAATATGTTGTGGTTTCTGCCATGGAAAAAAGGCGCGAACATATAATATGCATAGTATGTAAACCTAAAATAATCTAAAGTCTCGGCACAAGGGCTAAGAAGGAACATGGGTGGTTTTTAGTCAGTAGAAGTCTGACACTCCCTTCCGCTTTGCCAGCGGGAGGGGTTATTTGATGATTTCCCACTACCCAAAACAAAAAACCTAAAATGATTGGTACAGACTAGCATTAAAAACAAACACTTTAGTTCAAGAAATTATTTTAAAAACAAAACTACAATTTATTTACTTGTAAATCTAACATAAAATACTCGCCAGACGTTCACCTGTAAACACGAGCGCTCCCTCTTGGCTGCAATTAATTTTATACGGTTTATTAACACGCTAGACGTGCCCGGAGTCTGGACACACCTTTACGCAATTACCTTAACAACGTCAATGTATCGCACATGATCGGAAAGGAAATTCCTTAATCAGACGGGGTTTAATCCAGTAAATAAACAAATACCGTACATACCACCTCTGAAGGCAGGGGGTGTAGTGTCTGTACACACCAGCATATCAAACTACTAGGTACAATCTGTCTTTCTTATATGGATTGTCAACTTTATCACTAATGCATAAGGTTCACGGGTGATGAAAATTTGATAGTTTCGGGTATCTTAATAAGCAATCGCTTCATGTAAAATACTGGATCTTAGCTGCATCTAGTTAGACTGGAAGCAGACCACAACGTGTTTGAGGAAAAGGCTACACTGAAGGGACAGGACACAAAAAATAGTGAAGATTTTCAATTAAACCTTTGAACATGTAGGGTAAAACCGGGATAGATGCCCCACTTTTCGAAACTGTTTCATTATTTGAATACCAAACATATTTGCTTAGATTGACCCTGTAATATAGTTAGTTTAATCATTCATAAAGCTTTAGAAACTGTATTTATTTACCTAACCATTACTGGTTTTGCAAAAATGTAATTCTTGCGAAACACATTTTTTGGGGATAGGTGCCTACCTATATGGATAGATGCCCCACTATGAAATCACTTAGGAGGATAGATGCCTGTGATGCGGGATAGATGCCTTTTTAAATAATCAACAAGAATACGTAATCACAATGTAATATTTATTTATTATCTTCATGTGTAGGTAATATAAAATGCTTAACCATAATTATATTTATGCATGTCTTTAACAAAAAATACAAAAAAACTGTTTAAGCGATAACATATTAAAACTATCATAGAATCATCTCAAACGAAACATTCCCGTTTTAACGTAAAAATAATTATTTAACATTAAAAAAAAATCAACATTCATATGAATCTCTAACAAAATAAAAATTAATAATTTCGTTTAACCTTAGTAATTATTTAAACATTCAAAAAAATCAACATATTCGTAAGGAACTATCCTTCATTAAGTGGAACCGGACATTTTAAGTTTTCCACATCTTGAGCAATAGTTCTTAAAAAGTGTGCATGTTTCGTGCAGCCACTTCTGACATATAATACACTGGATCCAATCAGATTTAGACTTCGTGTTATTATAGGTATCGAAGCATTCTACGCAAACATTTTCATCTATAGCATTAGTCTCTTCTAATTTTTTTTTTTTAGTTTTTTTCACGGGTAGTCCTATGGTTTTTTTACCTTTTTCGGCATTAGGTGAGAGGTGATCTTCATTTTCACTGTTTGAGCTATAAATAGCTAGTCTTTTACGTAATCCACGATCCTTGTTTACTTTTAAATAATAATCATTTTCTTTATGACTGCAATCAGTCACGTCACCATCTGTTTCTTCACTTGAGTCATAGTTTTTCTTTGGTTTTCCTTTCTTATTTTTATTTTTTTGTATTTGTTCTTTGGCTTTTTTATTTGCTTTTTTTATTGTTCGTCTTTTTTTGGTAGCTTCAGTCTTGTTTATCTTAGATTCTATTTGTTTCTTTTTCCTGTCAGCAATATCCCTTTTTTCTTTTATTTTTTCTCTAGAATTGAGAATATCTGCCGATTGTTTAGCTCTCCTTGCTAAAGTCAGAGGAATTTGTGGTATTGGTGATGCTTCGACTAAAAATTTAGAAGGTGTTTCTTTTTCTTCGTTATTTAGAATCCGTATTAGTGAATCATCACCTATATCAACAATATCAATAATCGTATCTTCTAAAATCTGAGGGTCGATCAAAAGGCTAGGTGAGTTTCGGTTGAATGAAGTTGATGGCATATTGGGTGGTGTTATGTTCAGGTCTGCGACATACAAATATTCGTTTTCAAATGTAGTTGGACAATCAATTGAAGAAATCGGAGGTATAGTTGTTTGTGTTCTGTGTTCAACTTCAACATGCTCACAAGGTTCTGCATTTTCGTTTAAAGAAGATGTTTGAAGAAGCGCTGTTGTAGTTTGATGTAGCACACAGGGTTGATCAGGATCATTGTCACTGCGATGTGCAATATCAGATATAGTGAAAACAGAATCGGGCAAAGCATTAGGATTTAGTGGATAAATCCCACTTCTTCGAAAGCCAGCAAGAGCATTTGCAGGTGTAGTAGCGCGTATCCATGCGTTGCGTATAAGGGTTCCAGCATTATAACGGCTTATCTTTTTATTTGGATTTGCGCGCATAAACTGATTAGTCTCATGATTAAAGTATGTTTTAAATGGCCCAAACACCGCTACGTCTAATGGTTGTAAAGCTGAGGTAGTGTGGCTGGGTAAACATAACAAAATAATATCGTTATCAGAAGCAACTTGCAGCATGTCTGGTGCGGATGAATGAGATGAGTGCCCGTCTAAAATAAGCAGAACCTTACCTTGCGGTTTCAAAGCTATGAAGTGTTCCGTAAGCCACTTATAGAAAAGATCGGTATTTATGTATGCCGACTTTTTGTTCATGTACACTTTTGAGCCCAGTGGTAGACCGTTCTCGAATTCTGGTTTCTTATTTACACCTTTAATTATTACTACTGGTGGGAGAAAATTACCAATGGCATTGCAACAGGCTACGATAGTCATTGTTTCACCTTTCTCCGCAGATGTAACTGAATTTACTACTTTTGCACCTTTCTTTGCAACAACTTTGCCAGGCTTATTGTTAAGCTGAACTCCTGATTCGTCCATATTATAAATCCTTTCAGGCTTATCCAAGAGATCATTATCGGCCAGGACTTTTGTCAGAAGTTCATGAAAATTATTCACTTCTTCTCTGCTAAGACCTTTAGCCCTAGCGACAGATAAACCTTCTGCTTGCCTAATAGACAACTCTGGATTTCGCTCAATAAAACTTTTGAACCATTCATTCCCAGCTATCTGGTTTTCATTATCAAAATTGTGTTGAATCTGTAGCTTTTCGGCAAATTGGTATGCTAACGTACGTATAGATCGTCTATCTGGGGGAAATCCCGCGTCGCTAAGCTTCAAAATGTGCGCTACCAACCTTTTTTCGTGTTCAAAACCCAGGACAGGATGTTTTCCCAAAGTCAACTTAGTTTGGTTTTTAATAGCGTAACGCCTTCGCAATGTTCTGGATGGAATCCCAAATTGTCTGGATATTTCATTGATCCCCAATTCTTTTTTATCCAATTCATGAAAAGCTGACTGTAACTGCTCTGTTGTCCAAGAAACTACTCGAGCTCGTACGCCCTCCTTTCTTTTGTATTTCCTTGGCATGGCTCACCTACAATAAGCAAAGTAAGTATAAATAAAACACAGTATCTACACTCATTTCTTTACATTCGAATTATGAAATTAAAGTTGGATACATTTTTTTTTGGTGTTTTTTTATTATTCTACTATTAGGAAATACCAAAATATTCACGACTATGACTTTTAAATACTTTGATAAGGCTCTTGCAGTATAGAGGGATAGATGCCCCTAATGTCAACTATCCCTTGTAAACTCGGGCCAACTATCCTTTTCACTAGGGATAGATGCCTCTCATTATTTTTTATATAAAATAAATGCAAACATCAGTGATTGACTCTTAAATGTATTCTTAAAGAACCAATGTATTAAAACCATTCAAATAAAATGTAATCATTTAACTGTTTATAAAGATATGGAATAGTGAATACTTACGTTTGAAATTTTGAAGCGTTCGTCGCGTCCGCTGCGAATGTAATTCGACACACAAGCGAGAAACGTCCGTCTAGCACAACAACTCGCGCGTCACTGAGGTGGGGGGTGCATGTGGCGCGTATGTAAACAACGAATTTGCTGTTTCGTTCTCTGGTAGTTGAGTTTTTAGAAACGAGGCATCTATCCCAGCGCGGCATCTATCCCGGTTTTACCCTATAGAAACAATAGGAACTCTATGATTGTGGCCTGTTTAATGGTTGCTTAAACCGTTTGACACGTTTAATTTCATTAACATCCAATTAGAATGTCTATTGAAGTCCTGGAACCATTATCGGCCAAATGACGTCATTCCGATTTAATTGCAACCGTCATTTCTGTTGATCTCCTACCGCAATTCCTATTTAGCTAATCTCTAGGATCAGTTGCATGAATTTTCTAGTGTATTTTTGTTTATTTTCTATCCTCATTTATATTTTAATGAAGGTGTCCAAAAAATGTGCCCTAAAGTAAGCTAGATCCATTTTAATTGGTAGCCATTTTGTTACGTAGTTCTTCTTTATCTTGAGCTTAGTGCCTAACCTGGTTTCAGAATGTGTATACCGCCTATGGACCTCTGGCTTGGCTTGGCTTTACAATTTTACCGTCAAGAATTTCTCTCATTCATGCTGGTTTCCTCACGATGTTTTCATACACTAAAGCAGTGATAATTATACAATACGCACATAAATCCGAAATTGATCAATCAGAGTTGCGTGTTTTGGTGTTCATAAAGTTGGTATTCATTACCTATGACAGTAATCGAATTCAATTTAATTAAACGCAGGAACATAAAGTAATAATAAAGAATAACTTTGTCTATTGATGTCCCATTGTCAATTCCATTCAATCTCAAAAAACCTTCCATCAAATTGTACCGAAAAAGTTACGTATTTTATAACTCAGTAAAAACATGTAGGGGGTATTATGTGAGTTGTGTTTTCCGATAAATACATGGAAATAAAAACGGTGTTAATGGCTTTAACGGCGCCACGTTAACAGCATTTACTCGCTCGTAAGAGTCGAAAGTATACGATAAGCTTTTACTTATAAATGGGAATGCGATACGCTGATATTTTTGTCAACGAGTTTTATTTTTCAGGATTTTCACTTTTGTTTGTGATGCCTGAAACAAATGGGGTGATGGAATTGAGTAATTTTCTTGTTTTGGATTGATATTTTTATTAATAGCAATAGAGAATAGATTTGGCTGCCTCGTTGGCCTAGTGGTCGTTATCGCATCTACGCTGAGTTCAATTCGTGGGTCGGGCAAATTGTTATTGAGATTTTCCATCTGAATTTTTTCAGTAGTAGCCACTGAGTCTGGATTTGTGCCCGGTAAATGCCAATAGGCTCGCTCTCTATTACATGGGCTTAAAACATAAGTAGCGAAATGTGGATGTACTACATATAAGGTACAGTCACGAGCAATAAGATGTATACACTTGGCTTTGTTCAACTGCGAATTTGTCGTGAAATAACAATTGCAACTTTGAGATAAATATGACCTTTTTATTATAATGTGGGATCCAAAATATTAGTTTTGTTACGTGACATGAAAATGAAAACAACACAGTAGGCGAAAATTGCTTCTAAACGTTGCTAAGTGTACACATATTCGTGCTGCTGACTGTCTGCCAAAATCTTCGAGGTGTGATGTTATGTTTTGTTATTTAGCAATAGACTTGTCCCGTATTATATGAGACGAAATGTATACCATTACCCACCCATTCTGAAATGGTTTGATATATTATATTTTGTACCCGGTTTATTCACTACAATCTAACCTGTGTGATTAAAATTTTTCTATGACGCACAAATACATATTGTGTCAGACAAAATCACTCCATACTAAATTCCTATTGGCATTTTCAAAGCGTCATATCCATGAACTCTAAATCTATGTCAACCGACAGTGCGAACGTTTTGATTGCGGTGGACCGCGCGTCTCGCAAACCTGCGAACTTTGGATAACGACGCCACTGCGTAATTACTGCGTTTTCTTTAATTTAATCGCGTCACGTAAAGGGTAAGTGTCGCATAAAATTATGGTACTTTATTTTGTTGTCAGAGAATTCAATTTGGCATGAAAAGTCGATTATGGTGTGGTTTTGTTTCAGAGTTTCAGAATTTATAATGTATAAAAGCATCATTTATTTTCCTGCCCCTATCTCAATTTACTTGAGGTAGGCGCAGCATGTTTTCTTCTTCCACACTTCTCGATTACTCGTCATCTCAGCAGTCACCTCTTTTTTACCCATATCAGCTTTCAAATAGTCCATTCATCGTTTTTTTGGTCTTTCTCTACTCTTATAGCTACAGTTGTACTCAACATTTTCCGCACAACATTTTCCTCACTCGTGCTCATCACTTATCCATACTACAACCGATTGCCACTCATCTTTTCAGTCGACCGGTACCACTTGCAGACTTGCTCTTAAGTACTCATTCCTAACTTGTAGCAATAGCATTAGGTAGGTATATTTTAAATACTTCACTGAAAGTATTTTTATGAGTGCCTACCTTTTTTCACTTAAGGTCGGATACAGTTATGCATATTTTTTTATATCTGAACTAAGTGACATGGCTGAAAATTAGAAGTTAATCCTGGATTATGTAGTGCCTTGTTGCAAATTACGAAACAAAACACGAGCCTATGGGTAACTTTTCCCATTATCTACTGTATTAGTGTATATTTACGATTGTTTCAAACAATTACCATAAATGTATGTAAAAGTAATAAAATAACTAACCTGATGACGTGGCAAACATTAATACTAGGCTGCTAGCCACAGATAACAAAGTACGACCGGCTCCCCTAACTGTGCATTTAATATTAAAGACTTGCAAATATCATAGCTAGAGAACCGAAGTTCATTTGCTCCCCCTTGCAGTAAAGTCGCGTACACACTAGGATCCGTGTATCCGAGATATCGACCTAACAAGCCGCATTGTGCGATACCGTCTCCAAAATAACCGCAGGCGTAAAGTATCTGTCACATCGTAACTCTGAGGAACATTACTGCGACACCACTGGTGTGTTCTTGCCTTATTGCCGCGCCCCGGTGGAGTGCAGCCACAAATAACGGCGGTAGGGACGCATAATGTTTTATTATACCCATTTTATAACCGCAAGAAGAATGTAATCTCCTTTATTTACTGAAGAGAGTGCAAGTGAAACGGATTGTTGTGGCAATAAACGGAAATATTGACGGTATTTTGGCGAGATTAAAGCATTTTTTTTGTTTTAATGCTCGTAAAATATACGGTTTTCAGTTACCAAGTCGTCTATGTTAATAAGTGAAGGTACAGTAAGTAAACGTATCTTTCAATCTTAGAACTCCTAAACAAATGTTAGACAAGCTTACTGTTAATGAGCACAGTAGAGAAAATACGCCTAAAGCGTCGTCTACGCAATTATTAACACAATTATAATTGTGAAGTCGTCTTTATCTAACACAGATCTAATAAATAACTTAATAAAAACCTCCTTTTACTTAGATTTTGTTGAGAACTCGATCATTTCACGCTGTTTCCGCCAACAATATGAATACTTTTTGCAATACAAGAGCACGGAGTTTATTCTAAAGACAGAAATATAAACGGACGAAAAAGGGAGCTCGCTGTTCCCGCCGACGTTCTATTATTTCGTCGTCTAATTTCTGCGACTATAAACGGGCACTTTAAAAAGTCGCATAGTTTTAAAGTTCGCACCTGGCTGGTTCTGGCGCCAGTCAAAAGATCATTGTTATATGCCAGTCGTCAAACGCCCTCGAAGCGAGAAAGCAGGGGAAAATTGTACGGAGGCACGGTGAAGGAGGCCTTTCATACCCAGACGTAGCGAGTGTTTCAAAATTACGACCCCGCGCTTTATGATGTGTGAAAACGAGGTTTCGACAAAAGGATTTATTTAAAAAAATAGGCAAGTTAAAGTGGGAATTAACGTTCTATGGCATTATTAATATGAGTTAGGGGGTTGCAGGTTGGTAATGTATTTTGAAACTTTGCTAAATCTCACAAAAAATGGGAGTTAAACTCGGTCACCGTTAAATTTTTTGATAAATGTTTGGTCGCGAACTTGAACCTATGTCATCTTTTCTCTCCTTTATTATATTACATTCTGTACTAATCCAGTGCCGCATATTACTTTCTACAACATACCCATATTCTTTTCATTAGTGTCACCCGATGGACGATCAACCTATCAACCAAACTTTGTTGTATGCATATAAAAAAATTAAAATAAAAAAAGGTTGCGTCACACTTGGAATTTCTCCTGTATCGTGGCTGCGTGTACAAACATTTACACAAAAAGCCAGACTAAGAAAAAAATACAGTAGGCTATACAAATATTCGTTACGTGCGGGAATCGAACTCGCTATACAGAGAGCGTAGCAGCCCCTGCGCCAACACAAAATCGTCAAATTCAGAGACGGTCACCACAAATTCTCCTAAAAATACCCGACCATTATTCAGCCACTATCCCTGTAAACACTGAAAGTTTAAGCGACAACATTTAACTTTGTCCAACAAAATACGTATTATGAAGTGAAACAGTGGGAATGAAAGTAACTTTTTGCGCCGTTTGGAGTTTTTTGCTCGTATCACATGGACGCAATATGTCGTCGACGCCCTCTACATCTGCTACGCGCTGAATTTATATTTTAAATGCGAACCATAAATATGCGCATAAAAGGTTCCCATTTGATTTCATTAAAACATTCCTGTTTACAAATCAGGACACCGATTTTAGCATAATTTTCGAAGTTTGATGAAAAGTTTGGGTTTTACCTATTTGTTACCTCCTCAGTTTGCAGTGTTTTTAGCTTAGTTTAACTTATGTGTTCTGCAATCCTGTTCACGATACCTTATCATTAACACTGATTTTGAGAACTCGAAACAGTTTTCATCGATAATGTTAGTGACCATTTGAGTTTATTTAATATAATTATCTAATCTGTTACACACTTGCTCATCACATGAACCCTAAATCTTATAACCTCAATTCTGGATTCACCTAACTATTTAACTGAATAATCAGAGTTGAAGGGACATACATTAGGTACTGATTTTCATCGGTTATTAAGAAAAGCAGCTGTCCCATACCTTTTGACCGTGTAGCACTTTTGTAGAATACAGCTGTTCTTTTAAAATACCTAATAGTTTACAATTTAATCAGCAAACAAAATCGGTAAACCAAGTAGGTAACTTAAACAGAACCAATCAAACATCACTAAACCAACAGCCAATCAACCAAAAACTAATTTTCTCGAAAAACACTTACTCCACCGAAATTCGCGCCAACGAAGCCCCTAAACCGGCAATCACTCAAATGCGTTACAAAATAGAGTTTACCGAGGGTAGTGACGCTAAATCCTCTGATTTTATAATAAATTGTATCGATACCACAGTATGATGTTTTGGATCGATTCTAACCAATACGGTAGATAGTATGCTTGGATTCGGAATGAATGTAAAGGAAAAGATGAACCATTTTTAAAGAATGTAAGCGAATAAACAATATTAAAAAATAAATAATAAGTAAATGAATAGAAAGACATGTATTTAAAATATTAATGAATGAAAATAATTCATCATCATCATCACCATTTCAGCCAAAAGACGTCCACTGCCGTACATAGGCCTCCCCCAGGTGTCGCCACATTGACCGGTCCCGCTTCTCGCATCCAGCGGGTCCCCGAGTGATTAATAGTATATAAAATAATTAATAGTATACAAAATAATTTAAACTTGACACGGAACACTAATAAAGCGATCCTCCTCTCTCTACTTATTAAAAATATAATTCATAATATGATTCATAATTGTGTCTACATTTATTTATCACCTCTTAGTGTACATTATGGATTGCAATTTGAATTGAATGATACATTGTCCTAAATTGGCAGAATACCAAAGGATAATAAAAAGTATTTCTGGAACTTTGCCTGACACTCGGCCAGATTCACCAGAGAACGATACGATGGGATTCGATATTTTTGCAGAGATCGATAAACATAACAAGATCGCATAGTTGCGAGCTGAAGTATCGATACAATTCCAAGTATCGGGCATCCCTAGCCTAGGTAAATAAATATTGGCCCGTTTCCGAATTAAGACAAATCGGCTTACTGCAGTGACGGATGCGACAGACTCACAAAGTACCAACAGCGAATTCGCACAGTTCACCTTTCGTCGCGAAGTTCACCTCTATTCGCTAAATTAAGGAGCTTAGTTTCAGGTGATATGTGATAAGTCTGTCGGGAATTGGTCACTGCAATTTTTGGACTGGGACTCTGAATTTCAAGTGGCAGGTTTTCAATTCAGTGAAATTTATAGAGGATCATTTTAATTTGGGTCTAAAATAACTGGAGTAACTAATAGAGGAGTTGGGTTTTTGAAACATTTCAGCATATTTTTTGTTATTTCTTAGGAATAATACATTTAGTGCATTATTTTATTTTCAACCATAATATCACGCCTGTAGTCCACGCAGGGTTAGGCAAACGTATACCTTATCGTACATCCACATTTCTGTTATGTATCCCTGTATGTTTTAATCCCATATAATAGGGGGCGAGTAATCAACGGGGCACACATTCAGACTCCGTAGTTGCAATTAAAAAACCCAATAACAATTTGCCCAACCCAAGAATCAAACCCAGGAACTCATGCTCAGGTTGCGACCACTTCATCTACAGGGCATTTTCAAACTACTTCCTCAACACGGAAAAAAACTGGTAAAGTTTGAACTGTAAATATAACAAGGAGCCACCTAACTGAAAAAGACATCCCTAATTTAAAGTTGAAATACTCAGGAAGTAATTACTCACGCCTTCATAAAAATATCTCGAACTAATTATTCTCAAGTAGATAATATGCCACGCTTCGCTGACTGTCTCAAAAGCCAACGACTTTGAGCACTGTGATAACCGAAAAAAGTAGCGAATACTAAGAAAAAAAAATTATGACCTCCTTGCGGAGTAAATTTTTCGGTTGGCCGCCCCCTCTCTCCAAATTTAAGTCCTTAGTCTTAATTTTTTCCTTCCTAGGCAGTTTGCCTTTAGTGCCTGAGGTAATTATTTTATCTGTGCCTGGTATAAAGTTCTTATTCAGTGTCAAAGAATACAAAGGCATCGCGGGATAACGGTAGGGGGATGAAAAGATTGTTATAGTTTTATAATTATAGTATCAAGCCCTTTGTAAAGGGAAGTCTTTGAATGGACGGTTAGAGGAGCAATTAGTCATAGAAACTTTTTTCTTATTTTTGGAAAAGGTTTTTGTAATGAATCGTTAAAACCAAAGGTTCCTGGTTCTTTTTAACGTGCTAAGTAATATTTATTTAATTGTCTTTATTTTGTCTAACAACCAGTCTTACAAAGGGATAACGAAATACCGAGTATTAACTGGGTTGTGGAGGTCAGACAGGCAGTCACCCCATGTAAAATACTGGTGTCAAGCGACATCCGGTTTTATTTGAAACCGACCCCAGCATGCAGATGATGTCTTTATTTAGGGGCCGTCTCCACCAGTGCGAGAATCGCGGCGATTGTCGTCGTATCATGTATTTCAAGACACGGCCCCTTAGTTTTACTATATTGGCTAGTGGCACCTTATGTGGGCCTAGCCCATCCCACACGCATGTATTTATCTATATCATCAAAAAATGGTAAAACGCGTTTATATTTCTCAGCACAATGCATGTTCCAAACTCTAGTGTTGATACACTTCAAACCTCATTTCAACTAACCCCGAACAACAGCGCCACAAATAAAGGCATGCACACACTAATTAACAAACGCTCGTGCCACAGAATACAACAAGAAAATCTAGTAGCGATCAGCGCATTTAAACGGTCATCAATCCAGGGCTACGGGCTGCGTTGTTTGACCGCAGTGATTAACGATGTACGTACATAACTAAATTATAACCCTCTGGCCGACGGCCAATGACATAAAATGTACGAGGTAATTTTCTGTAGAGGACTTTCGGAAAATCAATGGAGTGTCATGCAGTTAAATTATGAACTTTGTGGGTCTATGAGATTCTTACAGTAAAGTTTTTCTTATTTATTGATGGCATTGTTTTGCCCATAATTCCTAGGAAACCATTAATACGATAAGACTAGATATGCAATGTTAGCATATCATTGCTATACCTAACAGTTTTAAAATCTTACCCTCTAATCGATTTTCAAGGTCTCGTTATGGATCTGCAATATATTTTATGTTGGGACCGAAACTGTACCAATACTTTGCAACAAATAAATTGATTTCATTTGAGTGAATTTGCCCTTAAACAGTAATGTTCCATCATCATCATCTGCCTTAACTTTTTCCAACTATGTTGGTGTCGGCTTCCAGTCGTACCAGATGCAGCTGAATACCAGTATTTTACAGAGAGTGGCTGCCTTTCCGCCTCCTTACCTGATCTCCACATTGGTGGTGATGTGATTAGAAGTAGCTTATCATTCCTTTCAATTTCTAAAATATCCCTAATATTACACTAGTTCAAGTCCCGAGAAAGCGAGCCTATTGCAATTGACAGGGTACATATTCAGACTCGAAGCAGCTACTACGAAATCCCTAATAGAAAATTCCAATGATATTTTTCCCCTTGAAACCCAAGACATGCTCAGTAGTAGCCATTGCAACCACCAGTTACTTCACTAGCACTTATGTAGATAGGTTTACGGTAAGTTATACCTATGTATCATTAGATTCTAACCTACATAAACAAACAGAAACAGCCGCCATCACTGGTCACGGCTTTTCTAATAAACACATCTTTATGCAGGCCCTCTAATAAACCTCATTTCATTAATTATTTAAAACAGCGTTGCCAAGAAATACTGCTTGACATCTCTTCAGTTTTCCAACATCAATATTTTAGAAAGACGTCCTCATATTCTAAATATCAATATTAAAGAAACTATTCACGTAACATAACGTAACAGAGTCATGCAGTATAATAGAAAATGTTTGGCGTAGGGTGAGAACCCCAGTTTTCGTCTAAGAGCCATGATCGATGTTTCGACACGTGCAGCGAGGGTGATGTTCGTCATTTATTAACTTTTCCTTTCCGTATAAACAAAAATATTGGATTGTTTTTATTACTTTATTCTTTAATCTTTTGTAACAAGAAGCTGTTAATTCAATGGATCAATTTATCAAACACTGGGAGTGCCTCATTGTTCTAGTGGTTAATATGGGACTTAATCGTAACTGGCGAAATGTGTGTGTAATATTGAGTGCAATTCCGCCTAACCCTTCGAGGATTACTGGCGTGATGTTTCAATATTTATGATTCATCGAAAAAATCAAATTATCACAGAACTTTACATAGGTCGACACTTTCAACAAAGTCAAGAAATTTCAAAAAGAAATTCAGAAACACCGTCCTGTAAAATCTGAAACATACTGCTGTGACCCAAAACAGCAGCTCGCTATAAAAGGCGCATTCACTCACTATCTTTAAATTTACTGTCTCATACACTTTCCATGTTTATTACTGGCCAGTACTGGCTTGCACTCCCCCACTTTTCCGCGCAAAAAGGGATCCCGTTCTGAAGTTTGTTTTATACAGTTAGTCCATTAGGACATGAGTGAGGACGGCGGAGTCATGTCAATCGGATTAGAGGAGTAAACACGCTCAAAAGTTTTGTACGAGTATAAGTATTATTTTAAGCTTATTTTGTACAGTCACCAGTAACAATACATATACAGGGTGGTACCGACAATACGACAATAAATGAAACCACTGGTAGTTCTAGTTCATAGGAACATTTTTAAACCACCCTGTATACAGTATGTTAGTTTAAGCTCGGGACATATTGAAACCTGCAATACATGATACTAATAAAAATATGAACGAAAAAAACACTGATAAGTTACTGACAGAACCATACCAAATATTTCGGAAAAGTCTCGCAACTTGCGCTTTTCACAGAAAATGAGCGCGGATCAATGACTTTTAGGTATAATCTATTTTCCCTTCATATTTTAAAACTGGCGTAGGACAATGGCTAAAAAGAAACGTCTGATAGAGTGAGATCTGGAGAGCGTGCGGGACCATGGCACAATTACGTCACAAATTAAGGTTATAGTTTTTTTGCATATTTGGAACGAGAATCGAATAGGTACTGATTACCCTCCAATATGTCCCACGTTTAACCTAACACACTTTATACACTTAGCAATGTTTGGAACCAATGTTCGCCTATTGTATTGATTTAATTTTCATGTTACATAACGACATTGATATTTCGGAACCCATATTATCATCAAGTAGATCAAATCTCAAAGTTGCAATCGTTATTTATGGAGATATTTGTGTTTGCACTTTCCCAAGTATAAACATATGCCCGTGACTGTACTAAAGTATCGCGGTTTCACATTAAATCGATTACCTCGCTCATTTCAATCAAAATTACTCAGTAATACAGATTGGCTGTGGATAAGTGTAAGCTTGTGTAAGTTGTCATTGTTCCTTAAACCTCTGTCAAACGTGTGTATTGATACAAGTCATATAAAAAGGCATACTCATTATCTGCCAGACTTTTCCCAAACTATGTGGCTGTCTGCTTCCAGTCTAACCACCAGTACCAGTATTTTCCCACAGATCACAACCCACTAACTGCGTGATACCATGAAAAGACTGGATGGCAGACTTTCGGGTTTTGAATACTTGCAGCGACTGTAATAAGACTTTTTTGAATTTGATTTATTGGTGAAAATAAACTGACACATTACAACATTTTCCACGGAATACAACAAATCTACAAGAAACATTAAAAAAGGCACACTCATCATCAGCTGCCTAGCCTTTCCCAACTATGTTGGGGTCGGCTTCCAGTCTAACCGGATGCATCTGAATACCAGTATTTTACATAGAGCGACTGCCAGTCTGACCTCCACAACCCAGTTAATATTGGGTAATACGATACCCTTTGGTAAAACTGGTTGTCAGAATTTCAGGTCACTGACTACCTGTAACGACTGCCAAAGATCTTTATATGGCAGCCGGGACCAACAGCTTAACGTGCTTACCGTGTCAAGGAGGAAACTCGGTATGTATGTATGGGCGGTCACCCATCCATAACGTATATTAAACCCCACCAAAATCGAATAACTACTTTCCAATCCATTAAACAGTTTCCAAACTTCCTATATCTATTAAATAACAAATAATAAGAAGCCGAACGAACGACACCACCACAATGTATCCCTTCAACTGACTTGACAAGCGGACGGCAAAGTTCAGAGAACCGTCGGCGTCGGCGGGACCGTGAGCTGACACAATGGGACATAAGCAACCCTTCCGATATAACAGTAAATACGAAGGGTCCCAAGAGCCCCTCGCCACACAGACCCATTACAACTAAGTACCACTTGTCGAATTCAACGTAACCTGAAGATAATTGAGAGAAAATTGAAACCAGATATTTGTTGAGTGCCGTTGCAGTCGCGGCGTCTTAGAAAAATAATTGGCCGAGTCGGATACAGTGAGAAAATGGATATCAATATGTCAGTTATAGTGGCCGAAGTTGTAGAAACTGGGGAAGGTTTGCTTGTGTCGGAAATCGTGAGACAAAGTTTTCAGCACAAGTTTACGCTTTTGTTTTGAGAAAAAATTGAAATACAAACAAAAGGACGTTAAAACGTTAGGACATCGTCGTCTCATAGAGCAAAACATCATGCCTCTAATTCTCAAAGGGTTATGTAGAGGTGTGAAAATACATCGACATTTCACAGTTATGTTTAAGTCCCATGTAATAAAGGACTATTGCTATCAAACGAGCACATATCAAGACTCCGTGGCTGCTACTGAGAAATTCCTGAAGGAAAAACCCAATAACACTTTGCCCGAGCCTGAAATCGAACCCAGGACCCCATGCTTAGCAGTCGCACTTCCGACCACGAGACGAAGAAAGGATGTGTCTCAAATGTAGATAAATTCTAGACTATGACTGCAATACAGAATAGAGACGATTCTTTAGAAGGGTTGGATTACATATTTTATAATTTGTTTACTGGACAGTTTATTCTTCTCATTGGACACTACGTTAAATAAAATGAAGAAAAGCATTTTTGAAAACAATGGTAAATTCCGAAACCTGGCAACATTTTTTGTGACCCAGTCAATTGTGAAGCCGAGCCAAGCTACCGTGGTAAAGCCGGTACTGTCAGTCGGACATGCGTGTGTCTAAAACCCATTAGACGGATGAATACCAGGTTTTAAAACCAAACAAACTTTCTGTTAGTAAGCTATATAGAAAAAAAGCGTGTCATTCCCGACCGGTCAAATGGAGGTGTACCTTATACTAAAGGTACCGACCCCAATATCGCCAATTACCTTTTAGCCATGTAATAGGTGGCGAGCCTATTGCTATCAACCAGACACAAATGCAGACTTCGTGGTTGCTACTGAGAAATTATTTGTGGAAAAAACCCAATACTGAACAGTTTTCCCAACCTGGCAAATGAACCCATGATGACCTCTTGGTCAGCAGTCGCGATCACGAACACAACGTGTAACCTTTTACCAAAAAAAAAACAAAAAAACTGAAAAGCAAAAAACAAGCACATTTTAAATTAAAGAAAACTTAGAAGCAGGCGGGGTTTTGAACTCCGCGATATGGCCTCCAAAATCCGCAATATTTCTTTGTTTTTTATATAATTTTAATGTAGCCAGTGACACTCGCGGCATCAAGACGAATCTAACGACGTATATTTTATTCAAATCCCTTTATCAGTTTAGGAGTTAAGAGGGAACAAAGAAACGGACATACATACACGTCAAACACATGATCCTCCTTTTGGGCTTCGCCACAGTCGGGTAATAAAAGAATAACTATTATTTTATTAATTTGGCTGCGGGTTGTTCGCAAGAGATATCGCGGCCTCGACATGAAGGGCTAAGAAGGAACATGGGTGGTTTTTAGTCAGTAGAAGTCTGACACTCCCTTTCGCTCTGCCCAAGAGCGGGAGGGGTTATTTAATGATTTTCCACCCACCATAAAAAAAAGGTATTATTAATTTCTATGCTAATCATGAAACTCCAGACAGAATCTGTATGTAACTACTACCTACATACTACTTATTCTCATGAGAATTGTATACTTTCAGTCTTTGTTGTTATTAGGTGTTTACTTAGAAACTACTTCCACAGAAATAGCTGAGTGCCACTCTGTCTTGAAGAGAAAGTTTACACCTTATGATGATGGATTTCAGACTTGCATACCTACCCAGAGGAATCTACAGAGTACAGAAATACTGTTATATAGGTATGGCTCTTGCAAGGGAGAATATTTTCCAGGAGAGTTTTGCACATAATCACATCTAAAGTTGAAGTTTTTAGCAGGTTAGGTTTAGGTTAGGAAAGGTTTTGTTTTTGAAACTTTTTGCAAAAAATATCGTTCTTGTCCAGGGAAAATTTTATCATCATGAAAAAAAGCATGTTGTTATTATTAATCACCCATTCTTCTTTAGTGTAGATAGCAATCTAAATGGATTAAGTCCATTATTTGGCGACGAGTTTAGCACTTTCAATAGCGTCCATCAATTCCTGTAACGTGCAAACAACAGGCAAAGCAGGACACGAAACCAAGTGTTCCTGCGTTTGTAGAACAACACCATTTAACGTTATTCTTACTGATAGTTGGGTACTTGACAAAAAAAAATCTAATGAGTCCGTCAGAGATTTCCAAAACACATTTTTTCATTTTCACATAAACAAAAAAATAAATACGATACAGTGATTCGAAAACTCGTGTGACGTCACATTTCAGTACCTACATTTTTATTGAAAAGTGAAGTCACAAGCGCCCCCCCACTCATGATCTTTGACGCGTATAATCTTCGTCAACTTTTATTAATTTGATAAAACCAAAAACAAGTATCCAATATTTTTCGATAATCTAACTGACGGACTAAACAGAATTATATTTTTATTAGTCAGGAATTTCGAAGAACACATTCAAGAACAACTAATAATTCTTCAAAATTATACTATCCACGTTTCAGAACACAGTTTTTGGACCATTTCCAGGGTGTTTAGTGTCTCCATTAAATTGTCTGGCAAGCTCTGTTGTCCCTTATAACTGAACAACGAAGTTCTGCCGCATTTTAATACCTTAAGACTTATCCCAGCTTTAGAGAGATAGAGAGTTATAAATTACCGCTCAGCCTGAACAATTTATCTAAGTAAATGACATAATATTAAAGGTTGTTTGAAAATGTTCTGATATGCTGAAATAGTTATATGAAAACTTGTTGAAGACCTGTGTCTGGGGTGCTTAATAAGATGCTACAGTCATGTGAAAATGCTTTGAGTTGAATTTATAGTTGAATCGGATTTAATAACAACTCAAAGTTGTTTGTCGTTTAAGTAAAGTTAATTTCAGAACTTATAATTGTTTCGTAACTTATTGTTCTTAGACACACCTGTAGTGCTATTTGTAGTTTATAATATAATAAATGTGTGTACGGAACTGTGTTCTAAACTTGATTCATTACGACTATGACTTAAACTGGAAAACCTAGGACATTTCCCTAAGTGTACAAAGTACGTAGTACGGAAGAACCACCTAGCACTGCAGCTTTACAATGAAATACGAATTGAATGAGAGATCGGATTAGATGCAAACGTTTACCTACATATTATGTATATACATACTATGATGACTGTTTTCTTAAGATAATGCACGTTAAGCATTTGTATCGTGTATTTTTGAGCGGGCTAGAGGCTTACTTGAGTGGATGTTGAACGATTATTTTAAAGTTTTAATTTTTTTTATAAAAGAATAAAAGCAGTTATTAACAGTGCTTATTTTAATTTTATGTTGCATATTTTGATTCTTTTGTTGCATATTCCGAGCATTTACAATGCAGAATGATTGATAAAATGACAAATTTAAATTGCATTAAATTATATGCAATTTAAAATCTTCCAAATCTCGTCGGTATCTCACATTAAGAATTCAAAATCTTAGTTTCTAAGTACAGGAAATACGAGAAAAGGCTCATGTTTCCTGTACTTCAAGTGTAAAGATCATAAATGAAGTGTTAACACACAACCTACTCGCAATGACAAAGCAAATCACAATACAAGGGAATATCCAACACGTACTCACTAGGAGTACCTATGTACAGTCGAACAAGCTGATAAGTAACCAGCTACCCAGCTAACTTTTTTTTTCTTTTATTATTTAATAGCACTTTGCATTTACTTTTTAACCGACTTCAAAAAGGAGGAGGTTATCAATTCGTCGAATCTTTTTTTCTAATGACACAAAAAAATTCAATAAAACAAACAAAAGTCACCGACTTCAGAAACTGATTTTTCTTCTAAAGTTTATTTATTTTTCACTATTTTGTGTTTTATTATTTGTTGAAGTCGGTTTTATTTTTTGTTAAAAAGTTTTTTTAACATTATGCAGATACATTTAGAGACTGATGACAAACGAAACAGCGTTTGACATAATGCGAAACGCTTTATAAAACAGAATTGCAATCAATATTTTCAGTGTACTAGAATTATAAAGATTTCTAAAGCAGCGCAGTAGGTACAGTCGAAGCTTGTTCGACTGTACCTACTGCGGTACACTGTGATATAATTGGAGTTTAACGATCCCGATAAACGGTAGTTAATTGACTCGATAGAAATTATTGTTGGTTGATGTCATCATAAACAATAGCCTTACCTGCCAGCATATACTTCTATGTAATTATTTTGTTCTAGGTTCTACACACAATATTTGACGGCACGGTTGGCGCAGTGGCTAAGCGATTGGACTGCTGCGCTGCGTGTCGCGGGTTCGATCCCCGCACGGAACAAATATTTGTATGACCTGCAGATAGTTGTTTCGGGTCTGGGTATTTGTGTATGTGACTTTATATGTTTGTGAACGCACCCACGATACAGGAAAAATTCCTAGTGTGGGGCAAAAAAAAAAAAAAAAAAAAAATATAAGATCACACCTGTTATCAACGAAGGTTTAGGCAGAGGTAAACTGAACTGTCAAAATGTGCGTTGCAATATTCCGCCCTATTGCCATCCACCGTGCACAAAACCAGTGTGTACTTGGGTACTTATAGCCCGACCTCGAAAATCGAACCAGCAGCGCTATTGCGTATCTTTTTAAATGTCAGTGGCTATCATAATGTTCATCAATTAACTGTCAAAAGGTTAGTTTAGTATACAAAACCATAACCATTTGACAGTTAATCGATGTACACTATGATAGCCACTGACATTTAAAGAGATGCGCAATAGCCCTACTGATCGGGCTATTTTAAACGAATCGAACCAGTCATGTTCACCAGTCGCGCTTGCAACCACTCGACTAACGAGGCAGCAAGGTTGCAGTTTCTAGGTATTTGTTTGCCTACACGCCTAGCCCTTAAAACAATCCGAATATTGATAACAATTCTAATTTTATTACTAGGTAGGTAATCTAGGACAAAAAGTAATTAAGAAAACTAATAAAATAACTAGAGTATCTCAGTTGGAATAACTTTGTTTAGAAATAGCTGGAAGGCTTTAATTAAATTAGTTCTAGAAATAGAATAGAATATTCATTTATTTATTTAGAATGTTAAATAATCCTTGTACAATGTACATTCCAACAAAATGGCATGCATTCATCATCAACCTGGATACAAACATTGAAACAAAAGAACCTCCTTATTTTTGGAAGTCGGTTAAAACAAAAAATATCAACTAAGAATTCATGAAGAGACTGGAATCACGCAACTCCATAGAACACATGCGAAATAAGGTAGTTGACAAGAAAAACTAATTAGTCCGTCAGATAGATTTCCATAAAATCATCATCATCATCGTCTTCACTGCCCTTATCCTTATTAAAATAAATAAAAATAAAATCCATTTATTTCAGGTTTCCCCATATTAAACTTACACGTTTCACAGCATTTTTTTTTATTGGACCCATTTTTTTTTTCATTGCTGAATATTTTTTACCGGAAAGTGACGTCACAAGCCCTCACTCATGATCTTTGATGCATCTTATCTTCGTCAATTTTTGTTAAATTGTTAGAACAAAAAACACGTATTATACAATATTTTTCGATAATCTAACTGACAGACAAACCGAATCATATTTTTTTTACTCAAGAAACATCCCTTTTACAAACAGTGTTTTGTTTGATTAATTCCCCGCAGACGGTAAATACTCAAACGTTTGATTCCGTATGTTAAAGAGCGTGTATTTCCCTGCTAATTGAGTTTCTGTCACACGGTAGCGCACGGTGCTCCCGTCACGGCCCGGTGCGGCTTGCTGCGGCCCGGTGTGCGTCGAATCCCTTTCCCCCAGCAGACAGTGGTTACCAATTACCACTGCTTTTCAATTCACTTTGAGATCCACAAATTCCGTTTGAAATGCATCTGCTTTGGAACTTTTCCCTTCTTTCTGCTTAATTTTAATGAAAATTGAATCAGTTTTACTGCCTAGTTTATAATACGTTGGTTTTGTATTAAGCTTTTTAGTATTCGTGGACACGGCTAGACGGTAAGCGCTTCGTAAGTTGGAGAACCATAATCATAAAGTAGACGGCGTTATCGAGAAAAGGATTTCAAAATGTAATTATCCTTTTAGTGGCTACTTTTTAAAGCTTACCTCTTTTTATTAAGAAACTTTTGAGACTTTTATATGAAGTTGTTTCCATGGTGAAGTTTAGGCTTATGAAACTACCCACTGCACATTCAGTAATACGTCGCTCTCGCCCTTTTCAAGCACGTTATTAGACTTACAACCCAAGCAGTCATTATTCACTGCACCCCCTAAAATCCGTGATTCTGGATAGGTGTAACTGTGATTTGTGTTTGACTACCTAATGGGGTCCTATGAGCTTGAAACAATAGGAAAATACACGTGGAGAGCACGCACTTCGATCTACGGAAAGTAAAGGAAAATGGGCATAAAATTTTCCTCATGACTAAGAAACTTTTCATAATCAGGAATGTAAAAGTAGTATTTCTTTCTTAGAACTCGATAATTTCATCATAATCGCATGGCCATTGATTGTAGATGATCAACAAAACTATTAGTCCAATCATCGATGTCACTTGTAATTAGTAGTAAATACCAGATTTCCTCCACTGCCTGATAATTAGTGGAGCATTTGAGTTGGATGCTATAGTATGTCCATACTAGTCATTAGGGAATGATCATGAGAAAACATTGTGTTCTGTAGATGCCTAGTGTTTAAACGTTGCGGACATGACAATGAGGAACTATTTAGCTATCAGTTTCATCGCAATAATATCGTTGATTACGACAGCTGCTGGTGATGGTAATTTCTTTTCTCCTGTTTTAATTTGGTTCAAATGCGTATAATTTGCGTGTTATAATATTGTGTATCAAGGTTTTAATTATTTTATTCGTGTTTTAATTTTAATTGTGCAAGCCTTAACGTAAGCATTAGCAACAATCAATGCTCATTTACTTTTTATAATTTATTTATTGACATTTGTAAGTTAATTCTCGTATTTTTATGTTCCAGCGTGTAGCAAATGTGTAAAAGCAGATCAATGTGTTTTCTATGGGAAATTAAGTCAACAAGAGCAAGGTGCTTGGCAAACTGCCCATCCTTGTGCATCACCCACGACCCAGGAATACAACAAACTCTTCGGATTCGCCAGCGGCGCCAAAGGAGACTTTGTAAATATGCTTCTCACTACTCATATTTCTTTTCCTCATTTAGTACGAACTTTATACGAACATGAGCAATTTATCCCGATATTAACGTTAATCCCCAAATATGTCATTAAAATAATTGGAGCGTAAATGCAACACGATAAAATGGTTTCATAAATAACCGTGTAATTATGAATCCATCGAGCTGGGTAACGTATTTACACGAAAATTTCACAATTAAAAGTTGGATGACAGCTACCAAACTATCGGAAAATAATTATGAGGTCGCCAGGAAAAAATATTTTATTAATTACTTTTCAATATTGACGAAACACGGCTTTACTCACGTTCAAAATATAAATTAATTTGATTTATTATCTGCTATGACTGTTAACATCAAAAGTATGGTTGCTGGCAGTTTATAAAGTGATCGATGATTATTTGATTTTACATTATGTGTTCATGTTCACTTCATAAACGTTTACATTTCAGGTATGCTGTGACGACCCTCTCCAAACACCTACTGTTGGTAGCAGACATTTAGATTACAATAATTACGATAATCAGAATAATTATGTTGACCCAAACGCTGGCTACAATTACCAAAATCCTCAAAATCCAAACGGCTACGGTTTTGGAAACAACGGGCCTAATAATAATGGCTGGGGATCTGATAACGGAAATAATAATATCGGATACCCTAATCAGGGGGGCGGATATAATCCGGTGGAAAATAATCCAGCACCGCCAAATAACTACTTTAACTCGAATAATAATCCTTATGTTACATCGAGTCCGTTTTTCCCCGCACATGGCCATGGTAGAGAGACTGGCAACACTGGTATCCAAGGGCAGTGCCCTGTAACAAGCTTCCCGCCAAAGCCTGAAACAGGGTGTTGCGGACGCGAGGCGTCTGACACGGACAGGATTATCGGTAAGTTACCGAACACTATTCACAGCTTCACTTTAAACGTGAAAGGTAAAACAAAACAGAGAGTTTTAATTAAAAACTGCATGTTTATTTATTTACGTTTAAAATGTTGGTTTTTTGTACTTATCTGCTCGTTCTTGCCTTATCGTAGTACACCTGCAAACTCTCAAACAAATTCAGTTGTCTATTTTGCTTTAACTGTTGCACGTTTCTTGGTTCGCCGTCTTCTTACTTCTCTTTGTGGTAACCTAGCTTGTTGCAGTTACCACGTGCTAGCTGTTAACATTTTTTTTGTTCCATCCATTTGTATGGAACAAACCTCCGTACCTAGGAAAGCACGTTACGCTGTTGGTACCGCCTGCCATATATAGATCTTTGGCAGTCGTTACAGGTAGTCAAGGACCTGAAACTCTGACAACCAGTCTTACCAAAGGGTATCGTATTACCTAGTATTATATGGGTTGTGGAGGTCAGATAGGCAATCGCTCCATGTAAAACACTGGTATTCAGCTGCATCCGGTCTGGCTGGAAGCCAACCCCAACAAAGTTGGGAAAAGGCTGGGCAGATGATGATGTTCCATCCATTTGTATTTCTACAATTTGTTGTGCTGATTTTTTTTGTTTTTTTTTTTTTTATTTTGTCTTATTGTATGCACGTCAATTGTATCTGTGACACGTTAAGTTTTCTTTCTTTGCACAACCTTTGTTTTCTTTGCACAGATAAGCCAAAACCGTCAGGCTACTATGACAATGGGCCTAGTGCTAGGCCAGGGAATTCATTCGGCAACTCTGCTTGGCCTTATAACAGCCGCCAGTCGAGGTTCACTCGCTCTGTGGATGAAACTCCGCCTGTCGCAGTTACCATCGGTGATCGGATTGCAGGTATCGTAGGACAAATATTGTTTTTATAATAAACTAGCTGTTCCCAGCGACCATCTACCGCTAAATAAAAAAATACTTGTAGTCAACAAGGAACCATTATAGTTTCGCCATTTCCGTCTGTCTGTCTGTAAGCACTATAGTTCAAATACTCTTAGTTTCAGACAACTGTCATTTGGCATATATATACAGATTAAATTAAGAAGAAAAATGTCATTTGGCATAAATATACATACAAATAAAATTAAAAGAAAAACTGACACAGCTAAGTAGACTTTGATGGGCAACTACGGAACCCTACGTTGTGCGTGGTCACACACGCACTTGGCCGGTTTTTGAAACAGATTTAGTTACCAATTTCATTATTATTTTTCTAAAATAAAAGTAGCCTAACCTACTTAGACCTTGTAACATCGCGCAATCTGCATTTAGTCTTACTGAAGACTTCCATCAAAATCAGTCAAGCCATTTCGGAGATTAGCCGGAACCAACAGACAGACAGAAAGTTAGAAAAAAAATGAGATTTTGCTGTAACGGCGTATATGTATTTTCATATGCATTTATTTCCACAAACACTTAATTTTATTTCTTATGTTTTTATACAAACGTTTATGAAACAGAAGTATATCACGTTACTTCCTGAATAAGTAACATAATTTACTCAATGGATGTTACCACAATAATTAACGATATCGTGTAATAGACATTTTAATTAACTACCTACTATTTTCTATTCAATTTGGAACTCTCGCAAATAATATTATTGTGGTGTGGTGTTCCCAATGCTTTTAACTTATCATCACACGGTAACTAGTAATATTAATTAATAAAGTATTTTCAAATGACGAGTTTTACTAAGTAAGTTGTATTTAATGGGAATGGCAATTAATTAACGATCTATTTTATGACTGGTTTTTTGGAAAGATTGAATTATTTTATTAGTCATATTATTATGTGAAAATATGGAATGAATTTTGAGTTAAAGGGAACATAATTATAATTATGCAAAAGGGCGAGTGAAAGGTGTAGAAGAGTGAAAGAGAGAGATAAAGAAATATGGCGAGACGCGTGAAAATTGATATACGATTACTTACACACTTGACTTTTTTGACACGTTTCAAAATTTGTTTTTAGAAAATATATACAAGTTTTAGTAAAGTAACTCTATTATTTCACCAAAAGACATGGGGTCTTTTGGTCACGCATTTAACAGAAAATTATGAATACAAAACTTTGCGTCCGTTTCGTTTCGGAAATCCCGTTTTTTATTCAAATCTACTGAGTAGGTATCTCAAGGCCACTCACCGGTTAGATTCCTAATATATATTCAAGATCTTATCACATCTGATGGCCAGAGCGGAAGCCATCAGAAATCTAATCGAATTTGACTTGTCTATGCAGAAATCCGGTCTGAATCGATTCAGAAGCTCGTGGCTCAATTATGACTCCCGCACGGGTCGATATTCAGGTTAAGCCATGCTTGCCTCGGTTAGTCCGTGGATGGGTGACCATGACCACCCATTACTTACCGAGTCTCCTCTGTGCTTTGGAAAGCACGTTAAGCCGTTAGTCTCAGCTGTCATTTGGCCGCGGCCCCAAATTCAGACAACCAGTCTTACCAAAAGGTATCGTATTGCCCGGTAATATCTGACCTCCACAACCCACTTAGGGTTGTGGAGGTCAGATAGGCAGTCGCTCCATTTAAAATTCACCTGCATCTGGTTAGACTGGAAGCCGCCCCCAACGTATTTGGGAAAAGGCTAGGCAATTGATGATCCTTATTATATGAATAACTAACCGCCACATTTAACTTTGGTGAAATCCACATCTTAAAGACTTGACGCTCATCAAAAGGCAAGACTCTAAATAAACTGTCTTATATTGTCTTAGGTGGCCGAGAAACTGAACTGGAGCAGTTCCCCTGGACGGTACTCCTGGAGATTACCTTCGATTACGGAGACAAGAGGCAAGCCTTCAACTGTGGAGGATCTCTCATCAGCTCCCGATACGTTTTGACAGCTGGACACTGCGTCTTTGATCAGGGAGGCAAGATTATAGAGTAAGTAATCAACCTTGAACCTAATGCTTTAGCGAATAGTTAGATCTGTTAAAGAATTTTTACAGATTCTAGTGGCTATGCTGGCGTCTCCAGAAAAGTTTTTATGGGGAGCTGTTAAAATACTGCTGAGTTTAAATTATGACCATTTGGTCTGTTTAAGTAGTAGCAGCGTTTATGGCAGGTATAGGTACCAAACCAGCAAGGAAGTCTATAGAAGTTTATAACTTCTCTGCTCTTTAGGTGTTCTGTCTTATGAAATTCAAACTCCTGATTAAGCAGTACAAGTCTGACACTCTACCGCTTTGCCCAGAGCGGGAGGAGTCATTTGATGATTTCTCACCCCCAAAAAAAAAACGTATACAGGGGTTTGGAGTCAAAACGTTCTAAGGTGTCCCGATTTCGAGATACTCGTAATATGAGCTATCAAAAATGTACTTTATAACAGTTTGTCTTATACAAAACATGTTTGCATTGATGCCAGCTTTCAATTAATGTAGACTTTATAAGAGACCGCTATTTTTTTAAACAAAGAGCCATACATGCAAATATTATCTTTGTTCTTTATTTGCAATTGCTTTTTCATTGGTAATCACGTTTAACTACTTCCACACAGTGACACACGCAATCATAAATTCCAACCTTTTTTTATTTAATCATTCCCTCAGTTTAAACAACACAATAACATACCTACCTTTATTCCGCAGCATCGACATCTACCTAGCTGAATACGACAAGCGTACCTTCCCAAGAGACTGCAAAACGGTGCTAGGCCAAGGTCAGAAGTGTATAACAAACATCGTGATGAAAGCGGAGGATGTGGTACTGCATCCGCAGTACGACGACACGCATCTCAACAATGACATCGCACTGATAAGGATACAGGGACATGCGCCTTATACGGGTAAGATATCTTGGATGTTTAAGCTGGTACATCATCATTCTCTTGCCCTTATCCCAATTCATTTGGGGTCGGCGCAGCATGTCTTCCTCTTCCATACTTCTCTATTTTTCGTCATGTCATGAGATCCTTTCTTACCATATCATTCTTAACACAGTCCTATCGTTGTTTAAGCTGGTACATACTAGTGAATAGGCGAGGAATTACGATCACTGAAAGCAAAAAAAACTTTAAACGTTTTATCGTAGATTTTTTAATCATAACATCACGGTTGAAATCTCTGAAGGGTTAGGCAGTGGTGTACCCATTAGTACGCCCACATTTCGCCAGTTATGTTTAAGTCCCATAATAGGAGGCGAGCCTATTTCCATCAACTGGGAAAAATTCCAGACTCCTGCTAGTGAGAAATTCCTGATGGAAAAATCATTAACACATTGCCCGACCTTAAAATCCTCATGCTCAGCAGAAAAAACAAAACTTACAAACAACGACAACAAAATGAGCTTTGAAAATAATTTTGTCGTAGATCTTTAATAATAATAATAATCATTTATTTCAGGAAATTTCCCATAAGTATAAAATTCGATTACAAATACAAATTACAATACATTAGATTAAAATACAATAATACTTTAAAAAATAAAACCAACAAACTAAACAACAACAACAAATAAAACAAACAATACAACAAACAAAACAACAAAAATAAAAAAAACAAACAATAATACTTAAAATAATACTTTAAATCACCTTCGAGATTTTAGTAACGGTCTTAAGAGATCTAATAAATGATAGTGATGTATGGCTGAAGGGCTTTAGTCAGTCAGCGAGCATTTGAACGAGGTGCTCGTCATGTTTTCTATGTCCATACAAACAAAAAGTTAATTCTAAAAACCATCTCTACGAGGACTACGAGCACGTATTCACCGAAAAAGTAACAATGTTCACTCGTGTGTAGCAGCCGCTTCACATATTGTACCAAGTTGTACATGTATTGAACGTTCGTGGATAGAATAGGTGTTGATAAAACATTTACTAACTCTTTCTTTTAATTTATTTAATCCATACATAACACACACGCACATACATAGTTTTACTTAAATACAACATATCCAAAACAATTTGTTGGCAGTAAGTTCTCGCGAAAATGTATTAATATTTTGTATAAGCTTTTATAAAACCAAGACTAACTGCGGTACTCAGAGATATTTAATGATTACTTAAGCCGTCACTGAGTAAATATTTGACAGACTTTTGTATGACAAAGCTGTCAAAACCTTTACTAAGTGATGGCCTAAGAAATCATTAAAGCTCTCTGAGTGCGGCAGTAAGACATTCCCGTCGGGCAGCCCCGACGGGAATGTCGACGGGGTTGTTCGCAAGAGATACCGCGGCCTCGACATGAAGGACTAAGAAGGAACATGGGTGAATTTTAGTCAGTAGAAGTCTGACACTCCCTTTTGCTCTGCCCAAAAGCGGGAGAAGTTATTTGATGATTTTCCACCCGCCAAAAAAAAAAAAATTAAAAAGACTAAGACATTGCGTCAAACAAAGACATGGTGCCATGAGACCATCATCCCTTCTAACTAAAAGTGGCAACTTAGAGCTATGATAATATGGCTACATTCCGTTTGGTACCTACTTAACTTTGTAATTCTTTTTTTACTTTGTAAAGTACCTTGATAGAAAATAAAACTGAACAAGTTTCAATAGTTATAATACGAGATTAAGGAATGAATCAATAACTATCTGCTAAAGTTTGATAAGAACATAAAAAGTTCCAAAATAGAATGTAATTTAAAAGTTTAGTTTATGTTTATGATATTACAAACCTTTCGAATACTTTTTAAGAATTCTTCACAGGCTTCTTCATTTTGAGGTCCAGAAATTATTAATTATTCTAATCTAGAGGCCCTAGCACGAGCGCGCGTATCGAAAAAAACAAGAAAAGTCAATTTTCCTATAATAACACATAGCTGTTCCCTGCGACCTTCGTCCGCGTGAAATTATTACTTTCCGATTGAAATCGGATTTTGTTCACAGTTTTGAACCCACGCCATCTGCCCATAAAAGTCCCGTCAAAATCGGTTAAGTAATTTTGGAGATTAGCCGGAACAAACAGACAGTAAAAATGAAAACAAAGGTTTTTGGTATACGTACCGTATACCTATAGGGTGTAAAAGTACCCTTAACGCAAACGAAGGGCATCATTTGTTCTCCCCACCACTGCGATCATTTTTTTGTTCTAGACCATACCTGGGAACCTCCTAGTTACGGAGATATTGGGGGTCAAAGTTCCAAATTTTTCACAGCAGTTTTTGTAAATACTAGTACATATTTCAGGTTTTAACTTTACTTAAATTACCTCCATGACCCGTTTACTATTCAAAGCATCCACTAGCACAATTTTTTAAGAGTGCTACTTTGAGTTTTACCGTAAAATGTGATTTTTGACCCCAAAAAAAAAGTCATTAGGTACTTAGTTTAATGTACAGAATGCTTGGTTGACGGATGCGTGAAGGGTTCGTTTACACCCTGTATACTTGCATATTATGCATTATTATGCATACAGTAACAAGCTGTTATTTTGAAGTAACAAACAGACACTTGAATTTTAATTTTTTAGATATTAAATAGATTGTTTGCGACAAACACAATCAGTATCACACGGGGTACAGCTAGTGTAACTGAAATGCTGTAGTATAATTGTATTTTCGATTCAAAAATTGACGTAATATTTACGTTACGTTTATACCGCGCGCTCGTGCTAGAGCCTCCGGCCGACCTAAACAATCGTTAATAATTGAAATAACTTATTACAGCAAATTTGAATGTAAACCAACTGAATAACTTTATTATTGTTATGTTCAAAACAGATTCTAGACTTGTTTTGTAAACAAGCAAACGGAAAGTTTTCCGAAGTGTTTTGGTTTTTGAACAACTACGCCAAATTATATTTATGATTACAGTCCAAACAGAATCCTTTACGGCGATTATAAAGCTACTTCTAATTAAATCGGACTACCTCGTTCGGTACAGAGGTCGCCAGCAAGACTTGTGAGCATTTGTCCGGGGTTATACGGGAAAAATTGTGAGTGAAAATTGTTTTTTCAACAAGAATTTCTCAGTAGCAACCACGGAGTCTTAATTGGTACACCTCTGTTTCCCCTTTCGATGATTACAAGCGTGATATTATGTTATTAAATCTATTCTGTTCTAACATATTTTGTCGTTGTCTATTTTCAGACTACATTCGCCCCATCTGCCTTCCAACGATCGACATCGACAACCCGGACTTCTCTAACCTTCGTCTCGCCGTCGCCGGTTGGGGTCGAAACGGCCGCTACCGGTCCGACATCAAACAATCGACAATCGTCAACCTTGTACCTCAAGCGAAATGCAAGAAGTTCTACCCCAGTCTTTCGCGCCGACAAATGTGTGCGGCGGGTTATACCGGCGAGGATACATGCAAAGGAGACTCTGGCGGTCCACTCATGACGGTATACGGCGGGAAGTATGAAGTAGTGGGTGTCGTCAGTGGGAAGAGGGCTGACTCGCCCTGCGGGACCTCCGTACCCTCTCTCTACACTAGTGTGTACCACTACAGCGACTGGATCCGGAGCAACATGAAGAATTAATTATTTTCGTCTCGCTGTTTGAGTTGGAATGTAGTCTCGTTGCAATAAAATTGTATTATAGTTAAATGTCAGTTTATAAACTAGTTAAAATTTCAAGTGCTATTAACAAAACAAAAAGAAAATGCTATTCAATTCATTTCCAAACAATAGATTCAGCAAAAAGATTTCCCGATCCCTCTTTCCCAGAACCAACGTTAGGTGTGTTAAATGTAGCATATTATTGCGGAATGATTGCTGGCTACGGAAGGTCTCAGTTTCCCAAGAGCTAGGTTTTGCATGCTATCGTGCCCAAATAAACTTTTATGAACTGAAAAATATAGCGGTAAAATTCGAGGTGGCAATATTTTGTAGCTGTTTTGGCGTGGCGTTGGCAGGCTGGCTTTGTGGCACGTAAATTGCCAGCGTATTCAGCGATTGCAAAATTGTGCATTGAGGTGAAAGATTAATTTTATTGAAAACCTAATAGGGAAATTAATAGTAAAATGTGGCAGATCTATTAGATTTAAATGATTTTACAGTCATTCGATTTTAGGCTAGAGATATTTTGCTGAGTTACAATGAGCGATAAAAATAAATAAATCGGTTTTTGGTGCAGATTGTAAACGACGTAATCTAAAACGTGAAAACATCTCACAACTGCCTTGTTAGCCAAAGTTGTATTGGGCTTTTCATCAGGAATTTCTCAGAAGCAGCCACGGAGTCTGGATTTGTGACCGGTTGATGGTAATAGCCTCGCCCCCTATTACATGGCACTTAAAAATAACTGGTTTAATATACCTATATTAAACCAGTTATTTTTAAGTGCCATGTAGTAGTAATGGATACATCTCTGCCTAACGCTTCGGGGTTTACAGGCGTGATGTTATGTTGAAAATATAATTTAGTATTTTTTATAGTTTTCCCTCACCTAAAGGAAAACGTGAGCTATACAGAATAACCTGCTTGCGGTATACCTTTCCGCTTTATAACATAAATCCTTATACACACTTTGCTTTGCTAAAGCCGCACTATAACAGGTTCCGTCACATGTTACCCGTTAATGAGTGGGGGAGTTGCATAAGGAATTACGAGATTTTCCGTCACAAAACTGGTGATCGGTAATTATGGTCAAACGGTAATAATGGGACGGTTCAAGAAAATGCAGTGTTTGGGGGGAAATCGGCCTTTGAATGTTTGGTTTGATATTCTAGTCAGATTGTTCGTTATTGGTTTAACGTATACATACCTCAATCAAACCTAAGATTACACCTCTAATCCCTGAATGGTTAGCCAGAGGTGTCCTTATAAAATACTAATACACCCACATTTTGTCAGTTACGGTTAATTCCCACGTAAAACTGGGCAAATCCTATATTTGTGGCTGCTCCTGAGATAACGCAATAACACATTCGCTGAGCCGGAGCTCGAACCCACGACCTCATACTCAGCAGTCACGTTTGCAACCACTAGACTAACGAGCCACTTAACCTGACAATACGCCTAGGAGCTCGTGGCCTAATAAGAACTGCCACTCGGGTCGATCTTTAGGTAAAGCTGTGCTTGCCTTGGTCGGTCTGTGGATGGGTGACCGCCCGACATACCGAGTTTCCTCCGTGCCTCGGAAAGCACGTTAAGCTGTTGGTCCCGGCTGCCATATATATATATATTTGGCAGTCGTTACAGGTAGTCAGTGACCTGAAAATCTGACATCCAGTCTTACCAAAGAGTATCGTATTACCTAGTATTAACTGGGTTGTGGAGGTCAGATAGGCAGTCGCTCCATGTAAAATACTGGTATTCAGCTGCATCCGGTTAGACTGGAAGCCGACCCCAACATAGTTGGGAAAAGGCTAGGCAGATGATGACGCCTGCTGTTTTATTAAATTCATTTCACCCCCAGAAGTATGGCAACAATAGACACTTAGGCGCAGTCCTGCTCACGTGAGAGCACTTAGTGTTTCTAGCTTCCTGCCAAATGTATGTTTTTATCACCTTCTTCCAAAATTACCCACTTCCATTAAAACCGAATGTTGCGTAAATTGCTCCTTAATGTTTCTGGGTGTAACATGAAAATACTTACAGCTTAATTATTATCCAAGTGTATGTTTAGGCGGAGTGGCGGCAAGCCGTGGCTTTGACGAATGATGATGGATTGTGGGAACTTCCCGAGGCGTGGTAGCAACAAAAAGCAATATTATACGCTCAGTTTTGTTGCTAAGCTTCATCTAATCGTTATGTAATTCATGTTATATTTATTTCATGAAAACTGACAGCCAGTAGGTACGTTCGAGTATTCGATAGCTAATGTAACAATACAAGATGTAAGCGGACCCTTCAAGAAACCGACAACCAAGCATTCTGTACATAGAACTAAGTCAGTCAAAAAATATTGCTGGAAAAGGACTTTTCTTGCGGTGAAAAATTATCCTTTACGGTAGGACTCATTCAATTGTGCGTATGGATACATGGAATGCTATGAGGGTCGTAAAGCTATAAATTTAAGAACTTTGACCCCCAATATCTCTGTAACACTCGACACTAAAATTAAAGTCCCCCACCATTCATCGTCTTTTGCACGTGACGTCAGAAAATGACGTCATTCATATTCTAATCACCAAACCACATCAATACCCACATTTGAATGCTCTTGGCTCTCCATATAACAACATCTCCCGATTAATAACACGCTTAATTGATACTTTTCCGCCGGCGTATTGACATAACGCTCACACACCGCTTCAAGCTCGTCTACGAGGCTCTTAAAGCCACGCTCCACGTTCCCCATGCTATTAAACGTTGTGGAACACAATCCGGGAGAAGAACACTCAAATGAGCAAACACTATTATCAGGACTGTGCCGAGGGCGTACAGATTTCCCCGGAGTGCCCTTCTCCTTAAAAGTGCCGGTCGGATGACCGCTATTCACCGCACTGCTCGGACCAACTTCTTTTTACTTTAAAAAGCCGTGATGAATGAAATTTTAAAAGTGAGCGCGTTCGATTTTTACCAAATACTCGATGTGGAAAGAGATTTTGGCTAACGAGAAAACTTAGCACAAAGACAAGTTGTAGTTTGAGAACTAAGGGAGGAACTACTTATTCAACAACTTTGTAGTAAAGAAATGGTTAAAGTATATTCGTAGTCCAAAAACACAATGCTCATGTAAAATCATGGTGATGTGTTTTGCAATCCAAAACATTTACCCGAATAGGATGACTTTTGACAGCCTTAAACAGTCTCACAAAAAAAGGAACGCACAATTTATCAGCGATTTCGTCTCTGATCCCTGAATCCCAATATCGTGGTACATCCACAATCTATGTCGGTCCTCCCGTCGGGTGACAAATTTATGTAAAATCAATGCAACAAATAAAGAACGGTGCGACGGTAAATATCCGCGCCACGTCACAATTAGTGCGTGTCCCGCTGGGCCGGGCACATTTTGTTATTTGCCAATCTATTCACGGCCCCGATACGCCGACCAAAAACGATTCATACAATTTTATACTCCTGTTTTTTTTATATCTTCTATAATTCCATGGACCAGGTGTGTGCCAAACTATGTAAAAAGGTTTTAACAAAGGTTTTTTAATGGAGAAGGTAGCAATTTTTTTTTTGTAATACTTAATTGTTAGGTACAGTTTATCGAGATTGAATTATCAAAGAGCTACAACTATTAAATGATTTACTTGGTCATTGAGTGAAAATAAAATAACATAATTTAACATTTACAGTTGGGGTAATATTTAAATAGGCGGTTGAAAGGTTTAATATTATTTGTGGTGTATTTGGCGAAACACTTTTAGGCCGACAGATTCGATCCTGAATTAAGTCAAGCAGAAATACAAGATTGTTTCCGTTCAATAGGTCTAATCTCTCAGATGGGTATTCGTGCTGAAACGATCCTCTTTTATTGGCGTCTCTTTGTCGAAGTATTCGACATTTTCATCGGTTACTATACGAATTTTAGTTTAGGTCGAAACATCTTTGGGACTCCCAAATTTGATTTAGAACTAAAGGTTTTGAATTTAGAGACCGTATTTTAGTGTAAGTACTTAAGAGTGCTTATAAATTGCTTCGTTGATGTAAAGGTTCACTTAACTTAATTATTGAAGACGTATTGCTACTTTTAGTGAATACAATCTCAAGATATTCTTCTAAACTGTAACTACGAACTACTGCTTTTCGATTAGAAGATTAAGAGGCAAGGACTAAGAAAGTTGCAGAATTCCTCTAAAGATCAACTGGCAGAAATTACACTTAGTTAATACTTTGAGACTAGCTACCGCTCCTGCACTATCGCGAACTACAAATCCGATACATTTATCGGGGTGCTAGTTTTCTACCGCTACCGATTCAAGCTTTATTTGAACTAGGTACTTGGAATAGAAACTTTGTCGAAACAGCAAATCATCGTTTTGGGGATAATCCAATAAGGTCAGCTTAGTAGACCTAGACAAAAACATTTAAACGATAACCTATTAAATTGATAATATTCTACCCGATCATGATTATATGAACCTACTACAAACTTCCCACAATAAATTACTTAAAACGTTATTTCACTATAACTATCTAAATCCAAAAAAGTAACTTAAAAACTAATAAAAAAATCACATTCCCTACAATATTTTCAAGCTACATCCAGTTACCGCTTAGCTGTGTTATAAGAATACCAACTTGTTTCATATATCGAACTAACATTTTGTCCATATTGAATTGTAATCTACCCTCAAAACACTAAATAATCGATGTCTAATTTCTGTAACAAAATGTGGGGTGTCCACATTTTGTTATTTTTATATTATGTTTAGTTTTTAATATTCTCATGTAAGTGAATAGTGTAATTCTTGTGAGAATTTGCTTTTAATATTGGGTACCTAATTTGGTTAACAGATCAAACGAGGATACACATGGACACAGACGATGAATTATAGAAATGACGGCAGAACCCATGATAATAAAATATACACATTATCAACTCTGTTTACAATATCAGACCGTAATCCGTAACAGGAGCAAAAAACATGATATTCATTGTAAATATGCAACGAAAGCCGAAACCTGTTTCATATGCAACGAGTCGGTCGAGGATCGCGTTCATGGACGTCAGTTCCTTTCTAGCTTCGTTCTTATCTGGACTAGGTACTATTACACGAAACTGTAGGAAGTGCAGTGAAAAATAAACCTTACTAAATTTATTTTAAAGACGATGTCGATAATGCGAGTGGTAGCAATAACGGGTTGTGACAGCGGCCTCGGCTGGGCCATAGCGGCCAGATCAGCTCGCGAAGGACTTGTCACAGTAGCTGGCATGTACAATGGTGTTGATACCAAGGCGGCAGAAGGACTGAGAAGACTTTGTGCACACCCCTGCTCGCTGGATGTGACGAACCCTGAGAGTGTCACCAGCTTCCGAGATTTCGTCAAATCTTTGCTGAATGACAACCCAAACTATAGTGAGTGTGTTATTTATATCTTACTTTATTTAGGGCCGGTTTTTTGATCGCCAGTTAACTTTTATCTGTTATCTGTCATTTTGACAGTTTCATCTGTCAGTTAAATTTGTCATTTTGACAGTTTTTGTATAGATAATCTGTCAAAACATCACATTTATTCGTCAGTTCTAAGTTAACTGGCGATTGAAAAACCGGCCCTTAAAGGTGTAAGGTCTTTGACAGTCGTTACAGGCAGTCAGTGACCCGAAAGTCAGACAATCAGCCTTGCCAAGTGGTATCGTATTACCTAGCTAGGTTGTGGAGGTCAGATAGGCAGTTGCTCCATGTAATTGATGATATAAAGGTTTAGTTAAAAACGGATCTAGGGAGATAAAATGGGTTAATTAAAACCACCTTTACTGAGAGACGTTTTGTTCTTCTAAAAATATTCTGAGCGCGTAGCAAGAGAGTACTCTGGGGTGCGACTAGAATAAAATTAAATATTTGACTACCCAAAACTATTTTGTTGGGAGTGTCAGTAGTTCATTACTTAAATTAAAATGAAGGTATTCAAAGTTAATTTGATTCGTATTATCTTGAATTAAAAAAAAAACGATTTTACCTAAATTTTGTAACAATATTTTGTTTTAAAAAAGTGAGCGTGGAATAAATTTCTTGCTTATTCTTCTACATAGATATTATATATCTACGCTTTGGAATGGATAACTTTACCACAGTACTTTTACAAGTTATTATGCCTTGTGACATTAGCTTTCGTTTTCTTTGTTTTATTGACATTCTAAAGTGCCTGTAATGATATAATTGAAATATATGACGGCACGGTTGGCGCAGTGGCCCAAGCGGGTGACTGCTGCGCTACGTGTAGTGGGTTCGATCCCCGCACGTAACAAATAGTTGTATGGCCCACAGATAGTTATTTCAGGTCTGGATATTTGTGTATGTGAATTTAAATGTCTGTGAACGCACCCACGATACAGGAGAAATTCCTAGTGTGGGGCAATGTTCTAAAAAAAAACCACTTTAGATAGAGATACCTACGTTAAGTAGAGTTAGGAACTTCTTGATCTACTATGATAAAAGTGATGAAGTACTTAGCTTAGACTGCCTATAAGGTCAAAAATAATCTTATAACTTTGCTAGACTGCGTGATTACTTACTTGCTTCAAACCCGAGAAATTTGGAACTAAGAACTAAATGTTAAATTATCATAATTTCAGAGCTCCATGCTATTGTCAATAATGCCGGAGTAATGACAATAGGTGACTTTGAATGGCAGACTCCAGCTATGATTGAAAGCCCTATTAACGTCAACCTGCTTGGTACCATGAGGGTTACAACTGCGTTCTTGCCTGACCTGAGACTGAGCGCTTTAGAGGTGAGTATCTAAGACCGTCTTCTGTTTCTCATAAACGTCACCTATTTTTCTCAGTCAAATCAAAATCAAAAGTAATTTTTGTCAAAGGTAGGTTTTTTTTTAATGTTGCCACTCAAGGAATTTCTCCTGTATCGTGGGTGCGTTTACAAACATTTACAACTCACAATCACTAATAGCCAGACCAGGAGCAACCTGTAAGTCATACAAATATTTGTTCCATGCGTTGACTGCTGCGCCAACCTTCCATCATAAGATATGGCAGACCCTTAAAATGTCTACCCTTCACAATTTTCTTATGTTCTAGCCGAGGTGAAGAGAACAGAACTCCCCAGCAAGGCATGAGTCTATTAGATTTAAAGTTTATCAAATTTTCTAACTCGATTTTAACTAAATCTACAAAACGTTTTGGTTTAAATGCTTTCGGAGAAAGAAAGATTGTGGTAACTTGATGCCCTGGCGACTATACATTACGAAACCAAGGAAATTTTATCATTTTCTCATGAGAGCTTACGGTCTTTCTTATGAATAGCTAACCTATGCTGATGGAAAGATTGTCCTCACCAGTAAGCAAGGCAGTATAAAATATTGTAGATGCGCTGACAGCCTGATTGGTAATCAATAATAAAGTATCCGAAGAATAAGTTATTACACAGATAGTTAGATATGTCTACGTTTGGTCTAGGTTACCCTTGAGAAAATACTTTTATACCTCTTTTACTTGTGTTTTTTGTAGGGCTTTAGCAATTTATTCGTAGATGAGAAAACATGCCAGATATATTATTATACGACACAAAGCGAGTAATAAAAACCAAGTATCTTTGTATAGAGCTTCTCATTTAATAAAAAAAACAAATTGAGTTCATTTTTATCGTAACATCAATATGAAACAGATACGTAAACAAAATATATAAGTACGAGAACATACACACACAATATTATGTATCTATAATATATGTTTCGGGACTTCGGGTGTAGCCAATATTACTTCGAAAGTCGTTGTCCTACCGTATCCCAAATTCCCAAATAACGGTGTCCGTGGCAACAAGTTAAAATTCATATTATTACGGCTTCCCGGAAACAGGTATTGTAATAACAACGATAGAAAATTTGATACCGCCCCAAATAATCGTGTGATTTCTACGCAAAACAAATGAAATAAGATTCTTCCTCAAAATGAAATTGACTTCGTAAACATTATTTTCTGAAAACACGTAGGTATTTTCTGGGCAACCGGAATGCTGAGCATCGTAAGCCCACAAAATAATATCACCCTATAGGGAAAATTACAATATTTTTTTGTTTAAAACGTTTAATTGAAAACGTAAGCCTGGATTTGTTTATTTATGCTGTTCCGCGTTTTAGTATTAAATGTATTTTTATTTGTTTTACTTCATCTTTAAAAAGTTTGTTGTTTTGTTTCCTTGGTCTGATTTACTAGAATGCAGAAAAAACATGGTGGAAAAGATATGGGCGCCCAAATGATTGCTACGTTTTCAATACAATATTCCGGTCTCCCACATAGAAAACATTCAACGGTTTTACTTTTTAATTGAATAAAAGTAGCGATAAAAAATAGGTTCAGAATGATGTACTGTACTGTACGTAGTACCTAACTAACTGTTTGGCCGTCTATTTCGTTTCCACCCTGTAGGTACAGTAGCCCCGTCTATACGATATGATAGTAGTATCGACACAATACACCAACAGCAATACCTACTGCACTTGTTATTTCCTACGAGAGTTCTATGATCTATGATTGGTGCTTTAGATTAGTTTACTTATGAATCAATAACTGTAGACCGTACACGGTAGGTATAGACTTACTACTGAAAAATACAGTTCAAACAATAGATGCATAAACAGAGAAACCGCATGAAGTCATCTTTCAATAGGTCACCCAATTAGGGGCAAAATAGGACCTTCCCGTTTTCTGTTCAATATTTAAGATGAATAGCTCTACTCATTCTTTATTTCAGAACACGGGGTCCATAAAACCCCGTATAATTAACGTGGCGAGCCACTGCGGCTTACAGCCATTGCCAGGCTTCGGGGCCTATAGTGCCAGCAAGGCGGGCGTGCTGGCTTTGACGAAAGCTTTGCGGATGGAGCAGCGAAGACACGGGTTGAGTGCCGTGGGTTTTGTGCCAGGTAATTGCTTGTTGGTCCTATTTAAAATGACGCTATAGCAAATATTACGCTCATAACCATAAGGCAGAGGTGAAATCAAATGTTACGAATTAAAAACACAAAAAAGTAAAAAAAAAACAAAAAAGTGAAAAATAAACTTTAGAAGTTTAGAAGCAAAAATCAGCTTCTTCGGTTCGGTTGTCGGGGGTTAAAAAACGAAATCAAACAAAAGTCACCAACTTACTTTTGTTTGATTTCGTTTTTTAACCCCCGACAAAAAAACGACGGGGTGTTATAAGTTTGACGTGTCTGTGTGTGTGTGTGTCTGTCTGTGGCATCGTAACTCCCGAACGCATTCAATGAACCGATCTTGATTCTGTTTTTTTTTTTGTTTGAAAGGTGAATTGGTCGCGAGTGTTCTTAGCTATGTTTGATGAAAATCGGTCCAAGATGGCCGCCGCTACAAAATGGCGGATTACATATTTTTTCACAACTTTATCAATATGGGTATCAAATGAAAGGGCTTGATTAGAATACTATACACTATGACAAATTTCAAATCCAAGATGGCCGCCACCACAAAATGGCGAATTACGTTTTTTTTTTAAATCTCCCTCAATATGGGTAGCAAGAAATCAAAGGGATTCTAGAATAATGTACACTATATTGAAAGGGAATGAGGAATATAAATTAACGAAATTAAAAGTAAAAACTTGAAAATTGATTGAGGGAATAAAAGTGGAGAATCAATGTTTAATCTTTATCGCTTCTCTGTGAATGACTGCCGTGCGCGTAATTATTTTGTCGCGCGGATAATTGTACATTGCGATATCTTCTAAGATATTTGTTTAAACTATATATAGTAAAGGGCACAAATATTCTATATTGAATTTCCGTTCTAACAATCATATTTATTTAGATATACATAGATTAATACCATATGGGTTAAATAAGCTTCGCATAAAATAATTGAGTCGGGGTTTTTTTTTTAATTTTTATTTTATGCTTGTTTACCACCGACTTCAGAAGCTGATTTTTGTTTCTAAAGCATTGATATAAAAAAACTTTTTGGCAAAAAATAAAACCGACTTCAAAAACACCAAAAAGTGAAAAATAAACTCCTGAAGAAAAATCAGCTTCTGAAGTCGGTGACATTTGTTTGTTTGATTTCGTTTTTTTTGCCACCGACTTCAGAAGCTGATTTTTCTTCAGAAGTTTATTTTTCACTTTTTGGTGTTTTTGAAGTCGGTTTTATTTTTTGCCAAAAAGTTTTTTATTTTTCCATTTTTAGTTGTTCCCAAACAAATAATAGGTTTTATTTATCCCCAATAAATGGAACATTACATAATATCTTACTGTCCAAATCTGGGTGTACACATCTGCGTACCCCCTCAGATCATACAGGCGTGATGTTACGTCATGATGTTGTATAAACAATAAACATCCAAGCGATTGCAGCAATCGCGACAGATTTGCCGTCTATTTTTGAAGAGTTCTATTGTATATCTCCGAAGATCAGGATCAGATCTTCACTAAATTTAAATGGGACCACCTCAGGAGTATACTCTTTCAAATAAAAAAAGAATTTTGAGAATCGGTTCACAAATGGAGGAGAAATCAGGTAACATACATAAAAAAAAAAAAAAAAATACATACACACGAACATAGAACCTCCTCCTTTTTTGAAGTCGGTTAAAAAACTAAAGATACAGTCGTCCGAACATTTGCTCGACGCGTTCGCCATACAGAGAATTGGTGTAGTCTGCTCGTTAACGTAACCTTGTATAAGCGGCGTGGTATTTTCGAGGTATAAAGAACATAAATAAAGCATTTAATATAATTTACGACCGCACCCGAAGAGAGCCGATCGTGGGCTAGTTCACTTCGGCTTATCAAAGACCGTTTTAGGACCAAGTTCGAGGCGTCATTGTAACATGCTGTCCGCCCAGTCCTTACGGAGTAATAATTAAGTCAATGTTCTAAAGTTTATTTTTCAATTTTTGTGTTTTTATTTCTTTTAATCGGTTTTATTTTTGTTAAAAAGTTTTTATTACTTATTCACTTTTTAGTGGTTCACATGTGCTTACCCCTTTACAGCGTACCGGCATGATGTCATTTTATGAACTGGTGTAAACAATAGACAGACATGAGATTTCAGCAATCCCAGTCCATTTTAGACGGCACGGTTGGCGCAGTGGCTGAGCGATTGGACTGCTGCGCTGCGTGTCGCGGGTTCAATCCCCGCACGGAACAAATATTTGTATGGCCTACAGGTAGTTGTTTCGGGTCTGGGTATGATTGTGTATGTGAGTTTAAATGTTTGTGAACGCACCCACGATACAGGAGAAATTCCTAGTGTGGGGCAAGGTTTTTAAAAAAAAAAAAAAATGCTACCATGCTACCATTTGCTATCATTTATTGAGGAGTTCCGTTGCCTATCTCCGAAGTTCTTCATCAGATCTTTACCAAAATGAAATAGGACCACTCCGAGAAAAAACTATTCCAAAATCTACCCAAATCGCTTCAAGAGTGAGACATAAAAGAGTGATTTGAAGCGTTCTCTCTATTTCTCCAGGATCCCATCATCAGATCTTGATTTGATAATCATGGGACCACCTGGGAACCATTTCAAACAAAATAAAAAAAGTCCAAATCGGTCAATCATCTTCGAGTAATTGAGGAACATACTTACATAAAAAAAGATTCCAACGTATTGAAAATCTCCTCCTTTTTGAAGTCGGTTAAAAAATCAAAAGTTACCTAAGTATTAATAAAAACGAAATATACGAAGATGATTGTCCGTTCATGGGAGGATCCTTTAACATCCTGCCCCAATGGTTGTTGTCGGTCGGTCGGTTCGTGTTAAATGCGCGGAAAACTTTGGATATCGCGATGTACAGTCGGCATCAGAAGTAGATTAACGCTAAGTACTCAAAGTTACAAAGCAGGTTTTTTAATAAAAACTTAATATTATTCGTTACTAACAAGTTATTGAAGAGAAAGAATATTTTAAAGAATAATCTACTTCAAATAATTAAAATTCCGAAATGGTAGGTAAGCTACTTCTGTTGCTGATCGTACCTAGCCTACCAACCTACCTCCTTTTCAATCAATCAATTGGACTATTATACCTAATGGTTTTGATAACGTATCACAAGTTGATTTCCAATAAAAGTAGTCCGTTGATATTAAAATACAACACCTAGGTATAAATGATCATATAGAGTTACGTGATCTCTAGGCTGCCAGGTTTACCTACATTATTTAAAATGTTTATCTTTGTTCCTCCAGGTGGCTTTGTTGCCTCCAGCAACATAATAGCAAGTCAAGGAGCACACGGAATCACAATGCTCGAACATTTGAATGACGAACAGAAATCTTTTTACGGGAAAAGGATCACAACACTCTCTAATTATCTCCAGTCAGCTACCGGCGCAGCTCACAACGCAGGATACGATTCTTTGAAAGATGAGAACATCATAGAGACATTTGTCAAAGCTTTGACGGATGATAATCCCAAGGATCTGTACAAAGTGGAATCTTGGAGATACATGTTTTACTATAATCTGTTTAAGTTACCTCTCCCAGAAGCAACTCTCGGTTATCTGGTAAAAAAGTTCCTTAAGTTTCCCGAGTGAATAAATTATTTTAAGGGAATACTTTTAAAGATAAGGAAACTACAGGATTACTGTTTGATAGTTTTTTTATTTATGTTCAATTCCGCCTTTGATCTTGAAAGGAATGATAGTATCTACCTACCATTTCAATTTTAATATTACATTACTACCTACCCATAAAAAAGGAGATTCTTGGTATTTCATTTGAAGAAGAAGTATCTATTTATCAATTATGTCACATTTTTTTTATAATAAATAAATGCTAGATATTATTGTATTACTTCTTGTTTCTTGTAACCGTAACAAATTGCAAAAGTAAGAAATTTCGAATTTTAGCGGGCAACCGTGGCGAAAAATCTGAAAAAATACCGACTCGCATTTGGCCGGTTTTGTAGGTGGAACTAAAAACCGGCCAAATGCGAGTCGTTATTGAGAGGCACTAATCTAACCAAGCACTCGGCAGAAAGAAAGGATTATAGGAACCTCGCTATCATTTCAAGAGCTGTCGTTAGATACCCCATACCTGCTTTTTCTGTTCCATACCCCACACAGTCATACTAACGTAGAATTTATAAATTGGTCCCTTTGTAAAGTGTCAAGGGTGTGTAAAAAGCGTTACGGCCACGTAGAGGGGGTTTAACGATATATCACGTGGTGATTGGCGCTATAGGATAATGTTCCTTTTTATGTATGTGTATTTTAGAGTAGATTATGGATGTTTTTTTTGGTAGATGGCAATAGGCTTGCCCCCAATAGGCCCATAGGGTTGCTCCCAATGACACAAGTTTACACGAGTTTTTTTTTTTAATAATTGGACAGCTGTCAGTTGAAAACGATTATCCCTAGGGCTGAAAACTATTACTTTCAATTTGCTCCTCAGGCAACTTCAGATCTACTTTCCGGAAAATACATTACACTCCGGGTGAAAATTTAGTTTAGTTCAAACTCCGGGTGCAAGCGACTTTCGTTTTATGAATGATCGAAGGCAATTGTGGTTTTATTTACATTGACGCCAGAGTACGTACATTTTAAATATTAAAGCATTATTAGAATTATCAAAGAGCTGACACCGTCATCGTCACAGCGTGTGTTAGATGCTATTTTCTAAAAGCCGAGTGTCCAAGTTTCCGTCTCAAAAAAAATCAAGTGACAGTTGATGTTGACATTTGAGATTTTCAGTTGTGGTGACAGATTTTGCTAATAGTTTTGGTGAAAAATCAGTTTTTCTGTTAAAATCCTACAAAAAAGTGCAACAATAACAAACACAGTGTGAGAACAGAAGGATTATTTAATATTGCATACATTTGTTTGCAAGCCAAACTTATTCCGAAGAAATGGAGGTGGTGTTTGGGCCGAATTCGGTCGACGAACCGGTACGTAAAGTATTTTTACAACCGTAGTTTTGAATTTGAATTTTAGTCCATTTTAATATAACATATTGATTACCTTCTAAATTTAATTTAAAAAATCTGGATGTAAGTTCTGTATGATATCGATTATAATCGATTTTTCACACACAGGTTATAGGTTATTATTGTAGTAGTCAAAGTAAATGAAATCTCCTAACCTACACTCAATTCAATTCAATTCTCAATTCTTTATTGCGTACCATAATGTATACAGTTGGTAAGGAAACAGTTACATCAGTCTACACTACTACTTCAACATAAAGAATCAGCATCGAAAAGAATAGATCTACAGACTAACTACGACTACCTAGCGTGTGTCACAAAGCCCTGCTTTGAGAGACTATCAATGTCCAACTTCGTTTTTGAATTTTCTGCAGAAGTATAGCTTTTTTGCCATTCTGTGTTAAGAACTATGCATAGTGTTTTACCATGTATTCAATGCATGATTCTAGATTACGTGCTGAGTATAAATTTGTAAAAGCCATCATAACAATGTGTGCCGTTTTAGAATCTGCTGTATAAACTGCAACGTAAAATCAAAGTGTTCAATACAACTGATCCACTGCCTAACCGAGGATACAACTTGGTTGCCTGTGCCAGCAAGTATGGCATAGTTTTTACTGCTTCACCAGATGGACATCTGTCAGGTATGCATTTTTAATTGTATTTTCTCAATATTCACTTCAATTAAAGAAATATTTGCTTCAATTAAATCTGTTCCAATACTTTCTCTTTAGGTCTACCCTTAAATTTTTTGTTATTAGTTATTGTTTAAAATTATGCATATTCACTTAACTAGTTTAACTGTTTGTGAAAATGTGTTGGTAAAGATGAATTTCTTATGACCTGTAGTGCCTTGAACTACTTTAAATATTGATCTAAATACCTAACCTTCTACTTCATTTTATCATTTCTGACAGCATACTACCTACAACAGCTTATTGACAAAGACTGTGAACCACAGCACTCAACTGTTAAACTCCAAGAGAAGCCAACCCACATTGCTGCGAGCTGTGACCAGGAACTGTTGGCCGTAACTGGTGGTCAACTGCTGACAATCTACAAGATTGCTGACTTTCAGAATCAGGTAAATTACCTTATTATTATACACACACTTGTATTACAATAAGGTGCTAATGAGCACAGCTAGTCCAATTCAATTACTACAATAAACATTCTGTCCTGTTTGTCTGATCACACTAAATGGAACTGTACTATAGCAAGCATCGCAATTTCTTTGTAATTGGGTCACTGGGTCAATGAGAAACTAAATGATAATAGGTAGTACAGGATATTGTCACTTTCTCACAGGTTTCTGCAATGCTCACAGGGTTTAAATGCACACTTTTAATGTGCAACCTGTAGAACAATTATTACACTTAAAAGACTGCAGTGTTCTGTATGTCCAGTATAACAACACATCACACAGGGGATTGTTTTGGCGGCTCCCATAGCAGTAATGTGTCACCGGTATGTTTTCTGACGGCAACAAAGACGGCTCCAAACAGCAAAAGTGACGAATTCAAGTCTTTGATGATTTTTTTCTTTTTTCTGATACTCAAATAAAAACGAATGTTTCTAATAATGATGACGTTTACTAATATGACACTACATTAGACTCTTTGCAATGACATTCATAACATTAAAATTTTATTACAGAATACAGCACCGTCTTTAGCCATCAGGTGTGACGTGAACCCATCCACTTTTGTGTCCGCTTTACAATGGAATCCTTGCATCCCTGATACCATAGCCATAGCTTTCTATGATGGCACACTCCTTGTGTCGCAAGTTAGCACTTCTCAGGTTAAGAAAGTGCCATCTAAGGCAAGGTAAGTGACAAGCAGAAAATAGACATAAAGGAGTACTTTTTAGGGCTAACCAGTGCAATAAAAACTAGCTATGTAATTTTTGTCAAAAGCAAAGTCAATAGGGGCTTGGACAAAAAAAAACGAATTAGTCCGTCAGATAGATCCTCTTGCAGGTCTCCTGGAAGAAATTTCTTATGAAATAAGCAGTACCTTGGTGCTCTTCTATTTTTTTATTTTTTTTTGTATTTTGTGTGTACATAAATAAATACATAGATTTCCAAAAAATATTGAACACATGTTTTTTCTTTTTTCACGTAAACAAAAAATTAAGACGATACGGTGCTTTGAAAACTCGTGAACTCCTCGAAAACGTCACATGTCAGTACATTTTTTTACCTACAAGTGACGTCACAAGCCCCCACTTATGATCTTTGACGCGTTTTATCTTCGTCAATTTTTATTAATTTGATAAAACAAAAAACACGTATCCAATATTTTTCAATAATCTAACTGACGGACTAAACAGAATCATATTATGTTATTTGAGTTAGTCCGATCGTCTATTAGGACATGGTCTAACTAGCTCGAACCTATTTTATACAATTAATACTATATTGTCTACTGTGATTCTACGAGTAGCTATTTAATACATGTTTCTTTTACCAGATGCCTTTGCTGGAGTCCCAAGGGGAAGCAACTGGTGACTGGCAACAGCGACGGTACCCTCAGTCAGTTCAAGCCGGACCTAACGCCAGCCAAGACTATTCCTGCACCCAACTTGTTTGAGAATTCGCCCGTGGAGGCATTAGCAGTGTACTGGATATCAACCTTTCAGTTTGCTGCTGTTTATAAGAATGCTACGAACAACAGTCGCCCAGGTATTTATAAAACTAGTTTTGAGAATACAACCAAACTTCTTACATTTTGGGTTTATTTTTGTTTGTTATGTTTCTCTTTTTTGCATGGCATTTTGCAGGTCAACCTATGATGCTGCCTTCTGCTTAGCTGGTTTATCCTGTGCTTACTTTGAGTATAGGGCTTCCAGCTAAGCCGTAAAACTTATAGACTAAGTGACAGCGCGCTAAGGGCACCCCCTGCATGGTATGAGTCTAGGCTTAGATCGTCACAGGGGAGAGCTGCAAAGGGAAAGATCTGTTTGAGGTTCGATTATTTAGGGGCTGGTTTAAAACTACTGGCTCAGCGTCGTGGGCTGGGTCGGGATGGAGGTATGAACGGGGACGCCGCGTGTTTCACTTTAATATTAGTAACTCTTATGTCTTCTAGAACCTATAAAACCTAAATAATGCAATCTAAATTCTTGTGGAACATCTCACTAAGCATACAATAACTTATTAATCTTAATTTTGCTTGCAGCTGTTACCATCATAAATACCCCGAAAGCTGGACAGCCCAGCTGTCAGAACTATGAAGATATTTGCTATAGCATGGGGTCAAACAGGCCCTGGTACTATTACTTGCAAGGATTGGCACAATGGTAATCCTACTAATATTATAAATGTGAAAGTTTGTGAGAATGGATGTGTGGATGTTTGTTACTCTTTCACGCAAAAACTACTGAACGGATTTGGATAAAATTTGGTACACAGATAGTTTATAACCTGGATTAACACATAGGATAGTTTTTATCCCGATTTTATCTTCCCGTGGGATAATTTTCGAGTTGTAGCGGGCGAAGCCGCTGGCAACAGCTAGTATGGTATAATTTAAGTTTTTTTTTTGGAGGGTGGGAAATCATCAAATGACTCCTCCTTTCTACTGACTAAAAACCACTCATGTTCCTTTTTTGCCCTTTGTGCTGAGGACGCTGTATCTCTTTCGAACAATCCGCAGCCCTGATGGGATAATTTAAGGCTTACATTCTTCATGATTACCTTCATATTCCTTTAGAAGGAGCTTCTGGCTAAATAAGAACAGCCGCTTGGGTCGATCTATAGGTTAAGTAATGCTTGCCTAGATTGATCCATGGATAGGTGACCACCTATTACGTCCCGAGTTTCCTCCATGCCTCGGATAAGACGTCGAGCAGTTCGTCCCGCCTTTCATTTGGAAATATGACAGTCGTTACAGGTAGTCAATGGCATAAAAGTCTCGACAACCAGTCTTAACAAAAGGTATCGTATTAGCCAGTCTAACTGTGTTGTGGAGGTCAGATAGGAATCGCTCCATTTAAAATACTGGTATTGCTTTACATGTCAAGATCTGATGATGGAATCTCAGGGAAATCAAGGGCAACCCTCAAATTTTATAGGCACGTATTACGTGTTCCGTGTTTTTTTATGAAGTTATTCAAGTATTCGCATCTTGCAGTTATCATCTCATGTTGATGAGCTGATGATGGAAGGTATAACTCCTTAACGGTAAGGAGTTGGAGAAAAAAATCCCACTTTTTTTTTGTTTCATCGGCTTCCGCTTTTTTTTTTGCGCGTGAAAAATCATCGAATAACCCCTCCCGCTCTTGGGCAGAGCGAAAGGGAGTGTCAGACTTCTACTGACTAAAAACCACCCATGTTACTTCTTAGCCCTTCATGTGGAGGCCGCGGTATCCCTTGCGAACAACCCGCAGCCCCGACGGGATCGGCTTCCCCTTTCGTATACTTCATGCCCCGCCACTAGGCTAGGCAGATGATGGTAATAACCATTGCATAATGTACTACACAAATAAATTTACGGAATATAACCCAACATCATACAGCTTCATCATACAGTCAAATATATTAATTGATTTTCTTTTCATCAGGAATATTATAATGTCGGCGTCAGCAAACGGTATGGAAATTGCAACTCTTGGATCTGCTGATGGAGCTAACTGGGTTCAGTGGTGTCAGGTAATAATAATTAAACTATCAAACTAAAGGCGGTTAAAGAGCAAGCAGACTAGTGGGGTGGCTCATCATTTAGTCAACTAATATTACGACTGAATCAAAAAACTTTTTCACTCTTTTTAACTTTAAGTTTCTGAAAGAATTTTTAGAATCGTATCAGTAGTACCTGTGGTGTTCACTAGAATCACTTGTGGGCTTGGGGTTTAGATTAAAACCTCTCAATATATCAGTAAGTAGTGTGCAACTCGAAGGGACCGTCTGCTTGCCTTAAGGGCTAGTTCAGGACTGTTCTACGACGTTACCGTCGAGCCGCTTGCTACGTTTATTTGTATATATCACATCTCTTCCTTTTTATAATTTTAAATACAACCAACATATTCTTAATTTAGACATTCATTATTTTAAATACTATAGACATGTTTAGAATTTAGAGGTCAACCATTTTAGAGTCCTCTATCAATATATGATTGTCGGACATAGTTTATTACGTGTCTATTAGGTTTTAATTATGATGACAATATTTAGAACTTTCACGTTAGTATATATATTTTTAATACCATAACAATGTCTAATATTAAGACAACAAGCATTCTTAATTGCTAGCATATAGATAGTTTTAAGTTCAATGACAATATTAAGAATTTACACGTTAATATACACATATATTTGTTAATACCATAACAATCTTTAATATTATGTCAACATGTATTCTTAACGGCTAGCATTTAGACTTACACATTAATTAAATTTTAACATTATAATTAAAGTGTCTACAAGTTAAGTTTTAGGGTACAGTTCCATTTAAGACTTAGTAATTAATTAAGTCATAAGGATCTATAATAGTACAGCATTGTGCTGATCTTGTTCATCCTTCTTTATCCAAGTCGTGATTTATAGCTTTCCATTCGCCTTCTATTTTCTTAAGGTGTACTATGTTCCTCATGTACTCTTGACCAGTTTCATCATTCCTTGTTTAATTCTCTTTATTAAACTCGCCTTAGCAGTAGGTAGTAGCAGTAGCTCATCTTTTCCTGTCTTCGTTTAATTTGTTTTTATCCTTTTTTTTCTTGTCTCTGACCTCTCTCTCTGTCTTCTTGTCTCTGAATCGTCGTATTGTAGTTATTTTCGAGGTCTGTTAAAAAAGGTAATTTATCTCTGAACTTTTGTCCATAGAATAGCTCGGATGGAGATTTCCTGTGTAGGGATGAGGTGTGCCAAATCATCTTTCCAGTCTGATTTTTTGCATTGGCTGATTCTAAGTCGTTTAAGGATATTATCTCTATTTTGCATCTCGACTTCGCCGTTTTGCTGAGGAGCAGTAAGGGATTGTATTGAATAACGTAATCCCTTGTTAGATACAAAATAATTGAAATTCTTGACTAGTGAATTGTCTACCCATATCTGATGTTATACTAGCACGATTTCTGGTTCGTAAGATTTTTTTTTTTTTTTTTTTTGTACTTTTATTGTATCTTGTGTAAAGATAGATTTCAAATTATATTTGGATTTCTTTATGATTTTATATTTCGATCTCTTTTATCGACCGTAATCACAAAGATTTTGTTTGAATTTCCACTTGGCAGTGAACCTAGAAATTAACAGCAGTATCTACCCAGGCTTTTGAAGGAAGTTCACATCTTTTATCGGTACTGGCGGATTTTGGCCTGAGACTAAAATACATCCTTTACAGTTTTTTACCGTATTTTCGGCGTCTATGTCTATTTTTGGCCACCATACCTTTATGTGTAACCTAGCCTTCATGTTAACAATGCCTGGGTGACCTTCATGGGCTGCTTCCAATATTTGTTTTCTCAAATTAGTGGGTATAACTCATTTGTTTCCCCTTTATGAGATGCAACCAAAGTTTATGTTCAAATAATGTGTAGTTGTTTATTGAACTATCTCAAACATTATTAATTAAAGCGTCTCTAATTAATTTAAATTAATTATCATTATTTGATGCTTCACTAATCATTTTAAGCGGTAATGCTAGGGTCGCGCATATTGAACAACTTGGTTAATATGATATTCGTTTTCAAGTGGGCTTTTTTCTATGTTGGCACTTGTGCACAGACGGGATAAAGGGTCGGCTATGTTTGTTTGACTCGGTTTATAGATGACTTTATAATCATGTTTTTTTTTTTCATGTGGAAGTGTTCTATTGCCCAAACCAAAGCTAATGCTTCTTTTTCGGTCTGGCTATATGTTTCACAACGTCTGTTAGAGATTGCATCCGCAATAACTTGAGTACGATCTATTTGGTCGTAGTAACCAAGAGAATTGGAATTTTATAGACATTATTTTTTTTTAGTTCGTCAAATGCAATAATTTGTTTTTTTTTTTCAAAGTTTCTGTCTAATGGGTTCAGTTAGGGTTCACAAATTAGGAATCCACTTTCCGACAAAATGTATTAATCCTAAAAAACTTAGAATTCTTTCGATGGTTTTTGGTGCTCTAAATGTCTCAATTGCTTTGAAGTAGTTATTAAGTGGTTTAATACCTGACGGTGTAAGCTCGTGGCCCAAATTTGTATTGTTTTTTAATTGAAAACACATTTATTTTATTGAATAAAACATTGTTTTCTTTTAGTACTGTCAATACTTTTTTAACATGCTCTTTTTCATTGCGTCCAAAGACTACTATGTCATCTATGAAGTTTACAACTTCTTCGCATGGCATTAAGACTTTTTTCATATTTATAATTATATATTTTTTTTTTTATGTGCACAAGATATCCCAAATATTAACCGTTTGTATCGGTAAAGCCCTTTACTCGTAATAAACGTTGTGATTTCACAACTTTTTTTTTTTTGTTTTTTTTTTTTTAGGTAGGTATTGCTTTACCAAATTTAGGAATCAGTTGTTCCATTGTCCATGATGGCTTTGTTGGCTGCACGCATATCTAAACAAATACGAATATCATTATCAGGCTTTAGAATCGGTACCATTGGTGAAACCCTAGTGGATGGTTTATTTACTGATTCAATGATATCCATTGTAACCAGTTGGTCTTTTTTTAAATTATCTTTGTTTCCAGAGGAACTGGAATTCGTCGATAAGACTGACACAAAGGTGAAATTGTTTTATCTAATGTTATCTCTAATAGAATATCTTTGAATTTAGGAAATTGATTGTCATCAATGGAATTTAGGGTAAAACCAACTTTTTGCACATTTAGCGAAATGGCAGTTTTTTTACCCAAAAGATTTATTGACCCATTTAAAATTAAATTTCAATTTCAATTAAAATTTTATGTCTTATATGACATAGAATTTTGTGACTAATGATTTTGAGCCAGCTTTTATCTGTGCATCAAAACAACCCAACACTTTAAGTGGGTGTTTAGCACCGTAACCCATGAATGTTTTGTTTGGGGACGTTTGCTGGTTGGAGACTATGACTTTGGATTTTTTCATGTGTTCCCAAGTTTTATCACTTATAACATTGAATGTACTACCGGAATCAATGAGCTTTTTAGTGTTTGTTCCTCTACAGAGGTAAGCTCTTCTTTGGTGTTTTCCAGTTTGCTTTTATTAATTTGCCTGTTGTTATTTGGTTGTATTTGTTGTTTTGCCAAATATTAGCAGTGTTTCTTTTGTTGGCCTTTGTCCTGCAGTGTTTCAGGTAATGGCCTTTGAATCCATATTTCCTGCAAATTGCATTAATTGCAGGGCAGGAACTGTTATCACGTTTGTGATTTCTGCTGTCACATTGGCTGCAGGGAAACTGTTATCACCTTTGTGATTTCTGCTGCCACATTGGCTGCAGGGAGACTGTTATCACGTTTGTGATTTCTGCTGCCACATTGGCTGCAGGGGAACTGTTATCACCTTTGTGATTTCTGCTGCCACATTGGCTGCAGTGGAACTGTTATCACCTTTGTGATTTCAACCTCTTTTTAGGGTTCCGTAGTCAACTAGGAACCCTTATAGTTTCGCCATGTCTGTCTGTCTGTCTGTCTGTCCGTCCTCGCTTAATCTCTGTGACCGTTAGCACTAGAAAGCTGAAATTTGGGACCAATATGTGTATCAATCACGCCGACAAAGTGCTAAAATAAAAATTGGAAAAAAATGTTTTATTAGGGTAGCCCCCCTATATGTAAAGTGGGAAGTGTTTTTTTTTTAATTTTAACCCTAATGTGTGATATATTGTTGGAAAGGTATTTAAAAATGAATAGGGGTTTACTAAAATCATTTTTTGATAATGTCAATAATTTCGGAAATAATCGCTCCAAAAGTAAAAAACAAAGCGTCCCCCCCCCTCTAACTTTTGAACCATAAGTTTAGAAAATACGAAAAAAATCTGAAAAGTAGAACTTTATAAGGACTTTCTAGGAAAATTATTTTGAACTTGGATGGAAACAACAGATGGAAACTGCAGTTAACCAATATAATTTGGTCCCTGAATCGTATGAGCGCCTATACAATCCAGAGGTCAAGTTTCATTTGCCCGTATTTTTTTTTTAACTTCGTTTACATAATATTTTATTATCTACGGAACCCTACACTGAGCGTGGCCCGACACGCTCTTGGCCGGTTTTTAAAGTACATTTTGTACTTTTGGTGTCAATTTTGTTAAGGCGGGTACTTGTGGCATTTGTGCTTTGGCTATCGTAGAAATTGTTCATTTGCCGTTCTACGGCTTTTAAACAATTTTCTTATGCTACGATTTTTTCAACTGTTGCTGTACTTATCACTAAGTATTAAAACTTTTTTTTTTTCACAATACTCTTTTCTGTTTTTTGATCGATAAGATTTTCATCTTCTTTAGCAAAGTTGCATTTTGAGCTTTGACGCCTCAATCGAATCAGGAATGGTTAAATTTTTTCTTCCGATTCTTGCCTCATTAATCGGAAAATGTGTCTTTCAAATAAATATCTTTCTGTCGGGGAAAAATACTCTTCCAACTTTTTAACTGCGATATCGTAAATGTCAGTCACGTTTGGATTAGTCGAATGAGCTCCTGGTAAATTAAAATATATGACTTGAAATGCTATGCCTCCGGGATGCAGTAAAATTGCACGTTAATTATTTTGATTCCTGGTATTTGTTGCTATAAAATATTTTTCTACAACACGTTTCCATTTTACCCAACGGGAGCCTTGGAGATTGAGTTTGGCTCTTGACAATTGAATGGTTCTATTGCTAGGATTTGTAATTGGGACATGTTGATTGATCTGTAAATAATGGAGAGGAAACCTCACCATAATAGTAATAAATATCAAGATCGATTCGACAAGTTTACTATAACTTTAACACAATGATTTGTTGTTTAGTGTTAAAATAAATAAGTCCCGTCACAAAGGAATCACGTAACAACTTTGTTTATTTAGGCTAAAGAGCTTTGTGACTTCATTTAGCACTTAAGAAGTTAAGTTAAAGAAACTCTAGTCGACAAATCATTAAAAGTAACACCCTTATACTCTTCAAGTGTACCCTTATACTTGTTACTTGTTACTAAGCTAAACGGGCATTTGACATAGAGGTGATTTATTGTTCTATGTGATGCGATAGCCATAGCAAAATGCATTCTAGATTTAGTTAAAATCATTAGCCTTAACGGATTTCAGTTTTAACTGCAGATAATTAAATCTACATTACTTCGGGGTTGTCGAAGTGGCACTTGTTTAAAACTGGGATTTACGAGTAATTTTCTCGTGGGAACATTATTTTTATTGAAATTTCTTTCAATAGGGAACATTATTTTATTGAAATTTCTTTCAATAGGGAACATTATTTTATTGAAATTTCTTTCAATAGGGAACATTATTTTATTGAAATTTCTTTCAATAGGGAACATTATTTTATTGAAATTTCTTTCAATAGGCACGTGTTCTTTGCGAACGGATTTGGTCAACAATACGTAGGTCAGGGGTAGTATATTTAATGACAAAATAAAGAAAGAAATGGATTATATCGTCACTGTATTCGTCACACTTCGAGTTGCACACACGATCCTATTTCAAGTTATAAATTAGTAGGTTGTTAAATGAGTAAATGATGTTTAGTTTGTATTTTCTTTCACAAACATCTTTACACGTCAAAATGTTACGCAATATCTACATCGGTTCATGCAGCACATCAGCATCTAGCCGACGTAGATTTTGCATAGACAAACAAATAATATTTAATAACAAATTGTAATTATAAGTTATTTTATTACACATACAAGAAAGTATATTCGTTAATAGTTAAATTTTTTCTACACCATCACACCAGTTATCCGTTAAGGAATAGGCAGAGGTGTATCAAATACTATTCGATGTATCAAATATTATTCGACCAAAACGCATGTTTTTTTTTTTTTTTTTTTTACACAATAAACTATAATTTATTGTTGTTGACCAATTTCCGTAAGCAGGTATATATAATTTGAGTTTCAATTTCACTTACTGCGCTTTTTACTCGTCGCCAATGTGGTGTTCACTAGAATCACTTGTGGGCTTGGGGTTTAGATTAAAACCTCTCAATATATCAGTAAGTAGTGTGCAACTCGAAGGGACCGTCTGCTTGCCTTAAGGGCTAGTTCAGGACTGTTCTACGACGTTACCGTCGAGCCGCTTGCTACGTTTATTTGTATATATCACAGTACCGAAGTTTAGTTTGTATGTCTACATACGATCCATATAGATAACGTGTTTTTGTTTATAGACTGATGAAGCAAGACCGGAGCTGCCTCTAACAGATAAGAAACAGGAGAACTATCCTGTGGGCGTTTGTATCGACACTTGCGCTACGCATCAAATTCAGTGGGGTATGTACCTTTCCGCAAGTTTTTGGGATATCTTCATTAACTCTGAAAACGGAATATTATATAAAATAGTTTCCGATATTTCGAAAAAAAAAACTTATTATGAATAGTAAGTAATTTTAAATTACAACTACTATTTATAAAAGAATAAATAACTTTCACGGTCAGCCCACACTGGGCCTCATTGTGGATTATGTCCCAGTTCGTCTCACAGAAAGAAAGCCTGTGTCCCAGCGCTGGGACTGTTATAGACTGATTAATTATGCTATGCTATAAAAGGTGAAAGGGACTCCGACGCACAAACACTACGTATTCAGTATATCATTGTGAACATATAAATAGTTAATGAGTGATTAAAAAAAACACGGTGTATATCTTTTACGTGTGTAAAAGTGTGTATCTATCTTATTCTACTACAACCATTGTAATACACGTAACTACTTGAAATAAAAGGGCTGATTCAAGATTTACGTATTGCGAATTACTCTATGATATATGTAAATGAAGCTCTCTTATTCTTCATTTAATTTGAATTTCCCGCGCATTCACTTGGACTGCATACGTTATCTGTGTTGACGACAGCCCTGCACTATGGATTGATAGAAAAATATGTGAACACGTTTTTAAGGACATATTTTACAAAGTATAGAAAAACTATTGAAGCAATAGCTTTTAATGTTGTTTCTCCTTACAGAGCAATAGCATAATGCAGTTGTTTCATTAACTAACTTATTACATAATATATTCTATTGCAGATGAGAACACAACACTGCCCCACATGCCGCTACTCCACGTGGTATCACAAAGCGGCCTGCTCATCATATTCAACATCATCAACTTGAACAAGCAGGCCCCGCAACTGTGCACGCCTCCTCAACAACTTGCCTTACCGGCCGCTGTGATGACTAGGTGAGAACTCATCATCATTCTCCTGCACTTATTGCAATTCAAATAAATAATGAAATAAAATTGAATATTTTATATTATTAATAATTTAAAATGAATTTTTCATATTTTTTTTTGGGGTCGCCGCAGCATTACTTCTTCCATACTTCTCTGTTACTCGTCGTCTCATCCTACACCTCATTTCTAGTCATATTATCATCCTTTACAAAGCTCAAAGGTGACTTTATGAGCACTATTATAGATTTATATCCGTTTTCACTAACACTTAGTGAATGTACATTGCTTTTTTGGAATGTCAAACAAAGTGCTTTTAATTAGGCTTTCATGCAGGTAGGTACTTAATGCCTAATGTTCGTGAAAACGAGGATTTCATTGTGATATTCTGTGCTTATTACAAAACATTCCTGTGGATCAGTAATATAAGGCCATCCCAGTTTAAAGCAAATAAATTATTAACGGTTTATTTTCCTCAATCTTGACTTACTAAATTTACTTGTATTTTTTTATCTCCTTTAAACTTTTATTTTTTTTATTACTTCATATGAACTTGCATTTTTTTTATTACCTGTATAAATTTGGAATTACTTTATTTTCTACCAGTGCGATCCCAGGAGAGGCTCCTCCTCAAGCTGCGCCCGCGCCTGCACCAGCGCCTACGCCGGCTGCACTACCCCTACCACCAAAGGTAATCATTTTTACGCACCTATTCTTACCATTTTTAATCCTTTATCAATTTAGGAGGTTGTCGTTTACTTAGTCGTGAAATCTCATTGGTGCCACTGCCTTGAGATTAAGGCCTCCACTCCTCAAGTAAGAAGAAACAGCGTATGAACCAAGCGATTACACGCTAAGGGCATCATCACCTACGGGGTACGAACCTCGGTTTAGTGCGTCGGTAAATCGGATCAAAGTGGGGGAAACAGATAGAGCTGTACAAGACGTACACAGATGGCAGTCATATTTTTTCCCAAATTGAAGTAAGATTAAATTAATACTACAATAAAAGGTTGTAATAACCAAGGAATACCTGGAAAACGACGTCAAGACCTGCAACGCGCAACTACTTTTTTTTTTTTTTGCGGGGTGGAAAATCATCAAATAACCCCTCCCGCTCTTGGGCAGAGCGAAAGGGAGTGTCAGACTTCTACTGACTAAAAACCACCCATGTTCCTTCTTAGCCCTTCATGTCGAGGCCGCGGTATCTCTTGCGAACACCCGCAGCCCCGACGGGCGTCGGCCCTTGCGGGCCCCTTCCATGTTGCTGACATCTCTTTGAGGCGCGCGTGGAACACGAACGCGCCGTCGACACGGCCTGTCGTCGTCATAAGACAGACGGACGGCGAGCTTACCCATCACTCACCGTCCACAGGCCCGCGTCTACGGTGGCCGGAAGCCATCACGTGGCCCCCGACGCCCGGAGCGCCTCCCGCGGCGGCACGCGCAATTATCTTAGGCCCCGTTTCAGTTTAACAGTACGCCTTTAGTTATCCCATTTTAGTGTGATATTTATCCCCTTGGGGAACAATAAGACGCTTATACTTTTTGCTATGAAAAATTCAACCTTATGTTCAACTTGCTCTTTTCTTCAGCCACAAGCCATGCAGCCAGTACAATTAGCGCCGCCACAGCCGCAAGCAGTGGCCCCATCTACTCAATACAGCAGCATTCTGAACATACCCAAACCGCCCAGCTACGCACAGTCACAGCAGACCTCACTGTTTTCTGGTAGGTACAGTGTCGATCAAAAGTCCATAGGCAATCACAACCCAATAATAACTTGACGTTTAGTTTGACTTACGACCTTCTACTTTCATGAAAAAAACATTGTCGTTCATAATTTCAGGCAAGATGGCCTAACAAGATAATATTTGGAGTCATCTTTTGTTATAATAATAATAATAATAATATTTATTTAATTCAGACACAGTCCATACAAGAAATACAAAATAGAATCACATACACAAAACACAAATGCAATATTAAAATAATCAAAACAAATTAAGTTACACATACACATTAGAATTACGTAATCAATGTCGAGCACAATTAAATCATATTAAAATTATATAAAACACAAGTAATACTACATTAAAATAATCAACAAAAATAAAATTACACAAACACATTAAAATTACATAACCAATGTCAAGTACAAACAAACTAAATCAAAATTAAAATAATACACATTAAAACAATCGCTAATCAATTAAACAAACACAAATGTCAAAATAAGCGAGTAGAGGCGCTAACATGAAGCTGCATCCACCTTTTCATCAGTGGTAGGTCCCACCGCTCGGACAAAACCCTCAGGATACTGTTCGAGCTGCTTCGTAGGCGACCCAATAGCGAAGCGCTTCGCTTCCTAACGATCGCGAAAAAATCATCAGTCCGCGCCTCAGCAAACATAAATTAGTCAAAGTTATTGGTCAAAATCTTTTTTTTTAATTAACATTGAATGGGCTCTTGCCCTCAATCTTATCCTGTGGACAGAGATGAGGTCGACGATGGAACGAGCTAACCCAAAATAACTTTTTTTAATAGCGAAACTCTAAAACTGATACAGTAAATTTACTTCTGACTAAAGAAACATTTACCTAGCCTAAGTATAGTTATTTGTGTATAATTTTTAGCCAGATTAAATAAATAAGTTCATTGTTTCTTGTTGCAGTACCAGTACATATTGAACAGAAGCCAACTCCAGTAGAAATAAAACTGACTCCTATTGCGCAGCCTACACCGCAAGCTCCAGTGGTAAACATTTTTTTTTTTTATAAACTCACATATTATTTAACAAATAACTAAACCATACCAACATCAAAAAAGTACCTGAACATTTCATTGGCAAATAGGGTTAGCTAAACTAAAAAGACATACAAGGAAAAAAAAAAAAGTAAGTTAAGTAATACAAGTAGATTAATTTTTTGTAGTGGTCGGCCAAAATTCTTTAGCCTTCCAGGTTGTTGGCAATACACTCGCCCTCTATTACATGGGACGTAAACATCTGCCCAAATGTGAGTGTACTATTACTTACACCTCTGCCGAACCCTTCGGGAATAGGGTAGTTAACTAAAAAAATCTAATTAATCCGTCAAATAGATTTCCAAAAAATATTGGACACGTATTTTTTCTTTTTTCACGTAAACAAACAATGAAGACGATACAGTGCTTTGAAAACTCGTGTGACGTCATATTCTGAGACAATAGTATGACATTTTTACCGGTGAGTGACGTCACGACCCCCCACTGAAATCTTTGACGCGTTTTATCTTCGTCAATGTTTATTGTTTTGATAAAACAAAAAATACGTATCCAATATTTTTCGATAATCTAACAGACGGACTAATTAGAATCACATTTTTTTTAGTCAGTAAACATCCTTATTACAAGCCCGATGTTATGTCATGTTTTCTACATCTAACTGAACTATTCTATTATCCAGCAGACACAACCGCCACCCGTAGGACCGAAACCCCAACCAGCTCAAGCGCAAGAGAACGCCGCACTAAAAGCAGAACAAGAGAAGATCAACGAAATGAAAGCCAATCAGGAGCTGAAGAATATGCTCGTCAAGGAAGTCAACGACTTTCAGATGGAGCTGTACAAGTTTAGTGTGAAGGCTAGAGAAACTCAGGCGAGGGTGAGATGGTTAAATTGAGATTTTATACCTTTGTGTTATTTAGTAGTCGAATATTCTATTAGTTAATAACTTTGTTTTATCGGTTCACGCACTATTCATTTTTAAAAGCGTTTTAAAAGATTAAAACTAGCATATTATAAACAGCATGAAACGGAACAACTACCTGTTGGTCATACAAATATTTTGTTCCGTGCAGGGATCGAGCCCACGACACACGTAGATAGTATTTATTTTATTACGATATTAAAAATTATTTGATTGGTTTAAAATATTCATTATGTTATCATAATGAATATTATTACGCTATCAAAAAATAAAAAAAATATTAATGTGTGTGTTATGTGTGTGTGCGTATGTGTTAATTGTTTTCATTTATTTTCTTAACGTAATACTTTATTTCATCGTAAATCCTGATGTAGAAAAAGAGCATGTACTCTTACGTACAACTAACATCTTATTTCTTCGACAGTTACAACGCGACATCGACTCAATAAACTCGAGTTTTAGCTACAACTCGCAAGACGCAGAACAACTCAGAAAGGAATGCTCGTCGGATTTGTTGCGCAATGCCATCGTACAACTGAAGTTGGAGTTAGTACGCGCATGCGCTGTAGTTGCTGAGGCGCGCACGCATGCTGAGTAAGAATATTTTTCATAGATCGATTCGATTTAAACTGTTTGCTACAGATACAGGTTGTAAAAATACTTGTTTGGCGTATCTAGCTAAAGTGTTTCACGACAATTTGCGACCCTGAGACGACATGACCGAACAGCTAGACCTACTTTAACCAAGCAGTTTCTTTGAAGCGTAACAAACCTTTCAAGAGATGTCTTTATTTCCCTATGATTAACCTATTGTCTATATTCGTTCCAACGCAAGGCAATAGTCGAACTAATAACATTCCTTCATTGTAAAGTGGTTACGGAATACCTCTCCATAGATACGTTGGTCTAGTATGCGCAATTGCGACCACTGTAAGGATATTATTGGGATTTCCCAGTAGCACTCCGGAGAATGGATGGCAATAGGCTCGCCCTTTATTGAAAATAACTAGGTGAAAATAAAATATGTGGATTTTATTATAGGATATCCTCTACAGGGCTATTGCGTCTTTTTAAATGTCGGTGGCTATCATATTGTCCATCGATTAACTGTCAAATGGTTATGGTTTGGTATACTAAACTAACCATTTGACAGTTAATTGATGGACACTTAGCCACTGACATTTAAAAAGTAACGCAATGGCCCTGCTGGTCAGCCATCCCAATAAAGGCGTGATATTATTTTATTTCTAACACTGAATATTTATTTCAGAGCAAAAGGCAGTCATCAATGGACACAAGCGGATCCCTTGACAACAAAACGCGTGGCTTCTGTAAAGAAACTAGCTTACTACGTACAAAATCAGCTGGAACAAGCGCTGAAATCTCATGACTACAAGTGGAACGAAGCTGTGACGAGGGACCCACAGTTTAACAAGTAAGCAATCGTAACAGGAAGTCGGTTTTGTGTTGTAAAATGGTAAACTTCTATTGATCTATTTACAGTAGCATGATACTGTGAATAGGATATCTATCTATATCCTAATAATACATGATAATGCCTGTAAAAAAAATATGCAGGTTAGCTACCATTTAATATTCCATCTACAGTAAATACCTGACTTTCCTGACAAAAAATGTTTTTCTTTATACAAACTAGTTGCACATAATTATATCAAGGGAATACTCCAGTCTGTAATTAAAACTATTGAAAATAAACTTAACTATTAAAAGAACAAGCTTTTATTGAAATAAAAGAAGAAAATTATTTTTATCTATCAATTTTGAAGACTTGCTTTTAACCTCTGGGTCTGCCATGAAGAGGTGATTCTGACAAGTCATTTTATTTTTTTTAATTATTATAAGAACGAAGTTCTTAATAACTAATTACAATCTAGCCTAAAAAGACTAATAAGTAATTTAAATCTGACTTATTATGTTATATTATAGATTATGTTAAAACTAAGAATAGTGACAAGTCATGTCATAAAACTGTATTTTCACCAAAACTAAAGGAAGGCTCAATCGACTTCTAACAAATTGTTGTTATCTAAAAAAATTTCGCCTAAAATTTGTCGAAAAATTATTTGGAAGCCGACATCTTGTTGCTCTTGTTGTCTGTTCATACCTACATACAAACAAATAGTGCAAGTTAAATAAAAGCTTGTACCTAATCAATAGATTTCTATCTAAGTATTCCTCTTCTATTAATAATACTTAAAACTGTAACATGTTGTATACCCAGGCCAGGCCAGCGCATGATACGTCCAATCCTAGACGACGTATATCAACCACTAGTCAAACAGCAAGAGATCCTAAGTCGACAGCAGGCAGTACTTAGAACTCTAAGGAACACGCTCAAAGAATGTGATACCACGCCTATGTTCAAGTCTACCTCGCTGTTGAGAAGCACTCCCTTCAGAAATAAGTAAGTTTTAGATGATTATGGTATGCGATTATAGGCCTTATTTACAGCAGTCCACCATTCACTTAGTAATAAGGTAGTACTCTGTTAACATCCACCTTGCTGTTGAAAGTATGTTATTCATCGATAAGTAAATTTTATTTGACTTTACGAATATGGAATTAAGTTATAAGAATAAATTCAAATATGGATCTTATTACTGTAGTGATATGAACAGTCACCAGCAAGCAGAGTTTCGTTATACGCTGAATGAATATGACGTCAAATCAAATCACCACAACGTATGTAACATTTAGTCTAATACTCTAGGTCTAGGTCTGTGTGAACGGGACACTGTATCTGCATTAGCATCGCACAGATTCGAACGACGCCGAGAAGGGTTTAAAGATTTTACTTAGTTGTTAGCAGTTTTACATAACGTGGTCTTTTTTTTTTTTTTTGGGCGGGTGGAAAATCATCAAAAAACCTCTCCCGCTCTTGGGCAGAGCGAAAGGGAGTGTCAGACTTCTACTGACTAAAAACCACCCATGTTCCGTCTTAGCCCTTCATGTCGAGGCCGCGGTATCTCTTGCGAACAACCCGCAGTCCCGACGGGACATAACGTTGTCTGAGCCCGACTTAAACACAACGCCACGTCTTTTTTCAGAGAATTTAATTTAATAGCAGCTACGGAGTTTGAATTTGTGCCCGATTGGTGGGAATAGACTCGCCTCCTATTACATGGAACATAAACATTACTAGCGAAATGTGTTGTTGCGAAATTTAATAAGGTACACTTCTGGCTAATCCTTCGGGGATTACAGGCGTTATTTTATGTATTATTTTATTTTAAAAAATTCACCTCACAACAATCATATACTTAAAATAATCACCAACCTCCTTCCACAGGGACCCTCTCTCAAAACTAACGAAGAACATCCTAAACATGAGCCTTGACACCACTGATAGTAAGAAAAAAGAGCCACTACTGACGTCAGTGAAACTTGATGCTCTAAGAGACATGTTGTCAAACCACAAAACTGTCAAGATAAAGCCAGTAAATGTGGAGATGAGACAGCACTTGGCGACTATGAGAATGAATTACGAAAAGAGTTTGAAGGAGAAAGTTCAGCCTGTGAAGCAGGTTGCTAAGACTGAGCCTGATGTTAAACCTCAGGTTAAGCAAGGTGAGTTTTTAATAATATTATATTAAGATTTTAAACTGACATGATCACTAGCACTATTATTCATACTGAAAACGGGATAACCACCCGCAATGACTTCAGTTTATCCGTGATCATGGTGCTTGTAACAGCGCCGAAATATCGGGAACTCGAAACAATCAGTAAACATGTTAAATATCCCGTTTTTAGTATGAATAATATTATATTATTCAATACCATAGTACATAGTGACTGCTGAGATGACGAGTAATAGTGAAGTATGGAAGAAGAAGACATGTTGCGCCGATCCCAAATAGATTGGGTTAAGGGCAGGAGAATGATAATGACTAAGTACATAAAAACAGTCAATACAAAAACAAAATATTATAATATCTTCAAACTGCATTTCACGCGAAAAACGGAACGTATTGATGCGCGACGTTGTCAGGTTTAGGTACTCAATAAACTGTATCATTAATAATAATCCAGAATACATTCGCGCGCAACTCTCACTGCGACGTTGCCAAACTTCTTCTTATGTCTCACGAGTCCCAACCCCGGGAAATACCGGTGTCAGAACTCGGAACAAAAAGTGAAACTTTTTTTTTTGTAAACTGGGCTTTACCCTCATATCATTGCTGGCCGCCACTGCTTAATAGTAACAGCCGCCCATGTCAAACTTCAAGATTAAGCAGTACTTTTCGAGGTTGGTTTTTGGATGGGTGACCATCACCGTAATCAGAAGCCAAAGTAGTCAGAAGACTGGAAGGTGACCCCAACATAGTTTGAGAAAAAGCTGGGAAGAAGATAAAATTTCTAGTCCAAATCTGACAGCATACTTATTATACAGGAAAGTTAATTGTCAAGCAAATTGACACCCTATGTTAATTGGCTCTAACACTACGATAATTGTGATTGTGTAAAAGTTGATAATCAATTTGTTAAACAATTAACTTTCCTGACGTTACTTCCTTGACCCATAAAATTAAGTAATTTTATTTCTAGTCTATGCTTAACAATACCTGAGCATTTCGCAGATAGAGATACCTTCACAGGATTTTTTGCACTTAGTGTTATTTTTCGCTTACGAAAAATAACATTCAATAATCTGATCGCTCACTTTTTAGTTCAACCGCAACCATACGTGGTACCTAAAGTGGAGCCAAAACAAGAAGCTAAACCCGAGCCTTTTAAGCCATCCCCTATCACCGTGCCATCGTTCACCCCTGTCGGTGGTGTGAAGCCAACTGTCGCAGGACTAACGAATGTCGCTAGAACACTGTTTACTGATGGTGAGTGATACTTCTACATTCTACTTGTTTATACACTGAATATAGATTCGTGAAGAGCTCGTGGCTAAATAAACAGCCGATCGGGTTTATCTACAAGGTTAAGCCGCGCTTGACTGGGTCACTGTGTGGATGGGTGTCTGTCTATTATATACCGAGGTACCTGTAAAATATCACATCACCTCAGTCGTCAATTGATGACCCAAATAACAACAGCACAACCCATCTTGTTTTAATCTGATGCCTAGACGTTTTTGATCTTTTTGAGATCAAACAAAGATATTTTGTCCCAGAATTTGTGTACGCTAATTATCATATGTGACTAGGATCAAGCACGACAAGGATCAAAATATAACATTGTATTGCCTATTTATAGAACCGAAGCAAGAGCCAGCTAAGCCTCAACCGCAGGTACCACAACTAAAGCCCGTGGCTCCAGCATTTAGCTTCTCTAGTACACCGGCATCGGCTGATACACGCAGCGTACTCAAGGATCTGCTACAGAATAAACAAGCGAAGAGCGATGCCAATACTTTCATGGGACAGAATATTTGTTCACCTTCTTCGTTTGCATGTAAGTTATTGTTTACTTTTATTACTCAAAAAATAGTGTTTCCTCATTCTCAATTCTATGGGTTTTTATGCATATTTGTATCCTTATTTTTGAACCTTGCTTTACTTCAACTTCTACATGAACATTTTCATTTCAAAAAAATATTATTGGTACCACAAAGTTATATCGAACATCAGGCGGAATATATTCCCTACGAAGAAATATCTCTCCTTTTTGCTGAAATATGTAATCGGGTGTTCCATTGATTTTAGTTGCAACAACAGCAGCGACATCCACCCCGGCACCATCAGCAGTATTCACAGCCAAACCGATAGCAGACATAAGCAATATGTTCAGTAAATTCCAACCACAGACATTTGTACAAGATTCTAAACCGCAGGCTTTTGCTCCGGAACCTAAGACGCAAGCATTTACAACGGAACCCAAGCTCCCCGCCTTTGCTCCCGATCCCAAACCTTTTGCTCCTGAGAATAAACTGTCAACATCAATATTCGGCAGTCCAAAATCAAGCGAAACTGGAGAACCTGAGGCTGACGGTAAAACGGCAGCTGTTAAAGCTAAGACTGATAAACCACTGACGAATCTGTTTGCCATGAAAACTTCCACGCCTACACCTAGTCCTGTAGTCCCAGATGTTCTGAAAACCTCTACCCAACCACTTGCTAAGACTGATACTGCTCCTAAACCTGCTGAGAAAGAGAAATCTAAAGAAAATGTACCACTGAAGGTAGAACCTAAGGTTGTGCAGAAACCTCCTAGTGAAAATAAAGAAGCGCCTAAACCATTAGCTGTGCAGACGGGAAATAAAACCTCTATATTTGGTACTGCACCTCAACCTGTACCTGCAAGCACCCCCACTCCTAGTAAGATATCAATCGTAACATTTATTAAATAATATCTTTTACGTGAAAATGGTTATCTAAAAGTGTATTTTCGTTTTCCAGGTGAACCACCAAAACCATTAGATTCAAAAACTGATACTAAAGTAGAACCATTGAAATCACTTGAAAACTCTGAATCCTCGTCCAGTGTTTCATCAATATTTAGTTCTACCAATACAGTGGCTGCTTCAGGTAATAGATTATTAGATTTTTTCGTGATTTAATTTGGAGTTATGCCAAGTGCCGAAAATACTTTAAATTGATGCTTTATCATTTTAATTTCAGATTCTAAACCTGGTTCTCCCACATCTGAACAACCAATAGTAAAAGAAGAATCTGCATCATCAAAGCCTTCACTATTCTTAAGTATTACTTCGGCTAGTCCTTCTGCTGCATCTGTGTTTGGCGCTGCAGTGGCCTCGCAGCCAAAGCCGACATCACCGACAACATCCATATTTGCAACAGGAGCAACACTTTCACCCACACCTTCTTCTGTCTTCGGTACATCGTCCCAAGGATCTATATTTGGAAATACTTCACCATCAGCTTCAGTATTCGGCTCCACCGCTCAATCAGTATTCAGTAGTGCTGCGAACACGGACGGTTCAAAACCATCAGTGTTTAGTACACCGACCCCTGCAACTCCTGAAACTCCACCGTCACCTCAATCAGTGTTTGGTTCGACGCCTACACCAGCGACTCAAGCGGGATCCATATTCGGATCTTCATTTGCTCAACCATCAGTTTTTGCTGCAACAACTACTTCTGCTCCGCCATCTCCATCGTCAGTCTTCGGTTCTTCATCTTCGTCATCAGTGTTTGGATCCACGCCTACCACGCAAGCATCAGTATTCGGTGCATCAACTACTACAACGCAATCTGTGTTCGGGACGGCAACAGCGACTACTCAATCGTCTATATTCGGGAGTGCAGCTTCGAACGCACCAAGCGCATTTATATCTACTACCACTCCGTCTTCTGGCGCGCAGAGTATATTTGCTGCAGCTACGACCAAACCGTCTGTGTTTAGTGGGGCAGGAACTTCTGTGTTTGGGTCTGCATCGCCTAGCGCCCAGACATCAGTGTTCGGAGCTCCATCGACTCAAGCTTCGGTCTTCGGATCTTCGACGGCTACTACTCAATCGTCGGTCTTCGGGACTCCGACGCCGGCGACGCAAGCTTCGGTGTTCGGGTCTCCTCCAACGACTCAAGCGAGCTCGATCTTTGGCGGTGGTGAGAGCAATATGTTTGCGGCGGCTAGTATATCTACGACGAGCGCGCCGTCACCGACTAGTGGTGGCAGTATATTTGGAGGAAGGTTAGACACTTTTTTTATATATTAATTACTATGATTCCTAAAGTAGTTAAACCAAAACGATACATAGGTTTGCTACGAAGTATTTGTCATCATATCATAAGATCAGTATTGTATAACGAGCTGGTGCTAGACAGTCAATATTAATAGACAATAGTAGTAGTAGTAGTGTTTCGTAATGCTCTAACAGGTTTCTATGTTATATGACATATCTATAGTTGCTTATATATATTGCAAACAATACCCAATTTCGTCTCCATTTTGCAGCAGCTCTCCAGCTTCGGTATTCGGCGGCGGCAACACGAATGTATTCGGTAACACGGCAACATTCGGACAATCTAATTCTACGGCAGCTGCGATCTTTGGTGGCGGAGGAGCCACGGCCTTTGGCCAACAGAAACCGGCGTCGAGCTTCTGGTCTGGAGGCAATGGTAATACTGAAGGCGGATTTGGATCGACTGGATTTGGTAAGTGTTTTTATTTTTATACTACCTGTAGCTTGCGACTTCCAGACTATAATTTATCCCTGTGACAAGTTTCATCTTCAACGTGATTGAGTAACAAACATTCATCCATCCAAACTTTTGCATTTATAAAACTAGTATTTTTGCAGAAATCTTTCTGCAAAAATTTAGCAAATTGTTCCAAAACAGAGGTCTCTATTACCTCACTACCCTGTTGTACCAACCAAAAGTCATACAATAAATAAGGAATTGGAAGTTATTTTACATCACAGAACTGCAGGTGACATACATTTTTGGTGAATAAAACCAACGCTGGCTGATGTTGATCGTGCACATATTGAAGAAATACTTCAAAACCATTAGATTCAACATTTTGTTACACTTGTATCCTCTAACACTATCACTACTCCGCCAGGCCAACAACCAACAACGCAGGCGTCGTCAATCTTCGGCAACGCAACGGGCGGCAGTTTCAGCACCCCGTCCACTGCTGGTGGGGCGTTCGGTAGCCCGCAAGCAACTGCCTTCGGAACGCCGCAGCAACAAGCCGGTGAGTGTATGTATTTCGACGTCTTTATTTTATTGATGTTATCATTACGTGCATAGCCTTTTATCATTTATCTCTGCCATTGTCTACCTACAGGCTAAGTTTTTGACATTTCATACATTTTTTGGAGTCAATTTGCTCGTATTACGCACAGACTCTGGGGTCCAATAACACTACACGTTGGTGCAGAAATGTAACTTTTTTACATAAATAAATATTAAACGAAATAAAAGTTTTGAAATAAGAGAGCGTTTTTTAATTCGCAAAGGTGTAATTCTAAAAAAATCAAAAGCTTCTTTTTTTTGGATGGGAAATCAACAAATGACTCCTCCCGCTCTGGGTAGAGCGGTAATGAGTGTCAAACTCAAAGAATTTATTTCAATTAAACCATTACAGGCACTTTTGAATGTCAGACTTCTACTGACTAAAAACCGCGGTATCTTTTTCGAACAACCCGAAGCCCCGACGGGAAAAATCAACACCTTCTGATTTCTTTGGGAATCCTCATTTTAAACCAAAATAAAAATGCCAAATTATTAGCTTCAAACATTTTGGGGCTACGCACACAATTTTCATACACTACTTTTTATTTGTAGCCCCTGCATTTGGCGGTTCGCCTGGCTTCGGCTCCAAGCCTGTATTCGGCCAACCGACAGGCTTCGGATCCCCGCCTAGTGGTGGCGGGTTCGGCTCGTCATTCGGCGGAGGGTTCAACAAGAGTCCGGGTGGAGGGTTCGGCGCGCCCGCTGCCTTCGGAGGAGGCGCTACCTTCGGTGGAGGCGCCGCTTTCGGTGGAGGTTCCTCGCCATCGAAGATGTTTGGAGCAGCACAACCTAGTAAGTGTTCTCATGATCTTCATCAGTATTGAGAATTATATGCCAGGTGTGGGCCTTGCATCTATTGTCACAATTTTATTCCCTAACATTTTCAAACAAAGCGTTCTTCTTCGTGTCGCTGGCATGACAACTTTTATATTTTGTTAGTCCAGAACTTTACCACTTCCACCGCGTTATCGGTGGCAGTCATCGAAGGCCAGAAAGAAAGCGTTCCGGTCCCTTATTCACAAATGCTTCGATTCGATTTCGATTCGATAAGTCGAATGTCTTATCTTTTTTTGGCAATATGTAAAGAAGCGAGATATACATACAATTTTCCGAATCGAAATCGAATCATACTGTTTCTGAATAAGGGGCCTGAAGCCCTACTATGAGGCCTAACGATCACTGATTCAATCAATCATGAACAAATTATGTATTTCGACACACGCTTTTTCCACAACAGAACGAATGTCTATCACTACATAGTATAAAACACTCTCTGTCCCTATATCCCTATGTATGCTTAAATCTTTAAAACCACGCAACGGATTTTGATGCGGTTTTTTTTAATAGATGGAGTGATTCAAGAGGAAGGTTTTAGTATATAATTTGACCGACATCCACGCGGGTGAAGCCGCGGGCATCAGCTAGTTATCTATAATTTCCAAATGTCGCTACTAACTATTGCCCGACAACCCTCAATGAAAACTCAAGTATTCACAAAAGAATCAATTTTCAGCAGGTTTCGGTCAGCCCACGCAATCCAACGCTATGTTTGAGAGCTTAGCCACACAGAACACGCTGACGTTCGGTAATTTGGCGCAACAGACGCAGGCACCGCAGCCTCAAGCACCCACGTTTAACACGTAAGTAATATCTGAATCCCATACTGAATAGATTGAAACATGCTTTTAAAAGTTTTTTTTTTTGGGGGTGGTGGGAAATCATCAAATGACTCCTCCCGCTCGGGGCGGAGCGGTCGGGAGTTTCAGACTTCTACTGACTAAAAACTACCTATGTCCCTTCTTAGCCCCTTGTATTCCGGGGCCGCGGTATCTTTTTCGAACAACCCGCAGCCCCGACAGGCTTTTATACGTATCAGAATATGTTTCAGTAAATCTAGTAGTTTCTGTAGCTTTTCTTTTGTTCAAATTCTTGTCATTTCAACTTATAATTTTCTACCAGGTCCCCATCTTTCACTGGTTGGCGAGGCTGAGAAATACTCAACAAGACTCGAGAAGCATGTTCCCGGGTCAAAGAAATAATAATAAAAACATTATACTCCTTATGTGCTTCGCCGTTAGTCGGGTAATTATGATTTGTATAGTTTTAGTGCCAATATAATGTTTGTGTCGTATTTAATGTTTGTAACGAAATCATTGTAATCGATTTATGTATTCAATGAGTAATATAATAAAGCATGTAACCAATATTTATCCATGTATTTTTATTAAAATGTGTTTATGTAAGTTACCAAACGATTTTTAATTATGAACCATTAAGATTTTGTAAGCTAATCACGGTTTACCACCCCGCAATGGCCCCGCGTGGTGGATTATAGCCCCTGCAGTGGGAACATTATAGGCTGATGATGGTGATGAATCACGATTTGGCAAATAGTAGAAACTTAGAGCAAGTTTATAATACCATGCTGCGTCCCAAAACGGACAAATGGTCGGTCGTAATATGGCTGCCATGCTGAAATGGGCTTGGGCGCACGCACGTTGATCGTACGGCAAAGTCTCCATAGAATGGGTGCCGGGAGATTGCCGTCGCATCCAAGGTGGCGCGAGACAAAAGCCCTTGGAAAGACTTAGGGGAAGCCTTTGCCCAGCAGTGGGAAAGCATGAACTAGTGAAAATAAAAAATGTATTTACAATGTTCGTGGCAAGCAACGCCGCGTCGCAAATGCGCCTTCTTTTCGCCATGCTCGGGGCTTAATAAAACTTTTTACAAGAAAAACGTCTTCCATAAAACACTAAAAAGTCTACAATAACTTTCGGAACTGGGCCAATGAAACAAACAAAGTCGCTGACTTTCGAAAGCAAAGCTATTTTTTTAACTTCACGGCTGTTTTTGTAAATACTAGTTTTGGAACGAAGTTCCTTATCGCGCGTTGTGAAAGGGGGCTAGACGGAAAAAAATCTTACGAAAAGTTGTCACGACACTTTTTGCTATAGTAAGCTATTGTAAGCTGTGCGGCGTCGCATGTTTCTCTGTCTGTCTCTCTCTCTCTTATAGAAAGCAAGCCAGATATTGTCATTTCTACATTTTTTTTTTTTTTTTTTACATAATAAAAAATAATAACAATAACTTCGTTCCATCTCTCAAGTTTTTTTCAGGTTATAACTTTACTTAAATTACCTCCATGACCCGTTTACTATTCAAAACATTCACTAGCACAATGTTCTAAGAGTGCTACTTTGAGTTTTACCGCAAAATGTGATTTTTGACCCCAAAAAAAAAAGTCGTTTCCCAGCAAAAATTTTTGCGCAGGGGTACTTAGTTTGATGTACAGAATGCTTGGTTGACGGCTGTGTGATGGGTTGATTTACACCTACAGGGTGTAATATAATATATTTTACAATAACTTATCTGACATAAACATATTCTTATAAAGAAGTTATAAATAAGAATCCTCCCCATAATAGAAACTCTTATTGGTGCTCAACTTAACCCCAAATCGAGCGTCAGCGTCAGCTGACGCTCGATTTGGAGCTCGTGATCGAATTGAAGTAACTAGCAGTCATGCTAGTTACTTCAATTCGATCACGAGCTAAACCGATGGACTAGTTAAAGTTGATTCGTTAGTGCAACTCCGATGTCCGGACACAAACTGTGCCATCTCACGGTTTGTTACAGACTTATCTGCATTTATAATGAGTCCAAGCAATGTTATAAAAAACTTCGACCGTTGAATAACTTTTGTGTGTCCAACTTCCAGTAGTAATGAGACACGATCGAGTTATGAAGTGGACTTCACTGGAGTGAATTTATTTATTGGTTCACTAGCAAAGCTCTGCGTCCGTCGTCGTCCACATGAAATGATTATAAAAATATGACTTTCTGGGAATCGCATTTTTTTCACAATTTCAAAGGCATTTATTTGCGGAACCCTAATTGTTTTTTTAATTAAAAATGACTCCTGCATCACATTAGCTATCTGCTAATAAAAGTCCCATCAAAATCGGTCCACTCGTTTTAGAGATTAGCCGGAACAAACAGATGGCAGGCCAAAAATTATAAAAGTAACCGTATGTACGCATGGTGCTGGCCAATCAAGCTATTCAAAACCAGTTTATGCGGATATCTCATTGTACGCATTAAAGCTAGTATTGACATAAAAAAGGCCTAATTACATTAATGAAACCCAGAAAACGGACTGCCTCGTTGGTCTAGTGGTCGCAAGCGCGACTGCTAAGCATGAGGTCCTGGGTTCGATTCCCGGGTCGGGCAGTGTTATTGGCTTTTCCATCAGGAATTTATCAGTAACAGCCATGGAGTCTGGATTTGTGCCCGGTTGATGGCATTAGGCTCGCCCCCTATTACATGGGACTTAAACATAACTGGCGAAATGTGGGTGTACTATTAGATACACCTCTGCCTAACCCTTCGGAGATTACAGGCGTGATGCTATGTTATGTTATGAAACCTAGAAAAGATTTTTTTTTTCAAAATAATTTCTGGAACCCTCTGAAAAGTTACGATTGCAGGGTACTTAATTACTTACAAATTAATAATATCTACCTACCTATGGCAGTGTCTACATGACTATGTAACTGAATAGTGGAAAGACAAATACACCTAGGTACCTAAGTAATTCTAAATTAGGTATCATGCGACAAAACTATACAAACAAAAGCCAGCCAGTCGCATTATTCATGATATTCTAACAAAGACAAGTTATTCGCGCTGCAGGTGTTGTTGCGTAAACAAAACTTGTTCCCTGAAATGGGGCGCATTAGTCTTAGCTGCAATTACACCCGGCCCGTTAACACCTCAAGATTGGACTCATTACTGCCAGACGCTTGGCTTTTTGTCTTTTTTTCTGACAGTGCCTAATTGTTGAGGGTAATCGCACTGCGTCTTTGTAATTTGAACATGATTTAAATATTAAAACTTTATAAAAATAATGTAGGAGTCATTCACTCGTAATTGGGGGATTATGTGACGAAATCCACACAATACGTCAATGGTTAATAAGAAATAAAAATATGGAAGTAGGTATGTCCTTTAACCACTCAGATTCACCCTGTCCCTTAGCTGTCCTCCCCAGTGTCGCTCTAAACTAACCGAGGCTCGTACTCCGTAGGAAGTGCATTAAAATTTAGTGCGCTGTCAGGGCATTTTTTTTTTGCTGGAGGCCTTACAGTTACACTCAAGACAACCACAGAATAGTCCGGTTCTATTGTTGGAAAGCAGATACCAACAAAATAGATTAACCTGCGAGATGGCATGCAGAAAAAAAAGGTATGTCCTCCTATGATATATGAACCTCCAGATTGTTATTTTACTTATTTTTAACCCTCTGTAAGCCCTTAACACTCGCGCCCCTCATTCAATAAACTGCACAATGCAATTAATTTCTGCTGCACTTGTAGTTTCAACATGCAAGTGGTTGTTACAAAAATGTGAAGTTCAGGACTCTCTGTCAACATAAGGGCCGACTTCACCCGAGCGCGTGTCAATTTTTCCAATATATTTCAATTTTAAAACGCAGCACTCACTCTGCGAATACTTCACAATTTACTAGTGAGATAAAAAGTCAGTCAATTTAAAAGTTGTGTGAAATTAGTATCAAAACTAGATTTTACCCGCGGCTTCGCCCGCTTGGTTTCCGAACATAACTTACGGGAACCTACCTCTCAAAATGGTCTTCGGTGGTGTGTACCAACTATTAATCATATACCCATTCAATTAAGTATCCCTTAGTATTGGTGAGAACGGGCGTTAGACGTTCTGCTAGGTATTCTTTAGTGTAGGACCACAGATATAGATACGAACTTTTTTTTTTTTTTTTGGGGGTGGGAAATCATCAAATAACCCCTCCCGCTCTTGGGCAGAGCGAAAGGGAGTGTCAGACTTCTACTGACTAAAAACCACCCATGTTCCTTCTTAGCCCTTCATGTCGAGGCCGCGGTATCCCTTGCGAACAATTAACCCGCAGCCTCGACAGGCATATAGATAGACCTTAGGATAGAATGGGCATTCAGTTATGCATCCATTATAATAATAGTTTACATATTATGTAAACTAGCTGATACCCGCGACTTCGCCCGCGTCAAAAAATATACTAAAACCTTAGGTACTCGAAAACCACTCTATCCATTGGTGAAAACAGCGTGAAAATCAGTGCAATAGTTTTATAAGGCCGTTTTCGTGATTCAGATTGCACAAGAATATTGCTCGTTTAAAGGTATTAGATAATAATACAAACAACTAGGTACCTACTTCAGTTGTAGGTATATATTTGTATAGATGTCTAGGAAATACAATAATCTATATGAACGATCTGGCTACATACCGTATATTGAAACGATCGTTCAAATGGCCTCCAGACATTCTGAATAGTTTCTGCGGTCGTGGTTATCCCGGAAATTAAACTAGAATATAGGTCGAGTTCAGTTTAACGTACCTACTTAGTATACTATTAAAGCTGATCTAGTCGCTCGAGTACCACCACTATTGACAATTTCGAATGTGTTCGTACAGGAAATTAACTATATTATTCATAGGTACCTAGCTACAACCCCGTAAAGTATTGGAATTGGAATTTATAAAGCCTTTCACATTTTAGTTACGGTGTACTTAGTGTACTTACTAATTAAATTAAATGTGAGATAGCTTACTATTACCTTTTTGCGCTTTATTATTATTGTGGTAACCTTATCCAATACATTGGAATAAGTAGGTAGTTTAAGATTATGCACTAAATTACGACGAAGAGGTCAGGCGTGGATACTGGATTTCATTGGTTTTATTTTATTGTTGTATGTTTTTACTACTTTTTACATACTTTCAGAAAACTACCTACCTACTTTAAAACAAAATACAAACTAATGATACCTATTACCTAATGAAAGTTTGCTGCGTTTGTGCTTTCCGAGGCACGGAGGAAACTCGGTATGTCGGGCGGTCAACCATCCACAGACCGACCTAGGCAAGCACAGCTGTACTTAAAGATCGACCTGAGTGGCAGTTCTTATTAAGCCACGAGCTCCTCAATCATTTTTGATGATTTCCAAACCTCCAAAAAAAATAAAAGGGGGAGCAATTGCTGCAGTTTTTTTTTTTTTGGAGGTGAACCTACAATCATTATCGTTTATTATTATACCTAGTCTATTAATGAAAAAAATATGTCTATTAACGATAACGTTAAATGATTTCCAAAATATAATGCAATAGTTGAGAAGAATAAAAAAAGCTAATAGATTTCTTGACGAACAACAATCCTATTTCAGAACTTATAGCTCAGTGTCCCTAGCCTTTCATTAAAAGACAATTACATTGCCACAGATAAAAGAAAAGTTAAACTAAATTTTGAGCATTTATAATAACTTTTTTCTCTTTCACACTCAGGGCAAAACCGCTTGATTCCTCGACGCGTTGCCATAGCAAGGTGTAAAATAACTCAGCCGAGCTTACCATGTTATGCATCACCACATGACAACAGACAAATTGATTATGTCAGAATGTCAGATAGATTGTCAGTGACAGTGTTGTCGAGACGTATATTGTATTGATGTAAGAAAGAGCAAAATAAATATCCCGTCTCGTATATTATAGGGGGTAAATACAAGGAACGGTGGTATAGATACGTTAAAATAATGAATACTTAACCATATCTTAAACTTGTTTTCAAAAAGATACAAAAATGTTAAAAATGTATATCGTGCAGATATGTTTTTTGTTCCTGTGTTCAAGAGTTGGGGCTTCAGATGAAGTTAAAGGAGATAAAGTGGTGACAGTGGACTGCAGCACGCTGCGGTTAGGCCAGTACATATGTCCTGACCCGAACGAAGATCAAATCGATCCTGACACCCAACAGTTCAAAGGCTGCGTCAAAGGGAAAGATATTCCATCAGAAGGCGAAGCTGACGGTACGGAAATCTGTTATTTTAATGCTAATATTTCAAATGATGAATGCGAAGAGTTCTAAAAATCCATAGTCAAATGTTTTTTTGGTTCCAGTACTATGTATTGCAGCCGAAGGTATCATCTGCAATGAGACAAATAACTCCACATTTAAAAGAAAATTGCCATGTAAATGGACGTAAGTTAAATTAATTATTTACTGATACAATATGTCTTCTGTAATAATTTTTTAAATTTTATCCTTATTTTTTCACAGGAATGGCTATTCCCTTGAGATAGCACTTCTACTCTCAGTGTTCCTGGGTATGTTTGGACTGGACAGGTTCTACCTAGGCTATCCAGGCATTGGACTAGCCAAGCTGTGTACATTGGGATTCATGTTCCTAGGACAGCTGTTGGATATAATCCTTATTGCAGCACAGGTAAATAATATTAAACAATATTCAGCTCAGTTCTGAGGAGCTTGTGGTCTAATAATAACTGCCACTCTGGCCAATCATTAGGTTAAGCCGCACTTGCCTAGGTGAGTCTGTGGATAGGTGACCACCCATTACATGCCGAGTTTCCTCCGTGCCTCGGAAAGCATGTTAAGCTGTTGGTCCCGACTGCCATATATGAATCTTTGGTAGTCAGTGACCTGAAAGTCTGACAACCAGTCTTACTAGACGGTATTGTATTATACAGTATTAACTGGGTTGTGGAGGTCAGATAGGCAGTCGCTCCAAGTAAAATACTGGTATTCAGCTGCATTCGGTTACACTGGAAGGTGACCCCAACATAGTTAACATAGTTGGGAAAAGGCTGGGCAGATGATGATTGAGCTCGGTTCAATTTCTTCAAAAATGATTAAATAAACCAATTTATAAGGAATAAATAATCTGTTTTGATTGATGATTACAATAAGATAATGTCTCTGTTTAAAAATTGAAAGACATGTGACATCTACCAACCCACCCACATAGGCCCACCTTGTGGAATAACAAGTGCTCCCAAAGCATCCTCACAAAGTGGGTTTGAGTCCTAGCTGAGCGATTGCTATAGGCAGTTTATGCTTAGGCTCATGTCCCTCAGAAAAGATAGTCAAACATATCTATTTTAGATGTGCAGTTGCGGACACCAGCCCCTTATACTATTTCTATTAATCTTCTGTCATTATTTCAAACAGTACAACATCACATTCACATCTCTAGCAATATTTTATCCACATTCATAATTTATTTTCTAGGTGGTTGGTCCCTCCGATGGTTCAGCATTCGTCATACCCTACTACGGAGCCGGAGTCACCGTAGTCCGCAGCACCAACGAGACTTACTTGCTTCCCCAAGCAGACTGGCACAACATCACCTGACAGTGGGGAACCATATCATTTGAGGATGATGAGGACTATGAGTGGACTTGAAGATACGTATTTCGGTGTGTGTGTATCGTACTGACTCTTGTTGTGTGTTTGTGGAGATACAGATAGATGATTATGGTATTTTGTAAGGCTGATGTGATTTTGTGTAAATGTTTTATTGATTAGTGTTATGGTATGGTCATGTGCTGTAAGCATAGTGACAAAGGCAATAAGTACCTATAAATATGTATAGATAGAATCTGGTGTTTAAGGTAGTATTTGAATGCAAATGATACTAATCTATGTTTTTTGTTAGGTTTTTGCACTTACTGCGGTACTGAGATATTTAATGATTACTTAAGCTGTCACTTAGTAAAGATTTGACATACTTTTGTATGACAAAACTGTCAAAACCTTTACTAAGTGATGGCCTAAGTAATCATTCAAGCTCTCTGAGTACTGCAGTTAGTCCTTACAGTGGATATAGATTGTATTTGAAAAAACTGGTGGTAATGTAATTTTTCTGTTATGATATTTGAATATTATTGTCTCACAGACTCATACCCCTAAAGATCATAATGCCACTAGAAAGACGAAAATTACTCAGCAACATTCATCACAATATCGCTTGGCATTTTTGCCTTTCAAGCGTCGACATTCTTTGATGCGGAATTTGTGGACTCACTGTTAAAGTGTGGATGCCTACTTTTTTGTGCACAAAAAGGTGACCACAATATGGTGAGGGAATCAATTTCAATCTTTGGTGTAGAATAAAATAATTAAGTTTTGTTTTAATGTAAGACTATAAATGCTATCTAGTAGTGTTTTTGCACATCAAACATCATAATGCAGCCTCAGGTACTGCATTTACGTAACTTAATGTTTATAATTTTGAAGGAAATGTTTACATAAAATGTTCCAGTAGATCTCTTAGGGTTTTGACTCATTTTCAATGTCTCAATCTAAACTATAATGTTATGTATTTTGTACACAGGTATTATATACTATTTTTCTTTTAATTTTGTACAGTTCTTTGATTTTGTTATTAAAATTAACATAATAAGAAAAATATACCAAATAAAGCTTTTGTTTTCTTTGAAATGATTTGCTAAATCTGATTTCTACTTTTGTAAGCTAACTTCAAATAAAACAAAGGTATTTAAAAACAGAACAATTGTACTACATTTAAATAAACTACAGTAACTATAAATTATTTATCATAATTCATTTATGATGCTGAACTGAGTTCTTCAATTTTACTTCTATCCTTGAAGGGTGGAGTTTCTGGTACAGCCATCTCAGTTGGAGGAGCTGTGAGAGTGAATATGACTGGTATGCTTGATAATAGGGGGTTACCATGTCTCTCTAGCAGCCTGATCCAAGATAGTAGGGAATCTCTTGAAGATGTACCTGAAAGAACACAAAGAGCAACTATTACATAATCATGTGTTGCAACAATTGGGAAAAGTTCCCACATGAGTCAGACATTTTTTGAATGCAACTTTTTACAGGGCACTGGATTTCAACTCGAGTGTCTGTAACCTCTTTAGTACAATTACTCCAAGATTTTTTTCTAAACCACACTATTAAGTAGGTTATCATTACTTATCATACAACACTACAAAAGCGTAAAAATCTTACCTGTAGCACACACTGACACTATTGTACCATCGTCTTGTTCATGCAATGTCTGTCTTACTGATGGTAGCGTTGTACTGCCAACAACTCCAGGTATACCTAGTGGTTTCTTTATGTTTGAAACATCTGGAAAACACCATAATGGAAAATTTTAGTCAACAGAAATAAGGTCTGTGTTTTTTTATATATAAACTGGTCTTGTATGTTTCTAACTAAATACTATTATAGATCATATTATTATAAAATGTGTTAAAAACAAAGGAACATTACCATCTGGGTCCGTATCATCTTTGATTTCAGGCCTTATCTTTCCAACCAGTAAGAAATAGCTGACAACCTGTTCCCTCAGGTACACATCAAAAGGTCCTTTCACTGTGAGAGGTTCATCGGTAGGCTGTTCAGATAACAGAATCTTCTGGGCTTCACTCTGGGCAGTCACAACCCAAGTCTTGTCTAGACTGGCCTCTATTTCTTCTGTCTGACAAAAAAATATTTTATTACTTAGATACAGAACAATAATTGGATAAGTAACTCGTTATGTCCATGACTCTTTGTGGACATTAGTACAGAAAGTAGCTTCCTATGAACAATAAAAAGATAACTTACTAAGAGTTATAAGTTTCTAAATTAAAAAGAATAAGTAAACAAAATGATTACCTCCCAGATCTCAACTTTGGTGTCTGGGTCTACTGAAGTTATTCTCTCAATAGCAAGTCTGGCCAACTCAATTGTGTTGTTCGGCATTTCTTCAGGCAGATACCAAGGACTCAGGTTCCTGAACTTTGGCATCCAGTACATCATGCGCCAGAACTTACGAAGAGGTATGCCACGGGAGCCGAATATGTTTAGAAGCTGTTGTTCCATTTCTGAATCTGGCATTACTTCTGTACTTTCAGAGAAAAACGTATTATTATTAAAGGTTCTATAGAAATATGTAGAAAATAGCAATAAGCTGATGAAGTCAATGTAGGATTCTAGTTACTAAAAGTAGAGGCTAGAACTATAAAACAACAAGCAAAGCAACATGTAAACGACGAGTACTGTTATCTTCCATTTGCTCCAAAAGGTCCACGGCACACTGCTGCTGCTTGGGATAGTGCATAAATTCTGCTTGGAATATATTTTTCGGTATCAATTTCCCTTTAGGCAACACGTCAACTAGGGCTTTATACACTTCAAGATCTTTCTGGACCCCAAACTCCTTCATTCTTGTTAGAGCTGCGTAAATAAATTCGACATGACCCCGTCTTCTCGTGTCCCGGCCTTCGAACATCTTTACAACATCTAAGTAGGATTGTTTGTTTTTCTGCGGCTGGGAATAAAATGCATCGTATTTCATGACACCTTTCTCCGAATTTGAACTTTCCCATCGTTTGAATAATGTGAAGGAAGGTCTAGTTCTCATAATATTTCCCAAAAGTTTATTAGCCATTTTAGGTTATGTTTATAACGATCTAGGTCTAATATTCCGTGAGTTAACACAATATCTACCGATACAATAAATTTATTCGTGCAATTACTTCTATTATTCTATGCTTCCTCTTAAAACTTTTCGATCTACAATTTATTAATGTTGCTGAGAAAAATCTGAAAAAAGCTAGTGACCGACTCTTGCTAGAATTCTAGAATTACATTAATTGACAGGTGACTGACACTTTGACAATGACAATAGACAGATGTCATTCTCATATGTTTGTCAATAAGACCGACGAATAGCCATTTTAGTTCATTTCTCCACAGACTAAAACAACTTTCGTAAACCTACTTTACAATGTGAAAATAAGTTCATTATTTTGTTAAAAATAAATAAGAAATTGAGATTTAATCAACAGAGTTTCTGTCGCAGAAAGCTACTATGAACAGGAACTGTGTAAGTGTGTAGTACTGAATATTGGTGAGGTAGTGTTTTCGAATGGGTAAATCACCCATTCACAAATACTCTTTCATTCATTATTCGTTCTTGCATTCAGTTGTGTAGAGTAGGTAGTGTCTTTCTATTTCCCGCTTCTTGCTCGCGGCATGAATCATTCATTCTTCAACAAACCAGTTAAAATTGATGCGTAGGAGGAGGTAGATGTGTCGTCCTCAAAAACTTGTAAATTTACGTATTAAAATACGAAAATCTTGTTGTAACTTTTTGTTATATGCGTACGAGTTATAGTGTTATATTTTGGATGGTTACAAACTTTTAGCTTGTATTATTTTGTAACAAAAGTGAAATATCGGGTATTTATAAAATAATAAAGATTGACTGAATAATAAATTTGAAAATTAAGTACCTATTTAGTTTCAAAGAAAGTGTTGATTATCTTCAAGATGTCTAGAGACATTCATTTAAGCTGTTTACTGTTTGTCTTTATGCTGAGTGTTTCCGGTAAGATTATTATTGCCATAATTATTTTAATTTTTAATTACTTTTAATATTTGTTTTCAGGAATTTAAAAAGACAGGTTTCTGCTCTATAAAAAGTCCTATTAAGATTGTGTAAACAAACTAGTGTGGAGCATGTGAATAAATAAGTAACAAGGCTTGCAAGCAACTTTCATTAATAAATAATGAGTTGATAAAGGTTCTGTTTTGCTTCAATTCAAGGTTAACAGTAAATTTGTAAGACGTTTTGTTACTTGGATAATAATTATGTAGTATGGTGATACTATACATTTTAATTTTAATATTCTGAATATTGACCTTACCGAAATTATGATCAGCTGTTAATGTAATTCCAGCGTTTTATTCACATTAAGTTATTAAGTGAAGTGGCCGAAGTCGTGAAAATATTATTAGTGTCTTACGAATAAGGCTAAAAGTATTTTTTTTATGTTTAAATATTGATACACGTCTCTGAATTTTTAATAGCTTGTAGGATTAGACCTTGGAGCTTGGGTATATAACTTTACAAACTATTAGGATTTTTAACTTTATAAACTTGACATTTAAATAAAACTGAATAACCTTACATGTCACTGGTTTATAGTAACTTGCAATAAGATTAAATGAATTAGAAACAGATGGCAGATACATGTCCAGAACGGTGTTATTATCTAAACAATTAATTAAAGATTTACCATAGTTATTTAGTATAATGGACAATATGCTGAAGATAACTTTACGTTCAAATAACGGGATCGACAACAGGTGTAAACTGTAAATTCCAATGTTGTTCCGTCTGTTTTTCTTTTGAACGTTTCTTGAAGGAAGGCAAATTCTGGGCCGACGTTATTATAATTAAGATGGCCAGCAACACACCGAAAAGAAGACAAATTAAAAAAAACAATCCCATAATCTTGTTTTTTTTTTATTGTAACAACTATTACTTAATCATAATTATTCTTTATAACACACCAAAAAAAAGTATATATACGATTTGCAATAACACAGACAATGAGAATAAATGAGTGTTCTCACTCATTTATTCTAGAAATTCATTCTAGAGAATGAGACAGTATTTATAGGTATTAACCATCGCATTTCCCATTACGTAGCTAAATGTACTAAGGCCTTACCTACTACAGAAGTTAACACTTAATTCCAACAGTTATACAATAAACGATTTCCAGCCACGTGTAGTTTATTTAGAATTCATACTCCCGTCTCAGTGTGTTGGTAAAATTTAATATAATTTTATGTGACTACGTCGAAACAAGAGGGCGTTTCTGGATTTGTTCCAAGAAACAGTATTCTGTGCAATAACATAAAAAAAGATATACCTAGGTAGGTTTGTTCAGTAAGTGGGTAGATGTATTTTTAATTCAACTGTCCTTAGCGTAGGTTCGGGATAATAATAGTGACTGAAAAAATTTGTAAACAACTTTTCTATATTGTTATATAAGTAGGTTGACATGTTCATTGTTTGTAAGAGAAATATTGCTCGAAGGCTGGATTTGTGCCTGGTTGATGGCATTAGGTCAGCCCCTAACACTTCGAACTTGAACTGACTTAACTGGTAAAATTAAATATGATCGTACTTTAGAGTACACCTCTGCCTACCTCTTTGGGGATAAATATTTATAATATAAATAGCCTGACTTATAAGAATCCGAGCAAAACTAACTTAAATCGAATTATTAATGTTGCCGTGTCAAACTACAAAAGGGCCGCCTTTATAAAGGATAGAACATAACATTTGATAAGGTTAATAAAAAAAATGGTAGCGTGTTCACTTGGCAAAAGAAACTATAATAGGACTAAAAGATAGAACAAACAACGTTGAACACTAAATACGTTTAACATTTTATGATACATGACGTCACCGAAAAATTACCATTACGGCGATAAAATTACACATAGGTAACAATATACAATGCTCTGTAAGGTTTCTAAGGCAATCATTATGTCATAGTAGATTATATTAGTATTATCATAGAGAACTTGAATGTCTTCTTCTCCTGTCTTATCGATGGTTCGACTAATTTTTCAGACTTTTCAGAGGGCCTCTTACAATGGCCTAGTAAGTGGCCCTTAATTACGTTAGTCTGGGGCAGGTTTCGGGGCACCTTGGACACTCCAGCATGTGGGCTATGGTCTTAAACGTGGAACAATTAGTCGGAATCGTCTCAACACAGGTACATGCGTGGCGTTTACACGAATTCTAAGCATGCTTAAGGATTCAGGAAACAACAGGTAACTCGGGGTTATCGCATCGAGACAAGCGGTTTGGTGCATCGTCATAATAACATCTTTTTTGTCCGGAAAATCGCAGTCTGATGACTATAGGCCTCACTCTTCTTCTACCATACTTTGGTCCTGTTTCCGCAACTTTAGCGATATCGTCAACCCTACACGCTTTTGAACGGCCCTGATTTCTTTTACCCAACCTTGGCCACAGTTTGTTAATTTGTTTACAACATTACTTCGTCGGACATCTCCGAGTCTCTTCGGCTATGTCATAAAAACCTAGTGCTAGTTTTTATAATGTGGTTAGGGCGCCCGCGCCGGTACAGTCGCGCTGAATAGATTAGCGCCACTTTGCAAGTTCATTGTAACCACGAGTCGCGACGGTAGCACAGACGATGCGCTATTTTTTCATGGATGTTTATAACTCGAGGCGTGTGAGTGCCTGACACTCTTGACTCTATGGCAGTGTTTACGGGCGCCAGTCCAAACGCCTACGTGCTGTGACGCGCTTACCGTTCTCATTGATACGCTCCACTAGATCATATTTAATATTCTGACTATTCAGTAAATAATTATGCTGTTCATACACATTTCAATACAAGGCCATGTTCAATAAAATTATCAGTTGGGCTTTCCTTACGTGTTAAGAGGAGTTAATTAGCACTAAATGTACAGACCTATAAATTATATCACTATGTATATCACGATCTAAGCCTTGAATCGATTTTACATTATCCTTTGTTTGATCATTCCGTTAAAAACCAAAGAAAATAGAAAATAGCCCCTAAAATGAAAATTCATTTTATTTACTTCATAAACTCATGAAGCAGTCCTATTGTATCTATTAGTGTATATGTTATGAAGTGCACTAGTATCGGCTATCGACGAATCTACTCACGAGAATAGTCCCTCCCATAAATTGATTGAATTTGAATTGATTTGTGCGTAACACAACGTGCAGCAATTACATCTTGTTTAACCCACACTTGTGCAGTGTACTCGTTGAACTAAATCAAATTGTGAACAATAAAACTGGATTAAATCGTAAAAATTAAATAAGGCTTACATTTCGTGAAAATAAATAATTAAAATCTGAAAATGTAAACTGTATATTTTTATTAAACATTGCATCGTCTTCCGTATTTACAAAAACACTTATGTTGTCAGCTGTACGTGAATCGTAAAATCCGATTTTTAAATAAAGAACGCCGTAATGTTTTCCCCTGCCAGTACTACGCTAGTGGCGTGCAATTATGCCCTATTCGATTCAATAGCTCCGTGATGAATATCGATGATGACCCATTTGAAAAGCGCTGCTTTATTCGCTCGTGTAAATACTCGCATAAATTGTTAACTGAAATGAACGTCAACTAATTCAACCCGTTGACTTTAATCAACTAAAGTACAGACAGATGTTACCACGAAATGCCTCACTTTTATACTGTTTACCTGGAGATTATAACTCTTTTTGGGCAATGGATTTAGTTACTCTATTGAACAAGTTTCTTTTATGTAACAGTTGTTTATTTTTTAAGAGACATTGTCGTCTGGCTTTCAGAAAGTAGAGGTATCATTTCCCCCGCATTTTTTTAACAATTCATGCATCATAGTAATTTCAAAGTGCCTAGTCGCCTAAAGTCTTATTTCTTTTAAATCAGAAAATTAAAGAAATCGGAAAGAAGGTTTCAATTTAGTTTTCATTATTCTTATGCCCAGCAAACAATATCTCCTTTATAAAAAGCAATAATCTCTCCGGTAGTAAAAATGGTTTAAATTACAAACATCTTTATCTGAACAAGTAACAAAATTTTCATAATTCAGTATCTTTATGCCCGAAATAAAAATTCCTTCGTACAATTGGATAGCAAGCTGTGTGTTGAATTGTTAAAATAGGTTAGGTATACGTTAGGTATCAATACGCGATTCTGGCTCGAGCAGGAGGAAAATTACACCCAGCCCGCGGCATGAATTCGGTCAATTTGGCGCCCCTAAAGCCTTTACGTAATCAAACAAAATTTTGAAACGATATAGATTGAATATTCGATTTCAACTGTGGGCACGTAAAACGAGTAGCGATTTTCAATGGAAGTCGAATTGTTACCAGATTTTGAAGTGATCCAATCGAACGTCAATTTTAGGATTTTTTTGCTGATTCCTTAAAATATGATCAAAAAAATGTGCACGAAATTACGTGAGCTACATATTCAAATATTTCAAAGCGAAGCCGAATTCGAGGAAAGATTATGTTATAATCGTATCCGAAACACTTATGCAAACAGTATTAATAAAGGCATTGTGTGCTCCGTCGTAAATTACGATGCCTAAAGACCCAAACCCTTGGAAGTTAATATTTTTAAACGAAGGACTTTCAACTTAATTCTCGTTTTGTTTTGGTCGGGAGTTATTCGCGTTACGACCTATTTCGTTTGTCTCTTCAGGGTTTTCAGCCAGTGTCCGGCCTCTGGTAGAGACCTCATTAGCACACCAGTTTTTCACTCGAGCAGCACTCAACAGATTCATAATTTAATTAAATCCCTTCATTAAGGCTTGTATTCACGCCAATGACCTTGTGCATACAAACTACCTCTCTCGGTCGTAGATACGGACTCTAAACGGACGCGTTTTTCATTTATTATAATTAAAATAATACATGTTTTTAAAAAGTAACAAAACCAAATTATTTTCCTTTGTATTTCAAAGCAGTAGATATTTTTTTTATATTATTTTGTTAAAAAATGAAGGAGTAAAATGGTTCCATTCAACGATTTGGAGGTGATTTTGTGGATTTTTTTTCTTATTTTGTGATACCGATACAAAAATTGTGGCTAAACCAAATTACGTGTCATATCATGTAGATTACTAGAAAAAATTCTCAGATGTAATTTCTCTGTAAGTGCCGGTGAAAAACCGCTTCATCTGCACGCTGTTTTTAAGCTTTTTCGAGAGAGGACCCTTAAGTTTTAAATGATGGACGCGGGGTTGTATTCGTATTGCTGGTAAATCATGTAATACATAATTAATTTAAACGTGGATAGTAAAGCAAATATAATTGAATGTTAAATAAATATTAACCGATACTCAGACTGACCCACCCTTGTTTAAATGATTAAATTGGAATTTAAAAGATACTACCCCTTTTTGTCGGATGATATAATAATAAAATTAACTCTACAACGGAGGCTTCTTTCTGGAGCTTTGATCCCATCGCCGTCCGATGCTGTTGGGACTATAATTAGGCTTAAGGAATATTTTAATTGACTTCATTCATTTTTTGGCACCCAGTAATTCTTTTCCCCTTTTCATACTTATAATATATTTTATTTTTGTTATAGATATACCTAATATCTTTATAGATGACCTTTTATTTTCGAAAAATACTTTTGATGCAATACAGTTTTTATTGTATTTTGGCTTTTTAGGATTCTAAATAAAGATTTATTATTATATTATTACTTTAATTGATGTCCCTTGCTATTAGGGCAAACAGAATCACGCATTATAAATTAATTAGTTACCTATCAATCGTGAACTCAAATCTGATCAATCTTCGATAATAATTCCCATTACATTAGACATCATGTACTGTTGTGTGTGATCGAGTGGAAATCAATAAGTCTAGTTGTTAGAGAAAGTCTGCTTACTTGTTAACCTGTTTGTATTAAGTATAATATATGCAAATGTATAATTATAATTAGCATTGTCAGCTCAGTAATCTATATACAAATAATTGAAATAGAAGTGTCTGTTGAGATGAATGGAAATATATACGGCACTAATACAAAAAAATAAATAAAAAACTGTGTCTCTGTTTCTTCTGGATAATCTCCGAAACAGGTGGACTGCTTTTGACGGGACTTTTACTAGTTATGTTATAAGGTCTCACGAAAGCTACTTTTATTTTAGAAAAATAATTAGGATTCCGTGCATAAAAATTAAAAACCTTAAAATTGGTTAACAAAAAAGCGAAGTAATATTGTTTTATAATAATAATATCTCGCGAATGAAGGTCGCAACAGTAAACCAGTAAACCACTTTATATTTCTGATTGTAAAGCACGTAGCAGGTTTATTTTTCATGACGTCTGTAAGAATCGATTATTTTTATTTGCTGTCACAGAAAAATAAATTTTATACATTATTGGGCACAACTCAATATCAACTGTCTCTACATAAAAATATATAGTATTTTTAATCCAAATAACTCCATTACTAACTCCCTAGTCATTTTCTTTATGAAGGAGATACTTGAACTCATTTCATTTCAATTGAATGAATTGGCCGGTTTTCCAAGCACTTGATTCAAATAGTTTTTCTTCAAAGACTTAATTGTTTCCACTTCACTTAGAACTTCGTGAACAAAGGAATTTAACACTAACTCTGTTTTAATAAAATGAACACTTACCGTAGCTATTACATAAAATAACATTCACGACTTTAATCCCCGAAGGGTTAGGCAGAGGTGTACTCAATAGTACACCCAAATTTCGCCAGTTATGTTTAAATCCCATGTAAAAGGGGGTAACCCTATTGCCATCAATCGGGACTCCGTGGCTGCTACTGAGAAATTCCTGACGGAAAAACCCAATAACACTTTGCCCGACCGGTGAATCGAATCCAGGACCTAATCTCATGCACTGCAGTCGCGCTTACGACCACCAGAACAATGAGGCTATTAATGTAGCACTTAGCTATTAATTTAATGAAATAGTTTGAAATAACCCGCAATCCTGTAAAACAGATACACGCGTTATTTGTTCAACAAATATTATTGCAGGATAATCTATTGATTCATTCTTTCACCCGAAGGCTAATCGCGATTTATGAGGTAAGCCGCATAGTTTGGGGTGCGATTCCAGTCAGATGAAACTGTTTTATCCGAATTTATTGCCCACAGGAGGCTGGCTTAAACATTTTCCGCGAAAATCTGATATGTGTAGATAAACGAGAATACTAATTTGTCTAGATGTGAACTGTGTGTTTGTTTAAACAACGCAGTACAGTTACAAATCATGACCGCAAACAATAATGTACAACTGTGTGTGAGTGTGTGTAAAGTATAACTTGGCGGAATATGGGTGTGTTTTTAGGTACACCTTTTTTCAGTCTTCAAATGACTGCTCCCACTTTGGTAGGAGTGGAAGGGAGTTTCAGACTTTTACTGACTAAAAACCACCCATGTTCCTTCTTAGCCCTTTGTGTCCGGGGCCGCAGTATCTCTTTCGAACAACCCACAGCCCCGTCAGGACTATTAGATACACCTCAGCTTAACCCTTCGGCAATGAAAGGCGTGGTGTTATGTTATGTGTAAACAATAATGTAGCATGTCCCCCCCCTGTCATATCATAAAGAAATATGATGATTCAGCCGTAATTGCAAAACCGCGAATTTATTATTCGCAAATGAGACGATTAGCAGTAAGAATGGGGGGCATTAGTGTCGGGGCGTGATAATAAGGCTCGTTTTCCTTTCAAAACTTGGGGATGAAGTCAGCGGTCTGAACAAAAAGTTACCCCATCTGAGCTCTATGACAAATGACCGGTGCGGGCGCCGAGACATCAGTGGGACGGACGATTTGCTTCGCGATCATTCGGCCCTTTATATACCATGACATTGATATGTTTTCATAATAACGTTTTGTGTGGATTTCTTCACCTCGCTTATAGTCCGCTAGTCTATATACTTAGTGTAATTTGACTGAAGTAATAATTTATGAGCGCGACGAAACTTTTAATGAGTATGCATGTGACTATTGCGGATTCACATTTGTCATTTAAATATAAAATTAACGCTAATTAAATTAAGTGCGGATGTTATAAAACACTATTTTAACGGGCGGTTCAACGTTCTACCTAGAAAACATGAGTTAGCGGAAAAGCGTTAGTCAATAAGAAAGACGTTGGTGCCTTCTCATGTATTCTAAAAGATATTGAAACATTTTAATTTTTTAAAACCTTTTTGAACACAACTTTCCTATTAAATAATTTGTCATTGAAGACCGGGCTTCAAGTACGTAGGTACTTGAGGCCTGGTCTCGAAGTAAAAGATACCTGTAGAGGTATCTTTTACTTAAAATTTAAGAAAATGTAAGATTTACTGTAAAAGTTGAACAAGTTTCTGCAATATAACTTTTATAATTATTTTAGTAGAAAGACCAGTGGTCCACAATGGTCTTAAATCGAAACAACGGAAAGTTATGGCAAGAGACCTTTGCCAAGCAATGAGATGGTTCAGGCTAACAGTAATCGAAAGAAATAGGAAAAAAAATGATACCTACAGCACCTCAATATAACTGACCATCAAGCTGATACTAAATCACTCGTTATCTAACACGCCGTAACTGATAGTTTCGATAGCTTATCGTAGGCTGTCGTACGTCTACATACACAACAATGTTTGCGAATTTTTATCTCTCTGATAGTATCGTTCAGGAATTTTCCTCGCAAATCCACGTAATGCGCATATGGCCAATTAATTACGATTGATCGATTAGCTTCTAAGATATCGAGACAATCTATCTTACTATAACGTCTTAAGAAACGGCCTAAGCTTTGAAAATATGTAATAACAAATTAATCATGATCATAAGTATTTGAAATACCTGCCAGTATCTTATTCCCCTTATTTGTTGTAATAGTGTCTACCTACTAGCCGTATTACTTCCTTTTTGGAAGGAGATTTTGTTAACAGTTTCATGATTTTTTTTGCACGGAACCTTATTTGTTTTTAGAAATTAAGAGTACTCAAATTACGCCATAAAACATTAGCTAGCTGCCAGTAAAATTCACGTCAAAATCGGTATATCTATTTATTACGGTTCAAAATATTAAGCTCTGTGATAGACGGACGGACAGACAGACAGCGGAGCTTTCGTGATGGGTTCCTTTGGTAACCTTTGTATACGGAACACTGAAATATTGGTGTTGAATGAAATCTCTGAAGGTAAAACCAGCGTTCAAATATAAAATGAGGTTTCTTAAAATCTCGTCGGGGCTGCGGGTTGTTCGCAAGGGATACCGCGGCCTCGACATGAAGGGCTAAGAAGGAACATGGGTGGTTTTTAGTCAGTAGAAGTCTGATACTCCCTTTCGCTCTGCCCAAGAGTTGATGATTTTCCACCCGCCCAAAAAAAAAAAAAGGTTTCTTAAAATGCAATTATAGTTTTTCTCGTGGCTAGATAGTAACCACTCGAATCCATTCTCAGGTTAAACTGCGCTTGCCTAGGTTGGTCTGTGGATGGGTGGCCACCCATTACATAGAGTTTCCTTCGTGTCTCGGAGAGAACCTTTGACAGTCGTTGGAGGCAGTCAGTGGACCGAAAGTCCTGACAACCAATCTTACCAAGGGCTATGGTATTATCCAGTCAACATTTGTAGGTACTTCCTAAGAAATAAAAAACATGGCGATTTTCCATACAAACTATCATCCCCTTTATAACTCCCTTAGGGGTTGAATTAACCCGTCGGGGCTGCGGGTTGTTTGCAATAGATACCGCGGCCTCGACATGAAGGGCTAAGAAGGAACATGGGTGGTTTTTAGTCAGTAGAAGTCTGACACTCCCTTTCGCTCTGCCCAAGAGCGGGAGGGGTTATTTGATGATTTTCCACCCCCAAAAAAAAAAAAGGGGTTGAATTAAAAACAAAAACTCTTTAGGGAACCTCAGCTTTGTAGGTCCACGGGTTTGGGCGGGGCGTTGATGAGTCAGTCAGTCACGACTTCTTTCTTTAAATATTAGATTATTATATGTATAATGTTCTTTATTTAGAATATTTCTATACAATATAGATTTAGAAGTTCTAAGACCAGATACAAGATGATGCAGTTTTATATTTCCAGTATTTTTTTCCTGTACGTTAAGGAACCTAATTTTTAACAGTAGGTAGATGGGAAGATAGGTAATCTTTTTAGTAAAATCCGGCCTTGACCAATATTATCTTTATTGATAAAATAGAAGATTTGCGATGTGAGGCCAAATTATCTGTAACATCAGTGACGTGAATGAATGTTTTTTATTGATGGGTATCATTTATTTTTTCCACTAATCTTTACGGATTTTCATTGAGTGATAGACATGACTAGAGTAGGTACCTACCTTATATAAAACCAAATAATCTTAAACAAATACTCTTAAACATTAAAAAAAAACTTATAATTATACACGTAACGTTGTTTCGCTCCGTGGTGTCGCGTAACCTGCATACGAACCATCCTCGGAATCGTCGATATACGAAACCTTTCGACCAGAAGTCCTTTTCTAAGATGTAGATGTTGTGTTGGAACTCGTACCACGAACGACGTAAAGTTGTTGTGGTGCAACCTTACGATCCTCACAGTTCAGTCGGTCTTCATTTTCAAATATTGCACGATTTTCTCAATCTTTGTAAAGTAATGCAGACTTGAAATGTAAACCTGCGTCGTAGGAATGGCAGGGCGTTGCAGTATCTTGGGTCCAGTCGGTGTGATACCGCATAGGTTATGAGAAAATGGCTTTTTCTTCTTCTTTTCTACTTTAGTAAAACCAGCTTATCAGCTTGACACGTTCTTGGCAAGGAGCTATTACGGACCACAGTCAGGGCAGGTTGAGCAGTACCCTTTTTCAGTATTCCCTCTATTTTGACTATTCGCTTAGGCTGCGACGCATCTGATTTGCTGGTGGGATATTAATGCAGTACCCACCTTGCTTGGAGGACAATCCAATGTAGGTCAGTTCTGAAGCCCTTCAGGAAGACCACGTGGATTGAGAATTTATAGTAGAGGAAATTTATGCCATCAGTCTGAAAATATCAATGAATAAAGTTAATCTTATATAGTCCTTCATTACATAATGAGAACATAATTTCGGATTGAACTCACACCTATTGTACAAGAACTAACCGATCACGCCACTTATTAGATAACCTTGTGTAGTGTTTAAAAAGTTGAATGAGTTATAAAAGTAGATAACAATATGTACAATATACTCGTAATTAACCCACCAAAGGAACCAGAATATGAGGTAAACCGATAACAAAACTGATTTAAAAAAGTAATATTATCAAAACGATTTTTACAGCCCTCTGGTAACGTTACTTTAAGTCGTACATGACGTTATCACTCACTCGTAATTCTCTTGCCCTTTTCCCAATAAATTTGTGGTCGGCGTAACATGTCTTCTTCTTCTATTCTACTCTGTTACTCGTCATATCATCAGATACCTCCCATTTTGCTAACATCCTTTATACAGTCCATCCATCGATTCTTTGGTCTTCCTCAACTATTAAACCCATCCACATTCATACCCAAAAGTTTCCTCATGACATTTTCCTCATTTTCATGATACTAACAATCTACTTATTTCTGTTTTACCTTGTTTTTAACATTAGAACTTTGACATAATAATCAAAAATAATGATAAGTAATCCGAAACCATGTTTCTTAACTTACATCTGGTAATCCAATTTTTACCCCAAATAAAGAAAAGTTGACTCTTTAGGCTTCGAGTTCCGTAGAGATCAGTTTTTATTCACTTGACTCATTCTACATACTTGACATTTTACGCATTCAAAGAGGACCTAATTACAACTGAAGTACTAATTATACCGTGATGTGAACGCTAATGGGACGTATATTTAAACGTCAGGAAAATTTCCAGCCAGCTCAATTGAATATTGTCACGTACCTACTATGCATCACACTTACTGTTCATCGTAAGAATGATTTCAAGAAATACCTATAATATAGGCCAGTCAACATTAAGGTAAACAACTTTTATACGCCTAACCTACTGTACACTTAAATATTATTTACTCAAGTTATCAATGTCATTATCACTCACTAGATAGTGAGTTCGTGTAATAAACGCTGACATTAATGTCATCCTTCAGATTCATAACCCTTTAAAAGAGATAAGAGTAAATTTTCATTATTACCCCGAAAATGTAGCCCGTTTGCAGCCAATTCTTACTCGTAAATAAGTTTTCGTCTGAAATAACGTAAATGACCTTTACATCTTAGAAGAAAAGTTGAAAAGACGTTTACAAGGATTCTTCTAAAGGTACACTCAAATACTTCATATTGTATTGCTCCCGAAATTACTTTTTCGATAAAATTACCTTGAGCAGGTTTTCTGTTCTGAATTTTAACTTTAATTTTAGCTTCTGAAATGACATTCCTTTTGTATTAATTAAACAAATCTAAACTGGAATCGTACTGTTGGGATTAATTCAGTCGGAGGATTTTTATTTGTCCCTTTGCGTTTTGTATGTTTTTTACTGTGACAACAAATGTGATTAATTTAATTCAAACAGTAACAAACCGCATTCTAAATTAAAACTGCAGAATTTTCTAGACTTATAATCTGGTAACTTATCAAGTTCTCACAACGGGTGCCTGTGGGATACTATTTTCTCGACCGACGTTAACCTACCTAGGTATAAGGAGCTCTAATAAGGCTCTTGAATATTTGCGGGATGAAGTCATCAATGTAATACAAGGAATCTTTGTTAAGAGAATAAATAACTCTACCTAGATAACGAATTACAATGTTTAATGAAGTATTGAGAAAGTTCTAGAAGTTTCTGAAGATCAAGACGTCAAAATCACATATTTTGCTATAAATCCATTTCCGTCCCACGTGTTCTTTACGGAAAACTATACTCAGCTACCAAGAGTTACATACACGTAGTAAAGATAACACAACTCATATAGCCGTGTGAAACGAAGGCATAAATATCTGACTCGTCTAAATAAAAATACAACGCAAGCGCTGACAACGATATTTTATTATGAGGGCAATAAAGAATCAAAACAAATAGAGCTACTACGTCACCGTGTCAAGGCAAGAATGACTTCCTATGGCATCGGAGCAATTCAATCAGGCAAGCTGTGTTATACTATACTAACTTCTTAAATTGCCCAACGATTATACTTCGATTGAGTGAGAGCGTATGCGAGAATGTGTACACGGACACGACACGCTCACATGCAAGAAACATCGTACGATATCAGCCAGCCAATGGGAGCGAGCGGCGTGGTGGGCTCGGCTCCCCACCAACCATTGGAATGCATAGTGCTAAGAACGGCACTGTTAAAAATAACTACCTGTTTGACAGGATACATGATGTCAGATGACGTTCGAGGCCATTGCCAATTTGTGAAGGGACTATCCTTATTTTTTGCCCATAAACCTATAAATAACTCGTACACTGTTACCAAAATCCTATGAAATCCATGAATTAAACAGCAATACTAGAACAGAACAAGAAATCCGGTCACATAAATTGATAGTTTATAATGAATTCTCAACAATAAGGGCAATATTGTTCCACAAAGTATAGGTTCACTAAAATTTTCCGATCTAATCGCATACGAGTAAACAGCTGATTGCGTGTACGCCACGTGAAACATGATCGGGCGTGGGTGACGCGAGCATGCGCACAAATAGGACTAGATAACAACACTTTCTAACACAACAGGACGGACGTATGGGGAAAATAGCTCAGTATTGGATGAAACTTGTAAACAAGCAACCAAGATAGTAATCAGAGTCATTGATTCGTAAACAAAGATAATGATTACATACAAGATCTTAAAAATTAACATAGAAATTATTACAGAAATAAGATAGAGTTTAGAGTTGATAGATTTCTTAGCTAACCAAAATCTATCATTTAACAATGTGTGCCAAATTATTGCATATACACTCACAGGCACAATTAACCGCCCACCCATATCATTCGTCACCCTGTTTGTTTAAGTTAACTATAGCTTATCTACTGTTTTATTTTTTGTCAAGTGGGTACTTTAGCAATAAATTAAACACTTATACCCTTATTTCGTTTCCTAAATTTGTGTCAACGACGGGTTTTTAGAATTTAGTCGTTGTTTGACATTGTTGCCGTCACGTTACCGTGTTTACATTTCCTGTTATTGTCTGCCATAGTGTGCGAATTTGAGTTTCTAGTGTTTGCTTATTGTTTGTGACTGTAAAAAATGCCTCTCGATGCAACTGGTGCAGCTAGGGCAGTGGCTTTAGCTGACGCTGGGTACAGCCAACGTCGCATCGCTCGTACACTCGGTGTACCTCGTACTACAGTACGGGATGCCATCAGACGGTTTCGGGAGACAGGCTCATACACCCGCAGGCCAGGTCAAGGCCGACATCGATGCACTTCAACTCGAGATGACCGCTTCGTTGTCAGCAACGTGTTGAGAAATCGCTTTTGCACCGCTACTGAAGCCCGTACGTGTCTTTTTGAAGTGAGAAATGCCAGTGTGAGTGAACGTACGATTAGAAGAAGACTGGCAGAAAGAAATCTGCGGGCTTTTCGTCCAGCTCGCGCCCCACAACTGCTCCCACAACACCGTAGAGCTAGACTTGCTTATGCGCGAGAATTTGCTGACTGGACTATGGAGGAATGGAAGGACGTACTGTTCTCAGATGAGAGCAGAATAGCCTTAAAAGGTCCAGATGGACGTCAGCGTGTCTACAGGCGCCAAAATGAAAGGTTTGCGTCATGCGCTATAACCGAAACAGTGGGTTACCAGGGAGGGTCCATAATGGTTTGGGGAGGTATCTCTTATGAGGCTCGTACCGATCTTGTTGTGTTCGATAGGGGTAGTGTGAACGCTCAAAGGTACGTGGAGGAAGTTATTCAAGAGCATGTCATGCCTTTCGCACCATTCATTGGTGCCAACTTCAGATTAATGCATGACAATGCACGTTGCCATACCGCAAGATCCGTCACTGAGTACCTTAATGAGGTCGGGATCCAAGTTTTACCATGGCCGGCACGCAGTCCTGATCTTAACCCAATTGAGCACATTTGGGACAACCTCAAAAGACGTGTCCGAGCAAGGGTACCAGCCCCTACGACCCTAGGAGAGCTCAAGACGGCTGCGGTAGAGGAGTGGCACAATATCCCCCAATCTGATATCCAAGATATCATGGATGGATTGCCAAACCGGCTCCAAGAAGTCATTAGAGCCCGAGGCGGCAACACCCATTATTAATTTTTTTTTAATTTTTTATTCGAGCACTTTTTTCTAAATTCTAATTTGTTAATTTTTCATCGAAGATTTACATAAAATCGATTTTTGGTATTAATCATTTAATAAACGACTTTTTCTTTCAAGACTATTGTTTTTTTTTTACCTTTAAGGTAGCTTTCAACGTACCTCTCATCAAATGTGGTCTAAATTTGACGATTTCTGCAAATTGAAAGAAATACAAGGTGGGCGGTTAATTGTGCCTGTGAGTGTAGTACAGGTCTTTCCGCGTCTGTTATTTAGATACTGATTCAAGGAAACATCAAATCAAAGTGTTACATTAAATAAAAAGCCGAAAGCTAAAACACTGTCCAAATTGACATAAAACACAAAAATCATGGAAGCACCATACGACAAAGATAAATGGGATTTTGAAGACGATTTGCCCATCCGTTTTAGTATTCAGCAGCTGCTTCTCACTGTGTAATAGAACCATCGTTCATCACTGGGTTCCAATAGGTGGGCTATCATTTATCAGTAGTTCGACAAAGTAATGCTGAACAGCTGCTCAAGAATAGAACGGATAAATTAAATTTCAATTTATCTTGTTTAAGTGAATCTGAGAGATAGTTTGAATCATGTTTGAATACAAATAATTCACTTTGTGGTTAGGAGTCAATATGACTCATTTAAATGACGTAAATATGAGAACGTCATTGATAAATTGCGCTAATAAGCCAATCATCGTTGTGTACAATCATTAATGCTAGAATAGATGTCAGACAGAAGTCAAGAAAACGGTAGTTATAGTAGATGAATCACTATAATGCATAAGGTCGTATTGTAATGAGTGATTCGAAGTCTTAGTTCTATGAAAAGATACGGGAGCTATTGCAAGGAGTCACTTTAGGACTTATGTTCACCGCTTTAACGGCTACATTAGAAACAACAGGTGGTCGATAGCAAAGAGTCATGTTAGAAAGAGTTTCAATGGTAGGCAGTAACAATAGATTTTCCTTAATTAACCAGACAATTAACTTATTCTTCGCCAAGTCTTCTAATTGTACTACCTTGGGTCCCTTTTAAAATATATCTACCAACCCTATTAGGAATCCCGGTGTAGGCTCCGAATTATAAGTTTCTAGACTTCAAAGAGACTTAAAGGAAAGTTAATTTAAACTTTTCACCTAACTAAACACAAGCTACACTGAAATATTCTGTAAAAGATGTTATTTTACTTGTTCGCTGCCACTTTGTGGGGTCAAATACATTAATACTTCGGGCCGGGATAGAATAAGAAAGTTGTTTTTGTTGGTTTTATAATAAACGTTTTCTTATTAACTTTCGGTTTATATAAAAATAATCATTACCCTTTCAAAAGTATTGTTTGAGGCAAATTAAATTGTAAAAAAATAAATATCAGAATACCGAAATGGGTGAAAGCGTCATAATAATTTATTTTAAATGCTGTCGGACGATATATCGCTTCGCCACCTGTACAAACAAGTGTTTGCAACACTGCAATATTTATTTATGATTTCGTATTGAAATGAACGTGAAAATATTTGATTGTTTCTTTTTTTTAGCTGGTGCACTGAAAGGCCACTGCAATCGTGAAGAGGATCTACTGCAAAGATGCTCGATGGCTCTTCCTGTTTTGAGCTCACCAGAAATATCGTTTGCGCTCACACGAGAGGAATTGGACAAGAGTTGTGTGTAAGTTAATTAATTGACTCATTTAGAAATTTTAATTAGTGTTGAATATATTAAGAGGACATATAGACGCTTTTTAATAAGGTTTAATTATGTAGACAAAGGTGATGTGGGATATTGCATAGTGGACAAGGTAATTTATTATAATTATTTATAATTATGCTGTCCGTAATTTTAAATAATACATGACATCACGCCAGTAATCCCCAAAGGGTTAGGTATTGGTGTACCTAATAGTACACCAACAGATCTCCAATTATGTTTAAGTTCCATGTAATAAACGTCGAACCTATTACCATCAACTTAGCACAAATCCAGGTTCAAGGAAAAATCTTGATGAATTAATGATTTTTAATCACAAGTTAATAATAGGTACGATATAATATCGTAAGCCGAGAGGAAATAATGGTTTTCCTTGATCATCTGACCGTGACGTTATTTTGGTAAAATTAATTTAATTAAGATGGGAATAGGTATATGTAGTTGATCTAGCTTTAGACAAAACGAACCTTGAGGACCAACCTAAAGCAATGGAAATAAAAGGACCAATCAAGAATAGGGTAGTTAACTAAAAAAACTAATTAGTCCATCAGACAGATTTCCAAAAAATATTGGACACGTATTTTTTCTTGTTTCACGGAAACAAGAAAAAATAAACATTTTTCATTTTTCACTTACGTTTGATTTGATCGGCCGAGTTCGGCCGATGACGCCCGAGCATACTTCGGCCGATGACGGATTCGGTGTACGCGTACCGTAAGACATTAGTATGACATTCTTTACCGGTGAGTGACGTCACGACCCCCATACTCAAATCTTTGACGCGTTTTTTCTTCGTCATTTTTTAATGATTTGATAAAACTAAAAATACGTATCCAATATTTTTCGATAACCTAACAGACGGACTAATTAGAATCATATTTTTTTTAGTCAGTAAACATCCCTATTCACAAAATGAAACGAATAATACGCCTACTAAAGTTATACAATGAAAAGTCAACTCAAGACCACAAAAAGAAAACTCAAATAACGTTGCCCTTTAATTTTCCAATTACAATTAACGCTAGTGAGAACGGGCGCTCTTTTTCACTTCAGCGCTATCATAGTGCAACGATCTCACTCATTTACGCTAACCAAGAACTTGGCGAAAGTAAGTTTTGCTAAAGACTTGGCTGCGTCAGGGACGAGTAACTTCCAACGCTGGAATGGCGCGGTTGGCACGCAGTTAGCTCATCTTAATTTAGTACTCTTGTTTGCGGTAAATAGCAATTTGAAACTAGTTGTCGGACTTCACTCAGCGCTTCAGCGGCTTCATAGAGCTGAATAGCCAATGAAGCACTTTAGTGTGGTGGGGTCGGCAAACATTGAAATTACGAGATATTAGCATACCTAATACGGGCGGTAATTTTTTGAACTGCCCGTTGTTCATTTGTTTTTGGCTGTTGTCCAAGAGTGTTCTGGCCTACGATACGTTTTGATGTAATGTTGTAGCCATAAATTATGATATATATACGATAATATATGCTCGTTTTGTCTGTTCATATGAACTTGATTCATTTTTCTGATTCTAATATGTTTTACGGGATATCCCTATTTGAAATAGGGATATCCCATAAAACATATTTATCCCATAAAACATATACTTTCATTCACTATCTATTTCCTGGATTATTTTTGCGGTCTTGGTTTGTGGTATTTACATGGTTCGATTCATGTGCGGATATTGTTATTTTATATGTAGATATTTAATCTCGAACATGTTTTGTTAATTAGAGACCGAATTTTATCAAATGCTTATCCAGCGTACTGAATGTGAATTTATATTAGTCATATCCGACAGATAATTTTGCGATTTATTTCACGAACGCAATACGTACGCGCGATTTCTATTGAGGCAAATAATCAGTACCTATTTGAAATCAGATTTTTTAAACGCTACAGTTGTGTCCTTTTTTACGGCATGCCATCCAGATTGCGTCCGTAAAGTCTGTTTAATAGTACTATCAAATCCATTTAATGAATTTGTTAGGACAGTCGCTTAAGGATAATCAAAGTAGATAAGTGAAAGGTTGTTCGAAAGAGATATCGTGGCCGCGACACGAAGGCTGGTTTTTAGTCAGTAGAAGTCTGACACTCCCTTCTGCTCTGCCCAGAGCGGGAGGGGTTATTTGATGATTTCCCACCTCCCCCAAAAAAAGTAGATAAGTGAAAATAACAAAAAAGTTATAGGCCTTATGCCTTTAGTAATAAGAGACTAACAATGAACTCGGTAGTATCTACGTGTGAAATTTCCATTACTTTTGTTACGACAATTTGAACAATTACGTCTTAACACATGGTAGATAATGAAGTCCCAGCAGTGGGGACTTTACCGGCCGATTTCGTACTACGCCGTGACATATCTCCACCTAGTTATCACTAGAACATTGCCATATGCCTCGATGACTCGTTGGAAAAGGATTGATGATAACCGCATGATCTGCATGATGTTCACTATCATATTGCATATGAGTTGATAGTGCAGCATTCTCTCTATGATATTAAAATGCAATGCATATGCCTGTTTTCCTATAACTCATCTGCAGATAAACGGTTTTTAATGGGGCGGTTTTTAGCAGGTGCAGTAGTTCTCGAGGAAATAATAGTATTGAAAAATACCTATTTTCAAGCATGGTTTCTTGTAGAAGCCCCACAAATTCACAATTTCTTAAGGTCTATCAAATTCACGATTTCTTGCCTAGCCTAGCCTAGCAACTATGTGGGGGTCGACTTCCAGTATGACGGGATGCAGCTGAATTTACATGGAGTACAGTATTTTACATGGAAATTTTTTTTTAATTGTTTTTTTGGAAGCGGTCGCCTATGCTCAAGAAAGAACAAATAATATAAATGCAATGAAAACCAAAAAACTACTTAGTCATATAAAGTACAGATGTCAGATAGGTACGTACTATAAAATGCTCCTCTTTAGAACATCATCATTCCCTTCCAAGCCTTTTGTATGTTGAGGCTGAATTTTTTTCCTCTTTAACATGGAATTTAAACATAACTGACGGAATGTGGGTGAATGACTGCTGCTTACTCCCTGTGAGAATACAAGAATGTAGAGTATTTTCACCCAGAAGTACCTTATATTTCTCCCATTCCTGACATTTTGGCGTGCGTGAATTTTTTTAATGTCTGAACTAAGTAAGCATGTAAAACATTTCTGTACCTTTAAAAGCAAAGCTGGCAAAAACTGCCTCGCTGGTCTGTAAGTACTGGTTTCGATTCCCGGGTCGGTCATAGTTTTATTGGATTTTTTCATCAGCAATTTCTCTGTTGCAGTTTGAGATGGATGTGCGGAGTGACAAGAATGGATAAAGTAAGGAATGAGTATATTAGAGGAAGTTTGAAAGTGGCACCTGTTACAGAAAAATTGAAAGGAAGTCGTTTATCTTAGTATGGTCATGTAATGAGGAGGGATGAAACGCATGTGACTAAAAAAGTGATGGATATAAATATTGATGGATGGAGAGAGAGAGGGAGAGGAAGGCCAAAGAAAAGATGAATGGATTGTGTGAGGAATGATATGAATGAGAAAGGAGTAAATGCCACCTTGACGTGTAACAGGGAAGAATGGAAGAAGAAAACGTGTTGCGCCGACCCCAAATAGAATGGGATAAGGGCAGGAAGATGATGAATTTCTCAGTTGCAGTTTATAATTTAAAACGGCGGCGGTGTCTGGAACTATTACATGAAACTTAAATATAACTCGCGAAATGTGTGTGTACTATTGGATACACCTCTGCCTAACCCATCGGGGATTACCGGCGTGATGTTATTTTATAAAATAGCAAAGTTGGAAAAAACTCTACGTTAGAGTACAATCATCGATCTGGTCATGGCTGAAATACGGAAAACTCCATCCATAATACATAAGCTGTGTCTGGGATCAGAAGGCGAAATTCCCACTAGTCCCAGTGGTGAATTATAATGGTGGGTCGCGGATGATAAATGCGTAAAGTCATGCTCTTTCCCTTTTTAAGGGATTATCCTTTATGGCTTGTGGTGGCTAACATGACCAGGAACAAAGTGTGATTGGAAATGATTGGTTACTTAGTGATTTCCGACAAGAGCAGGGTGATCGAGTGGTAAACTTGGAAATTAGTAAAACCATGGACTGTTTTTTTACGAAACATGATCACTGAGAAACATATTTAATTCGCCAAAGGGTAGTTTTTTGTACCTATGTCTAAGCATATAATAAATATAATCACAGAATCACACTAGGGAAAATGTAATAATATTTTTTTTTGAAAAGAAAGCGAAATTTGGGTGTATTTGTTTGGGACCCCTCTGCCTAACCCTTAGGGGATTACAAGGCGTGATGTTATGGTATGTAAAATCGACTTCAAAAACACATAATGTAAAATGATTTCACCTGCAGAAGTCGGTGACTTTTGTGTGTTTGATTCAGTTTCTCTCCCATCGACTTCTGAAGCTAAAATTATTTTTCACTTATATTTGTGTTCTATAGCATAATCAAACAAAACTCTATAGTCAGCCCAAAACATAGACTAATCAAAAATCCTCTTACAGGGAACTGCGAATGGGAATAAAATGCATAGACAACTTCACAAACGTCTGCATGGAAAAGCACGAACAAGTTGTCTTCCGTCGGATCTACGCTGGCATCACAGATGTGGTCCAAGAGCTATGCACCCGAGGACAGTACCAGGACGAATACTTGAAGCACGCTGACTGTGTGAAGATGGTCAGGTCGGACTACGAGACCTGCAGCAAGAATTACGAGGTCACGCTGATGACACTAGGAAATCAGCAAGGAGATCAGTATCAGACAGATCAGACAGGACTGAGCCATGAGGATCATCTCAGGACTGTTTGTTGGTGAGTGGAGAATATTTTATGTTTGTGTTTTAGAAGCCCCTGAGGAGATGAGTATTTCCACTAGAATTTTTGAGGATATTGGTGAATATAATCAATATATCGTTGAGCTCCTTAGGTTATGAATTGAGCTACATGATCACTGACAAATGCTTGCACTGACTAGACAGGTCCACACAAATCTGTGTGGTTCTTTCTTCAAAAGACCATCTCAGACACTAATCTGCATGGTCCTCATAATATGACTTGACCAATGTCTGGACTTAGAGACAGTAACCTCCAATTTTGTTTCGGCCTTTTCTTCTCAGAGTAGTTAAGTACGAAACACCGGCCCCATCTATTTGTAAAACATTACGTGATGTGACGTACAAAAACAATTTACAAAAATAAATATGATTTATGATGATGATTTATGGATAATATCGCTTATTTTTTATGCGTTAATCCATCGTAAATTTGGTTAGTTTTTGTATACTTTTCCGAGAGGTAACTGTTTGTATGTCTGCCAGAGTTATGTAGCAAACCGGATAAGATGTGCTATAAAGAATTCAAGATGCACTTTGTGCGTATTACATAAATACGTAAAAACTGAGCTTCGTTGAGTCTTTTTCTACCAGACCTAAGAAATGCTATGGGAATCACAAACATGATTCTATTGTTTGATTGACATGGTTCTCTTAATCGTTTCAATTCTTGGGTCGTGTAAAGTGCTATTGGGTTTCTCATCAGGAGTTTATTATCCACGAAGTCTGGATGTGCCCGGTTTATGGCAACAGGCCTCACCCCCAAGTACATGAGGCTTAAAAATAACTGGCGCAATGAAATAATAATAATAATAATAATAATAATAAAACAAGTACATCACAAGGAAACATCTGAGTGGATTCAAGACGAAGAACAAGTACATCACAAGGAAACATCTGAGTGGATTCAAGACGAAGAACAAGTACATCACAAGGAAACATCTGAGTGGATTCAAGACGAAGAAACTAAATGGAGCTCACTTGAAGAAATGGAATTCATCGAGTTATCTGAGTCTGACATAACTAGTGTTACAGCAAGACTACACAATTGGAAATCTCCTGGTATTGATAAGATACACAATTATTGGTACAAAAAATTAGAATGTTTGCATAAAATTTTAGCTAAAAATCTAACAGAAATAATTTTAGGAAAACAAAACATCCCGGAGTTTATTGCTACAGGAATAACTTACATGTTGCCAAAAACTCAATACTCACCACAGCCTTCCCAATACAGGCCTATTACATGCCTACCCACAATATACAAGATCTTAACTTCAGCAATCACTACAAAAATCAATAGACACGTAGAACACCACAACATAATAGCAGAGGAACAAAAGGGTTGCAGGCGAGGACACATGGGTTGTAAGGAGCAACTGGTTATCGATTCGACCATACATAAACATGCTGCCACAAAAAATAGAAATTTACACTGTACCTATATAGATTATAAAAAAGCTTTTGATAGCATTCCACACTCTTGGCTTATCCGAATATTACGTATTTACAAAATCAACCCTACAATAATAGAATTCTTGCAAAATATTATGTACCGATGGAAAACTACGCTACAATTAAATTATCGCGATAACACTATCACAACTCGCCAGATTGCTATTAAAAAAGGAATCTATCAGGGAGACTCCCTGAGTCCCTTATGGTTCTGCCTCGCTCTAAACCCCCTATCTCACCTACTACAGCGTTGTAAGGCCGGATATTGCCTTAAACAAACATCAGAAGAAACCACTGTCATCTCTCATCTTATTTATATGGACGACATTAAATTATACACAAAAACAGAAAAAGAGATGCAAAAACTAATAGATATCACGACAGAATTTAGCAAAGACATAAACATGCAGTTTGGACTAGATAAATGTAAAACAGTACATATAATAAGAGGCAAAATTAAACCTGGCGACTATGCAATTAACAATATTGACACAATTACAGCTATGGAACCCACCGATTTATATAAATATTTAGGATACAGACAGCTCAAAGGATTAGATCACACCACAATTAAACAAACATTGAACACAGAATACAAGAGAAGAGTGGTCGCAGTGTGTAAAACTAAACTCTCCGGAAAGCATTTAATTAAGGCACTGAACACATACGCAATCCCAATACTAACATACTCGTTTGGAGTGATCAAATGGTCAAAAACTGACATCCAGCAAATCGAGAGAATGACACGCACCACACTTACTAAACACAATAACCTACACCCTAAGTCTGCAATAGAAAGGCTAACTATCAAACGTCTAAATGGAGGGAGAGGCCTAATTGATATCCATAATCTTTGGCAGAAACAAATAACTAGGTTAAAAACATTCTTTTACAATAAATCTCATACAAGTAATATACATAAAGCTATAGTAATGAACGACAACAACTACACTCCACTTAACCTAAACGAACAGACAGATACACAAAACATTAACAATGAAGACCCACAAAAACAAAAGTTAGAAGATTGGAAGAAGAAAGTGTTGCATGGACGACATCCCCATGATCTTGAACAACCTCATATAGACACACTAGCATCAAATAAATGGCTTAAAATTGGTTCTTTGTTTCCGGAAACCGAGGGTTTTATTATCGCGATACAAGATCAGATCATAAATACTAAAAATTATAGGAAATTCATCATAAAAGACCCCACGATTATAAACGATAAATGCCGAAAATGTCACAACCAACCAGAGACCATCCAACATATCACAGGAGCTTGCACAACACTCACACAAACAGATTACACCCACAGGCACAATCAGGTAGCAAATATCATCCATCAAAATCTAGCACTCAAACATAAGCTCATTGAAGACTCAAACACTCCTTATTACAAGTATGTACCAAAGCCATTTATAGAAAATACCACTCACAAAATCTTTTACGATCGCGGCATATTATCCGAAAGGACCGTTCACTACAACAGACCAGATATAACCCTTCAAGACAAAGTAAATAAAGTCACATACCTCATAGATATAGCAGTCCCGAACACGCATAATTTGCAAAAAACAATAGGTGAGAAAATAAGTAAATATGCAGATTTGAAAGAAGAGGTCACTAGAATCTGGAGTCAAGAAAAAGTGTACGTAGTACCAATAGTAGTCTCCACCACGGGTGTTATACCCAACCACCTCCACCATAGCCTTAAACTAATAGACCTCAAAGACTCAATTTACATTACACTCCAAAAAGCCGCGATTTTAAACACCTGCAGAATAGTGAGGAAGTTCATGCAGATTGACGAAAATGAAATATTTCACAACACACACACACACGCTACGCTGACTTTGGCTTAGGCCCGTTAACGTAGCTTAAACTAGCCAACGAGCTATGAAACAGAACATGTTTTCCCTAAATAATAATAATGATTTATTTCTCTCAAAAAGGTACAGACAATGGTTCATATTATATCAAATCAAATTAAATTTGTAACCTTTGTGAGAGCTGGAGTCTATAGTGGGTACGGGACCTGTATGACAGATCTCCAGGCTCTCACCCTCTTAAGCAATACTATTAAGTAGGTACTAATTTGAACACATCAAGGCAAAATCTGCGAGTGTGTAGTGAATGGTGTGCTTGAGAGTACTAGGTGACTGTACTAGGTACACCTTTGCCTAACCCTTCGGGGATTACAGGCTTGGTGTTATGTTATGTATGATCCATAGTAAATTATCCGTCGCTTTGCTACGCAGCCTAACAAATCTCTCGCTACGCATCCCCCGCTCATCTTTGGTGGAAACGTGACCTTAAACTTCTGCCTGGCACTTTGTAAAATGCCAGATGTATATTGTATGATTCCACTCTGAGCATAGACCCTTTTTTATAGTCCGTCATAAAAATCCCATTCACGTAATTACTAGGTACGTTTGGCACTGAAATTGGTGATCGTAGTATCTATGGTGTTGGTGCCAAAACGGCCTAATATTATCAATGTTGATTCTTAGAACTAGTGTGGGAAGTGACGGCAAAATTATTTATTTTACTATTTATGTACACACAGTAGGCAGCACAGAAAAATAACATAAAATAATATTTGAGTACAAAGGTACTGCTTATTTCTCAAGAAATTATATTATATATATATATATTATAGCTATTATATATATTATATTATATCATAATTACATTTTAATTTAATGTATTATTTTTCTTGCCACTTCTTTTTAATCGTGTCAGAGGTTTTATGCGCCCATGGGCCTCTGACTTGGCTTTAAATGCCGTCGAGATATATTTCTCAAGCATACTGGTTTCCTCACGATGTTTTTCTTCATCGAAGCTTGTGGTGAGTATGCAATACACACATCAATCTGAAAAATAAGGGATACGCGTTTGTGTTCGAACTTGAGACCTTTCACTTTGCAGTCCGACGACGGCTTCACTGCTGCTTGCCTTTCTACTTTTCGTCATAGAATTTTCTCATTTTGATACCATAGGTTTCCTTGAATCTAACCCTAAAAATCTCAATGTACCTAAATAACTATGAAGTGTCAATGAAGTTTCTCCATCCAATCTTTTGTTTTGGATCGTCTCCGTTGAATTCTCCGAACTTATATTGTAAGAATGAACGTCATTCTATATTGGGATATGCAAAATAAAATAAAACTGATTTTGGAACCTGTGTGGCTCATATTGCATCAGAAATTCAGAATTTACAAACACGAACAAATAAATTCCTTTGCTCACTTTTTTACTGCCCGTTTTGTTTTACCTTCTGTGTAAAAAGTTAAATATTTTAACCTTTGTTTTTACATTCTGGTTGAAAAACTCGAAGTCAAGTCTGCCAATATGAAAGAATGGTTGATGATTGACACCCTTTTCTTTTTGTAATCTACTAATTTAGTGACGTCATCATGGTTTTCGGCTTGACGCTTGTATGAATCTTATAAACCAGTCATTCGTGTAATGATCTTACTTCAAGCATAAAGTCACAATGCGAGCATAATTCGATGTAGTAGATCCTACATCGCCCGCCGTTTTCCAGCACATTTCTAGAAGTTTCCAACAAGTCCCGCTTTTATTTGAGTTGAAGCACTTACAGTAAACTCCATACTGATAAATGCAGGCTTCTTGCTAAATGCTCCAAGTACGCCATTTGCCGACTTACTAGAAAGTCTAGAGACAACAGACTACAAATTGTTTTGCTCAAAAAGTTTCTTGGGGCTTACTGAAGATTTAAATTTTGTTGGCATATTCGAGTAATGCATCTGTGTAGATAAAATCACGCCAGAAAAGATAAGAGAGTTACGTATTCGTATGTTTTTTTGATGATATCAGTATATTTGTCTTTGAAACTGCGATTGTCATCTTTAACTTTTACGCTAAGTTTTACAACTGTTTTCTGACTGCAGCATCTGAATAACATTTTAAATCTTGATTATTTTTATTCCATCTGCTGGAGATTCCCAAACAAAGTCTGTTAACTGCGGGATAGTCGTGGCCACCTAATGGGTTCAAGCAGCATAAATACAGAAGAAAATTGTTGCGTGCATACGCAAAGACGAAGGAGCATTTTTATGTTGTTTTAATTATTCTACTATTCAAATCGGAAGTATTGCGCACGTGTTCAAGGCATGTTGCGCCACTATTGTTTAATACCACAAAGATAATAATATTCTGATAGAACACCGTTAATATGTATTAAAAATCTCGTGTTGATCCATCCACTCTGATACGGAACGTGTAGGACAAACTCGTTTACGAACGCCGCGCCCGTCGCTTCGACGATTAGCTATTTTGTTTTTTGGCAACCGACAAGGCCGATATCTATTGAGAATCAACACCGTTTCATACATAAATACATTGTTATTTTTGTAATCAGGAACCAAGCATGAATTGTTCTAAATTTTTGAGTCTATTGGACTATCTTTTAAGACGAACGACGTCACTCACTTTCAAGTTCCGCAAATTAAACTGTCATGGAAGTTATCAAGAGGACTCCTAGAGAGTCGGTACTTCAAAGAGTCGGGAGGAGTTCTGAATATTGAATAGTCCGCGTTAGTAAAATATTCAACAAATCGAACTGCTCCCCCAGCCTCACGAACTAATTACTTGTCTGAGGCGTGATTTCCACTGATAATAATACTTATCTGTACCAATTTACATGTAAATTAACAACGCCCGCCCGAGGTTCGGGGCCTGTCGACTTTGTAATATAATTTTTCTGGTTTAGATTTTGACCGAGTCTTTATACAAGATCGCAGTGAATGAAAGTCAAATATTCCGTCAAATTAAGTTTGATGTGTACGACCCGCGGCAGTATTTGAAAGGTTGGAAAATTCTATATTTTTCTCTCGTAGTATTCATCTAAATGAGCGAGCGATCATTAATTTTATCGGGTTTACGTAAATTCGAAGAATATCCTGGATAAGCTGATGTTGGGAGGCTGTTCGGAAGACATTGTGCGTCCCTCTCCTCACCATTAAACCCTGATTAAGATTCAGTTTGGATTAAGTGGCGTACTTAAGAGTTTTTCGGTGTGTTAATGATTCCGTTATCCCCACCATTCCATACAATTGAATCTACAATTTGTCGGACATTTGTTGATTTGCGAAAAAGGAAAACGATGTTCTTTTCTTCCTTGTTTTATTTCTCTCTAATTTTGATGCTAACGATGGTTTTTGTTCGCATAATTTTAGTAATTTTCAGCAAACTCTGTGTTTTTGCGTTCAGAATTACATTTGCATTGAAATGTTGTGCGTTTGGTCAGTTTTGTCTAGTTAAAATATTCGTACACTATCAGAGGATTTATACATCGCTGGCCATGCACTGACACAATGGAAAGATGAACAAAAACAGCGCTATTTCCACACTGTAAAAAAAAGCAACTGCGCGAACTGTGCCGACTGCGACTGGGGCTGAATTAAACCATGCATTTTATTTCAAAGCTAATGTTTACATTATTTTAACGGCGCTCGGAAAGAATTTCGAAAGAGGATTCACCTTTTTCCAGCTCGGTCAATATTAAAAGCGATTTCTGTCTTTGATATGGTTTTCCGTAACGTTTGAATTTTAAGTAGTGTGGAATATTTCGAATGTTACACAGACTTGTATGTCGATTTCCTCACGGACTTGGTTCTAGTAAATTGGCACTGGGACGGAAGGCCAGTTCACCCTGCTATTATTATGCATGGACAGGCTTATTTAACTCTGCTTTTACTCGTGCGCCGTTAAGTTTCAAAGGGCATACTAAATTGGATCGATGTGAAGTTGTACTTGTGCACAGAGAACTTAGGTACAATACTTAGGTACCTAGCTACTTTACATATACATATACTTTACTTTACATATAGGTATTTCTGTGTCCATTATGTTCATGATCAATTTCCTTTAGAATTTGAACGTATGTTCAAGGGTCCTTGCTGTGAAAGTATTCTTGAGTGGTACTGAAATGAGGATTGAGGCCCTAAATGTTTTGAAGGAATCCTTTTTTAAATTTGATATTGCTTGTATTCCGGTCAGACTCGAAGCCGGTCCCAACATTGTTGGGATAAGGCTTGGGGGATAATGATGATGATTTCTTATTTTTGTATGAAAACAAGTAGTATTGGTTAGTTCATAAAAACGCTATAATGGTGCATTCAAAATTTCCGATCACAACACGAAGTTTTCATCCACGATTAGGTCTTCCTCATTTTGATATGCTTGTACGAATTACATTTTTTTTTTGTTTGTATAAATAACTTCAGTTATGTAACCATTCATTTAAAGCTCCTAATAGCCGTTCAGTCAGCATAGTACACTTCAGATCCAAACGGTAAAGTAGCAAAGCTAGACAAACACCGGTAATTAGGCACAACTTCTTACGTAGGTACTAGGCTTTCATGATCGGCCAGTAATTGGCCATCGTCTACAAGTCTACGTGTGGGTTAACACAGGTTACCGGTTCGCAAACTATCTACGAACTAAAACTTGTAGGGGGAGGTAGTTTTATACTCTATTTGACTTGTTTCCTGCCTCGTTAAATAGGAAATATCTAAGTTTGATACAGCTTAAGACAAAATATCGATCTTTGAGGAGTAAGAGCCATATTTTTAGTATATTACGCTTTAGATACAAGAAGTACTTACAAAGGTCGATTCTAATTGAAACAAATTAATCTAAATAGGTATAAAATGTATTCGTGTATATTATGCCTTTACTGGAAATCGGGTACGAAATATATTGGGAAACAGATGTAGAGGTCAGCGATCCTGAACATTGATATTTTCTTTTTGATGTACACACCTCTGTGATCCTAGTACAAGATTCAATTAAATTCTCAATTTACGTTACATCTAAACACTCCTTGTAATCTTTGAAGGGTTAGGCAGAGGTGTACTTAATAGTACACCCACATTTCGCCAGTTATGTCCTTGTAGCTATGTTTATGTTTTTCATGTTGTGCATAGTCAGTTTTTTTTGTTATATAAAACTTATCATTGTCTTTAAAAAAAAACATACTTCTCCAACATGAAACCGTGAGCCATCAATAATTGAAGAAGTCAATTGGCTCCAATACCGATGATTGACATGAAACTAATGCGCATCTGCAGTACTTACATACGGAACAAGTAATTATTGATATTAAGGGGAGTTATTTATTCCCTTTTGGCAATATAACCTCGTGATTAGTAGCGATATTGAACAGGTGAATAGTTGCATTACGTGAAAAACGGGATTGAAACTTGTTAACCGACTTCTAAAAACGAAGAGGTTCTCAATACGGCTGTTATTTTTTTGGCCACATTACTCCGTGATTACTGATTTGTATCATTCGGTAAAGGAAGGTAGCAAAGTAGTAGAAGGTTTTTTTTATTTGTTAATAAATCATAGTCTATATAGAATTTAACATTAGTTATTCCAACTTTTCCTGCAGAGGCTGCGTGATTGTCCGAATACCGCAACCCTTGAAGATAAAGGGCTAAGAAGGAACATGGATGGGTTTTAATCAGTACAAGTCCGACACTACCTTCCACTCCGCCCAGAGCGGGAGGGGTCATTTTATGAATTATCAACCGAAAAAAAGTTATGCGTCTGACTATGATCAGTACTGTCCGTTCTATCTTGGATTGGGTACCATTTTACTTAGAGGTACATGTAAAAGAAATCCGACCATTGTTAGCCAGTTGGCAACTATTTTGACCTCATGCTAATTAGGCTTCATTCCGGCAGTGCCCTATAACCCGATATGATTGGTTTATTTCGCTGTAAGTACATTCAGTACATCAGCTGGCGTTCTTGGTACAAGTGGCATCAATTTGCCCTACAATTTGGTACTTATTGCGTAGGCAATTCGAGTGGCCTTGTATGTGACAACGAATAAGTCAGTTCTCAATTATGAAACTCATTTGTTTTTGCTTCCTCACTACTTCTTGTTGATTCGTAAGTTTCGTAGTTTTTATAAATCTACGTTATTCGACCAATTAGCAACTCGATTATTCAGAGTATTTTCCTGTCGTATCGGCGCAATCATGAAATAATAGGTAGGTATTATCCTCTCCTGTCTTCAAAAAGGTATGATCAAATAATTACAAAAGGACCTCGGCCTTATATTTTCTCTTATAAAGCGTGAAACTGTAATAACCATAGCAGGTTCTGCTGTGAAAATTCATTAGGCTCCTTGTATGCAAATTAAGTGATATTAAAATTAAAAGCGTTCAGCAATATTGGACCTTATACTTTGTAGTTTAAAGGTTAGTTTGATTTTGGAGAGTGTTTAATAAGGTTGTGTTCATTTCAGTTCATTCCAAGAGTACCTGAGTTGCTCAGAAGAGACTGTGCAGAGGTCCTGTGGTGATGAAGCGGCTATGTTCACGAGCGCTTTCCTTAAAAGGATGGCGTCTAACATTATAAAGGTTGGTAAACAACACGGTATTTTACGGAATGAAACTTTCTTCGGAGTGATTTACAACCGTGTAACTCTGTTCCTACACAAAAACCGAAAAAACCTAAGCTTCTTACCCTTGACCAAGATTGCTTGCGAGACACTAACTACACTAATTACAACTTAGACCTTTCTTACTTGGTTTTTCTAGCAAACTAAAATCGAGCAACGAAAAATTCCATGTAGTAGTTTGGAGAAAACTCTTGTATGTAACCTCGGCAATTTACTTTCAGCCGTCTCCAGACTAACGCGTATGAACTGTGGTTCGCAAACGTATAACATTTGTACGCTACCAAAAGAACCGAGCTTTCGAAACTCGGAAACTTTATTATTTCTTTCACAAAATTACAAGTTTCCTAGAGCCAAACCGAAGAGACAATGTCGTGACGAGAAACTCTTCCGATTTCGTTCGTGACTCAGAAACTAGTGACTTGTCGTGTAAATTTTATATTCAGTGGTCTATGTTGTTTCATTTTGTTACTGAAACTATGTAGGTATTATTGTAAATTCTGAGGTCTATTACCTATCGAATAGCAATACAAACACAGATTTAGATATGCCTAGATAACGCAAGAGCATCTACTTCGCGTGCCTGGTTTAAGTATTTTATACTTAATGAGTGTTGGAGATTTTAATTATTATTTTGCAACACCAACATTAAATGTAAATCCTCTTGTAAATAGTGGCAACACTATTCCCTTCTATCTGCGACACTGGTCCAATACAGACGTACATTTTATTATTTGCTGTATTTTATTGAATCTTCCTCGGCACCAACGTACCAGCACCTCACCAGCTACCCATCACCCTATACAAGCTACACACTGAGGTTACTGTCGCAGCAAGCTAATTTGTTTAAAATAACAACGGTACAACTCAAGAACTTAATTCTATCTAGACATTTAAAGAACCAATGATTAGACTATTTTGTATAGAAACTTGTTTGTATGGTAACTAAATAGTACTTAAGGCGTCAGCGTAGGTAGTCAAAAATTAGCATGCTTGGTTTTCATACAGTCCGTGACACTTGCGTTATCTAGATATATCGATACGTATTATATCTGTGAATACCAACGACCATACAGCCACAGTGGCTGTATGGTCGTTGGTGAATACAAACTAATAATGAAACGATGTTTTATCCAGTTTCGGCCCTTAATTACTTGCCCACGCCCACGTCCCACTTCAATTATAAAAGCATTATGCAAGAACTTGAGTGTTATCTTCTGAAAAGCTGTATCGTTAAGAAAGTTTCAACATTTATATTTGTTTTACAGAATTTCTGCTTTGAATACAACCGGCAGGAGTGCGGGCTTCCAGACAAGGGTTCGCATCTCTCCCATAGTGTTCTTTTAATCAGTGTTGCAAGCCTAACGCACTTAGCATTTTATGCATCTGGCAACTTAGTTCCCACGTAAGTTTTTCGTGCAAAGAACAATGCAGAATGTGTTTTCAGTACACTGCGGTGTGCAATATTGCCAGTACGAGTTCGTCTATAATGATTAATGACTGATGCAATGCGTAATGAACTGTTGGAAATGATTGCGGGTGAATGTTGCTGTTCCTCGGTTAAAAACCTGATAGATACTATTTATTGTAGTTATAGATTATAATCTCATTGTTTTACGCCTTTTTCGTCGTCCATTGTAAATTGTGTAAGTAGTAAATTATTGAGCACTGAGTGTTTTATGTAAATAATTCCACTGCGTTGTTGCCAAATAATATTGTAGTCATTGATATACATATGTGTAGATCACATTATTTACCCGACTATGGTTTAGCAAATATAGAGGTTATGCCTTTGACAGTCTTGTTTGTAGGTTTAAGAATATTAATTGTACGTATTGATGTCTAATTTACTGGACTGGTTCACTATATCAAATCAAAATTAAGTATTCGTCAAATATTAATCAATTTTCCATAGTCGGGTAAAAGTTGATAGATATACGTATCATTATTTTTGATCATTTTGTTTAATGATGCAAAATTATAAAAACTGTTTAAAAATTGCTCAATGGAGAAAAAAAGCATTCTTTTGAAATTATCACATTGAAATGCTAGTTAATAAAACTTAATGAATTTATGAAATTATTAAACGTTAATTTGTTATTAGTAAATAAAATAATTAATGTATTTTTATGGTGTAGATAGGTATACTTATATTATAGCTTGTAGATAAAATATTTTATAAGGATGTCAGTCTTTATATTAAGCTCAGAACATCCTGTGATAGATTGTAAGAAGTAGCAGCATTGTGTCAACACTTAGGTTAAAAACATAACCGTTCTTCGAAGTCGGGTAACAATTAAAATACTCTATGTCTGTGTACAACCGACGACAACAGTGAAAAACATTTCTGTATCTTCAAATTAATAACGTACTTATTACTTTAAGCACCGTAAGTGACTGAATAGGTATAATTACGGATAACGAAGAAGGAACTGCCGTAATAATATTTTTTTCACTTTTGTCGTTGGCTGTACCTACTGCAATATTATGAACCATGTTTAGATAATTGTTATGAGAACTAAAATATCAATGTTATTCTGTTAATAGTTTAATTAATGTTTTATTATTATTTTAGTCATTCCTCGTATAATTTTATAGATTTTTTTTATTAACGTGAAAAGAATGGAATTGGAGAAAGTATGATAAAATAATAATATCAATGCAATAACGTATTTATTTATGTAATTATGCTATACTATTATTTTGTAGAGGTTGTGTTCGATCATGAAAAATATTTAAGATCCTTAAGCTTTATTTGCTTCACAGAATATAATTCTTTGGCGCTTTCACGGATGAGTCTATAGGTACACGGATACCTAAGTAGTCCTTTTAAAGTTATATTATCTCTGACAGCAGCTACCCAAAAGCAACCTTACATAAACATCAATAGAGTTTACTGTGCTTTTACAGTGATGTAAACTTAGAGGTTAAATAACTATGGAAAAACTGTGTGTAGATTATTCCGTTAGAAGTTATTATGAAAGAGGTGACAACATGTATATGTCGTAGGATAATTTGATACTTCGAATCTTCGCGGAAATCCTAGGAAATCCTAGGGGTTTTGCGAAAACGCGGATAATTAGACATAGGCGAAAAATTTTTTTAGGGGCGGCATGGGCACCGGGTCGTAGGCCGACGAAGGAGGCCGGCGGAGGCCCGGCACTTCGGGGACAGAAGATATTAGTGTTATTTAATATGCGAGCGAAGCGAGCGCGCGTTGAAAAAGCTTTTGCTTTCGACGTATTTGGTGACCATTAATCCATTTTGGTAACTATGTCTAATTATCCGCGTTTTCGCAAAACCCCTAGGATTTCCGCGAAGATTCGAAGTATCAAACTATCCTACGACATATATATCATTATAAGTCACGCCATTTTGTAACTTACGTTAATAAATTAACGACTATGCCAATGACGTTTGTGTGACCGTCATTGAAACGTATGTACTGTATTATTTACTACACTTCAACCAATTTATCTGTGCAGGCGGGAAAACACGGAATTAAAAGAAATGTACCTACCTACTAGGTATGACAGATTGATGCATTTTTTTCTTGACAAGCATCGCCACCTTGAACTACAACTTTAAAGTCATTTTGTACTCTTCTAGCTAGGTGTCCTATATACATCCATCTCTTTCTCAATCTGTAATTAGGCTGAAACAATACTCTTTTAAAACTTCATGGTAGGCTTAGGTTTTTAAACACTTTTTCTTTAAGAAAAGTTCTCCTGTTTGATGGTCTGGATCACCATTTAAAAGGTATTGCGCTTATTCTGTTCCACCCTGTAAAAATGGCGGTTAAAGTAAGAATGTTTAGCTACCAACATAAAGATTTATTTAAATATTCATAATTTCATGTCACACAATGTTACTTATATTTTGTTTTTAAGAAAACACCCTACAAAATAAACTTTTGAAAGGAATTTAATAGGTACGTTAATTATCTTATTGTAAATAGATAAAGTAGCCAAGACCTCAGTTTTACTCCGATTTGTAAAACAGGTACAGCCGAATAGATATAAACTATCTACATATCATTACCTCTATGTTTTTGTAGATCTGTCTAACGATAAGAACTGTACCTATATATACAAGTGCATTGTATGTGAGTGTAAGTTAGGTATCCATTTGTTACATCATCTGAGACAGTGCAAGCCGAAAGTTGTTTCGTTTTTTAACAGTTTCGCATAATGTTAGCATATTATTTTTGTAAAAGCTGCCATTTTGAATACAACTGCATATGAATATATAAAATAGTACTTTTTAATGAGAATCTTTTCAATTATTACGCAGTATTGTTTTAAACAAATGACTGCTGTATGCATATTTTACTTGAAATAACTTTTATAAGCTATTCAGATAAATGAAGAACGATTATATTTGATATCGTAGTAATTGAATAAAGATATTAGAAAGTTTTAGAATATCTTATTATAAGTTATCCCACTTCTGAAAACAGCTGCTGTTAAAAGAAATCTTGATAAAAAATTTCAAGCACACTGCATTTTCGGTATCAATCACAGTTAGTTCTTGACAAGCTGACAAGTAGTGTGGTTTTTGGTTTGCTCTGTTATGTTATATGAAACCAATGGATACCTAACCTTTACATCTGTCAATGATATTGTTATCGATAATGAGTATTTTACTATGTAACTAATGTACTCGTATCCACTAATTAGGCGATGAATGTAAAAGACATAGTCTTTTAGAGATTATTCATCTATGAAAATAAATGAGTTGAGAAATTTGTTTTTTTTTTTTGTTAAATGCTCTACTTACACGAAACAAATAAAACTGCAAACAGTAGAATTTAATAGCACTTTCAAGAAACAGTATTTTCTACAGCAGTTACTCTATACATCAACTTTCACACTATCTAAACTCTTAATACATTTCAATTCGAAGTGCATTTTGATGTAAAAACTGCAAAAGACTCAATAAAAACTCCGAATAATACTTAATGAAAAGGTTCTTAGCTAAGAGCGACGCTCGACCGTACAGCAGCGCAATATTCCGTGAGAAAAATGAGAAAAACAACACTGACGACAAAATGTGCATCGGATGCTGGTGAAAACGAAAAAGTCGGCCAGATCTGACCAAAAAGTTTCTACTTTACAGTCTATTTACAAATAAAAAAAGTAAAGAGCTCGTAGTTCCTATTTTTCGTGCCTTTGTCCGTTGACCTTTTGTGGATCAAAGTTTGATACAACACAAAGTTCCATTAGGGAAAGCGCTCCGGAGTCTTTCGCTGTTGAAACATGCGAGAAGGATATCATCCTACAAAGATCTTTTGAAGTCAAAGTACACGATTTAATGCTATCAAAAAGCTTATTTAGTATGAAGGTATCTTTTCTGTACAAGGATTTTTAAAGAAACTTGCCATTTGTATAACACGTTACGCAGGTAGGTACCTAATGGATTAATAGAGTGACGGATATTTAACTTTGTAACAAAAAATTATGTGTAAGCGCCTACAAAAAAGTCAATAGCAAACTCGACTAATTTGCTGTTGACTTTTTCGTAGGCGCTTTACGCGTCGTTCCATTTAGACACATAATATCTAATTCTAAACGTGGCTAGTCATCGATTTTTCGATTAGCACATCCATAATCTGTTACTAATCAATTAGAAAATCTCGTCGCCCTGTGTGCGGGATGACTCATTTCCCAGCGATGACCATTATGTCAACTTGTTTTTGTGAAGTTCTTCAGCAGTGATTTTCTTCATTCTGAAGGAAGACAGCGAAGATTGGAGATTGGCTGAAATTGAAGTTTGTATGCAACGTTGTGCTGCGACACAGTAATATTTTGTCCGAGGTATATAATGCAGGTATAGGTGTGTTATGTAAAGCAATAGGCTTACAGGTTTACAAGAGCTTAGCGGTATTTAATTCGAGGAGGATAAATATGGTAATTCACTTAAACGGATAATAATTTCTTGTGATGGGTATCTAAGCTTGTAAAATAAGTTATGTAGTAGTCAATAATAAATAGGGCATTCGGAGCAGGGTTTCGGTTTCATAGGATACCCGATTTTTCTCGGGTTTTATGAGACCGAATCCGGGGTTTACATAACATGGCCAAACCTCTTGATATTTCCGCAAAAAAGAGAAACTCAATCAATATGAAAGTAAACAAATTAAGTGAAGTACATACTAATGATTTTCAATGTGAAGTAAATCGGCAATAAATGCATAAGTACTGCAGCTTCATACAGATGTAAATAAGATAATGTATTAAGTCTGCAATAAGAGTGAAAACCTCACATAAATTGGATTAATTGTATTCAAAAACCAAGAAACATATCTTAGATTGCAATAAAAGCAAAAACTAAGTAATATATTCTAAAAAACCGCTCATTCAGCGTCGCTTACGAAGCAGAAACTAGAGGAAACCGCGTTTTAAATCTTCTTCGATCCCGTAAGCCGCAAGTTGATCACTTCCTCAGAGAAATCAGTAGCGACTTCTAATGAAAGCCGATTATTCTTTATTTGATCGCGAACGGGAAGCCCGACGCAGTGCATTGAGAGACTGAACTTGTCGGGGCGAAAAATCGTTTGAAACTTTCTACGGAGAAACGTTTTATTTTGTGTTATATTTTCTATAAGACGTGCTTTAGATGGAGTAACGTGTTTCTTAGGTCATGGTTTTCAAGGATTATCGGATTTTACATTATAATATAACAACATCTATTTATTTTCAGGCGACTTTGGTCCAATTATCTCTGTAGGTACTCTTTTTTTAGTTTCGATTGTTTAATCCGTAGTGTTAGTGCGTGTGTGTGTGTTCTTAAATCGCAAAGATATTCTTATGGAAATCATAAAAAGTGACTTAAAATATGTCATTTTTTTTCGATTATTCAAGAATTATATTAAGGCTGGGTGGACCCGAATTTAAGTTTTTTAAAACAATCTGAGACAAAAAATACAGTGTTTTAAATTTAATAAAAAATATATGTATTAGTTAAGGATCTTATCTAGTCAAAATCGCATTCAGTTGCAAGACCTGATGAACTTCACTCGATAGAAAAAAATCGCAAAGTTACCCCTTTTTAGATCGTTTTTTCAATATTATGACTATATTACTGATTTTTTTCATTTAATTTTTGTACTATAATTAAGAAACTAATTAGTTTAAGACAAATTCGCAGAGTTTGAATTGATAAAATGGTTTTCTCAATTACTATGTTTAAATAAGAATTAAAAGCGATCGCGGCGGCTCGGACAGGTCCGTTCAGTCGCGTGTTGGCGCTTATGGACGACGGACCTGTGTCAGTTTGACAACTACGCGCACCATACTATCTCTTTTTGAGAATTTGTTGCTTGTTAGTTATAAATTATAATGGGCAATAAACAACGCAGGCGAAAAAAGTCGTGTAAAGCAATAAAAGACACAAATAGAAAGAATGCACCCCAAAGATATGTGAAGAAGTAAGTACCTACGTAAATGTTTTATTTGTATTGTAATGTAATTTGGTCTCAAAATTAATTTTTATTTTACTTCAGTCTCTGATTGGTAAATGTCTAAAACTTACGATCATCGTACTATAGTTTATGAATATTAGTACCGAGGATCGCTACGATTTTTGATAATTCATATTTTGTCTTTTCGTTCGGTATCCTGCCTGGCGAGTGGCGAGCCACAATATAAAAATATCAGTACTACTAGAGAACACTAAGATTTTTGATAAAATTAAATCATATTTTGTCTATTTCGATATCTCAACCTGGCGTTTGCTAACGAACAGTAAATTACTATATCTACCTATCAATTTCATCTGTGAAATAGGTACTCCATTTACCTTTTGTTATAGGTTAGTTGAGCAGCCTGAAGAAACTAACATGAACACTGCCGCAGCAACAAATCTGATACCTGAGGATTCAAACGAAAATAGGTATGTAATTATCTTTTGGTGGTAAAGTCATCAAATGAGTCCTGCCGCTCTGAGTGGAGCGGAAGGGACTGTCAGACTTGTACTAATTAAAATCCACCCTGTTCCTTCGGTTGCCCTTTGCGTTCCAGGGCCTACGGTATCCTGGTAAGACATATTCGTGGCCCCGGCAGGCATCCCTATTTGGGCCCCGTCAGTTTGCTGACAGCTCTTTGAGGCGCGCGTGGAACACGACGCGCCGCGGACCCGGGCTTGGTCCTTGATCGGACGGCGAGTTACCCTTACTCGCAGGCCGCTAGCCCGCGTCATGTAATTACCATAGATCAAGATTAGGGTTCCGTACCTCAAACGGAAAAAGGAGTCTGTCATTCGGTTGAACGACGTTCGGATAATCGATGCTCTACTGTATTAAAGTCCTGGATACTCATAATGTACATTAACTAACATAATGTGGGTGGGTTTTCAGGTACTACATGGATAATGCATCATGTAGAAACACGGCTGATGTATCCAAAACCTCTTTTATTGGATTGGATCCTGTTGATACACAAAAAACTGTAACATTAAAATTGCGGTAAAAACATAAAATGTGGTACTTACGGTACCACATTTTATGTTTTTACCGCATTTTACATACAATGCTTTTACTCGGATGTGTAAGACAAACTTGTAAGACTTACCATATTTCTCTTTTTTAGAGAAACTGAAGACACAGAAGACTCCTTCATCGTAGAAAAAGTACTCAAAGATGAATTCCAACCACGGCTTCAAAGGGTATCCTGACCACCAGCATGCAGCAGAAGCGCATATCTGGTCATCACCCTCAGCCTCATCAGCGACCTTGGCACAGCACACTGCACTTCGGCCGGTCAGCAAGCAGAGACGCACTTCTCTCCTGATCGACGCAGCAGCCAGCCACTACGCAGCACAGCATCACTCCGACTCACTGGAGCATAATGCAGCATCACCCCGACTCACTGGGGCATCACCGCAGACAGTTCCGACTCACCGAGAACTACGCGGCATCCGGTTCCGACTCACTGGAACCTTCCACTGGCCTGGCAAGCATCAAGACTCAGTCTGCTATCGACCTCCGGTCTCGGAGGGGAGTGATGTGGCGACAGCGACATCTATCGCAACACATGCGAACTAAATTGGCAATTCCTACATCGCGCTATCAACATTATCCGCGACATTAGCCTATATAGAAAATCCCGACTTACATATGTCGGACACAACACCCGTCTGGTCGGAGGATCCTCCCTTTTCTATGGGGGATGAGGAACTTTACACCCTGTTCCTCATACCCCCCCGAATACATGAATAATAATTTTGACACATTTGGTGATTATCATATGCGTGAGATACAGAGTTGATAATATTATCGTTGTTGTATTAAAAAATATACGATTTTCCATTCAAATATCGAGTTCTTTTTTAATATTTTTTTTTTAATTTTTCGTATTTGTTCTTTTAGAGGCAACAGAGATACACATTCTGTGAAAAATTCAATCGTCTACTTATTATAGATCATGAGATACAGACCGCTGACAGACGGACAACGAAGGCTTATTAATAGGGTACCCCCCCGGTTCCCGTTAGTTACCCTTCGGGTACGGAACCCTAAACAAGGTCGACTAAAAAGCTACGATGATCACCCTAATCTGTTCCGTAAATGATAATAATGACGCGATCTTTGCGGCATTGTCATGCTTGCGTTACCTATTGCATTTGGAACACCCGACCTAGAAACTAAAACATCAATTAATGTAATAAGTATAGTTCAGAGTTTATTCCATTTAAAATATCTACTCAAATTAATTTATTACAAAAAAACGAAAGACTTCGCTATTACTACAAATTATAATAAAACGAGTTTTTAATTAATCAAATCTCTTATTTTAATTTAAAAATAAATCAATAAGACAAGTTGACCTACTGCCTGCTTATCTGTAATGTGACACAGGTGACACTCCTCGCGACGTAAGCGCACGGCTCGCTTTGCGGCAATCGCGGGCAACTCTTGGTAGCGTTAAATGCCTATTTCGCTTGGTCTACCTGCCCTTAATGTGTTTCCATATATTTTTACTAGCTGTTTCGTTGGTAGTGCTCGCAAGAGCGAATGTTGAGCATTAGGCTCTAGGCTCAATTCCAGGGTCGGGCAAAGTATTACTGGGTTTTCAGTTTATCAGAAATTTCTCAGTAGAAGCCACGGAGTCTGAATTTGTGCCCGACAGATGACAATAGGCTTACTTTATTGGTTTTAAAACGATAGACCTCTTGTAACTTTTTTCTGGAAAAATACTCCTGTTAACAATCTTGTGCTGTGTGTGCAATACAAGTAGATAACTGGAGATGAGAACATGAGAGGTAAACCACAAGCAAAAACAAAACATATTGTAAAGCAACGTTTTCATTTCGTAAGTCACAGGACATTATTTTTCATTTTCAGAATTTTTATATGATGTAGATTAATAGACTAACACCGTGAAACACCTCGCATCGATATAAACATCAAACACATGTTGCTAATTCTTTATTTCAAAAACCTTTGCCATATTCGTTCCGTACCACGAGGGCTGGTTCGATGCGGCACAGGAAAAGAGCACTTGGAAGGAATTGGAGGAGGCCTTTGCCCAGCTGTGGGACACTGTAGGCTAAAAAAAAAAATCGTTCCGTTAAATTATATTTCCTGATGCGAGTTTGTGCAAAGTATACCTAAGGATAGTAAACCACCCGTCTGGGTTGCGGGTTGTTCGAAAGAGATACCGCAGCCTCGGCGCAAGGGCAAGAAGGAACATGGGTGGTTTTTAGTCAGTAGAAGTCTGATACTACCTTCCGCTCTGCCCAAGAACGGGAGGGGTTATTTGATTATTTACCACTATACCCAAACAAAAAATGATAGTAATCCAGTATTTATAAATGGGTTCCCTATGTAAGTTCGGAATACCTCTTCTGCGAAAATTGTTACACCGATGACTATTTTATACTACGAAGCCTGTTAATACAATGGTGCTCTTTTTCGTTAAAAGTTTATGTTATTTTGCTTGTTTTAATTTTTTTAAATTGATTTGATAGTTTAAAAATATTTCAATGCATTAATTTTACCAGTGTTTTCATTCATTGTTGTATTGGCGGCGCCACCTATCAGAACCTATGATTAAACTCCTCCCCGAACAACCTCCCAAACATAGTAAACAACATGATACACCATATCCAATATCCTTAACTGCTGCGAACTAAAGTGACGCTTAAAACCGCCACCCTACACTACTTACCTGCACCGTGGCAGAAAACAGAAAGTTCTAGAAGGTAAAGTACATACAATGAACGAAAATGTACGCACAGATAGACACATCTCACATACAGCTGGTGCAGAAGATTTTTACTTTGCAAATAGGTTTTTACTTTTACACGGTGTTTTTTTTTTAAACTAGATGAGCCCGGTGTCTCGTACCTAATTACTTTGACAAGCAAAAGCCGAAACAAACTCAGAGGTTTTCTCTAGACTAAGTCTAGACATAATCTTAGTCAACTCACATGAGGACTATGCACATAAGTGTCTGAGAATATCTTTTGAAAAAAGAACCACACAGATTTTGAACCTTTCCAGCCATAACACGATTGTCATTTGTTTGAGAACTCTGCACCCACGTAAGCGTCTAAGTATGTAGACGTGCGCCTGTTCTCCCAAATTGTATGTAGCCAGCTATAGTAATGAGAAAAGTTTTGGAACGGGTTGTTGTGTGAATGGATTGTGCGACAAATGATATGGCAAGTAAGAGGGCGACTACTGAGATGACGAGAAATATGGTAGATTGAAAAAGCCAAGCTGTGTCGACCCGAAAGATGAAGATGTATGGAGTTGGTCTTCTGTACTTTTTATTATGTGTACCGTGAGGTAGGGTATTAATGGCGCCGATCGCTCTCCACAGTCGCCGGCAATTAATGGGCTAGGTTGCACCGAGGTCTTTCCAGCTAATCAATTGCGAACCTGGACATTTTCTGTCCTTATACGGAAGATTGGGGTACATGCAACATTTATTGTGGACTCTGTGCAAGTGTACTGATTTTACCTGTAGGTGTTTTGTCTTACTTGCATACCTTTTTAGTAAATGATGATGTTTCGTAGCCTAAGATTTACTTAGGTATTTAAAAGATATTTTTTTTACTAGATAGGTTTGATGAAGTCTATAACCCCGTGAACTAGATATAGTTGATCCTCTCTTAGTCTGCGTTATCCCAACATTATTCAGGTATGTACTAGAAATTATACTGTTACTGTTTTTACTAGGTACGATTAACGAATTCTATGACGCCCTATGTTTTAAGTGTTTGCAGCTAGATACATCATGCATTTTCAAAATTAACAAATAAATACTTTTTCATTCTTCTTTTCATTTATCATAATTAATGAACTGTTAAACACTTAACTTAACATAAAAGAAAAAATCGTTTTGCGGTAGTACCGCGATGCAATGGACAGAAAGAACGTAAGTATAAAAGGTGACTGTTTCATTGAAAAACGTCCCATGAATTTTAAAACTATGTAGAGTGTCCAATGATCCCTGGACTGGAAGCAATTTGCGTCTACAGTGTGTTCATTATATTGCTCCATTTCGTTTTATTCTTCACATTATTCGTAGTCCATTCTCCTCTCTAAATTATAATAATAGACGACAATTATGCAGAGAAAATTTGTTTAATGCGTAGTCTCATATATTAAATACCTATGTTTAGTAGTAACGTTTTAATTTTAAGGTCGATTTTAGCCCACATCCCCCAAAAGAGAAGGGGCTTGTAGCCCGCAGTGGGTACATTAAATCTACTATCACTTCTCACACGATATCTTACTGTAAAATATGTTTACTAGATAGATATACATATAAATATTACCGCAGGTTTTTACAGAGCGTCAACAATTGATAGTGTGTCCAAGCCATCGAATGTTTTCGAGTAGTCCATGAAGGCAAGATTTCAGGATTAGGAAAAACTGAAACTCATACTCCCAAATATTTAGTTGCTATTCCATTGTTATTTCTCGGTAATGTTTCTAAATCTAAACACCTGTGAAAAAGTCCAAACAAAAATAAACATTTCAAACTCTAATAAATAATAATAATAATGCTTTATTTCCAAATTACAATTTTTCTATCAATGAAAAAGACGTGTTCGTCTAATTGCAAACAGTTTTTCTGTCACTACACGAACATGAATAGTCGTTTTGCTGTCCCGTTGCGAACAGATAAAAATAAAATCAATTTTAGCTCGTGTGCAGATTTCATTGGAATAACGTAAATAAAAATGTTATGGCTGTTTTTATTTGTTGAATGAGTCGTAAACAATGCAATAGCTACCTATTATGATAAAGAAAATATTTCACCTGCATTGATGTTGGAATTTGTCCCGTGGGAGCGTGGAACCGGGATAAAAACGTATTTTGTATTCTAAGGCCCGAACTCCACTAAAGCGGAGACGAGCGGAGACGAGCGGAGATGTGCGAAGCGAAGAGGAGAGGAGATGTGCACCGCTTATAGCATACCACTCACCGCTCCCCGCACAACAGGACACACACAGTTCATGTCTCTTCTCGTCTCCGCTGTGCGGTTGACCGTCGAGTCAGTCTCGTTTCTTCTCTGCTCAATTGTTTCCACTAAAGCTAAGTGGAGACGAGAAGTGTAAATAATGTAATTTTGTGTTTACTTTGCTATTAGTGGTTTGCAACATATCTCTCGTCTCGTTTCCGCTTTGGTAGAGCCGGGCCCTAATACAGGTATATCTCTGTAGGTACCAAACCAAATCATCATCATTCTTTAGAAAAAAAAGTAACCATGGAGTTTCTCGGCCCTCGTTCCTTCTTCATAGGAAATGACCAACCCGAACCATGCACCTTTTTTGTTTTATAAAATGCCATGTAGGCATTGACTTATTCGTATATATTACTGCGTAAGGACTGGGCGGACCGCATGTTACAATGACGCCTCAAACTTGGTCCTAAAACGGTCTTTCCTAAGCCGAAGTGAACTAGTCCACGATCGGCTCTCTTCGGGTGCGGGCGTAAATTTTTATTAAAAGCTTTATTTATGTTCTTTATACCTCGAAAATACCACGCCGCTTATACAAGGTTACATTAACGAGCAGACTACACCGATTCTCTGTATGGCGAACGCGTCGAGCAAATGTTCGGACGACCGTATCTTTAGTTTTTATATCAATGCATGTAGGAATATGTGAAATAATATTTTGATTTTAACTGTTAATTTCATGCAAACCCGTTTAGTCAGGGGTAAAAACGTAACAGACAGACAGAGTTATTATACTTTCGCATTTATAATATTACGAATGGATTCAATTATCTCAGGAAAACCTACCATTATAGAAACGAAAGTTTAACTAAAGAGAAATAATTTCGCAAAATCTGTGGCCTACATTTATTGTTCCAATAATAATTTCAGCTGAGCCTTGTTATTGCTGCTCGTTCGCATTATTTTCTTCGAACCAATATCATTTCAGTTAGTAATTTATTTAGTTAGAATTTTGGCCTAGAGGCTATATTCTCATAGTTTTAATAAAGTTGGAAAACATTGAAAAGGATTGGATTTTTTTGGAGATTTGACACCGACATTGTGATATTAATAAAAGCGAAATACAACGAGCTGATAAATAACGACAGTTTTCAATTCTTATTCATGGCGAAGCAACTATGTTTTTTCCCTAAAAACTGCTTTAATCATCGGTGTCTACAAATAAAAGTTTATTTAGGAACAATAACACGAGACATAAAAGACAGTTAAAACGATGGAAGCTGCAAAAGTATAAACTGTAGCGCAGCTTCCAACGCCCTTTTCTAGTACAGACAAAAAGTACTTAATATTATAATTTAGTATTTAAATTTAAACAATTAATGAATGCAAACAGAAATGAGATTAAAATTAAAATTAAATTAAAATAAAAAATAAGATTAATAATTAAAATTAAATTAAATTCAACACGATTAAAGTAAACAGCATATTATGATTTGGGATGTGTTTTGGCGTTGTGATGAGTGTAAGGTGAAAGGGGGGTGTGGATGAGTGTTTATGGGGTGTGTGTGAGGTGTTTGTGGTGTTCGTAGCAAGTGTGTTGTGTGGTTTTGTTGGGGTGTGTGAGAGAGAGATGAGTATTTTATACTTCCTAAAAAAACTTCCTAATAAAACTAACTAATAGGCACCTAGACCCAAAATTACCTTTGAAATATTAGCTAGTTCTACGTGAGACTTAAACACGCGTAGCCGTAGGGCAAGAATCGAATCACTTAAGCAAGGCAAGGTACCAATCAAACCGAAAACATTTCCACATCCATCGTTCCATTCTTATACAAAAAGTTTATTGAATGAGTCCATCAAAGCACATGAAAGTTAAAATCCGGCCAAAACCATCCATTGTTCAAAAAAAAAAACTTAAGCAAAAATATAAAATACTTCAGCACCAAGTCGAAAACTCACTTCCAACAATTTCCAACGTTCACATAATACGAGATATTCTGAAAAATGAGGCGAACGAAGTTGCGGCTTCTTTGTACTTCGGGATATCATGACGAAGCGCCTAATATAGCTGAAAAAGTAAAACTTGCCACAGTAAGGCGTTGAATTAGCCCACTGGCTTGCGAAAGTTAACTCATTTCCTTGAAAAACTCCTTTTGTTGCGTGCACTCTGTCGGCACGTACCGTTATCCGGAAACTTTCCGAATATTACCCACATTTCCTCGCTGTAATTAGGTTTGCAAATATTTTTGTTTGCGGCCACCTTAATATATCTTACATGCCTGTCTTGTTGACCCACGTTACGTGTGTCGTTTGTTCGTATTTATCGGTAAACTTAAGGAATTACTTGAGTGAAATTAAGATTAGGGTGGAGGTATAAGAAAGAGTAAGAAAAACGTTGTAGAAAATAAAAGTCTATTCGTTTAAGCGACGTGTTCATATACAAGTATTCTATAAGTGAACAAAACATCTCCGTTGATAGTACGTGATGCAATATCAGCCGAGACTAGTTGAAGTCTGAAGTGCGCGGTGACAACGGACTCTTAACGACTCCCTGGGGGAAACTTTTCATAAACATATTTATGTCATAAGAAAACTTTGGCGGCCCATTAATATTAAACCCGCTTTTCAGATTAAAATTGTTTTGGTGTGCACTATCATCAAACTTTTTGTAATATGCACTCTTAACTTTGTCACTTGCATTGTTTTTAATAATCCATTCTTTTGTTACAAAATTCAAGCTTTAGTTAGTACCTACTAGAACTTATAAAATATGTATATTTGTATTAAAATTAGATAAAATCTACCGGTTCATTCGTTTACGATTCAATACATTACCTCCGATACAAATCGTACCTACAAATCATTTTCATTAATCGGCCGAATTTCGACCATTATTTGTACGAGTCATGTCTTCAAATCGGCCATCTAGCAATGTCCAGATTACAAATACGGTGTAATGACGCGACAAATCTACGTCTGCGACAATGCCAATAACACGACGAAAGAAAAAAACAAATAGACGTCACTTAGCGAGGTCCGATCTTTTTGGAGCAAACTTTTTCAGGATTAAATCTTTTCTCTTTGCATTTCGGTCCAGAAGTGGAACACGGAGTAATAATTGATCGGATTATACCTTTCATCGGGCCAGTCGTACGTGAGCTCTGTACATGATTGGTGTATGCGAGAGAATTTATTTACTAACTGTGACAATAAAACGCTTCATCTACGTCATACAAATTCATTGGTTTCGAACAGTGGACGCTGTGACATGAATAACATATTATTTAGCTTTAAGTTCATAGTGTAAAACTGCTTTTATATAAAAAACTTCGTGTTGAGCCTATGGATTATTGTTATTCTTAACGGAAAACGCATTTATAATATCTTCGTAGGCGTTTTTCGGATTTCGTTTACGGGAGCGTTGTGATTTTGCATTCAGAGCGTGACAAACAATAAATAATATTTTCGGATAAAAATATTCCAATAATGCTTCGAATATGTTTTTCCTTATTCTTCTCTGAGTAAAAGGAGCTACTAACCTACCCATATATTTTATTGTACGCACGACGTCGACGACCATTCAAGCTATGCAAACCAAAATTAAGCTAATCACTCATTGTACAGGAAGCTCATACAAAGCGAGTTCAGGTTATACTGGATTTGTATAGCTTGATGTACTTGTGTGTAGAAGCACAGTGACAACTACTATGCAGAATTCTATTAGCACTACTTTGATGGCGTTCTCCTTATATTAAACTGAATCAAAACGACGTAACAAAACGTCATCATCAACTGCCTAGACTTTTCCTAACTAGTTTTGGGTCAGCCCACAGTCTATCCGCATGCAACTAAAGACCAGCATTTTACATCGGGCGACAGCCTATCTGTTTTCTACAACCCAATTAGTACTGAGTAATATGATACGCCTTGGTAAGACTAGTTGTCAGACTTTCGGGCCACTGACTAGGTACCTGGTACGACTGTCAAAGATCTACTTGTTCTTCAAAAGGTCACAAAACATTTAACAAGATAATAAAGATATATCTTCACACAAAGAATTCCAATACTAAAGCAGAGTAAACATTTATATCCCAGAGCTAAGATGCTCAGTGAAAAATGTAGTACGTATTTCAACGTCGACCGAAGTCAATTCGTGCTCAGTTCCCGAACTCGTCCTATTTGGAGAAGGGTAGGAACCTAAGTGTAGCGGCTAATGTTGGTGAGGTATTGCTGGTAAACAGGGTCTGATGCGGGTAGACGTGCGGGTGGTAGGGACGTACGTACTAAGTAAAGACAGTGTAAAAAATTATAACGTTACATCCTGTACAGCGAAGGGATAGGCAGTCGTGTACTTTATAGTACCCACATTTCGTCAGTTTTGTTTTAAATCCCATGGAAACCTATTGCCATCAACCGGGCACAAATTCAGTCTCCATTGCTGCTGTTGAGAAATTCCTGATAGAAAAACCCAAAAACCAATATTGCTCTTTCTGTTATTTCGATCTTGTGCTTTACTATTTGGGAGTTAATAACATTAAAGGAAGTCGTTTATCTTGGTGTGGTCATGGTACGAGGAGGGATGAAACGCATGTGACTAAAATGTGATTGATATTAATGTTGATGGATGGAGAGGGAGAGGAAGCCCAAAGAAAAGATGGATAGATTGTATAAAAGAGAAAGGAGTAAACGCCACAGTGACGTATAACAGTGAAGAATGGAAGAAGAAAACGTGTTGCGTCGACTCCACATAGAATGGGATAAGGGCAGGAAGATGATGGTGATGAAATAAATAGCACGAAGTTAAATCAAAAAGTTAAAAAGTTCTTAGTTTATCAGATTACTGAGTGTCAATTTTGTTGGTTTGAAATGTAAAAGTGACAGTGTGAATACACTTTTGTTGCTGACCGTACTAGGTTCTTCTAGATTTAGGAGTAAGTGAAAGTTTAGGAAACACGAGGTAGTGCGTAAAGTGCGAAGCAGTGATTGAAGGATGCGTAAATGTTACTATAAGCAACATTTATAAATTAAGCAAAATTTTATATGTTTAAAGAGATGACTATATGAAAATGCCCGTCGCGCGTCGGAGCTTTCACCTTAATGTGTATTACGTTTAGTTGAGTTGTCTTTACGCGCAGTTTATAGTTAATACCATAATGTCACCGGTTTATCCCATACTTCGATGGGTATGTGGAACACGCTAAAGTGCGATATTCGAAGAAGTCTTGAATTTTTTCATAATTTTGACTTACAAATTGTGTGTAGTGATTTATATTTGGTACATACTTTATAAATATCAACAGTGTCGTGCCAACAGACTCCGAGTAAAAAAGGGTTTGACATACGGACAGACAGACATATAGAATGAACCTATAAGTGTTCCGTTTTTCCAATCGGCAAAGGAACCCTTAAGGGTACTTCAACAGCAACAGTTTCCGAAAGGCGACATACTGACTAAAGCTTCCTAAACCTATCTGAAACCAGAAGCCTTTTAAAATTTCCCCTACGTCAGTAGTTTTTTCGTGTTACACGGAAAACATCGTACAGAAATGTCCTAAAAGAGGTACCAAGGTACAAACATTTTCGTCCGCTTCCTAATAAAAATTTTCTTGGCGAATTTCACTGTTTCTTTATCATCTATTTTCTATCAGCACATGAAAACGGTGTTTAAGAGCAGTCAGTGCAAATATTTCAAATAGTAGACGTACTGTCGTATAAGTCTAAAAGCTTGGCTTTATAACTTACTACTCTTCATGATGTTAGGTTTTCTGAATAGTCAACTTGCTTTATGGACTTCTTTCAATAAACATAACATAACATAACTTCACGCCTGTAATCCCCGAAGGGTTAGGCAGAAGTGTACCTAATAGTACACCCACATTTCGCCAGTTATGTTTAAGTCCCATGTAATAGGGGGCGAGCCTATTGCCATCAACCGGGCACAAATCCAGACTCCGTAGCTGTTACTGATAAATTCCTGATGGAAAAAGCTAATAACACTTTGCCCGACCCGGGATTCGAACCCAGGACCTCATGCTCAGCAGTCGCGCTTGCAACCACTAGACCAACGAGGCAAAAAAAAATATAATTTGAATACAATTATGAATTTTTATTATGAAGGTATGCTTGCTGATCGCGTTCAGTTTTGGTTGGTGAAATTAGCGGTTATTTTTCTTTTTCGTATGGTTACATAGTGCCGAACCTGGTGCACGTTTTTTTTTGGCGCACATTGGCCTTTGACCTGTCTTTAGAAATATTTCTGGCGAGCTGGTTTCCTCGCGATGTTTTCTTTCACATTCAGCAAGTGATAATTACGATACGCACGTGAATCCAAAAAATCTGAGGTGTGTGTCTTGGGTGTGAATTCGAGAACTTTGTATAGCTTAAAGTTTGGCACAACAATAATTGTCCTCTTGTTTGCAATCCGACGGTCACTCAACTAGGCTATCAATGCTTTAATATCCCTTAATAATCATATTAGGGTCGAGTTTAAATAACATTGAGGTATTCAACACACAGTTTATTTTATAGATATCTAAGGTGGAATGACAAATAGTAGTTTGTCCACAAAAAAGTCCTCCTTTTTTCAGAAAATAATGTTAATGTAGGATGTCCTACATGATGTAGATTAATAGGCTAGCACTGACAGGTTAACGACCCCCACGAGTTTAGTGTTTATGGTTTAATGTATAAACATTTAGTGATTATACATCACACGTGTTGCCAAGTCGCTAGTTCAAAAACATTAAATTTGCCAAATTCGTTCCTTACATTTTATTTCCAGTCGCGAATTAGTTCATGGTAAACATAAGAATAGTAAACCAATAAATATCGTTATACATAGTTCCTTAACAGCTTTATGCTATTTAACCGACGTCCAAATACCAGGTAGCTTCCATGTTGGTATTTTTTAGGATATATAAAAATATTCCTATGAATAAGTGTTACTAGTGTTTCATTTATTCTCGTACTATCGACACCACTACGGATATATACATTGTGAAGACACACTCGCATAATATCATATCTCAATATCACCCAAGCAGCAATGCATACATATGAACGTACCTACACTCGCATAATCATGTCCTAAATTCACCCTAGACACAATATAAATTGCGTATACATTCGCATATCATGTCCGCGTGTTAGTTTCGAAGGTATTAAGTTATTACGAACTTCTGACGGGCTGTTGAGGCATTACCCCTATTTATTAATGTCCTCCGGGTATTATTAAATTTTGGAAACTGTGATTCCTCTTGGGCTTGATACAATGGATCACGGAGCATGTTAGTAATCTGACTTGTTCAACTATAATACGGGCAATATGTTTAATATATATTATTTTATCTAATTTACTGTACCACGTGGCAACGTCGGCGTCGGTAGTCTCTTGGGCACGTTACCAGGTGTTAGCGTTGAGGAGGAGTTTGTCGATGCCCTTTTATAGTTTTATATATTTTGTTGGTATGCGATGTGTGTATGTGTAACATTTAATTTTGATTAATAAATATTCATTATAGAGCAAACATTTTTTTTGTTATTAATGTGCGAGAATAAAATAAATAAACATGTCTTTAAAAATAACTAACACAAAAAATAACTTTAAGAAAATAGCTGCCGAAATGTGAGTGTACTATAATAAATTATTAATTGGGTACGCAAAAGCGGCTACGCCGTAGCAGGCGAGGCGCGTAAGGCGTAGCCGTAGCGTCGTAGCACATCACAAATAGAGGTGTGATGTGAGTTAACAGATTATTAGTTGATTTTAGTAGAATAAACTGGTATTAATAAACCAGTTCATTAAACTCAAACTGTGTTTCCAGCTCCGATTTTTTTTCGGTTTTGTTTTAACTTTTATGAGACAGATGTGTCCATTTGGTTTATTCAACCATCTGCATAGCTTTCTCCCAACTATGTTGAGATCGGCTACCAGTCTTGCCGGAATCAGCTGAATATCAATATTTTATTTGGAGTGACTGCATATGCTGACCTCCAAAGATCTATAAATGGCAGCCGGGACCAACGGTTTGTCGTGTTGTGTCGGTTTGTCGGTGTGTGTCGTGTCGGTTGTGTGTATCGTGTGCACGAAGGAAACCAGTTATGTAATGGGTGGTCACCTATCTACGGCCCAACCAAGGTAACCGCGGTTTAGCCTGAAGATTGAACCGAGCGGCTGTTATTATTTAGCCACAAATTATGTTTATTTTGCAAATTGGTTTTTACAAGTCACTTTATTTTTAAAACTAGATGGGGCCGGTGTTTCGTACCTGACTACTCCGAGAAGAAACATCCGAAACAAACTCAGAGGTCATAGTCTCTTTTAAGGTCGAGACATAATCTTGGTTTACTCAAAAGCTCCTCTAGCTGCTCCTCCAGCTGGGCAGCCCAACAAACTCAAGCAATATATCTTGAAATGAAATCTTGTGTGCAATACATACTATAAAAGATGTAGTAAATGGTTGCAGCCACACTTTATTTACAGCGAGTGAAGATGTGGGATTCCTTGCTCGGATTTAGAGGTGCGATTTTGTAACTGTGTTGTGTAAAAGTATGTACCTACGTGAGTTATATTTTTATTGGTACATTGTGTTCGTTTTAGTGTGAATGTACGTATAAAGTCAAATATTGGCCGTACTATGAATTGAAATCATGAACAAGGGCTCTAAAATACCACTTTATCATAATAGGGTCATAATATGAATTGCGTTAAAATTCGTAAAATGATTAAAAAAATCAAAAAAAAATACGAATTTTCTTCTAAAGTGGCCATTTTAGACCCCCTGATTCAACTTGTGACTCATATTAATAATGTAATAAGAGTTTCAAAGTGCCTAAGTTCATATTTTTAAATGATTATTCAAATTTGTTTTATCGTAACACTGGCGGGTAGTCAGTGGCCCGAAAGTGTGACAACCAGTCTCACCAAAGGGTATCGTATTACTCAGTGCTAACTGGGTTATGAAGGTCAGATAGGCAGTCGCTTCACGTAAAATTCTGGTATTCAGCTGCATCTGGTTAGACTGGAAGCCAACCCCAACATATTTGGGAAAAGGCTAGACAGATGATGAATATGAATGAAGCCTTTTTTTTTTGGGAGGGTGGAAAGGGAGTGTCAGACTTCTACTGACTAAAACCACCCATGTTCCTTCTTAGCCCTTTATGTCGAGGCCGCAGTATCTCTTGCGAACAACCCGCAGCCTCGACGGGATGTGAATGTGAAGTGGTGTCGTTAATCTACTACTTAAAACTCTCTCCTAATGATTACAAATTGAACCCACAGATAAACGAGTGGAATTCATGTAATATAACAACATATTTCAGACAAGTTATTAATCTGCTAACTTAAGCTCTGTCGCTAAGTTAGCCTAAGTAATAAATGATGGCATTTTATTAAGCACGAGTGCCCGACTTACGTATTAAATCCTGCACTTTGTAGAATTAGTTGCTCGCTTTATGAACTCATTAATAAAGATCAATCGAGATTTCTTAATTAAATATTTATATAAATCACAACATCTGTATCGTTAAAGAGTAGGAGGTCTTTTTTTTTTGTTTGGTGGTGGGATATCATCAAATAACTGACTCTCCCTTCCGCTCTTGGGGAGAGCGGAAGGGAGAGTCAGACTTCTACTGACTAAAAACCACCCATGTTCCTTCTTAGCCCGTGTGCGAGGCCGCGGTATCTCTTTCGAACAACCCGCAGCCCCGACGGGCCCCAGTAGGAGGTCTTAAGTCCAATTTGTCAGGTCGACCAAAGTGTTATTGAAATTTAGAGACAAACATTTCAGAAGCAGCCAAGAGATGAACGATTTTAGACCAGTTGATTGCAATAATCTAGCTCTTATTACATAGGACTTAGACCAAGCTGAATAAATGTGGAAATATAATAAATATAATACATCTCTAAATAACCCATCGAGGTAGCAAGCGTGATGTGTTTATGTTACCTTAAGTGTATTTTGAAACCATACACCACTCAATGAGTGTTCTGAAATATTATTGAAATAATTTGGTGGAAATCGAACAGAAACATCGAAATGGCGTAAGCTATATTGAAGTAATTCATCACAACTTGAAATTCAACCGTCGTCGTCTGTGACACTTATATTTCCGAAACTGCCTTCCAGTTTCGAAAATAAATAAGTACCACCCGATAAAATACATATGAGGAAAACTGCACAACTCACACACTCCTCAATGCCATACTGTCATGCATGAGATGTGGAAATAACAGGACAGGCAGGATTCCATATCGAGTGTCCCTCCGTTTTTGTGGCAACACCACACGACTCCAGGGCAGAGTCACCTATGAATCTCCAGCAGGGCATTTTTAAAAGCAGCCGCTATTGAAAATGTCTTTATAGAATACTCAGTATCACTTCTCGGTCGATTTTATCCAGAAAGAACTGAACAATTTTATAACCAATCTAATTCTAACAAAGCTAATTCAAAGTGCAAACTTGAGAAGCCGATATTAACACCCTGAAATAACTGACCGCTCGTGTCATATCGAGAGAGCGTATTACTTAGCGTTACCAGCTCAACAACGCAGGTATAAGGCTTCGCACAGACTGGCCACTTTTCACAGCCGCTGATTACATGATTTTTAAAACGCTTTGTATGGAATCGCTGTACACGTGAAACGAATGGTGACTACCCGCGCCTCAGTGTCTGCGGCACGCTACCGGTGTCGGCCACTCACTATTAACCTTTTTTTTTTGAGACTGGGAAATCATCAAATGACTCCACCCGCTCTGGGCTGAGCGGGAGGGAATGTCAGATTTCTACTGACAACCACCCTGTTATTTCGAGCCGCGGTATCTCTTTCGAACAACCTGCAGCCCCGGCGGGACTTGCTATTAACCTCACCGCCTGCCTACTAACCAGCCTTACCGACTGGGTATTCGTGGCGACCACCGAACACTCGTGGTAGCTCTGACCACCTTCGTTTGCACGGTACCAAAGTAAGTGGCGCGCGACAGCCACCGGTGGCAGTGGTCGGTGGGCCATTTGCACGGAGCTTTATAGCTCAATATCCAATGAGGTCTGACTGCAGTTAAGTGGAAAGGCGGTGTAAGTAATACCAGGCTGTCGTTTCTTAATGAACGTAGCTTAAGTTAATAAATAAAATGTGAGGAAAATTGTTGGGGTATGATAGTGAAAAGTGTGAAATTAATTTTGATGGAGAAACGAAACTTTTATTTAACATTCTTAATACTTAAAACAGTTTACACAATTACAAACAAAGAAAACGATGATAGCTAAAAAAGTTTTTATCTGGTTCGCAGCTATCAACGCCCTTCATAACAAGTAGACAATTATTGTTATTGTGTTCTGCTTTGTTATCATAGAAACACACGGTAAACAGCTATTTATTTAATAAACCAGATTAATTAAGTAGTCTTAATTTTTGTTATAATGCTAGATTTCTATTCATTTGGAACAGTGTGCCTCCATATCATCCGTTACACAATCCATCCATTACTTCTAAGGTCTTTCTCCACTGTTATAACCACCAACATACCTACATACTCAAAATGTTTCCTCCTCATCACAAAAAATAGTCAGGATAATATGAAAAGCGCCTCCAACATTTTTAAACTGTAATAATTGAGTTAAAAAATCCGACCTCATGCACTGAAATTCCCTTTTCCTCCCACGCTTTTGAGCCTACAATTACATTCAATGTTCGTTACCATCCGAAAAAACATTAAAACAAACAGACTTAAAAAACCCTCTTAAACACAAACATTTTGCGACGTAAAAAAACAAACTACAATAATTCGGAACACAACAGCGTAAACTTCGGTAATACAAACGCAATCTTACTTGTAATCTTCTTTGAAATCGCAATTCCATCCTCGGAAGCTTTATTAAATATTAGGGTATGAGGCGGCGAGTCCGTGATACCGTATATTGTAACAATGTTTCTGAACGATCTCACGTGTTGAATTCAAGTACAGTCTCTTATTGGACGACATTGTACGAGTTGGAGCTAGGGAAACTCGTAATCGGCTTCAACAGAATGAAACTGCGGGTTGCAACTATTACCTACTTCTGATGTGGTGCAAGTGTTGGACTGGCATTATTTATCTTGCTTTATACAATGTTAGAATTTTCTTGTTCTAGAATTTATCTACAAAATTAAAAGAGGTTTTGTACGCCTGGTTAGTCAATAAATGTGACTATACGACCCAAGAATACCTTAGTTATAAGAATAGAAAATTATTGTAGCACCTTACTAATTACTATGTTCCTATCAGTGCAATAATAGTTAGCATGTAGTTGTGGTGTGACGCGAATGGATAAAATAAGGAATGAGTACATACGAGGAAGTCTGAAAGTGGCGCCGGTAAATGAAAAGTTGTGTGGTAATCGATTGTCGTGGTATGGACATGTGATGCGAAGGAATGAAGAAAATGTTGTAAGAAAAATGTTGAGTATGAATGTAGATGGCTATAAGAGTAGAGGAAGACCAAATAAAAGATGGATGGACTGTGTGAAGGATGATATGGCTAGAAAGGAGGTGACTGCTGACATGACGAGAAATAGAGAAGTATGGAAGAAGAAGACATGTTGCGCCGACCCCAAATAAATTGGGATAAGGGCAGGAGAATGATGATGATGATGATGATGTAGTTTAAAATGTAAATGGTGTGTGTGTTGCTATGTATTGGTACCCAATTAATTTTTATAAACTTTTATTTTATGTTTCGCATGGTTAATATGAGGATCCTTATCGTTGTATTATGCTGTGTAATGCACTTATGTACCATAATATATATATGTCCCATGTTATGCGAATAAATAATTTGAATTGATTTTAAAAGATTAAATTACGTGCGGATCTCCCTTTCAAGATTTAATATTTTTGTTAATTGGTGTTTTAATGTCATACGAGTACACACACTTTCACACATTATACACATTTGCACATTCCGCTTACCTCTAAGATTATCATAACATTATTCAGTGAACGTTTTGTGCAAAACCAATAGCGTTTATTTTAAGATATACTCTCTCGAAAAATCTGGGATTACGTAAATCGTTGTCGATGAAATAGTGAAATCGTAAAGACTAATATTTGGAATTCGACATATGAAATATTCTGAAAGGAAAAATCCCAGGACACATATATCGTAACTAGAAGGTGCCTACACTAGTGCTAGCCGTAAATAAAGAAGAAAAACTGAAGCCTGAAAAAGGCTTGTTTGATTCTGAAGACAATTTTATTATTATAAACGTTTTTTTTTTGGAGGGTGGGAAATCATCAAATGACGCGCTCTGGACGGAGTGGAATGGAGCGGAGTGAAGTGTCAGACTTCCACTGACTTAAAACTACACATGTTCCTTCTTAGCACTTTGTGTCCGGTGGCGCGGTATCTCTTTCGAACAACCCGCTGCCGCGGCAGGAATATAACGCCTTTTTTTTATGGTGGGTGGAAAATCATCAAATAACCCCTCCCGCTCTCGGGCAGAGAGACTTCTACTGACTAAAAACCACCCATGTTTCTTCTTCGCCCTTCATGTCGAGGCCGCGGTATCCCTTGTGGACAACCCGCAGCCTCGACAGAATAACGCCCTCACGAACAATTTCGAGTACCAATCTGTATACACGCAGTAACTTTTAAAAGTATTTTCTCCCTACTATATTGATTACCTTTTTACGAACATAGTATATTTGAAGACATACTATAACGAAATAGGTCTTATCTCAAAGTAGAAACCGTTATTTTACTAGAAAATCGCTTTAGAATTTTGCTAAGAGTAGGATACATTTTAGTACTCGTGACTAAACATTCTACGCTATTCTTCTAATGACAACTCTTATCACATAAACGCATCAGCAAAAAAATCTATCGGAAAATCGTAACGTCAAACATTTTCCTATCACACTGATCAGACCAGGATACGAACCTCATAGCGTGGCGTGCCACCATTATGCCAATGATGCGAACAGCGAATTATGTTATTACTCTGTTTTCTTTATTCAAATATCTCAGCTTTTTATCGTTGTTTATGGTAATCGACTTCAAGATTTGTGTTACTAACGGCCATATCATAATGTTAGGAATAAGTATTGCCTGGATCTCCGCGACGGGTTTAGAAGAGTCTCGCACTGAAATCAGGATGTATGTCTTGTAGCCTGTACATTATATTTTATTTGTGTTGGTACACATTTATTTTTGTTATATGGTTGGTTTATGGTTTACTTCGGGTGCTGGTTTGAATTTCAAATGTTTGCAGTGGCACTGGTGTGTTTTTGATTATAAATATTGGTAAGCCATGTGCCTACAAGCCCTGTGTCCATCGCGACAAATCACGATTCCCATATTATGAGGACATGAGCGAATGAGTCCCCTTCATTATTTATTGATCACTTGTGCAAACCTTTGACCCACCTAATTCTCGGAAACAACGCGGTGTACGTTGTTTGTCGGAGAATTAGGTGATTTTTTATTAAGAAGTAGAAGAAGATAAGCTTAACAAAAGCAGCGTCAATATTGGATGCACCCATTTAATAAAGAGAGATCGACCGACGACATCATGAGATTCGCGGGCAACCGGTGGATGCAAACGGCAGACTGCCGTTCGTAATGACGTTGTATGGAGGAGGCCTTTGTCCAACAGCAGACATCTTATGGCTGATGATGATGAATGAAGAGAGATTACTTGGTGTATACTCAGGAACGCGCGAGTCTCATATTACAGGACGGTTTTGAATTGCCCTAATAAATGTTTCTGAGTCGAACGGCTCCATTTTGCGCACGTTGTTGACGGACAACAGCACTCTCGACCTGCCTGTGTCGCACTGATGCTTGGTTCTCCACTCACGCGCTGCCCTCGCTCAGTTCTCTTCCATGTCGTCCGACACGGTTGCGCTTTTGCATCGAATGCTGTAGCGCTTTAGTTGCGCGTTGGCATCGCTTCTGTAGCGCGTTGCAAATGCGAGTAACGCGCGTCAGTAGCATCGCTACAAAAAGTCGCCGTGGGCGAGGGGCCTTGTTGGTACAGTATGACCACTTTAAGTATGCTGTTCAACCTCTCGTCCCACCCGCCGCGGGAGGCGATCCGGGCGCCGGGGCCCACGTGATGGCTTCCGGCCACCGTAGACGCGGGCCTGTGGACGGTGAGTGCTGGGTAAGCTCGCCGTCCGTCCGTCTTATGACGACGACAGGCCGTGTCGACGGCGCGTTCGTGTTCCACGCGCGCCTCAAAGAGATGTCAGCAGCATGGAAGGGGCCCCCAAGGGCCGACGCCCTTCGGGGCTGCGGGTTGTTCGCAAGAGATACCGCGGCCTCGACATGAAGGGCTAAGAAGGAACATGGGTGGTTTTTAGTCAGTGGTAGTCTGACACTCCCTTTCGCCCTGTCCAAGAGCGGGAGGGGGGGTTATTTAATGATTTTCCACCCACCATAAAAAAAAAAAAAGGTGGCCGGATTATCAAGCAAAAATGCATCAAAATGTCAAACTTGATACATAAGTTGGTTCAAGAGTAATGAATTTACGTCACCATTCTCTTGGTTATCATTAGGTTCTTTGTTCATTCTCGGGCATTCAATTGAGATTAATTAACTATCAATTCGGGGCAGTACTGATTGAAAAAATATTCAAAACTGAATTGCTGCAACTACTTGTTGCTGCTTCGTTTAAATTCATGAAAGGAGAATCGAACGAGCAACGTTGGAAGGTGAAACATTGGCCAGTTTAATCGGATCTGCCCCCACTGGTGGCAGTTGCAACTATCTGTCGCATCTTCCACCAGTGGTGGAACCGAGATCAATTTAAATAGTAATTGAATCCTATCGCATATGGCATGATCCCTCTACGAAGAGTAGCTTAACAATACTCGTATTATATTCTGAAAATGACCTTAGTAATAAACGAATGTAAGTGCGATTGTCTGGCAGGGAATAAAAGATACGCACTAAAATATTGGAAAGAATAACAAAATAACTATTGTTGGTAATTCAAAATGTTTTAGCTTAAAATCGGAAAACTGTTGTGATATTATTGTATCGTTCGATTTTATAGAGAAACTGTCTGCATCAAGGAAATCCGTACCGGAAGTGGTCCAATAGAACCTCAAATAAAAAAGCTTAGCTCGCTCCCGCCTCCACCACGCCTTTCGCTTGATGCGCTTTTATGCTTATCTTGAAATTTACTAACAGAAAAATCATGAAAGAAGATAGTTTTAGAGTTAGATTTCTATGAAAAATGATTTGATTTTTCATCAGACAAACAGGAACTGCGAATTCTTTGAAGATTTTCAAGAAATTGAATGTTGTATGAGTCGGAAGGTTTTGTTTCAAGGCGTTTCTAGAAATGCAAGGTGTAATTATCTATCCTTTTTATAAAGTTCTAATAAAATAACAGACAGGTAGTTTGGTTTACCTACTAAAAATTCAGTTTAGCAATATCATTACGATAAAGTTTGGTGCAAAGGGCTGATTGATTTCACCAACGGCCGATAAATCTTTATCTGAACAGTAGGTATTGTGTTTTTTGACGGTTCTTCCATACAATAGCTGTCAGATTTCAATTTTATACTGCGGTATCGTTCGTTTTGCGCATGAATACCATTTTTAGACACTGCTGGCAAACATTTGTGGAATTGTTTAAAAAAAGGTGGCGACGCTAAATAAACTGACGCTAGTTCCAAACTATAGTCACTAGGTTACTTGATCCTGATGTTAATTAATTTTGGTTTTTTAAATGTGCTTTGTTATTGCAATTTGTGTGTATTAATTTTAATTTTGTGTGCAATACAATACAGAACAAGAATAAATAGCCACGAACTAAAAAGTTCCCTAAACTAACCATGGCACAACCTGTTCATAAATCGATTATTTAAAAAGAAATCAAAGTAATGAATATCTCTAAAATTATTAAAGTCGTATCACAATAATAATAATGGTTGCTTTAATGTCTTTTGCCACCTGAGCGTCGAGTCTAATTTAATTAGCAGCCCTAAATCCTAATGACGACAGTAAAATATTTGTGATTCCGCTTTACGCTTAATTGCGTTATTTACATTAATAATTTAAACGTTTAAATCGTATTGATTGTTATTTTTAGTTAGTTTTATTTATTTTGAACCGCTAAACGATTAATTTCAACTGTCTGCCTTTTTGTGGAAAAGTTTACGATGTACATAAATATGAATTGTTGTCATTGATTTCAGCATAATTTTGAGTTTTAATTACCCACGTACAAAAATATATTTGTGAAATGATTTCAGCGATTTTCATTGTGAAGGCATACAATGAAATCTGGAATTGATTGCTTCTCATAAATCAGTCAAATGATATTATATTTAGATGTTCTATGACACAATACTCACTTCAATTCTGTTCTTGAGTTTATTGAAAGGCAATTAAGGAATAAAATAGGCACCATTTTTGGGGCAATAAAACGTACGTATCTACAATTAAATTCTAGCTTTTATTTATCAGAGGTTTACCATGGGTGGCGCAAACACTATAACATTAGGTTAAGCACTACCACACGATAAAGAAATAAGTTTTTTTTTTACCACTAGAATTTTCTCCTGTATCGTGAGTGCGTTTACAAACATTTAAACTCACACAAACACACCCAGACCCGAAATAAGTATCTGTAGGCCATACAAAAATTTGTTGCGTGCGGGGATCGAATCCGCGACACGTAGCGCAGCTGTCCAATCGCTCAGCCACTGCGCCAACCGTGCCGTCATTATGCGATAATGGTATGGTACAGACGTTATATGAAGCTATCCGAACCTGACAAATTTCCCCAATCAACCTTTAACCTTATACTTTAGCGATAAAGTTGAGAATCATTCCATAAATTTTACAGACTGAGAAGCTTGATGTGCTGGTGTCTGTACTAGCTGTAATTTGTAGATATTTAACTGTTTATACGGGTAGTCAGAAGGTCAACGTCTGACAGGCTTGTGCAGATCAGATAGACGCTATATGTATAAGGCCTGGAATATACATGCCACTAGAAAAGTACGCTTGTTTGCTACTAGCTAGTATGCTTCATTCCTAGCATGCTATCCGAGTGTGTATATTTGGTCTAAAGCACAGACTTCAAAGGGTACTTATTACGAGCATACTTCTTTTTGAGTGATTATTATCATGTAGTTTTTTAGTGGACACACTAACAGAAAACAAAAGAAAGGTGACAGCAAAAGTAACAAAAAAGAGGTTTAATGCGTCATCACCACACCTTGTACTTGTGAAAAATAGACTGGCTTGCGATTAAGTATCGTGCCTATTCACCAGCATGCTCTTTCTCTGTACACGTGCTACTTGTATGCTACTAAGTGACAGCTGCTCGAAACTAGCATGCTTTTGTGCTACTACGTAGTATGTCAATTACAGCCTTAATACTTGAATTCTGAAAGGTCTAGGTATAGATGATGAGATATCATTGTGATTCATCGGTAGGTATAATGCATTACGCCTATGGAATCTGCTCACTACTGTGATCAGGCAAAAAATATTCTTATTAAAAAACTTTAATTTATGGATCCAACTTGTGACCATGTTTTTTAATTTAGCCTCTGTATTTATAACACTCACTATCCCATGTCTCTTGCCATTCATTTCTAAGACTATAACGAGCAAAGTGTAGTTCTATGTTCATATGAAAACAGAGATGTTTTCCCGTTTCCTGAAAAGCACATTATACATTTTCAGCTGGCTAAACAAACACGGTTCATTTAATTTATTACTTTTGCAAAGCTTTTACAATAAAGTTAATTAGGGCTTGTGTCAAAGCCTGATAGTATATCAAAATGTGTATTGCATTTTAGAGCATTCATAACCAAATGGGGTTTGTATTTGGCCTGATTTTAAAGCGTTTGTGATAACTATGAGTTATTTAATTAGTTTACGTAATAGAGGATCGGACTGACTCAAAAAAATATGATTCTGATTAGTCCGTCAGTTAGGTTATCGAAAAATATTGGATACTTTTTTTTGTTATATCAAATTAATAAAAATTGACAAAGATAAAACGCGTCAAAGATCAGGAGTGGGGCTTGAAACGTCACGTGTAGGTAAAAATGTACTAACATGTGACGTCAGACGAGTTTTCGAAGCACGTCGTCTTATCGTCTTTATTTTTTGTTTACGTGAAAAAAGAAAAAATATGTGTTCAATATTTTTTGGAAATCTATCTGACGAACTAATTAGTTTTTTTTTTGTCCGAACATTAGAACAACAGAATAGAACGTGTAACATAAATTATTAGGTTACACGTTCTATTCTGTTGTTTAGAAGTTTATTTTGTTATTTTGTGGTTTTCAGCTTTGATTTTCCTTAAGCTTACGGTAAATTACTTCATGTTTTGGTAAAGACTAGTTTATAATTTTATATAAGAAAAAAATATGGCTTTGACGGGTTGATTGGCCCCAGGCGATTCGATTACCACGTTTCGGGTGCAACCGGAATAAATTGAGATTTGAATGGCCTATCTATAGGAAATTGGCTGTTCCGAGAATCATCTTTGTCGAACTTTTACTCCAATATGAATAACACTCGCTTTATTGATGATGTTCTTCGGGAAGATTAGGTGCGTAGTACTCACAAGTGATATACGTGTATGACCAGATGTTTAAATAGGAGCAGGGAGTGGTGTTCTGACGCTTCCACGGGCAAGTGCCACATTAACGCACAGTGACATGATGCACAAGTGAAGTGTTACTAATATAGTTTTAAGGTTCTATTTACACACACGCATATTGTCTCTCATCAATGTAGAAATGTTAGTCGGTAAGGCCCCCTAGACAAAATCCCTTTTCTGTAAGCGTTAACGCCAACGGAAAGATCAAATTGTATTGAGTTGACAGATGACATCACGTGACATCTCTAAAGCTAATGTCAACTCCATACAATTTGATCTTTCCGTTGGCGTTAACGCTTACAGAAAAGGGATTTTGTCTAGGGGGCAAGGTCTATATACGGGCCGAAGTTGCTGAATAAATTAATGTTATGTTACATTATAAACGTAGACGAAGCAAAACGAGTACCTATGTTAGGATTATAGGAGGTGGGTTTCTATAGTTTCTACCTATCACAATGATAAAAAGGTGTGAGCATATGTATGTAGGTACAACAAAGAGAAATACTAGTCTCTAAAAAAAATAACCAAAATATTAGCTTTATATTTTGTTATCCATTTTATTCGGAAAAAAATGCTACTCTACATTCTGATGCAGCACCGCATGCCACAAATTCAGTTAAATAAAAAACGGCCAGTAAAAACCATTTTGAATGTGTTTGAAAATCTGGACAGTTCTCCTAGGATATATAGTATCTTTTAGCATGACTTAAGTTCGTTTAACACTAAGAAATAAAGTGTAATAATATCATGCTAGCTGTGAAGGCGAGAGTGTAGGAAACAATTTCTTGAAGTACTTCCTCGAAGAAACTTCACGTGATAGTACCTGCCTTTATTTGTAAACTAGCTGAGCCCCGCGACTTTGTCCGCTTCAAATTATTATAAAATGCAACTAAAGTTTCTGTAATAATATAATTCAATCATGATTCGAAAGACATGTGGTCCCATGTGTTATCATAGGAACGTTATTGTTTTTTTTTCTCAGGAACAGTGCTTCTTTTTTCAGCATAAAAGGTACCCTATGTCCGTTCCTGTATACATAACAACGTAAATGCAAAATTTCAGGGTAGTTTAGGCGTGAAAATGTAACAAACTAACGTAATTTCGCATTTACAATATTAAAGTTTAACTTGGAGCTTAATAAGGATTGAAGGGTTCTGCTGATGGGTAGGTTTGAGATATCAAATATAATATCTCATCCGTATTCGTGGAAGGACAGGCACAGGTGAATAGACACGTTTGGAGTACAATGTTATATCATATAAAGGACAATATAGGTATTCAGTTTAAGAAGTTCGATCAATAGTTTGATTGATTGTATTTTAAACTAGCTGTGTCTCGCAACTGTTCTGTGATCCGCGAGAAAAAATAAAAAAAATATTATTGCCCTGTTTAAATCAGATTTTGTTAACAATTTTAAGTATTTGAATTTTTGTTATGTTCTAATTTTTTTTCCTAAAATAAAAGTAAAATTAGTTATACCTTATAACATCAGCTATATGGAAGTAAAAGTCACGTCAAAATCGGTCCAGCCTTTTCGGAGATTAGCCGGGACAAACAGACAGACAGAAATACATTTTTCTTTCATATCACTCCTCTTCTCCCCCTTCATCCATCAAAAGGTATTCCAGGTATCGTACTGAAATCCCAATGCTTAAGATTTACCGCTACTTTCAAAGAAACTTCTGTTTACGTATAAGGAGCCTTCCTTCTAAACTGAAAGTCGCAAAAGATAACCACATTTAGTTTACGTTTAATAAGCCTCTATACAGTACACGTGTTACGAGTTAAAACCACATACTACACACGTCATGTATTATTATTTTTACCCGACTGCGGCGAAGCCCAAAAGGAGGGTTATGTGTTTGACTTGTATGTATGTTTGTATGTATGTATGTCCGTTTCTTTGTTCCCTCATAACTCATAAACGGATGAATGGATTTGAATAAAATATGCGTCGTCAGATTCGTCTTGGTGGCGCGAGTGTCACTGGCTGCTTTAAAATTAAATATTTTATCGGGGCCTTATCGCGAAATTAAAAACAAATAAATTGTGCATTACCATCGAGTAGGGTATCAAAATGAAGGGTTTTAAAAGGAGATATCAATAATATATCCAAATATGTTTAAAATAAATAAGTTGTGATATAGTGACAAATCGTATAAAAAAGTCAAATCGTCTGCGGAGTATTTTACGTGACCAACTAAAAAGATGGAAATAAAAAGTAGTTAAAAAAACTAAAAAATCCCTGCCTGCTTCCAAGTTTTGTTTAATTTAAAATGTGCTTGTTTTTGGTTTGTCTTCATCTTTACATGTAATAAATCTATTCGAAGTTTCGTTACGAAATCATTTTTAGCCTTTCGGAACTCTCAACTGTATTCGTGATTAAAATCATGAGGCTATCTACAACTACCTTAATGTTTCTGAGAACGTAAACCAAGAACAAAGCACACTTAGATACTAGGCATACGGAGGCCACGGAGGGGTTAAGGAGGCCACGCGGTGTTAGAGCGTTGTCACAGCGTTGTATGCACTGACAAATTTTGTAGTGACGTTAGATATCATTTTCTTCCCGTCGGGGCTGCGGGTTGTCCCGTCGGGGCTGCGGGTTGTTCGCAAGAGATACCGCGGCCTCGACATGAAGGGCTAAGAAGGAACATGGATGGTTTTTAGTCAGTAGAAGTCTTACACTCCCTTTCGCTCTGCCCAAGAGCGGGAGGGGTTATTTGATGATTTTCCACCAGCCAACAAAAAAAAAAAGATATAATTTTCTTAAATTCCTATTTTTACTTTAAATATTTATTATCGCCTTTACGATTGGGGACCTGACTATTTTTATTATTTTTCATTCGTTTGGGCCCTATCAGAGTACCAGCGCTGTAACATTTTTGTCATAAATGTTTCAGCACCATGCTGAGATAGTGGTCTTTCGGCCTCATACAGGACCAATTTTGGTGTTATGGATGTTTTATTTTTAAGGTTTTCTTAGAGACCAATCAATAGATTTTCTTCTTCTTCAGCGGCGTCCTGCAAATGAAAATCCATGGACACACGATGCTGAACGACGCACTCCGGCTCCATACCGCACGCACACCAGATATGGAACCTGTGACTCGAGGTGGGGAAATGTGTATGCGTTGCGACGCCGGAACAGCACTGCTCAGTTGTTTATGTGGCAAAATCTCTGTTCGTCTACGCCGTAGACTCTGCAGCGTAGCCTCGTGGCGGCGCCGTAGCAACGCTGCGACACCGCACCGTTCGTGTGTCCACCGATGCAGCGAAATCTTGCCTAGCCGCCTCCGCAACGCACCATGTGCATAGGCTCTGAGTGTGCCTTGTTCTTGATTAACGTTCCGCGTTCCCAGAAACCATTATTTGATCAGAAACAACCAAAATTCTCAATATTATTCTTTTAAACATGTGGAAATAAATTATACACTTTATACTTGATAAAGTTTCCCCTTGAATCCCTATGCTCAGCGCGAAAGCAGCTCTGGAAGTACACAAACAAAGACCGATAGCATTTTAACGTCATTTCTAGAGTAACCAAACTTTTCTGCATGTGCAGAATAAACCTACTTTCCCATTTTGTACACATGGAATAAAAAATAAAGTACGGAAAATAGCACTATATTTTAATAACCATGAGGTGCAAACAAAATACATATATAAACATCGCATATCAGCATAGAACACCCAACAACACCAACGCGGCAACGCATTGAAATGTAACCTTAGCAAATGTTAGACGAACTTTGACAAACATTTGTCAACAAAATGTATGTAGTATTCATCCACATGTTTGTTGGACTTTGTTGGCCCAATCTGTTGGCCGTACTAAACGAGCTTTGGTCTGGTTGGCGTTGATTGTCACACATACGTTTTGGTTGCGAACAGGGATCGGCCCGTGCGAGTGGCACCAATGGTCGTTCTTCAGCCGAGCGGACAGTTGAGGACCGCCTGATGAATGGACTGTATGGCGAGCGAGGCGGTTCAATCGAGGCTTAGGTGTAGCTTGAACCAGTATTACGCTATTGTACAGTTTCGGAACAGCTTGCTTTATGAAGCATAACTTTGGAATATATACAAAAATAATGTTAAAAACTAGTAAATAAACTAACAAGAAACTATAAAAGGGCATCAAAAAACTGCTCCTCAACGCTGTCAGCCGGTAATGTACCCAAAAGACCGGCGGCATTGCCACGTTGTATGGCAACACTTAGCCTCTGGCCAAGATAAAAGCCAGCCCTTTTGTCACGAGATCTGTAAGTTAGATTAAGTAACTTCTCTTATTTCAAAGATATTTGCACGCCATGTTATGGCAGGATATGCTGAAATAAAATTACTGTAACATCTTATGTACCATATTCTAGGAAATGAAATATTTTGATTTGACTTGATACGTACAGTTGATAAACTGAAAAAAGTTTCCATTTCAATAAAACTCCCAGCTAGTAAACTAAATAAAAATCGCATTTAGTCCCGCGACCTTCCGTGAATACAAAAATGCTTTCATCGCCCTTCCAAACTCAATTGTGAAAAGATTTTATTTACAAATCGTCAAAATTCAGATTATGTTGCTCATCAGCGCTATCCTTTAAAAGGGGAGGTGGGGGAGGCGCGTGAAACTGGCTAATGAAGTATTTCAAGCCTCCCCTTCTGAAGCGCCGTGATTGGTGATGGAATACTAAGCATGGTCCGATGAATAGCTTCACGTAATTCCTTCTGATTGTACGCCGAAAAATGTGAATATTTTTTCCCCTATTAAATTCTCGCTGAAAAAATCTTCGGGGTAATTTGTTGTGTAATGTTTTTAAGCGAGTTTGAGTGTGATTATTATTAGCTTTTATTTTCGGAGATTGAGGTAATTTGCATTGAGTAAATTAGTGGTACTTATTAATAAATTTGTAGTATGTATTTACCAAACCACTTGCATATTTACCAACATTGCTATATACAAATTGTTCACATACTTAAAAAGAGTTTTACAGACTACCAAAAATAGTGCAAATAGTTTTCTAATGGCCAATCGTTTACGCCGAAAAAGTAATCTCAAATACCATTTCATTTCTATACTCGGAGCTATCCTCAAACATTTTAAACGAGCCACAACATTCACTGAAAATATTTTATATTCCGGAATTTTTTACTTCACTGAAATCTATCCGAGGAGTTGGAGTAAGTAGCGAATAAATGCGAACTCAGCAGCTTCCATATCTAGTGCATAACATAGTTTAAAATTCTTATATGGTGAAGTTCCTGTTCATGATTTCCCTGAGCTGAGAAGTTTGTGCCTTCCAGTAAGTTGAGCAGTAAATCAATTCTTCGTACGTATTACCATGCGTGCTACACGAAGCCACTTGTTTTAAACGTTGAAGGGTAAATTGGTACTAGAAGGCTTGCATAATAATATGGCTTTAGTATTCTTTTCTGAGAATATAATAAGTAAGTAAACATATTTATTTGGATAAAATGTGGTGTAGTAAAATATCCTGTATATTTTAAAAATGCATGCAAATTACAAACAAAATACATTAAAATAAATATAATTCTTTGACATTTAAACCTAAGTCTAGCTCTTATTGTGTTGTTATGTTCTCGAAAACCTAACTTACAATATTACTATACGGTAGGTAAATGATACTGCAATATTATATGGGTGTGTTGTGGTACTAAAATATAAACGGTTTTATGTAGATTTTGAAACATGTTTACGCACGAGTTAGTCCGTATATTGAGTTTGAGTTCTAAAATGTTATAAATAGTTAGGTTGGTTTGGTTATGTATCTGTGTTTATTTTAATAATGGCAATATGTGGAAGGTTTAATTTAAGCCTATCCGGCGTAATAAAATAATGAAATTCAATAACTCATTCATGGTTTTTATAAGATCAGTTTTTGCGTAAAACGAATATCTATGTCTGTTGCCTGCGACCTTCATCGGCGTGAAATGACTATAAAATATTACTTCCTTATTTGAATCGGTTTGTTAACTTTCACGGTTTTATTTTGTATGTAACTGTAATCCTTTTTTTTAATAAAATTAGTGTAAGTTAATCCTTTAACGTCAACTATCTGCCAGCAAAAGTCCTGTCATAATCGGTTTAACCGTTTCGGAGGTTAATGGAACAGACAGATAGACAGACAAAAAATATTGTTATGACAAAAAATATATAGTATATACAAGGTGTAATTGGCCTTCCGAACCCTTCTCGAAGCCGTTAACCAAGCACAAACACAAAAATTCTTAAAAGTTGTTATCTTGAAATTACAGACATACGCTTTTTTTCTTGTTTTTTTTTAGGGGCTGGGATATCTTCAAATGACTCCTCCCGCTCTGGGCAGAGCGGTAGGGAGTGTCAGACTTCTACTGACTAAAAACCTATGTTCCTTCTAAGCCCTTTGTGTCCCGGCCGCGGTATCTTTCGAACAAACCGAAGCCCCGACGGAAAAAAACATACACTTCATTTTTTTATTTATTTGTGTTCATACCAGTTCATACATAGATGTGCTACTTACGATAATATATTTCAAACTCAATGCCCCTTACCTTCCTTTTTACTTTTTCTCAAGCGCCACACTAATATCGAAAAATACTTAGAGGCTTTTAGTAAAATCACTTACCAACTGTAAGGACAATATACCGTGTAGTTAACACCTGCCCACTAGAGATTTTCTTTTAACGATACCGTTGAGAAATCACAGTAAATGTGATTACACCTGGTAACTAAATAACCTAACGTTTGTTATTAAGTGTTTGGAAAGTAAAAGAATCGGTATTTATTTTTGTTTTGGCTGAGAGTTACGTTGTGTAGTACTTTCTTAATTACATCTTTAGTGTTTCGTGCCAGTATTGGCGTTAAGTTGACTTATTTCTTTTTTTATGGATTGATTTGGTTATCACTCTCACAATGAAACCTAATGTGGTCTTCTAGGAGAGAACAGGGCCTGCGAGGAATTTGAAAAACAGGTATTTTAAGAAACTAATGACGCCGCGCTGCGTCCAGCCTATCTGTACAGTGATATGATCTGATGCATCAAACTTGTTAATAATAATATCACAAAAAATTCGACGACATCGACGTTTCGTATTCGCTTTTTTTCTCCTCGAAAACTGAGCCGATTCAATTATTTTGACATTAAAATTTTATGAAAGAGTATGTTCCTATCAATCTCTTTTATGTTAAAAACTTTTTATCACGGCCGTAAAAATGGGGTATTTTTTTATCATTTTTGGAGCGTCATATTTTCTTTACTTATTAGTTGATAAAAAAGGAAATAACACGAACGTGTTTACAGTAGATCTTTATTTTATGCAAAAATATGGTTTCCCTATAGGCATTATTTAGAAAAAAAACAGTTCTTTGAAGATTTGACCAATACATACTAACTACCACGGCAAGTTAAATAAAAGCTTATTAAAAGAGGAATACATTTGTTGGGAGAATCTCAACCTCTAATAGTCACTTCTGTGACATTAGCCCAAGAAAATATACACGATTAGTGGAACTGCATTCAATAAATTTAATGTTAGTTTTATCAACTCTCGGCAGCTCTTGCACACGTCTTAGTTATGTTGATCACGTTCAGTTTAGTTTATGACGTTTGCTAGAGGCAAGTACATAAATGCTGATTCATTTCGATCTCACTCTTAAACACAAAAGTTAATTATCCGATCTTTAACTTTTGTTTTTCACAGCACAGACTACTTAATCCGCCATTATTCTTCAGGAGCTGAGAGCTGAATAAATTACAATCACTAAGATAAACTGAGCGATCACTCGGATGCACCAGTTCGTAAGTAATAAAACTTGAAACATTCACTCTGCGACTGCACTAATTTCCTCATTAAACTTGGTGATAAGTAAAAACGAACTGAGACCATGACGCCATGACGTGTAATTGAAAATACGAGGATATTTGTTCAGAATTTATTATAGTTGCTGCAAACATACGGACGTGTTAAGCTTCACAACTAGGCTATAAATATCGGCTAGCTCTGAGTTATGGCCTTAGTTTAACACACAGATTTGTTCTCTGTGTTTCGACCACAATACACCTATTTAAGCTTCGGTCCCAACCATTATCGATCAATTGGCAGTCGCCACTAGTTTGTTTGCCGTTCTTTGTCGGGTTTCAGTGGGAGCAGTTACAGGTTGTTCGAAAGTATACGAATTTTCTGCTTACTTTGAGGTTTCCCAAGACAGAATGTCTTACGGGAAGTTGGGCGTGCGGAAAATTCATGAGAATATTTTCCCGTTATACTCGCCCCTGAGTGTTGCTTGTTTTAATAAGATATTAAAAATCAACATGGTTTCTTTTTTAACCGACTTCAAAAAAGGAGGAGGTTATTATAACTAGGTTTGGGTGTATTTTTTTTCCTCGAAATATAATGAAACAATTGTTAATATAAATAATAAAATCAAATGATACAAGGCTTTCCTGATTTCAAAAGTAAATGAAATAAAAATCCATTGTTAAATTAAATCAAATTGAATTCCAACAGGGCAGCCTGTTGGAATTCAATTTGAAACAAAGATTGAGTGCAAACAGACTGATGAACGGCAGTGATCAAAATACACTTTTATAAAATAAATACATAGCCAAATGAAAACACGGATCATCTAGTAAACGATTGAAAAATTGATTGGTATTGTGGCAGAACAAACTTTTTTGAGCAAGCTATAAATACAGTTACCGCTTGCATGCGAAAATAATGGATATATTGATTGAAAAGTAAGGAAATACTCACTATGACATGTTTAGTTTTCAACAATGTGCTTGTGCAATGTCCCTGATAGTTCCACGTAGGTATTATTAACATAATCTCCACGATATGACTCGTTAATAAGCAAAGGTGGAGTTCTAAGTGCGCGCTAACTTGCTCAACGATATGCAAACGATTACCGCGGTAGCGAGCCAGTCTATCTAAATGTAGCATAATGAAAAAGTCACCATTTGCAGAAAGTTACTTTGTATATTATTTTACTATTGCGCTCATTCCATAATTGTTTAAATTGCACGTTAGAAGTGTACAGCCACGCTCACCCCTACCTACGAAACTCAAAACATAGACACTAGGTATAAAATAAAATAGCAGCTGCTTCACCCCGATACGCATTAACATAATGAACACTTGCCCCATAATTTTCGGGGATTCTGTGAAAAAATCATCTCGCTATGCGAAAAGTTAGAAGGGCAAGTTTACCAAGAATTCTCTCACCCCAAAAGTTAACACGTAAAGTTGTTCATCAAGCGACTGGAATCGTTTTATTCATTTACGGAGTATCTTATTTTTAAACATAAAAAAGCGCCCTTCCATTGCCAGATGATAACAAAGGGGAAGTTCTTTCAGATATTGTGTAGGATGGTACTTATAATTTCCTGTTTGGCGTTTCCCGGGTTTTCCAGCTAATAGTCTTTTCACTTCCCCCCCCTTGTTCATCTCTTGATTGTAAGGATCTTACAATTAGTTAAAAATATATTCAACGAGGGGCCGGGCTCTCATAAAATTGAGCTAATAAAGAGAGGTAGAACCAGCGAACTTCACAAAGAAAAGTTTGTTGGTCAAGATTCTACTTTAAAATTTTCTTTGGATGGATAAAGGGAAACTTCTCATTTGTTGGTTTTGCCTCTCACGGCCGAGGCCAATGTTGAAGAAGTTCAAAAGTAAACCAATTTTTTTTACATGAGTTTAGAATATTTTTACACCGTCCATTTCTCAGACCCTTAAGAATCTTCAGCCAACAAGAAGGAACACTTATTGGGATTTTCATCACGAAAAAATAAATTTTTCACTGTCGACATGTACTAGGTACTTACTAGGATATACTACAAACTTTTACTCTCCACCAACATTACGACTTGGAAGGGAATGTCGTATTTGAGCGAAAATTGGACTTTTAAATTTTTTATGGTTTTCTGTCGGCAAGCCGTGAACAGTGGCTTTTAAATAAAATAACAGGAATTTCGTAATTGAGTAATTTCATTTTTAAATTAAATTGCTTTAGTGAATTAAAAATGGTGGCAAAAAAGGGATTTTTGTTTGGTTTTGGAGGACCTCATCATCAGCCTATAATGTTCTCACTGCAGGGACTCAGGCCTCCTCTTCATGAGAGAGATGGGCTATAATAATCCACCACGCGGGCCCAGTGCGGATTGCTAGATGTTACATGTATTCGAATTGTTTGGTTCTAAGACATGCCGGTTTCCTCACGATGTTTTCCTTCACCGTTTAGAGAGCAGCAGTGATGAAATAAATTACACATAGTAATGCGCCTGTCTGGGTTCGAACCCACGAGGCCTCGACTTACTGTTCGTTAGTCGGGACTGGGCCGCCGCTGCTCCCCGGTGGTTTTGGAGGAACTTGTGGCTAAATAATAATAAATACTTACATTATACACACATACTTCAAAATTAATCATCTCTCTATAGGCTTAACTCAATCCAAAATCACCTCACAATGACTAGATTAAGGCAAACATCGATATTGTCCTATTTACCTCACATACATAGCCATTAACCGACGTGTAAATTGAATCGCCGAGCGTAAACACAGAATTAGGTCGTTCCGCCTAATTATATAATATAATCAGCTAGAGTTGCCCTTCCACACATCTTGTGCACTCGAAGCCGCAATTTAGCCGTGGTTAACCCCTGACATGCTGTGTTTACGACTAAATTTCAAAACTAAATTTCGAGCTAATTAGAAATTATGTTTTGTGGTAAAGGATTTCCTGTTGGCAATTGTTTTTTGTTTCCTTTACTGTGTTTGGAGTTAAATTTCGGACAGCTGCTGCTTAGTGTTTTGAGTACAGTCTTAAACTGAAGAATTTAAAAGAAAATGAATGTGAAACGTGGAGAAAAGTAACGAGGTTAAACTGTTACTGTTTCACTAAAGCTTGCCGAAGTTCAACTTGTTAAATTAACACAAATTGGTTTGCATGAGCTTGTGGCTTAATAAGAACTGCTCGATCGGTCGATCTTTAGGTAAAGCTGTGCTTGCCTAGGTCGGTCTGTGGATGGGTGACCGCCCGACATACCGAGTTTCCTCCGTGCCTCGGAAAGCACGTAAAGCTGTTTGTCCCGCCTGCCATATATAGATCTTTGGCAGTCGTTACAGGTAGTCAGTGACCTGAAATTCTGACATCTAGTCTTACCAAAGAGTATCGTATTACCTAGTATTAACTGGGTTGTCGAGGTCAGATAGGCAGTCACTCCATGTAAAATACTGGTATTCAGCTGCATCCGGTTAGAGTGGAAGCCGACCCTAACATAGTTGGGAAAAGGCTAGGCAGATGATGGTTTGCATAAAAAAAACAGACTTGAAAGCGGTGAATCCTAATGCGTATTCAAAAAATAGTCACCATAATTCTTAGGAATGCTTGACTATATAACATAACATCACCCCTGCAATCCCCGAACGGTTAGGCAGAGGCGCACCTAATAGAACACCCACATTTCGTCAGTTTTATTTAAGTTCCGTGTAATAGGGGACAAACCTAATGCCATCAACGAGGCACAAATCTGCTACTACTGAGAAATCCCTGATGGAAAAACCCAATAACACTTTACCCGACCCGGGAATAGAACCCAGGACCTTATGCTAATTTCCGTGACTACTCAATTGTATTTTTGATTGTTTGACGACCAAATTCGTAAGACCAGTATCATTAAGTAGGTGCTAACTATCAAAGTAGGTACCTAACATAGTAGGTACACGTGAACTTTCCAAAGGCGATGTGCCATGCAAGAGAAACGATCCTGTTTCCGGTAGCTGTTCGCAATAGAATCAATATTAATATTGAACGGGAAGCAGTTCCTGACTATTAAGTGTTTGCAGTAACTTGCTCTAACATTGTTATCATTGACTATTTGGAAACGATCCCGTATAGATCTTTGTCCATCTTGTTTATCGTCATTACAATAGTTAGTGCATTTGAATCCATCTAGTAAATTATCTTCGTAAATGATTCACATTTTTTAAACACAAAACAAAATCAAAATATTTTCTTTCACACGTTTATAAAACGTCGAAAAAATGTGAACGGTTCGGATTGATTATTTCCAATGAAGAAGAACCGGTGAGAAACGCCATGGTTACTCTTTTAAATAAGCCGAACAGTAGCCTTATAGCCTATGTCCAAGGTTCTACCAAACTTTTCGTCTAATTTCATAGTTATCGATTTAGATATATACAGAGTTCTTCCGCTTTCTTATTTTTAATGCAACTATGATTAAGTCTAAAACAGACGTGTCATAAGTCATAATTAGAGAAAAGCCATTCCGTCGCCAGACGAACCTGCAATAATCTTTCGATATTTAAAAAAAAAAGTAATTAAGCTTCTCTTAATCGAATTTTCATCCACCTTGAAGTAAAAGGGTAGTTGAGTGACTAAAAAAAATATGATTCTATTTAGTCCGTCTGATAGATAATCGAAAAATATTGGATACGTCGAATGTTTTTTGTTTTATCAAATTAATAAAAAATGACGAAAATAAAACGTGTCAAAGGTCGTGAGTGGGGGCTGGTGACGTCACTTTCTGGTAAAAAGTGTATCAAACTGTGACGTCGATGACTTTTCGAAGCACTATATCGTCTTCATTTATTGTCTACGTGAAAAAAGAAAAAAACGTGTCCAATATTTTTTGGAAATCTATCTGACGGACCAATTAGTTTTTTTTTTGTCAACTACCCTATTGCATGTTAAAAGCTGACAATGGTATGTTATCCTTTACCATTTTAACATATTTTAGCCCTTTGTTTGCTGAAAATAGGCACTTCAGTTGTTTTAAAAGCACTCAGCTCGACATTTCCTGAAGAGGCAAGCTCATTGCTTTATTTATTAACGTATGACCTTTTTTACACATTCCTACGAACAATCTCTAAGTTTCGTCCCCGGAAACCGTATACCAAATATGAAGAGCTTTATTTCCACCCGAGACCGTGCCACCAATATTCATGTTTAAAATAATTACATAAATTCTAAAACACCTCTTTAGAGGATTCTGTTGGGGTGCTAATGAATTATGCGATCAAGATAAATTAGTTTTGATGTAATACGAATCTTAGTAGGTATAGCAAGAAGAGGGTTTAATTAAATATGATAATAGGTTGAAAACCCGGTCGTTGTGCACGTTCCAAGAAATTCCTATGCGTACCAAATTCGATGAACATTTTAAAAGGGAATTTAGTTTTCATGAGCCTATTGCGAATGCTCATTTGTTTCACATTCTTTTGTTTTTGCCTTTTCAGCCGATGTTGGATATTCGGAACGGGGAAAAGAGTTTGAATACGTAATAGGACCCCTTTTGAAGTCTCTTAAGTACCTAATAAAGATTAAGTGGATACGTTTCTAGAAATATCTTGTACGTTAATCCATGGTAAGCAGAGTTCTTGGTATCGAAGAAGGTATTCAATTTGTGTTGTTTAAGTTACCGTTAATAGGTTACCTATGTGATCTCCGTTTGATCTTTGTAGCATTGGCGTTTCTTGTTAGTAAGTAATGCGACACTACGACTACTTGAAGTAAGCTGTAAGTACCTACGTATAGGTAAGCGCAGGCACTAAGTGGCTAAACTAAGAAGGCAAGCAAAATGTCTGTGGAGGAACCGTTTTAATCTGCTGTAGAATAAGAAAAAAATTAAAATAGTTTCGAGGTAATTACATTTTATACATCCACATGCAAGACTGACCCATATTATTCAATACACAAAATGCTTTTTCACTTTTTTATCTGCCCCTTTATTTACAGAAGAGAGAAGACACAGTATTAGTTTTGCCATAAACCAATCCCGAATTTCGAACCAAGACTTACTGAACGTACCCCTCAACACAGTTGTAAATATCGTCCGCTTAATTAAGCCAGCAAACGTCTACTAGTGTGGAGCGAAGCCGCAAACTTTCCTCTTTAGTCGGCTCCCATAACGTCCCCAAAGACCAAGTGCCACCATTATCTTCACTTAATGCAACTTGCACGCAAATTCAGGCCGACGTTTTATCGTCCAAGTTTGGAGAGGTCCTAAAGGGTTGGACCACAGATATAGATATAGGTATTATTATCTGGACAACACAAGTATCGCGATCCGCATGAAAATCAAACGTGCCATTTTGATTGTCTACGATGTCGTTATAAGCATAGAAACATGTTACTATACAAAGTATTCTCTCTTTCTTGCTTTGTTTTCTTTCAATATCTACAGATAAGTTCTTGCGTTGTAACAGATCTGACGCGATTAAATAATGCAAAGCATACAACCTCTAGAGAAATCATTTTAATATATCATAAAATCAAGGTCTACTGTAGACATGTTCTTCATTTCAGAAACTAACAAGGAAAGAAAGTATGACCCTCCAAATATGACACAAAATGCCCCAATTTACGGCCGGGACTACAGGGCAAATTCGAAAAGTTTTCAACACAAAAGAAATTGATAGAACAGATATGTCTTCTAACAATTTCTCTTACTTCAAATTCTAATGTCAAAAATAATTGAATGGGTTCAATATTTGAGAAGAAAAAGGGGAATACGAAACTTCATCTCTCAATTTTTTTGTGATATAATCGATCGCTGTCCCTATCGCACTCTACAGGGACAGGTTTGATGCTGTGTGACGGCAACAGTTACTTTAAATACATATACATATTTTGGGCCTGTTTTCTCTTAAGGATCATCATCATTCTCTTGCCCTTATCCCAATTCATTTGGGGTCGCCGCAGCATGTCTTCTTCTTCCATACTTCTCTGTTTCTCGTCATCTCATCAGACATCGCCTTTTTTGCCATATTATTCTTAACACAGTCCATCCATCGTTTCTTTGGTCTTCCTCTACTCTTATACTACACACGAAGTAGGATCTCTTGCGTTATCTAGGTATATCTATATCTGTGGGATGACTCTGCGCTGTTAGGACGATACAAGGAATCAAGGATTCGACCCCTTTTGGCGGAACTTTTGGACATGTAAGATCATAAGTCTGCGGTAGCTTGGTAACTACTGGATATTGTTACACCGTATTGTATGTCGGGCTGGTGTTCGAAACTCCAAGACCAAGTTTTGACCAATTTTGCATACAGGTGGGTAAACTCATTATTCGATCCAATTTAGCTCTTAAGGAATTACTACCAATACCTTGGTGTTACAGTGTTACTGACGATGTCATGGAAAGAAGGTTGCTGAAGTACTTTGCTTTGTATCTAGCTGCTTCTGGGTAGTTTAGAATCACTTAAACAGCGATCTTGTCTTCCTCCAAGCATACTCTGCAGGTGGGAGCTCCGTTCTCTGATGGCAAAGAAGTGTTTATTTGATACACCGTAGTAGGTAAACTAACACACTTACTCAAACAAAACACCACCCCCGTAATTCCCTAAGGGTTAGGTAGAGGTCCACCTAACAAGTACATCCTCATATCACCAGTTATGATTAAGTCCCATGTAATAGGATGCGATGAAGTTGCCACTTGCTGGACACAAATCCAGACTGCGTCTATGGCTGCAATTGATAAATTCAAAATTTATATAAATAATATACGGAATATTAAAATAAAAATTTACTATTCCGTATTGTTTACGTTCCTTTGGTATATTTTAACCATAACGTGAGCGAAGACGGGGCACAAGCTGTTGTTGACCGGTTCTACCCGATCAAAACATTACATCACCTCAGTTACCACCTGATCCTACCTATGCAGTAGTTACTTAATACTTTGAGAGATAGGCCCGGTACCGGAATATTATACACAAATGTGAGTCGCTCCCGTGCCTTCATTGCGCCACTTCAAATTAATTCACAGCGAAACTTTTTAATTCGAATTACTCGTAACTTCTTGACGCTTGACGGGCTCATTAAATTTTACACTGTGACTTGCCTAACTCCCCGGAATGTGATATTATACTCTGTGACAACTTGGATTATAAAAGCAGTCATGTCTAAGTTTGATCATAAGTAAGTTTAATGCGAAAAATAAGAAAATACTCAGATAAATTAGATTTAATAAAATGAAAATTCAATTGAAAATTTTAAAACCAAATTTCGAGAAAATTAAAGTACTTTCATGTTTAACTAACTTACCGAACTAAACGCATTAAGTTTCGTACTAAAGTTAATTTATCAAGAAAGACTAGATTCAATCTACACACAGGTCAAAGCATGTACACCTCAATACAATACAAATTTTCTAGAACACGCTTATACGCAAACCGTGTACGCATTTCGAAACTCGGCAATAGACGTTACTTAGTCCCCGGAGCTCCAGAGTCTATTGTTATTGAATGTACAGTCATAATTTTGCTCACAATCAACTGGGAGCTCCCCTCAGGGCGTTACGACCTAACCAAAGAGATCCTGAGGCGAGATATGACGCGGCAAATCTTGGGAGGAGCGTTACCGCTTTTGTTTAGCTAATGGGTGATTAGGATTGCATACCTACATTTTCGGCAACAGCTTTAGGCCTTGTTCATGGCGACTTGCGTGAGTAAGTGTCACACGCGCGTTTGTCTCTTGTTTTCTTCGAGAAAGTACTGACGCCAGCACGTCAAGCTACTACAAATTGAATTGATAGATCAACTTCGCCTCGACTCGATTCGACTTTATCGCGATAGCATTGCGAAAATTTTACAGTTTCAGGTAGCTTTATGTGCTGGCTTCTTTTATGTGCTGGCTTCTGTACCATCTCGTAACGTCACTCCGCAAGCTAAGGCACGGATACTTTCTTGCATGCTTATAAGAACTTTTAAATTTGTTTCCTCGGCATTCACTGTTGCCAGTCGCGTGTCATTCTATGTGTAGCTCATTGCTTTGAGGTTAGGTGTGTCATTATCCATCATCCACATCACTCACTGCTGGATATAGGGCCCTCTTTGCTAGCTCTGTCCTGTACCAACGTAAATCAGGACAAAAGATTTCGTTTCAACAAAAAAGCTAATTTCACTTTAATTTTGTACAAGTTACTCGTATGCTTGAGTAGTAAGAAGGTCCATAGACTGGAACTGTCAACAATTTCATGTTTGCTCAAGTACATGAAGGGCCATTTGTACAATAGATTGCTCACAATGACTGCCTAAATAATAGTTCAACCTTCACATGTAATTCAAATATGCCTAGAATACCTACATAATAGCTGCCATTTAAGTTATTCAATTCGCAAAATTAACATTAAACATGTTAAATACATTATGCCAAAAATATCGGAATTTAATAAATTAATGTAAAATGTAAAATTTAATTAACACCAAACCTGAATGCGGCCTCAGTTACCACATTAGTGACATTTAATAAATAAAAGGTTGATGACAAGACTAAAATGATTATTCGTCGGTTTTTTGACATTTTGTTTGTTTGATTTCGTTTTTTTTTGTCACCGACTTCAGAAGCTGCTTTTTCTTGTGAAGTTTATTTTTCACAATTGTGTTTTTGAAGACGGTTTTTATTTTTTGCAAAAAACTTATTCAGGCCGGACACAGCCAAAGAAACGTGAGTGCTCAACTTAATTTAAGTCGATCTGCGGTCCGAAATGTTTATCGGAGGTACCTAGAGACTGGCGGCTTTGTTCGTCGCCAAGGAAGGCCACGATCTCGGGTCACAACTGAAAGGCAGGATCGATTCATCGTGACGACCAGCTTGAGAAATCGTCACCTTACCTCCATTGAGATACAAAACCAACTTCGCGACTTCCACGGAGTATCTGTGAGCGCTCGAACTGTTCGGAGAAGGTTAAAAGAACGCGATATGGTACGACACAAGCCAGCTAATGGGCCCAAACTAACGCGAGCCCACCGAACAGCGCGCCTTCATTGCGCACGCAGTCATTTAAATTGGACACAGCAAGATTGGAGCCGTGTACTCTTTTCTGATGAGTCTAAAATTGTGTTACATGGCAATGATGGAAGGAAGAAGGTCTACCGACGTAAGGGAGAGCGTTTCGCACAATGCTGCTTTGAAGAGAGGGTTGCTTATGGCGGTGGCTCATGGACTGTCTGGGGCGGTATATCCGCGAGCGGCAAAACTCAACTTGAGGTTGTTACAGGACCACGGCTGCCAACATTAAATGCTGAAAGGTACATTCGTGAGTGCTTAGAACCTCACGTGATACCATACGCGGACTATGTGGGCCCAAATTTCCTTTTTATGCATGATAATGCAAGAGCCCATGCGGCCGGCATCGTCAGGGAATATCTTCGGGATGTGAACATCAGAGTTATGGACTGGCCAGCCAGAAGCCCAGACATGAACCCCATTGAGCACATGTGGGACGAGCTAAAAAGACGTGTTAGGGCTCGTCAGCCAGTTGCCCAGACGATGCAGGAGTTGAAAACTGCCATAGAAGAGGAATGGGAGATGATCCCTCAAAATTTCATAGAGCGGTTGATAAACTCTATGCCTAATCGTATGAGAGCTGTAGTAGATGCCCATGGAGGCAACACGCGTTATTAAATTAAACCTTTATTTGATAAAACATGCTTTTTATTCAAAAATCAATTGCCTTTAACAAGGCGCATATCCGACTTGTTAGGCGTAGCTCCATGTCGTATGGTATTCTGAATTCAAATTTAAAACAATACGATCGAAAAAGATGGTAAAATGTATCAGGTTTAAAACTGCATTAACAGTTTTTGTTCAATCTAGCAATCATATTTCGGTAGGGGCTATCGAAACCTAAACTCTAAGGTGGGCCAATAGATGTGTCCAGAAGTGTATTTTACTAAAGAATTATGCTCCGACTCCTAACCGTTGAGGAGTTATGCCTTCCATCATCAACTCATCAACATGAAGTGATGACTGCTAGATGCAAATACTTAAAAAACTTTAGAAAGAGCACGAAACACGTAATTATTATACAATTTCAGGGTTGCCCTCGATTTCTCCGGGATGTCATCATCAGATCCTGATTTTCTGATCATGGTACCACCCTTGGGATATCTCCTTTTCAACAAAATAAGATTTTTTTATATCGGTTCAGGCGTCTCCGAGTAATCGGTGAATATACATAAAAAAAAAGATTGAGAACCTCCATTTTTAAAGTCGGTTAATGAGTTTTACCTTCTATCATCAGGGCAACCTAATACCCTGAAAGAATACAACTATCACTTTATAAGTACATATAGTTTTGAAAGAATATTCTATCAACACCTAACCGTTGAAGAGTTGTACCTTCCATCATCATCAGTGAATCCACATGATATTATAATGACTACACGCAAATACTTGAACAGGTTTATAAAATATATGGGAAACGTCATAAGTACCTATAAAGTTTGAGGGTTGCTCTCGATTTACCTGGGATAATATTCCATCATCAGATCCTGACTTGTTGACAATGGGACCACCTCGGGTCAACCTGATACCCTAAAATAATACAATTATCGTTCCATAAGTGAGTATAAATACACAAGAATTTTCTTTCAACTCCTAACCGAAGAGGAGTTGAAGCTTCCATCATCATCAGCGAATTCACATGATATTGTGATGGTCAGACGCAAATACTTAAACAGCTTTAGAAAATATATGAAAAACATCATAATATGTGCCTATTAAATTTGAGGGCTGCCCTCGATTTCCCTGGGATCCCATCATCAGATCCTGATTTGGTGACAATGGGATCACCTTTACGAACACAAAAATAATTTTGAAAAATGATTCATTAATGACGGAGATAAGTATGCGATAACAAACATACAGACGAATTGAGAACCTCCTCCTTTTTGGAAGTCGGATCAAAAGAAAGACCGTTACGGTCGAGAATCATATTTTGTGGAACATACAACCAGACACTGACCTGAAAATTTCAAAAAAATTGTAAGAAAATTTCAAATTCGCGGGTAACCCTTTGCGTATCACAAAACAGTAAACTTTACGCGGAAAAGCCGCAGGTGAAAGTTAATTACAAATGTAATCCTTACTCTTCCATCACTTGAATGATTGTTTTAATGCTATCAAAATCCATCAAGTGCCTATTTGAAAAGCCTTTTCCGGATTTCAAGACGGAAAGATGCCTCCGGGTGATTTAATAATTCTATTAATAACTTGTTTGTGAAATGATTACTAGCCAAAGGCATATGACCATCGTTTAACTGTAGGTACTTCCTATAATAACTATTTTCTTTGATGTCGTAGAACTTTGTGTAATATATCTGTCGGATCTGGTCATTGGTATGGACATAGAATGAATCGCAAGCGCGCCAGTGGTGTCATCTCGCGACCCAATCCGATTTATAGAACTAATTTTTGCGATTTTAATCGTGAAAAAAACACAATTGCAAAATCTTTGGAATTACTACTGTCAGTTTATCTCTGAGGTTCAAAAATGTTAACTATCGAACAATTATTGCTCTCAAAACGGTGAAGGAAAACATCGTGACGAAACCGGCATGTCTTAGAACCAAAAAAATCGAAGACATGTGACATCTGCCAATCCGAACTGGGCCAGCGTGGTGGATTATAGCCCATCCCTCTCCTTGAGAGGAGGCCTGAGTCCCTGCAGTGGGAACATTATAGGCTGATGATGAACAATTCCTTCCTCCTAGTCAATCTTCCAACTACACACATCAAAAGTGTCTAGGGATCAAGCATTTTTATGCGGATTTCTTGAGATTGAGATGTGGCTTTGTAATAAATTTATGATTTCATAAATTTATATGGATCCTTTTTGGTGCATTTCATAATTTGAATCAGGAACTGTGAATCAAATTCGAGTAAAAGATGAAAATCAGCTGTCAATATTTTCCCTATAAAAACATACAACGCATTGAAGACATTATTAGTGCTACTGTTTCCCTACTACTGATTAAAACCAACGTTATTATGGAGCGGCGACGTCATTTAAGCAGGGAAGAAATGCTCAGAGCCGTGGGAATGATAGAAGCTGGTTCCCGGCAACGTACTGTGGCTTTAGCTCTGAATACAAGTCAGAGTGTTATCAGTCGACTTTGGACACGTTACCGAAGCACTGGTAACGTGGCTGAGCGCCATGGAGGACGGTATCGCTGCACCACACGGAGACAAGACCGATACATTCAAATCTTAACTCGAAGAGCTCCAACAATAACCGCCATGATGTTAGCCGTGAGGCTTCATCACTCTTCAGGGAACTTAATTAGCGACCAAACAGTCAGAAACCGCTTGCATGAAGTGAACCTTCATTCCCGAAGACCGCTACGGGTACCACCTATAGCAATGCACAATCGTAGGATTCGATATCAATGGGCTCTTGAACACAGAAATTGGGCAGAAGAACAATGGCGTTTCGTGTGCTTTTCTGATGAGTCTCGTTTTGGTATGAGACCGGATACAAGACGTATACGACACTGGAGAACCCCTGGACGCCAACAGCGATTAAAATCCTGCCAGGAAGTCCATCCTTATAGTGGTGGAACCATCATGGTATGGGCGGGTATTTGGATCGGCGGAAGAACTGAGTTGATTTGGATCAGAGGCAACCTCAACGCTCAAATTTATGCTGAGACGATTGTATCAGACGTCATCGTTCCTCTACAAGTGCAAATCGGTCCCTTATTTCAGTTAATGCATGATAATGCACGACCGCACACCGCAAGAGTTGTAAGACAGACTCTCGCCGCAGCTAACATCAATGTCCTGCCCTGGCCTGCTCAGTCGCCAGACTTGAACCCGATTGAGCATGCATGGGATATGCTACAGAGAAGAGCTCTGCCGAATATGGAGGGTATCCAGTCGCAAGAAGACCTTTTTTTGTTGTTGCAACGAACATGGGCGGCCATTCCACAGCGTGATTTGGATGAACTCATTTTGAGTATGCCAAACCGATGTTCTTGTGTTGTTAGTGTTCGCGGTAGAAACACGGATTATTAATTCTTTAAGTTACTGATATGTTTATACGTTGAAGGTAGGAGCGCGGAGATAATGAAAGTAGTGTCGTCCTTGATAGCTAGTTTATTACTGATTTTTGGGAAGCGGTTACACTGACATTGGCACCGTATAACTATGTGTGAGTGCGCACTCACACATACACATCATTCCTCCACACTAATTCTGAAACCTGTTGACAAATACATAACATGAAATAAACCTTGTTGTTACAACTACATCTTGCTTAGGCTAACATTGTACATTTAAATATCTACTAGTAAAATACAGAATAGTCAACATCTTTTCTATTACGCCGAGAATGTGCACGTGGCTCATGCATGACTGCTGAGTCCTGCGCAGCGGCTGAGGCTTGAAGAACCTGGGTCGCTAATGACTGCCGTGCATTTTCTCGGTTCACAACATCCGTTAAAACCTGGGCCCTGTCAGCTTCAACGCTAGTTGCAGCCGCAATACCCGTTTCTATCTCCACCGGCTTATCTGAAACTACACTTGCACTCTCAACAGTACTAACTGTATTCGATTCAACAGCAGGGCTGGCCATTATTGGTGAAGTAAACGGGACCGACGAAGTCGAAGGAATACAAACAGATTGACATTCGTCACTATCAATGGTTTTTTTACATTTTAACAATTGATCAAGATGCCTTATGCAACATACACCTAAATCTTCAACTGACACTTCAAACATTCTTTTCCCTATCACTTTATTGATTACTCCCATCTTCCATGTCTCTTTTCTACCACTGTACCACCGGACCCATACCCTGTCACCGGCATTGAAAGCCCTTGTGCGACCTTCATTCCCCCCTGAGGGTATTTTACGCAATTCTTTCTTTTTAGGTAGTATTAAATCAAGTCTTGTTATCAAATCCCTGCCAAACATTAATTTTGCGGGTGATTTTCCAGTAGTACAGTGCTCTGTGTTCCTATATTCAAATAAATAACCTAATAATTTGTCGAAAACTACATTCTGCGCAGTACCTTCACTTAAAATATTCTTTAACATCTTTTTACACGTCCTCACTGAATTTTCAGCTTGGCCGTTGCTGCATGGATGGTAAATGGGTGACGTCATGTAGTTAATACCATTATTGGAACAGAACGCGTTGAATTCTTTGCAATTTATTTTTACGTCATTATCCGAGACTAATGTACCCGGTAATCCAAACACAGAAAATATTTGTTTTAATTTTTTTTATCAAAGATTGTGTGGTGAGGTCATTTCCCATAAAAATACACTCTAACCATTTAGAGTACGCATCAATTACTACTAAGTAAGTCTGTTGCCGTATTGATAAATAGTCTATATGTATACGTTCCCACGGAGCCGCTGCGCTCGGCCACGGCGCTGGCGCTGCCCGTGGCGGAGCGGGCCGCACGCTAGCGCACTGCTCGCACGCGCCGATCCACCTCTCAATATCCTCATCTATACCGGGCCACCACATCCTAGCGCGCGCATTGCATTTCATTTTAACAATACCTAAATGCGTTCTATGTAGTTCGTGCAACATTCTTTCACGCAATATCATAGGAATAACCACCTTATGTCCTCGCATCAAAATACCATTTTCGTATTGCAAATCTGTGCGACATAGAAAAAAAGGACGTATGGACTCGCAAACTACTTTGCGGGGCCAACCTACATTTGTATACTTTACTACTGTTTGTAAAGTTTTATCGTTACAAGTAGCATTCTTTATATCTGTAAACAAAACAGCTGGCGAGGACGTACTATCTAGGAAGTTAAGCGAGCAGTATGCGTCATATTGGCCATCTTCCTCGCTCTCAGTGTTGGTTACGGGCGCACGGGAAAAATAATCGGCGACTAAGTTGTTCTCGCTTGATATATATTGAACTATATAGTTGTATGCAGATAATATAATAGCGTATCTTTGCAAACGTAACGCCGTGGTAATTGATATACCCGTTTTACTATTGAATATTGACACTAAGGGACGGTGGTCTGTTTTTAAAACAAATGGATCACTTCTACCGTATAAGTATTGGTGGAAATGTTTGACCCCAAATATTATTGCCGTCGCCTCCTTCTGGATTTGGCTATAATTGCGTTCACTCGCCGAGAGCGATCGCGACGCGTATGCCAGCGGTCGCTCGCGGCCATCGCTTTCCCGTTGGGACAGAACTGCTCCGAGGCCGTACGGACCCGCGTCCACTGTCAGCACTAGCTGTGCGCTCGGCTCGAAATGTGCCAACACGCGCTCGGAGGCGAGCTCAGCACACACGCGGCGCATCGCTCGCTGCTGTCGCGGGCCCCACTCCCACAGCGCGCCGCCGCGCAGCAACTCATGGAGCGGGCTCATAATGCTTGACGCGTTTGGAATAAAGTTTCTATAGTAGTTTACCACTCCAAGAAATCGTTTTACTTCTGTTACGTTTGTCGGTTCCGGGCCGTTCAATATAGCTTTAACTTTATCGGGGTTGGTACGTAATCCGTTCTTATCGATAACATAACCTAAGTAAGTTACGCTATCCTTAAAAAAAACGCATTTGTCTTTTTGAAGGCGCAAACCAGCTTCACTCAACCTGCTTAAAACCTGGGCTAACCTCGTCATGTGAAGCGCTTTCGTTGGCGCGGTCAAACAAATATCGTCCAACCATACACTGACCCCCTCGATACCAGACAGCAGTACTTCCATTGCCTTTTGAAACAAGGCTGGAGCATTCGCGAGGCCGTACACTAGGCGGGTATATTTAAATAATCCTTTTGGAGTGTTAATTGTTGTTAACTTTTGGGAGTCTTCAGAGAGAATGAACTGATTATACGCATTTTTTAAATCTATTTTCGTATAATGTTCACCGCCCCCTAGTTTCGCGAATACTTCCTCGATTCTAGGTAATGGATACTTATCTATTACAAGATCCTGGTTTAGTGTGACTGAATAGTCACCTGCAATCTTAACCGTGCCGTTGTCTTTAAGAACTGGTACTATAGGCGTCGCGTATTGTGAATTAGAAACTGGAATTAGTATACCTAAACTGACTAATCTCTTTAGTTCTGTTTCTACTTTCTCTTTTAATGCGAATGGTATAGGTCGGGCCTTAAAAAATTTTGGTACCGAATTTTCTTGAAGTTGTAAATGAACTTTAAATTTATTAAAAGAACCAAGTTCGTCCTTCCATAAATTCGGATACTGTTCCAGTAATGTATTAACATCATCGTCTTGACTTATTTTATAAATATTGGTTAGAATCAAACCGAAAGCGGACATAAAATCGCGACCAAGCAGGGGTGGGCCATTTGAATCTACTACATATATTTTTATGTGTTTTTTGACGTTATTATACTCAACTAACGCTTGGAAATATCCCAACGGTGAAATTTTGTGCCCGTTATACAGACACATTTTGATTTCGCATTTATTTAACTTGTAGTGTGCGAACAATTCAGTGTATAATCTGTTTGACATAACCGAAACCCCCGATCCTGAATCTAACTCCATAGTTACAGTTACATCACCTACCTTAATTTTTAAAACCAATGGTTTGTCAGTTACGTACCTTATATTGAAATTATTACATTCGTCACAACTCCCGACCGAGTTACCCTCACTTTCATCACCACCGATATTATTTACGCGCACACGACCGTTTTCATTGTTTTTTCCACACACTTTCTTCAAATGTCCCACTTTTCCACATTTTTGACACTTGTAGTTTTTGTAGCGACAGTTGCCCTTATCGTGATTCTTTAACCCGCACACCGAACAACGAAGGTCTTCGCCACGTTGGCCACGATTATAACTCGACGTCGTCGATGCGCGCCTGTCCCGCGAGCCAGCACGCGCGCCGCTTGCGCCACTGCCGCTGCCGGCGCCGCCGCCATTGCTGGAACGCTTCCATCCACCTTTGCATGATACATTGTTCACTGCTTCTTCTTTGATACAAATGGCCTCCAAACTACAGCCCAACAAAGCCCTTGCCTCTTTAGCACACGCAGACTGCTCCGCTAACTCAATTGCCCGCGATAACGTGAGGGTCGACGGGTTTTGCTCGAACAGCTTGTCACGTTCTGGGCCTGCACTCAGGCCGAGGACGAAACGATCCCTTAAGTTCGTCTCGAGAGCGGTGCCGAAGTCGCAATACGTTGCCAAACCTCTTAATCGCGCCGCCCATTCTCTAACGGATTCTCCTGTTGTTCTGGTGGCACCAAAAAATTTCGCCTTGTCCACAAACGAGCAAGTTTTCGCCTTGAAATGACTGTCGAGCAATTCCACTAGATCTGCATAACTCAACGTTTCCAACTCCTTTGGAAAAGCTAGGTTAAGTACTAGACGATACGTCTCCTCCGTAAGATGGCACAGCAATATTCCACTCTTCAACTCGTCCTTAACGCCTTAATCTTCAAAAACTGCGTTAATTTACCCTTGTAAATTTGCCATTCACCAGTTTTATGGTCAAATGAAGATATATTTCCGAGAAACGAATTCATTTTAAATACGTGTAGGTACTCGTTCTTACACCTCGTCGCCAATGATATGTTTATACGTTGAAGGTAGGAGCGCGGAGATAATGAAAGTAGTGTCGTCCTTGATAGCTAGTTTAATACTGATTTTTGGGAAGCGGTTACACTGACATTGGCACCGTATAACTATGTGTGAGTGCGCACTCACACATACACATCAGTTACCCAATAAAATTTTAAAGAAAACTGTTATTTCAGTCTTTTTTTCGAACTTTAATGTTAGTGGTTCAAATGTCAAAAATCCCTTTATTAGGAAAATGGGAAATTTCTTTCTGCAAAGGTGACTTAGTTTATCGTTACTGTGACAAACGAAAACACTTTATTTGATGAATCCTTAAAGAAAATTTTAATTAATATCAATCAGGAGAAAAGTTATTGCAAAAATATATGTTGATCCCTAGACACTTTTGATGTGTGTACTTCAACTTGAGATTCACTAAGTGCAGAAGAAACACTAACTAAACGAACTTGTCCCCAACAACGTCTCCGAATTTACTTCTTATCCAGTATCTAGTTTAAATATCCCATTAAAATAACAACTTTCCTTCCTCCCAGTTTATAAATGTACTCCAATTACTAGAGAAAATAAATGAACTATGTATTATAAAATGTACCGTTTTCATTGAACTTTTTGTTTTGAATAATAAACTATTTGCTGTTTAAAAGCCAGCAACATCTTCAAAACTTGTCTGAGCTTCAGAAATAACCATTAAAGATATTTCGACAACTCTTTACTTTGAAGTATTGCTTTTTAAACTAGACTTGCTGGAATAATGACGGTAAGTTATAAATAGAATAAGTAATTGTAGTTTGAGGGTCCAAGACAACCTGTCGGTCGGGGCTGCGGGTTGTTCGAAAGAGATACCGCGGCCTCGACACAAAGGGCTAAGAAGGAACATGGGTGGTTTTTAGTCAGTAGAAGTCAGACACTCATTATATGACGATTTTCAACCACCCAAAAAAATAAAATAAAAAAGGCTCCAAGACAAGTTGCAATGGCTTCTAATCATATTTCAAGTAGTAGTCGGTATATACGCTTTCAGTAGCTTATGTAAATTTAAACTCAAAGCATTTATTTTAATTAGACTATTATAGGCACTTTTGAATGTCAAGAAAACAATAAAGCCAAGTTACAGTCACATTCACATGGCATACTAACGTAACTTGTGAAAATACTGTGGTTGTCCATTCCATTGGGTAGATCTTTAGGGAGAAGTAAATCAGAGTAATTCCCATACATATTCGATTTATTCTATCGTTAGCCCTCTGGATACTTAAGTCTGTCCATTTCCTTGTGGGTATTCCCTCGATCAGTGAAACAATGGTTTTAAATCATTGTTTCACTGATCGAAAGAAAATGAGAGTTCGATACAAAGCTTCATCTGAATTTTATTCGGATCTGGAACTGTGCCAAAACGTAAGGATTTGTATAATGAGGATACGATTTCGTCAAAAATTACTTTTGGTTTTTTTTGAGTCTCAATCGTAAGAATTGAACTAATTTGTCGATACAGGGTGTGGAAGGGACATAGACGCAAAAACGGTTTTATGAGACCCCTTATTTTTTTGGGGGTGGGAAATCATCAAATAACCCCTCCCGCTCTTGGGTAGAGCGAAAGGGAGTGTCAGACTTCTACGGACAAAAACCACCCATGTTCCTTCTTAGCCCTTTATGTCGAGGCCGCGGTATCTCTTGCGAATAACCCGCAGCCCCGACGGGCGTTGGCCCTTGCAGCTCCCTTCCATGTTGCTGACTTGACCAAAGAGGTAGTCGAAAGTAGTTTTTTTAACAACTAAAATAAAATTTCGTGTAGGGAGTCTTTGGACAACTGGACTCGCTTGCAACTGGACCCACAATAAAACTATGAAATGAAAACAAAGGCTCTAGGTGTTCTGTTCCACTCTGTATATGCCCCGTGCCAAAATGTTTCATTCAACCTTCCAAATAACACGCTCTAAAGGTAATCAACACAACGATTGTAACGATTGAAATAAATTATTCTTATTCTTAAACACTAAAAGTCCCAACTACTTGAAAAGTACAAACCCACAACCTATCAATCGCTAGTCAACACCGCAATCATAACTTTCGCCACTTTCCAAAGAATCGTCATTTAATAGCCTTTCATCCTTTTGTACAGTCCAATTTAATTTTTGTCAGATTTATAACAGCTATTTAATCCGGAGGCGTTAACAGGCAAATGAAATATAATTAGAAAGGAAGTATTACGGGAATATTTGCACGTTAAACAAGGGTGTTGCCACAACCGCGTTCCCTCGATTTATTTGAGTGGCTGTCATTCCGTCCACAAGCGTATCTCGAAAATTTTAATCTATCGTCTTCCTGGCCGATTTCGGGGATTTATTGTTTGTTGTGTGCACTTGTGGCATGTGCTAAATAAATATGTTTTCTTTCTTTTCTTCCTATATCAGACTCTTCGTCGCGGAATATATTATTGTGCACAAGAGGTGTGCACTTTGTTCCATTTCTCTCATAGTCCGATGCATGGGACGGCAATCCAATACAACCGGAGAGAGATCAACGGCTTCACGTGCTTTCGGAGGCACGGGGTACCATACCGCTAACTTCCAAACTCCGGGCTACTACTGGAATTTTTAGAAAAAACACTTTTTACCTGACCCAGGAACGAACTAGCGACCACGAGATCAACGGATCAGTTACAAAACGCAAACAACTAGAGGACGAATTAATCACTTGAACTGTTACATGTGAATAGATACAGAATATCTATGACAAGTTACGAACTAGCTGCAGTCACTAGTCGCGATTTACGCGGTTGCTGTCGCTAATAAATCGCGCCGTGAATGCTGCAGTCGTTCGCTCGCGCGTCACAGAATCGCCAGTTTGTAAATGCCCTAAGTTCTGGTAACAAAGCGAGGGTATCAAGTAAGGCAATAAAAACGTAATTTAAAGTTACCCCCGACTCCATAAACGGTTGACATGGGAGAAGTACATTAATTTAATTATTGCGCTGACACTTTTAACTTTGCTATCGTTAATTTTTGTGAGATGTTTATGCATTGTGATTTTAAGCTTATGGGTTTTTAAGTAATTAGCTATTTCTTCGTGAATAGGGAAAACATTTAAAGTGCATTTATGTCGAAGTTTTAAATATGTTAATGGGTAAGTTTTAGAAACGTGGAGAATGTCTTTATTATAATTAGCCGCAGTATTATGTCTACAGGCATAAAATACCTAAGTACCAGTCCTTACAAAATTCAAAAGCTTCCTACTTGAGTTCCTGAAAATCTAAAGAAATTAAGCAGCCAACACTTAACTAACCAAAATATTCCGCCGTCTTTTCCTTTGAAAACGCTTCAAGAACTATGTCAGGAGTCGGAATATGGAGTATCATGTACAAGCAAGTTACTTCCCCTTCAAAACTACGTGTATTCAACATTTCAGAGGGATCCGGTGAATAACAAATATTTCTCTACATATTTTCTCGTTAACTCTATTATTCAAACTGACGGGGTTTCCGGTCACTAACCGGATTTAACATTATGTTTCGGGGTTGTTTTCTAAAGTATCATTTATGAACTGGTTTGGGGGATAGAATAATAATTATAATATAAAAAGCTTTGAGTACTAGTTTCTCGGAATATCAGGTTTGTGACATTTTTAGTTGTAACAGTATCATGTTGAGCCTTTTGGCCTCGTTCAGGACTAATTTGGTTTAATGTTTGTCTTGTATAAGGTTTTTTATTATGTTGCTCTCTTTTTATTTAAAATTGTTTCGTTGTTTTGTTATTCGCGAGTCTGTATAAATTATTTTTAATTTGTCTAGAAATACTTCGTGAATGTAATGCATGACATCGAAAATAATTCAGTCTCTGAAGTCCGTTCCTCACCACCTGTTTTTGACATCTAGTTCAAACTAGATATTATATCAATGTAATAATAATATGCTCATTCAATGAATATTGGAATTGACAGATTGTAATGTAGAACCGGAACAATATGTTTTATTCCGAAGTCTGAATTAATCTTCAAGCAGCAACGTTGACTGAAATTATCTCGTGAATTGTTAACTTTATAATTTAGTAGGGAATATTTATGCCCAAATAGGCCCCACAGACAAGTAGCCTGACAACCACGATTTACGGACTAACGCACATACGTTTACCCAATTGCGACAGACAGTTGCAATATCTGTGTGCGGTGTAGTTATAAATTAGTCTAAATTGAGACGGTACCTAGTGTCCAGGTGACATAATTCAATTAGATTGCGAGCCATTTGTTAGGCTGCCCACTGACGCTTGAGTTATGTCCTCCTCTCTCCTCACAGGGCGTTTACACACGAATTGCATTGCACTGAACTTTGACTGAAAAATGGGATCCATTTTGGTGATTCGCTCTTGTTTTCTTTTCACTCCGTTTGGTAATTGAATTTTAATTGGATTTTTCCTCCTCGTTAATTACTCATTGTACTTTTTGTGTGCAATTAAATTGAAAATGCTAATGTATGAATAGCTTCATTTAACTTGAACGGTCAAATACCTTTTGTTCACGAGGAAACTTTCAAAAGGCGACCGGTACTTAGAACGACCTATAAAATGAGTGACAGTCGGCGCCGAATATTTTTTTAAGGAAATTAAAGTTCCTTTTTCCTGACATATTGACACTTTGACGGACGTCAAAGTGTCAATATGTCAAACTTTCGAGAATTTATTGACGGCATTGATGGACATCAATGCCGTCAATAAATTCTCGAAAGTTTATGAAATTAATAGAGGAAAAAACATTAAATAAAGCTTAAGCGATCATTACGAGTGACAGGACATCGATATTGTAATTAAATAGCGTTGGTGGCCCACTGATTTTGGCTCCAACTTTGCCATACGGTCGTGGGTTCAAACCCAAGCAAGCACATTTTTTCCGTGCGTTCAAGCATTTTTGTCATACCTATTATTGGAATCAAATATAACAGCTCACAACTTAGGACCCAGTAATATTAATGACAATAATATCCGTGGTGCTAGGCAACTGGGCTTATCCCAGTTTTATACGTCCCTGTGTGCCTATTGGCCTTGTTCTGTTCTGTCTCCTGCTGATACGGAGGGAAGTGGAAATTATGTTTTTTCCTACTCCTCTGCTATTATTTTCTGATTAATTTCGTTGCGGGATCCAAGACAGTTTAATCGTTTCTCTGGGACTTCGTCGGGCTTCATTGTCTCGGCGCTTTTCTTGTGGTCGCCACTGTTGATTCTGGCTTACAGAAGTTACAGTGGTTTGGGAATAGTGTGGCGGGCTTGTCCCAATTAAAAAAAAAAAAAAAAAAAAAAAAAGGCACATTTATTTTGAGTGTAATTTTTTCTAAAGTGTTTAACAGTAACTCGGGTCGCGGCAGACCACGAAGTGAACTGGATGTCTGCCTTGAGAATTAGAAAGAAATGTCACAAAATGACCGTTGGAAAAAATGGAGGGAAGCGTTTGCCCAGCAGTGAGACAATATGGGCTAGCCATAATAATATAATTAGAACATAATTGGTGAAATGTTGTGTGTTATCTATATTAAGTACACTTCTGCCTAATCTGTCGGAGATTACAGGTGTGGTCTTATATTATGTTATTAAATATCTTTTAGTGCCCCTATCAACAGTTAAATAATCTCCATTAACATCAATGCATGTATGTTTGTAAATAATGAAAGTATGTACAAATATTATGTACCCGTGTTAGTTTAGTTGCAATGTTTCAACTAAAATCATGTTTAACCAAATTACCATTTATTGAACAGCACCGAGTCATGAATACACATAAATTAAACCATTTAAAGGACGATGTTTGTTTATTTATTTTAGTATTTGATTTAACAGTGGTTGTTTATCTTTTAGATTTTAACGAATTTGCATGAAGTTTAGTTTGGATTATTATCTTTTCTAACAGTATTAGTTTAGTTTTCTAATATATAGTAAGATACATAGAATACATTTTGATATAAATGGGTAAAGTTTGATATTGCATTTGAGGCAGAATGGACTGAAGCCGAGAACTGCTTATTAAATTATGTTTACATGCAAGACAAAAACAAACTTAAGCTACTGCCCGATTTGCTGTGGGTAAAACCACAAACTATGATCATTATTTTTCAGTTAGTCTATCTACATGAATTTCGACGTTTGCAAAGAGATTAAAAAAAAAAAAAAAAAAATGAAAAAGTGTTTATTTGGAACATTAAGTCAAGTTCAGTACATTTTACTTCTGCCAAACTAGAGAGCAGTTTGTTGGCAGACGTAGCTCCCACAATACTCTCAATATTATCGTATGGACGTTCACTTTTCCATTAACATACTAAAATTATAAAAATAATCTGACCTATACCTACATAACTGACAACCAAATCACTGCAAAATACTTTTACAAAACAAACATGTTAATATTTAATTTTAAATTACAAAATAATTGCTGAGGTTTTCACTAAAGTTAGACAAAAGATATGATTGAATTTAAAGGACTACATTACATACAAACAATTTTATCCCGAACATTTTCGACTTTGACATACGAATGTTACCTGACAAGCGGGCGTTTGACATTAGATAGATCGATTTGATGTAGTATGTAACAAGTATGGGTTTACGATTTTCTTCGTCTTGTCTCGTCTATCGCTCGTAAATTTTATATTTGAATGTCTTTGGACTTTATCTTAGAAATTTAAACCTGCTGTTGAGGTTTAACATGACTGATTGCAAACCGGACTGCTAGATTAATAATGTACTTTTTTTTTTTTTTTTTTTTTTTTTTTTTTTAAAAAACGTTGCCCCACACTAGGAATTTCTCCTGTATCGTGGGTGCGTTCACAAACATATAAAGTCACATACACAAATACCCAGACCCGAAACAACTATCTGCAGGCCATACAAATATTTGTTCCGTGCGGGGATCGAACCCGCGACACGCAGCGCAGCAGTCCAATCGCTTAGCCATTACGCCAACCGTGCCGTCGAAACGTACTGAAGTATCTTAGTCCGTTGGCCGCAGCTAGTCTGGAGTGGTCCAGCCGGTTTGACCGTAACTACAGATTGCAGTTATTTGCAAGTAAAAAGTGCTTTTGAATTTGACTGCCTCGTTGGTCTAATGGTCGTAAGCAGGGACTGAAAGCGGTAACGGTTAAAGGTTAAGATACCTCAAAAATATACCGGTATCGGTTTTAAAATGAAGGTTGAGCTATACCGATACCTTTATAAATAAAGGTTGGGCTAAACCGTTATTATTTTAACCCTTACACGATTTCGGTACCGAAATGCATGCGAGACGGGGCGCGGCGCGCGTGTGCGCGGTGGAAAACGTTAGAACTCAAATAAATAAATAAACTTGTGTATTTTGTACATTTTGTTTGCTTCTCTTTTACTTACCTCTTTGTTGTGTGTGTGAGTGGCGGGCGAGGCGGTGCGTCAAAGAACCCCTATTTATTAAGGTTTAGGTACCGCTACCGATACATTTATAACGGTTACGGTACTTCTACATTTCCAACCTCAAAATTCCGATACCGAAAACAATAACGGTATCGAAATATTTCGGTAACCCTTATTTAACGGTAAGACGTCATACCGAAATTTAAAGGTACCGTAATTTTTGGGTAATTCAGTCCCTGGTCGTAAGCGCAACTGTTGGGCATAAGGTCTTGGGTTCGATAACCAGTTCGGAAAAAGTGTTATTCAATTTTTCCATCAGGAATTTCTCAGTAGTAGCCACGGAGTCCGGATTTGTGCCCGGTAGTTGCAATAGGCTCGCCCTCTATTAAATGGGACTTTAACATAACTAGCGATGTGGGTGTACTAATGGGCACCCCTCTGCTTAACCCTTCGGAGATTGCAGACGTGATGTTATGTTATGTAAAAAGCCCTATTGACTGAAGATCTACGACTTATTAATCAGGCAAATTCCAGACTGTTAAATGGCATTAACTATTCAGTGAAAAAATAATAATATAATAGTGCTAATTCATTAAATATTATGGTGCATGGCTTACATTGTTCGAAAAATCTCTTTTAGCTTGTTTTATTCTGTCATATTAAGGTGAACGGGAAAGAGTACCAACTTCCTTAAGTGTATTTGAATAAGCATGGATAGGCTAAATCGGAGGAATAAATACCAGTATCTTTACATAGAAACTGCACAACAATACATTAAAAAATATTATGGTTTCATCAAACAATTGAAAAATTGTTTTATTTTCAAGTAAAAAGTCCTATTGACGAAACTTCTTTGATTTATTAAACAGGCAAATTATGTTCAATAGCAATTAACTATTCAGTACGCGTCCCGTCGCCATTACTGATAATAAAATGTTATTCTGGGCGCATTAAGTTGGGTTAACAACATTATTCATGAGTTCGGTAGACGCCAGTGCGCTTTAACATTACAACTAGATAATTGAAAATTCACAAATACCTGCAAATTAACTTACTGCTAATTCATTAAATTATAATATTGTTGCATGGTATTCGTTGTTTATTATCTGAGTGACATAAAGGATTTTGGGACTTTAACATAACTGGCGAAATGTGGGTGTACGGTCAGCAGCAGAAGTAGCTTAACACTACTTAAAGTTACAAAGCAGGTTTTTTAATAAAAACTTGTTAGATATTACTCGTCACTAACAAATTATTAAAGAGTAAGGAATATTCAAAAGAATAATGTTCTGAAACATTAAAAATAACAGCCTGGAGTCCTGTACATCAAATAATTACAATTACAAAATGTTAAGCTAGTTCGGATGCTGACCGTACTATTAGGTATAGCTCTACCTTACCCTTCGGAGGTTACAGGCGTGACATTGTGTTATGTGTAAAAGTGATTTTTATCGAAAATTTTGTTTTAAATTAACTTGATTTATAAATTTTTTTCTGTCATATTAAGGTGAACGGAAAAGAGTACCAACTTACTTAGGTACAAGTTGTTGAGTATAGACGGACTAAATTGGAAGAGCAAATATGTCAGTACCTTTGCATAGGAACTGTACAACATACTCTACAAAAATATAAATGTCACAAGTTTACGTCAAGAAATATAAATGTATGGTCTTTCGGGCTAGAGGAAAATGTCAGACACCGATACCTGTCTTAAAATTATGTGGGACACCACTAAAAAGTCTGAAACATTTTAAACGTCTTGATCTAGACGACTTTTATATTTTTAATTTTCAAGTCAATTCATTAATAGTAACTTTAAACATTAATTTGCTTTGATGGAACTACGAACTTCAAAAATGCGAACCGATTTATTGCATGAATGATTCAGAGAGAATCATAATTTCCAACAGCAAATACACTTTGATTCTCAACAATGGAGGGACCCGATAAATGATCGGATTCCAGCGACGCGATTCCATTTCAAGGCTTTGCATTTAAATCAGAAGCACCGTGGATGCAGTTTCCATATTTTTCGGAAATACCAATGCGAAATCCTAACGTGTATTACTTTTTGATACTAGAACTTTATTGGATTTTGAGCCACAAGAATTTTGCAACAAGATTTGTTTTACATTAACATTTAATCCCGTTTATAAAGCTTTGAATGTGAGATAATTAAAATTAGATGCTATTTAACGTTGATTAGGTTTCAATATGGTTTCAAAAGACTGAAATCTGAAACGGGCCTCGGCTGTATTGTTTGAATGACTAATTAATTTGAAACAAAAGGCATAAAAGCAAACTCGAAGGTATTAGAAGTGAAATATCAATAAAGTTATACGTTTAGATTACTTAAGATATTATATTCTAGCGTTATTTGTATTTTATTACTAAAAAGGTTTCTATACCCTTTATTAAAACGATCTTCTATTTCGCTAAAAATAAGTACTTTATTTAAAAACTTACCCTTGAAGTCTGGTCAGCTGTGTAATAACTTTTTATAACGTTCGTTCATCTGTTAACAAAATCAGGTAAGATGTTGTGTCAAATTGTCCTATGTGATAACAGCCAATGAAATCACTTGCAATCTGTTAAGAGAACATACATGCAGACTTCCGTACCGATGGATCCGGTAAACCATTGAACATTGACTCCACAAGTTTCTGAGTTTAACGATTTCTTAGGTCTAACAAACTGATACTAATATCCTTTTACTAACACAAAGCAACTCCTCAAGAGATACCTAAATATGAATGCACAGTTAGAATTCCGGCTGTCTGTGCCGAGTGTGGAAAATACTGGCCGAAGACTGTTGTTAGTGAAAATGGTGATAACTTTTGCGATGAATACTAAAACATAATATAGATATATATTTATCTTAAAGAATCTATTTTCAAAGTTTGTTACAGGCAAACTTGGCAAAACAAAGACGGGCGAATAATGACGTCGTCAGCTTTTAATGCGGTCCACATTTCAAGGAGCTCAGGTGTTCTGTCCGTTGTGGAGCCATCAACAACTCCCCACTTTTACGAGTACATCATAACTTTACCAAAACGTGTGTTTTGAAGGCGGAGGTAACACTGGTAACACCCGACGCGGCCCCGCGTGGCATCGTCGATTGTGTGTTGAGATATGACTCATAATGAAATGACCACAGTTTTGCGACTTACTTAGACTTACGGCTTGCGCTGGTACAAAGGAGCTTTGTGCCAACCAATGTCATGTGGTGGTAACATTTTTTTTCTTTTTTCACATAAACAAAAAATTAAGCCTAAGAATACAGTTCTTCGAAAACTCGTGAACTCCTCGAAATAGTCACATGTTAGTACATTTTTTACCTACAAGTGACGTCACAAGCCCCCACTCATGATCTTTGACGCGTTTTATCTTCGCCATTTTTATAAATTTTTTAAAACAAAAAACATGTATCCAATTTTTTCGATAATCTAGCTGACGGACTAAACAGAATCATATTTTTTTGACTCAGTCCTATCCCCTATTGCGTGATGATTATATTTTTTTTACGGTTTTCGCCGCTCCATGACTACCTTTCTTAAAATTGGTCTGTAACATTTGCCGGCCCGTGCCTTTACGTCAGCAAATTGATAAAATAAGGCCAATAAGCGTGCGCAAATCTAGTAATGTGTTTGTTATAACTGTTTTCATTGCTCCAGGGTAACCTCTCTTAGAAATCTTGTCTATTTTCTGTCGCCCCGCGCGTCTGTGACGAAATGAGGCTAATAAGCGAGCGACAACAGCGTGTTGTGTTGTAAGTCTGTTTTCATCGCTCCGGGGTAGCGATTAATCAGCTCAGTAGGTATTATTGATTGCTTACTTATCGCGGCTCATTACCGTATTCGTTAGGGCGTGAAGTTTTGTGCGAGTTTACAAGTTATTGATGTGGAAGAATTCTGTTAAACTCGTTTAAATTATGTTTTTTTTTTCGAACACTGATTACCTACTTACTGCGGTACTCAGAGATATTTAATGATAACTTAAGCCGGCACTAAGTAAAGGTTTGACATACTTTTGTATGACAAAACTGTCAAAACCTTTACTAAGTGATGGCCTAAGTAATCATTAAAGCTCTCTGAGTGCGGCAGTTAGATTCGTTTTCTTTATTGACTACCTTTTTGTGATCGTTTGTCTGTTTATTTTTTCGTAAGTTTATTAACTCATCATCATCATTCTCTTGCCCTTATCCCAATTTATTATTGGGAAGTTATTTAACTCGTAGGTGCAATTAAGTATTTTTTACTGCGTGGGTCATGTTAATATCACGAGTTTGTTATTTCATTAAAAATCTGTTCGACCTTTGAATTTAAAGAAAAAATATTGTCTGACTGCCTCGTCGGTCTAGTGGTCGCAAATTTTAATGTGACTTTTGAACATGTGGCCCTAGGTTCAAATCAAGGAAAAACTAAAATATTTTGCGGAGTTGGTCCAGTTTTATAGATACACCAACTGCAACTAAATAACTTTGTTATCAAAAGTGGCCAAGTCAATCTATTTATTTAAAACATTTTTAATATTGACATGGTCACTATAAGCGACTTGGTATTACATGGATCTCACAACTATTAACGGTAGAAGAACTGAGTTGCGATACTTGGTATTTTATACAAATTATGTTTTTAGTGTGATAAGATTGACACGACAAATGTTCGATTTGCAAAATGCTACATTAGATACAAAAGGTAAACGACTGGAGAAAATCTCAAATACATATTTTATTTTTATTCATGAACCTTTTTTTTGGTTTGGCTTAAAAATCAGATTAGACCGAGTTGAAATTTCCTTTTTTGAGCTGTTTCTACGAAAAAACATAAAGAGGGAATTATTTTCCTTGTCATAATAATAATAATATACTAACTAGGTCTGTACAGCTGCAGGCCTTTATGGAACATTGCTCTTCAATCAAAATAATGTAACGGTAGAATATCAATTTTAAATATTTCGGTGTTACAGTTTTTTTTTGGCCAACGATGGATTGTTGCTTGTAGCTCCCGGCGGAGAATAACCTCTGAATTGGTGGGTGTTTTGAAAGGGAACAGTAAATAACGACTTTAGGACTGTCAGAAATGTCATCGTGTCTGCAGAAAAAAATATGGAGTTTCGACTTATTTTCTGACGTTTTTAAGTGCCAATGGTTTGTGTAAAATAAAATGTTTTGGATTCTAATTTGGGACTAGAAGCTAAACGGTGCCACATACTAGAAATTTCTCCTGTATCTTAGGTGCGTTTAAAAAGGTCTTAACACAATTACACAAATAGCCAGACCAGAAACCAGTAGGCACAAATATTTGAACCGAGAATTGAACCTGTGACTGCACCAATTGGGGAAAGGCAATATCCTTCTTCCTGATAGACATTTACGAGCTAATTCAGAACGAAGAATAAAAAAGCAGCCCCTATTACAAGTTTTATTTGTTGAACCTCACTGATGTACCAATTAATCAGCGTTGGTGAGTCATTCAGATAACGGTAAAATGAATTGAGGTTTCGTGAAATCCTCGCGATTCGTTGAGCGCACTTTGAGGTCGTTCGTTTTTAATTTTATTGCTGACGCTGAGTTCTGTTATCACTGGGACGTTGTTTACATTTATTTATTTGGTTTTTATTTCGTGTGCAATGTATATTTTTTGGAAGGACAGTTAATTGAGTTCGGTTTTTTTTGTTGAGAGACCTTTTTGATGTTGGCGGTGTTCTCGAAACCGGCGTGCGTGTATGACCGTATGTATGATCGTGGATGAAACAAAAGTTGTATAGGTAAAAATCGTTGTAAGTTGTGTGCGACATAGTCACGAGCATTTAGTACTTACCAAACGTTTAGAAACAATTTTCGCCTACCTAAACCGATGTTGATGACTAATTAGCGTATTGATTTAATTTGTATGTAACGAAACTAATATTTCAAAACCCATGTTATCATAAAAAAGGTCTTATCTCAAAATTGCAATCGTTACTTCACGAGAAATTTACGTTTGAACTATGCCAATTGTTTACATAATATTACTGGTCGTGACTGTACATTTTGCCGACTTTTATCAGACACTTCTTTAAGGATTAAAACCTATTAAAACTTGAACTCATCCTAAACTACATTTCTTATTTATTAAATATCCTGAATGTGGTTTTCAAACTAGACTAAATTATTCACACGTCGAGTTATAAAAGATGCTTTTAGCAGCTTTTTAGACGCAGCAATTTGATCGTTCGGGGAGCCACCGCCGCTCACAACATAGTCCCTTGCGTATCCTTCCACGAAAGTTGGGTATAGTTTAATTTTACGTAGCAACCCCGTCAGTGTGTTTCGGACCAAGTTTGTAATAAATGCTCCTTGTTTTTCTGCCAGCTGTCGAAGCTGAGTGTGCAGCACCTGAGCCTGGCTACCTTATCACACGTCTGTATGAATAAATCAAACGTAGAGTGAGGCGAGCGAGGTGTACAGTGTGTTTTGTTTTAGATGTCTGTTTTATTAAACAACAACGGTACGAATATAATTATTAAGAGTACGTGAGCCAATTTTTTTATCACTTTCTAATGATGGTAGGTATGAATAACATTTTAAACTTTAAAAGTCATTTTCTCACTTGTTTATTAAATCGGATTACTAAACAAAAATATACTTTAGATAGGTTGGTAGAAAGGAAAGGTTCTATAAAAACAAAGGGGTGGAAGCTGGAACTAATCTTACAAGGCTTTTTTTAAATTTTACTAAAGTTCTTTCATTATCTAGTTTGTTTTATCTAACAATTTTCTTGCCAGTGTTATAAAAAGTATTTTTTAACAAGAAGTAACTTCTTAGTTGCAAAACGTACAGCCAACATCGTCATTGTTTTACCACTTTTGACAGATTTCCCACTTATTTAAAACACTCACATAAAAAAATTTACCTTGTCGTTTAATGATGTGTGACATTCAACTTTTAGGGCGGCAAATCAGTTTCGAAGCCAACTGTACCTCCTCTTACTTATAATAAACAAATAAAAAAATATTAAATATTTTTCGGCTAAACTCGTCTAAACTTAAAGGTCGATTCTTACGTAGATACGTATATTAGATTTCACTTGTTGTTTCACCGGCTGTGATTAAATCAAGAAAGGGTTCTGAATCTTATAAATATTTTTTCTTTCTTCTTAAATATTATCCTAGCTTTGAATGTGGCCAATTCAATATACTTCAGTAGTTTTTATAGGTACCACTTATTGTAAAATCGAAACAAAATAGTTTATTATTATCCATTTAGAAAGGGACTAAATTCAAAGGCAAGTATGCAATTTAGACATGGATTTCATTCCTCTATGGTTTTAAATAGAGCAAATTGGATTTAAGCTACAGAAGTCATAATTATTCTTCTTCTTACCTTGGCGATCGACCTGTGCTCCTATCAATTTAGCATCGACTTCCTCAAATAGCTTATACTTCCTTCCTTCGACACGAATTATAAAGCCCGAACAATATCAATCTGCTCCTTTCCAAAACAGACATAACCAAACAATTCTTAACTCAAGGATAAGCACGTTACGGCACGCGGCTTCAGTCAGGCTTCCGTCTGACGCAGGTACTCACCGGACACGGTTGTTTCGGGAGGTACCTGCACCGAATCAGGCGGGAGGAAACGCCCGGTTGTCACCATTGTGAGGATCGGCCGGAGGACACGGTGGAGCACACCGTGGAGGTGTGTCCCGCTTGGGCCGAGCCCCGCCGTGTTCTCGTAGCGGCGATCGGCGGCGGCGACCTCTCGCGTCCGGCCCTGGTGCAAGCCATGATCCGGGGCGAGGAGGAATGGGACGCCGTCGCCTCCTTCTGCGAAGCAGTGATGCTAGCGAAGGAGGTGGCGGAACGTGAGAGGGAGAGAAGCTCTCGTCCCAGCCGCCGCGGGAGGCGCTCCGGGCGTCGGGGGCCACGTGATGGCTTCCGGCCACCGTAGACGCGGGCCTGTGGACGGTGAGTGATGGGTAAGCTCGCCGTCCGTCCGTCTTATGACGACAACAGGCCGTGTCGACGGCGCGTTCGTGTTCCACGCGCGCCTCAAAGAGATGTCAGCAACATGGAAGGGGCAAGGGCCGACGCCCGTCGAGGCTGCGGGTTGTCCGCAAGGGATACCGAGGCCTCGACATGAAGGGCGAAGAAGAAACATGGGTGGTTTTTAGTCAGTAGAAGTCTGACACTCCCTTTCGCTCTGCCCAAGAGCGGGAGGGGTTATTTGATGAGTGGGAGTGTCAGACTTCTACTGACTAAAAACCACCCATGTTACTTCTTAGCCCTTCATGTCGAGGCAGCGGTATCTGTTGCGAACAACCCGCAGCCCCGACGAGGTCAGTAGAAGTCTGATTCTCCCTTTCGCTCTGCTCAAGAGCGGGGGGGGTTATTTGATGAATTTCCACCCGTAAAAAAAAAGGATAACCACGTTAAGCCAACGAAATTAAAAAGCTACCTCGAGTGAGTATTGTTTCAGTGTTTTAGTCCTGAAATGCATCTGAAACGTACTTAGGAGCTCTTACGGAGTAACGCGTAAGAGAATAAATTAAATGAGGCTTACTTAGTACGTATACATACATACACACGTGCATTCCCACTTAAACTTAGGACCAGTAAGTAAGTGCTGGTATAATGTACTAGCATTAAGTACCCAGAACGGGCGATCAAGCTTTACAAAACCAGTTTATATCTCTCATGGATGTACTGTGTTAAGAATTATATGGTAAAAAAGGAGGTGTCTCATGAGATGACGAGAAACAGAGAAGTATGGAAGAAGAAGACATGCTGCGCCGACCCCAATTGAATAGGGATGTTTACTGACTAAAAAGATATGATTCTAATTAGTATGTCTGTTAGATTATCGAAAAATATTGAATACGTATTTTTTGTTTTATCAAATCAATAAAAATTGACGAAGATAAAACGCGTCAAAGATTTGAGTGGGGGTCGTGACGCCACTTACCGGTAAAAAATGTCATACTAAATGTCTTAGACTATGACGTCACACGAGTTTTCAAAGCACTGTATCGTTTTCATTGTTTGTTTACGTGAAAAAAGAAAAAATTCGTGTCCAATATTTTTTGGAAATCTATCTGACGGACTAATTAGATTTTTTTAGTTAACTGCCCTATTGGGATAAGGGCAAGAGAATGATGATGATGATGATCTCTCATTGGACAGAAAACCATGTTATAGGTACTAGAAATGTATAGCTTGATGCGTCACCTTGTCTACAAGCTACTGAGTTGGTGTGGTATGAACGGCTTCCAGTCTAAATGGATGCAGCTGAATACCGGTATTTTACATGGAGCGACTGCCTATCTAACCTCCACAACGCAGTTGGTACTGGGTAATACGATATCCCATGGTAAGACTGGTGATCGGACTTTCGGATCAGTGGATACCTACCTTGAACGGCTGTCAAAGACGTCTAAAAATGACAGCTGGGACCAACCGAATCACGTGCTTTCTGAGGCACAGAGGAAACTCGGTATGCTCGGTTAAGGGTGGCTTAACCTGAAGGAGGGAACCTTTCGTCCCAGCCGCCGCGAGAGGCGCTCCGGGCGTCGGGGGCCACGTGATGGCTTCCGGCCACCGTAGACGCGGGCCTGTAGACGGTGAGTGATAGGCTAGCTCGCCGTCCGTCTTATGACGGCGCGTTCGTGTTCCACGCGCGCCTCAAAGAGATGTCAGTAACATGGAAAAGCTGACGCCCGTCGGGGCTGCGGGTTGTTCGCAAGAGATACCGCGGCCTCGACATGTAAGGCTAAGAAGGAACATGGGTGGTTTTTAGTCAGTAGAAGTCTGACACTCCCTTTCGCTCTGCCCAAGAGCGGGAGGGGTTAATTTTGATGATTTTCCACACGCCAAAAAAAAAAGGCGGCTTAACTTAAATATTGACCCGCGCCGTTTTATTATTGTTATTTAGTCACGAGCTCCATTTTGTCTAGCAGGCGTATAAATAATAATTATACAGTAGAGTATGATTACCGTACGTAACCCTTTAGGAAGAAAAAGGGGACCTTTTTATTCTTGGGCGGAAGCCTCGGTACACGCCTCGCGTTATAAATCCGTGCTTACGCCCGGCATCACCTTGTTTAACTTGAAGTACCTTTTGTGGAGTAAATCCTGACCTAAAGTAAGGTACTTTATAATTTTGTTATATTTTATTTCCTAAATTCAAAAGTAACTTTGTTTGTTACCTTTTCACGCCAAAACCACCGAACCGATCATCCTGAAATTTTATGTAAAAGATGTAAGGTGAACAGAAACGGTCATAAAGGATCTTTCATTCTGAAAAAAGGTTTCTGTTCCTCAGAAAAAAACAACAACAATAACGTTTTTAAGATAGTACATAGACAGCGCCACGTGTCTTAAAAAATATATATTAAATTATATTATTATAGAAATTTTAGTAGTATTTTGTAATAATTTTATGCGGATAAAGGTCGCGGGATTCAGCTAATAATTACTATAATTAGTTGGTATGATGTGGTAAATATTATGAAATTAAGACGGTATGTTGTATACTGATTAATTAAACATGATAAGGTGTTGCTATTCTTAGAAATACCGTATTAAATTAAGTATAGAAATTAATTCAAAAGAGATGTATTATATTATATCTAATTAGATGTGCCTAATCAAACCTACACACGAAGAAGCCACTTCAAGTTACCAACGTCAATATTATAATAACAAATGCTTAAAACTGTCCTTACTTAACATAGCAACACCACACGTGTAATCGCTGCAGAGTTAAGGTAAAAGTGCACCTAATAGTACACTCGAATTTCTGGTGTTTCAGTCCCATAGGGGATAACTGCCGCACTCAGAGAGCTTTAATGATTACTTAGGCCATCACTTAGTAAAGGTTTTGACAGATTTGTCATACAAAAGTATGTCAAATCTTCCCTAAGTGACGGCTTAAGTAATCATTAAATATCTCTGAGTACCGCAGGTCAAGGTCTGATACTCGGACTGAAAGAAAAAAAACACAAAAACGAAAAACACAAAAAAGTGAAAAATAAACTTCACAAGAAAAAGCATAGTCTATTAACGTCAACTCAAACCGGGAATCCAGCCCAAGAGCTCATACTCATCAGTCACGATTGCGGAGTTTGGAAATGGTGGTATGATACCCCGTGCTTCAAAAACCACGTTAAACCGTTGGTCCTGCGCGTGATATCTCTCTGGTGTCGGGTCGCGGTCCCATCGGACTATGAGTGCAAAAAAACAGACAGTGCACTTATGTCTGCGTACACACTTGTGCCCTATAATATCTCCCGCGCCGATGGTTAACCTCCGTTGGGATAGGCCGCCGTGACCGAAAACGGTTAGGAGGACTATATTTAAAGTAAAATCCTGTGTAAGACGTAAAATAGTTTAGAATAGTAATACTTGAGTTTCAAAACCACGTAGGTATAAACGTTTAAAAATAAGCACACAATCACTTAAGACTCAACTAAAATACTTAGGAAAGCACGTACGACTATTCACATTCAATTCTCCACAAGTCAGAGACACGCCGCATAAACGTAAAGGTCACTTTACAAGGCACTGAAAATTTAACTTGTTGAAGAGTGCCACGACCTGAGAGGGCTTTTTGTTAGAGAAATTATTTAATTACCTCTCGTACCCGAGTGAATATGGACTAACAGGGACGAACAAAGCCTCTTTGGGCTTGGAACAATTTAAATGTTAATTCTTCATGCTCTGTTGGTGTATTGTCTGTGCCATTCATGCATTTAATGTAATTGTTGCCATTTCTTTGACTGAGGAATGTTTTGAGTTTTTGAAGTTAGTAGCAGATTTTATTTTTGAGTTCGTTTGTAAGTTTTTATTTTTGTAAAGTAAATGGAAATAAAATGGTTAAACCCGAGCCAATGTTACTGGTTTAACTGAAATAGTCACTAACATATCATTAGCCCTGAACACTAGGATATTTATCATTTTCAACCGACTTCCAAAAAGGAGGAGGTTCTCAATTCGTCTGTTTGTTTTTTTTTGTATGTTTGTTGTCGCATATCTCCGTCATTAATGAACCGATTTTCAAAATTTTATATTTTACTGTTTGTTTCGTGTTCCCAATATATCGGCGCTGTTACAAGCACCATGATCACGGATAAACTGAAGTTATTTCGGGTGGTTTTTATAAGCAGACAAATCGGTCTACACTCTTTCTGGTTCGTTTTTTTGCACTCGGTACCGCTACCATTATCACACACAACTCGAGTCTGTTCCTGATACATGATTACTATCGATTAGTGTTGCAAATTCTGAAGTTTCAAGACAAAATTGACGCTTTGCTCTGCTGTGGGAGACATCAGCATAATAACAATAAAATCAAATAATTAAAAATGTGTTGAACGGATGCATACAGGAAAATAATAAAAAAAAATATTCGTGGCACTACACGTTTTCAAAACACTTTTCCAAGAAGTTTCATTCCAGAATTTCATCAGGACTGTGGCCGTAAACCCAATTTTGTCCTCGTAACTAATTCCAGTCGTGTTAAGATTTATAGACACAATAATATTTGATTAAGAATAATTAAGGTTCTTTGTTGCCGTGTCGTCTACAGTGCTACAATAGATATAGTTTCCTTTTGATGTAGAATCGTATAATTGTCAAAGACTTCTCTGCAATGTTTTGGTTTTAAAGGGGGGTAAATCTAATCCGTCGGCTGGTGAAGCGGCTAATTCAGGAATGCGTCCTATTACTGGGAATCTACATATAATCAAGTTTTTGTTTGAGTAAATCATACATTTTACTTAAAAAAAACAGGATTTTCTTATAAGCGGTCACGGAGTCTGTATTTGTACCTGGACGATGGCAATAGGCTCGCCCCCTATTACATGGGACTTAAAAAACAGAACTGGCGAAATGGGGGTGTACTTGTTGAGTACACCTCTGCCTGTACCCTTCCGGCATTACAGGGCGTGATATTAATATTATAAAGTTATTTTAACCGTGGCGTACGGCAACGTTTGTCTGAAGTTTCTTGTCCATTGGAAACAATTCACCCGAAACGTGCAATTATCTTTAGAAGTTTTATAAGTGCTCATGTTAGCCTATGTGAAATAAAATAGTTTGATTTTCTATTTTGAAAATATAACCTAACTAAGACGAATTCCAAAGAGTCTCAGCCCAGTTAAAAAAAGATCAAGGGAAGCTTAATTTTCTTGTCTAGAATATATTATTTTATAAGCTCTGTATGTCCCACTGCCGGGCAAAGGCCTCCCTATATCCTTCCAGGTACTCTTCTCGTCTAGAATATATTACATGAAATCTTTGTGCTTTACTATTTAACATGTTAATTGGCTATCCTTTTTTATACTGCGACGCTTGTGCATTTTTCATTATAAAAGCTAAAACATTTGCATAATCATGTTTCTATTAAAATGCGTCACTTTGAGATGTTTTCTCGCTCAAAGTTGTGTTAAATCAACATTTTTGCAAGAAAAAAGAAAATGTAAGGCTTTAACCAAACAAATTGCATTCAAGTCTTATTAAAATGTGTAAAAGTCCTCAGGATTTTGCTTTCATACAATTTTATAAAATGCAAACTTTGCTAATAGTATTTTCATTCAAATAGGTTTTCTCTTTTAACGAAAATTGCCATTTAAGGCATTTTAATTATTAAACGTGTATAAAAACTAGGTACAATAAAGTTATCATGGAGCGTATTTCATACGCAAAATATTAAACACATCATAAAGTTCACAGAGACAAAAAATGAATTGTTAATAGGACTTTGTCACAGAAATTTTAATGAAGCTTATTTGGTCTTTCTAAATGATCAAATTATACTGTGTTGGTATTTTCCTAGAACACCTCGTATAGTTTTTAGTTCAGTTTAGTTTTATTTATTTTTAGACGCTTATACAAAATAATATTATCCTCTGAGTTGGTATTACAAAAGCTTCTACAAAGGGATGGCAGAATTTTCAATAAAGATTTTGTCTCATAAAATACTTGTTTGAATTATTCATGCTAGCTATTTATTAATACAGGTTTAAAAAAAAAATCAGCTCAATCTGTTGTAGTTAACTGTTTTATAATTTAGTTGCAAGATTTGACCTAAACAAACATTGCAAGTTAAATAAAAGCTTGTTAAAAATAAGAAGTATTCGATACTCAATTTTATTCAATATTTTTAGGTTTTGATGGAAAGTGTGTAACGCTAAAACCACTAAACTACCTCAAATGTAGAATGCTACATTTTCGTTTAAAAAAAGGGAACTTAACCTTTTGTTATTAAAGTACAAAATTGAGTGGAATACGTTATTATTATGTGTCTACGATGAATAAACTTTTATGTTATGTAAATTACATTTAACTCAGCGTTGAATAATCAAAGGGCGTAAGTGACGTAACAGGATTCTGTATATAAGGATGTGTTATTTGCATGTTTATTATTACTTAACATGAAATCTTGTTTTTAATAAGGTATGAGCTTCGAGCTCCATCATCAGACGAGGAGAGATACGACGAAGCGTTGCCGTTGCATTGTTGAAGTTCCACGGACCCAAACAAAGGCTAGAGCTATGCTTCCACGTTTATTGTGTGTACCAGTCTGTAGAACTCACTGCGGAGTTCTCTGTACCCAGAACATTATAATCTGGATCTCTCTAGGGTTTCAGTGAATCGGATTCTTCTTGGTGAGCCTGATCCACCCTAGACCGCACGCACTGAAAATGTTGCTGGTGGAATACAATACCTCCTCTCTTTTTAGAAGTCGGTTACAAACAATCATGATTTAAGCTCGATTTCACCAACTGCTGGGCCTCTGTTCTGCTTCTCTCAACCAACATCAGTAATCCAGCCACTCTCTATTATAGACTCAAACTTCAAAGAAATTTCAGTGTAGGAGCCGTGGGACCACCATCGTGGTACCCTGCCATTTTGTTTCGTTCTCACTAGTACCATTAACCATTACCATTCCATGGTGGAACTACTGATTGTTTTTTTTTTATCACAAGTTCCATTTTATAGAATCTGAAAATAATGGAGTTGAATTTGTTATCAGTAGTTCCACATTATTATTAATTTAGGCCTCTTTTTTCTTTCATATCATTCCTCACATATCTTTTTTTGGTCTGTTTCTCCCTTTCATAAATTAACATTTATATTCATGACTTCTTTAGGCACATGATTCATCAGTATACAAAATTACCTTTCCGTTTACAAATACAGCGTGACAAAATTCAGGTAATTTGAAATACCTACCTCTAAAATCCTAAAGTATTACCTACACAATAACGTTAGCAAAATGTTCTAAAATCTAAAGTCAGGACGAAGATATCCCGTTCCAAGATTTAGAACAGCAATAATCGTTTGTCAGACCCTGCACACATTTCAGCCACGGATTTATGATTTTATTTATCGGGAAGCGGCAACCATAATACCTATCTACTTAGGTACCTACTACTTTAATGGTAGTTTAGGACCTTTCAGATCCTTTATTTATTTTACCATTTATGTCCAAACACGAGAGACTATAAGGAAACATCATAACATAACTTAGAGTACAAAGGCATAGTTTATTTCATAAGAAATTTCTAGCGGCCTGCGACAGGAAAAAAAGAAATGTAGAAAGTAGTGTGTGAGAACAGGAAAATAATAATATGTATAGTATGAATTACTTAACCAAAACATTAAATACATATGAGTAGGTATTCGGCTGCATTCGGTTGGATTGGAAGCGGACTACAACCTACTTGGGTAAGGGGCTAGGCAGATGACATATAAACCAATCGTTGCCTTCAGAACTATATATAGCTTCCATCCCAGTAGTGGGAATTTTACCTCTATCAGAACACCTCAATCAAACACTGATGTTGATACTGACAGTCAATAATGTAGGTAATGTCGACTGCCTCGTTGCTCTAATGATCGCCAGCGCGTCAGCTGAGCATGAGATCCGGATTCCGATTCCAATCCGATTTGACGACACGGTTGGCGCAGTGGCTGAGCGATTGGACTGCTGCGCTGCGTGTCGTGGGTTCGATTCCCGCACGGAACAAATATTTGTATGACCTACAGATAGTTGTTTCGGGTCTGGGTATTTGTGTATGTGAGTTTAAATGTTTGTAAACGCACCCACGATACAGGAGAAATTCCTAGTGTCAACGTTTTAATAAAAAAAAAAAATCAAAAAACAAGGTGTTACTGGGTTTTTCCATCAGGAATGTCTCAGTAGCAGCCATGGAGCTTGATGTGTGCCCGGTTGATGGCAATAGGTTCGCCACTATAACATGTAACTTAAGGCTCCTCTCTCGAAAAAGCTTAAAAACAGCGTGCAGATGAAGCAGTTTTTCACCGGCACTTACAGAGAAATTACATTTGAGAAAAATTGTTAGTAATCTACATGATATGACACGTAATTTGGTTTAGCCATAATTTTTGTATCGGTATCACATAATAAGAAAAAAATCCACAAAATCACCTCCAAATCGTTGAATGGAACCATTTTACTCCTTCATTTTTTAACAAAATAATATTAAAAAAATATCTACTGCTTTGAAATACAAAGGAAAATAATTTGGTTTTGTTACTTTTTAAAAACATGTATTATTTTAATTATAATAAATGAAAAATGCGTCCGTTTAAAGTCCGTATCTACGACCGAGAGGGGTAGTTTGTATGCACAAGGTCATTGGCGTGAACACAAGCCTTAAACATAACTGGCGAAATGTGGGTGTACTACTAGACACACCTCTGCCTTACCCTTCGTGGATTACAGATGTGATGTTAAGGTAAGGTATATAATAATGTTGGTACTTGCCTATCGAAATTGCACAGTAGACGCGTCGTATCACAAACGTAGCCCTAATGTGACTGTGTATTATCTATGGAGCTGTAAATGTGGAAAGGTGCCATTAGAATTCGGAAACCACACATATTCACATAATGCTGTCATTTCCATGTCTTATATCAAATTCGGGTAAACGTAATGTTGATAGAAGAGTTAGATAAACTGACAAGACATTTTTATATTATGTACCTACAGTCAGTCAGTGCCCAACATTACCTGACCTCTCTTCACTCACCACTTCACGTCTTTTCCTTAGTACGAGGGGTCATGTAATGCTGGGCACACATCTGTACCAGCATATTTACTACTAGCTGCTGCCTGCGACTTTCGTCCGCATAAAATTATTATTAAAATAATCTGATTTTGTAAATATTTACAAGGTTTTCAATTTTGAACTCTATTTTTTTTTGTAAGACTCATCAAAATCGGTCCAGCCGTTTCGGAGATTTGTCGAAACAAACAGACAGATAAATGTTTGTTTGTTTGGTTATAAGTTCCGCATATCGTTTCAAATGCATTCAGTGAAAGCTACACTTCGTAAAAACTTGAAATATGAGTTAATACAAAGCGTTTTTGTTTACTATTTAATTTTTACCCCGTTTTATTGTGCATGTGTACTCATACGTTTTGTTGTCTGTACCTAACTGCGTTCAAATCAGTATCTGTATACAAATACATCAAAGCAACATTGCCGGTCGATTAGAAATCTCTTGATTTAGTATCCCTGATTGCCGCACACATTATTTATTTATTTTGTGGAAACAAAGGTTCATAAACACTGATATTTAGCTGCGTCTAGATAGACTGGAAGCCGACCCCAATATAATTCGGAAAAGGCAAAGATGGTAGTAGTAACAAAGACTTCTACATAACTATGGATATTATTAACCAGCTCTATATCGAGTATTTCGGCTAAGGTTCTCATATTCCTTTCACAAACAAGAAAAATACAAAATCTCTCTTTGATCTCTGTACAATATCCTTGCCGTTTGTAACATCGAACGAATCGTTGCTATGGTGCTAATACGTTTAAGGTGTATCTCTATGAAGATTTCCCAGAAAACTTAATTCGTGTCTGTCATAAAAGAACCTGTAGAGATGTCGTCGTGATGATTGACGTCAAGATGTTGTTTTCGCATTTACACCTTACCTTACTAGATGTTGCCTGCGGCACCTTTTTTTTTTTGGGGTTGGGAAATCAGAAAATCATCAAATAACCTCTCCCGCTCTTGGGCAGAGTGGAAGGGAGTGTCAGACTTCTACTGACTAAAAACCACGCATGTTCCTTCTTAGCCGCCGAGGCCGCGGTATCTCTTTCGAACAACCCGCAGCCCCGACGGCACCCGCAGCACCGGCGGGACCCGCAGCCCCGACGGGGACTTCACTCACCTTAAAGTAGAAAATTAAACAACGTTGAAAATTATACAACATCGTAAATACGATCTACTAGCTAAGCCCAGCGACCTTCATGCGCGGGAAATTATTATAAAAATACTACTGATTTTCTGTAAAATAATTCATTCACGATTCGAAAAACACGTGGCGCACTGTGGGCAACAGTACTTTTTTTATTTGAGGATCATCGGTTCAGTGAAAAGGTAACAAACATACTTACTTTTGTATTTATAATATAAGTTAGGATGATACTCGGGGATAATGTAGCTTCCCATTAGTGACAGAATTTTCGGGATAAGATCCGTAGTTCTGAAGAGTATATAGTAGTCTCTTTAAGAAATCATCAAATGACTCCTCCCGCTCTGACCGTGACCCGTGTTAGACGCTAACTGACTAATACCCAACCAGTTCCTCCTGATGCCCTCTGCGCTCCAGGGCCGCGGTGACTCTTTCGAACCAATTCCGCATCCTTGGCACTAAAGATTACCCTCTTTTTTTCCTTTCGGGGGGTGGGAAATCATCAAATCAAAGAAGTCTGACACTCCCAGAGCGGGAGGGGTCCCTCCCACTAAGCCCGCGAGCCCAAACTCGATGGGGTTATGACATTCTAAAATGGAGTTCCTGTGGCCAATTTCCAGCTCCATCATCAGACCCAGGACATAATCTAAAGACAAAGTAATCGTCAAGATGAATCAAACGAGTCCAAACTCGATGGGGTTATGACGTTCTAAAATGGATTTCCTATGGCCACCTTCCAGTTCCATCATCAGATCAGCTCCATGTCATAATAATATTGCATTGTTAGGCAATGTACATATACGTACAGAAATTCATTCGCTGAAAATGTAACTTTAACTTTGTAATCCTATACATTTATATGGGCTAAAATATTCGGCGCATAAAGTCACTCTTCAGCATATTATTATGCCAAACTAAGTGAACTGGTCATTACAGATTCATACGGTAGAACCATTTATATGCTCATGATCCAGAATTCCAGACTAATGAATCGTGCAATCGATGGTACCAATTAGTCGTACAAATGGAATCTATAGCTGTTTTTGACATTAATTGGTAAATTATTCAGGTAGCCATACTCTGACTGGTTTATATCTAACTACTTATAGTGTCTACTGAATTATTGCAATCATAAATTTTGTGATTACGATAGTTTCCATATTCCGTATGGTGTCGGACGTAAAGAATAGCTCCATCCCATATCTTCCCGTGGGTGTCGTAAGAGGCGACTAAGGGACTTAACAGAGAATGGGCAGCAGCGTTCTCTGTGCCTTCGTAACAACCATACTGCGATCGCCAACCCGCCTGCCAAGAGTGACGATTATGGCAAATCCCCCCCTTCTGGGGGAGGCCATGTCCAGCAGCGCACGTCTTTTGGCTGAGATGATAGTTTCCATGATGTTAATAGTTGGAGAGGGAGAGGAAGACCAAGAAAATGATGGGTGGATTGTGTAAGGAATGATATGAAAGAAAAAAAGGAGTAAATGATAACCATCATGCAGTGGAGGTGAACACCATAGTACTTTGTGTTGTGTATGTGGACATACACAACAAAAACACACAAACATCATTAAAACACGAACATTTACAAAAACGATTACACACTTTCGTACACACTTTCGTACACACGAATGAACACACGCACACACGAACGATAACATTTAACAAAAACTTCAATTAAATGCATAGAAATAATGTAAATTCACCAATTAATAAGTGGCCAGTAGCAGATATATTTGAAAAAATAATCCTCTTTCATTCAGCTCTCAGGTGACGATTTTGTCCTCTATACGCGGCGCCGCCGCAACCTGGGCGGTGGTGTATTCTGACATCCTTGGGGCAGTTCCGAAGCCAACCTCTTCCTTGACTCACAGGCTCCACTACAGCAAGCGAGCGGTCGCCGGAGAGAGTCCTCCACAGCTGGGCAACGAGGCTGTATGTCAGTAACAACAAGTATTTAACATAACATAACATTACGCCTATAATCCCCGAAGGGTTAGACAGAGGTATACCTAATAGAACACCCGAATTTTGCCAGTTATGTTTAATTCCCATGTAATAGGGGGCGAGCTTACTGCCATCAACCGGGCACAAATCTAGACTACGCGGCTGCTACTGAGAAATTTCTGATGAAAAAACCCAATAACACTTTGCCCGACCCGGTAATCGAACCCAGGACTTCATGCTCAGTAGTCACTGATTGCGATTACTAAACCACCGAGGCAGTCTATACCCAAATTAAAGTATTTAACATAGGGTTCGATTCTTTCGGGTTATAGACCTCGCCTCAAAGATCTTGAAACTACTGGATTTTGCCTAAGTGTCCGTTCCAATAACATGAAGTTGTGGCTGCTGTAAAAGAATACCGGTTGTTTTTCAGAACTCTAAAGATTTCAGCTGGTGTCTGTTGCTTGTTTTTATGTATAGCATGGTCTGAAACGCCACAGGTAGTTAATAAGATAGGAAGATTGAGACCAGAGTGTCAAGACTTGGAACTACGATATAAGAAAGGTTCATAATGGGGTTGTTAACAAAAAAATCTAATTAGTCTGTCAGATAGATTTCCAAGAAATATTAGACACATATTTTTTTCTTTTTTTACGTAACCAAAAAATGAAGACGATACAGTGCTTGGAAAACTCGTGTGAAGTCACATTGCAGTACATTTTTTACCGGAAAGTGACGTCACAAGCCCCCATGGCATTCATGATCTATGACGCGTTTTATCTTCTTAATTTTTTTTAATTTGATAAAACAAAAAACACGTGTCTAATATTTTTCGATAATCTAACTGACGGACTAAAGTTAAACAAAATCATATTCTTTAATAGTTTCAATAGTCAGGAAACACCCTTTTTATGTTTGGTTGACTTTGGTTTTCATTTTAAATTTTCTATTTTTCCGATTTTCATGTTTACAAAAGCAAATAGACTTACTTAAAATTATTGGTGCAAACGTTAGTAACAGTGAGCCTAGAAGCAACCGCAGAATAGCATTATCTACTTCGTCCTTTTGGTACCTATCCAAACCTCGGAGCATGCACAGTAGGCCTGCAATATCAAGGAAATATTAGCTCCTGCCATTGTACACTATTATTGTTCCAATTGGACTAGACAACAACTAGGGAAGGATAACAGTTATTTCACCTCTGAAATACACCTTATGACAATGACAATAAAAGTCACTGTACTGCAAAAAACAAACAAATTATAACTAATAAATGGACAGAAGTTGGATTGTGCACACCGTCCTCTCATAACTAAGACCTTACACACAGCATTGTAACAGACAATTATATATCAAGGACTAACCAAAGAAACGCGGGTTTGTGAAAAGTGGAAATAGTGAATTGAGGTCTTTGCCCAAGAGTGGAACAGAAAAAACCGCAAAAAGAAAAAAACACCATGAACTTTGTTTCCCATTCTTCTAGAGAGGAAACTACAAATTTTAGCTGACGTTTCAAAAGTGCCCATGTAGGTATAGAATAAAATACTTGAATATAAAATAAAATACTTCAGATTTGTATACCAACCGGATAAAAACATACACATTCCGAGACAAAAAGTCGACGTGAGTAAAGCGCTGAAAAGGAGCAAATTGTGATTAGATTTAGCCCCTCATAATTTTAAATTAAATATACCTATTTTATTAAGTAAATCTAGTTCATCTTTATTCAGATGGTTGTCGACATAACATATAAGGCAATAACCACGATATTATTCGTATTCAATCATTTTGATACATTTGATATAATTTCTAGTCTATCAAGTTTTATTTATTTTAATAGAAAGTACAAGCTACAGAATACAATTTCTCGACAATGGAAATAAAGGATATTATATTCAGATGTTCAAGTGGTATTCCAATTAAGAAAACAATGAAGTCTCACCTAAATCTCATCATTGTTCCGATGTTACTGTTTAACCAATACAATAAACACTTTCGTTAAAATAAAATGGTATAAATACGAAAACTAATAAAAAAAATGTATTGATATCTGAAACGAAGTCAAACAGAAGGGTCACAGATCCACAGATTATAAATACATTCCACAAATTAGGTTCAGAACAAAAGAGGTCCCCAAGTAGAGTTTTTATTCTTGTGTGTTGTCTGACTGTACTGTATTCGGATACGATTTGAGTAAAAGATTGTAAGTTTTAACCGAAACAATGAATTGAACCTAACTTGAAATTAAATTCAACAGCAAGAAAATGTTTCAACATTTCTTAGCATAACTTGCACTTGTCTAAACAAAAATGTCAAAAGTATTTCCATCTTCTTCTTAGCGTGTCAATGGCAAATCTTCACTAAATAAATTTGGCCCAATATTCGGCTATGCGAATTCCGCTCGCTGATGCAGTCATAAGGTCGTCAAGTGTGCAGGTGTCAGGGCACGTGCGCAAGATGGAATGTGGGCCATTGTCTGTGGAGATATACCGCAAACACACTTGAGATCTAAACCGTCCATGAACCTCCATCTGAAGAGATTGTCTCTACTAAGGCCGACTCCATGGAAATAATACAAAAAGTTCTTATTAAAGTTTGTCAGTCTCCCTACGGATTCGGAATTCATAATATCCCAGACAAAAAACACTCTGATAAGCCACAGTTATCAGATTTCAGCAAAGGGCTTTTCGGGGAATTACTGTTCTTATCAATTTTTAAGAAAACCTTACACACAAGCGAATTCAAAAGATAAAACGGTAAGTTTCAAATCACATCGTAAAAAAATACATAAAGTTTTCTTATGTCTTATTCTACGATATTTTTAACTTCATCGGAAAATATACTAACCTACATTTTTCTTTCAGTCGGAACTTCGTTCTTAGTATTATTAGATGTCTTACTTCTTCGAAAGTCCTTATTTGTTTAAAACCAGTTTCAGAGTTACTGTCTTTGCTTTGCTAGGATTTGCGCTTCACTATGTGAGTGGTATAACTATATATCCATATCACATTGTCGGTGGTAACTTCGGATAGTGGTAATATTAGTTAGTAGTCCGGATATTTTAATTAATCATTTTATTTTCGGGAAAGACATTGATAATAAATAATACTTATAACTACATACATAAATTGTAAAGAACACCTCCAGAACCTTTTTATTTTTGGAGGGTGGGAAATCATCGAATGACTACTCCTGCTCTGGGCGAGCGGAAGGGAGTGTCAGACTTCTACTGACTAAAAACCACCCATGTTCCTTCATATCCCTTTGTATCCAGGGCCGCGGTACTTATCTCTTACGAACAACCTGCAGCCTCCAAACATCTCCAGACACTTGGACCGTATTACAGTGCCTTACAACCGGATAATCAACCCTTTCCAATATTGTTTTCAGAAGGCTTATGGTGCTGCCTCGCACGCGGCGCATCAGGGAGGCCATTCTTTTTCGTACTATAACCCGATATTACTAACGATCCCAACTATTTGATCAGATATTGTTTTTTGCCTTCTTTTATATCCTATGACGGTCCCTTAGAATGAATCAAGTCAGGTCATTTGGGTATACAAGAATAATTTAGGTACTCTTCTTTTACTTTAAAGGGGTCGTTTACATTGGCCCCGGCTTATGATGGTACGGTCATTTGTAGTTTTTAACAGCCGATAGTCAAAGGGTTTAGTATCCAGTTGTTGGACTGGATAGTCAGAACTGACTTATTATACTGGTATTCAGCTGCACCGGGTTAGATTGGAAACCGACCACAACAAGTAGGCAGATATATGAAGTCGGCGTGTAGCTAAAGCTCTGCCACTATAAATGCAGTATCATTCATCATAACATCACGCCTTTAGGTACCCCCGAAGGGTTTGGTAGAGGTGTACCCCATATTTTTTGCCAGTTATGTTCAAGTCCCATGTATGAGTGGGCGAGCCTATTGCCATCTCCAGGATCATCTGCAGTCCTTCTCGAAATACGCCAAGCTCTTGCCATCCCCAAGACTCACAGAACAGAGGCAGCAAACATAGTTCTATTTTAGTTAGTAAACTAGCAGCCCCATAGCCTTAACGATGTAGTTACGTCACTTCCCTGAAACATTTACCTTGTTTGTTACCCGTCATTTAGCCAGCTCCCACTCCTACTTTAATGTACAGAGTAACACGAAACAGGAAAACGCTGTAATTGCTCAGAATACTTGCAAAGGTAGTATTACCAGAATTTGCTGATTTTTGCGTAAAGCTTAAAACACTTGTAAATATCATTAACTCTGAAAATTGGATATTTACCATGTTTACTATTTGTTTTGAGTTTCCGATATTTGAGCACTCCACAGAGATTTTTATTGCATGTTGGATGTATAAAATGGAAAGTACCTACTTAAACAAGTGTGAGTCGCACCTGAAGGTTTCCGTATCGTCGTAGTGTAGGGAAGACCCCCCTCCCGTTCTTGGGCAGAGCGAAAGGGAGTGTCAGACTTCTACTGACTAAAAACCGCCCATGTTCCTTCTTAGCCCTTCATGTCGAGGCCGCGGTATCTCTTGCGAACAACCCGCAGCCCCGACGGGAGGGAAGACCCCTTTAATTTGTATTATTTGTATAGCGGCAACAGAAATACATATGTATTTTGTAATAAGTTTGTTTTTAATAGTGTTTGCCTAAAAGACAAAGTTGTGTGCGTGGTTTTAAAAATGTGCTATAACTCCTATAATTTTTAACCTTTTTTTATTTATTTTTTATTTGTGCTGTGAGACCTTGCTTTTTGCCAAATTTCGTGATTCTAGGTCAACGGGTACTACCATAGGTTTTCGACCCAAAACCTATACCTACCTACTTCCAGTTGACCTAGAATTGTCAATTTTGGTTAAAAGCGAGGTCCTAACATCACAAGTACAGGGCAAATTCCGAAAAATAAAAAAAGTTGAACATTAAGGTAATTAACTAATTAAGTTTCCGTGAAATTCTAAATTTTTATCAACACGATAAAAATTTAGAAAAAATTTAGACTCAAGATGTTTAGAGACCTAATAGGGACCACCGTACTTGCTAGCTCCACCCATTTCCGAGAAAATCTGACGGGCGGACATGGAACGGACAAGTGGGTGATCGTATGAGGGTTATTTTTTTACCTATTGAGGTACGGAACCCTAAAACAAAGAAAATACATTTATTTGGCATAATTATGCTACAAGTGCACACAATATAAAACAAAAGAAAATTGTCTTCCGCAGCCGTTAAATAGGCCCAGTTCAGCAAAATGTTGGCAACAAATGCCCTTCGCAGGTTTTCAACTAGACCTGAATTTGTGGGGTATACACACCACACCAATTGTTACCAATCATTTAATAACTCAAGACCCACCAGCGTTGAAATTTTCAACGGTTATTTTTAAATTATCTGCTTTACCATACATTATTAAAATTCACCATTTTTTTAAATGATTAAACACTACGCTCCTATATCGTATAAACTTTTCATCTACCTAAGATTCATGATATCAGGTTGTGATTCGATGGCTCATACACATTATAGGTATAAAACCACCCCATGGGTGGTCCCCGAACCTTACACAAATACCCATTAGGAAAAACTCAAAATGAGTTTGGTGTGTATACTAGAAACTTTTTCAATCATGCAATGGAATCAAATGGATGGTAGTTCCTATTCTATTGAATGTCCCGGACTCCCAATAAATCCGTGCTTCCATTGACATGACTTAAAAAACACATTTTGCCAGTATTTGCGGCGTATAAACTTAGCACCGCTAAAACATACCCTATAGAAATGTAAAAAATATATTTGTGCAATAATGTTTACTTTTTTTTCAGAAAGGATTTTTAAATATCGATTGTTTTTCCTTGATAGATATTATAAAACTAGTTCCTCAAAACAATACCTTACAATTTAATGTCAATGGTAAACAGAATGCCAGTAAAGTCGTAAATCCTTAATAATGTAATTATTTATTTGTCTGTAAGCATAGCTATAGTCGTAGCGCTACGCCACTGCTACGTTACGCGTAGCATTGTGCTACGCAACGCTACGACAAATTGAAAACAAACGTAACAACTTGAAGAACAACAGAATCCATTAGTACATGAATAAATTAAAGAGACAGTGATCTCTGATCCCTCTAACAACAGTATGGTAATTATGGCATGATCCCTTGGTTGTTCGTCGTAGTGATTTATGGGTAGGTCCCATGTTTCGTAAAGGTTGTACATGTCAAACATGGGCTCACAGGTTAGCAAGGTTTGTTCTGCAAACATAGGGTACGTGTACGTAAAGTTTACATTGATTTTTATAAAGCATTTTTACGTTACCACATATAAAGTTTAACGGACGCGGATTACTTTAAAACACAGACATCTAAAAAGTTTTGTAAGTACCTCTTAAGTAATAAAGTTTCTAACTTTAGTATTATAAACTTTTATGACGGGAAGCTTTTATTCTTGCCTATTTAACGTCTTAGGCAGGAGTCATTTGTTTTATGGTAGGTATCTTATCTTCTCCAGTGAATAGCGTATTGGTGGACTAGGATCCCATGAACTCCAGAACTACATTACTCAACAAATTATATAAAAAAACTGATACCTTATTCCTATACATTCACAGAAAAAGTATCAGTTTTTAACACATTTAAAGTATCATCATAGTGTCGGTGCAGCCTGTCTTCTTCTGTAAAATATCTATTTTTAATTTAATATTTTTAATTTGAATAAAATAATCCTCTATTACTCGTCATCTCAGCAGTCACCTACTTTCTAGCCCATCCATCGCTGCTTTGATCTTCCTCTACTCTTATAGCCATCTACATTCATACTCAACATTTTCCTCATGTTGTATTTAAAGTGTGTAACTTAGTTGTATTTATACAGTGTGTGAGGTTAAATCACAGAAGAGATAAAAGAGGTTAGAAAGGACATAGTTCCTGATTTGTATTAGAACGGGTGTCGTCGCTTGTCTCCCACTCTCTATATCCACTACAAGCAAGCGGCTAATACGTACGTGCATTACGCACACAAATAAACCGCACTTACATAAATCGCGAGTTTGCTACTGGTTGTCACACTAGCGCAAACACTGCGTATGACGTACACTCACACACGCTTTAATTTCTCATACAAGTTACGGCGACCAAAAGGTCGATAATTTATGTCGATAAAATTACTTTAGTTTTGTAACTTTAAGTTTTGCAATATTTTGCTTTAATTTCGGAACGGGATAGAAAGAATGAAAAGGTATTTATTCGTCTCACACAGATACAAAATTAAAGATTAAAAAAGTAAAATCAAAAGTAAACATACGAGAAACACTTAAAAATAAGACATACATTCAATTAATTACTACATTTAGTTAGTAGGTATCTATTCAATTCTACCGGTTGCCTCTAGCCATAGTGTTCTTGTATCTGGATCTGTTGGAAACCTAAAAACAAAACTTTGTTGTGTTATGTTTCCATTATAAATAGCTAACCTCAAAACAAATTTTAGACGAAAACCAAAATTAATAACCCACAATAAACAATAATTGACAGTAATAAACAAAGTTATTTAATCATATTCATAATAATATCATTTGAATACATTCACACATACTAAATATCGACATTGATTACAACTTGGTACAACACAATCGAAACGCATAGTCTATTTCGCAGAACTCAAGCTTTGGCTCGTCGTACGCGACGTTCGCAGTGAACGAAATACATCGCGCAATCGCCCACGCAGAAAAGATGGTACCCACGTATTGCAAGCAATGTACATAATTTTTTAACTGCTTGCGACAGTATCTTTTTTTCTACCAACTACATAATACTATTGTAATAATTACAAATATTACTTGTATTTTAAGGTATTTGGACTTACCGGTGATAAGAAATCCCTTCTCGAGGCACACTACACACCTAAATCTTTTTTTTTCGCGGAGCTTCGTACGCTGTCACAATATGAGCGCGATTGTTGACCGGTAAATCAAATTTTGTCGACATTTGAGCGTTTGCTCAAATGTGCGGCGCGCCAGCCCCGCCCACAAGGCCCTTCTAACCTCTTTTATCTGTTCTGTGGGTTAAATGATGGACAAATTGAAGGAGGTTATTCAGTATTGGATTCTCGTCCCCAGAAATAAAAAAAAAACTATAACCAAACCTATACAAATCATTAACATACATATTAATTGTGATATAATTGTGCCATGGCCGGTCAAGCCGTTTCCGAGGAATATGGAACTTATACTTTGACACGAGAATTTTATATAATTATTTATAAGATAGAAGTAGATAAGTTTCTTTGACTTTAGCTATAGTGAGCAGTAAATAATAGTGTTAAGCTATTACCATGCTAGTGTGGAAACATCCAGTGCTTTATGGGAACCCTCGTAAGCCTCCCAAAATCTACTACAGTGAATTGCCAAAGCGGACAATTCCACAATTTGCGTCATGAACTGTATTAGCATATATTCTAATTATATCAACTAATCTTGTCGTGTCCAGTCGCGAACACTCTTTGAAACTTTTAAAAGTGATTTTCAATACACACTGAAACAACATATTCTATGTATAACTCAAGTTATATAATATATATTTGAACAAACATGATATCAGACAAAGTTGCTTTCAAAATAAAATAATATCTAACAATACCAGTAGCGCACAAGTTACTAAAAGTTAGAAAAAGTAACTCAACAAACGCGTCGAGCTTTACCAGCAAAACAAACTATTGCAATAAATAAAACAATTGTATTCATACATATTATAATTTTCATTTAGTCTTCAAGTTGCTGCACTAGCGTTGCAGGCGCTAGAAACTTTAGCAATAATAACAGACTGTAAATCTACTAGTTCTTTCATAGAAAAGCCGTTTCTCCACGGTAGCTGAGTGAATAATACAGCGTGTGCAAACACTGGGGTAAATGTGAACTGCTTATTTTTTAAACTTAATGTACGTGCTGGCCCGGCATTATTACGGAATGGCGTCAACTATTACGCTGGATAAAATCGTGTTTTTTCCACGTCCCGAGCTAGCTACTTTAATAATGAACGCAGATAAAAGTCACTAGCTCATTGAATGAAATATTTTATTTAATACCCAGGAGGGATTGTGAAACGTCTGATCTGAAATTGTCTCTAAAGAAGATTCGGAACGGTATCACTTTGATGAATTAGTATCGATAAGATAATTCGGGATTTTTATTATTTCCAGCCAAATCATCATCTACCTAGACTTTTCCCAACTATGTTGGGGTCGGCTTCTAGTCTAACCGGAGGCAGCTGAATACAACAACTGCCTATCTGACTTTCACAACCCAATTAGTATTGGGCAGGATGATACTCCTTGGTAAGACTGGTTGTCAGACTTTCGGGCCACTGACCTGTAACGACTGTCAAAGATCTTCAAATGATAGCCGGGACCAACGACTTAACGTGATATTCGAGGTACGTAGGAAACTAGGCAAATAATGGGTGGTCACCCATCCACGGACCAACCTAGGCAAGTGCGGCTTAACCTGTAGATCGACCCGTACGGTTGTGGGTTGTTCCTATATTTCCCGATAACTGAATAAAAAATGTACTACTCTTAGAAGACGAAAATGGGCCACGACTAATGTAAATCACTGTTTCAATCTTTAATTAATTTACGGAACTATTTCGGGGAACTATTTGGTTCGCTCTGCATTCGGAAATAATGGTACATACCTAGAGCCTTGGACAGTCAGTGATCGTGAATATACTCTTATTTAGAGACAGGATTTTATGCAACATAAAATTTAAATGAGTACTACATAATAGTGGTTTTTATTCAATTTACTATATTTTCGAATATATAATTATTTTTGCTACGCAAACCGTGAACGCGGTGGGAGGCTCAATCGTCCTACTAATAATTAGGTGTAGTAACCTTCTAATAATTAAAATATTTTGAATTGAGGAGTTTTTGTGGATATCAATATCGTCACATTTTTCATTTTTCCATAAACAGATATAATTAAGTATTTGACCAAATATAATAATATTGATGATCATCGCTAAATTGTTTATTATTTTCAAAAAACAGCTATAATAATATGCATTGCATGTTGCCACATGCATTTGCATATAATTCTTACGACAGTACCTATAAATTTACATAAATAACTGAATCTAACTTATTACAGTACGTGCTAAAAACATTTTATCACCCAACACAAGATACTACTGAAATAAATAAAAACCTTTAAAATACTAATTTCCCTCACAGCTAACTAACTTTATCAGAATTCACGAAAAAAGTCTTCTATTTTCTTTTATATATTATTGTTTGCACATTTAAAAAAAATGTATGAAGCAGCTGATTACTGTACAAAATTATTCACAATAATGAATAGAACGACCCTTAAAACGGTTTACAGTTATATCAATTCCACCTTTATTAAAGTGTAATATTGCTGGTTTCTCCTAGTTTAAAGACTGAAAACAATATCAGGTTCAAAAGCTCAAAATAGTTCCCTAATTGAATAACTTCAGGATTAGACAAAGAGGTTCTATCAACAAGTTTGTAAAGTAATCCCTTTATAAACGCCTACCTTATTAGGGTCAAACGTTATTACTTGAACACATAGCATAAACTTAAACATTCTGGCCGCATCCTTAGAATTTGATTTGTTCGCTTGTATTTATTTTACTCTTTAGAAGTAAGATGTGAAGTTTTAGTTTCGTATCAGTACTAATATTACAAAGAGATTAAGTTTGCGAGTTTGTCTGTTTGTAAGTTTGAATGTAGGGGGTAATTTTAGTGGGTACTACTGATCCGATTCCAAAAATTTGAAGCTAAAAAAAAGGAAGCTAAATTATCAGCGAGTGATGGATATATTTAAAACGTTCCCGTATGATCATTTCAGACTTTAACTCGAGCAAAGCCGAGACCAAAAGCTACCTTAGAAAACGGGTCTCCGGTAACAAGGTTAGGATCAGTTAGTTTTAGTTACCCCGGTGTAGAGATCGGACAATCCGGATTGGGAGTGAGTCCCGTTATTGTTTTACGATATAACCTTTAACTTTTGTTTGTTGTTCATAAATTGAGTCCGTTTTGGGAATATGAAATTGTTATTGTTACAGTTCGCTTTGTTATAACTTTTGACGTCTCGTTTAAATATAGTATCGCTATTCGTAATATCCTTAACAAAAGTAGATGTTTTGACCTTCCATTTATCGGTGTAACAAATTTGGTGAACAATAAAGTATATTTTATCGGAGCAAATATTGTTTTGTTATTTCCAATCCACGTGTAAAGTCTTGTTTACACCATCATAATAAATTATCAACTGTTGGTAGTGAAAAACCACACTCTTTTCCTGAGAAAAGATTGCGATAAATCCCTCGGCTATTCGTGGCTACGAATCTAGTACGAAGACTTGCCTCTACACGTTCGAAAAAGTCTTGCGAGAGTTAGAGAGCCATGTATTATAACTTGTTCGATAAGATAAGTGAATAGCGACTGCAGTTTTAGGTGCTCCACCAAAGAACAACTTATTCCATGAGTTTATGTTTTAAATTACTGTACATTCTAAACAACCATTCCGATGATAATTAAGATTTTAACTTTCAACTACAAAAGAGATACAACAAAATTGAACAATAAACATTACCATATTTATCATAAACATACAATGGTCCTAAACAATAAGGTCATTCTACAGGGACAAATAAAACGGTCATAGAAGAAAATGAGCGGACTTTTAGTATCAAATGCAAAGACCGTGTTTGGACCAAACCTGCATGTTCAAGTGTGGACTAGGAACATCGTGGACATTTTCTTTAGTGTCGTGAAGATTTAGCTTCTCCACGGGGATGTAGAGAAACGTAACTTCGAGCACACAGGCCAACTAAACAGCGTAATATATTCACTAAATGTGCACTGCAGTACAAAGGTTTACACATTTTTGAATTATGACGCCATTTTCATATGCATAACGAGATTTTCAATTGTTCTGATGTAGTTTTCATGCTAATTTCGGTGACAAAGAAACATTGTGACGGAGTGTAATGGGTTTTCATTGCCTGGTAACTAGGTCGTGTCTCTATTGGCCGTCCAACGTGCACTAAGGTCTATTAATTTTGTGTAGTTTAACATTATTCAACACAGAGATTTAGATCTTCTAAGTACGGTAAGTACTATAATATTTTTTTTCAATTAGTTGTCCACTTAGATGGTGAGTGGATATGATGTTATTATTTATATTCTTTGTACTTTGTGCCTTATTACTTTTTCTCCATATTCCCATTCATGCCTTGGTAAAGAGCAAATAATAATGTAGTATATTACAACATGGTTGCTTGCACCGCAATTTCCTAAAATTTTCACAAACTCACGCCGAGTCCTTCGCTAGTTTTTCTTCTCGAAGCCACAAAAAAACCAAAAGGTCGCATGAAGAAACCCGAACAATCTCTATCAGTTCCATACTCCCTTGACACATGTGAGCGTCATATCCGTCTTAAAAAGGGAAATAGGTAATAGTTGGGATATGAACGTCCTTGCTGAAGAGTGGAGAGCTACCGGGAAACCGAAGCGACTACCTCGTTTACCACAGGAAATTCAAAGCCTTTGCAATATTCACAAACGGAATAATTATTTCTTTTGCTCTTTCCATTTGTAAAGAGGAAATTATACAGTTTCCCTAGTGTTGATAGCGTTTTAAATTATATAGGTTTTGTGAGAATTTGAAATATACGTTCAGTGGTTTTAATTTTGAGATTCTCAACTTTACAATTATTGGGTACACCGTATGCCTGTTGGAGTTTTCATCGGGAAAAAAGATAAACTTCCAATTTCCAGGGAATATTTAAAACAAAAACCTCATTTCTCTTTCTTCTGTATCGTAGAAACTGTCAACTCTCATACACAAATCACACCCGACACAACTATCCATAAAAATGTTCGTTCCGTGCGGGAATCGAACACGCGGCGCGCAGCACAGCAGTCAATCGTTCAGCCACTTAGCTAACCATTCCGTCTTATAGAGCTCTATACCTGTTTATGTCTTGGTTCTAGACCCTGTGGTTTAGGTGGTGCGTTGTCTGTATGTGAATGAATGTGGTCAGTGTTCTCAGGTTGAAGTCGGCATCCAAAATATAACAAAACATATAATAGGGGAAATAAGTTTTTAAACTGACATCAATACCGCTAACACTGAAAACGTGATATTTGCCATATTAATTTGGTGCTTACAACAGCGTCGTACCATCAGAAACTCAAAACAAAACAGTAAACATGGTAAATACCCTGTTTCCAGTGCTAATGATGTAGTAGAAACTTGATTGACTTACAACAACGAACCAGGTACTGCAGTGCCTAATAACTACTAAAAGCTACTTATAATTAGTTAAATAAACGTAGAACAGCAGTTAGTTTCTGCATATATACCTAGATGTAAAGCCAAAAAGTTTTGCCGCATAAAAAAGAACGCAGAGTACACAGCTATCACAGAGTATTATAAATTACAATGAAAATGCGAGCGAAAAATCCTCTTACGCTCACCCGACTAGTTAGGCCGTGCAAGCTCATTACCGATGCATTTTAAGCTTATCTTTAGGACAGAGGACATGCGAATAAGAGGAAGCGGAAAGCGGTTATAAATTACATTGAATACTTACTGTAATAAAATAATATTATATTTTTAAATTCGGTAGAAGGAACCAGTGTACTAAAGGATAATTAGCCTGTTATGTTCCCACTGCTGGGACACAGGCCTAGGCTATAAATTCACCACGCGAACCCGGTGCGGGCTGGTAGATGCCACATAATCTGATTATGGGTTCTAATATAATATATATTTATATTGTTTTTTTCCTCAAGATAAAACATCTTGAGACAACAACTCTCCATCAACCTTTTGAGAACAGTGGTGATGAAATAAATTCGAACGAGCGAGATCGAGGTCCGAACCGACGTCTACCTACGTCTAGCCACTAGGATGGTTAATGCGCGCTGCTCTGTCTACTAAAAGGTGTTGTTTTAATCAGCAACGAATTGTGCAGCTCAGACAGACAGTCGCTCAATATAAAATACTAATATTCAGATGAGTAGTAGTATTTTTGTTTTCGATGGAAGCCGGCAAGTTGGCAAGTTGGCAAACATACAAGTAACATTCATAACAGAAAACATTTCACATAGGGTGACACAATGCGCAGTCTTATCCCTATACATTCATATAAAAACTAAAGATATGGTCGTACGAACATTTGCTCGACGTGTTCGCCATACAGAGAATCGGTCTATTCTGCTCGTTAACCTAACCTTGTATAAGCGGCGTGGTATTTTCGAGGTAAAAAGAACATAAATAAAGCTTTTAATAAAATTTACGACCGCACCCGAAGAGAGCCGATCGTGGACTAGTTCACTTCGGCTTAAGAAAGACCATTTTAGGACCAAGTTCGAGGCTTCATTGTAACATGCGGTCCGCCCAGTCCTTACGCAGTAATATATAAGTCAATGTCCCTATAATATTTTTTTTAAACAAGCTTTGGATGCCTTACAGGAAGAGGGAGAAACAATATAACATTTTTTTCAAGCGCCGAACAACCATCATCGTCGAAGGTGAAAAGAGTTTTTTTTTTAAAGTGTGTTGAATTTCCAGCCAATCGCTACCGTCCGCTTAACTTTACGAACTATCCTTGCGCTCATTAACGGTGAACGACCAAATCCTTCATTCATTTTAATTGAAATTTTAGGTATTATAATCACTGCATTATTTAAATAGTTGTAGAAATTAGTTACCTTTTTATTATTTTTAGTAAAAACCAAAGAAACAGCAGGAATAAAAACACGGGTTTTTGGGCCACTAATGGAACAAAATGCCTTTTCTAAGGAATACGCAAATAAAACTTCCGGTTTCTACTTAACCTTGCCGCCACTACTTCTCAATAAATATATAAGAAGGCTTAATAATATAACAACTTTAACCTCATAGCATACGTAGACACGCACAGAAGGTCAACTTCAAGAAACAAGTGAGAAACGGGTGCACGGTGTGTGTGCCTTTTTATTCATTGTATGGAGCTAACATGTCGTAGAACAAAAAATTGAAGACATGGCATGTGACATCTCCCATCCACACACGCGTGGTTGATCTTGCACCCTCTCGCAGAGAGAAAACCTTTGTGCGTAGTAGGTACTATTTCTTGGTTGATTATGCGACTGTCTCATTCATTATTGAGTATGAGGTCCTTAGTACGATTCGCACAGGATTTTTCCGTTAGCAATTTCTCAGTAGCAGCCACGGAGTCTTGATTTGTGCCCGGATGATGGCATTAAGCTATTACATGGGACTTAAACATAACAGGCGAATGGGTGTAGGTACTATTAGATACACCTCTGCCTAACCTTTCGGGGATTACAGGCGTGATGATCTTATATTCTGTTGTTTTGTGCGTTTGTATGGCCTTCTGTATGTATCTATTATGTGTCCACGGTCTGTAGGACGATGTTCCGACAGCCCGCATACTGCCGAGTCCGCAGTCCGGCTTTAATTAGGACCGACTTTCGGGTATAAATTCATGGTTTGTATAGTTTAACTGCACCAGTGTTTTTGTTAACCGCATAACGTAGTGAAATTTTAATGCTTACACTCAGTGTTGGTTCTTGTATTTTCACTTTAAATAAATTTAAGAGTGGCTTCTCTAAACGATACGGGTTTGGTAACGCTTGAGGTTTATCTTTCAGGTAAAAACATTTTATTTTGTTTGGTATAATTGTGTTGGCGAAAGTTTTAAAGTACTCCTTATTATTATTATTATATGTGAAAATTAAAGATCTTAAGGGCAGTACTTATTAAGTTGAAGTTCTCAACACAAAGCCAAGGCAAGCTCAAGTATAGGCCAACATTATTTACATGGTCAAGCAAGCAATTAATAATACTTCAAACAGAGAACAACTTGATGTTCTTAAATAATAATTATAGTTCTTCATACGTACGCGGATCTTCTGCCGCGTGGTAAAAATCGCAATTGAACCAAGAGAAGAAAAGAAAAAAAACTGACCAATTGCAAGTCAGACTTGCACATGAAGGGCTCCGTACCATCGTAGTAGGGAAGCCCCTTTAATTTGTATTATTTCTTGTTAAAGCGGCAACAGTAAAACATATTTTGTGATAAGTTAGTTTTTCATAGTGTTTGTATGAATGAAAAAGTTATATGTGCGGTTTTTTAAATGTGCTATAACTCAAAAACTATTTGCTATATATTGTTCAAAACAATTTTGGTTGAAAGTTTTTATTGTGATCTACAGCACACATTTTTTTTTAATTTTTCCCTCTCTTAGTTTAAAACTTAGAGGGGGGGGGACACATTTTATCACTTTGGAAGTGTCTTTCAAACGATTGACTTTGAGAAAAAATATTTTTAGGAACCTCAATGTCATTTTTTAATACCTGTCTATAGACACCCTACACGTACACGAACGCCATTTATAAAAAAAAGTTAAATAAATAAGATTTAATCCGCAATTATTTTGATTTCCAGTGGCCAATTACAACTTTATTAGGCAAACTTTTTACATGTTTTCATAATTAAAACATATGAAAATGGAAGTAATAGATTCTGTTACAGAGAAATATTTGGGCAGCTTTTTCAAAACACAAACTACCCAATATCAAACGATAACAACCCAACTGGTTTTAAATTTAATCAAATCCAATTCTATTTGCAGAAATAAAATAAATACCTAAAATCAGTTCACCACACTAACTTACGGAGAACCAAAGGTTCAATTTTGCAAAGCATATTGACTCAACATCAAATTAATCTGACTTTGTACTTGTATAACGTGCTCATACATTTTAAATTAGAGAGTTTGCTTAATACAAGTGGTGCTAGTACTCTGACTCGCAAGCCGTGTGTTGGATGTTGATATAACACTGGAAGTGCCCGGATGAAACAAAATGATTAAAACGTAATAAAAATGAAAGGGATGAAAGAGACTTTTAATTCAGTTAGTTTTATATCTGCATTACCTGGAAAAGCTGAAGTTGAAATGAGTGCTTGTCCGCATCGGGCTTAATTAATCATTGCAGACTCAATGATGGAATAAATGGTATTTGTAAAGTTTGATCCTCCATATTAATATGCATGCAGCACGCGGTTTATTTTAAATTCCTTAATCCTTCATTTATTGTTTAATGAATTTAACGGAGAGAGAGATCGCACAGGATAGAGAGGTATGGAAGGAGAAATGGGAGGCCTTTGCCCAGTAGTAAGACACTATGTAGGCCAGTGAAAAAGAATAGTTTGTCTGTCCATTTGCACCATAAACGATTTTCCTGAAAGAGGTTGTACTTGGGAGAGAGGCTCCCTACTTATTATCCTAGCAACGTGATTAACTCAACCGGTTCTTCTGACAAGGGAGACCTGAGTCCCAGTTGCCATAGAGAAAATTGAATGCGGATTATGTTATGCATGTGATCGAAATCTCCAGGAAAAAGTTTGTCAAATTTAGTATTTTTTATTGAAGAAACGAGGCATCTTTTCGTTGAAATATTATCCTATACCGAGTTGAACTCCGACAAAGTGGATTGTATTTTGTTAATAAATATTGAAGGATACAATTTGAGCGTTGTAATATCAAAGTTTTATCTGCAATAATACGACTTAGTTTAGCCCTTAGTCGCTATGTTTTCTCACAAAACGCCTTATCCAATAGACCCTCGGAGTTACTATTGTAATAACAGTTTGTATTTCTGTTAGACGGCGGTTACAAGTATACCCTTTTCCTTTTTGAAGTTCGTTAAAATACTTTAGACTAACAACAGAACCAAGACGCTTTAAGCTTTTATTGTACTAATCATTATAAACGAGTTTTACTATAATACTAATCTTTATCTATCCGTAACTTTAAAATCTGCTTCACAGATATCAGAAGAGACAGTGTGACCAGTGTAGGATCTCTAGTAAAAGTGGTTTTTAATTATGGGTGGAATGCAAGTGGTCATTTCACTGAGAGGTTAAGGATAAACAAAAGCTTAAAGTCCATTTCACGAAAGAAGTCCCGCAGACGCAGCGCTGTATGTCGCGCGACATAATGTTGTTTCACAACTTTTGGCATCGTAAATAAACCTTAGATAACGCACTAATCCAATAATAAACTCACAAAATATCTACCACAACAAACGCACCTTGATAACATCGACAAACGACAACATGGCCGATCTGTTAAATTTAGTTCCACAATTGTCCGCGGGACTTCTTTCGTGAAATGGACTTTAGTTTGTGTAGATCGTACAATAAAATACCCTCAAGATAACAAACCCGGACATCAGGTGCGTAGTCTCTTTTACTTACAACAAAAATTATACATCTTTGTTACAAAACACCGCTTATTGCTCAATCCACAGCCCCGTTTATTAAATTTAACGATAAACACCGACAATTTAAAGTATTTGTTCAGGAACCGTTTCAACTTTGGCTGAACAAATAATTTTGTAGGTATTTATTTTGCCGCCGGACGTTTGCCGTCCACCGTATATTGCTTGGAATGAATTTGATCGCTCATACATCTCACTGCATCATTCTGGGTCACTTTAAAGCGGAATTATAAACATGAATTTTGCACTGAAATTGAAATTTTGGTGCGAAATGATTTTGCTGTTTACGTTACGGTGGAGAGTGAGGTCTAAAATTAATGGAAGCGAAAAACACGCTCTTGTGAGTTCGGTTATATATGTAACATAGAGCTAAATAATTTACCGAGCCTTTCCCAGTGATGTTGGGGTCGGCTTCCAGTCTAACCGGATGCAACAGAATACCAGTATTTACATGGAACGGCTGCCTATCTGACTTCCACAACCCAGTACTGGTTAATGGTTTTTAGACTTTCGAGCCACTGACAACCTGTGATGACTGTCAAAGATCTACAAATGTCAGCCTGGATCAAGACCTTGGCGTGCTTTTCGAGGCACGGAGGAAACTCGATATGTCTCGGTATGACCTTGTTGATGGACATTGTACATAAACTGCTTCGTTGGTCTAGTGGTTGCAAGCGTGACTGTTGAGCATGAGGCTGGCATGCCGTCGCCTCCTTCTGCGAAGCAGCGATGCTAGCGAAGGAGGTGGCGGAACGTTAGAGGGAGAGAACCTCTCGTCTAAGCCGCCGCGGGAGGCGCTCCGGACGTCGGGGGCCACGTGATGGCTTCCGGCCACCGTAGACGCGGGCCTGTGGATGGTGAGTGATGGGCTAGCTCGCCGTCGACGACAGGCCGTGTCGACGGCGCGTTCGTGTTCCACGCGCGCCTCAAAGAGATGTCAGCAACATGGAAGGGGCAAGGGCCGACGCCCGTCGTGGCTGCGGGTTGTTCGCAAGAGATACCGCGGCCTCGACATGAAGAGCTAAGAAGGAACATGGGTGGGTTTTAGTCAGTAGAAGTCAGACACTCCCTTTCGCTCTGCCCAAGAGCGGGAAAATTATTTGATGATTTTCCACCCGCCAAAAAAAAAATGTTGGGCAAAGTGTTATTGGATATTTCCATCTGGAATTTCTTAGTAGTAGGCATGGACTCTGATTTTGTACCCGATTGATGACAATAAGCCGGTGGGCCCTATTACATAAGGCTTAAACATTTTTATTTTATTTATTTATTTAGGGACAAAAACACGATACAATTTGTATTTCGGAGCTAATTCTGTTCATTTAATAAACTTATAACCCGCACTATTACTAAAATTGGCGAAATGTAGGTGTACTGTTGGTTAGGTAAACATCTGGCATGATAAAATGTTTCATCCTAGATCGCAGATGAAGTTACGCGCAACAGCTTGCAAAGTTATAATATCCTAAGAGAACTAATAAAACCTACTTACTAAACTCGAAGAATCAACACAAACTAGACTAGAACACAAAAATTATCGCAATTTATTATTTGTTTCAGCAAAACCCATTATCTTATTGGAACACGTGAGTCGGAAAGTAACAGTAAACTTAGTTTAGATACCGCACGAAGCTCGGTTTAATCCCACGAGGTAGCGAGTGTGAACAATATTGTACTTTCTTTAAGTATTTACCGTGATTTTAACTTCTAATACACACGCCTGTAATGCCCCAAGGCTTTGACAGAGGTGTGTCTAATCTAATAATAGGTACACCTACTTTTCGCCAGTTATATTTAAGTTCCACATAATAAGGCGAGCCTATTGCCATCGACTGGGCATAAATCCCGACCCTGTGGCTGTTACTGAATTCTTGATGGAAAAACCCAATAAAATTGCCCGACCCGGGAATCGAACCCTCAGCAGTCGCGCTTACGACCATTATGCTATGGAGGCAGGTTCTAATATTTGTAAAAGGTAATAATAATAATATATTTATTTGCGTAAAACATGGTATACAAAGGTGTTAAGTACAATCTTATATGGAACAAACATGTTTAGCTAGGATAAGACCAAGCATGCAAAAAAATTAATTTTAGAGAAAAAGGCATAACAAGGTAGGCATCAACAATGAGCTATTAAGAAAATCACATCTTTTTATCTATAAATTCTTTTAAACTATAAAAACAATTTTCAAGTAACCATTTATAAAATCTAGTTTTAAACAATTTTGTATTTAATGTTTTAAAATGCCTCGGTATTTTATTATAAATGCGCACACACATTGCCAGGCAGTTCTTATTGTATTTAGCTAGCCTAGGCAAATCATTCAACACTAAATTATAAGGATCTCGTCTGTTACGAGGATTTACATCATTAGCAGTCTTAAATAATTGTTTATTTTTCATTACAAACATGCATATTTCGTAAATGTAAAGGGACGGTAACGGTAACAAACCAAGCTTCGCAAATATTGGTCGACATGAGTCGTCAGGTTTAAGTCCACAAATTGATCTCATACACTTTTTTTGAGCGATGAATGCTCTTTGGAAGTCAGTGCTATTACCCCACATAACAAGCCCATACCGTAGTACCGATTCGACATATGCGCGGTATGATATTACAGCAGTTTTTATGTTAGTTATATTTTTGACTTGTTTAAGTGCGTATACAAATTTATTGATTTTAGCACTAACATTGTCTATGTGCTCTTTCCAATTAATGTCCTTGTCAACGAATACACCTAGAAATCTTGTATGCGTTACTTTCTTGAGTTTATTAATATTAAGTTTAATGTCATTTTTATGATTATTAGATTGATTAAATTGAATATAAACAGATTTATCTAAATTAATTTTTAAATTGTTAATGTCAAGCCACTGCAGTAATTTGTCAATTGTATTATTAATGTCAAGCTCATGATCCAGAATGGTATTATGTTTTTTGTTAGATGTCACTATTATAGATATGTCGTCGGCAAATAATATGCATTTATGATTTGTTATTTTTATGATGTCATTTATGTAAATGAGGAATAATATAGGACCCAGTACGCTTCCTTGTGGAACACCAAATTTATTATGTTTACATTCCGACGAGTAGGATATTAGGTCATTTTTTTCATTTTTTTTATAAATGATGACACGTTGTGTTCTGTTACTTAAATAGGACGATAGCCACTGGAGTACCGGTCCTCTAATTCCAATAGCTTCTAACTTTTGTAGCAATATATCGTGTGACACCAGATCGAACGCTTTAGATAGATCAAAGAAAAGGCCAGTAGTCATATAATTATTATTAATATTTGAAAGTATAGCCTGCATAAGAGAGAAAATAGCCAAGGATGTGGATTTGTTCTTTTGGAATCCGAACTGCTTGTCGCTTATAATTTGAAATTTGTTGCAGAACTTTATTATTCTTTTGTACATACATTTCTCATAAATTTTAGATAAGATAGGTATTAAAGTTATGGGTCGGTAATTATTGATGTCACATTTTTCTCCCTTCTTGAATAAAGGCTTTATTAAGGACAGTTTCAATTTCTCAGGAAAGGTTCCCTGGGAAAATGACATGTTTATTAAATGAGTAAGAATACCAGTTAGTTCATTACTACAAGCTTTTATGATTTTTGTATTAATTTCATCATAGCCCTCAGACGAGGTGTTAGACAGAGACATTATTTCCTGTCGTACCTCGTTTACCAGCATTGGTCTGAGGAACATAGTGTTGATACAAGTATTTTTGTATACGTTTTTGACGTGACAACGTCTTATAAATTGGTTTGCCGGGTGACACTTCAAGAAACTGCGTTACGCTCCGCTCACGTTATGCGCTCACAATGAGAGCGAGTGAGAGGCACGCGTCCAGAGCGAGAGAGAGAGAGTGAGAGAGATAGGCATACACACCGGTTCATGTCTTGCGCTTCTATTTTCGTTGTCACGTAAAACTTTCGCCCGTATACCGACTTTACAGGCAACCAATTTTTTTATGTGCACTTTTTGCCCCTTGTACATGCGCTAAATTAACAAAATGGTCATTGAATTTATTGGCTATTTGAACAGGGTCTGTAATTATATTATCATTTAGTTTTATACATTCTATGTTGTCTTTGAGGTTGTTATTATTTATTTCATTTTTAATGACATTCCATGTGGCTTTACATTTATTGTCATGATTGTTAATATATTTTATATTTGCATTCTTTTTTGAATTATAAATACATTTCTTTAGCAGACTAGAGTAGTTGTTATATTTAATTTTATTATTTACATTTTTATTTTTGTAATACCGATACCGTAGTTTCCTTTTAGTTATGCAACTTTGTCTCAAACCTTTACTTATCCACTTTTGTGAGTCTTTCCTATTGCTATTGACTTTCACTCTTAATTTGGGGAAACAGAGTTCATAAAATAGACACACCAGTTCATGAAAATCATCGAATGCGGAGTTTGTGTCAGTCTTTAAGTAAAGTTCGGACCAAGAAAGATTTTGCAAGCACTCCTTAAATTTTCGGATGTTGTCTATGTTATAGTCTCTTTTATGAATGTAATATATTGTTGATTTCTGTGGTTTCTGTTTAGTTGGGAAGCTTAACATTTGTGCTGTGTCATGATCAGAAAGATGCAGGGGTAGTACAGTGGCAGTTGCATTTTCAATATTGCTCAAGATATGGTCAATACACGTCAACTTGCGAGTAGGAACATTGATGTGGATTTTTAAATTATAATTGTTGGACAGGTCTTGCAATCCATTTGTGATATTACCTTGTTTCAGTGTATTTATGTTAAAATCACCGGCTACGACTAAATTAATTTTAGTTTTGTATTTTTTTAACAAGTCATGTAAAAGATTATGCAATTTTATTAAAAACTGATTAGGATCAGATTGCGGTGTTCTGTAAACACATATAACTACTAATTTATTACTTGTAACTTCTAAGCTGCAAGCTTCAAACGTGTTTTGAGTTGCATAGTTTTTCACGAATGTTAACTCTTTATAAGATAAACCTTTTTTCACTAATATACAAGTGCCCCCTCTTCGGTTTTCTCTACAGAAGTTAGCAGCCATTTCATAGTTGAATATTTTCACGTAGTTTTCACAGCCTTTTTTTACAAAAGTTTCAGACAGGCATATTACATCTGGGTCATTCCTTCCTTCTTTTAACTCTTGCATAGTAATTTCTAGAAGTTCTTGTTTAGATAATAAGCTGGCGATATTTTGATGGAATATTCTAAAGTTGTGTGTTTTGTTGGGTTGAGATACGAAAAAATGAGTCACGCTTATTTAGCACAGGAAAGTAATACGGTATAGTCCCTATTTGACCCTTCGGATTGTGTTGCAAAGAGGAACCATATTCATATGGCGTTGTGTTTTTAGTACGACTAAAGTAGTAGGGAATTGTCCCTTTTTTGGGTTCATTTGTAGAAACCTTTAACTTAAAACTTGAATTGTTACTCATTCTTTTACGAATTTCACTAGGATTTAAATAGCTATCATTATAATCACAACAGTCTATGAGGTAATTTATGGACTTACAAACCTCAGATAGTTCAGTGGATGTTTGATTTACAAAGTGGCACTTTTTATACATATTACATGTTTTTTTATACAATAATTTAACTTACGGACATTGAGGTACACGTTATTGATGACATTTAATACAATAATATTATTATTTGAGAATTTATTGAAGATAATCTGCAATTGAGACATCACCAGGTTTGGGTTGTGATCGTTTTCGCCCACGCATATTATCATTTTGTCTTCAGGTGTCAATTTAGTATTTATGCAGTTTGCTATTATTTCATTGCAAGGCGCATTAGGTTTTGTTTCCGCGGCGAGTCTGTATTTTTCATACTGTGTACCTGCTCTTGAGTGTAAGATGGCTGCTGAAAGCCCAACACACCGCTGAGTACCGAATATAAATATCTTCCTTTGGGGAACCATATTTTGCACGTTTGCGAAAGCACATGTCTGAGCGCTAGCTACGTTCACAGTATCCCGCTTCAGTTCTTGACGAATGGCAGGTTCACAGACCTTGCAATTACTTTGCATTAAAACTTCAATACGGTTCGTGAGGGCCGCTATCTCCAGCTGTGCAGCCTCTAATTGCTGCTGTTGGGTTAGAATTTCTTGTTCCAAGGAGGACACATCCACGAAGTTATTGGTTTCGTCATACAAACTGGATGACGGTAAAGGAGAAGGTGCAGAAATTATGTTGTGTTGGTTGGCCAGGGATTGTCTCTTTTTCTTAGAGTTTTTACCCGGAGTTGTAAATAAGGATGGCGACTGGCATAAAGTTTTTAATGTTTTATTTTCTGTAGTTAACTTATATATTTGCTTATGTAGCTCGGTGTTCTCTAATAATATATTTCCAAGTTCATTTTCAGTACTTTCGAGTTTTAATGTGAGCTGAGCAATTAACTCTTTCATTTCTGAGGCTAATACTAAGTCAGACACAGTACCGTCAACACTCATTGACAATTTATTTGGAGTATATGATTCAAAAGATGTCTCGCAATCTGTCAGTATATGGGAATCAAGTAAATCAGTAGTAATTACAACCGAAGATCGACGTTTCAACACTTCCTTAGGACTTGGTAGTTGTTCGGCTGGTGAGGGTGTTTGTAATGAAGTTGGTTTTTTCCTCAAGGTAATATTGGTTGTACAGTCGCACAGTGGAACGAATGTATGGGAGCGGTTGGACGTAGACATGTCCGAAAAATAAGAGTAAAATTATGACAAACTAATGATGCCATCTTATTCGATTACTTAATGCCTTCATAAATTGTGGTGATGAATTTCTTCATAACTCCCATATTTCGGGAGTAATTTGAGAAAATGTGAAATTTTACTATGAAAATGAGTGTATCGAGCTCTCTCCCTCCTGATTCCGGGCTTGTTTCAAGTAGCGGTCTCTAATATCGTAATGCTATTACTAAGAGCTATATTTAATACTAAGACACATAGTGCGCCAAATGTGCACTTTCTGGGATAAAAGGAAATGAAAATTAAAAAAAAAAAAGTTTTTTCCCCATTTGTATTTACTTTAAACCGCAGACAGACTTATTAAGAGGTCTATAAATATATTATATATATACAGAAATATATATTAACAAAAATATTCACAAGAACTGATGAGAGTATGACTTTTAAGTAAGTTGATAATAAATTACCTAGTTTCATTAAAAGTACAATAAATAATTAAGATGTATGCTCTAATTTACTAAGTTACACATTTTAAAACAATAACATCATTTAATTATCTTCGTCATCATCATCATCATCAATTAATTCAAATTCAGAATCGATGTCCGCTAAATCATTTATGTTAACAAATTCGATATCACTTTTCTCAGAATCCGTAAGCTCATAAAATTCCTTAAAAGAAGATTTTTTTACAAACTTATTTCCTTTTGGACGGATACTTGTAACAAGTGGATCAGAAGACAGTAAAAGATTGTGCATAATATCTTCATTGCATGAGATACTGCTATGCTTTCGAGAATGCCCCTCTCTATATTTTCTAAAATCTTTATTTCTAGCCTCAGATGCCTCTTCGGATAGAAAACCAATGGGCACAATTGACATGTTCTGAACTATGTCTGGCCCATGCATTAAAATTTTATGAAGTGAAGAAGGCATATAATACCATGGGTATAACTCCACGTAAAGCTTAGCAGTATCAAAGCAGAACTCTCGGAATTTAGTTACGTTGATCTTCTCTCCTGATGAAATACACTGCAAGATCACACAGATTTTTCTTAAAAGCATAGCATCTATTCCGGTCAGTTCAGCAGATTTAGTGTAGTTTTCAAAAAATCTCCTTGCCGAGTTGCCATTGTTGGTGGATCCACTGCCTTGTTTCACAACATCGAGAAGTAAGCCCGTTTCTCTTCTTACAGCCTCTTGAACTCTTTTCTTCCTGTCATCAACTTGCCTTTTTGCTATATCACCCCTTACTTGCCATGATTTTATGTCTAATTTGTAGGAAATGTGTAATAAGCATTCCATTGAGCGAATCCAAGCGTGAAGGGTGCTTAAGCTATATTTATACATGTCCTCGTTTGCGTGTTTATCTTTGATTAACTCTAAATTATTCATTTCTTTAGGACAAGCCTTGCATATGTCACACACTGAAGCTGCTGTATTGGATATAATGGAATGAATTTTACCATCAATCATTGTCAACAGCAGTTGGTGTTTGACACTAATTCCATCAGTGATGGTGGATGGAGTTAAGGCTTCAATCTCTGCTTCGATTTCAGCCATCTCTCTCTGCACATTTTCTTTGGTTTCCTTTATAAACTTAAACAATATTGGCCGGCAAAATGAAGTGGAAGATGGTCGCTCGTTTTCCCAAATTGTTACACCTTTTGAGACGAGCCGCAGTGGTACAAGACTAATCATAAAATTACTAGCAAGATCGATTTGCTCATCTTCACTCGTCCTTTGATGATAAATGCTTTGGCTAGATGATCCGTCAAAACCCCATTTGCTGGTCAATACGAGCTGTTGATTGGGATCAACAGGGGTTTCTAACGACCTAATAAGTCTTCTTGAGGTTAAATCCATCAAGGCTTGTAATTTGATTTTTGCAGAGCTCTCTGTAACTGTGAGATCTTCTTTGGCCGGATAGCACTTAATTTTTTCTTTAACCAACATGTAGTAACTCGGGTATTGAAGAGCTCCTTCTTGAGTGTTGAAATCCCGAAGAGTGTTATAGCGCCATTTCGATAAGTTCATCGATACATAAAGAGCCAATGCCTTCAAAGGGGATATTTCCCGTACCTGAATTGATTTACCTTCAATGAAGGCTTTGATTTTTGAGGCCTCTTCTGGATTCTCCGTCAAGTATTTCATAACATAAGCTGTATCGCTTTGTCCTACCTTTTGAAGCGCCCTTTCGGCCGAAAACATAATTTCAGCGCTGCTACTGCTGCATGAAAGACTATCTTCAGTGCGTCTTCTTTTTTGCCGGTTACTAAGGTCCTCAAAAGATTTACGAGGACTAGGATGTGTACAAGTTGAAGCATCAGATTTAGCAGGAGAAATTATGGGCTCGATGACGTCACTTATATTTTCTGTAGAAGGTTCCATATTTTCATTCTGTAATTCCGGCCATTGAATTGCAGCCTGTAGCCAAATCTCATGTTTCTTCCGAAACTTATCTGTGCTTCTTCCAGACTGTGTCCATTTTGCATAAATGCGGTAGCAAAATCGACGACACCAGTCTTTTAAACTTGTTTCAGCACTTTCACATAACTGAATTACTGAACACAACTGTTATCTTTTAAAACACTGAACAAATAGTTAAAGTCGCGTAAATCTTTATGTGCGCGTGCGCATAAAGCAACGTGAATATCAAGATTTGTATTAAAATTTGGAAAATACATTGCGAGATTAGCTTGGATACAACGAGGTGTAAATCAACACTGATTTTAAAGTTACTAATAGTGACCTATTTATATAAAATCCAGGTATCCCAGGTATCCTTTGTTAAATATTGCAAGGTAATTAGTTATTGTGATAATTAGTAAATGATGCATGCTAAATTAGTGTATTAAGAGCCATTTAGTAATTAAATAATAGCAATGTTCTTATCAGTAATCATTAGTGCATCAGTTTTATATGTAAACCTTAAGTCCCTAATTATATATCCTAATTAGCTTATATCTTCTCTAATTGGCTGCTCAGAAATGTTATTGTAATAAGGTAAACCTTTAGAAAAACGGTTTTAATCAACAAAATAAACAAAAAATAAAAAAATTGTGTTATAAAATAAACATCACTCTTTATCCCAGAAAGTGCACATTTGGCGCACTATGTGTCTTAGTATTAAATATAGCTCTTAGTATTAGCATTATGATATTAGAGACCGCTACTTGAAACAAGCCCGGAATCAGGAGGGAGAGACCTCGATACACTCATTTTCATAGTAAAATTTCACATTTTCTCAAATTACTCCCGAAATATGGGAGTTATGAAGAAATTCATCACCACAAGTTATGAAGGCATTAAGTAATCGAATAAGATGGCATCATTAGTTTGTCATAATTTTACTCTTTTTTTTCGGACATGTCTACGTCCAACCGCTCCCATACATTCGTTCCACTGTGAGTCGGTATTAGCGTATTTTTTACTTCTTATGCACACCTTACATCTCCACTTTTTTTTTGCTTCCGCATCTTTGAGGCGATACGTTTGTTCGGGGTAACCATCGCAATCCAACTCATACCTAATAATTATAGGCAGAACACAAAGCAGTACTTTTTATGTTTACTAATTTCTTGCATTTATGGCATGTTACTTGTGCTGCCATCTTGGAATGAGATTTTGAAGTATTCGATGACATGATGAGGTTTCTCAAGCGCACGGACTCTTGTTACATAAAATTAATATTTCTTTAAATTCCAAATATGAATTTTAGAATTTACGAAAAGTGTTATTGTCTCCACTGGGGTTTGAACTCGCATCACTTTGTACGAGAAGCGGTGGCCGTATCCTTTACGCCAGTTGTCAACTATGCGATTGAGTGAAATAGACGTTCAGTTGAAGTGGTGAGCTTTGTTGTAGATAATGTCAATCGGTTAGCAGTTCAAAGGTCATTTTTCGGAACAAAGGAACCAGGTGATGTGTCTTCCAACGGATTGCCTTTGTACAATATTTAAAAATTCACTCACTTGTTTTCACAGAATCCTTTAGTTTCTTTTTATGTAATCAATTGCACTACTTTATCAATGTTTATGTATATTTATATTTCCGAAAACTTCACTGGTTCTGTTGTTATTCCACTAAATGTTTTTGTTTATTTCTTCACGTAAACATGAACTATTCATGTCACTAACACTATATGTCGTGACTTACTTATCACTTGACGATATTTTAAGTTTAAATTATAAAATATATTACTATTACTATTTTTTAAATATTTTTGTTACGGAGCCGATGTTTACCGTGGCAACTGACAGTTGACATCCCCGGTATTTGATGACGCTGAAAAATAAACATAAACGCCTTGTTGATGACGCTTCCTATGACATTGACCAGGGGCTAAGCGTTACTATACGTACACACCGCCAGTCTCTTAATTGGGCTCATTACAACTTGACAGCGTTTTGGAGGACCCTTTGATACCATTTTTTAGTTTATTGTTCACAGAAGTTTTGTGTCAGTACTTTTTGACTTTTTTGTAAAGTCAAGGTCTACGGCAGACACGTCCCTGTCATTTATATTTTTCAGCTATGTACTAATAAATACAGAAAAGTTATCCACAAAAAATGGCAGTATATATATGTATTTTACAACCGTTATTCAAGGACTACCAGACAAATTCAAAAGTTCCGAATTATACCAACGTTTTTTTATATTTGTTTAATTTAAATACCTCCATGATCCCTGTACTACTCTCCATAACCACTGTGATTTGACTACATAGCGCGGAAACCGTAATATTTACACAAAAAAAGTCGTTTCTCAGTAATAATTTTTGCGCAATGTTACTTAGTCTGATGTACAAAACGCTTGGTTCACGACTTTTTAAAGGCACCTGTTAAGCCCTGTGTAACAAAAGCGTGTTAATTTTGAGCAGATGTTACTTCGTAACTTCATCATACGTACAATAAGAAAAGATAGAGTAAAAACAACACAGACAGGTCAGCGAGCTACGAATTACGATACAATTTAAATCAAAATAGCTTTTGACTAAGCTTGGCGACTTCTCTTGACCACGAACAAATACAATTTGGTTGAAACGTCGAGGTAATAATTGCTATTTTAAGCGAAAATGACCTTAATCAGTTAAGTACTCAAATGTTATAACAATGAATGGAATTACTAATAATAATCATTTTATTTCATTCAACTAAGGCCCATAGGTAAAATACACACAATAATAACAAACTAATACATATAAAACAGTAAACCATAACTAAACACGTAACGTCGGCGGCGTGACTAGTACGTGGTAACTATAAGGTAGGATTGTAGATTTTTATGTCATCATCATAATCCTGCCCTTATCCCAATTGATTTGGAATCGGCGCAGAATGTCTTGTTGTTCCTCACTACACATCATCTTAGCAGTCAGCTCCTTTCAAGTCATGCCATCCTTCACATAGTCCATCCATCTTTTCTAAAATCTTCCTCGACTCTTTATAGCTATCAAACATTCATACTCCAAATTTTCCTCATCACATTATACTCATTCCTCCGAATGAACGCTAAGACTCATTCCTCCAAATAAACGCTAAGTAGATGTTTGCAAATAACAATAAATTATGATAACACTGTTAACTTTAAAATAGCCAAATTAAATGCAAACCATAAACCAAATACACCCAATTCAAATCTAAACAGAATACGACATCCATTTCACATTAAAAGCCTCTAGGCAATCAGAATATTGACAACAGCGATCATTCTCTGCATTGTTTTGCAGTTTGTACGATTTATCAGTGATTGTGCCAATAATATACTGTGAGCTGGTTTAATAATAAATCATCGTTTTGTACGACAATCTGCGTTAACAGCAAAATTTTAGCTCAATAGTAGGTACAGGCCATTTTCACCGAATTAAAATCAACAAAAACTGGACGGCCGAAGCTAAATAACAGTGTAGTTGATCAAATAACTCGACCCCATTCACGTCGTTACTGTTCGGGCTAAAAGGCCAAAAGTTTCATCGAAAAATGAAGCCTTGTGACGTACCGGTATAACTGAGTTACAAATAAAATGGAGCTTTGTCGCTAAGTGAATTAAGCGTTCTTTTTTCAACGTCACTATCAAAGCCTGTGTTTAATAGACTTTTATTGTTTGTTAACAATTTAAAACGTCACACCGTTCCGAACAATCCAGACGGTGTATCTAATATATGCGCGAATATGCAGTCGTTATTTTCGTCAAAAATGTTTTATATTTTGGAAATTGTTTGGCAATATGCGGGGTTTTCGTTCGCTGACTTTTTCGCTTTGATCAGACGAAATCAAGTTACAGTTAGATCAAGTGCTCTCAAAGGGAACCAATGAACTGAAACCAAAAGAAGCGAGGTAGCTTCACGGCAAAGGATAAAGAGGTTACTTGGATTTAAGGGAAACACACGGAGCCAAAGTCGGCTTTGAAACTGCTAAGCCAAACTCTTTTAATTATTCTCGACTGTCTAAAATTGCCTCAAACTTTTGCGGATCGCGTTAATGAACTCCGATGCCTAATGAGCTTTACATAATCCGTACTGAGGTAATTTGATAAACAGCTACAAAATGAATAAGCTCCTAAATTACAAGGTAATTTAAAATTATTTTAACAGAAATAAGCGTTTCAATGAATAAACACTTCATAAGAAAGCTATTAAATAATAATAACGGTTCAAATATTTCAAACTCTAATTCAAGTTAGTGTCGTCTGAGTTAACATTTATTCTCCCTTTGTGTCCAAGTTAAATTAAGCTAACAAGCATATTTCAAGTATTTTACTAGAGCTCCGGCATCATACATATTTATTAGACTTTATGTAAAACTTATGTAGATGTTCTTTTTAAAGCAAATGAGAACACCAACTGCGTAGCAAAACGCTACGCCGTAGACAGTTACCTACTACGAGACATTGTAGGTAAAGATAAAATGAAGTTGGCAAAATTATAACGTTCCGTGTCAGAACTGGCGTTTGAAGACATCACGAAATTATGGGCTTCCTTGTAAGTTGGTGACCTACTTACATATGTTGTATCCGCTCAAAGATTTCCGCGAAAATAAAACCCAATTGTGTGAAACATTTCCATATATTATCCGGGTTGTTGTGAAATGTTCGCGCCGCGTCCATCTGTGGAGCAATCTTGGTCAGTTGGTACACAATACGTCAGCGGGTAATCCTCTAGAGGCGTTTACGGACCGACACGGGGGCGTTTGTGTATTTATTGCCTTTAACAGCTATAAAAATGTTGCGAACACACATTAGCGAGACTAACCGGCGGCACGCGAGAAGCATGCCGTGATGACGGGCCGTTTCCGTCTCGCAGCCGGGTAATGTGTTAACTTTAGTTGCTTTTCACACCAAAATAGGGAAAATGAAATATTTGGAACATTAAGTGGTGTAATTCCTTTTCCGACGTACGTTTTAGGCACTTCCATGGACATTGGGTTATCTACAGACGCTTACATTGAGACTGTGAACAGCTGACGCGAGCCTTTTCGAGCGTGAACTAAACACGCTTTGCACTAAATGTGTCCAATTCACAGTTTGCGTGCAACAGTTACTCGAGTAGGTACGCCGTAAAATCGGGCATCGGGCTATTGTATGTATGTAGTATCTTCGAAATTGCTACTTTACTTATTTATTTCTATTTACAACAAAAGGGTACTTCAAAACTATTATTGAAGCCAAAGAACATTTTAAAAAGGTACCTTAAGTAGCCGTTTAAATTATGCACACTTTTCAATTAGTATCAAATAGGTACGTACTTATCGCCAATCCGATTGGCTTTGCAAGTGTCCTTGGCATTTGCCACTTTCTATGATTTCTTCGATCAACATAAAATAAAAGAATGAAACTCGGTGCGTAACTCAAGTGTGTGCCTTGTAGAACAAGGCTTTACACCTCCGATTGGTAAACACGATACGCGCCAAGTAAATCCGTCGTGTATTTGACGCCTAAAGATCAACGCACACTTATAAGCACTGGTTTTCCTCGGCTTATTGGGTCGCTGTCAACTAGGTATCCGAGTAACGTAAGCTCGTAACCGGATCAGCTCAGCATTGGGTTGCCAGTTGGCAATGCGCTGGGGGCTAGCAGTTGCCCTGTTTATGCTCTGGTGATGAGGTGATCACCTAGCAGATGCAAGAGCTTAGGTCGACAATGGGGCTGAAAGCGTCGACGACCCTACATTGTAAGTTTACGCCATTACGATGCTTCCAGTAAAGTGTTTCCTCGAATGAATCCCGAGTTCCCGGACGAATCGGGTTAAGGCGGTGTTGATCCCGTGCGGAACTTATAGCTGTGTAGTCACCTTTAAAGATACAAGCCGCGGAATATCAAAGATGAGATTTAGAAATGATCGAATGTATTCCAAGAATTATCGATTCGTTGTTCAAAGCTCAGCGGTTGTATGTTGTGCCTTCTTTTGACGAAAAGCTACGCTTATTTTTCTTTATTCAAGTGAAAGGGTAACGATATAAAAATAATCTTATTGCTGGAAAGTTTTTTATTCAGTAGGTTCTCGTACGCATTTGAATATCTTCTACAGGGTCGGTAAACAACTGAATACGGTAAGTTACTTCTGCCAGCAGTATTGCTATCCGACGTGGCAATGCTGCCAGCCTTCTGGGCACTTCTATTGACAGCGATATGGACGATCTTTTGGACGCCCTGTAATTATTTTCTCCTTTTGATTCTTGTATATTTTTCATTATTATCATAGACTTGTTATTGTAGCCTATAAATAATAAAAATAAAATTCAGTATAAGAAAGTAAAAAACTGTAATTTGTAGGAACAGAAGACTGCAGATAAGTAAACCTTGAGCTGGCCTATCTTTTTACGGTAAGGAATGTGAAGCTAGCTTATAGTGGTTTTGTTCCATATGACGTGTAGTGCTAGTACTTCCCGTACCGTAAATAAACGCTTAAAAATGTAAATCATTCCCTATTTCACAGAATTTAAGTTTACCTTTTTGAAAAAACCTAAAAAAGACTAGTGTTAGGTAGTTCCATTTCCAACACAAACAATTTGTACGGGCTACAATGGGGCTATACTAACTACATAGGCACAAACATTCAACCGTGTTTGTACTAAAGATTTGATTGTACAATAGAACGGGTAACACAATAGCGAAAAACGTGTACATTTGTTATCAGTCGGTTACCTATGTTAACAAAAATCCCAGTAATGCGTAGGACAGAGATGTTCGCAATTATATAGCTAGGTACAAAATGATTTTTGCCCAGTGTTTCTTTTTTATTGCAATGCGATTAAGTAACATTGAGCAAAACAAATTCTACAAAAATCGGTTCGTTTTGGTGCGAGAAAGCACTGTTGACGGTTTGTCTTTTCACATCCTTACCAAAACTGTACGCCCAGTTAGAGATTTGGTGTTACTCGTATATTTGATTAACTTTTTTTGTTTATTTCAGGCCACCCGCCTATTAGTTAAAGTGGTCTTAATCTAGTAGACGAGTTATTCAGTGTGGAGTTTCACCCAATGTCGCAGCATTAGAGATACCCATCTACCTGCGAATAAACTCAAGATCTCGACTCTGAGATAAATCCACGTATCCATGATTTTTACCTGAATTTTTCAAAGACGTAGTTCAGTGTTTCATACAATTCATTTAGGTATAGCTACTCTTTCAAACTCAAACAGTTACTAAAATCCAATCGGTGGAACACGAAGAGACCATAATTAGTGGTCCAGTAAGAAGAATGTGCCAAGAACCGTGGCAAGCACAGACCAGTGTATTAATGAACATCGGACACGCGATTAATGGTACATAGTCTGCTGCATGTGTATTGTATTGTATTTAGGTACGACATGGTGCAATGATGTTGTATTCAATTAGAGTGTACGTATTTAGGATACGACGAGACGAGGTGCAATGGGATTGTATTCAATTATAGGTACGTATTTTGGATACTACGACAATTCAAGACGTCTTATATGAAGCAAAGGTTTGGGAGTAAGGGATAGAGCATGCCAATTAAAATATTGAGAAATTATTTATTTATTGATGTACACGATTACCAAGCGTTATAGAACACGATCGATGTATGTAAGTCTTTTTTTACTTACATAATTTATGTTTTTATTATAGGTTGTGGAATATGCAAGAGAATAGAGTGCTCCATATAAGCTTATTAACAGGTATAAGTGATAAAACTCTGCTAAGAATGCATGAATCCTTATATTAATAGTAAATAAGTCAATAGTCATATTAAAAAATCTGACACCAGATTAGGCGCTAACCACACGATAAAAAGAAGAAGTTGTCCTATATGTATCTCCCCACCTCCCGCTATTGACTTAAAGAGTCCGCCTAAGCATTAAAAAAAACAAACACAACAAAATATGGAAATTCAATAAAATTCGTACCGCAATAACCTAAACCATATTGGTATTATATACACCGGGGCAGTACTTACTATATTTTTTTAGGTCATGGCGCTACGTTACCGTTCTCCACAAAATATTCGGTGTCGGTTTCACACTATACATTGTTTTTGGATCGAGTGTGTGTGAATAGCACTCCCACCTCACGTCACCAAAAATCGGGAGCCTTAAAAAAAAGTGTAGTGGTGGTGGCTTTATTCTTAAAGCAACCCCATAGTGCATGTTTCACTGTTTCACTGCATGCTGCGCCGACCCCAAATAAATTGAGATAAGGGCAAGAGAATGATGATGATGATGGTTGCTTTTATTTCTAGTTCAGTATTGCATTTCAGCCGACTGCCATGTTGATCAGTATTGCGTGAAACAGAATACGATTTCAGATAAACAGAATACTCGTACGTTCAAATATAAATATAAAACACATTTATTTAATAAATTAATTGATTAAAAAAGAGTAAAAAGTAAATAAACTGCTCCTCAACGCTGTCAGCCGGTAATGTGCCTAAAAGAGTGGTGGCATTGCCACGTTGTATGGCAACACTTAGCGTCTGGCCAAGATAAACGCCAGCCCTTGGGTCACGAGAAGCGTGAACTAAGCGTTTTGAAATTTCCTTAAACAGGCTATGAGCACTCGGACCCCATGACCCTAGAGATTTAACCCCAAACGGCTCGAATATATAGTTTATTATATTATATTTACGCCGCTTGAGTTCTCTGCAGCCACAGCGGCACTACCTGCGCAGCACGATGAACTTGGAAGATATGATGGCGCAAGAGTACCGACTCATGTTGCGTCCCACACTAAAGGCCTCCTCCAAGGCAACAAAGACATGCCGTCCGGTCTTTTGCCATCGTCGCATGCCAAGCCATTGGGTTCTTAAACAGCTGGTACGCCGACGGCGACAAGGAGAAATTAAAAGAAACCTAGACATCATCATCTGCCTAGCCTTTTCCCAACTATGTTGGGTTCGGCTTACAATCTAACCGGATGCAGCTGAATACCAGTATTTTACATGGAGCGACTGCCTATCTGACCTCCACATCCCAGGTAATACTAGGTAATACAATACCCTTTGGTAGGTTAGACTGGTTGTCAGACTTTCAGGTCACTGACTACCTGTAACGACTGCCAAAGATCCATATATAGCAGCCGGGACCAGCAGCTTAACCTAGACATACTCTTTCCTAAAATTGTAATGTCAAAAATAATTGGATCGGGTTAGTTTTCAAAGGAAAATACTAGTCGATCCCCACAATTTTTTGCCTCGACAGTCGGAGGCTCTGATTAAGAGAATATTATGTGGTCTCGGTGTATAATGTTTGCATGAACTGAATACGTGTTTAAGTGTTTATAGATAACATTACATTGTGATCAGTAATCCGCTTAATGACCGCATTGAATATGTGTCGATAGTGGGATGGTCAGATTCAGTGGGGTAGGTAGACCTGGATTGTATTACATATTTAATAGGTTTCACTGCCTCACTGGTCTAGTGCAACATAGGGTCCTGAGTTCGATTGCCAGGTCGGGCACACCGTTATTGGAGTTTTCCATCAGGAATTTCATAATATTAGCCACGAAGTATGGATTTCTGCCCAGTTGATGACAATAGACTCGCCTTCTATTACATGGGACTTAAACTTATCTAGCGAAATGTGAATGTACTAGCGGGTACCGTAGGGTCACAAGCAATTAAATGTAAACAGGCAGCAACCTAGGACAGGGTTTTTCTCGTAATTTATTGATTAACGAATAAGTTACGTTTCGACGAACAGTATTTTGAAAACCATACTATCATGAAATAGATCTGGTCTCAAAATGGAAACCGTTATTATAGGAGAAAATTCCTTCTAAATTTTACTTATTGTATACATTTCATTGTTTGTGACTACACAGCTCTAAGTAACCCTTCGGGGATTTAGATATAAAAGATAATCTTATTTGTAATGCATGTTACCACTAGGGATGGATAGCCTAGGTAATATAATCAGACTATAGTGTTGCGTTTTGCTGGGACACGAGTCTTTTCTCTGTGATAAGTAGTCCCATGGTCCACTACAAAACTCGGGGTGTCGGCTTGGATTATTTCGTGTGTTTTCGTGTTCAAGGACATGGTGGATTCCTAACGAGGTTATTCTTCAGTTATAAGAAGGGTAGTGATAAAATATTACACAAATTTAGTACCTTCTTGGGTTTTAACTCTCGATATACAAAAAGTCGTGTCCGTTACAACTGGGCCGCCATTGCACTCTAGAAAGTTTCGCACCCCTTTTCCGTACGATTAGGATACCAAACTGCTTGTTTAAAATTTCACAAGAAAAACAAAAAATATCATCCAGGACAAAAACTTCATACATCTTAATCGAGTATGCAACATCTATGCCAATATAAATTTATGAATAATGCATCTAATATAGTCGCATACAAAGTTGGGAGCCAGGCTCATACGCCAACTTTTCACTAACGAAATAGAAGTTTAAGCTCGTGTGCCTAAACTGACGGGAATCCCTCCTTCAGTAACATCATAAACAAATAAAAAACTTGAAAACTTCGGTTCTAAAAACAACATGAAATTTCGCGCTTCCATATAAAACTTTGGCAACATTTTATTTGTGTTGCCAACTGACATTACAAGTTATTATAGTAGTTGGTTTTATGAGATATTTTGTTTTTCGAGCTATAACATAAATCGACAGTTTTTTCTGAGAAGTCTTCAATTCACTTTCAAATGTCAAGGTTCCTTTCGAAAATAAGATATTTTTGCGACTTATATTTCTAATGTTAGTGTTTTCTTAGAAGTTACAAAAGATCGCCTTTATCACGAAATGCTCATTCAAAAACATGAAAAATCTTCAAGAGAACTGCTTTGAAACTCTCGTCTAAAAATAGAACATAGAATTGTAAAATGAGGCTGATATATAATTTATTAAAGCTCCAGGACCAGGCCCAATCCTGCGAGTAAGGCTCCTAGTAAGTATGCTCTTGCTGCCCATTGACCCGACATAATCACTTAGCTTTAGCATCTATTTATGGCGCTCCTGGGATAGCGGGGAAGAGCCGTTCTATGTAAGGAAATCTCTAAGAATATAAAATAAATACATTTTATCAATATATTTTTTTCTTTTATCTCACCCACCTTCGAAAAATATAATATTTATATCTGCTAAGTAATATTCTTCTTAAATCGTGTGAGCACTTTGACGTTGGTTCTTTGCCTATAAAAAGATTATCGTATGCTATTTAAATACGGCTTAGGTTTAAGCAATCACCAGATATAATGAAATATAACGCCCAAAAAATCGTAAGTACTTACCAGAATTTAATCCCCATTTTAATATGAAATTATCACCAATAAACGTAAAGTCTGCTAACCTAAAAAAGGCAAGTATCTTCAGAATAATCGCTGAGCTACCAAAAAAGGCCACGCATGCACCAAATATGTACTCGCATTTTATTTAAAAATTTCATCCAAATATGTTACACAATTTTATCCTAATAAAGTAAATTAATATACAAAAATCATTGTTTACCCAAAAAATATAAATGAAATTCTAAAGGGTCACCGATACTACCGTAAAATGTTTACTAAAGGCTGAGCTTCTTAGAGCTTTCAATAAAATAACGGCCATAGGCCCAGTCGACGGAGCTCCTACTTCTGGGTGGTTTATAAAAAACGTCCGTGTCGGGGTGCCCCAAGTCTCGAGCTCGCTTCGCGCGCTCTTGCATCCAAGTTTTCCTAGCAGCTGGTTCTCAGGGTATGTCGGGGTCAATATAATATACTTGTTTATATGCAGCATACATTTTATGGCAAACGTAGTGATATATTTGGGTGTAATGACACAAAACTTTGCTAGTTAAAATTTGGTGCACGCGTGGCCTTTTTGGGTTATGAAAAGTTTTAGTAGTGCAGGTATGACTTATTTAAGTCATACCTGCACTACTTAAACTTTTATAAAAAAAATATAAGATGTACAAATAAATGAAACCCACCAAAATCTTTCGGGCTAAATAGCCCGAAAGATTTTGGTACAGGTTTCATTTATTTGTACATATTATTTTTTTTTTGGATGAGGCTGTTTAGGGTAACGATTGTTTTTTTGGTGGTCATTCAATTTCGACGGTCGACAACTTTTCAACCTTATTACTGAAAAGGGTGAAAAGTGGCAAACTGTTAGTGAGCTTCTTGGTAATACAGTCAGTAACACCAATATGTATACACGAAGCAACTGTTATAAGTGATTTTCTCCTATTATTTTTGATTAACGTTTTAAGTTTTACGAACATTGCATGAGGAGCTCGTGGCTTAATAAGAACTGCCACTCGGGTCGATCTTTAAAGAAAGAAAGAAAGAAAAAGTATTTATTGGTCTCACACAGGACAAGAAATCAATAATAAAAGATTAACAAAAAAAAAACAAGAGGAACACTTAAAAAAAAAACAGTATTAATTAAAAATAAGTCCCGTACGAGGCCAAAAGGCCACTATCTCAGCACGATGCTGCAACATTTTTGAATGTCACAGCGCTGGTATTCTGATAGGGCCCCAGGTGACGCCACGTTCACAAAAATAAAAAATATGACAGAAAAAATATGGTATGCGAGGATAAATATCTACAGCTAATTTATAAATATCAAAATAATATGTCACATCCAACGAACTACCGTATTTGTCTATGCCAAGAGTGTAAATGGCAACACTGACAAACGAACGGACGCCGCCGGCGCAGCATATTATCTATGCATTTAAGGAATTTTAATGTCAGCGAAACAAACAAAATATCACAATAATTCACATTATATTATACTCTAATATTAACTAATGGTGTGCAGTGTTCATGTAATATATACTAGGATCAAATAAGAAATGGTGAACAAGTACTGATCAATTACCAGTTATTACATAAAGGAAAAAACAAAAAAAAAAAAGTGAAACAATAACAATAATCAGTGCTCCACGGCCAAACAAAGCTCTGCATGTCAACCTGGAATCGAGTATTCGCCGCCAGACGCTAGTATGTTTATTAGTTGACGCTCCGGTCACCATTGCCAAATGCGTGCAGAAAGCGGGTAAGTTTATCCATTGGTATTTTTTTGTTGTTGGAGTAAGTACCGTTTGAATGCTATTCTAAAAGTACCAACTGTTTTAATAGCACGAAAAGGTGGCGGGAGGTCATTCCAGCAGCGACTGGCGGCGAATTTGAAACTACCACGAAATGCAGCAGTTCTGTGGGAGGATGCCAACATCAGGTATGACGACGCTCTCGTCTTTATCTGGTTCACATCCCGTGACCAAGTCAGCTTTTTATAAAGATAGTCTGGTTTTTTTGTGAGAATAGTGCCAAAAAGTAGGGTAGCCAGGTGTAATGTTCTTCGCGCTGACATTCTCATCAAATTACCCTTATTCAGAAAAGGGGTGATATGGGTTCTGGGCGGCACATTATAACAGAACCTTGCACAGGCATTCTGCACCCGCTGGATAAGCTTCTGACTTCTACCGAGAATACATGCCCCATACACAGCATCAGCATAGTTCAGTCTGGATAACACCAGAGATTCACAGAGCATGACCCGCATATCCACGCTAATGTAGGGACGTACACGATACAAGAGCTTGATTCGGTAGAAGCAGTTGCGTACAGCTTCTAAAATATGGGTTTCAAAGTGCAGCTGCCCATCAAAAACTACCCCAAGATTACGAGCTTCTAGAACCCTCTCTATCCCACAACCGTCAATCGTAATATCCAAGTTGCAAGCAAGCATTTTGTTCAGGAAGTCTCTGGACCCCATCACAATATACTTTGACTTGGTAGGATTCAGAACCAGCGAGTTTCTTCTAGACCATTCGGAGATCCTTTTCAGATCGTCATTAATGCTTTCTACTGTTTCAGCAGCCTGTTGCTGTTTCAGCAGTGTGTTGTTGCAGCATCCTGGGAGCAAAACGAGAGGTACATCTGCAGATCGTCAGCGTAGAGATGGAACTTGGTGTTAATCAGACATTTAGTAATATCAGCACTGTACAAGATGAAGAGGAGCGGGCCCAAGATCGATCCCTGCGGTACGCCCCTGCCCACGTGTTGTCGACTAGAACACATGATATCTCCATTGTCACTCGACACGTGGACAAGCTGTGAACGATCAGTGAGGTAACTTTCAAACCATTGAACGGTTTCAGCATTACAACCATAATAAGACAGCTTGGCAAGAAGAAGTGATGTATTAATAGAGTCAAAAGCACGAGAAAAATCCAGAAGGACAAGGAGGGTTCCCATGCCTCGGTCTCTGGCCTCAAGAATGTTCCCAACTACATCCAATAGGGCGGTTGTCGTGCTGTGACCCCTACGAAATCCAGATTGTGCTGTTGGTAGAATACCATGGTGCTCAAGGTATGCTCTAAGCTGGTTGCAGACTACCTTTTCCAAAATCTTAGAAATACAAGGGAGCAGGCTAATTGGGCGGAGATCCCTCACGCTAGTGGGGTTTGGCACTTTAGGAATGGGTCTAACAATTGCCATTTTCCACAGGTCAGGGAAGGAGGAGGTCTCTATTGATCTGTTGATGATAGCTGTGATGACTGCGAGCGTACGAGGAAGTGTCAACATCAGCATCTCCAGAGAGATTCGGTCAGAGCCCTGAGCGTTGGATTTAAGACCACGCAAAATCCGCAACACTTCTTCCACCTGAACAGGCTCAAGTTGGAATTTGCTGTCACCATGCCGATGATGTTGAAAATAATTTAAATCAGCAGTAGCGACCTGCCCACTGCCGGGTACATTCAGAAAGTGCTGATTAATAGTATCAGGGTTGTTACAGAAGTGTGGCAGACCGTGCTCCGATTGTTTTGTGGTGGCAATAGTTGACTTTATATGACTCCATAACTTCTTCGGCTGCTTAATATTGTTATTGATATAAGTTTTAAAATATACGCACTTCTCAGTCTCAATTGCCGCTCTTACGAGGTATTTTAAATCTGTATAAGACTTTCTATGGCTATCCGACTTTAGAGTTTTCGACTTTAGATGGGACTTGTCACGCAGCTTCATCATTTCCTTAACGGTGTAGGTTATCCAGGGGAGCGACTTTTCTTTAATTAAGACCCTTTTGATGGGTGCATGCAAATCAAATAGCGCCAAAACGTACTGATTAAACATTTCTACCATTGAGTTCACATCTTGAATGCTTTCAATATGTTCCCAGTCTATTTTATTTAAATCTTCATTAAAAAAATCAGGGAGGATGTCTTTAAGCGGTCTATATGTAATCCAATGCGGGATAGGCTTCTCTATTCTAAAACTTAATTCTACACTTATAATAGCGTGCTGTCCGAGTTCCGGTATGTGAGAAACTGAGTGCCCACACACACGGGCGTCAGTGCACGCAATATCAATTAGAGTTTCGCTATGATCAGTAAAATGGGTTGGCTCCTTAACAATCTGTCTAAGCTTGCAACAATGTAAAAAATTATTTAGGAGCTTGGTTTTGTTGTCAGATGGGTTCAGAACATTTATATTGAAGTCGCCCACCAGGAGAACCTTGTCCGCGTTGGTAAAAGAAGAAAGCGAGTCAGTGATAGCGTCCAGAAAAACATTTACATCAAGCCACGGCGGTCTGTATGCTGTGCCAATCACGACTGATTGCGAGTTGATGTTCAGTCTGAGCCACATTTGCTCGACTTGCGACGCAGGCGGGTGCGGCACGGTGCGCGCGCGCACTCCGCGGCGCAGGTAGAAACCCACGCCGCCCCCACGCCCGCCGCGCACCCAGGCCGGGCGCGGCACGTGCCGCAGTCGGTAGCCCGGGACTGTCGGCGCACGGCCTTCCTCACCCTGCCTGAGCCAAGTCTCATTTATTGCCATGATGTCCACGTCGACATTCTCCATAGCTACAAGAAACTCGTCATGGCGCGATCCCAGCGACCCCGCGTTAAACAAGCCAACTTTCAAATTTCTAGTCTTAATCATTTGTGATTCTATGCAATATTAAATGAAACAAAGATTCTAAACTGTAGCATGTAAATAATAAGTCAATAAAATGTGTGAGAAGTTTTGTGATAAGTAAGTGTAGATAATGATGTGTAGTGTTAAAAAACTGGAAAATATGCAGCTTACTATGGTGCGCAAAAACAAAACAAAGCTTAAGATATGTAAACAAAGCAACTAATATTACTTTAGTGAGGCTAACACTCACTCTTAATACATTAGTTGCACACCTGCTTCTCCAACAGTTAAACAAGATACTTATGAGAGTAATTTTGAGGGAGATTACTTGCATTCTGTCTACATAACACAACACTAAAACATAAAACAGAATATTCAAAAATCCTTTACGAGCAAACCAAAATAAAAATAAAATAAAACAGTAAATAAATAAGATGGTAATATTGTCTGGGCCAATAGAAATACGAAACAAGTTTATAGAAATCGTTTGGATGTACAAACCGGCCATTACCCAAAAATCCTACTGATATCGTCTTCACACCTAATTCGTTCGGCTTTGTGACCATCTTCTCTGCGAGCAAGTATTCTCCCTTCTTTTGTCCACACGTATTTCCATTTACTTTGGCTCCCTGCCTGACGGGCGCGATAAAATAAAGGTTAAGGTAAAGATGTGCTTGCCTAAGTCGGTCTGTGGATGGGTGACCGCCCGACATACCGAATTTTCTCCGTGCCTCGGAAAGCACGTTAAGCTGTTGATTCCGGCTGCCATATATAGATCTTTGGCAGTCGTAACAGTGACCTGAAATTCTGACATCCAGTCTTACCAAAGAGGTATCGTATTACCTAGTATTAACTGTGGAGGTCAGATAGGCAGTCGTTCCATCTAAAATACTGGTATTCAGCTGCATCCGGTTAGACTGGAAGCCGACCCTAACATAGTTCGGAAAAGGCTAGGCAGATGATGTTTTACGAACATAGCATTTTGGAAGCATTACGAAATTAGTCTTAACTCAAAGTAGACACCATTATTTCCCAAGAAATAATGCTCGTGACTGTACATGCTTAAGCGTTATCTAAATCTGCCACATGAGCAACTTACTATATTAACACGCAATTGAGAAAATTGGCCTACAATAAATGTAGGTATGTAAGACCAGAGAGTATAGTTTTCAAAAAGTAGTTACTTATTACTCTCAAAATTCAGGCTAAATTACTAACTGCTCCATTTGACATTTCAAATTAGCTGGAAATATTTCAACATAAATTTTGGCTGTGCGTTTTGAATAAATTGCTGTTTCGTTATGTGTGCTTAGTTTTGAAGTATCTATTTACTAAAGGACGTACTATTTCAATTACGAAATCTTCCCTCAAAGACAACTTTAGCAATTCTGGGAGAGCATATGCGGCAATGAATAGAAAAATGATGTTCCATATAAAAATATCAAAAAATACACATGATTTCACAAGCTTGAGTGATGGGGCTCCTCCGGGAATGAAAGCTTTTGTCAACCCCATGTCCCAGTTTCTTATTTCCTGTAGTATGAAAATTCACTTTCCACCCTTCGTAAAATCACCCAAAAGTTTCGGAAAGTTTATAAGAGCGAACCTTTGCGTGTCATTTTTAGCCCTTTTACAAACACCTGACTGAATGGCTACAAATTTTACCCTTAGGGACTGCAAACACCGAAATTAAGTAAAATACTGTCAGCTCAGAATTTACCATGAAAGGTGAAGTATACTATTAGCCATGGAACTACTACTATCAAAGAATATTAAGGATCCGAGACTAAAATTTCAGCACTTCCTAAATTGCAAAATTAATATTCTAATCAAGCTAGCTTTTAATATAATCTTAGAACATTTTGATAGGCGTTTACCAACAAACATGACTTCTAGAAAAACCAACCAAACAAGGCCGCTGCTATGAAGCCATGAACTCAAAATTATACCTCATTCGTAGGTAAATGGTGGAAGTTTCTCGCAATGCTATTATCGAGGGCTCAAGAACTTAGGCTGCGTAATAATGCCTTTGGGCCTCCTTGGAGATTATGACCGTTAGAGCGTCCACGGATATGCGTACAACTAACATTACAACAAAGGGTAACTAAGGCACTATTCCTTGAAAGCTGCCAAACTGAACCATTACGCGAACTTACTTATAACACTACGACGAATAAAAGAAAATGTGTCCCAAGGTAGATGTAAGAATGTTTTCTTAACCTTCAAGAACTTTTGATTCAATTTTTATCTGGTCTTTGAAGATAACGTTGGTAATTTAAACCTATTGTCAAGATAAAAAAAAGTTTTTTTACATGCTTTTGGGTTGAAAGAACGTTTTTAGATTCACCTTTTAATTTTCGTTACTTGTTGTGTGGACCGGATTATAAGTCCATAAGGCCCCGTAAACCAAGAAGGGTATTACTGAAACCATAACTGTTTAAAGGGGACCCTGTAATAAATACATCGCTTAATCCCGATGGATGTTCGAAGCCGCAAAGCAGCGCTAATTTGCTGTAACAACATTCCCTACGTTTCCCTTCTGTTACTTTAGAAGCTTCGCAAATAATCCTATCAGGCTTTTAAAGCGCTCAAGCGGATTTTTTTATCAAATCTTTTTACCTCGTTAGACACTGCAAACATCACGGTATTTAGGCACGCCAAAGAATATTATAAACAATTTTGGACAGGAGGAAGTAAGATCCTTTAAAACGCCTTAAAGCCTGTTAAGTGTTTGCTCTTTGAGAAACCTTAGCAGAGCTTTTGAGTACCGTTTTAAATTATTCCTTAAAATGTGGTTATTTTGTAACAAGTGATTTTGATAGGTTTCGTGCAAAAGTTTTATAGTTGTAGTAATGTAAATAATTTTTTTTTATTTAACTAGTCCTGTTAGTTAGTTAGTATGTATTGGCCAAATCTTACAACTGAATTTAAATCCAGTTTACTCCCATTGATTGAGATGAACTTTTGTGCACACACCTTTGGTTCTGGTTGTGTGTATGTAACGGATCAAGTTGTCTGTCTTTAAATGTATTGCACATTTAAAGACAGACAACTAGATCCGAGAGTTGCCGAAAATCGAGTTGAGTTGCGCAAGATTAAAGAGGCCTTTATCCAGCAGTGGATTGCAATAGGCTGATGATGATGACTTGATCCTGCAGCCAAGATCGCCTCCTCAACGTTTCACAGCACCCACCCGAAACTTTATATACACGTTCTGTGTTGTTAGATGAACCTAAAACTAACTTTTTTTCATTGTTTCCTTCTAATAAAGGGGTTGTTTATCCAAGTGCACTCAATTTTAAAGTCTATGCATACTAATGTTAAAAGCTACTTTGCCCGCAACTCATGTGACATTTCACTATAATTTACCAGAATGTTACTCGGACTGAAGCTCGTAAAACATGTCGATAATATGTGACTTATTCTTCTTTTACAGGTACATATATCACTAGTAGCAAATTCAAAAATAGTGGCAACGACTTTGTAATAACTTAGCACTGAAAATATAGGTACTCACTTTTTCATTGGGTTTATTGCAAAGCTAAAAGGAATGGGAAAAATATGGAAAATGAGTTGGATTGCTAAAGTTAGGTAATGGATTTCTTGTACATCTGAAGCTGTTATACAGTAATAATAAGTATATAATTATGTCTCATGTTTATTACACACTAACTTTTACTTGCGGCTTCGCTCCCATTTTGTACGGAATATATTCACGGGATCGTTTTAAATGTATAAAACACTTGGGGATAATGCAGTTTCCAGTTATTGAAAGAATTTTATCAGTAGACCGAAGATTACCCAGTCTCCTACGTACAAAACTTACAAATAAATACCTCTTTATAATAGTAGGTTAAATATCTCAGTTTGTCTGTTTTATAATGCCGTGTATTTATATAGAGTATTCTATTGAATGTCTAGGCAACGTCAATGGATGGTAGATGAATTATGAATTTTACCACTAATAATTTTAGATATCAAAGTTTACCTACCTCTCAGATCATAGAAATTTATTATATCTGTGACCTACCTATTCGCGCAAGACATACCAAAAAAAAACTCCGTAAAAAATCTTTCGTATGAAACCCCGCCAAAGAAACAGCCACTTACATTTAACGATGTCGTATACCGACCTATCTGCAATAACGTTAATCTGTGCAGTCTTTACGCTAACGTGATTAGGTGCCTAATTTACAAGAGGTTAATTACAGGAGGCCATGTTACCGGCTTTTAACGTCTTGGATTATTAAACTTTGACTGTTTAATGAGCATACATATGTTATCGCTACACTACAAAGTGGTAATTGAAGCGGATTTGGATTATTTATGTGTACTTGCTTATTATTATTTATGTATGTAGTAGTTGTTAGTAATGATGAGGAAGTTAGTAAGCTTCGTCGGGTAAGACTTTGTGCTACATGAAAGCCATGACACTAATTCCTTAGATTAAGATAGTATTCGTTAATTTGACTTGGGGAAAAATGACTTAACTGTGATTACATAACATAACTTCACGCCTATAATCTCCGAAGGGTTGGGCAGAGCTGTACCTCATGGTACCAGTGTGTAGTAATAGTAGTCCTATGTAATGTACGTTTATTTAACGTAACTACATATGTAATATTAAACAGTTATAAATCCATATTTCCAGTACCTACAGGTATATCTTTAGAATCGTAGTGTATGTTTACTATAGCAGTTATAATGATTGTAACTTCTATGCTTCGCGACAATAGGGTAGTTAACAAAAAAAAAATATTTAGTCCGTCAGATAGGTTTCCAAAAAATGTTGGACACATATTTTTTCTTTTTTCACGTAAACAAACAATGAAGACAATACAGTGCTTTGAAAACTCCTGTGGCGTCATATTCTAAGACATTAGTATGTCATTTTTTACCGCTGAGTGACGTCAAATCCCCCCACTCAAATCTTTGATACGTTTTATCTTCGTCAATTTTTATTGATTTGATAAAACAAAAAAAAAGTATCCAATTTTTTTCGATAATGTAACAGAAGTACTAATTGGAATCATATTTTTTTTAGTCAGGAAACATCCCTGTTGCACAATTAAAACAAATGTGTGGTTGATTAAAGAGCACTGCAAAATATACATATAGTTAGGTACTCGTCTTCTTCCAATTCCAAGCGTAATAAAACATGGGAATAACACACGCAAATTTAGCTCTTGTATTACCTAGCAAGCATAATTTATAAGCACAAGACCGCAATAGAAAAGAGGCATCAAAATCTGAAACCCATGTCTGTTTACATCTAAAGAAAAGTCTGCATATTTTTCTTCTGTTATAATCATTTCAACTCACAGCGCTTCGCCTAACGCTGAAATTCCAACACTACAACCATTTTTAGGCATTACCTTGGTGTACTTTAGGTGTTAGTGAAAATGAGCATAATACTTATAACATTGTAGGCATTCACATTGTCGCAGTATTATCACAGCTATTCTAAGCTCACTTGAAGTAGCGACAACGAACCTTTTCTCAGAATATTAAAGCTTATACAAAATTTTCATCTGGCTTTCTTTACAATTTATACAATGGGGGATTCATAAAGATAATGCGAACGCTACTGATCCTTTTTCTGTATAGTAATGAGGACTCTGATCTAGGTATGGATTACCTACATTAATATTATTTTAGGGATTTGGTAACAACGCTCCAACCGTTTAGATAGGTAAACGACTTTGCTCCATTTCTGCAAATTCAAATTTAATTTTTATTTTTCCTTTCCAGTCTAGAAGTTCAGGTCTAAAGTTTGACCTATGTAGGAACAAGGTCCGCTGCTGAACACAGGCCGCCCTCAAAGTGTCACCAAATCAATCAGTCTTCGGATTCTCCCATGTATTAGGTACAGACGCCAGAACGTCAACCTTATTCTACACTAACCTTTTTTTTTTTTTTTTTTTTTTTTTTCCGGGGTGGAAAATCCTCATGGATGTCCCCCGCCCTGGGGGGGCGGAGGGGTCTGTCAGACTCTTACTGACTAAAAACCACCCCGGTGTTCCATCTCACACCTACGCCGGGTGGCCGCGGGAACTTAAGATACTACCGCGACCCCCGGCTAGTGCTGGCCCGCCTCTGCGGGCCTCAATCTCGGGTCGGCGGGAGGAGTGAGGTGTTATACTCCCCCCGCGCGACGTCTAAGAGGGGCGCGCGTGGAACACTTCGCGCCGCCACCTCGGGTCCAGATGTGTGGGGGGCGACGGACGTCCCCAAGTCCGTCGCCCCTGGACCCAATTAGGGGGGCCGGAAGAGGGCGTTATCCGCCCTCCGCCGACGCCCGGCGCGTCTGCTGCGGATCGGGTGTGGGGAAGAAATCTCCCTCTCCCTCTCCGCAGCCTCCTTCTGCGACACGACTGTTTCGCAGAAGGTTACCACCGCGTCCCAGGCCTCCTCGCTGCCGACCATAGACTCGACTACGGCCGGCAGCGACAGGTCACTGCCTACTTCTGAGATGAGGGCACGGCGCGGCTCCTCCCAAGCGGCACACTCTGCCAACGTATGCCGCACCGTGTCCTCCCGGCAGTCGACGCAGTGGTGACACCGGGCGTCCGGCTCCCTGTTTATGCGACACAGGTACTTCCCGAAGCAACCATGCCCCGAGAGCACCTGCGTCACACGAAACGACAGGGAGCCGTGCCTTCTCCCGAGCCAGGGCTCGAGTACTGGCCGGACCGCCTCGATGGTATCGAGGCCGGCGGTAGGGCGTGAGAGCCTGTCCCGCCATTCTGCCACCAGGACCTCGCGGAGCTGAGACTGACGCAACTCCATGTGTCGCTGCATCAGCCCTTCGCCCCGCGCCCGCAGTTCCTCGCGCCACTGATGCAGTGACGCGTGGACTTTTGCCTCCAGGTCCCAGGGCGGGGATCCGGCCAGTACGCAAGCCGCCTCGTAGGAGATCGTGCGATATCCCCTGATGACTCTGACGGCCATAGCTCTCTGCGGTTTCCGCAGAACAGCTATGCTACCGGCCGTCAGGTCAGCGGCCCAGATCGGGGCCCCATACAGGGCCATCGATCGCACGATCCCCACGTAGAGGCGCCTACAGGCGGCGCTCGGGCCCCCCAGATTGGGAAGCAGCGTTGCTAGCGCCCCAGCCGCGCCCAACAACTTGGGCGCCAGCCGCCGGAAGTGGGGGCCGAAATCCCACCGGCTGTCGAGCACCAATCCCAGGTACTTCATGGTAGACTCGACAGCAATTCGAGCCCCCCCGACCACGATGTGGGCATCAGGCGGCGGCGCCCGCCGGGGGCCATGAAAGACCATGGCCTCCGACTTGTTGAGGGCCACCTCCAGGCCTAGGCTTCGGATGCGGCTCACCACCTGTGAGACCGCAGCCGTCGCCAGCAACGCTGCCTCCCTGTACGAACTCCCCCGGGCGGTGACCAGCGTATCGTCCGCGTAACACGTCAGGTCTACGCCCGGTGGGAGTTCACCCCTCAGCACCCAGTCATACCCGATGTTCCACAGGGGTGGGCCCAGGACCAAGCCCTGTGGAACACCGCACGACATGCGGTGCTGGTTTACGACGCCATCACGTCCCACGTAGGTGACACACCTCTCCGAGATTCTACACTAACCTACACTAACCTTATTATTATATCAAATTACTTATAATTATAGTACATTACTAATAAAAAATAAAAAAAGTTTTGTAGCAAGGAGGTAAACAAATAAGCAATTAAATAATATAACTAAATAAATAATAAAAGAATAGATCCGATAGACTGCAAATAAAATATTAATAGAATAAGTATAATATGAATAGCGATATAGATTAATAGGATATAATTATAAGTTAAGTTAATAATAAATTAAAAGAAACAAACCGCTCTTCCTCTCTCTACTTATAAACATTTGCTGTGCCCGACAGGGTCCATAATTGTGTCTGCAATTATTTTACCTATTACCTGAAAGTGTACATTATGGATTGCAATAAAGAAATTGAATTTGAATTTGAACCTACTTATCGGTAAAGCAAGGTTCAAGGTTGATTATGAACAATTGACAGTTCCGGGTAGCTTGATGTACTGGCGTCTGTACTTACATCATTTAATGCCTTACTGATGATGACTGCAATATATGAACAATATCAATGAATCTTTTACATTTATACCGGCTACCCCTCACACATAATTAACTGTATTTGGCTTATAACCGTTGCATGTATGTCAATTGTTTCCAATATTCATAAAGGTATTTTAAATATGTTCAGCGTAAGCTGGATTAACTTTCGGTTAATAAGGTCGAATTTCATCAATCAAACGGAAGATGTTGAACACTTCACAACACGCTCACGAGTTGTAAAGAGTCAATATTCCATGACAAAGGTGGCACTTACCTTCAGTTTCTAAACGCAGCCAGTTTATATGTGTTGGTCAATCCATCTATACCATTTTAAAGGTGAAGAGTTTGTTTCTTTGTTTTTAATATCAAGAACTACTGGTTAGAATTGAAAAAAAATATTTTTCTGTTGGATAGTTTAATTATCGAGGAAAGCTTTAGACTATATTCCACGCGGACGAAATTGTGGGCATAAGCTAGTATTCAATAAAAAGTGGTGCAAGCTGGCCTAACATAAGAAATATTTCTAATTCGATCAAACAATTATTGTACCTACGTAAGTGCGTACTAATGAAACGGTATCTAAAGCCAAACTGAGGTCAACAACTCCCTAATTTCCTTCAAACTGCAACGTAAACAACTTCCAAGCAGATTGCTGGAACATTATACATGTTAAAGCGGGAAAACCACTTGAGGAATGCTGCTCCTAAATATCAATGGCCTCCGCCATATTGTCTTCGTCTTAGATTCCTCTTCGTGGCAGATGGGTAAATGGGTAGTTGAAATCACACACAATACTTGACTCAAACACCAAACGTTTATTTACAATAGTCCATTTACAGGCACCTAAAAACTTTTCAGGGGTTGAGACCCATTCACATGAATCATTGTTACTATGGAGAAGAATGGGTTGAAGAAACTCCATTTAAATCATGTTACAATTCTCGTTTGCACTAATTAATATTAATCACATCAAAAACCACTTTCATTTACATTATTTGCTAAACGCGAGATAATCTGCGTCCATCTTTTTTTCACACGCGTGTCTACTTGTCTCGTCCGTCTAGCGGAAGTACCACGTACTCAGTATTGTTATTAATTACTTTTAATCAGTTAAAACTAATAAACAATACTAAAATAGTTCACAATTGATTGTAATAATTATTTAACAATAAAACAATACCAATATTAATGCGAAGGTGTTATTAAGTTAATGTCTAATTAATAGGTTCATTACTTTTTACAACAGAATGTTACTTACGCCATTTCCGGCTAATTAAAGGATTTAATACAAAGAACAGGTTTTCTACTAATAAATTGCTCTACAAAATAATCTTATGACTTTTTAGTTTATAATTACATAAAGAAACTGATTTAGTCGTGGTTTCAGATTATAAATTGAGTTATTGATCATTAAAATCGTATTCGCCGCCATCTTCACAACAATGTGCAATGACGTCTCATAAACAGCCTAATTTCAAGTGAGCAATCATTAAAATCCCAATATTCATAATCAATTAGCTTATCTTAATTTTAACTATAGTTCTAGTTAAAGACCTCTGTTTAATAAATCATTATTCGAGCCGTCGACCATTCAATTACAAACCATCTCTGTAGTAGTTAACACAAAAGCTAACAGATGGCACTGTCGCTCATGTCTTTCAATATCGATCCCGTAATAATTACTGTACAAATATCTCAGAGATGGCAGGTTCATTAATGATTATAAAAAACTAAGCTAAGCTATTATTATAAGCTGGTTATTAATTAGATTGCCTAATGATCCCAGCAGATAGACACTCTCGCGGCGACACGGCCATTCTGATCGGCGGTGCGCGCTCTGCACTTGCCGTTGCCGTCCGCTCGTCCGTCCGTTGTCCTAAGTGTAGTCTCGTGGTTGTTATCTGAAATAGTGGAGATAAATTTTGTCGGCAGATTATTGTTGCTTTTATTATCCTACAATGTTTATTCAATTGTAGGATTTAGTAACATTCATTCATTGGTTTATTCAACATAGAAACCTTGTAATAGATCTGACATTCAATGCATTTTTGTATCACCTTGCTAGACACACATGCACAGTTACAGACATTTATAGCTGTTTGGAATTTTTATTCAAGTTATTAGATGCTAAGCTGTTAGCTTAATAAAACAATTGTTGCCTGAATGATTCAATTACATTAATTGAATTGAGTTTATTGATATTGTTTGATCAACTTCTAGCTCACAAGAATTTTGTTGGCAAAATTATTCAACAGCATTAATTGAATTCATTGATAGTTTGATCAGCTTCTAGCTGAATAGAATATTGTTTGATTAGCTACTAGCTAAATAGAATATTGTTGGAAAAATTATTCAACAACATTAATTGAATTATTTTATATTGTTTGATCAGCTACTAGCTGAATAGAATATTGTTTGATTAGCTACTAGCTTAATAGAATATTGTTGGCAAAATTATTCAACAACATTAATTGAATTTATTGATGTTGTTTGATCAGCTACTAGCTGAATAGAATATTGTTTGATTGCTACTAGCTAAATAGAATATTGTTGGCAAAATTATCAACAACATTAATTTAACTTATTGATATTGTTTGATCAGCTACTAGTTGAATAAAATATTGTTTGATTAGCTACTAGCTAAATAGAATATTGTTTGATTAGCTACTAGCTAAATAGAATATTGTTGGCAACATTATTCAACAACATTAATTGAATTTATTGATGTTGTTTGATCAGCTACTAGCTGAATAGAATATTGTTTGATAAGCTACTAGCTAAATAGAACATTGTTGGCAAAATTATCAACGACATTAGTTGAATTTATTGATATTGTTTGATCAGCTACTAGTTGAATAAAATATTGTTTGATTAGCTACTAGCTAAATAGAATATTTTTGACAAAATTATCGAACATCATTGATTTTATTGATTTCATTGATATTGTTTGATAAGCTGTTTGCTTTTTCAGCAAACAGATAATATTGTTGCTTACTATGACTTGACTTTGCAACCTTGTATAATAGGTCTACTGTCTACTAGATTTGTTTTAAATAAAATTATTGATAGCTTTAGACATTGTGATTTGTATTTGGTAAATGTAGTGTGAGTAGTATGTTTTTATTTGTTCATTCTCACGGGAAGGTAATGCTCTGTGATAGACACAAAGTCTTGGATTTGACAGGATAAAAGGATAGGATCAGGAACACCGCTCTGTGATAGACACAAAGTCTTTGATTTGACAGGATTAAAGGATAAGGAGTTTAGGACCATTGCTCCGTGACAGGCACGAAGTCTTTGATTTGACAGGATATAAGGAACCAGGCTCTGGGCGTTTAATACGCCGTGGACCCAGCAGGATAACATGAGAGTATTATTTTATCAGTTCCCTCCACGGCTGCTGATAGATCATTTGTTGTGTTGGTTCATTACCAGTCACCTCCACGGCTTCTGATAGATCATTTGTTGTGTGGGTTCATTATCAAGTGCCTACACGGCTGTTGATAGATAATTTGTTGTGTTGGTTCTTTACCAGTTGCCTCCACGGCTGCTGATAGATTATTTGTGTGATTCATTGTCAGTATTACTTATTGCGCTAGTTGTTTCCTCCACGGATACCATTAGCTTTTTGTGAGTATTATTATTTTATACTTCATTAGTTACTGTTAGTACTAATACTTTGTTTTTGTTAATAGTTGTTGCTTACAACTGGCAGGATTGCAAAAACATTAAAATAATGAAAATGGAATACCTGATACTCATCACACATGAGCATCATGTAGGTAGGTAGGTTGATTGGCGATTGTATTGAGCCTTTTAATGCAACACTGTTTGATATCAGTGGTGAAGTGTTTGAAGTAGTTTGAAAACTTCTCACCTTTTATGTTAACTTATGGTGTGTAAACACTGAAACAGTCATTCTGGGTTGGCTGTCCTCATGCTGTTTCTCATTTGTTAGCTTCATAGCCGGCGACACGGTCATTTGTTCACCAGGCTGTAGTACTTGATGTTGTTTATATTTGTAGTGAATTTGCTCTACTATCATTTCCTCTTTTATAAGATAATTGCCTCGAATCTGGAATGTAAAAGTCATGCAGGTAAATAATAGAACAAGAAAAGATGTTATGTAAACATCACACCTGCTATCCCAGAAGGGTTAGGCAGAAGTGTACATCATCACTTTGCCAGTAATGCTTAAGGCTCTTGTTAAAGGGCAAGACTGTTTGCCATTAATATTATTGTCTGGACTGCTACTGAGAAATTCCTGATGGAGAAACTCAACAACATTGTTAGACTCGGGAATTGAATCCAGGCCCACACGCTTTAATTGTATGGTGCATTACTACTAGGCCCTCAAAGTAGTCTGACTAAATGTTTAAATTAGTAATGAAAATTTGGTAATCAATTGTTTTTAAATAGTTATCATACTTAGATAGTGTAACGAGTCTTTTAAGCCTGTTACATACTATTGAATTCTTTGCTTTGATTTGTAGGCTCTGGTTGGTGTTGCCTTATGAAAATTCATTTTTTGTTGACTTGGATTCGTGAAGTGGTCACACTGATTTTTATTTTCGATGCTGTCAAATTGACTTTGACATTTCTTGCTTTTCGACCTACAGCCTGGAATCAATGGAGTGATTTTTGAGCGCTCCAATAAAATCTCAAAATATAACTTGAGATGGGCGGCATCTAGTCCCTAATTATGTGGTAGCCGATTGCCCTTGTCATGATCCTAATTGGATAGCCTTTATTTTTTAAGGATCTCTTATCTTCATTTGATAATTATTTGCTTGGATTAATTCATCTACTGATGACCACATTTTGATTTTTGGAAGAAACGCCACAAGGCGTTTTTTTTTCCATATTACTTAAATTTTTGAACGCACGCCCCTACCAAAATGCATATATCTTGGACCGCCGTTGGCAATCTCGGCGAATATCACCAAGATGCTCTTGGATAATCCATCAGGTTCCTAATTTAGTCGACGGAGTTTGGTATGGTTTATGATACATAACTTCAATTTATTTTAAAAAAGTGCAATAATGACAGGTCTTATAATAACAACAATTTTCTCTTAATTTTACACATTAGAGTTGTTAATGTTAGAAAGGAATTTTCAAACCAGCAGCCTTCGGGTAATAAAGTCGTTCTTACTTTTCATGATTGATTTTTATTGATGCCTTCCCGCTTGAAGATTAAAAGTCTCAAGCTCCCGCAGGTAAGTCTATCCTTGGCATAGTTTTGTGTGTACTCCAGGCGCCCGAATTTTCACTTTTACTTATTTTTATTTGGAGCACACCACACAGTTTAATTTCATTCATCTCACACACCCTTTTTTTATTATTACAATTGTCGCTCAGCGAACAGGGACTTGAAGTAGGTTTGTCTGGTACCTATATACTGTCATTATTGCACAATTATTAATTAACTTATGAGTCTATTGTTTGCATTAGTTTGTTCTACATTGTTACTTCAATAACTTTGTGTTTATTTTAATTTTTGACTCATAAGTAGTACTTAACTTAATTTGGTGAATCTTTGTAAACAATATTTGGTGTTTACTTATTGATAATTTTGTTTATTGACCTATTTGTTTTAATAACATGTTTTTTTCTTAGCAAAACCAACAGAAATGTATAGCATTGACCGTGTTTTGTTGTTCTCAACAGTAAAGTTATTTTAAAAACTAAGTTTAACTTTTAAAGAAAATAATTTAATCTAATTGTAAGTACAATATTGTACATTTAATTTATCTAGATTTAAGCTGCTTGTAAGTGATTATTGCACTTTTAAAACGATAAAATTAACTTAGTAATTTTTCATGGGAATACCACATTGACTTCAATACTTAACCTCAAACTTGAGAATTTATTTTCAAACTTTTAACTTTTTGAAATTTAGTTTTTGCTTTTCGTTTGCTATTCGCCTTGCTGTTTGTTAGTCATGGACAAGGGAGTTCAGTTTCCGCCGCTTCAGGATTCGGGTGATGTCGATACCTGTACTGCTGTTGATGCTTATGCTCTCAGTTGATATCATAGGAATTCTACCTAAAACTTATTCTGGTCATAGATACATACTTTCGGTTGTAGACGTTTTTACTAAATATTGCTGGTTCTTTCCAATGATCAATGCTACCACTAGAGTAATTTGTAAACATTTTGAAAAGGAAATATTTCTCAAATTTGGTTGTCCAAAAATAGTAGTTTGTGACAATGGAACTCAATTTACTTCAAAACATTTTGTAGATTTTTTGAAAGGTTTTAATATAACCAAAATATTTTATAATACTTTGTATACACCTCAAAATAACCCTGTTGAGAGATATAATAAAACGGTCGAAACCTGCATATCGTGTTTTGTTAAAGATGATCATAGAACTTGGTCAAGTTTTTTGCCCAATGTTCAATTAGCTTTAAATAATAGTGTAAACCTTGCTACTGAGTTTACTCCTAACTTTCTGATGTTTGGTAGGGAGCTTATTCTTGATGCGTCATTACATCACTTTAGTAGTTCTGTTGATAACTTATCTCAACTAGAAATTTCAAATAGGAATGCTTATGCAGTTTCTCTTAATTCACTTAGTGATATTTTTGTTAAAGTTCAAGCTTACTTGTTAAAGGGGTATAATCGAAATGCCGCTTATTATAATAAAGGTCGGAAAGTCATTTCTTTTGGTGTGGGTGATATGGTGTGGAGAAGAAGTTTTGTTCAATCTCATGCTCCTGCATATTTTTCAGCTAAGCTTGCACCTAAGTTTGTAAAGTGTAAAATAACTGAAAAGGTTTCGGATAACGTTTATGTTTTGAAAGATTTAAATAAAGGTTCAGTGGGACGTTATCATGTTAAAGATATTATTAAATTTTAATTTGGTTTCCAAGTGTTAGTCTTGATTTTGATAAATTCTGTTTGAAGGCTGCTTTTGATAGTGTGATGTACGAGGGGATGGATGATAGGTTATCAGCAGTTTGAAAGATGTATGTTAGGTAACTTCTTATAAATTTATTTAATTTGAATTCTTAACATTCTAAAAATAAAACTTAGGCCATTTTTGTTAATTAAATACAATTTTTTTCCACACTAAATGTTTTTCACACCGAAGGATCTTATTTTATGTTTTGTTCGTTTTTGTTGGATTGTATAAGATCTTATTTTTTAAGGGTAACCTTTTACCTGTTTACATTTTATTAGGATCTTATGTAACCCTACACTTCAGGTTATTTTTACCTTGAGATCAAAAACTTGAACTCAATTTCAAGTTTTTGTATTCTTCTTTTTTCATAGTTTGAAATCATTCTATTTTCTCTTCGTCATAAATAGTAATCGATTTTTAAATCTAGTTTGTGCTGTTCATTGACAGAATTGTTTCTCATTTTTACTAGAGTTTCATTCTCTTTAATGATCGGATTTGACTTTGTTAGTAACGCGTTCATCCTGGACTTTACTTTTTAGGGTCATTCTGTAACCTTGGTTACAAAATGCCTTATTATTTTTTGAATCTTGGTGTAACTTTTGACCTTGATTTCGACTCTTTTTTCCATTGTGCTCGGAAAGTCGGTGGTGTTGTGCCGATCACGATGTGGGATTTCGGCTCCGGCCATATTTTTTCCTTTTTCCATTGTGTTGGACATTGTTGTTCCAATCACAATGCGGGATTTTTTTTTGACTTTCGTCATTCTTTTTTCTTTGCGTTCGGAAGTTCGGTGGTGATGTGCCGATCGCATTGTGAAACTTTGGCTTTCGCCTTTTCGTTATTGAGATTTCTCATTGGAGATCTCAATGATTTTTTGTGTTTGTCTGTGTTTGGGAGATTGGTAGTGTTGAGCCAGTCACAGCAACATTCTTTTACAGCTATTGTGCTCGGGAATTCGGTGGTGATGAGCCGATCACAGTACGCTTTCCTTTGTTTCGTTGCAGGTTGTGCCTGTAACAATATTTTAAATAAGGTCTTTCAGCTTTATTTAAAAAACTTGTTTGGTGTTTAAAATTTTTTTGGATTGTTGGATACGGAGTTAGTCAGTGGCAATAGAGCCTAACTGCACTCATAGAGATGGTAGAGTTGGAAGCAGTTGACATAGTAGTCAGTGGCGATAGTGCCTAACTGCACTCGAAAGTTGTACTGTTCCAAGTGGTTTGAAATTTTTAGTCGGTGGCGATGGTGCCTAACTGCACTAAAAATTGTAGTTTGTATTGGTAAATTGTTCGAATTCGTTTGAAATTTGTAGTCAGTGGCGATGGTGCCTAACTGCACTGTTTTGGAGTTTAGAAGCGCTAAGAGATTTCTCTCTTCGTTTCATTTAACTAGTTTTTATAACTTATATTTTTTTCTGTTTTTCACAGATTTCATTTTTGACTTTTTGTCATTTGCATGTTTTTACTTTTATTAAATTCTTGAGACCTTGTCGTTTGACATGTTCAGAATTCATTTACACTTCGAATCTTTTATGATTCTTTTCTTTTTTTGGATTTAGAAAGTTGTTAAGACTGGTCTATTGTGTTGAAGATTTCTTTCTAATAAAAGAAAGTTCCTTTCTTTTATTTTCGGGGAGGGATGTAATGTAACGAGTCTTTTAAGCCTGTTACATACTATTGAATTCTTTGCTTTGATTTGTAGGCTCTGGTTGGTGTTGCCTTATGAAAATTCATTTTTTGTTGACTTGGATTCGTGAAGTGGTCACACTGATTTTTATTTTCGATGCTGTCAAATTGACTTTGACATTTCTTGCTTTTCGACCTACAGCCTGGAATCAATGGAGTGATTTTTGAGCGCTCCAATAAAATCTCAAAATATAACTTGAGATGGGCGGCATCTAGTCCCTAATTATGTGGTAGCCGATTGCCCTTGTCATGATCCTAATTGGATAGCCTTTATTTTTTAAGGATCTCTTATCTTCATTTGATAATTATTTGCTTGGATTAATTCATCTACTGATGACCACATTTTGATTTTTGGAAGAAACGCCACAAGGCGTTTTTTTTTCCATATTACTTAAATTTTTGAACGCACGCCCCTACCAAAATGCATATATCTTGGACCGCCGTTGGCAATCTCGGCGAATATCACCAAGATGCTCTTGGATAATCCATCAGGTTCCTAATTTAGTCGACGGAGTTTGGTATGGTTTATGATACATAACTTCAATTTATTTTAAAAAAGTGCAATAATGACAGGTCTTATAATAACAACAATTTTCTCTTAATTTTACACATTAGAGTTGTTAATGTTAGAAAGGAATTTTCAAACCAGCAGCCTTCGGGTAATAAAGTCGTTCTTACTTTTCATGATTGATTTTTATTGATGCCTTCCCGCTTGAAGATTAAAAGTCTCAAGCTCCCGCAGGTAAGTCTATCCTTGGCATAGTTTTGTGTGTACTCCAGGCGCCCGAATTTTCACTTTTACTTATTTTTATTTGGAGCACACCACACAGTTTAATTTCATTCATCTCACACACCCTTTTTTTATTATTACAATAGTAATTAAACTAAGATGGGAAAGTTAATCTGATTAAAACTACTTTAAAAACACTATTGGTTGTGTTACTGTACTAGTGAAACATTCACAATTTAACTTCTTTAAAGCTTTGCTTTCTGTTGAATTATCGCACTGAATTTCATTGTCACAATTTGTTGAACAACGCTGATGTTTCGTTAATTGTTTTGTTATAAAACACACATAAGTACCAGTTACATAACAAAGCATTACTAATGTAAAACATGTGCATTGAATCCAACTCATATGCTATAATGAGAAATAGTATGATGTTATCATTGCGTTTTCCCATTAAAATAATGTTTATTGTGGATCAATTGTTTATCTATTTATTTATTTTTTTAAAACTTTAAGCTAATCAATTAGAGATGTAGTAAGGTCAGATGTAGATTCGATTGATAGATATTGAATAAATAAATAATTATTGTAATATTTATCATGACATATTGTGTCATTACAATACAAAGATTCACATCTGCCGGGTGTCCAGTGACGGACAACTTTGTTTGTTTTTAATGAATCTTGAAACATGTTATCCAATACAAATGTTTACAAGTTTGTATAAAGTATTTAATTGTAATTCCTCACTTGAATGTCAATTAGGAGGGATTTCTAATAAGAATTATTTCTATTAAATGTTTTATTCTGAATGACATTTCAAAACACAACAAGATTTAATACTAGTTAATACTTGGTTAATTAATTAATGTGTGAATGCAAGTAACTAACTATCATTTGATTCATGAGTTCAGTTTGTGACACATTAAGTACTGATTTATATTTTAATCATAACTTTGAACGGGTAATGACCTTATCACTCCTTAAGTGATTAAAGATGTCTTAATATTTTAATCCCACAGGTGTCAATTTAAGGTGGCATTAACCTAGCCAGTGTGTAATGTGATAAGTTAAAATATTGTTAACTGCACTACAGTTACTAAAATGAATAAAATAAAATACTTCCCGGGTTTGATGTTTCATCCCGTAGGTTCATTTTTATTGATATGCTTTCCAAGTGTTCATGTTTCTTTTATTTTGCTGCTTCGGTCATTCTGTGCTTTACTGTATGTTTGTCATTTTGATTGGACTATGAAGTTTTCTGTCACATAAAACTTCATTGTTTGTTTTCCCATGTGTCAACTTATTGTCTGACTGGGTCATGTGTGTTCAAGTTGAAATAAGCCTTATCTAACATGTTGGTATCTGTCAACCACTAGGATGAAAATACAGCCAAATCTTAGACGTCATAGTCTTCAGTTCAATATTTTCCTGTATGTCATTATTTGGATGTTCCGGCGCATATTCATGAGCAAAGCGCAGATAAAATCCCTTTCTTCTGATGTTAAAGCGGGAAAACCACTTGAGGAATGCTGCTCCTAAATATCAATGGCCTCCGCCATATTGTCTTCGTCTTAGATTCCTCTTCGTGGCAGATGGGTAAATGGGTAGTTGAAATCACACACAATACTTGACTCAAACACCAAACGTTTATTTACAATAGTCCATTTACAGGCACCTAAAAACTTTTCAGGGGTTGAGACCCATTCACATGAATCATTGTTACTATGGAGAAGAATGGGTTGAAGAAACTCCATTTAAATCATGTTACAATTCTCGTTTGCACTAATTAATATTAATCACATCAAAAACCACTTTCATTTACATTATTTGCTAAACGCGAGATAATCTGCGTCCATCTTTTTTTCACACGCGTGTCTACTTGTCTCGTCCGTCTAGCGGAAGTACCACGTACTCAGTATTGTTATTAATTACTTTTAATCAGTTAAAACTAATAAACAATACTAAAATAGTTCACAATTGATTGTAATAATTATTTAACAATAAAACAATACCAATATTAATGCGAAGGTGTTATTAAGTTAATGTCTAATTAATAGGTTCATTACTTTTTACAACAGAATGTTACTTACGCCATTTCCGGCTAATTAAAGGATTTAATACAAAGAACAGGTTTTCTACTAATAAATTGCTCTACAAAATAATCTTATGACTTTTTAGTTTATAATTACATAAAGAAACTGATTTAGTCGTGGTTTCAGATTATAAATTGAGTTATTGATCATTAAAATCGTATTCGCCGCCATCTTCACAACAATGTGCAATGACGTCTCATAAACAGCCTAATTTCAAGTGAGCAATCATTAAAATCCCAATATTCATAATCAATTAGCTTATCTTAATTTTAACTATAGTTCTAGTTAAAGACCTCTGTTTAATAAATCATTATTCGAGCCGTCGACCATTCAATTACAAACCATCTCTGTAGTAGTTAACACAAAAGCTAACAGATGGCACTGTCGCTCATGTCTTTCAATATCGATCCCGTAATAATTACTGTACAAATATCTCAGAGATGGCAGGTTCATTAATGATTATAAAAAACTAAGCTAAGCTATTATTATAAGCTGGTTATTAATTAGATTGCCTAATGATCCCAGCAGATAGACACTCTCGCGGCGACATACATTTAGCCCGGATTTGAGAACTAGGAACAATAGTTGAAGTATCGCAAACTCGGCAGCTTACCTTAGGTATATCAGTGAAAGTAGGTAAGTAGGAACCTGCATAGTTTTGAGTTATTTTGAATTTCAGCCACTCAGGACAAACATTAAACCTGGGTTAAGTACCTGTTTTCACCCGGTTAAGGCGATTTAAATTGCTGCTTCCACGCGTATCCAAATGAGTTAAGTGTTTAATTAATCAACAACCAGTTTTTTTTCGTAGGTACATTTGTGTTAAAGCTAAAAAATACAACAATTTGGCAATAGAAATGTCTTTCTTTACATAATATTTTGGTGTGAAACATTTTCATTTGCAAATCAAAATTTAAATTTATTAGTGTATGAAAGTTATGAATGATAATAATTAATTATCCGAAAATTGTCATGATTATTACCAAAAAATAATGGTAATTTCGTATCCTGAAATATTGTTTTGCCAAATATTTTCAATTTGGACACACGTATGCACCTGGCAAGGAGGGACGTTTGACTCTCTAGACAACCGACTTGTCACAAAGTACTATTAACAAACGTTGGATTACGATTTTCTTCGACTGTTTCCTTCTATCGCTAACCCATTTTCCATAGGTAAATAAACACATTCTCTATTAATCTGAGATCATATGGGTTCTCGAGAACTCGACACAATACTTGTAGTGTCGCAAACTAGGCAGCTTGCCTTACATCAATTAAACGCACCATCCGAGCGAGTCGGAAACAATTTCGCGGATATGCCCACTATAATACTTGTAATCCGATTAGTGAAATTAGTTCGTACGGCTTACGAGCTGACCCTAACAACTTAATATCGATGTGTATGTACATAAGCATATGGAACACAATCTAATATCACGCCTGTAATCCCCGAAAGATTGTACTACGTAAAATGAGAGGGCACGATTAGGTGTAGGTACGCATACTCGTAGAAACATGAAAAAAACGGGTTGCAGTCTGGGAGTGCCGGCAGAAGTGAGAACTTGAATATTAACGTAATTGTGCATTTTTAAAAATATTTTGGAATGGTTAGGGAATAATTTCGCACGAATTGCTTTATTTATCAGCATAAAAGTACTATCATTAATGTGGTTTTACATAAAAAAAATTACACTTCAGAACTATTACAATTATTTTATATTATAAAGTTTATCTCTCAGAAAAATGAACTTCACATTTTTTTTTGACATTTGACACACACACACATTCGCACAAGCGCACTGTGCTGTCTTACGAATTTTCGATCAGGTCACGCGACGGTCCTGGCGCGAGTTTTTTTACCCATCCCAAAAAAGTGCACAACACCGCTAAAGAAGTTTTTACTTAAAAAAAACAGGTGTACGGTACCTTAATAATACACTCACATTTCGCCAGTTATGTTTAAATCCCATCTAATAGAGGGTGAGCCTATTGCGTCTGTGGCGACAATGACATCTATCGCAACACATGAGAACTAAAAATGACAAATCCTGCATCGCGCTATCAAAGTTATCCGCGATATTAGCTCATATAGAAAATCCCGACTTACTTATGTCGGGCAGTTAGCCACCAGACACAACACCCGTCTGGTCGGAGGATCCTTCCTTTTCTATGGGGGATGAGGAACTTTACAGCCTGTTCCTCATACCCCCAAACTGGTGACCCCGACGTGATATGAACACACAACCTTCACCCTGTTCCTCATACCCCCCAAACCTCCAACCTTGCAAAAATCCCTGGCAGTTACTGAGAAATTCTTGATAAACCCAATAACACTTTGCCCGGGAATCGTACCAAGATCAAATCACTAGAGACTGACTATATAAGAAACAATTATGATTTTTATCTCTAGTACCTGAACACTGATTGAGCTAGTTTAGGCTTACACAATGATATGATAATTATTGACAATGGTAAATCGGTCGTGTTAATGATCGGACGCGGGCGGCTATTTTATTAACATTTTACATATTATGTTCTCTATTCGTGTTTTTGATTAATACGTGATGACGAGTCTCCACGGAGTTTTATGAAACTCCGTAGAGACTCGTTATCACAGGTCACTTGGAAATGTGTAAAGTAACTATCAAATTACCTAATCGACTCTTTGATAATCATTTAAAAACTATATGACTAGACATAATTATAAATTAGTAGAAAACGTATTAACAAACATTCATTTGACAAAATTAAGTTACTGTATACATCTATTGAAGTGAACACATATATCTATATCTATATCTATACATATAATAAATCTGTAGAAAAATCTTTTTTGTACATCGAAAATATTTTTAAAAATAATTGTCAGGGTATTAAAGTATAACCAACAGAACACATTTCCAGCATTTTTGGAATTTTTGTCTGTTTGTCTGTTTGTCTGTTTCGATGACTAAGCATCACGTCAAATTTACGAAACGAATGTAGATAACTTTTATACATAAATATTGTGCGTAACTTGGGCTATTACTTAGTCTTTGTTTCATCGTAATCGGTGCTCTCTATCAAAAGATATATGCATTTATAGTTTTCAAGAAGAACTTATCATTATGGTCAAGAATGAGACAAGCAACGACATCTATTGAACGAATATGGTACTTATTAATAAATGCCTTCACAAGATAACTTTAAATAAGTAATGATAGCAAAAGGTACGTAGACATTAGTCTAAATGACGCTGTTTTCAAAATCTACATAGCCTAAACCCTATAGTGTGTTTGATCGCTCTTTTTTAGCAGTTTATCTTCGTCTTCGACAGATGGCGTTATTCATTTGATGTCATTTTCTGAACCGCGGTGTTATTAAATAAACATATGTTTCATGAATAGTCAACAAATAAAGATTTACCAATTACACAGTATAAAAATACTATTTTTTTTAAACTAAATTAAAATTGGATAAAACCCTCGGCATATTTTGTTTGTACCGTGTGGGAATCGAACCTGCGACACGCAGTGCTACTGTTAATCGTCCAGCCACTGCACCAAACATCGAGTTTGTCGTATCAATGTTGAAATACCCATCTACTACTTAATTAAAACGTACATATTAAATGAAATGTCGGCACAAATATCTGTCGAATTATTCCTATGTCTTTATATAGATGTGGTGTGTTGTTAGGCCTATGTGTCGAGGCCGCGGTATTTCTTTCGAACAACCCGCAGCCCCGACGGGCGTCGGTCCTTGGGAGCTCCTTCAATGTTGCTGATATCCCTTTGAGACGCGCGTGGAACACGAACGCGCCTCCATCGTCATAGGCCTGACGAACGATTAACTAGCCCGTTACTCACCGTTCACAGGCCCGCGCCTACGGTGGCCGGAAGCCATCACGTGGCCCCCAATGCCCGGAGCGTCTTCCACGGCGGCTGGGAAGAGGGGTTGTGTCCCTCTTACGTTCACCTCTTTCGCTAGCATTACTGCTTCGCAGAAGGAGGATACGGCGTTCCATTTCAGATTCGATGTCCCAGACTCGGTACAGGTACCTCTCGAAACAGCCTCTAATCCCCCCTTTTTTGTGGTTCGTAAATTATCAAATGACTCATCCCGCTCTGGGCGGAGCGGAAGAAAGTGTCAGACTTCTACTGACTAAAAACCACCCACGTTTCTTCTTAGCTCTTTGTGTTTCGGGGCCGTGGGATCTCTTGCGGACAACCGTCAGCCCCGGCAGACGACGGCAGCAACAATTAGGCCCGGACTCCACCAAAGCGGAGCCGAGCAAAGCGGAGAGAGATGTGCCAAATTCGACCAATCACAGGAAGGGCGAAAGACCAGATGAAAATTTTAACTTATGTGATTGGTCGATGTCCGCACATCTCCTCTCCGCTCCGCTCGTCTTCGCTTTGGTGGAGTCCGGGCCTTAAGGGGCCCCAAAGGACCCCTTAATTGTTGCTGACATATCTTTGAGGCGCGCGTGAAACACGAACGCGCCAACGACAGTACCTGTCGACTATAATGTACCTGTTTCAAATTTCTTCAAGATCCGTTCGGCCGTTCTGACGTGGTTGATTAACAAACACCCATCCATCTAAACTTTAGTATTAGACATAGTCAGTACTTTGCATTACCCTCTTCTTATTTTCTACAGCGGCAGTAAGTTAACGCAGGGCAATGATTTAACGTACTTTTATCTAAGCGACGCATTTTAGTTTCTGACAAGCACGCGAACGAAGTCGCGGGCACAGCTAGTTATGAAATAACTATAAACATTTCAAGTCTAGACGATCAAGGCTAAAACATAAGCCCTCATATTTGAAGAACTAGTTGATAGAAACATTATAAATGTCGTCGCCGTATTAAATTACCCTTTCTATTCTTGTAACAGAATGTAAGCGATACATTTATATAAGTTATTACTTTAATAAACCAGTTTATCGCATGCATGGTGACTTTAGTGCGTCAAGGGGTAGTTTAAAGAGAATAATAGTGCAGGATATCAAAGAATATTTTGTAGAGGATACGTATAGTCAGCCTATAATGTTCCTACTGTTGGGGCATAGCGATACAGGCCTTTCTGTGAGAGGGGTTGGTCCGGTGACGAAAATCATTCGTGAGAACACCGATATTAGCCGTTTACTGTTATTAATACCATATCTCTCGTGTTTCCTTAATATAGTACCAGTGCAAATGTACGCGTCTTAAGATACGCGTCCGATATGATATTAGTACGGGTAGGGGGAATTAACGATTGTATCTTTTCATTGCTCCATAACTGCAAATAAAATGCAAACTGCCAGAAATAAATATGTAAACTGCTGCTATTAAACCAACTTAGGTAAAACAGTATCTAGAGAAACCGTTTCCAAAAATACCACCATACGGTACTATGCCATTATGCAAGCTAAAACGTTTAAATAAAATAGAGGGTTACAAAAGAGAACTTACAAGTCGCATTGGGTACATAAAAAACCAACCAAGTGCAATCCCTTTGATAAGTGTTTTGCTCTTGCGGGAATTCTATCAGAATTCCATTGTAAACATTTTTTTGTAAACCTAAAAAGTCATAACAAAATGTACAAGACTTACTAGATTTTTCTAAGTTGTTTTCGCTTAGTGGAGGGACAATAGAACTTTTTTTTTCCGGTGGAAAATCATCAAATAACCCCTCCCGCTCTTGGGTAGAGCGAAAGGGAGTGTCAGACTTCTACTGACTAAAAACCACCCATGTTCCTTCTCAGCCCTTCATGTCCAGGCCGCGGTATCTGTTGCGAACAACCCGCAGCCCCGACGGGCGTCGCCCCTTCCATGTTGCTGACATCTCTTTGAGGGGACAATAGGACCTACCCAACCTACCATATGTTTGCTGAAGCAAGGAAAGCCTTCTCAAGTCCAGTTGAAAACCAGCGACGGACACTTGCAGCAACCGCTTGGCAGTTGCTGAACCTATTTGGTGCAGCCGTGATGCACACAATTTTTATGTTGTCTGTTTGTGTCTTTTTAGTAAATGTTTTGCCAAATAAATAACATGTTTTCATTCTCTTCTTTGATATCGTATCCTGCGTGACACATTAAGGGACTGATGGACGCTGCTGAAGGAACCAAATTCTGGGCCGATTCAATTTATATTGATTCAAGATTGACATCAACATGCTAAAAAGATCTAACCATATTTTGGGGCAAGTCTATTGCCATCTAAGAACCCAATAACACTTGCCCGGACCTGAGAATCGAACCCAGGACCTCAGCACAGCACAACAGTGCTTGCGACCACTACACCGACGGGGTAGTCAAGTAGTCATCATGTTAAAGAATTACTTATACCCCGTCACGAGAGAAATCAGAGCATAACCAATGGAAAATAGGAAATACAGTGATTATGTTCTAACATAAAGTCAAAAAATAAAGTTTCATAGATAGGTATTACAATAATATTGCTGATGCTTTAAAACCTAAGTGGTACCTAGGTACTTGTGAAGATCATTTTCCGTTCTAATGATGAGAAAATAATGTTTGAAATACGTAATTGAAAATGTCCTAAACTTTTCTTACGATAGTTTTGTGTTCCGGTACCTAGGTATTATAGCAAAGCTATTTGCAATGCTACTGTAGGCATTGGTTGTTGCTCTCAAAGAATTCGTAATTGAAATGTATCATTGAAATTGTTTAATTATCTTTTCTGAAAGTCTGTGCGCTTTACATAATAATATATCTGAAAGTCAGTTTCGGAACGAACAATGAAATATTGGATGCAGTGGATTCAATAAATGTAAGTATTGTTTTCTTACAATTAAAAAACTTGAGTTCAAAATAATATTAATAGGTAATTAAAGCCTATTTTCACCATCGAATAATTACCTCGAGAAAAAACGAGACCCTGATCTGTTCAGGTTTCCTCACAAGTAATTTTTTTTTACCACCAGATGATTATCAGCCAGGTTCAAACCGGAAACCTCGAGCTCAAAAACCCATCCCTAAACATCTAAGCTATTACAGTACAAAACGATCTAAAGCAAACTCAATTACGAATATAAGTCCTCCGTCTGTTATCCCGAGTTTAGTGTTAGAGCTCGCTTTCATACCTAATTATAATTATACAAGCACCTTACTTTCTATTATTATAATTAAGCTCTAGAACTAGTTCTCAAAGTATGTTTCAGTTCTGTTGTGGAACACAGCTGCGCTATACGATAAGCGGATAATTAGTTCCAGGAAAATCACTACTGCTATGATATATTCTTCTATATTATATCACCTGCCTAGCCTTTTTCCAACTATGTTAGGGTCGGTTTCCAGTCTAGAACCGGATACAGATGAATACAGGTGTTAATATGAATAGCATTTCAAATGGAGCCTTTCTGGCCTCCAAAGCCTAGTTTGAGGTAGGGCTGCAGGTTGTCAGACATTCAGGCCGAATATGTGCAGAATATGTTCTTCCATACTGCATACTGCATAGACACGTCCTTTTTTTGCCAAACAAAGCAGGTGTCTGCCGAGATGACGAGAACTAGAAAAGACAAAAATCAAAAAAAGAGTCAACTTAGCTAAACTTGAACTTAAGGTTCCTAGATAAATTACAGTCTAAAAACGGCAATGACGGGAGGAACTTCGGGCTTCATTAAGGGTATTAAAAAAACAGTTTTTCGGCGAGACAAACTTTTACATACATTATGTCATAGTACGGTTGGACAGTATCCTCATAAGTTTATGGGGTGTATGAGGAACAGGGTGTAAAGTTCTTCATCCCACATAGATATGGAAGGATCCTCCGACCAGACGGGTGTTGTGTCTGGTGAGCTAACTGCCCGACATATATAGGTCGGGATTTTCTATAAAGGCTAATGTCGCGGATAAACTTGATAGCGCGATGTAGGATTTGCCAAATTAGTTCGCATGTGTTGAGATAGATGTCACTGTCGCAACAAGTTAATGCTGTGGCAGAGTAGCATCAGGGTCGGTACTATTTTTTAAACTCTCGGAAAAAAAGAAGCTCCAATTTTAGAACTACATACATATTTTGGGATGATCAGTAGCAGACATACCTACACAATAACAGCTAGGATTTGGTAGCCTTGTTTTCTAACAAGATAATGCCGAAAAATATGTTGAGTTCATCGAGGGTCAAGCTTACAAATACATTGTCTAGCAATTTCGTAATGTGACTTACGAAGTAATATCGTAACTGAGGTCTATATCTTGCTGTAAGATGAGAAATTGTTTAATCAAGACCTCTCAGGGTCATAATATAGCAAATTGTAGGTTTATGAGGTTACTCCATCCATAGTTCACACCCATTTGGGAACCTATAATTATAGTACCTATCTAGTGCTTTAATATTCGTTTGAGGTAGTAACTTTACATAATATTGAAGACCTAAAAGGTGACCTTCTGAGAATCTGTCTCTTAGTCGTGCTAACATTCCTAAAATCTTTACTGTTTGCGTATAAAGTTAGATAATGGTACCCATGTCTTTAAACACACCTCACTACGTATTGTTATACTTATTGTCCATCAGGTCAGCGTATTGTGGACAATACGCTGACCTGATGGACAATAAGTGCAGCTGTGGACAGCTGGAGATAAAATATCTCCAAAGCTGCACAATAACATTCTGAAATCCACATCCAGTCTGGCCCAGATACTTGTTTTTTACAAACACGCACGATTTTTATAAACACCGCTTGAGTGTATAATATGCGACTGCTCTCAGTCAAAAAATGTCCCAATTGGTCCCCAGTTACAGCTACCTTATCTCATAAAAGAGGAAAAAATAACATAAGAATAAAAACAAACGCAAAAAATGGCAAGGATATCGTATCAGACGCGTTAATCGCATGGTGGGATCAAAAAGAACTTTCAGTCCTTTACGTTCCTCCTGATAACGTCTCATTTGCATTTCCCTTTTGAACATACCTTTCAAAGTCACGCTTCATAGCATATGCATACGTCGCAGGATAATTGGAAAAAAAACTCAGTCTGTTTAGGACGATTAGAAACTTTTTGCTCATTGTAATAAGCATTAGGTTACGTTATGTAGGTGGTGGGTAATGGATATCGTTAAAGAACCGCTCATTGTATATGACGCCAAAGTGATTTTCAGATTTTTGAAAATCAGAATGGAACATACCGTTCAAACTCACGCTTCGAAGCATATAATATGCATACGTCGCAGGATAATTGGAAAAAAAACTCAGTCGGTTTAGGACGATTAGAAACTTTTTGCTCATTGTAATAAGCATTAGGTTACGTTATGTAGGTGGTGGGTAATGGATATCGTTAAAGAACCGCTCATTGTATATGACGCCAAAGTGATTTTCAGATTTTTGAAAATCAGAATGGAAAACTTGTCTTAATTAAACCTTTGGCGGAGTAAAACATCATCTGCCGAGCTTTTTGTGGGGCGGCTTCCAGTCAAACTGGATGTAGCTGAATTTTACATGGCGACACTGCCTATTTGACCCCTATAACCCTATAGTACTACGTAATATACGATACCTACGTAATACGGTAAGGCGGGTTATCATACTTTCGGGCCACTGAAAACCTAAACTATCAAAGATCTACAAATGACAGACGGAACCAATGGCCTTTGGGGCGTGGGAAATCATCAAATGACTCCTCCCGCTCTGGGCAGAGCGGTAGGGAGTGTCAGACTTCTACTGACTATAAACCACACATGTTCCTTCTTAGCCCTTTGTAGCGAGGCCGCGGTATCTCTTTTGCACAACCCGCAGCCCCGACGGGCGTCGGCCCTTGCGGGTCCCTTACATGTAACGCGAACGCTCCGTCGACACGGCCTGTCGTCGTCATAAGACGGATGGACGGCGAGCTAGCCCATTACTCACTGTCCACAGGCCCGCGCCTACGGTGGCCGGAAACCATCAAGTGGCCCCCGACGCCCGGAGCGACTCTCGCGGTAGCTGGGACGAGAGGTTCCCTCCCTCTCACGTTCTGCCACCTCCTTCGCTATCATTACTGCTTTCCGGACCATGGCTTGACCAACGGCCTAACGTGCTTTTCGTGGCAAGGAAAGTACGGTCACCCATCCACAGACCAAGCTAGGTAAGCGTGACTTAACCTGAAGATTGATCCAAGTGGCTGTTATTATTTACACGAGCTCCTTTGACGGAATAATACGTAAATTATTTTTGGTCTTTCGATAAAAATGGGCATACCACCACTACTTCTGCTAGCTATCTCTGCAAGAATTCCAATGCTCCAATTCTTCTTCGTATATAATTTAATTCCAGATCTTGTCCTTCAAAGAGACCAACATATTTACGTACTTTTTAATAATATCTAATTTCGACAGCGCCACAAATCACGCTGCAAAGCACCTACCTACCTTACAATAGCACATCATAGCTAGGTATCTACCAACAGCTTGTTGTGGTAATTAGGAATGTGGATTACACAATACGGGCATTCCAGTGCGTATATCGAACTTGCCTAGCTACCACCGCAGACATAAATTACCCGGACAATCCGCAAGTAGGCTTTTACTGGCTGACTGAAATGAACTGGCTTAGTTCTGTCGCGGCGTTAGTAATGGTATGGGTTTAATCCACTTTAGAACTGATTTTCATGTGTGATTCCCTTTTAATGAACAGAATGCTGTTTGATGTTGGGATTCTGGCATTTCAAAGTGTGTTGTTGGTTAAAAGTAAGGTATTTTGGCTAATAGTTAAACCACTATACATACCTATAGCCTTTAGATTTACTGCATGCTGTAATAGTATACTCCGAATCATCAGCAAATAAGTATAATAATATTGCAGGCCATCACATCTTCCGGGCTGCGGGTTGTTTGAAAGAGTTCCGCGGTCCCGGACAACACAAATGGCTAAGAAGGAACATTGGTGGTTTTTAGTCAGAAGTTCATGGGTCAGGGTAAGATGGATAGTGGAACGTGTTACTCAGTGCTTAGGTACATTTTCGCAGATCTGTGTAAGTGTACCTATACTCTATCTAAATTAAGTAGTTAATATTATAAAGAGGTAAAGTTTGTATAATGTAGGGTAAGGGGGAAGGAAACTATCTACTGATCCAATTTTTCATTTTTTTTTTAATCATAATATCAAAATCAAAAGTCATTTATTCAAACTAGGCTGATAATCAGCACTTTTCGAACGTCAAAATTTACTTTACTTATTTACAAGAGACAGTCCCCCAAAACCGCCACCCTTCGACACTTCCTAGTGTTTTAGCTGTAAAGAAGAAGTGGTGGAACAAGCTCCCCAGCAAACTAGGAAACTATACTATCCCCAAGTTTCATAACATAGGTCCTGTTATATTTTTAACGTTCCTCTAGCTAGAGGATTGCCTCGTTGGTCTAGTGATCGCAAGCGCAACTGCTGAGCATGAGGTCCTTGGTTCGATTCCCCGGTCGGGAGGAATTTCTCAGTAGCAGTACCACGGAGTCTGTAGAGGAGAATCTGTACCCTGTTGATGACAATAGATAAAAATTACTTAAAAATAACTGGCGAAATGTGGGTGTACTAAGTATTAGGCATATTATTATACTATTTATTACCTACACCTCTGCCTAACTCTTCGGGGATTACAGGCGTTATATTATTATGTTATGTTTCTGCGGAATAGGTAGATACTTAATTTCCGACCATAACGGATGCTTCACATAAGGTAGGTAGGCAGGTAGGTAGGTAGGTTAGGTAGGTACCTAATAAACTTGGTACCTAATGAAAAAGTACAACTTGTAAAACTATAATAAATAGAATAAATTCACAAAGATCTCTATTTAGGTAGACCGTACTTTATCTAAAATATGAAGTGGCTAAGTAGGTACTTTAATACCGTTTTTGGGTGGTTTTTCTGTGCTGTTTTTCCAATGTTGATTTAGGGACAAAGAAAAACAGAGAGCATCTGTTTAGCATCAAACCGAACACATAAAATTGGGAGCAACGGGATACTTTTTAGTCTCTAACTAGGTAATGCCAACTGTTATACAACCTGTTTTTTTTTTATAATCCATCCTCTTATAGTCCTCGAATAATGTGGTAAAAAATTACAAACTAATCATTCATATTATTTATAGATAAGAAAATACATCGTTGTGCCATCCGATACCCAGTTCTTTTTTTTGCTTATTTGTCCCACTGCCGGGCAAAGGCCTACGCCGACCTGCGAAGTGGGACCTAGGTACTTACCTACAATTTGAAGTAAGTAGGTAGGTGCCTACCTAGGGTTGCCATCTCAAAATTTTGGAAACTAGGAAAAGACGCGGATTTTAGAGCCTATACCCGGACATATCAACAAGTTTTTTTAAACATCATCAGAGTAAAAAAAAAACAGTTGAAAATGTCAAAGTCACCTTTTTTATTTTCAGACTTTAAAATTAAATTTAGTCATCTTTTATTATAATTTTAAATATACATAATAAAACAGAATCCGAATTGTTTTCCTAATCAGTTAAAACATTTTAGCGAGTCGGTTCATCGATTGATCGAGGCGTGCGGGTACAGTGCGTGTGTCGCGGGTGACCAAAGACTTAATTTTTTTAAACCCGGACTACTAATGAAACCCCCCCAGGACGCTCCCCGGACGCCGTCTAAACTAGGACAAATCTGGGGAAACCCGGACGGATGGCAACTGTATGCCTACCAATTATTATTATTGTCGATGCTAACATAAGTACCTACAATATTTTTTTTTCACCTACCTACTCTAAGGAAAGGCTATGCAATTGCAGACGTGATTGCAAAGAATCACCTCTCACGGTCTCACATAAAAAAAAGTCGTTAGGTACCGCTAACATTTTGTGTAACTCTTGAACCGACTCACTGATGATCACTGATCCAAATCATTGAAGTGATTCAAAAGATTGATTCAGTTATTCCCGCGCTACCACTCTCTTCACGGATCAATTTGTATAATTTGTGGAACGAACTAAGAAGTAGGTATCGTTAAGCTCAAATTAATCCAGAGTTGGCGTTTCGGTAATTTAATAAACATTAATTGTAATTGGTTTGTAAGTAAAAGCGTTAGAAGAAAGTTCAACAGAATGAGTGAATGAATTTAAAGCACAGAACATATATAATCTAGCGATTTAAAGTAGTAATCTTATTGCACGATGGCATTTTGCTGCCATCTATCGCGTAGCGGTTGTAACGTTCTAGCAATTGTAACATCAAGATGGATAGGGCCAAAAAATAACTGATGTGACATCGGTTTTGTAGCTTCTTAGATTAAGTATTTTAGAAACGTAAACTAACTTTTAAATAAGTGACTATAATTAATCGTTGTTTTTTTACTATGTTTATGTTGCCAACATTAATACTGTTCATAGCTCCACACCAGGCATTATCTGTATCATCTACTGTCAGCTTGACATCATGACGTGAAAATCGCGTTCCTGGTTAAAGTGTCATCATGAGCATCAAACACGTTTAAAAAGATGCGGCTATATGAGAACTTAGTTATGAGCGAAAGAGATACGTGCAAAATCATTCAACGATATATTTTAAGTACGAGATAACGAAACAAGAAACGCACTCTAGCAAGTAGCAATATTGACTTGTCAAAATAGAAACCAAGCTTCGTAGTAAGTGATAAATTGTTGAAAACTAAGATTAAATGTTTCTACCCGCTTTATAACATAGAAAACTCAATAAAAACTGAAGTGTGCTCATAATGCACGTATTTCCTCTGTAGTTTATAGTATTCTTACCACGCAAAATGTGTGATAGCGACGACCCCGGTGATGGCGAGTCTGGGATGGACTTGACTGGGTTTCTGTTCGGTAATATTGATGAACGCGGTCAGCTAGAAGATGATGGTCTTCTTGACAAAGAGTCCAAGCGACAGTTGTCATCACTCACTCGTTTCGGTTTCGGTTCCATGCTATCTGAGGTACTTGACAAGGAGGAAGTTAGCAAGGAAGATCAGGAGAAAGGTAAGAAAATGCAGTGTATTGATGAAGTGTTCGTGACTACAACTCATACCTTCATGCGAAAGTTACTGAGACTTGACTATACAGTTTATTTTCATTGTAATTCAATGTTGTAGAATATATTACCATTATTTTATGATTGATTCTGTATTTCACAAGAAGCATGCAATCCACTGATTGTTGAGACCAGTCTCTTAAACTTGATGGAGCCAAAATTAAGTGTATTAAGTATTACTGCAGCCCCTAAGACAACCCACTGACCCAGGTTCTTGTTGATATTTCTTTAAATCTATTGAAACTCTTTTCAGATTATACTCAAAAAAGTCCATCGGCCGTAGACTTTTTTGATATTGAAGATGCTGTGGAAGATGTTAAGGTATTATTGCATGTTTCTATACAGGCACAAGAAGTTTTAGTTTCTGAAAAGGTTTAAACTGAATGCTGGCACAATATCATATCAACAACATGTTTTCAACTGCAACTGTCATGTTGCCATGCAATCTTAGGTCTCACATCCTGATCTGATATAATGTTGTATATCGAAAGCATCCAATCCCCTTAAAACTCTGTGTGAATGTGATCCATTCTGTTAAACTACATCCAGTTCTAAAAACAAAGGTACACAGCAAAAAAAACTTAATTACCTAGTTTTTTAAAGTGAATTCTAAATAAAAATTTAAGATTGCATGGCACACAAAACAACCAGAAAAATATCCTCGAGTTGTGGTTTTTATTATTCTTAAGTGATATAAATATAAAAGGTGGAAAAATAGGGATATGATTTTATGGTATTCTATGAGTATTGGTGAAGAAGACAGAACAAAGAGGTACACATGCTTATGTTTAATACTGAGTTTTTACATACCTTATTTGGGACCCGGGAATGAAACTTAATAGGAGGCACATGCACCACTACCGCACAGCTGACACTTTTAAGTAATATTTTTGAAAGCAATATTTTGTGATTGTGTTTTTATATTTATTTTGTCATGTTAACTGTATTATGTTTATGGTAAAAATATTTGTCATTTATTTTTGTTTGTGTTAATTATTTTGTGATTTTTATGGTGGATAAGAAACTGGTTGTTTGTCTTCAATAATCATTAGTTAAAACACAGTTAGTTAGTTAGTCAGTTTTTTAACTACCAACATAGCATAAAATGTGATGTCTGAATGGTTATTTTTGGTATATATTCATTGTTCAGTGGTAGATAAAGATGATATTATGATAATTAAACATTTTAAATGAATGTTATTAAAAAAAAGTTTTTGAATACTTCCATAAAGTTATGCAAGTGAAAAAGTTAAAACTAATATAGTTTTTTTTAATTGTGATTAATGCATTAGCTTTTGGACTATATATACCAGAGGCTAATTAAACTTCATAACTTCTTAATTAGGATCTTTGGCTTTTCCACTGGATTTGGGGTTAAGTTTTTTTATGCTATATTATAGGAACAAACATAAATATTCAGTACCTATGTTCTTTGTTAGATATAATACAAATCTATATTTGTTGTAACTTAGTTTCTAGCTTAAAACTCTAAATAAAATCATTTCAAAAAATTATTTGCTTTTTAATTTTTACATTCATTGAAATTAATCCTAAAACTTTGAAATAATTTTTGGCATCTCCTGATCATATTTTTTTACATCTGAAATTAGGTCAGCTCCTCCCTTTTAGAAGCAGTTTCATTCTTGAAAGATGTTTTCTATGGTATTTTTTACCCCAAAAGTGCAAAACTGAGTTTCTGCCGTGTTCTAAGCCTCTAATACAATTCTTAATCTACCACTGTTCATAATGGGTTTTGTGGAGAATTTATGTTTATGTTTTGTAACCTAATATCCTCGTTTGCACTGAGAATGAAATGGCAGATGTACTCATAATTTTATTGAAAATGGTCAACTTCTGAATATAATATAACGTAACGCTTGAATCCTTAATGGGTCACACCCACATACCGCCCGTTGAGTCTATTTCTATGTCCACTTTTACCAAACTACCTATAAATAAACATCTGCCAACAAATTCCCAGTCCACCATAGTATGTATCCAGCACACTGACATATTTGTGTTAACACTAGGATGTAGAGAATAGCACTAATCACGGTGCACAGAAAGACTCCACGAGCACAGAGGCACGGAGAACGAACAGCGATGTTAAGTCCCAGGTCGATGATCCCACTTGTCCACAGAGTGAGAAAGAAGAGAGGAGTAAGTGGAAGGAGGATGATATCTATCGGTCTGGTGGACAAGGCACAAATGATGAGGGGTATGAAGGAGACATGGAGGGGGACGGTGAGCTCATGCCGCCTCCGAGTACAATACCGTAAGTTTTGTTTTAAATTTTGAAATACCAAATACGTTTCAGGTGTTTCCATTCAGGTGACAATTAGAATAATTGAATTTTGACTGGTGCCTAGAGTTTAAAAAAGTACTGCTATTGTTTTTTTTTGGAAATCTTAGATTCCAGATTAACGATATACGAAATCGGATAAAACTCTCTAAAGTAATAGGTAAAATATCTCGGTAGTTTGTTGATTGCAATAAAATGTATTTTCTTCTTTATTTTCCAGATCGCATAAGGCATCTGCAGAAGCTCGCAGGAGATTGGAAACACCGCTAGCAGCTATGTTGCCATCTAAATATGCAAATATTGATGTTAAAGAACTGTTTCCAGACTTCAGACCTGATAAAGTAGGTCCTATTATGTTACATTCTCGAAATTAATAATTATTTTTGCTATTTTCCTAATGACCTCATACACGGTCACTGACCTTACACACTGTTTAGAAAAAATTTTATTAGGTTCCTTGCTAGTTTTCAAAGCTAAGATATCAGATTGCAGGAAAAAAAAATATTTTAAAATCTGCCAAGTCCGATTGATTAGTTTCCGTAGCAAGATACTTTTATAAAAAGAAAAGGGAATAACTCGGATTGTCGAATGCACAGATAAAATAATTGAGATTTGACTACGCACGACGACCAATCAAGCTATACAAATCTAGTTTATGCGGATCTCTCATTGTACCTACGGAAAAATTACACAAAGCTAGGCCATGTTATACTGGAAATATATAATATGATGTGACTTTGTGTTGGTTTTGTTTATTAGTTTTGTTTTTTTATAAAACGTTTCCCCACACTAGGACTTTCTCCGGTATCGTGGGTGCGTTTACAAACATTTAAACTCACATACACAAATACCCGGAACAACTATCTGTAAGCCATATAGTTCGATCCCCGCACGTAACAAATATTTGTATGACCTACAGATAGTTTTTCCGGGTCTGGGTACTTGTGTATGTGAGTTTAAATGTTTGTGAACGCACCCACGATACAGGAGAAATTCCTAGTGTGGGGCAACGTTTTTAAAAAAAAAAAATATATATATAAATATTTAAACCCATATAACCTGCATTTAACTTAAACTAAAAAAAATATTTCAGGTCCTCCTCTTCTCCCGATTATTTGGTCCTGGTAAATTGTCCAGCCTGCCTCAAGTATGGCGCGGCGTGAAGAAGCGTCGGCGGCGCAAGCGCAGCGGCAGCACTAGTAGTGACACTCCACCCACAGCGGGTGACAATCAGGAATCGCAATACGCTAGTGATGATGAAGATAAACTGTTGAAGTGAGTCAATATTTTGTAATAGTTAGGTTATTTATATTAGTTTTAACAACATTTTGATCCCTTAAAACGCTAACCCACGTCAAAGTAATGCAAACGTTAGCCCTTAGCAGTGAAAAATACACTGATTCCTAATTTTTTTTTTTTACCAAAATTCACCAGGTTCTCAAACCAGTGTAATATTTGTCCCTTGTTGGACCGTGGGTCGTGAGAAAGGTGTTACAAAAGTTTGTTCAAATTGTCGTCATTCAGTTCGTCACAGTTCATCGTTCTATCCTCAGATTGTACCAATATATAAACACTGCAATGGTCACTGCTGTTTAGGACCTAAAGTTTTCCCTTTCCATGACAACAGGCCTATGGAAGAAAACCAGCTATCAAACAACGACAATAACTCGGGCAATTCGGGTGACAAGTCTCACAGACCGACTCCTGCGCATTGGCGGTTCGGGCCTGCGCAGATGTGGTATGACATGCTCAATGTTCCGGAGACTGGCGATGGATTTGATTATGGGTTTAAAGTTAAGGTAAATGTTCTCTTGGATTTTTTTAACTGCTATAGGCCCTTTCTTTCATAGATAAGAGTTAGTTAGATTTATAGGTTGATCTGATCTGGCCAGACGCGCTTTGGCTTCTGGCTCTCTCATCTGGCTTTGACCGAGTGGTGGCCAAGGTTAGGCCAAACAAAGGGCCATCCTTAAACTCGTTGGGTCGACGATATCGTCAGAGTCGGGAAACATATGGCCGCACATAACCGACAAGTGTGGCGGAAAAAAGGGGGAGAGGCCTATACACAGCAGAGGGTGATCCCGGGATGATAATGATGATGATGATTATAGGTTGATCATGCTTGTTTTTAAAGAGTGTCGTGGCGTGCCGTTAAGAGACTTCTTAACCTTAATTCTCCACATAAATCTACACTTTGAAATGCCACTCCAACTTCTTAACTATTCAAAAGTGCCAATAAATGATTTAATTAAAAGCCTTTACTTTAAAGTGAGTTTAACTTCTGATTGTTTTATGATAAAGAAACTGATAATTAAAAACTACCACCCAAAGAACATATTTGTTTTGGTTTTGGCGCCTATTTCGCTATTTACCGAATTCAACATTTCAAATTAAATAAGAGTATCATTGTTATAATACGACTTGTTCAACATTTTTTTGACCATTAGAATAACTGATCGTGTTTGTATTTTGCACCTTCAGGCACCTTCACCAGAAAGAGAAGAAAAGCCAAAAGAAGTTGATGATGTAAATTCTGAGGAACAAGCAACGGAGGAAGACCCTGACAGTGGCTTCCCTGATGATTCTTTCCTCATGGTGTCACAGTTGCAATGGGAAGATGACGTCATATGGGATGGCAGCGAGATCAAACACAAGGTGAGATCAGAATATATCATTGGGTACATGACAAAAAAAAACTAATTAGTCCGTCAGATAGATTTTCGAAAAATGTTAGACACATATTTTTTCTTTTTTCACGTAAACAAAATATGAAGACGATACAGTGCTTCTAAATCTCGTGTGACGTCACATTTCAGTACATTTTTTACTGTGATGTAACGTCACAAGACCCCACTCATGATCTTTGTCGCGTTTTATCTTCGTCAATTTGTATTAATTTGATAAAACAAAAAATACACGTACCCAATATTTTTCGATAATCTAACTGAAGTACTAAACAGAATCATATTGGTTTAGTCTGGCAAGTAACTAATTATCTTACATGTCCGAAGTATTAAAAAAAAGACTCTTTTCTTACTCAAGTTCACATTAACTTTGATCCATTTTGTGGTCCGACTATTCACTTCGTTTGAAAAATACCAAAAGAAAGCAGAAAATTTACAGAAAATTAAAGATTTATGCTTTACTTCCTGTTATTTTTTCGTTACTATTTCGTCTTCAGATGTTCTAATCAACAGGATTTTAAAGCGGTTTTCCTATCAATAAGAGCATTTATCCGAAGGGTTTCAGCACAGAAATTTCTCTATTTTTGAAATCGCCACATACATTGTACTTGTCACGTATGTCACTCAAAATGTAATCTCGTCAAAACATCAACTCTTTTGCATTGCATTTAAAAAAAAAAAAAAACTATCTATCTAAATAACTACAATGTCACTTTAATGAATAGTTTGCTAAACTGGATTTTGACCGAGTTTTTAATGTACAGTCAACTGCACTGTAGCCATGGTAAAAGTGGCCATCATGCTTATATTGCTCGATGTTTTTCATAGGTACTGGCTCGGCTAAACAGTAAAAGCAACGCGGCGGGCTGGGTGCCGACCTCGGTCAGTCGGACCGCGCAGCAGTTCTCGCACCCGCGCCCGCAACCGCCGGCCCCTTTGCAAGCTAAGCCTGCTACGTAAGTCTGCTTGACAAAGTATAATTTAAAAAATTAAGACAAAGTTGACAATTATGTTTCTTACTTGAACGTTAGTGATGTTTAGTATGAAAGAAAAGGCCGTTGCACTTTATTAATTAATTAATTTAATACGTTGCCAAATACCTTTTAACTACTTGTAATGATCAAGTATAAGGTTTTACTGTCATAATTTTTTTAAGCCTTGAGACACTAGATTCACACTTGTTATGGACTTTTCTAGATATTTTCTTTAAATTGATTGGGACTTAAAAGTACAATTCACCAAGACTGGATGGTACTAGATGAACTCTATGAAAATACTTCCTTCGATGATACAATTGCCTTATGTTGTTGACATTTGCATGAAGTTCCATAGAAAAGAGTCACGTAGTTACCGACTGTCATTGCCACTTTGCCGCTGCAATATAAGCCTTCGGAACTGTACTTCAAAGATTAATTATTGGTTTGACTAAAATTATAATCTATCTTACAGTGCAGCATCCTCAAGCAAAGATAATGCCAACGCTGCCGATGGAGAAGACAATACTTGGTACAGTATCTTCCCTGTGGAAAACGAAGAGTTGGTGTACGGAACTTGGGAGGAAGAGGTCATATGGGACGCGGAGAATATGGCCATGGTGCCTAAACCGAAGATATTGACCCTGGATCCTAATGATGAGAATATTATACTGGGTATACCTGATGATGTGGATCCTTCGAAGATTACTAGAGGTAATGTACTATTTAAACATTTAGATAGTGAATAAACGTTAAAGGGCTTTGAATTACTTGACCTGCCTGACATCCGCCACTTAATATTATTTTCAAAATAGCGGCTACTGATAAAACTTATAGGCTGGAATACACATGCTACGTAGTAGCACAAAATCGTGCTAGTTTCGAGCAGCTGTCACCTAGTAGCATACAAGTAGCACGTGTGAGAGAGAGCACAAGAGAATGCTTGTGAATAAGCATGCTACCTAATCGCAAGCCGGTCTATTTTTCGTGCTAACTAGCACGACGCATAAAACCTATATTTTATATTCTTTGGTGTTACTATTTTATGTTTTTGCTGCCACCTTTTAGTTGTTTTGTGTCAGTGTATCCAATAAAAAACTGCAAAGCCGCGTACGTCACCCAAAACGTTCCTGTTAGGCTCGCCGTTCGGAGCCTCGCAGCCTAAATGGGGATGCCGCTAAATGTTCTTGTTAGACCTCGCGGCTCAGGCCTTGCTCACGTCCGCACTCACGAGGCACGGCCGCGTGGCTCTTGTGGGGACGCGGCTTAAGATAATGTCACTCAGACGTGCTAAAAAGAAGTATGCTCGTAAAAAGAATGCTTTTGAGGTCTGTGCCTTAGAGCAAATGTATATTATAAACACTCTGAAATCATGCTAGAAATGAGCATACTACCTAGTAGCAAACAAGCATGCTTTCCTAGTAGCATGTGTATTTCAGGCTTATCTGAAACGATAGCTGGCATCAATACAAACATTTATTGTAACAGTTAAAATCCTCTAAAGTGCCTTGACACTGATATAACCGAGATATAGGAGGTTAGGCAGGCCACGTGTCATACAATAAGATACCTTTTTTTATCTATTTAATGATTGATGAAATCTGATTCACTCTGCATCTTGACTTTGTTGACTTGTTTTAGAGAGAGGTCCTCAACCCAAAGTGAAGATTCCTCATCCTCACGTGAAGAAGTCGAAGATCCTTCTCGGCAAGGCGGGTGTCATCAACGTATTACAGGAAGACGCGCCGCCACCGCCTCCCAAGTCTCCTGATAGAGATCCGTTCAATATCTCGAATGATGTGTAAGTACAGAATTATAATCATTTATTTGCTTAACATATTTATCAATATTAAGGAGCTTGTAAGTAGTGAAGGTTCTTGCTATGTAGTGTCGTTACTGATATACAAATTAAAATCAATAACCCTCCATTTAAGCTTCGCCGTAGTCGAGTAAAAAAAGATACACGTTTTCTTATTTGAAATCTTTTTCTGGCTATGATTGTTCCGACTAGCATATACTGTTTCGCAAACTTACCTTTTTTTAACTTAAACTTTTTTTTTATTTTAGCTTTCTAAGACAATATGAATTTGCAAGGGGGTTTAATTGTTTTTTTTACTGCTATCAATATCACGTCATTTTGGTTTGATACATGATACACTAGAACCAACGATTGCTATGGTTCTAGATATAGTTTCTGAAAAAAGGCGTTGAAGATTATGATTGAAGATTGATTATGATTGTTGATTTTGATTGTAATTGAAGCACCAACATTATACAAATATCTTATCCCCCAGCTTCTACATGGCCAAATCCCAAAACCCACGTCTAAAAGTGGGTGGAGGACAACTCATCCAGCACAGCACTCCAGTGGTAGAACTGCGCGCTCCGTTCATACAGACGCACATGGGTCCGGCCAGACTGAGGGCCTTCCACCGGCCGCCCATGAGGAAACTGTCGTACGGACCCCTGGCTGCGCCCGGCCCGCATCCTGTGCAACCCCTGCTTAAACATATCAAGAAGAAGGCTAAGGTATGTACGAGTATACTGAAACTAAGATAGGAATGCATGCTTTGAAATGCAAAAGAAACCTTTATGAAAGCAAACGGATATGTAAGACGGTTCCTAAAAAATATTGTCCTACATCGTCTCATTCGCCATATGATGTACACTTCAGCAAATAAAATTATTTCTGCTAAAAGATAATAAAATCGTCTCCTATTTGAATGTCGTCTAATAAAGTGGTATAAATGACTAGCACGCAAGTCATTTATTAGAAACTAGCTGTGCATGCGTTGCTATGCCCTTTTTCCTACATAATACCTGCCTACCTACCTGCTACATACCTACTACTTACCTACCTACTAGCTCCTATCCTACCTACTACCTCCTATCCTACCTACCTACTACCTACTACCCTACCTACCTACTATCCTACCTACTACCCTACCTACCTACTTACTACCCTATCTACCTACTTACTACCCTACCTCCCTACCTACTACCCTACCTACGTACCTACTACCGAATACGTACTGAGTTGTGTTTTGTTATTCTGTCAGTTGCGTTTTGTTATACCACGTTTTATGTCACGTCCCACGGGAACGGGATAAAAAGTCCTATGTCATTCTCCTGGTTCTTAGCTACCTCCCTACCAATTTTCAGCCAAATCGGTTCAGCCGTTCTTGAGTTATAAATAGTGTAACTAACACGACTTTCTTTTATATATATAGATATGATTTAGCCAAACTATCAGGGCCATAGTTATCCTTAGTTACTTGATCGTGTTACATTCACCAATATTATGAGGCTGCATTCAAAAATAAACCTTAAAACTGTCAATTTTTGTCCCCAGCAACGCGAAGCCGAACGATTAGCTTCGGGCGGTGGAGACGTGTTCTTCATGAGAACGCCCGAAGACCTGAGCGGTAGGGACGGGGAACTGGTACTGGTAGAGTTTTGTGAGGAACATCCTCCGCTCATCAGCCAAGTTGGCATGTGTACCAAGATTAAAAACTACTACAAACGTACAGCGGCGAAGGTATGTTTATTTCAATTACATAAGTTAGAACACACATGATTTGGTAGCAGGGTGAAGCTTGTGATAGAAAACCTAAATACAATATTTTCAAGTGATATGTTCCAGCATTATTCTGTTATAGAAAAGGGATGGTGCTATACGTCATGTGTAGCTCCATCTCTTTCTCGCACTGATATAAAGCAGGCTTTTGTTTTGACTACGCGCGCTACCAAGCGTTGTACACACGGCAACACATCAAGATATAAATAACCAGTATAACCTGACCTAGCTTTGTATGGGATTCCCGTACGAGAGAGATCAATAATATTCGTCATGATGAAACCTCTATTAAACCAGCTGGATGAAGCTACATGCCTACTCAAGACATCTTCGACTTCTCTGTCGAGTCGAATAACTGATCCAAATTGTCCCTGTGTTATTTGTGTTTTTTCACCCATTTCAGAAACTACCATTTAATCAATAACTGAATATTTGATTCAGTTTTTCATAGCCAAAACTAGTTTATTGAATATTTTTGAATAAATATTTTTAAAACGTGTCTTTTTTTTTTCATTGCCAAAGGGATCCAAAAGGGCAGGTGCAAATTCTAAGGTAGGCCTGCACATATATACTTAAACTATTATTCATTTTATTTCCACGTTATTTTAAAATGTAAGTACAAGAAATAATGTCCATGTTGAATTAAGCTGTCAAGGCCTACAATAAAGTATAAATTAATGTACTTCTCAGAATAGTGTAAAAATATAGGTAAAATATAAGTTGATTTTACTCCATCCAAGGGGTATAGTATTACCGGCCAGTATTAACTGGATTGTGGGTCAGATAGGCAGCGGCTGCATGTAAATTCCTTTTATTTAGCTGCATCCGTTTAGACTGGAAGTCGACCACAACATAGTTGGGACACGGCTAGACAGATGATGATGTTATTTTAGCCCCTATTCTTTCAGGACGATGGTCCAAAACCGCTCAAATATGGCGAGGTTGCGTACGCACATACTTCGCCTTTCCTCGGTATATTACCGCCGGGAGCGACACAACCTGTCGTTGAAAACAATATGTATAGAGCACCGATATACGAACATACACTGCATCCGTCTGACTTCTTGATTATAAGAACAAGGTAAGTGCACAAAATATGTAATAAATACTCCCAGTGTCCTAACACTTTAAACCCAAGTTTTGAAGATAAAAATTAAGCCAAATAGCCGAACTTCTTTAATTATGATATTTTGACGGCATTTGAAGCCAAATCAGAGGCCAATGGGCGGCATAAAAACATTAACACCAGCTTAGCCACTAACCACAAAAAAAAACGTATTGATAAAATGTGATTTGTTTACAGACAATCTTATTACATTCGTGAAGTGGACGCGTTGTTCGTGGCTGGGCAAGAATGTCCTCTGTACGAAGTGCCTGGTCCAAACTCCAAGAGGGCTAACAATTTTGTACGAGACTTTTTACAGGTTCGTTTCACAATTTTTTACTCATTTTTATCGCCCCTGGAACCTGAATTAGTCTGAAAAAATCTATAAACCGTAAATATAGTATAAGCGTAGTATAGTAGTTTAATCACAAAATTTACCTACAAGCTTATACGGGACCCTTGGAGCGCGAGTTTAACTCGCACTTGGCCAGGTCTTACTAGCTGATCCTAATCCAAGGCGATGGCGTTGCGGTGCTGACAAATATGTACAGTTGCCAGCACATCAAGCTACTACAATATGTCAAATTATTTTAATAGATATTCAAATAAGAGTAGAGGAAGACCAAAGAAACGATGGATGGACTGTGTGAAGGATGATATGGCTAGAAAGGAGGTGACTGCTGACATGACGAGAAATAGAGAAGTATGGAAGAAGAAGATATGTTGCGCCGACCCCTAATAAATTGGGATAAGGGCAGGAGAATGATGATGATGATTCAACTTTATTGCTAAAGCATTAGATTCAAGGTTGATTGGATTTTGTATAACATATTCGGGTAGCTTGATGTGCTGGCCGTTTCTACTTTGACCGAAACGGTACCTATTTTATCTGTGACAGAAAACTGCTTCCCATATAACCCGAAAACAATCACAGCTGAAGTCTTTCCAATGTGTGTTTCATTTGTTTTTCTGTCCAGGTCTTCATATACAGATTGTTCTGGAAATCTCGAGACAAGCCGCGCCGTATAAAGATGGATGACATAAAGAGGGCGTTCCCTTCGCACTCTGAGAGTTCTATCCGAAAGCGACTCAAGTTATGTGCCGACTTCAAACGTACTGGGTTGGATTCAAATTGGTGAGAATAGTTTTCGTGTCGGTTTTATTGTAATTCAGATAAATGCAACCGCGCCTGTATCAAATCGTATGTATGTATGCCCTAGGAACCGATTATGTCTGCATTGTTGTTTGAACTTTAAGTTAGTAAAAAGAAAGTTTATTACTGAGAAGCCTAACAATGAGATATAATGTCTTAATAAGCTACGGTTCGCTTAGGCCGAAAATAGCCGCATTGTAGACCAAATTCATTTAATTAACCTTTCGTATGCCGTGTAATTAGACACAATTAAAAAGCCATTGTCTCTCGCGTAGATCTTCGTTATATACGAAAGGTTAAGACCAAAACATAATATTTATTGACATGCAAACATTGCACACGGTATGTGGGATTCTCTAGCTCCTGCGATATTGATTGGTTACATTACATTCTTCCCTAGAATATAATATCACTTTTAAGTTTCTTACGTAATTACTCTGCTTCTTCTTAACGTGTGGGCAATAAGATCTAACGACTACCCACACCCTAGTGTCAGAGTTTTTAAACAATTAATATTCTTTTACCAATTATAAAGGTGGGTAATAAAACCAGACTTCCGCCTCCCATCTGAAGAGGAGATCCGCGCTATGGTTTCCCCGGAGCAGTGCTGTGCGTACTTCAGTATGGCGTCGGCTGAACAGAGGCTTAAAGACGCTGGGTACGGGGAGAAGTTCATATTCACACCCCAGGAAGATGATGACGAGGAGCTGCAGTTGAAGATGGATGATGAGGTATGCTAATCTTTTCGGGTTCTTCAAAGTAACAATAAGTTAGTGTTATTTTTGGTTTATCGCGGTTATATTACCTTCACGACTGCGTTTGAGATTCGCTTGCTCGTTTGATTTGACACTGTATAGGCTGCTTGCGAAGCCAGTTAAATGTTGGTAAAGTATGGTTTTGTATATAAAAATAAAACTTTGTCTTCAGCTGACCTTCCGTATTTGTGCTGTATAAGTGTAGTTGTTTCTTTCATATTTCTTACTTTATCGTCTATCTCACGTTTTTACGTTACTCAAGATGGTGGCAGTAATGTACGCCTAGCTTGACATAACCACTAACCACTCACTCAATCCTTCACATACTTTCCATTTGTCCTTTAACACCATCTTCAGCGTTAGTATTTTCGATCGACAATCGTTTTTTTATGATATCTGCATCACTACCCGAGAAGCGACGGCTTGTCATATATGTTTATCGTGGTATTTTTTTACTTGTTCTCCAAAAACGATCTCATCTTGATACTTAATAACACCCTCACGGATCGGACAGGGTTTTTTTTCAACATATTGCATTTCCACATCAATTCTCCAGGTAAAAGTCGCCCCCTGGAATACAACACGCGCCTACATTCAAGCCATGCGCGGCAAGTGCTTACTCCAGCTGACCGGACCAGCCGACCCTACAGGCTGCGGCGAAGGCTTCTCGTACGTGAGGGTGCCAAACAAGCCGACACAGCAGCCCAATGAAGAACAGCAGCCCAAGAGAACTGTCACCGGAACTGATGCTGATTTGAGGAGGCTCAGCTTGAATAATGCTAAGGCGCTGTTGAGGAAGTTTGGGGTGCCTGAGGAAGAGGTATGTTGGGGTTTCTGTTTGTGTGGATGTTGAGGTGGAAGACGTGGAAGTACTAGGGTAGTTAACAAAAAAAAACTAATTGGTCCGTCAGAGAGATTTCCAAAAAATATTGGTCACTTATTTTTTCTATTTAGAAACCTCGCGTGACGTCACAGTTTGGTACATTTTTTACGAGAAAATGAGGACACAAGCTCTTACTCATGACCTTTGACACGGTTTATTTTTGTAAATTTTTATTAATTTGTTAGAACAATACACGCGTATCCAATATTTTTCGATAATCTAACAGACGGACTAAACAGATTTTTTTTTGACGGACTAAACATTGTTCATTCTAAACGGTATGTGCACCGAAAGTAGTAAGTCATTACGGCGATTGCAAAATTGATTTACCTGATATCATTTCACTTGATTCTATTTGACTCATTCATTTATTAACATTTGTTAGGCAATAACCCCTGTATTTTGTCATAGATCAAGAAACTGTCCCGATGGGAAGTTATTGACGTAGTCAGAACATTGTCGACTGAGAAAGCAAAAGCTGGCGAAGAAGGTATGACGAAGTTTTCGAGAGGAAACCGATTCTCTATAGCTGAACATCAGGAAAGGTAAGTGTCCTGTATTTTTAGGATATTACGGTATTTGACAGATAAAAAAAAAAAAATGTCAGTCATCTATTCAGTTAAGTACTAAAAAGGGGATATACCTAGATAACGCAAGAGCACCTACTTCACGTGCCCAGCTTAAGTATTTTATGCTTAACGTTTTCTAGGAAGCTAATTTGTTAAAAACAACACCGTTACGATTCAAAAACTTAATTCTAACCATTTGAAGAACAAAAACGTAGTCTATTTTGTATAGTAACGACGTGAAGGTCAATGACGTGAAGGTACGTAGTCGAAAAATGGAAATAACGTGAAGGTACGTAATCGAAAAATGGCACGCTTGGTTTTCATACGGATCGTGATAAATAATAAATAAAATAAAATAGTTTATTTGCACCTTCAAATAAGAAATATGGTTTTACAATAATTAAAATAAGCCTTAAGGTGAATGAAGTTGTAAGATACAGTTGCAGCCAATACCTAAGCTAAGACAACTTAATGTCTTGTGATACTTTCGTTATCCATATCGGAGGGGCATCTCTAGAGATGAGATATATTTAGCTATATTATCTGTGACATTACTACCAGTACCAGCGACATTTAAACAATTTTCACTTTCATACAGATACAAAGAAGAGTGCCAACGTATATTCGAACTGCAGAACCGCGTACTGACGAGCACAGAAGTGCTAAGTACAGACGAGGCCGAAAGTTCAGTCAGTGAAGAATCAGATTTGGAAGAGATGGGTAAGAATTTGGAGAACATGCTCGCGAATAAGAAGACTACTGAACAGGTAAATATTTAAAAACGAATCAAATCAATTAGTTTTGCTGAACTTGTTGAAGACTTGAAACTTGTTAAAGATTTTATCCATGGCCAATATTATTCTGCTAGATGAAAATAAGCAGCGGTAGCCCAGTGCCTGAGATTATAGCCTATTCCCTCTCAAAAAGAGAGAAGGACTGTTTCCCAGCAGTGGGAACGTTAATAGATCATGATATGTTTTTTTAAGCTATTGCATAGCTTCTATCGCGGGCCTTGAGCGTGGGGACCGAATCCAGAAATTCCGTAACGAAAAAAACCTAACACTCATTTATTTAATAAAAGAAAAAAAAATGTTTTTTTATCGATCACCACGCTCAAAGTGTAACTTGAATTAATATCAAAGAAAAAAAAACAAAGGAAAATAAATACTGCATTAATAAAATAAATAAATAATTATAATTGCATAAGTTGATAAAAATGCTATGCAATAGCTTTACCGCGGCAGTCTCCGAGTGCCACACGTCTTTTTTTTTTTAGCTATCTTTGGAAAGAGAGGAAGCAGAAAGAGCAGAACTTAGAAAAATGATCTTGGGTCACTCTGAAAAGAAACCGCAAGTCAATCAGAACGATCCGCAGCAATCATCGAGTCAAGGTAAATATTGTTAGTACCGATCTTTTTTTGTAACTAAATAACCATAGTTAAGTTTCGCAATTTTTACCGCGCGAGGATTCTTAAAAGAACTGTGCATTTTCCTAAAATATAAGGATTGTTGGTCTAACTAGTGGGACGACCTGCCTCGTTGGTCTTGTGGTCGCAAGTACGACCTCTGAGCAAGTGGTCCTGGGTTGGATTCCCAGGTCGAGTCAAGTTTTCTTGGGGTTTTCTATTAGAAATTCCTGTAGTAGCTACAGAGACTGGATTTTTGTCCGGGTGTTAGCAAAAGGCTCGCCCCTATAACATGAGACTTAAGTAAACACACAACACACACACAACGACACACAACACACACACAAAAACACACAACAACACACACTAATATGTAACTGGCGAAAAGTGGATGTAACGGCTCTTCCATATATTTGGACTGTGGCTATTGTAGGAAACAGCAGATTATTTTTATACTTCCTATGAATAAATTTCACGTTCGGAATAATGTACAGAATACGTGGTACTCATTTGTGCGTCGATGTCTCTTCCACCTTCTATACAGGGTGTAAATCAACCCATCACACAGCCGACAACCAAGCATTCTGTACATCAAACTAAGTACCCCTATGCAAAAATTCCCGGCGGTTGGAAAATCATAGAATGCGCTCTTGGGCAGAGCGAAAGGGAGTGTCAAACTTCTACTGACTAAAAACCACCCATGTTCCTTCTTAGCCCTTTATGTCGAGGCCGCGGTATCTCTTGCGAACAACCCGCAGCAGAACAAGTGCCCTACGTTTGCGTTAAGGGTACTTTTACACCCTATAGTATAAAAAGGACACCCCACTCATTTATTTACCTTTTAACCCTACAGCTGGTCGCGTCCTCCGCATAGTCCGTACATTCAAGAACGCGTCAGGACAACGTTACACACGCGTCGAGTTAGTTCGTAAGGCGGCCGTTATCGAAGCTTATATGAAGATACGATCGACTAAGGACGATGCCTTCATCCGACAGTTCGCGACCATGGATGAATCGCAGAAGGAAGAAATGAAACGAGAAAAGAGGAGGATTCAGGTATGTATAGATCTTCGATTACTTTAATCGGTAGACATCTTGTGTTGTCTATTGAAAATTGACGATTAAAGCACTTAGTTCAAGACGCTAGTCAAAAGTAACTAGTAATAAACTCAATTCACAAGTGAATATCGGTTGACCGATTGGCTGATGTGCTGCGCGTCGTGGGTTCGAACCAGAACGAAACAAATATTTGTATGACCTACAGGTAGTTGTTCCGGGTCTGGTTGTTTGTGTTACATGTGAGTTTAAATGTTAGTAAACGTAAACGCGCCTACGATACGGGATAAATCCGTAGTGTGAAGCGACCTTTATAAATAAAAAAGTAAATATTCGTTTGCCAACTTACGAAACAATCGCTGCTAAGAATATTGTTCTAAACTAAGATTATCCTTCCACAGGAACAACTGAGGCGTATCAAGAGGAATCAAGAACGTGAAAGACTCGCTGGAAACGTTACCGTTCCTGGGCTGTTCCCTGATAGTAATTAATCGATTTTTAATTGGCTTGGAGAAAAGGAAAATCCCACTAACATTATAAATGCGAATGTTTGTGAGGATGGTCCACCCATCCTCACAAACTTTCGCATTTTTACTCTTTTACGCAAGAACTATTGAACAAATTTAGATTAAACTTAGCACATAGATTTTAGAATAATTTATCCCGGTAGTATGATCTCGTGGGATATTTATCGAAATCCCCGCGGGCGAAGCTGCTGGATTAAGCTAGTCTTAAATAAAAATGGCTTACACAATAAACAATTTATCTTTTTTTCCACTAGATTCCATGTCAATGTCCAATCAATCCATGGATATAATGAGTTCGCCAACGCCGTTGATCCCGCTAGGACAAATCAAGCAGGAACCAGATGTTCACACTCCGACCTCATCATCCTCTTCCTCACGCCGTCGTGCCAAGTTGAAGCCCGATCTAAAACTCAAGGTAATGTTTGAAAAAGGGTTTAATAAAAATGGTCGATCTTTTGGTTAAGCCGCGCATGCCGACCAGGGATTGGTCCGTGGTGGTGACCAAACATTACTAATGGCGCAATTGCATTAGTCGACATTACTAATGGCGCAATTGCATTAGTCGATAGGGCCCGCATGCGGGGTGCGAGAGATTTCTGGAATGCAAGCCACAGGGCCCGCCTTCGGGGAACCGTTTATAATTATGTATGATATTAACTCCCCGTATGCTGTATACCGAACGAGTTAACGACCAATGAAATTGCGCCTTCATAGACACAGAGACAGTTTCCTCCGTGCGTTCGAAAGCACGTTAAGCTGTTGGTACCGGCATTTGTAGATCTTTGACAATCATTACAGGTAGTCTGTGGCCCGAAAGTACTATGGGTTATCGTATTATCTAGTACTAACTAGGTTGTGGATGTTATGTTCTGTAGGCTTGTTGAATAAGACACCGGTGAGGTTGACTTCGTTTATTGATACATGGCACACATAATTAATACAGACAGACAGCAGTATCACAGACGGGGACAGACATCGTAGTCTCTAGCTGGAATGACAGATAGGAACCGGATACATAGATAATATCTAGTGATGTGCACACTATTAACATACTAAACTTGCACTTGCTCCTTGTACAATACTGGTGTTCAGCTGCATCCAGTTAGACCGGAAGCTGACTCCAACATAGTTGGGAAAAGACTTGGAACTGAAGATGTGGATGATGTACCAGGGTGCCTGTTTTAGAGCAGTGTTCGACACAAGGTGGTACCTTTATACAAGCCCTAGATCCCGGCTTGTTGTTATCAGAGCAGTATCAAGCTTGTACCTAACATAAAAAAGCGGGCATATTCTGACGGATTGAGCAATGCAATACTTTTGCTTTATTCATTTGATGCTGGCTGCTATATTATCTAGTCACAAAACTGAATCATTGCACGCATATTACACAGAAATTGTTCATAGTAAGTATATACATAGACATTTAGAAAAGAGTCTTTAACATGACTTAAATTATAAACCTTGCACCCTAAAATTAAGGTGGATGTGTCAAGCGACCCTCCATACATTTTTGAAATACACCTTTACACGACACACAGAGACTTTTTCTTTAAAATTTATCATTTTATCACTTCTCAACAATGGAAAGTGTCCGCAATCGACCTTTTTGGGCATTATCTTACATTATTTAGCGAGAAAAACAATAGTGAAATCCCGGCAAAATTTGACACTTCTTTAGTAGTGTGCGTGACTTTTGACAAATAATGACAAGTAAACTTGTTTAGACTATGGCACGCTAGATGGCGTGCAGGTGCAGACGATCTTATAATAATTCTGTTAAATCAATAATTAGTTTTAATTATTTCCTTTCCAACCGTTCAAAAAAATAACAATATAAAATAACATAAAACTGATGACATCAATGTTATGTTTTTTTTTTTAATGTAAACAATTTTATTGTTGTATGGCAACATAAATACCAGTAGTCGTAGGAAGGTTTTATGCAACGATGCCGTTCTTCGTAACCTTGACCTACATGCAATATGTGGACGAAAAAAAGGCGTTGCCAAACTTCGTTCACTTGTTTGACTGTTAGAAACTTAGAAAATACATTCCTAGCTCGGTTGTCCCGCGCTATATGATTTGCGCGCGGAAGTTCTTGCGTACTTATTATTTTGTATGCTATGCATTTTCATTGATTTAATTGCAATATTTCTTCAGTATACATTTGATTCATATTATCTATTATACTGTATTATTGTAATTCTAATTTATCGTAGGTATAATAGTTAAATATTCTAAAAACACAATTCTATTTTCGGTGGTATTAGAAACATCAAGTTGGCCCGTGATTTTTATGAAATCTCGTCACAATACTAATTACCTACGTCATACGTGTCAGTGATGAGTACAAAGTCAGTGTTTCTTAGTATTATTTGAATAATATGTTTTTGGTCAACAATAAATAAAATTATTTTAAATCGGTAAACTACCAAAGTAGGTAATCACAAAATTAAACTTGCAAACATTTGCAAAATATGGTTTTGCCGGATTACGTCACCTTTTACGCATTTTGCAAACAGTTTCAAACAGACACACATATTTAAATATTTATAGTTTGTTTTATTTTGTAGTAGATACCTACCAAGCTTTTTCACGTCGAAATTTGTTATGGTGCGTTCAGAAACAAATATAATTCAGTTACAATCTGTTTTTTTTCTGTTCCGTGCTTTATTTTGAACAAGTTATTATAATCTGTTTTTTTTTTCTTATTCGTTGTCCAGTTCTACGAGGAATCTAAAGGTAACATTGAAATATAAAGATAAGTAAAATTTTATTACGTACTATAGCGGAAAACGTTTCCGAACGCTCCCATTTCTCTGGCCGTAAGAGGGCCAATAGAGGACAGCCGCCTCAAAGATATTCACCAACGCGCTAGCATGTTTGCTCCCGCGCCTCGCGCCGACCAATCACTGATCTGTCGTCGCGCCGCTACTCGGCCGCTGATTGGCTTTCCTAGCGTTATAGTTTTAAGTTCTTATGATAATGTTGTTTTGAATGTTATAACCTAAAATGTTGGCACTGGGTAAGAGAGATACTTTTGAGATGGCAGAGTTTTAATTTGTGTAATGTGTTTATTCCTGAGTTTTAATTAAAGTTTAAACCGTGAACAAGGCTTTATTTTAAGAACTGACCCACCCCGACTATAGTACATCTTTTGAACGCAACCCAATTGACATTGAGAGTTGAAGGAAAATCCGTCTGCACTTCTCCTGCACTTGCGATCATTTTCAATTGATTGTGGAAGCTGGTCCAAATAAAGGCTTGTCTGAGATATCTGGGTATCGCATAGTGGACTTGAAGCATGTAATAGAGTGGGCATTTCTTCTGGAAAGACATTGAAATATGTGTGAATCTTCACAAATTGAATTTGTTAGTGAAAGACATGATGGATTTCGAAGTGAATTAATTTTCAAGTGCTGTGATCGAGCGTGGAAACATTGGTAGCAGTAATAAAATAAAAACTGCATTTGTGTGGGCAACTGTGACTTCTGGTAGCTTTTACACTCAAGCAGCTCACATAACAAGTCTTATGGATATTCCAACAATGTCAGCCAATAAATTTCGTCGAGTTGAAAGAAAATAAGGCAGTGTGTGGTTAGAACATTTGACAGAGGAAATTAAAATTGCTGGTGAACAATTGCTATTCAAAAAGGTCATACGGGCATAACTTTGACTCGTCATCTGGTATGGTAAGTTAATATTTTACTAAAAACAAATTTGGTTCTTTATGACTTTTTTATTATGTGAGTGGTAATGCCGGGAGGGGACGCCCTAGAAAGACATACACTGATCATATTGGTGCCGTTCTTCTGAAAGGACAGGTGCGTAGTACTCGTAACCGGCGTGCGTGTATGACCAGATGTATGAATGTGGACGAGGCAAAAGGAGTATGTAAGGATCGTAGCAAGTGGCGTTCTGTGGTTTCTGCCTACCCCCATGGGAAAAGGGCGTGAGTTTATGTATGTATGTTATTATGTGCATTATTTACAAGTGTTGCTTTTCATTTCCAGGCCTGCTTCTTGGTGTTAGAAACAAATATTGTTATACATGTCAATATTATGGGAGGAGAAACATGGATATGAAAGCACATAATTGCTGCAAAAATTTTACTGGACCATCTACAGCAACGGAATCGGAAATTATTGTGGAAGGCTTTCAAAAGAGTGAAGAAATACATCAACTTCGCTATTTGAGTTTTATTGGTGACGGAGACTCCTCTGTGTTTGCAAAATTGATAGAGAAAGTGTCATATGGGAACAAAATAAAAAAAAATTAATGCAAGAATGACGTAATCAAAAACTATACCAGTGCACTCTACAAGGTAAATGAATAAATCAAATTTGTAAGTCATCCCAGGATCAGTGAAGCATATTATTCTGTATTTATATTTTGTTCTTTTTAGATCTTGGCCAACACTAAGCTCCTTCTTTCTGGGCGAAATATTTTGAAGCCAAAGATTATTACTGCAATGTAAATAAAACATAGACAGATGGAACTGAAAAGAAGGAAGAAGATCTCGTAGAAAGTTTGAAAAATACTGCTCCAGAAGTGTGGGCTCTCATTTATGCAGCCAATGAAAAAATTGCTTTGAAGGCTTCAAATCCTTCTGCAACATCAACATCAGTTAGAAATTCAAGCAAATAAGAGAAGTAAAGTTTTATTTCAGAGCAGCTTTGGAGATTGACGGTAAATAATATTTTGAAGTGAATGGTAAATAATATTGGTCAAAAAGTAAGAATTATATGCTAAGTATGTTTTCTTTGTTGCAGCAGCAGTGTAGCAGTTGGTTCAAAGAAAGTTTCAAGGCAGTGGGCGAAATCAACAAATCAAATGATTTTTGTTCTAATTGTATTATGGTAGTAGTTTGTTTAGAATCTACATTATCATTGTATATTTCTTTTTATTTTGTATCAAAAGGTGAAATAATACTTCTTAGGTATACTTACTTCATATAAAGAGCTTTATATTTTCGTTTTATTATATGCTTTTGTTGAGTGCTTCCAAATTAGGAAATATTTTTTTCACCTTCCTTGTTATTATCTCATAATAAATCGTTTTAGATTTGTAGCTCTTGTCTAGGAATTATAGTTTCTTACGTGTTATGAAATGTATAATTATTGTAATAATTGGTACTGTTACTAATCATAAGTGTTATTAGTTTTGAGTGATTATGCATGTATCAGCATTTAATTATGTTACTTCAAATTCTTCTGGTTTGATAAAAAAATCAATAGTGTACCTAATGTAGTTTGTTCAAAAGCTTACTATTCCATTAACAACTACTAAAATGATAAGAATAGCTGGTCGTTGAGTTGAACACAAGACAATGTTTGTAATTTATGTTCTTTCTCCTAAATTAGTTTACTGATAATATGTTATGTCTTTTTTATGTTTTATTTTTATATACCTTTTATTATTGATTGTAGTCAATCGTAATATTAACTTACACCATAGTATTGTATCGAGTCTGGTTCTTCTAACCAAACAGACAGATGTGTTGCTGGAGAGTTTGTTCCGCCACTTCTTCTTTCCAGCAAAAACACTAGGAAGTGTCGAAGGGTGGGCGTTTTGGGGGACTGTCACTTGTAAATAAGTAAAGTAAAGTAAATTTTGACGTTCGAAAAGTGCTGATTATCAGCCTAGTTTGAATAAATGAGTTTTGATTTAGATTTTTTTGAGTAAAATAAAACTGCGTTTTATTGTCATTATTGTTGACATAATTTATTTCCCAAAATTAAATAGTTTACACCAACAAATATACCTTTTATTTTTAACAATCGTACATAATAAAATATACCGACTCACGAACAGTAAGTCTTGGGTTCAAATCCAGACAGGCGCATTACTTTGTGGAATGTATTGCATCACCACATGCTCTCAATAAATATGAAGCAAATCATGGTGAAATGTCCTAGAACCAAAAATTTGAAGACGTGACATCTACCCCACTGGGCCCGCGTGGTGGCCGTGTCCCAGCAGTGGGAACATTATAGGCTGATGATGATATACCGTAGCAGGTGGCGTTCTGTAGTTCTGCCAACCCAATCTACCCATAAAGAAAAATGAAAAACATTTTTTTTCATTCACGCCATCTAGTGTTCAATCTTCGTAAATGTACTCGCTCACGTCTACGTCTGTGTGTGTAAACGACGCTATATTCAATGGCAGATTTTAAATTACACCTTTGTGTCGAATTAGGTGGATATTATGACAATGATGTGACCCAGTTCGATAAAACGTAATGTCCGATAACCGCAATTGCTACTCCTACGACTTAATAGTTTTCCAATTACACAAAAACACAAATAAACTAAAAATGTTGACTTCAACGCCATCTAGCGGGAAAATGGCTGGGAGCAGCCTGTATCTTTCACCTTAAGTTTGAAATTTTTGACTTCTGGAACCTTTTTCAGAGTGTTTTTTTTTCCTATCCAACTCTGTTTCACTCCTGGGCAAAGGCCTCCCTCCACTTCTTTCATGTCTCCCAAACCCGCGTTCCAGTTCTGACCGGAATCTGTCTAGTTGACCCCATCTTACAGAGTTTCAAACTTTGAATATTTCTGTTTTAGTGCGGCGCCTGCGGCCAAGTGGGCCACATGCGTACAAACAAGGCGTGTCGCTTGTACACGGGCTCCATGGGAGGTGGGCCACCATCGCCGCCCGAGACTGACGTGGAACCTCCGCCAATAGAACCTGAAGACGACGATATGGGATACGTTGATGGCACCAAGTTGACGCTGCCTACGAAGATTATTAAGGTAAGTGATAGCTGAATAATACCTCCTTCCTACTTCTATTCTCCTGGTAGTTTGTGCCGTAGTTGTACCCTAAACTGTGTGATAGAACGAATGAGAAACTTGAGTCCCGCTGGTTTCAAGATTTTGTAACACCCTTATATCGTAGAACTAGTGAGAACGAAAAGTCCCATAGTTCTACTATAAATTGTTTAATAGGACCAGTAGAACTTGTAGGAATTTTTGTTCCCACTAGTTCTACGATTTCGTACCACCTTGAATCGTACAAAAAAATTCCCACTAGATTTTTCGTAGGACTGTGCAGTAGAACTAGTGGGAATGATCCGAATGTTCTTGTATATCATTCTGTTGCGTCAATTCATCGTGATAGAATAATTAGAATAGCAGTAGCATTAGTAACATTTCAACGGTGGAAATTGTAAAAGGTCGTATCTGACATTTAGCGTGTTCTTGAATTTTTACCGTTTTATTCAACGGTGAAAGTTGAAAATTCAACAGCACTCTCACCAACATTCCAAATTTCAAACCCTCGGTATAAAGATTTCTTCAACATATTTTTTTTTGTTAGCCTCTTTGTGTTTGTGCAAAAGCCTCCCCTTTTTTGCTGCAACATCTAACTTACATTATCTGCTCTCCCCAGCAATCGGCAGAAGAACTAAAACGCCGCGGTCCCGGTCGTCGCGCGGGCGGGTCGAGTTCGGGCGAGGCGCGCAGTATGGGACGTCGGGTGCGACGTGGTACCGCCGGGGATCCCTGCGACTACCTCGTGCGCAGACCTGCGGAGAGGAGACGAACTGACCCACTGGTCACCTTGTCGTCTTTATTGGAAGATGTGCTCAATCATATGCGGCATTTACCTGATGTCCAGCCGTTCTTGTTTCCTGTCAATCCTAAGGTAAATTATAAATTATATTTATTTTAGCTAGAGCTCCAAGCGTCTAGAGGCATATACGTTAACTTCTGTAGTTTGTGCGCTTATCAAGGGTATAAAAAAAAGCATAGGAAGACCAAGGACAAAATGACGAACGCATTGAACGACTCCTCATAAATTGGTGTAAAGAAGCACAACATGTAGAACTGGAAGAATTTTGGCTATCTTTGCTGAGTTTTGTAAAATTAACTAAAATAACATGACGATGGATGTCAAGTTTTCTTACTCTTATAGCAGCACTCTTGGGCGTGACATTCAGTTGAAATAATTAGCATACCACCGTGAAATGCATCCAATACTTAACTGAATAAAAATCATTGAACTCACAACTTTCTAAAACAATACCTCTTTTTGTATTCAAAGCTGGTCGCAGACTACTACCGCATCGTGTCCCGCCCGATGGACCTGCAAACGATAAGAGACAACCTCAGACAGAAGCATTATCAGAGTAGAGAAGAGTTCTTGGCTGATGTCAATCAGATTGTCGAGAACTCGACTCTTTACAACGGTACTAACGGTATTTTAGAGTGATTTGATTTTTTATACTAATTTTAACCTAGTTGTTAGTTAAAACCAGTGCCAGACGTTGCTTTAAAGATTAAGAGAGTGTGGAAGACGGAATGATGGGACACTTAATCAAACTTTGCTCATATTGGCTGAATATGAAATGTCATAAGAGATATTGACGCGCTGAAAGAACAGATGTATTTGTAGCCACACTCCAACCAATAATACTACAATAAATTGGCACAAAAAGTATATTATATGATACTAGCGGACCTGGCAGATTTCGTCCTGCCCGGACAGCAGCGCCACCTACCGGGTCCAATTGTAAGTCGAAACCATTCTCGAATCCACTTGAACACATACAAAAAGTTTAATCAAAAACGGTCCAGCCGTTTATGAGGAGTTCAGTGACAAACACACTTACAGAAGAATTATATATATAAAAATTATCTGTAATGGCAAAGGAAACATGTGATAAATAAATAAATTAGTAAATGGCCATCTATTAAAAAAAGGAAGAATTAACATCAAATTCCTAAATCGCGCAATTAAAGTTATCCGCAAAAGACTGAGTGCGGGCAGTACGACACCTGTCGGTCGGAGGATCCTCCTTTTTCTATAGGGGATGAAGAATTTAACACCCTGTTCTTCATATCCCTTAAAGCTGAAAATCCAGGAGCACACTCAATGTCTCTTACGACATTTCATATTTTTCTTTCAACATTTTCATATAGGTCCGTACATCGGTACTTTGTAGAAATTTAAAGCTATGACTGGCGCCGGTATAAAGCTATGTTCACACTCGTGCAATGGCATTCTGTCGCTTAAACTTTGCATAAGGACCACAGCACATACGCTACTTTCAGTAACGGCGATCGGAGATTTTGCCTCTTTTTAGAAGCTAAAGCATCGATACAGTTGCGTGTGTCCTGAGTATAAATGCATGATGCACTATAATAGTCGCATGATGAAGTGGTGCGTGCACGAGTGTGCACATAGCTTAAAGCATGCCGCTGAAACGGTGTTGTTTTGTATTACTAGCTGCTTGTCGATTTTGGTTTATTGACTTTAGTTAGCATGCAGAAGTGTTGGCATTTATTTTTGAGTTGATTGAAGTGAAAAGTAGAAGTCATAGAATGTACCATAATTTTTTCAGCACTTTTTTTTTGGGGGGTGGGAAATCATCAAATAACTTCTCCCGCTCTGAGCAGAGCGAAAGGAAGTGTCAGACTTCTACTGACTAAAACCACACATGTTCCTTCTTAGCCCTTGCGTTGAGGCCGCGGTATCTCTTGCGAACAACCCGCAGCCCCGACGGGTAATTGTTGCTGCCTCAAACAAAGTCAGGAAACTGCCTAAAACAATCATTTGAAGATGTTGGGACGCTACCAATCATATATTGAGTTCATTCCGTGCCTCGTAAAGCACGTTAAGCTGTTGACCACGGCTGTAATTTATAGATCTATGAGTATTGCATCTAGCAAGTGGCCCGAAAGTCTTACTAAAGGGCATCGTATTACCTAGCTACTGAGTTGTGGAGGTCAGACAGGCAGTCAATGTTTCCAATTTGACAAGTCTAACATAGTTGGGAAAAGGTTAAGCAGATGATAATGATGACGTGACGCCGCAAACTTGCATGGCTCGCGTGGTGGATTACGACCCATCCCTCACAAAGAACAGGCCTGAGACCCACAAGTGAACATGTAATATTATTTTTCTTTATCGTAAACGAATGAATAAATGACTTATCGTGTAGCCCATGGGCTTCTGGCTTTAGATACCGTCGAGAAAAATCTCTCAGACATACTGGTTTTCTCACAATGTTTTTCTTCACCAAAGCAAGTGATAATATAATTATACAATACGCACATGAATCCTACTTCCTACTTAATATTTATAAACGCGAAAGTAAGTATGGATTGATGGATGTTTGTTACTCTTTCACGAAAAAACTACTGAACGGATTTGAATAAAATTTGGTACACAGATAGTTTATAACCTGAATTAACACATAGGATAGTTTTATCCTGATTTTATTTTCCCGTGGGATAATTTTCAAGTTGTAGCGGGCGAAGCCGCTGGCAACAGCCAGTCCAAAATATAGATGTGTGTCTTAAGCTCCAACTCGAGACGTATCACTTGGCAGTCCAATGGTTACATCACTAGACTATCGTTGTTTTTTGATGTTATATTAGTCTGATTCTAGCTATTGTTTTGCCAAGCACAAGCCTTAATGTTTGTCGATGTTTCGAAGGGCCAACAAGCAGCTTGACCGTCGCCGCTCAGCGAATGTTACAGAGATGCGTTGAGAAACTAGCTGAGAAGGAAGAACAGTTGATGAAATTGGAGAAACAAATCAACCCGCTACTTGATGATAATGACCAGGTATTATTGAACACAATTTATTTTGCATTCGAACGTTAACGTAAACGTTTGATTGCCTCGTTGTTCTAGTGGTTGCAATTGGGTAGTTGACTAAAAAAGTCGAATTAGTCCGTATGATAGATTTCCAAAAAATGGACACGTATTTTTTCTTTTTTCACGTAAACAATAAATTAAGACGATACAGTGCTTCGAAAAGTCGCGCGTCGTCATAGTTTGGTACATTTTTTACCAGAAAGTGACGTCACCAGCCTCCACTCACGATCTTTGACACGTTTTATTTTCGTCAGTTTTTATTAATTTAATAAATTAAAAAAAACACGTTTTCAATATTTTTCGATAATCTAACAGACGGACTAAACAGAATAATATTTTTTTTAGTCGGTCAACTACCCTATCGTAACTGCTGAGCATGAGGTTCTGGGTTCGATACCCAGGTCCGCCAAGGTGCTGGTTTTCCATTAGGAATTTCTCAGTACCGCCACGGAGTCTGGATTTGTGCCCGGTTGATGGAAATAGGCTCGCGCCCTTTTAAACATATCTAAACTGGTAAAATGTGGGTGTACTATTAGGTACACTTCTGCCTACTACTCTTCGGGGATTACAGGTGTCATGTTATGTGTTATGTCGAACGTTATAGTATATGGCCAGATATTGCACAAGAAGAGTTTTAGAAGGAGAAAGGAGAGGTCTTTGCAGAGCAGTGGGACACACAAATAAACTAACAAAAACAAACATACCGATCGAATTGAAAACCTCCTCCTTTTGGGAAGTCGGTTAAAAAACAACGGGTTTCACTACGGGAGTGCCGGCAGAAGTGAAAACTTGAACATTAACGTTGTGCATTTTTGAATATTTTGGAATGGTTAGGGAATAATTTCGCACGAATTGCTTTATTTATCAGCATAAAAGTACTATAATTGATGTGGTTAAATACAATATTCGTTTATTGCGTCGTGCTATCGTACACAAACATGACAATCATTTTTTTGAAATTTGACACACGCAAACGCCCTGCGTCGTCTTATGAATTGTCGATCAGGTCACGTGTCCTGACGCGAGTTTAAATTTTTTTACCCATCCCAAAAAAAGTCCACAACGCCGCTAAAGAAGTTTTCACTTCAAAACTGTGCAGCTAATGACACGTTTTCATCACAATCTTTCTTCCCAGGTGGCTTTATCATTCATCTTAGAGAACTTACTGACGACCAAACTGAAGATTATGCCCGAAGCGTGGCCTTTCTTGAAGCCAGTCAACAAGAAACAAGTGAAGGACTATTACAGCGTCATCAAGAAACCCATCGACATGGAAACTATGGGCAAGAAGATTCAAGGTATTATAATGAACTATAATTTTTGTCTACATTGTTGGTCGAGTGGTCGCAAGTGCCAGCAGTCAAATTGTTGGCCAAAGTGTTGTTGGGTTATTTCATCAAGATTTTTTTTGAGTCTAGATTCGTGCCTGGTTGATGGTAATAGGCTCGCCCTCTTTCACATGGGACTTCATCATAACTGACGAAATATGAGTGTACTAAAGGTACACCTCTGCCTAACCGTTCGGGGATTACAGGCGTGATGTTATGAGCTACGGACTTGATCTAGAGGTGGAACGTTGAAATAGCTGTTGATTTTGTACACATAATAGTTTTACGCATAAAACTATGTCGTATTCGAGTAGGCTCGTGAAAATAATGAGGGATCGAGAAAGCTTAGTCTTACCTTTTCCTCACTATTGGGCCTGAATGGATGCCTTTTTTTTTTTTTTTTTTTGGGGGTGGGCAATCATCAAATAACCCCTCCCGCTCTTGGGCAGAGCGAAAGGGAGTGTCAGACTTCTACTGACTAAAAACCACCCATGTTCCTTCTTCGCCCTTCATGTCGAGGCCGCGGTATCCCTTGCGGACAACCCGCGCGCTGAATGGATGCCTTAATGTATTAAAACATTCCCTTTAAAGTGATCTTTATCCCGTGACATAAATGTATGCAATCTAAATAACATTGTAGCTCACAAGTACCACAGCCGCGCGGACTACTTACGCGACGTTCAGCTGTTAGTGGACAACTGCCGCGCGTACAACGGACCCAACTCGCAGTTCACAAGGCAGGCAGAAATCATACTGAAAACTACGCAAGAATCGCTAGACCAGGTGAGGTTTAATTAATTTCTGTGCAACGATATTTAATTGAATGAAGCATCATTCCATTCATAAAATAGCACGTCCTGACCGACCGCATGAATAGGCGATCGGACTGAGTCAAAAAATATGATTCTGTTTAGTCCGTCAGTTAGATATCGAAAAATATTGGACAAGTGTTTTTTGTTTTATCAAATTCATAAAAATTGACGAAGATAAAACGAGTCAAAGAAGCCGCTTGTGACGTCACTTTTAGGTAAAAAATGTACTGACATGTGACGTTTTCGAGGAGTTCACGAGTTTTCGAAGCACTGTATCGACTTCATTTTTTGTTTATGTGAAAATAGAAAAAAATATGTGTTCAATATTTTTTGGAAATCTATGTGACGGACTAATTAGTTTTTTTTGTCCGATCCCCTATTGCCTCGCGAGGCTGCGCGCTCAGTCAGTACACGGCTATTAACCGCATTTATTTTAACTTCGGGTACAATATTGGTGGATTTAATGCCACTGAGGATTCTCTACCAATCAACTTTTGTGTCAAATAGGACAGCATTGTGATAGAGTAAAAACGTTTTGATACCATATAAAATTAACATGCACCTCTTTCTGCGACGTCATACACACTGCCGAAGACAGAGTGAGCTGGCGCAAGACACTCCTGGAGAAACTGATCCAAAGAGGCTCAGCATTGAGGAGAAACGACGCAAGGAGGAGGAGGGATTGGTGTAAAACCTTATGCCTTGTTTTGTCTGCCTCGGTGGTCTAGTGGTCACAAGCGCGACTGCTGAGTATGAGGTGTCTTGGGTTCGATTCCCGGGTCGGGCCAAGTGTCATTGGTTTTTTCCATCAGGAATTTCTCAGAAGCAGGCATGAAGTCTGGATTTGTGCCCGGTTTATGGCAATAATCTCGCCCCCTATTACATGGGACTTAAACATAACTGGCGAAATGTGGGTGTAGAGTACTATTAGGTGCGCCTCGGCCTAACCTTTCGGGGAATACAGGCGTTATGTTATGTGTTTTCTTACAGTTCGGCGACCACGTAAGTCAGTTAGAAGCGAACATTTCCCGCGTACAACAAAAAATGTTGGAGGAGGCCGAACAATCTGACCTGGATGTGGATGATCCTCTGCCTCCGCCTTCTGATGAAAAGCGTGGCCGTGGGAGACCGAGGAAGCATAAGCCTTCCACTTCGACTGCATCTATTGATGGTGAGTCGGGAACATTTTTGTACAACAACTGAACATGTTTTAATCAACAACAGAATGCCTACCGGATAACCATTTTGCGAGCAATGTACCCCGCCCCACCTATTAAATTTACGGGCTTTTTCACTTACCTTGATTCTTAAAACAATGGGTACCTAGTAATTTTAAATCTGGACGAGTTCTAGAAATCTGTTAGAATTACGTCAAGGGAATAACAAGGACTAAGGGCTTCAACTTATTATATTTTTTTAACTATAACAATTTTACATTTTTAATAGGTGCTACTCCAAGGAAACGTGGAAGACCAAGAAAAGATCAGAACTCGCTGGAAGAAGGTATGAATTCTACAAGTAATATATTTAAATTGACCATAAATACATACTTGTCTCCTTTCACTCCATTTATTGTCCTATTACATGCACATTACAGGAGCTCATGGACGCTACTAATAGTGCCATACTCCTCGCCTATTTTTGGGCTGACGCAATTTAAATAGGGATGTATCCTGACTTAAAAAAACACATGATTATGTTTAGTCCGTCAATTAGATTGTCGAAAAATATTAGACACGTGTGTTTTGTTTTATCCAATTAATAAAAAAAATACCAAGATAAAACGCGTCAAAGATCAAGAGTGACTTGTGACGTTACTTTCTGGTAAAAAATGTCATGGAATATGGCCGTCACGAGTTTTCAAAACACTGTATCGTCTTCATTGTCTATTTACGTGAAAAAATAAATAATGTGTCCAATATTTTTTGGAAATTTATCTGACGAACTATTATCTGACGAACTAATTAGATTTTTTTGTCAACTGGGTTGTCACCGACACGCTAAGAAGAAGAGATTGTTCTAATTATTGTTAATTTTATTTCTTTAGATCTCCAGTACTCGGACAGTGGCAGTTCAGAGCTTGAGGAGGTGGAACAGAAGGTGGCTGCAGAAGCCATGGTGCAACTGGCAGTGCGTCCACCATATCAAGGTTAGTTCTCCAAAGCATCTGACAAAATAATAATAAAAAACAGTTTACTGTAATTTTAACCTAAAGCGCATGTGAATAAAGTTGATATCAGAATGAGAAAGTATTGAGTTACTGTGAATTGTTTTTTCAACTGACGAGATCATATTCGGACCGATAACTTAGAATAGGGATGTTTACTGACTAAAAAAATATGATTCTAATTAGTCCGTCTGTTAGATCATCGAAAAATATTGGATACGTATTTTTTGTTTTATCAAATCAATAAAAAATGACGAAGATAAAACGCGTCAAAGATTTAAGTGGGGGGTTGTGACGTCACATACTAGTAAAAAATGTACTGAAATGTGACGTCACACGAGTTTTCGAAGCACTGTATCGTCTTCATTTATTCTTTTCGTGAAAAAAGAAAAAATACGTGTCCAATATTTTTTGGAAATCTATCTGACGGACTAATTAGATTTTTTTTTCAACTACCCTATTCATTCTCCTCATATCTTGTCAGTCAGTTCTAAAATGTTATTTCTTGTTACAGATGACGACCCGCCACTCATGGGCGAGCCAAGTTTCGACACATCGGAGTTCCTAATAAAGCGCGAAGTGCCGGACGAACCGCCGCAGCCTTCCGACGACTTCGTGGATCTGGACCAACACAGCACGGACTACTCCTTCCCGCCCGTTGTCAAGGTAATATTTCATTTTATTGATGATATTTTTTAGTTTACTTGTAAAAGAAGGCTGCCTCGTTGGTCTATGTTATTGGGTTTTTTCACCAGAAATTTAAAAGTCTGTCTGGATTTGTGCCCGGTTAATGGCAATACACTCGCCCCCTATTACATGGAACTAGCATAATGTGGGTGTACTATTAGGTACACCTCTTCCTAACCCGGAATTACAGGCTGTTATGTTATGTTACGATTTACCGTAACTTTTTTGAAACAATAAGATTAGTTCCGTGGTCGTACCACAGGTATTTTTTTTAACCTCAGTAGCAACCGAACAGCAACCTTATAGTAATGAAAATAAGCATAATTTCAGACAACAATTATTTTAATCCTTATACTGATAATTTTAGTAGTCACATTCAACCTACACTCGTATTTATAATATTTATGTTCAATTGTCTGTGCAGGAGGAACCAATGGAATCTGACATGGGTAATATGGGCAATATGAGCAATATGGGCAATATGGGCAATATGGGTAATATGGGTAATATGAACAGTATGGCCAACATGGTTAATATGGGCATGGAGCCGCAGATGTTGGGAGGCACAGGATTGGAACCGCCACCACAGTTCAAGGAAGAACCGCCGGAGAACTGGCAGGTAAGACAATAAGACTTCATTAATAAAAATAATAATAGCAGTACTCCTGAACACGGCTCGTATTTTTAGGACGTTCCTTTCTCTGGAGCCCTGACCGCGGTAGCTTGGACCCTTCTCGATACCTACAATTTTTTTTAATATTTTTAAATGTTTTAAAAATATATCCGTGGCTGGCGTGAATATGTTGACATGTCTAAAATTGTAATTTGTCAGGGCGGCCATTTTAAAGTTTTGGCGTCTTCTGGTAAATCGGTAAATTAGTTTAACATATATGTTTTAGTTGTTTTAAAGGTTATTTTATGCCATCTTTTAAATGACGACAATAAATAATCGAAATTTCCCATAGATTGCATAATAATAGACTTGTCAAGTCGTTCACCAACAGTTTTCAACTTATTCACCGAGTTGTCAACTTGTTCACCAACAGTTTTCAACTTATTCACCTCATTATTAGGTAAACAATGTTATTTTAATGACAAACACATTATTTTAATTGGATAGCAAACAGATGACAAACATAAAAAATATTTAGTTTGCTGAAATACCTACTACTCACTCAAATCAAGTAATGTTGTTCTAACTGAACAAATATTTAATTGAAACACCACGAAACTATCAGTTTCCTAGTATTTTTGTAATAAAAACATTGTTTTATTGGACCACAAACAACGTCATCATACAGACACAAATGTGTTACTAACACAACTAAAAATTGAAACAACTAAAATAACCATACATTAACTCCTCAACCTCGTCGCAGACCATTCATGTTTTATTGGACCTCAGAATCCTCTTCATCTGGGTTGTTTTCGTCCAAATCTGGAATAGTAGATGCAGAGACGTCACCGACAGTTTTTATATTAATATAAAACTCTGTCAATCAGGTCAATCATGTCCATCAAATCCTTTTTTTTCTGCACTGATTGGCAAAGCTTCCTTGGAGATTTGGCTCAACCTAAAGACATCTATGGTGGTTTTTCCTCTTTTCCGAAAATTTACTGACTTGAAAGAGGGTCAACAACATCTGACAAACATCTGGCAAAGCACAAAAAGGTCTACTGTGCCTTCGTAGACTTGGAGAAGGCTTACGACAGTGTGTGGAGGGAAGAGCTGTGGTCGACTCTATCTATGTATGGTGTGGACAGGTGCTTGGTACGAGCACTAAAATCTTTGTACAAGAATTCTAGTGCTTGTGTTAGGATAAATGGGGCATACACTGGCTGGTTTATCATCTCAAAAGGTGTTAGGCAGGGCTGTGTAGCGTCCCCTTGGCTGTTCAACCTATACATGGATAGTTGTCTGACAGATTTGAAAGAGAATGACTGTGGGTTAAGGATGAATGAGTTGCCTGTCAAATGCCTTCTGTACGCAGATGATCAAGTTCTTCTTGCATCGTCAGCGGAACAGTTGCAAGATATGGTAACTGTTATGAATGAAGCATTTAAGAGAAAAGGGATGAATGTAAATGTAAACAAGACGAATGTTATGGTATTTGAAAGAGAAGAGGATATATCGGTGTGTGATGTGGAAATAAATGATAAGAGTGTGAAACAAGTGAATGAGTTTGTATATTTGGGCAGTATGTTTACAAGAGATGGAAAGATTGACGCAGATGTAGAAAGGAGAGTAAACGCGGGAAATAGAGTAAATGGTGCTATGCATGCGGTGGTGACCAACCAGTCGATGTCAAAAGTGCTGTGTGCTGGTGCCTACTCTTATGTATGGCAGTGAATGTTGGGTGTGGCAAACGAAGCATGAAAGTAGGATTAATACTGTGGAGATGCGTTCTTTGCGAAGCATGTGTGGTGTAACTCTGAATGATAAGTTGAGGAATGAGGTAATACGAGAACGTTGCGGTTTAAAAGAAGATGTAGTGACAAAAATTGAAAAGAGTATGCTAAGGTGGTTCGGTCATGTGGAAAGGATGAATGAAAGGCGATTAACAAAAGGTATTTACAAGGCAGATGTGAGTGGTAATGCCGGGAGGGGACGCCCTAGAAAGACATACACTGATCATATTGGTGCCGTTCTTCTGAAAGGACAGGTGCGTAGTACTCGTAACCGGCGTGTGTGTATGACCAGATGTATGAATGTGGACGAGGCAAAAGGAGTATGTAAGGATCGTAGTAAGTGGCGTTCTGTGGTTTCTGCCTACCCCCATGGGAAAAGGGCGTGAGTTTATGTATGTATGTATGTATGTTGAAAGAGGGTTCGCGATCCAGGGTCATCTTGAAATTGATTTATTCTACCCTGTTTTTATTATATTGCAGCCATTTAATAGGTTGCCATAGAAATCTGTCCCCAGAATCGTCCAGGTTTTTGACAGTAAAGGGTACTTTCGTTTCGCGGTTCGCGTGCGCGTGGCTTCTGAACTCTAAACTGACGTTTTTTTACCAACACACGAGCGAGATTATTTTAAAAATTATTACTTCTTACGAAAGTTTGTTGATAACTCGATTATTTTTTATACAACTTTTTTTATTTAATTTTTTTGGCGGGTGGAAAATCATCAAAAAACCTCTCCCGCTCTTGGGCAGAGCCAAAGGGAGTGTCAGATTTCTACTGACTAAAAACCATCCATGTTCCTTCTTAGCCCTTCATGTCGAGGTCGCGGTATCTCTTGCGAACAACCCGCAGCCCCGACGGGCTTTTAATACCACTTGGGTACATAAGTTGTCAACTAAACATATTTATTTAACGTTAAAGATTTTGTAACGGACAACATGTAGTGATACCTATACTTATTACATTTAGGGTTCAGAACTTCGTTGTCAGTAACTGGACATCTCAATATATCGCAATTTAAACAGAAATACTTCGGTGGGTCATAACTTGATATCTCAATTTGTCAATTTAAAATTAGTACTTTAAGAAAACTTTTAAGTGTATAAGTTGAGATTTCAAATTACGAATATTATTTTGGGTACTGAGTATAGGTTGATATAACAAAATATCAATGTTCGATCACAAAAACATGTGAATCGTTAATTTGACATGAGGTTTTGTTAAGTTAGACACGTCAAAATGCGAGATATCAACATATTCTCAAAGTCGATTGCTCCAAAAATTATGTATATCTATAACTGTCAATTTTTTTCATATAAATTCTTAATGCGTAGGATGTAATAAGCCAATAAAAAAAAAGACATAGAAGTCGACATGTCAATGTGTTCACGCCAGCCACGGATATATAGTCGATTATTTAGTCATTATCTGGTATCGGTTATCGTGGTATGGACATGTGATGCGCTGAAATTAGGAAAATGTCAAAAAAATTATGGCTATAAGAGTTTCTGATTTATTAGCCAAAAATCTGATGAAATAACTGGAAGTTCCGTATTTTTTTTTTTTATATTAAAACTTTTTTCTTTTCCCAGACTGACCCGGCCATTCAAGACGATCTGCAGGTCACCGACAGTGAAGAGGAGCCGGAAGATGGACTATGGTTCTAGAGAACACGTATTTTGCACATTGCTCCTCTGGGAAGGTTCTATTGCAATTGATCCAATCATTAAAAAAAACAGGACGACTAGTTGTTATGAACGTAAGTAAGAAGACGATTAAAATTAAGTTCAATAATATAATCATTGTTATTTTAAATATTTTGTATAGAAAATAAATAGTTTTTAAAATTATTTTTTGATTTTTATTTAAAAACCTATTATATACTCCTGGCTTATCACGCTGTGAAGCTAAGATGACACGCTGTGAAGTTGGCTTGTCAACCAGGATATCACACTGAGGCTATGTGGTCGTCACCATCGGGCTGTACCAAATATAGCGAGGTTGAAATCGTTACGCTCGCAAAAACCTATTGCTCTCTAAGCAAGACTGTCATAAAATATTTTATTACCGTTTGAGGCAAAGTCAAAGTCCCGTCGGGGCTGTGGGTTATTCGCAAGAGATACCGGGACCTCGACATAATGGGCTAAGAAGGAGCATGGGTGGTTTTTAGTCAGTAGAAGTCTGACACTCCATTTCGCTCTGCCCAAGAGCAGGACCCCTATTTGATGATTTCCCACCCCCCAAAAAAAAGGCAAGGTCAAAGTAAGGCTTTAGGTAACCCATGGTTCAGGCCACCCCGGGACGTGATATACGAAAATTCACACACAGTTTTCAATAGATATTAGAAAAACTTTAAAAGGTTCACTGAAGTTGGCATTTCTGTCTTATCACGGTCTAGGGTCAGATTGTCACGCTGTTAGGCTAATTTACGACGTTAAGAGGCTGGTTTCAGGCTAGCCATTCATGCTGACGCTGTTTGGCTGGTTCGACAGGTTGGGGCTGGCTAACATGTGAGGGTAGATTGTCACGCTATGAGGCTGGATTGTCAATGAGAAGATCAATTCCAGCCAAGTTTATAATATCATTTTAGTCAATTTACTACACTATTATGTACAGGATAAACTCGTCGATCTATTCTGAAGTACCTACATACGTTAATTTCTTTTAATCGAAAGTCATTGCAAAACAAACTAGCAGAACAAAGTTTTTAAACCATGAAAATCTTTTGGCTTATTGGTGGTCGTTCACATTCCAATGGTCCGAGTCGGAACGGCCAGCGATAGATTGCATTGCCGAGGGAGGCATTTTAATACCCGCGCGACGAGGATGCATTGAGTTCCAGGCATTCATTGTTCAGACAGTCGGACTAATTCCTACGTTAGGAGATTATTTTTACTTCTAGCTGAATAAAGAAATGTCCGTGTAGATATTTATAGAAACTGGGAACTAAAAAGGAAAAGCCAGCTGATTCTGATCGTCAAGATTAAAATGCTACCGAATTGGAGATACAAAATATTTTGTTTATAACCCAAAACAAAGAATTATGTTTTAATTTTTTCTCGAATACGGCGAAGTCCTAAAGGAGGCTTATAAGTAGCAAGCTATTGGGTATAAGGAATTCTGAGACAGCTTTTCACGGGATAACTTAAAAGCAGTGACTGGGTTACCTATTTAATTTTTAGTGAAGGATCAGTTCCTAAGTAAGTAGGTATTACTTAGGAATTGATCTTCCGAAATAAAGTTGGCAGGAATCGCTGCTTACGAACATACAATTGTACCAAATTGTAACCTATAACCATCTTACCTATTTCTTCACCACGTAGGAGCATAGGACAAGTTTAGTAACAACTTATGTACATATTACCTACATTATAAAATTAACTTGTGTCCGCGTAACAGTACTACAATCCACTACTACCTTTTACGCTAGTATCAGCTGGTATGTCCAACGCGGGACATATTAAACGGAACAGTTTTTCGGATGAGACATTCCCATTCAAATGTATGCTAAACGCCTAACCTTAGTTGCGAGACGTATGAATAAAACAGGGCAGTATCCGTGCTGCTATCTGGATGTGAGCCCCCATAGTCTCATGGTGGTTGTTCCACTGAATTTGCAGTTTTGTGGGTAGAAGGAACGTCTAAAAGGAATTAGGAATTTTCTTCTGTTAACGACAAACAGGGTGCAAGGGACAGCCCTCCGCAAAGTGACAGGGATCATTCAGCTTCTTATTTTAAATCACGTTTCACCGATTTTTTTCGGTTAAATCAGTTTTCAGCTAGGTACTACCCGAATACTAATCTTAAATTAATCGGTTTTCAGTTACTATACTTACTTAACTACCTGTATTTGAATGTTAAATTAAATAATACGGCTAACATAAAAATAAAAAAAACAATGGATGTTGAAATATTCTGACGAACGACGCGTAACATCAGTTGTTCACTTCCTGCCTTCCTAGCTACAGAGTTCATCGAACTCGTCGCGCTTACCGTTCGCTACGTGCGTTTTGTCACGGTTACAATAAATTGCGTACTTATAAGGAAATAAAACAAACCAAATTTATTGGATTACCATAACGGTCTTGAAATAATTTATTTTACGGTCATCTTAAGATATGAGTGAGTAGGTACTGAATTCACCCCATCGGTCGGTGGAGGGCTGGACGCCCAGAAGCTTAGAAATAATTAACGCTTGTGCTAGTGTCCAGGCACCTACCTTTTAAAATAATGGCAACGTCTATTAATCTAGTGTCATTCCTTCGATCGAAACTAGTTACGTAAAAGGACAAATCATTCCTTCATCGAAACCAGTTACGAAGGGTTATGGTTACGTAGACGGCCGAAGCCGTCGAAACACTTGAAAATCGAGCCTTCTAATTTACGTCATCTAAAAGGTGCGGACCTATCTCACAATGTTTCTGTTTACCAAACAAAACATGTAGGGAAAATTCACTGTACGAACGTAATTTTTGACAAAATTTACAAGCGAGACACGGAGATAAGTCACCTCGCAAAGCTATTAGCTATCGATATTGGAGGTAGATAAATCCCCGCTGTATTTGAAATTTGCAATCATCGAAGTGTTCGCAGAGAGCCAATCAAATTGGCTCGTTGCATAGAATATAAATGAGCACGGGTTTAAACACACTTACCCGTAGGTGCCAATTTTGCAAATCATACTGCTTGAATATTCATAAAAGACTGAATTATATTATCATAATTGCATTATTGCACACGCCAGGGTTGTAAGCTCTGGTGAAAATTTTATCTAGATTGAAGTTACTTATTTTACTTTGAAGGTTAATAAAGCGTTTACGCGCGCCGTACAGCATTTCATACAAATATTCAGGTCCTTATTTTTAATACAATAATCGATTTTAATGAAACTTCAAGTTTATGTGTGTGCATAATGTGGGTGTAGTCATACACACACACACATAGGTAGGTATACCCACATACATACCCCCGCTAATATTCTGAACAGAACTTGACTTGTGCGAGCTGTAATTCCTAAAAGGTTATTCAAGCAGTATGGACTTATTACACCCACGGCTTTTTATTTTTATTATTATTTTATTTTTATGAAGTAAAATGACGTATTATAATTTAACCGAGTAGTGCAAAACATAAGGATTGCAAGAAATTCTTTTCAGTAGAGTGCCTATTGTTGGATTTTCTCTTGTGTAGTGGTGTATTGTACGATATATCGGGATATATTGTATTATCAATTTATCAGTATTGGTAATATCTATGCGGGAAACGATGTGGGAACAATCGACGGATCATTCCTACTAGTTCTACTGCACAGTCCTACGATAGAACTAGTGGGATTTTTTTTCCCCACTAGTTTTACGATTCAAGGTGGTACGAAATCGTAGAACTAGTGGGAACCAAAATTCCCACTAGTTCTTCAATATATTTTAGGGGTGTTACAAAATCGTAAAACCTGCGGGAATCAAGTTTCTCATTCGTTCTATCACACAGTTTAGGGTGCCGTAGTTGCAACTACGGCACAAACTACCAGGAGAATAGAAATAGGCAGGAGGTATTGAAAACATTATTTTTTGGTGAAAATAAAAAAGGATAGGTAGTAAAGTCCCACAAACTACCAGGAGAACAGAAGTACGAAGGAGGGTAGTATTGGAATCTTTAAATCAAATCTAAATTATTCCTTTTATATAGAAATGTATATAGATTTGATTATTAAATGAGATTTATAATAACATACAGTATGCAATGATGACACTAATAATTCACCATTCTGGTCTCCTGGGCCCCGAGTCTGCTATTCAATAGTGTCAGAATGGTCTATCAGTGATCTCATAATTGTTGATTTTGAAAACACCAAACTTGTCAAAATCAACAATTATGAGATCACTGATAGACCATTCTGACACTATTGAATAGCAGACTCGGGGCCCAGATCGTTGCAAGAATTCCATGGGTAATTGTTGATTTTGACAACACCAAACTTGTCAAAATCAACAATTATGAGATCACTGATAGACCATTCTGACACTATTGAATAGCAGACTCGGGGCCCAGGTAGTTTGTGGGACTCTACTATCCTGGTTTCCTATCTCCAACAAAAAAAAAGTGCGTAGTATTAGAAAGGAATAATTTAGATTTGATTTAAAGATTCCAATACCTCCTTCCTACTTCTGTTCTCCTGGTAGTTTGTGGGACTTTACTACCTATCCTTTATTTTTCATCTCCAAAAAAAAATGTTTTCAATACCTCCTGGCTACTTCTATTCTCCGAGTAGTTTGTGCCGTAGTTGTACCCTAAACTGTGTGATACAACGAATGAGAAACTTGAGTCCCGCTGGTTTTACGATTTTGTAACACCCTTAAATTATATCGTAGAACTAGTGGGAATTTTTGTTCCCACTAGTTCTAAGATTTCGTACCACCTTGAATCGTAGAACTAATGGGAAAAAAAATCCCACTAGTTCTATCGTAGGACTTTGCAGTAGAACTAGTGGGAATGATCTCAATCGACTAGGTACCTATAGGTATTTAAAGTTTTTTTGCTCTTTATCTTTTTTTGTAAGCATAGAAGATAATTATGTTTAAACAGCTTGATATAAACTACTTGTGTTATTAACTAACTATTTTACTATTCAATTTCTATTTATCGAGACTGAAAGTATGGATGCTCATCAAAGTTGCCGACGAGAAATCCTATGGTAAGTACGTACGACTGTACGACTGACGGCGCACTGCATACACCGCTGGGTTTCGATGTTCACACACATCTTCATCAGGGCATAAGGTAGCAACCATTAACTATCTTTTATTACACGCTTGTCTTGTCCCCGGCATTCTGTATATTATTATATGATACTACCGAGTTCACTGAACGGTCTGAATATTTTTACCCTAGGTAATAAGGTTGAAAAGCGGTCGATCGTCTATAAACTTCGTAGTATGTACCTACCTATTAATAAAATTAATAAAAATGTTAATCGGAACTTCCGCCTGTAATTTGCAGGTATACCGGATACACTTACATCGGAACATTGACTTTTGAATACAGGGGTGCACATCTACATTGTACCCATGTACATCATAACTGATATTGATTTGTATTAATTGTAGACAAAAAATATTCAAGTTTCTTAAAGAACCAAAAAATAAAAGGAAGTCATCATAAGCTGAATAATACACTAGAAATCTAACCACAGTAAGCACAAAGCAAGGCTGTTTCTAGCTCGAGTTGCTCTAACTTGTGCTAGAAACAGTCTGCCTTAAGTACAAAACTAACCTTATCGCGTTCAATTTTTATAGCTTTGTAAAAGATTTTATGTTAACCACCAACTTAGAAGCTAGGCCATAAGTGCCGCACACATCTAGGATACTTATTATTTTAAAGAGCTTAATGTTGTTTGTTTGTTTGTAAGTTGGGGCAGTTGCATTCAAATATAAGCTTGTCTTAAATATCTCCGGAACTAATGATCCAATTCTAAAAATTCTTTCACAGGCAGAAAGCTACATAGTTCGTGGGTGCTATAGAGCATTAATTATATTTATATCAAGCATATAGCCCTATCACGGTTTTTGAGGATAAAGACACGGGCGAAAGCTGTTAGGTACATTTTTGCAAGTTATTCGAACATTCCATTCAACTCGAACCACAAAATCTTACACACGCTCTAACGGAAATACTCCACGATTTACACGGTTTCCTTGTATTAAATGCTCCAAGTAGCTACATAAGGAGTTTCGCATTAGCCACATTAGAAAGAGCATTAGCACGGAACATTAGGTGCATTTACAGTGGACACGTATAGCTCGTATGTAACAATAACCGTATAGCAGTTTCTGGGAAGCAAACAGTTCGCTGCTCTGTTGGTATGTTTCCTTTAAAACTATTAATAAAACTACGTTACTAATGGAACTTGGTTTTCAGGTTTTATTATATTAAACTGTTCTGGCAATTGTATAGAAGTAAAAAGCCTTGTGGTTTGTTTTGCCTCTACTGAGCTAGCACGAGCATGCTTGTAACGGGTTTCGCCTTTAACGTAAAATAGCTGTTAGTGATTTGTGTCATATCATATAGCTAGGTACCTATAAATATCACTAATTGTCATATCGTTTTCCGAGAGATCATTTTATATCACCGTATAAGTTATTAAATTTGAAATAGATATTACGGTTAGTCTGGAAGCCGACCCCAACATAATTGGGAAAAGGCTAGGCAGGTGATTTTGACTTCCAAACTTTTGGTCTATCAGACCGTGCGCATACGAATGCTAGAAGAAATCAAATTTTAAACACTATATTACGTTCTTATTTTGCAAGAATGCCATCAGAATTTCGCGAAAGCAACCCTTTTTCCCGAAGCGGTATCCTGTACATATTTAACTGTCCTTTGGAGTACATTTTCAAAACAATACGGCAAGAACTAAATAAGCCGGATATGTGGTACGTTCTCATCTTGTTTTTTTCAGTCCCTCTTTTGTAAGGGATCTATTATGAGAGCACCCCTGTTTGCAGAATGTATTTCAGCGGTACGGTCTACCACAAAAGGTTTATCCTGAGTTGTCGTACAAACGCTACTTCACTTATTTTCTTGTCGAGTCTCTTTAATTCTATTTAGATTACGTTGGGTTCTTATTTTTTAGGTTGTTTTGTGGCATTGACAGCTTTCGATGTCTTCAAAAAGGTACACCGAAGATTAGAGAACCATAATATCCTCAAATCTTCGGTGTACGATGACGTATTTAAATATGAAAATAATTAATCAAACGGTGAAAGAAAATATTATGTGGAAACCGGACTATGTCCTAGAACCAAAAAATCGAAGACATTATGTGACGTCTACTAACCCGCACTGGTTTCTTGTGGTGAATTATAGCCCACTCACTTTCATAGAGAGAAGGCCTGTGTCCCAGCAATGGGATGTGCATGATGTTATTTTTTACTTATATTGTACCCAATCACAATGTTGTCTTATTTAACCGGTTGACTGGTAGAGAATGCCTTCTGGCATCAAGTCCGCCTATGTGCAACTATTGTACAGTTTAAATAAATAAATAAATCGGCTGATAACTTGTAAGAACGCTGGAATGTAGGCCATCGAATGCATCAACTAAATATCTTGTTTGTTCAGTCAATTAACTTTACCTACAACGAGCTAATCCTACACACAACCGGCCTTTGTACTATACGAGGAGAAAATCAGTCATTTAATCATGTTAATTCCAATTCATTCCACTTACAATTGCGACCCTTCTTTAATAGTCCGTCTTAGTGACAACAGTTTTCCTGTTCTGTAATCGCTGATTTGACGGCTTCGGAACCTCAAGCTAGGGTCCCGCAATCTTGTAATCCCGTGTAATACTACCGGGTAGCGTGGCCGCGTGGTTTATGTGTCCTACATAATAGGGCAACAAATCGTAATCGGGAGTGCCTGATAGTTGGGGGCAGTAGGTTGGAAAATGAATGAGGTATTTGCACATTTGCAGTCAAGCATGTCAAATCATCAACTTCATGCTGAGTAGTAGCCTGTTTGTCACAGTCACGTGCAAGCTGTTATTTTTTTTGTTCCTCCTTTTGTTAGTATATAAAAATATTTGTTAAGCGTTGTATGTGTTTATTTTGCAAGCACGTCATGTATCTGCGACATTTTTTCTTCTTTCCTTAAATGTTTAAGGACAGTAATTCAGTAATGTCGAGATGAAGCTGGCACGTTAGAAGTGTCAGTGATACTAATGACAGAAAATGGGGAGTGTCGGTACAATACTGGCAGCACGTCATCATGATTGACATTTTATCATTTCATTTGATATTTCTCTCACTCTCTGTTGAGTAACCGTGCCATAACCAAAGGGTCCGTATGATGGGTTTCGTGAAAGTTATTAGACCGGACACTTTACATAGGTCCTTGTCCTATATAAATGTCATAGCGTCCCATGGAAGGAGGCAATCAGAAAGACATTTTAGACGTCGTCGAGAGCTTGGCGATAATGACATTATTTCTCAAATGTAGGTAACACGGCACATTGGATATTACTTTGGTACATTTTGAAGGACGAATATTAAATGTTTGACATCGGCAGCACTTGGTTAGATTTTTTTCATAATGGACCTTTTTACACGACTGCCCCAAAAAAAGAGTGTTTGTCAGTTTTGATTAAAGTCAAGTATTGAAGAAGACCCCAAATAAATTTGGAAAAGGTCAAGAACTGATGATGATGACATAATTAAGACTCAAGTAATTTCAGTGTTTTTTATTATTAATTTAAATCAATGAATGGTTTGCCTTTAGCGCGCTACGGCGTAGCACCACAGCTACGCCGTAGTAACTGTGAGGTTATTATGAAGACATTTACAAAAGCATTATAAATAAAAATAAACTCCCATAAACAACTGCTAGTCCAAAAAATAATGTGTAGTTTCATGTCAACAGACTAAGCAACAGATATGGTTCTATAAAACTCAATATTTTAATACCGAAACCGCACCCAAACCGTTGAACAAATCCCGTATCAAAACTTTACTAAAACGTGCCACACCAGTCCCTTATTAAAGTTTCAAAGCTGGAACAGAATGCGTTACTATACTAGGAAACGTTTATTAGCTGCTAGTCCAACACTCCCTACATTATGTCGAATAACTTGAGTGCAGTATTAGGCTGGGTTCACACGGCAATACACCGTACGTCTTTGACAATTTCAATTTTCTTAGAAAAGTGCCCCTAAGTAAACGTTAGAATCCAATCGTTGTGTGTGTATTGTCGTGTTATGACTTACGGGGTCGAATCGTTTACACTCTATTTATTCAATGTTGCTCTACGAGCTATTGCCATGCTTAGAGTCTCTCTGAGGTATCGTACGAACCAGACATAGCTCACAGATTAAGTAAGCTGAACTGGCACTGGGCCAGCCATATTAGCCATATGACCGATGACTCTTTTTTCTTTCCATTCAGCCGAAGGAAGGGTTCCTTGCTCAATACTATTTATTCGAAAATACACTGCTTACTACAAAATAACTTCTAGAAAACGCCGTGTGAACGGGGGTTACGGTGTGGACAGACTGTGCGGTTGCACTTACACCAGTTTCGGAGCGATAGCATTTGTTTTGCGACCAGCTTGCGGCGCGCTAGCCACTTTTGTACGTTAGCCCGTGAGTGTAAACAGCTCTTTATTTTCCTGCGCTGTTTTTAAATTGCTGTTATCGTATTTGAACTGTGTTTCTGTGTCAGTTTCGTTTGTAGTTTTGCGCTGTTTGTTAGGAAAGGTGACTTTAATGTTTGTGTAGTTATCACTACATATTATAAAACAAAGTCCTCCACCGCGTCTGTCTGTCTGTCTGTTCGCGATAAACTCAAAAAATTCTGTACCGATTTTCATGTTTTTTTATTACCAATGGATAGAGTGGTTCTCGAGGAAGGTTTTAGTATATAATTTGACCGACATCCGAAGCCGCGGGCATCAGCTAGTTTAAATTATTTTTTTCGTTCGTTGTATCGTTATCCATAGTGGGCCCAAGAGCGGTTTCAGTCAAGCATTATTACTGCGCGTATAAGCTCGAATTGGCTCACGCGATTACACGCCCCGCCATTTGCGCTTTAAAAAACGTGTCACGGCTTGCTCACGTAGTAAAGACACTTAGTAAAGATTTGACATACTTTTGTATGACAAAACTGTCAAAACCTTTACTAAGTAATGGCCTAAGTAATCATTAAAGCTCTCTGAGTGCGGCAGTTAGTGAAAGAAAATCATATTTGTGTATTTTAATTTCCATACAGAGTATGTAGCATTTGTTTTGTCACTGATGTACACACAAAAGGAAACTTGGTTACAAAACGACCAAAGTATAGTCTATGAAATCAAACCCACATTACGAATTTCAAAATAAATTATAATTAAGAAGTTATAATCATAAAACATTTAAACTGTGAAACATGACATTTAAACTAGCCTAGGGATCGTCTACGTCCAAATGCCTCTATTACGTTCCTCGATTCTCGGAATACATAACATACTAATTGTTAGCAAACAGGCCTACAAATGAGTGTTTTGGGAATAGAAACGGCAATAATATGTAGGCCCAAGGGCGTACTTCACTTTTGTTCGTAATGGTCCAAATAGTCGGGATATTCGATATTAGTAAAGGCGGTACTCCACGTGGCGCAACCCACAACAAAGCCACTCCGTGCGTTCAAGCGTTTGTGTCATACCTATTATTGGAATCAAATACCATCAATCCACAACAACGAACCACAACTTAGGATCCCAGTTGTATACGTCCCATTATGTCTATTGGCCTTGTTCTGTTCTGTTTTGCTGATATGGAGGGAAGTGGAAAATATGTTTTTCCTACTCCTCCACTATTCTTTTCTGATTAATTTCGTTGCGGGATCCAAGACAGTTAAATTGTTTTTCTGGGTCTTTGTCCAGCTTCATTGGCTCGGTGTTTTTCTGGTGGTAGCTACTGTTGATTCTGGCTTTCAGGAGTTACAGTGGATTGGAAACAGTGGTGGGATTGTCCCAAAGCCTCAGCTTCTCTTTGTTCAAAATTGTAGGAGGGATCGTCTACTGAGATCCACGGTATTAGCATCCCAACTACAACAACAATAATAAACTATCTAATCTTAACGTAACAGCGTAAACATCGTGAGGAAACCAGCATATCCTTGAACCAAAAATTCCTACTCAAATGAGAGGAAGCCTGTGTCCCAACAGTGGGAACATTAATAGACTGAATAAATATCACAGTGAATTTCTTGAGTTTTCCATCGGGGAGGACAAATTAATGAAAGTGGAAATCACAGATTCTGAATCTCTGATCTTAGAATACATAGGCTTTATTGAATTAGTTGCAACAACACAAGGGCGCGGGCCAATAAACTAATGCCGGAGATGATGATGTCACGTTTTAAAAGTTTGTTAGATTAAGAGAAATGGTGGTATTACTAGAAAGGTGAACTAGGTTACAAAAATATTTTTATTAAATCATTAGTATTTTTACTTTCATGAATATACAGGGTGTAAAAGTACCCTTAACGCAAACGAAGGGCTCTTGTTCTCCCTACCACTGCGATATTTTTTTGTTCTAGACTATACCTGGGAACCCCCTAGTTACGGAAATATTAGGGGTCAAAGTTCCAAATTTTTCACAGCTGTTTTTGTAAATACAAATTTTTCAGGTTATAACTTTACTTAAATTACCTCCATAACCCGTGTACTATTCAAAGCATCCATTAGCACAATGTTTTAACAGTACTGCTTTGAGTTTTACCGTAAAATGTGATTTTTGACCCCAAAAAAAAAGTCGTTTCCGAGCAAAAATTTTCGTGCAGGGATACTTAGTTTGATGTACAGAATGCTTGGTTGACGGCTGTGTGATGGGTTGATTTACACCCTGTATAATGTTTAGTAATATTTTATTTTGTAATGTCATTTCATGTCTTAAGGATCGGGCAGGATTTTTTTACATATTGTGTACCTCCTCTTTCCTACACACATTTTTGGAACGAAGTTCCTTATCGCGCGTTATGAAAGGGGGCTAGACGGAAAAAATTCTTACGAAAAGTTGTCACGACACTTTTTGCTATAGTAAGCTATTGTAAGCTGTGCGGCGTCGCATGTTTCTCTGTCTGTCTCTCTCTCTCTTATAGAAAGCAAGCCAGATATTTTCATTTCTATATTTCTTTTTTTTTTTTTTTACATAATAAAAAATAATAACAATAACTTCGTTCCATTCGGGTGTTCCTTGACACCTCTCAAGTTTTTTTTTTATAAGAGGTACTGGTATACAAAATGAATCTCCATGTATATCCTACGTAGCAGTGGGCGGTCGTCTTTGATACACGGATATATTTACGGACGGATTTAATCAGTGTAATCGTTTGCTATCCGAGCTTTGTGTAAGTGAAGTGTGTTTTGGTCTTTATGCACAAACGACTGCCTTGTTGTTTACTACGAATTTAGATTTTGTATTCTCTGTGATCTACTCGTAGTTTCTATAGTCATAAGTTTTCGATATTAGTGGCAAGTGACAGCATCTTTACCTTTCTCCAGCTCTTATCCCAATTTATTTGGAGTCAGCATAGCGTGTCTTTTTCATCCATACATCTATAGAGATGTATACTCATATCATACTTTTATCCAGTAAATCCATCGTTCTTTAGTCCTTTCTCTACTATTATACCCCTCCACGTCCATTCTCAAAATATTCCTCACGATATTTTCCTCATTCCTCCGCATCACATGCCACACAAATTTCCAGTTACCGGCGCCAATTTCAGGCTTCCTCTTTCTGCTTCCTTTTCCTCGTTAGGGCCGGATAGTGGTCCAGTCCCTCTTTATTCAAAAATATTGTTGTGCAATCACGTTACTGAAACTAAAAGTACTGAAAATAAAGCAGCATCTTGACACTCTGGACTTTTATTACAACAAATAACATTCTTTAAACCCTTTTTATTCAAGTCCCAGGTGTTGCAACGTTACGTCACAAGTGTTGTATAAACCTCCATGGGCTTAGCACGAACCCGCGACGTAAACCTAAATTCGGACTATTCCAAAATTGCAGACGCTTGTTTCGCAATAAATAAGTATTAAGTAGTTAGATATAATACTTATTTCTCTATACACATTCATTGCATTTTAAAATATTTCTACCTCGAAAAAATAAATATACAAAAAATATATATTATACAAAGTATGGTAGCCCATCGGTATTGAGAACAGGGTTGAAGTTACTGACGGTCAGGGTTCGAGAGAGAGGAATCAATACAAGCCGTTTCCAGGAGTACTGCTTTCTAAATCAAGCCAGCTGCCTAACGAGGGCTTCTACACGTATTGGCTCAAATAACTATATGATAATCTTTATTAATATCACCATATAAATCAAAGAAGAATGTACTAGATATCTTTCTTTATTGATTGTACTTAAAATTATATTCATAACTAGCTGATGCCCGCGGCTTCACCCGCGTGGATGTCGGTTTTCGTGACCAAATGTAATCATGAAATTTTTGATCCCGTTCCCGCAGGGATAAATTATATATTAATCCTTCCTCGAGAACCACTCTAACCCACTGGTGAAAACAGCATGAAAATCGGTGCCGTAGTTTATGAGTTTATTGCGAACAGACAGACAGACAGACGCGGCAGAGGACTTTGTTTTACAATATGTAGTGATGGGCATACTCTTTACCTCAATCTAGTCCTGAGGACAGAGATGGGGTCGAAAATGCTAACGGAAAAGCGAGCTAGCCCAAAATAAGCTTATTTACTCTCAATTTAAATAAATTGGGCTCATATGAATTTTGGAACAACGACGCTAGCAGAGAATATTCAAGACATTCCACCTCAATAACATGGCACAGAATTTGTGCGTCCTATATTCTGCTCCAAATACATTTTCAAATCATTTGCAGAAAACATTTCAACGCATAAACGATATAATAACATGGAAACGTTTAAAGTTTTCGCTCGTTCACCCTCGTGTTCTATGAATGTCGCCCCTACGTGTCACTGTTCCCGCGCAATTGACTTCAAGGGTACCTCGGTGTGGCGTGTGTGTGTAGATTCTAGCTCTTGAAGACAAGCTAAGCTAGTGCTGAGCTACCTGAACAAATAGTACTTAATATAAAAATATTTTAGAGATGTTTCCACTAGGTAGTTATAGGTAAATTAACCTTCATTAGATTAATTAGGTAAGATAAATTAACCCTCAAACCGTTACCAAAAAATTTGTATATAATTTAGCGGTATTGTGGTGTATTGAAACAGCAGAGTTTTGGTCACCGCGGTCTTAGGCTTATTATATTACTAGCTGTGCCCGCGACTTCGTTCGCGTGCTTGTCGGAAACTAAAATGCGTCGCTTAGATAAAAGTACATTTAATCATTGCCCTGCGTTAACTTACTGACGCTGTAGAAAATAAGAAGAGAGTAATGCAAAGTACTGACTATGTCTAATACTAAAGTTTAGATGGATGGGTGTTTGTTATTCAACCACGTCAGAACGGCCGAACGGATCTTGAAGAAATTTGAAACAGGTACATTATAGTCGACAGGCAGACAGATTGTCGTTGGCGCGTTCGTGTTCCACGTGCGCCTCAAAGATATGTCAGCAACAATTAAAGGGCCCCAAAGGGACGTCTGCCGGGGCTGAGGGTTGTCCGCAAGAGATACCATGGCCCCGAAACACAAAGGGCTAAGAAGGAACGTGGGTGGTTTTTAGTCAGTGGAAGTCTGACACTTTCTTCCGCTGCGCCTAGAGCGGGATGAGTCATTTGATAATTTACGAACCACAAAAAAAAGGGGGGATTAGAGGGTGTTTCGAGAGGGTACCTGTACCGAATCTGGGACATCGAATCTGAAATGGCCGCCACCTCCTTCTGCGAAGCAGTAATGCTAGCGAAAGAGGTGGCGGAACGTAAGAGGGAGACAACCTCTCGTCCCAGCCGCCGCGGGAGACGCTCCGGGCATCGGGGGCCACGTGATGGCTTCCGGCTACCGTAGGCGCGGGCCTGTGAACGGTGAGTAACGGGCTAGTTAATCGTTCGTCCGTCCTATGACGATGGAGGCGCGTTCGTTTTCCACGCGCGTCTCAAAGAGATGTCAGCAACATTTAAGGGGCCCCCAAGGACCGACGCCCGTTGGGGCTGCGGGTTGTTCGAAAGAGATACCGCGGCCTCGACACATAGAGCTAACAACACACCACATCTATATGACGACATGGTTGGCGCAATGGCTGGACGATTAACAGTAGCACTGCGTGTCGCAGATTCGATTCCCACACGGTACAAAAAAAAATATGTTTTGGGTTTTATCTAATTTTAATTTAGTTTAAAAAAATAGTATTTTAATACTGTGTAATTGGTAAATTTTTATTTGTTGACTATTCACGAAACATAATGTGTGTATGTTTACTATCACCGCGGTTCAGAAAATGACATCAAATGAATAACGCCATCTGTCGAAGACGAAGATAAACTGTTAAAAAAGAGCGATCAAACACTATAAGGTTTAGGCTATGTAGATTTTGAAAGCAGCGTCATTTAGACTTATATCTACGTACCTTTTGCTATCATAACTTTTTTAAAGTTATCTTGTGAAGGCATTTAGTAATAAGTACCATATTCGTTCAATAGATGTCGTTGCTTGCCTCATTCTTGACCATAACGATAAGTTCTTCTTGAAAACTATAAATTCATATATCTTTTGATAGAGAGCACCGATTACGATGAAACAAAGACTAAGTAATAGCCCAAGTTACGCACAATATTTATGTATAAAAGTTACCTACATTCGTTTCGTAAATTTGACGTGATGCTTAGTCATCGAAACAGACAAACAGACAAAAATTCCAAAAATGCTGGAAATGTGTTCTGTTGGTTATGCTTTAATACCCTGACAATTTTTTTTTTTATATTTTCGATGTACAAAAACGATTTCTCTACAGATTTATTATATGTATAGATAGATTTTATATTTTTATTTTTTTAAGATGGAAGTGTAATCTCTAACTTCTCTATTACTCATTATCTCATCAGCAGTCACCTCCTTACTTGTCATATCATCCTTCAAGCAGTCCATCCATCTTTTCTTTGGTCCTCCTCTACTAGTTATTAGTTCCTCTAGTTATACCCATACTATATAAATACACCAAAGTGAATAAGATCGCTATAAATTAAAAACGAGATTTCTACCAGATTTTACCCTGATTTTAAGTTTTTACGTACGCATTCTCGATATCACGTAAAAAATCAGCGTGTCGAATTCTTTTATGCGCATTCGTAGTAGTCTTTAGGGAAATTGTACCCTGATACATTATTACTACTGCAATCTTTACTGCGGCCGTGTGGTCGCAGGTATAGGCATACATCACCTTCCATCTCCCATGGGTGTTGTAAAACTCGACTGAGGAATTAAATATTGGTAGGTTTGGTTTTAAAATGCACCTGTGTAGGCACCTGTAAGAAAACACTCTGTGTATTGAAATGTTATCTTTTTGTTTTTCGAAATCAGTTCCCGATTGGCGATGATATCGCTGAACAAATACAAAAAAAAAACAGATAAATTAGTTATCTTAAAAATATTAACCGTTACCAACCATAACTGAGAGTAGTGGCGGCCCCGACTTACAAACAGTGAGTCGTGGGTTCGGACCCAGTCAAGCGCATTACTTAGTGTAATTTATTTCATCATCACTGCTCTCAAAACGGTGAAGGAAAACATCGTGAGGAAACCGGCTTGTCTTGTCTGTTATGTCTTAGAACCACAAAATTCGAAGACAATTGTAACATCTACCAATCCGCACTGGGCCCGCGTGGTGGATTTTAGCCCATCTCTCTCCTAGAGAGGAGGCCTGAGTCCCTGCGGTGGGAACATTATAGGCTGATGATGATGACCAACAATACCGTTTCTTGTTGCCACATTTCTGTTGCTTGCTGGATAAGATACTTACTAAGCTCTGCTGTACATAGCCATAGCCCCATAGTTATCTAATTGATTACACGTTTGCGACATATAACAAATGATTATTACGACTTGTTTGGGATATTTGTCAGCAGGAAGAAAATTTCAATGTGCGTTAACAACCAATAAATACTGTTTACATTGAACACTGAAATTAAAAGTCATTTAAAGTTCAAAGTTTCATAAATGATCAAATTACTTTCTATATCTAATTACTATCGATCTTAGATAAGTTTTAGAGTAGATTCGGTTCCACCAACGTATCATACCCACACAGAACTTCAGATAATGCCTTAACTACGAGTTAGCAATTAGTATTCACTTCTAGAACCACTAGTTTGACCTACATTCGGCTTACACAAGTTGTCTATGCACAGAAGGAGAAAGTTTTACGTACTACGGATATTGTTACCGATAGAAAACAATATAGGCAAGCAGGAACCGAGACATGCTTTTAGTGTAAATTAGAATCAATCGGAAAAAGTAAATAGCTTAATACTGGTTTTTTTTGATCAGGTGATGACACGGGATGACATCAATTACCATAAAAAGTAAAAATACTTTATCATTTCAGGAGAATGGTTAATGAAGATTATTTACGGCCAGAAATCCTTCATTTTGAACAAAAAGTATTCTTTTCACACAAAAACACAAACAGCATTTTTGCATAAAACGTTCTAAAATCAACTTGATTATTCTTATCTGTCTGTATGCACACCGTACTCATAAAAACACAGAGGGTTTTTAATGGGGATTCCGTTGCATATTGGGTTCAGTCCCGTGAGTGCACTAGGGCATGTTTTTATTAGGGTTCCACTCTGAAATGGATGCAAAAAAACATAGCCAACTGTGCGAAAATAGTCGAGAGGAAAAACAAACTAAAAACGTTATGTTACGGGATAGGTGCAATATATATATAGTACTTACATAAAATGTTTCGGACGTTATCTTTGTGGTCCGGGCTGTCCTCGATTCTTATCTTGATAAAGGATATGCCCCATACTGTCACTGTGGATTAACCCATAGATTTCAACTTATTGGGGAACGGAATTCCCATGTCTTTACTTCGAGGTTTTCCTGCACCAAACTTTTAATTCTGTCTTAGGAAACTTTGCACCATTCTGTCTCAACCAAGAAGCCAACCATAATGCTGTATTGATGTGTTTCAAGCACTTACACACAACTGTGTACGGAACCGATTTATCTTATTCAACTTACTTTTATTTCTAGACTTCTACAGCCAGTAAATCCGAATTCGGGTCAGGCAAGACAAACTTCTAGATGGACAGCATTCAATGACTTTTTAATCTCTTGCAGTTTGCTGTGAGTGAAAATATTTGGATCAGGTAGAGAGAAACGCTATGGCCACATTTCTCGAGCGTGCAGATTTGTCTGTCGGAAAAATTGAGTTTTAAAAACGGTAAGTCAGAGTCAAGTGCCGTGGAAGCTCGGCTTTACGAGTCGCTATGTTCCATGCTGTCTGTGTGTCCCCATATTGGGTAATATTTCATGTAATACTGTGTTTTGTTCGCAGCAAATAGTGAAATTTATTGCGACGGCGACAAGCGGGTTTATTATCATTTAGTTTATTGCTCAGCGAGGAATGCGATGATATATTATGGCCTGGTGATGGTTCGAATTGTACGATGAATAACAGTATGCCAATTGAGACTGGTTATCACAAAGGTTTGTTGCATATTTATTGTTCGAAGTTATTTAAACAATTTGGCAAGAGTTTCTCTCTATATACAAATAAATTTGAAATGAGTTATACAAACAAGGTAACTTTTATTTTGAATGTAAAAAATATTTGCCTATTTATCTCTGAAATGAATTGGACAGCCAAACATAATTGTCTAGCCAGATGAAAAACAAACATGCAAACTAAAGAAATAAAGTATCTATGAATATTTTAGAAGGCCTTTCAGTTACAGTTTTAGGTTCTAAGCTTTTATTTCGTACGATTTTATATTATGTTCGCGACAACCTTTGAACTAGCATTTGTAAAGTTTGTCTCTAGTCAAGCTTAATTGGACGTTCTGGGTTACAATGAAAATGTTTATTTACCCTTATTCATACAAATAAAATTCATATTGGAGCGCTATGCTAACAAAAATAAACGCTATACCTACAGCGTTGCCGACTAAATTGATGGGTTGTGTTAGTTTTATCTCCTGTTGGTCTATTTTAGTTGAGTTGTTACCGGGGAATTTATGACGTCAATTAGTGGAACAAAATATGAATAATATTTTAAACTTCAATTTTATCGCGTAGGTACGTTTGGGTTGCCACTGACCAGAGATAAAAAGTAACATTTAATCAAACTTGATATTTTCAAAGAAAAAAAAACAATTCTGTGATCTTTTAGGAGTTTATAGAATAGAATAGAATATATTTATTTTCAGGTAACAAAGACCCATAGATAAATACCTTAACCACCTAAATATACATACTAATAATACAGTTACACGTGCCCAGGCTGTATTACTGAAAGCTTCTACAGGAAAATCTGCCTAAACAGAATAAATAAGTTCTGCTACATATTAGCACCTTGTAGTAAAACCATAAACACAAAATATTATTTACTATCTTTTGGTACTTACTGCCGCACTCAGAGACGTTTAATGATTACTTAAGCCGTCACCTAGTAATAGTTTTGTATGTCAAATCTTTACTAAGTGACGGCTTAATGTAATCATTAAACCTCGCTGAGTGTGGCAGTAAGTGCACATTTATTGGCGAAGGATGGGAGGTACACTGAATTTGATACATACAGGTTCAGACCGGCCAATGTGGCGATACTTGAGGGAGCAGAGAAAGTATTTCGGCCAAAATGATGATGATGATACCTTTATTAGGTTGGTTTTAAAATTGTAAACAAACCCTTCACGATGCCGTCAACCAAGCATTATGTACCTACCTACATCAAACTACAGATAATAGGGGATCGGACATAAAAAATCTAATTAGTCCGTCAAGATAGATTTCCAAAAAATATTTAAGACATATTTTGTCTTTTTTCACGTAAACAAAAAATGAAGAGGATACAGTAGTGCTTCGAAAACTCGTGTGACATCACATGACAATAATTTTTTTACCTACAAGTGACGTCACAAGCCCCCACTCATGGCTTTTGACGCGTTTTATCTACGTCATTTTTTATTAATTTGATAAAACAAAAAACACGTATCCAATATTTTTAGATAATCTAACTGACGGACTAAACAGAATCATATTTTTTTGAGTCAGACCGATCCCCTATTATATTATTTCATACAGGGTGGTGCTGACACTACGACAATAAATGAAACCAGTGGTAGTTCAAGTTCATAGGAACATTTTTAAACTATCAAATAAATCCTAAATATCTAATATAAACTACCTAAATATCTTTGCCAAATTCGTTTGTTACATTTTATTTCCACACGTTAATCGGTGCAAATTATTCCCAAGGTTAATAAACCGATATTTGTTTGTAAATTGTAATGTATTTCGTTTACAGTTTTATGATAAGTACTTAGTTTTATAGATTTTTTTTCAAATTTATTATTTTGTTGTTAAGATTTATTTGTCAATAGTTTAATAATGTTCCTATGAACTAGAACTACCAGCGGTTTTATTTATTGTCGTATTGTCGGCACCACCCTGTATAATAAACAATTTATTTATAATGTGTAAATCAAAAACTGATGGTTAAAAGTTAAGTCCTTTCACGTTTTGTCTACTTTTTATTTGAAAACCCATAAAAAAACTTTAAATTACTGGAACCGATATCTAAACATTGATACATAAAAAGCGGCTTACGAATAAGTAGATAACTGGCGGGTATCACTTGAACGTGGAGACTTCTAGAGAGATAAATTGTAGTCGTTGACTGATGGCTCGGGGTTGCCAGTTGCAAAAAACGAAGATAAGTGATTGACTTGTGGCCTACGAGCCTTGAAGGCGTGAAATGGTTTTTTAATCATTGGTTTTTCTTGATTTTTTTTAGGTACTTTCATCTAAATTTATTCATTGGTTTAGTACTGGTTGACTTTTTTAAAAGTTACATAAAGGGATGTCGTTTGGTACAGAGATTGTAACTCACAATAGGTGGGTGTTGACTAGCTTTATCACTACAAAGGTAGGCCGATCAATCAATTATTATTTTATAAAATAAGTTTACAAGTACTTATTTTCTATTTTCAGAAAGGTCAAGTGCGTAGAACTTGCAACCGGCGTGCGTGTATGACAGACAACATTTGTATGAACGTGGACGATGCAAAAGGAACATGTAAGGATCGTAGCAGGTGGCATTCTGTGGTTTTTGCCCCCAATGGAAAGAAACCGTGAGTTTATGTACCTATATTATTTTCTAAAACTCAAACATATTTTATAGCCACCAAAAGGTATCTATTAAACTCTTTCACGTGGATTAAATGATAATATTTATATACCGAACAATACCATAAAGCCCAGAAAAATATCGTTTAAGCACATTAACTGCTTATTGCACCAGCTAAGCTGCTAGTCAAAGAGGAAATGGGGTAATGGAGTGTTCCAAATGCGACGGAAACGCGATTGGAGCTGTCTCCTCTTGAGTCAGTGTTCCATTCACTTAGTAATTACTGAAGCTCGTGTTTTATACGGGACGACTTCTTCGTGAGGTAGAACTTACGAGTTAATATTGTGGGTGATATGTTAAAAAGTATTTTTGTGACGGGGTAATCTACGTAGATTCTTGATACAATTCTTAAATTGCAGATCAATCACTTCAGAAGAAATGAATGCATTGTATGGGTAACTATTAACTTGTAATACTGATGACGAACTTATTGTAATCTATATTATTATGTATATATTTAGTATTGTTCTCAAGTAAGTGACAATTTCACTGGGAATAAAGTTATTGGGAAAAAAGTTATTGGAATAAAGTTACGTGTAGTTAGTTAGGTTTAAAGAAACTTTATTCTCAATATCTTTATATTGAGAATAAAGTTTCTTTAAACCGAAATAATATTATTGCACTGACAGTCATTGCACAGCTTAATCCAATCTATCGGTACGTTCCAGTCTATTTATAAGCTCTTATTATGTTCTGCTTTGTGCATATCTAAACATAACAAAGTAATTGTCATCACAAATCCAGATTACATTGCTGCTTCTGAGAAATTCCTGATAATAAAACCCAGTAACCATTTGCTCGACCCGGGAATTGGATCCAGGATCTCATGCTGAATAGTCAAAATTGCGACCACTAGAGCAACGAGGCAGCCAGCAGGCAGACAGGTAACTTTATATATCTGTTATAACAAACAGAGCAAATAAAAGCAGGAAAAATTGTAAACATTTCGAATTTGTCTCTTCCGTAAACAATTTGCTAACTAAATGATACCAAGGCAACATAAAATCAAGAAGCTTTATGTCAGCTGACGCCTAGAGTTATTTTCAAATTCCCTTTACCGGCTTCTGCCGGTATTAGAGCAAGCTTAAAGGGTCTAAACGTAATTGTATCAAGCGGAATGGGCGAGGTCAAGTAGATTTAATACGCTTTTGAAGGCACGGAATCAAGCAAGCCAGAAGATTAACTAAATGTTAAATAAGCTTATAGGCTGTGTAATTAGGCACTGTTCGTTACTTGCCAGGCTCAGCAAAATTATTTAATGGAATATTAAATACGTAGGTACTTTTGACGTTGGTGTTCAGACGTCACGGAATGCAAAATTTATTTCATTGCAGAAACAATTATTTATTTCAAATTCAATATATCCTTCCAAGTTCATCTTGTTGCGCAGGTGGTGCCGCTGCGGCTGCAGAGAACCTCAAGCGGCGCAAATATAGTAACCTTTGAGGAAACTATATTTTCGAGCTGTTTGGGGTTGAAACTCTGGGGCCGTCCGAGTGCTTTTTTTTTTTTTTTGGGGGTTTGCAAATCATCAAATAACCCCTCCCGCTCTGGGCAGAGCGAAAGGGAGTGTCAGACTTCTACTGACTAAAAACCACCCGTGTTCCTTCTTAGCCCTTCATGTCGAGGCCGCGGTATCTCTTGCGAACAACCCGCAGTCCCGACGGGACCCGCAGCCGCGACGGGGGGGGTCCGAGTGCTCATAGCCTGTTTAAGGAAATTTCAAAACGCTTAGTTGACGCTTCTCGTGACCCAAGGGCTGGCTTTTATCTTGGCCAGAGGCTAAGTGTTGCCATACAACGTGGCAATGCCGCCAGTCTTTTGGGCACATTATCGGCTGACAGCATTGAGGAGCAGTTTTTTGATGCCCTTTTATAGTTTATTTATTAGTTTTTAATTAATGTACATAGTTAGTTAGCTCGACATTAAATAAACGTTTTCTACACTATATAATTATCCTTGTTTTTTCATTTATGTTTTCTGTTATGTTCTGTAATTAGAACTAAAATCTTTCAACACGTATTTTTGTGCTTGCGTTAGGATAAATGGGGCATACACTGACTGGCTCTGCATCTCTGAGGTGTTAGACAAGGCTTTCTAGCGTATCCTTGACTGTTCAACCTATACATGGATAGTTGTATGTCAGATTTGATTTGACGTGAGTTGCCTGTCATTATGAGGCTCTCTAAGCAGATGATGCCTACACTTATGTATGGAAGTGAATGTTGAGTGTGGTAAACGAGGCATGAAAGTAGAATTAATGCTGTGGAAGTGCGTTCCTTGTGAAGCATATGTGGTGTAACTCTGAGTGATAAATTGAGGAATGAGGTCATACGAGAACGAAGAAGATGACGTAGTGACAAAATTTTAAAAGTTATGTTTGGGTGGTTTGGTCATGTGGAAAGAATGAGTAAAAGGCGACTGAGTAACAAAAGGTATTGAAGGCAGATGTGAGTGGCAACGTCAGGAAGGGACGGCTTTGAAAGACATACACTGATAGTATTAGCAACCGGCGTGCGTGTATGATCAGCAGGGCTATTGCGAATCGTTTTAAATGTCAGTGCCTATCATAGTGTCCATCAATTAACTGTCAAATGGTTAGTTTAGTATACCAAACTATTTGACAGTTAATCGATGGACACGATGATAGCCACTGACATTACAATTTAAAAGATACGCAAAAGCCCTGCAGATGTATGAACGTAGGCGAAGCAATAGAAGTTTGTTACGATCGTAGCAAGTGGCGTTCTGTAGTCTCAGCTTACCCCCCATGGGAAAAAACCTGATTTTATGCATGTTCTATTAGTTGCTGAAATGTAGTCAATATTATACTTATATGAGAGCATACCCACATAACTCACACAAAGGGACTTAATCGAGTATCACGCTCAGTTCTCATTGAAACAGAAAGGCTTCAAACAACAGGCATGGTTTGATAAAGCAATAAGTAAACAAAACACTCGAGCCTATTGTACCAACGGGACAACCGCTCGTAATCCGCTGTCCATTTTTCATATTTCGCATTACACGTACCTCCCCACACTGTTAAAGCTGGTCGCTCGGCTCGGTTGAGAGGGTAAAATGTGGAAAACCTAAACGGAATTTATGTTTTCCAGAATGTCACCCTTTATCGAACGTTTCCATACAAAATTGGGGATGGAGCATAAATTGTAGCGACCGGTCCGAGGACGTTTTACGGTATTTTGAGGAGGATCCTGGTTTGCCTTTAATACCGGGTCGTTGTATGCTTTATACTGCTCTGTTGGTCTCGCGGTCTTAAGTGCGACTGCTGAGTGTGGGGTTCTAGGTTGAATTCCCGGATTGAGTAAAGTATCATTGAGCTTCAGCCGTTGGTACTGCGCCTGATTTCGATGAGGTACTACAGGTACCGTATTATACTGTATTTTATAACCTACACTGTTTATATGAACTTCAGATTAAGGATTTCCAAGGATTCGGTGCCATTCGACGAGTCACTGATATATACTGCTTTATGCGCGACTGAATTTTATTTTTGTGCAGCAGACCGTTTTTCCTTTGCATTTTATGAGCTGTTTACGTCTTTTAGGGAACCTATAAAACTTCCTAAAGTTCCTTAAAAGTTAGAACATTTTTAAAATACAAGATTAACTTCCTCTGCGGTTCGAATTTTCACTTTACCCTCTTTCGTAAACGCCAACTTTAAACTGCAAAGGAAAAGCAAATAGTCACCCACAGCTGACGAAGATTAAATTAAATGAGGAAAGTTTGAAGAACTATCTCCTTTCAGATTGTTGGATTGACGACGAGAACCGATTGTGAGACCGAATGCAATGGAGAACCGATACTGTCTTGAATCCAATTTTAAGTTTTTAGTAGGTATTTGAACTACATGAAATGTACTGAAGAATTTATAGTAGAGATTTGGTTGGCAGTCTGTTCTATGACTAGTTCGTCAATTAATTTGTAGATCGAAACAATCATCATCATCATCATTCATTCTTTTGCCCTCATATCAACTAATATGAGGCCGGAGCAGCATGTCTTCTTCTTCCATGCTTCTCTTTTACACGTCATCTCATCAGACACCTCCTGTCTTGCCTTTTAGTCCTTGATACAGTCCATTCATCGTTTCTTTGATCTTTCTCTCAATCTTTCGATCTTTTTGTCTTATATCCCTCCAATTCATAGAGATCGAAACAAACAAAAAAGATAAATGTATTTCAGGGTGCACGTGGAAACAAAAAAGCTCCACCCACGGACGAGCCAACAGGGACTGAAGTTTGTTTGCGAACAAATTCGCGGACATCAGCAAAACTATCCGTAAATATCGAAGGGAACAAAAACATTTCATATCAGAACCAAAACAAATATAACTCATTCAGAAAATAATATTCGTTCCGACGAAGAAACGATAATTTCTTGCCATGGCATAATAAATGATGGTTCGCGTATAAACACACAGGTACCATATATATTAGGAGGGAGATAATGCTCCGGAACAAAAAAACGTATAGATATAAATACGTAAGAAAAGGGACCGATTCCCCTTTATTGAAAACCTCCGTCTTTATCATCGCCCTTTGATTCGAGCGAGTCCACCCGAACAGGTGTCATATTTCAATAGAACTTTTTCCTCCTCCCTAATTCGATCCAGCAAATGATTTGGAAAGGCCCGATTGGATGACGTCATTATTTATTATGTATAAATGCCAATGCACGGGTTAGTATAAAAAGACGACGAAAGACGAAAGGAAAATACCCGGGTAGGGGATAATAAATTATTAACTTTTCGCGGAAATCTGCGGGTAAACTATTTTTGCGCTGGTAGGGAAATGAGAATTGTAGGCGATTGGCAGTTCATTGTGCTTTATACAATATTGAACCTTATTGTGATAGATTGTAAAACCAAGTGGGGGAGAGAAGGCCGAAAGGATTGTTGGTTTGGTAGAAAAAACACCAGCCGGAAACTATTGCTAGATCGGGACTCTCACTCGTTGCTTCAATGCAAGAGATATTTCTCGTTTTCAAATATTAGCAGTGTTCACTGGTAGGCACCCTTTAGAAAGCTCCAGGGTTTCAGTGACGAGACAAAAAAAGAAGCCTTAGTATGCCAAAATTATTTTGAATCAGCTTTTAAAAGTAAGTAACTTTGGTTTAATCCCAAAGTGACTTGCAAATGAACTCCCTTGACACCTTCACAGCACTTCGATAATGTCTCAAAATTTATGAAGCGAAAGATGACGCCACAAAAAATGTTATAGAGCTAAGTAACGCATTGAAATTTTTGCTACCATCTTATTGTTCGCACCATTTAAGTTAATGTGGTGTTAATAATTGACATGAATGCGTTTAAACACCTAATATGTGTTGGGGAATAATATTACACGTATATAGAACATTGTGAGCAGTATTTCGCAGGGTTTAATGGTTCGGAATCGTGATAGTTGAACTTAGTGCCCGCATTCATATTACAAGGTTTGGGCTCGAAAGACGGCGAGTTTTGAAACAAAAGGAATGAAGGATGCATTTCTGGGATGATTTTTTTCACTGTAGCTTTTAATAAAATTGCAGCAATTTTAATATTGCATTTTTTTACGTTTTTAATAGACAGAACTATTATTTCAAATGAGAAGCGCACAGTACAATTGTCAAAGCAATTTAGGTTACTTTATGGATAATATTGGTTCACTCTCAATTATTTTGGGTAGATATATTATGATCAATGTTGGTACTAACGGCTACACATCAAGCTCTACATTTCCATTATTTATTATTATAACAAAGCTTCACTTTGTATAGATTTCTTGTACAATAAAAGATCCGCATAAATTGTATTTCATTAGTCGATAGGGCCCGCATGCGGAGTGCGAGAGATTTTTTTTGCACTTTTTGATAGGCAAGTTACCAAAGGCATATTTGTTTATAAATTATAATTTGATAAGAAATACGTCTCATCTGGTTGTCAGAGCGGTGAAGGTCGATCTTCACCGTCTCCTCTACACAAAGAAATAGACGAATACGAGATGTTTTTAAACGTTCTATTTTTGAAACGATCTATAAAACTGAAATCTGTCAATCACAGAAACTAACTAAGATGCGAATTTTCAGCGTTCTAATAATATTTCGAATCCTCACAAACAACAGAACTTTTCCTTTGACTTTCCGTTTAAATCCGATTTCGGGAAAACGTGCCGTTCATACACGTAGTACAAATCACGGTACTTTTCTCGGTAAATAAAATCAGCGCGCGGTGGCATTGACGGATCGTTCGCCCACCTACAATGAGCGATCGGTAGGTAGAATGGCACACTGGCACTCTCTGGCAGGTCATCGCAAGTATGTTTCCTTACCAGCTTTTAGCCGAAACGTATCAGGCGTGAAGAATTTTATTCTCGCAGGAAATAGGATTTGAAGTTTAGATGTTACGGGTATTGTTTTTCCTGGTAGGCATTGAAAAGGTTATGTCTATTTATAAGGTTTGGAATTGGGTTGAATGCGAGATAAATTATAATGGTTGGATTTTCTCTTGATAAGTAGATACCAATTGTTGCTGAATCTGCTTTCTACTGCTTTATAGAGATCTACGCTTTAGCATGGGTAGCTAGGTACAGTACTTTCACAAGTTACAATGCGTTGTAACTGCGAATAAAGCTTCGTTTTTTATTCTATTCTATTTTTGTTTAATGGCAATTAAAGCCGATGTCGCTTATTTTGCCAATGTCCAGTGAATTGGAAAAACAAGTGTGCAAGATAATTCGCTTTTTATTAGTTTTTTGACATTTAAAAGTGCCTAATTGCAATAAATGCTTTGAGATTGAATATCATAATCCTTTTTTCTGTTAATACTTTATCTGTGTTAATCTGTGCTCATTGTGCCTGGATGAAAATGGTTTACCCACATTTCGGCATTAGCGTTTACAAGGAAATTGCCGATGTGTCGAAGTTGGATATTCTCTCTCGCATTTTTCGGACGTATTCTGTTAACTAATATAATGGAGTTCAAAAATTTCTATCCATATACCGAGTAATGAAATATTAAGCGATTTTACGCTCGTTCTACGGCCTCATACAAGTTATGGGATCCAAGATTCAGTAACCGTAATGCCGTAATACTATGTATGTTATAATACATACAGAGGAAGTTAACGTGATCTTTAATGTTCTGTGTCAAGCCATGTGTAGTACAGCCAGTTCGGTCTTTGTTCGTATTATTCATAGGAAACTTTGTTATGCGGTAAAATTTATTTATCTGTTAGGATAATGTATTATTTTAAACTTATTGTTTTCAGGGAGTGTGTTGATTTAAAGGTAGGAAAGGAATAAATAAATAAATAAATAAAATGTTTATTGAGTCTCAAAAGTTACATAATATGCATGAGTTGAGACAGCCCCAGTAAGTAATTGAAAATACTTGTGTTGGGGCTGACTCGCTACATTCCTTTTTTAAAACAGTATTGAGACTAAATTATTACAATAGAATACAAAATAAAACAAGATAAAACAAAACCCAGCCGATAAGCAACAAAGCTGGTGAAAATATGTGCTTCTTAGATTCTATGAACTTATTCTATGCATGCGTGTTTGTGTGTATGTGTGTGTGCGTGGGTGTTTGTGTGATTGAGTGTGTGTGTGTGATTGAGTGTGTGCTTGTTACTGAGTGTATAATTAGTCATGTATGTGTCATTAGCAAATTCTTACTAGAATGTTCTCAGTTTCCTCATACGTTAAAGTTTTTAGCCATTCAGTTATAACTTTCTTACATTCATATAAGACTTTAGGGTGGAAATGAAGCTTAGCATTTGTCTTGTTGAAATGAAGGGAGGAATGAAGGGGAATTGAAGTTATTACTATAAAATTATACACCATATATGACACTCACCACACAGCGATCCTCTCTTTACACAAATACTCACACATTCATAATTATAAAAGGTAATTATGGCTTAATCAACGCACATCAATAAAGGTTTCTTTAGAACACCAAGTTACAGTAGAACACTGATTCCTATATCTTAGTTTAGGAGGTGTTTTTTCAAAATCCCAGTCTTGGTATCGTATATAAATGTATTTTGTGTTAATATACTTTTTTTTCGTAACAATGAGTCAAACATTTTCGGAATTTATAGTTTCCATATCGGTGTAACAATAAGAGGCCTAGGAACCCCAAAAAAGTAAGAACGACGGAAAAAACGAGCGACTCCTCCAGATCCTTAGATTGAGATCAAATTAACATAGGACTGTGAACGTTTATGGAAATATGCTCTATGTTCCCAGTAATAGGTACTTGTCAGGGTGAAACCCTTGCTCTCGAAACATGCCATTATTAATTTAGACTACGACATTCAATGCAGTCAACCATTTTAAACCCCTCATTGCGTATTCTGTGGGCCGGTAATAAATTTCAAATTAACAAATTTCTAGCAAATTGAATTTATGGTCCTCTCAAAACATACGAAACCCCAATTTAGTATGAAACTTCGGAATTAGACGAGAAAAAAGTTTGTTTAATAATATTTACTCGGGCAACATTATTATTGCAAGTATTTAAGAAAATTATGTGTGCCTAAATAAATGATTTAGAAAATTATTTTCTTATTATTTCGTGTCCAAATTCATGTTTAAATATTTAAACAGGGTACCAATTAATTAGGTACCGTACCTTTATCACCCCTAAGCTATTTAATTAAATATACATACCCAGAACCCTCAAAAAACAATATCTCACCTTTAACCTTTTTTTGTCGGAAATGTTTTTCTAAGGTAACAAGGATATTAAGTAATGAGTATCCCACCAAAAACATTCTGTAAAAAACTAGCCAAGTCTCGATGGAGCTGCTTGTCTAGCTATAAAAAGTAATGAAATCAAGACAAAGTCGTGCCAAGTCTAAGGTTCCTTACTGCGATTTCTTTATTATTATAGTCAATGTTGTGTGACTTAGCCGTTGAACATTCTTTATGCGTTAGTGGGTACAAGTCAATTTTGTTTACACGTAATGTTATATCTGTTGTAACTACTTAATTAAGTTTGTTTAGCGAGATAATAACCCATACTGGTATTGATAATTGGACGCTAGTGACTCATTTTAGACTGTTGTTGATTGTGCAACACATGCAGTCAGCATTGACAATGCTGACTTCTGCTCTCTTCTTTTTGGAGCGTCAAATCGACCACCGATCTAACATAAAATAGACGTACAGACGGACTTCTATCAATGATTAGAAGTCCGTCTGTACTAGAAATATTTTTTTATACTGTTTGTTTCAGGCTCGCCTACACATAAGTATTATTGAAATACGCAGCTTCATCAAACCTACAATTGACTGGTTATTGAATCAACGTTTTCCAAGTGGCAATTTTTCATCGTCAATGGGTAGCGGTTCTGGTGATAGATTGGTGCAATGGTGTCATGGAGCACCCCTTTAACGGCCAAGTCACACAACATTAACTATAATAATAAAGAAATCGCAGTAAGGAACCTTAGACTTGGCACGACTTTGTCTTGATTTCATTACTTTTTAGAGCTAGACAAGCAGCTCCATCGAGACTTGGCTAGTTTTTTACAGAATGTTTTTGGTGGGATTTCACTTCTTTTTGTAGAAATAAATAACAATAATAATAAAATAAATAATTATATTATTATATATTGCTACTACTTTTTATATTTTTAAATGTTTTTTTTATCTTTTTTTTTAAGAAATATTTAAAAATGTATTTAGTAAGGAAAGAAAATGAATAAAGGAAATAAATAATTAACTAATTATTATTATTATTATACATGTTATATATATTTTTCGACTTTGTCTTTGGCAAACAAAGTTGAATATTTTTTGTAAAGGCGGTATGTATAATAGTTTGGTTGGGCTCTTGTGTTTTCAAATAAGGGTCACCAGGTACTCCAGATCTTCGATTATCCTAGTTTTATAGTTTTCCCTTTATGTGGCCATTAAACCCTAACTCTGTAAAAAAATTCAGCACTTTGAGTTTATGGGAAGTACTAGTTCTATTCTGATGATCATGAGTGAGTGAGTGAGTGTCACAAATGCGAAACTTTGCTTTCGCTTAACTTCGGAACTAAATGACTTACAGACTTGAATTTTTTTATTTTAAGTGTGATTTTATAGCTTACTGGATAACGAAAATTTCTGCGTTCTGGTCTTATCCAGAGGTTCTCAAATAGGGGCCTGAAAATACGGCGAAATGGTTCCAGTAAAGGATGGTACGGCAGTGTTTGCTTCGCGCTCGACTTGGCGGGGGCACTGCCGTGCCCCCCGATTGTCTATTTTCTCGGTGTGAACATTTCTTTACCTGCCATTTTTTTGGGCGGGTGGAAAATCATCAAATAACCCCTCCCGCTCTTGGGCAGAGCGAAAGGGAGTGTCAGACTTCTACTGACTAAAAACCACCCATGTTCCTTCTTAGCCCTTCATGTCGAGGCCGCGGTATCTCTTGCGAACAACCCGCAGCCTTCTTTACCTGCCTGGCATCACTTATAGAATGCGTAATTTAACCGTACAGCTGAGCATATCTCCTCAACTGTATTTGTTTAATCCGTGATCAATGGTACTTGCAGCGCCAAATTATCGGGAACACAAAACAAATAAAAACATTAACTCTAAAAACGGGATATTTACAAAAATATCCCGTTTTCAGAGTTAATGTTATCATTGTAGAACTCAACTTTATTTCTCTTTTTGTTTTACTTCGAGTACGAGGCTTTTGGTTATGTACTTTATTTTTTCGTCTTATTTGCCCAGAATGAACAGTTTTCCTTTCTTTTCTTTCCTCACAAGAAGTTGCGGGCTAAAGTTATCACGTGCTGCGCTCTGGCGTGTTCCCAGCGAAAGTTGGGCTAAGACTGAGCTATAAATATCCTGCTCTGTGCGCCAATAAATTAATGTTGCCAGCATGAGGACGCGCGCCAGAGGTTGCGGTCTATTAACTTTCTGTATAAATTTTAACGTTTTCATTCTGGTTTGTTGTAACGGGTGTGTTGCGGTTTTTGTTGCAATTATTTTTTTGTTGGATTGGGTAGGAAGGTAACTTTCTGTGAGAGTAGGGGTGGTACGTTTTTTGCAAATTTGATGACCCTAGTTAGAAAGTAACGGGATATTTATCATGTTTACTGTTTGTTTTACTCTGCGTTTGTTTGTTTTTTTTCAGTGATCATGGAGCTTGCAACAGTGCCGAATTATCAGGAACTCGAAACAAACAGTAAACACGGTATATATCCCGTTTTCAGAGTCAAAAATAATTTTATTGACCATGTCAGTTTAAAAACTCCCGTAGGCTAATTTGAGGCCCGTTGGGGCTGCGGGTTGTTCACAAGAGCTAAGAAGGAACATGGGTGATTTTTAGTCAGCAGAAGTCTAACACTCCCTTTCGCTCTGCCCAAGAGCGGGAGGACGGGCGGGAGGGTTATTTGATGATTTTCCAACAGCCAAAAAAATAGCTAATTTAATTTGAGGAGGTGTAGGAAAATAGTACTTGGAAGGTTATGAAGGAGAACTATACCCAGCAGTCAAAGATATAAATATAAAACAATATTTGTGTATGAAACAATAAACTTTATTTATTTGTAATGAAAAGTTTAATTTTTGTCTACAAAAACCTACAAAATTGTACCATAGTTTTAAACTGGAGGACAGTACGTAATATTGTTGGTGGTAAATTGTAATTGTTCCAGAAGATACATATAAGTAGGTAGTAGATTCTTGTGAGAAGCCTATCTAATGAATTATTAAAACCAATTTTAATAATTATTCTATTCAATTTGTTGTATTATTAAACACCATAAAATATTCTGTTACTAACAAAGGTGAAATTAAAAAGGAAATAAATTAAAAGAAATGCCTCTAATTTTGAAAAGGGCAAGAGTTTCATTAACGTACTATTTAGAAGGAATTTCTTGTAATTTATTTGGCTCCTAGTTGGAATATTATTTAAGATATTCCAAGTATAAGATTTATGAAATCAGATTTGACAATTAATTTACTGTTTTTGATACGACTTATATACTCGAAAATTACTTTTCGACTTTGCTAATTCAGAGAGAATAATGTAACAAGAACAGTGGTAGTCTTTCTAGATTCCTAATTATTGAAACAACACGATCAATTATTTTTCGTCATAATATTATTATATGTACTACATATTATCTCCTCTGCTATCGAAATAAGATGGAAAAAAAATAAGAATAAGATGGAAAATATACTGTGTCTATGTGTGTTGATTTTGATTTTGATTTTGAGTGTTATCGGGTTTTTCCATCAGGAATTTCTCTGTAGCAACCACGGATTTGGGATTTATGCTCGATTGATGGCAACAGGGGAATTAAAATTGTACTATTAGGTATACCTCTGCCTAACCCTATTGGGATTACAGGCGTGATGTTATGTGTAATATACTATGTTTGTCTATTTACTCACTATCATTTCATATAGTTATATAGTTAGCCCAGGTTAGCATTGCAAAACTATGAAAAGCCAATTATAGGTCTGTTGGAAGACATTTAATTCTTATCACTTCATCACTACATAGTATAAAACAAAGTCGCTGTCGCTGTCTGTCCGTCCCTATGTATGCTTAAATCTTTAAAACTACGCAACGTATTTTGAAGCGGGTTTTTTTAATAGATAGAGTGGTTCAAGAGGAAGGTTTTAGTATATAATTTGGCCGACATCCACGCGGGTGAAGCCGCGGGCATCAGCTAGTGAAATAATAAAGCAGTGCCTTCGTGCTCTTCTAACTTAATGTAATGTTCTGTTAAGTATTACACACACACACACGCGTACATAAATAAAAAATAGGTAGGTACAGCGAGGGTTTATCTCACATATTTTAAATATGTCTACATGTTATTTTAGGTACTAGTACCTATGTAAATCTAAACTTCTATCTAATACATTAAAAGTTTAGATTTATGTACTCGCACGACAAAAGTTTGAAGAGTTATAGAGTTAATAACTCGTGGATCCAAAAAAATACTCATAAAGTTGAAAATAAATATATTTTCTGAACCTAAATATAAAGTTTCAATACTTTCAATATCTTTATCCATCATTATTGAATTATTAATGAAGTTTTTTTGAACTTCCTGTGCTTTAGAGTGCTTCTAATTAGAAGGTCATTATATATTTCGAATGTCCGTGAAAAAGTTTCATAAAACTATAAGTATAGAACAATATTCTAACTGGCTTTAAGAGGTTTCTGTATTATTACATCTATACAAATAAACTGTTTGTAATATCCAATAAATAGCTCTTTACTGAATGCGTATGAAGATAGATATTTTCATACGCATTCCGTAAATACGGCACTTTAACAGAAACACATTTTAAAAATTTTTGACTGCTTGCTCCGGCTAATCTGGACCGATATTGACTGGATCTTTGCCGGCAGACAGCTGATATTATAAGGTCTAGCTTAGACTACTTTTATTTACGGTTCCGCTGGTATTGGTCGGATTGATAACAAAATCCGATTCAAAAAGAGAAGTATTATCTTTTTTTATAATAAATGCACGCAAGCGTGAATACAGCCAGTATACAAATAAAAATACAACATTGCAATCTAGACTCCACAACAAAATCACACAAACGTAGTTTCCAGCAAATTCAATAGCATTGTCTTCCGACGATTTTTGATGAGACAGCCCTGTTCCCAGTTCCGGAACAGAATTCACAAGTTTACTGTTTATTTACAACCACATAACCATATCAACGGACTTGCTAGTTTGCGATTTACGATCAGATCCGTAAATCCGTTTCGATCAACAAAGCAGTTTCCGACAGTTAAAACAATCGTATATTGGTTCAGAAAAGCCATTCGGTTAAGTCGTTTTAATAGGGTATAGTGAACAAGAAAAATCTAATTAGTCCGTCAGATAGATTACCAAAAAATATTGGACACGTATTTTTTCTTTTTTCACGTAAACCAACAATGAAGACGATACGGTGCTCTGAAAACTCGTGTGACGTCATATTCTAAGACATTAATATGACATTTTTTACCGGTGAGTGACGTCACAAACCCGCACTCAAATCTTTGACGCGTCTTATCTTCGTAAATTTTTATTGATTTGATAAAACAAAAAATACGTATCCAATATTTTTCGATAATCTAACAGATGGACTAACTAGAATCATAATTTTATTAGTCAGGAAACATCCCTATTGTAGATCTCGGCCGATTTGCATAGATTTGTTTGTTTTGGATTTGCGCTGTTTACACACTACCGCTTACCGGTACGAAACTGACGTGAAATGCGGCATAACCTAATGCAGGTTGGTCTGTTACCGCCAAACGTTTTATTACCTCGACAACCAAACTGGAGGGGTGTAAAATATTAACATGAGTCTCTATTTGGTTGCCGTGAAGCGGGATGTATGTCTATAAAAACCTAAACTTAGTGAAAATATATATTTGAGAAAACCTACTCTTTTACTTAGCGTGTTGAAGACAATTCAAATGTCAGCCCAAAAGTTTGCCGAGAAGTTTGGCACTTTCAATAGCGTCCATCTGCTTCTGTGATGTGCAAGAACCAGCCCTGCAGGACTTAATATCAAGTGTCCCATTGATTTAGGGGAAACACCACATTTAAACTCCAGGAGAGAGTCATCTATGAATCTTCACCTGGATTGGTTTTGCTTCGGGCAACCTGTGTCCGGAGTTTTTTTAATGACTTTCAGGTCAGCCAAGGCAACACCACCAAAAAAAAAAAGAAGACAAAGAAAAACAAGAAAAACTGAGAAAAGACAAAGAGAAAGACTTTCCACCAAAGCTCATACGAGAAAATCAACGTAACTTAACATAGCATCAGCCTGTAATCGACGAAGGGATAGGCAGAAGTGTGCCTAATGATACACCCACATTTCGTCAGATATGTTTAGGTTCCATATAATAGGGGCGAGTCTATTGCCATCTCGACCCGGGAATGGAACCCACAACCTGGTATACGCAGTCGCACTTGCGACCACTAGAGCAACAAGGCAGTCAGAGTCAGGCAGGAAATCAACTTTGTGTCTTATGGTGTCGAACTCATTAATTAATTAGCATAATTTCAACGTGATTAAATTATCACTAATAGCTATAAATTAACCTGATTATCAATGCAGGCTGCATTAATAATCAACATCCACGCGGCCTCTCTTACCAAATTAAAAATTAAATATTAAGATGCCGTAACAGAATCGTATATTGTTTGTCCTTAAGGAGACGTAAATTTTCTGAATCATACATATTTAATATAGGCCTACACTTTGATATCACTCCGAAATGAATGGAACAACGTAAGTACTACCAACAAAAGTTAAAATAGACATCTTCTCAAATGGGTGGACTGGAATCAAAACAGTGGTATCCACGCGTGTGTTGTAAGCAATTCTGTACCTCTTGTTCAAAACACAATAGTAATTGGCGAAATGTGGGTGTACTCATATGAACAACTATGCTTCACCTTTTGAAGATAACAGACTTTGTGTCATGTTATGTTTAATTCACGACTAAAGTTTCACACGACATGTCTACATTTATATGTCAAAATAATGTATTGAAAATCAAAAGACATTATGTGAGCAAATTCCAAAATCGTAGTTATTAATTCTACAATAATAAACGGGGATTGCACTTCTTTTCTCTTTCTCTCTAACATGACAGGGAACTACTACACTATTTATCTCTATCTTTCAAAAATGTACCTAATTAAATACATATATACGAAAATTCATGCCTTTTCCCATGGGGATAGGCAGAAACCACAGACCGCCACCTGCTACGATCCTTACTTACTCCATTTGTCTCGTCCACGTTCATACATCTGGTCATACACGCACGTCGGTAGCGATTACTACAAACCAGATCTATCTGAAGAAAATCACCAATAAGGGCCTTCTAAAGGCGTCGCCTCCCGGGGTTAACACTTACATCTGCCTTGTAAACAACTTTTATTAGTCGCCTATCACTCATCCTCTCCTCATGACAAAAGTATCTAAACATACCCTTTACAAATTTTGTCACTATATTTTAATCCGCAACGATGTTTTACCGACAATAGAGTTATAAAGGCACTAAGATAGTTACTTATTCCGTTATCAGTATTAAAGATAAAAACAGTGCGCCGTTTAGATTAATTAAAGTAAAAGTTACGTTCTGCAGTGTAATTAAAGTTTTGTATATTCGCTAGAGCCGTCTCGCGGCGCTGCCCGCATCCCTCTACAAAGTTGTCTGAAGGAATCTGACCTAGATGTAGCTCAGTGTACATATATGTTAGTTACAAAATTTAAGCAAAGTTTTAAAACTTGTGCAATATTCTTAAAGTTAATTTCCTTAGAGATCGTCTTCCGTTGACGTACGTTGCTTTGTGTGTCTTCCTTTATTAATTTTCTCTTGTTTATTGGTTTAGTTATGAGAGAAAAAGGATGGGTAATAGAAGCAATAAAGTATTAGTAATTTATTTCATCACCATTGCTCTCAAAAAGCTGAAGGAAAACATCGTGAGGGAATAGGATATTCTAGAACTTAAAATTCGATGACAATGGGACATCTACTAATCCGCACTGGGCCCGCGTGGTAGAATATAGCCTATTCCCTCTCAAAGAGGGGAGGCCTGTGTCCCAGCAGTGGGAACATTAATAGGCTGATGATGATTACAACAGATATTTCTAGTTTGTCTTAACTATGGACTTTGTAGGTATCAAGCCTAGGTAGGGCTTTTAAGTTAATAATTAGAAAACAGCCAGCGCTCGATGTGACAGAAGACATAAAGCATTTGGAATTAATTAATTAGTCCTTTATTCAGCTTATTAAGTCTAAAAGATAGCCTAGTGGTGCGACCGTCGGACCGCAACGGGCTGTTCGGTCTCGAATTAAAAGCCAAGCCTTGGGTTCTCGCCTTTGATTTTTCCGGTTTTATGTGCGTATTGCATAATTATCACCAGCTTGGGAAAGGAAAACCAGCATGACTGAGAGATATTTATTGACGGCATCTAAAGCCAAGTAAGAGGCATTTATGCCCTTAGGCACTAACTACATATTGGAAGATTAGCTCTAAGCAAAAGTAACTTGTTTATTATGTTCGTATGGAAACAGTATACATTATACAATAATACTACCGGACCTGGCAGACGTCGTCCTGCCCGGATAGTAGCACCACCTACCGGGTCCAATTGTGTTTTTAAACCATCCAAGAACCCATTGAAATATCCCCAGAAAGTCTCATTCAAATCGGTCCAGCCGTTTAGGAGGAGTTCAGTGACATACACACGTACAGTAGAAATATGTGTATAAATATTTACTAGCGGACCTGGCAGACGTCGTCCTGCCCAAACAGCAGCGCCACCTACCGGGTCCAATTGTAAATTTAAACCATTCTCAAATCCACTGGAACACAACCAAAACATTTCATCCCAATCGGTGCAGCCGTTTAGGAGGAGTTCAGTGACATACACACGTACAGTAGAATTATATAATTAAAGAAGATAGGTAGGTACATACCAGGATATCCAAACAAAATAATATTTTGGAATTTGTCTTCAAGAGCTTTCCATGTGATACGCCAAAATTATTTATAGTTTAGGAGCTAGAATTTTTTTAAATAATGTGCCTTCCCGTATAAACATGTAGTTTAAAACGTTTAATTAATTTCTAGCTAGAATATTAATTTCGCTGTACCTACGATTACTACACTAATTAACTCGTGGTACCTCGCATTTCACGTTACCACACAAACAAACAATCTCTCATTTACATATCTGTACACACGTAGGAACAACCTCATCATTAAAAGTAATAACATTACACCGTCATATTTGGTTTATTACAAATATTTGAGCTAAATGTGCATTTGCTGTTTGCCCGGGACATCCGGAGTGTCCCAAATAATTATATTTTGCCCGGGAACTTCGGGTGTGCCCAACAGAGCATGGGAATTTATATGCAACCACAGGAATTTATCGCCAAATTTATGGGTTTCTTCATATTTAATGTGAGACCAACCTTTGTTTATGACAACCCCGGAAAACTTTTGATGTTTGTTTGATTTTATGGATGTCTTTTAATCGATTTGGGTTTCAGTTGTTTGGCTCCGGTTACTACTAGAATAGTATAGTTAAACAAAGAAATCGGAACTAACACTACCATTTTGAATTTTCAATACATTTCACTAAACATAGGACGTAAACATTGCTGGCGAAATGTGGATGTACTATAAGGTATTCAACAGCCTAACCCTTCGGAAAGTACAAGCGTGATGTTATGTTTTGTTCAATAATCAATCATTGCAGAAAAGTTTACCAACAGTTTCCTGTCGGAAATACAGAATTTTATTTGTTAAACATCATCAGCTGAATGCATTAATCAATATGTGCGAAACGAATTGAAATTAATCCAATAATCTAGACTGATGACAGCCATTAATTTATTAAACCAGCTGATTTATATATTCCGGTAATTTTTATAATGAACTCATTTAGTAAGTATGCTATAAAATTAAATCCGATGATAATTCATTGGTAAGTGACGGGATGACGCTCAATCTATACAAATATGAGTGCTTACCGACACAAATTGACGGCACGGTTGGTGCAGTGGCTAAGCGATTGAACTGCTGCGCTGTGTGTCGCGGGTTCGATCCCCGCACGGAACAAATATTTGTATGGCCTGCAGATAGTTGTTTCGCACTGAAAAAATAGAATTGTTAAATTTACGAAACAAGAGTAGTTTGAGGCTTCAACTAGTAAAATCAACCTAATTCCTCGTTGATTTTACAAATACTCGTTGTTCATTTCACTAAACCATCAAAGGTTAACATTAACCTATCTATTGTTTAGTAAAATTAAGAAATTTATGTGTTAAATACACATATGTATGTTTTGTAAAATGGTTGCCAGGAGCATCGTCAAAAAAAGTATGCTTAGCTACTAAAGTTCCATGTAAAATTAATGATCTTGGATGTTAATTTTACTAAACGCAATTCAACATGCACGATTTAGTATATTCAACTATAATTTGATGTTGAATTATTAAACAATTTGACATTTTACTTTCGTAAAAAACACTTTCTCGTTTTGTAAGAAGGTTCCTAAAAGTAACATTAGATGGCGCATGCTTCGCTACTAAAGTTCCATGTAAAATTAATGATCTTGGATGTTAATTTTACTAAACGCAATTCAACATGCACGATTTAGTAAATTCAACTATAATTTGATGTTGAATTATTAAACAATTTGACATTTTACTTTCGTAAAAAACACTTTCTCGTTTTGTAAGAAGGTTCCTAAAAGTAACATTAGATGGCGCATGCTTCGCTACTAAAGTTCCATGTAAAATTAATGATCTTGGATGTTAATTTTACTAAACGCAATTCAACATGCACGATTTAGTATGTTCAACTATAATTTGATGTTGAATTATTAAACAATTTGACATTTTACTTTCGTAAAAAACACTTTCTCGTTTTGTAAGAAGGTTCCTAAAAGTAACATTAGATGGCGCATGCTTCGCTACTAAAGTTCCATGTAAAATTAATGATCTTGGATGTTAATTTTACTAAACGCAATTCAACAAGCACGATTTAGTAAATTCAACTATAATTTGATGTTGAATTATTAAACAATTTGACATTTTACTTTCGTAAAAAACACTTTCTCGTTTTGTAAGAAGGTTCCTAAAAGTAACATTAGATGGCGCATGCTTCGCTACTAAAGTTCCATGTAAAATTAATGATCTTGGATGTTAATTTTACTAAACGCAATTCAACATGCACGATTTAGTATATTCAACTATAATTTGATGTTGAATTATTAAACAATTTGACATTTTACTTTCGTAAAAAACACTTTCTCGTTTTGTAAGAAGATTCCTAAAAGTAACATTAGATGGCGCATGCTTCGCTACTAAAGTTTTATGTACAATTAACGATCTTGGATGTTGATTTTGCTAAACGCAATTCAACATCCACGATTTAGTATATTAAACTATAACTTGATGTTGAATTATTAAACAATTTGACATTTTACTTTCATAAAAAACACTTTCTAGTTTTGTAAGAAGATTCCTAAAAGTAACATTAGATGGCGCATGCTTCGCTACTAAAGTTCTATGTACAATTAACGATCTTGGAATGTTGATTTTGCTAAACGCAATTCAATATCCACGATTTAGTATATTAAACTATAACATGATTTTGAATTAATAAACAATTTGACATTTTACTTTCATAAAAAACACTTTCTCGTTTTGTAAGAAGGTTCCTAAAAGTAACATTAGATGGCGCATGCTTCGCTACTAAAGTTTTATGTACAATTAACGATCTTGTATGTTGATTTTGCTAAACGCAATTCAACATCCACGATTTAGTACATTCAAGTATAACTTAATGTTGAATTTTTAAACAATTTGACACAATACTTTCGTAAAAAACACTTTCTAGTTTTGTAAGAAGGTTCCTAAAAGTAACATTAGATGGCGCATGCTTCGCTACTAAAGTTCTATGTCAAATTAACGATCTTGGATGTTGATTTTGCTAAAGGCAATTTAATATCCATGATTTGGATGTTAATCTATGTATAACTATATGCAGAACTAGCGGCTTCCCGCGGCTGCGCACGCGTGTTAGTTTCGTCTGCTAACATCGGTATTTTAGGCGTTTTAATGTTTTGGGCTCGTTCTTCGGGATACAAATTAGCCATCTTAATCCAGGTACGAACAGTTCTCTTAGTACCAAGACCAAGTACCAACTCAAGATTATTTGAGGCTGTAGTGGTTGTCAGAAGTACGTTCAACTACATACATTTTGCAGTAGTTGGTATTTATTTATTTATTTGCCAGAAACATGGTATGTTAACAAAGGTGTTCATTATTATTGCATAGTGCTACATGTCTCACCGTTTTAACGGTATGCAAGATTCATTTTAAAATAACATAAATTACAATTTATTAACATTATTTTCATCACATTCGTTTTCTTTTCAATTACTTTCAATTAACATCATTTATATTACATTAATTTTAAAATTATACATTATTTCAATATTATATTGCACACACTTCTTTTTACCATAATATTATAAAATTGAATAATAAATTTAACATTGACTTAAATTAATACTTATGCCTATATTTGGATGTCAGATCAAGAAGAAAATAGAATTTACAGGGGCATTTTACAAAAAAACTCGTTAATGGAATAAAAGCATTCCTGTAACAAACAATTCCGTAGTGTCGAACAAAATTTTTTGAAGGGCAGTTGGGTAATTGACTTCGGCAGAGCATTGTAAATTGTGTGGTTGTATTTATTTTATACGTCACAGGTTGCGTTCACATCGTCGTAGTTAGCATAGGTAACTGATTTCCTCGTGATGTTTTCCTTCACTGATTGAGAGCTCTGGCATAGGTACTAATAAAGCTAGAATTAGAAATTAATAATAGTGCACTTAGAGCCCTTTCAGAAAATACCCCACACAACATTGACGATGTTTCCTCCCCCCTCCCTCGTCTGTGTCTCCGCTAACTCCTCCTAAATCACGCAACGAATTTTGATGCAGTTTTTACCATTAGCTAAGTAATTTTTCAAGGATGGTTTAGTATAATAGAACCTAATTAAGTTTTCATGTACATAAAGGAAAAAATACAATACCTATTAGGCCGCGCTCAGTTTGGACGCGTTTTTGTACGAATTTTACTTGTGCGTAGGTACCTACACATACGAATACGCACGAACGATCCTAAATTCCTAACCTTCCAAGTAGGTACTATGGGAGCGCACATACTGGATGCGAGGTAGTCGTACGTATACGTAAGTACCTACGTGTAGTTCCGACGTCCGAAAACAATCCGAACTCGTTGGGATTTTTAAACACGTTCGTGCGTAAAAATGGATGTAGAAAAATTTATTAGGTAGGTAGGTACACACGGCTACACATCAAGCTATACATTTCCAGTTAACACTGATCTCGCACTGTACGGAAAACCTATACAATGCGAGACCAGCTTATACTGGAAATGTATAGCTTGATATGTAGCCGTGTGTACTTGCGATTGCGACGCTATTTAACTAGTGGCTCTGTGAGCTAGTAGACCTCGTGAGCAAGGGCTACTCCCAGTAGTCTTAGCAGTAGGGCAAGGTTAGGCTTCAAAACAAAAAAAAAAACCTAACAACCTACTCTACCTACCTTTTAGGGCAAGGTTCCTCGACGACGTCAAATAACCTGGGCCACGAGTCTGCTATTCAATAGTGTCAGAATGGTCTATCATTGATCTCATACCTAATTGTTGATTTTGACAAGTTTGGTGTTGTCAAAATCAACAATTAGGTATGAGATCAGTGATAGATCATTCTGACACTATTGAATAGCAGAGTCGGGGCCCTGTTTACCAAGTTTCGCCCAGATCGGTTGAAAAAGGGGGTTACCTTTACCTGGTAGGTAGACGAGAACAGGGGGGTCTAAAATGGCCACTTTAACAGAATCATATGATGATAGTATTAAGAATCACTAAATTGACATTCATCTGTCTAACAGTTTTGTATAAATCCAGATTTGACACTATTAATTTTTTGTGTAGGTACCATTTTACGAATCTCCATACAAAACTGTCAAACAAATGAATTAGGTACCTACGTGATGTGATACAGTTAATATTATGAATTGTCAATTTGTAACCATTACTTACTTAATAAAAGAATTGTAAAGTGATCCATATTATTATCATCTTATGAATCTGTCAAAGTGGCCATTTTAGACCCCCAGGCATCCCGACAGACAGACATCCGGAGTTCCGGACAAAAGCATTTTTGGGCAAGCAGCTATTTTACCTACTTCTACTGACGGTGGCCGTTGGCAATATGAACCTCATGTCGTCGTCTTTCACATAAGATAAGTCTGGGACTTATGGCATAACAAATTTAGCCTTTTTGTTCCTTAAAACAAGGAATATAGGTACTTGCTTTACACTCTGGATCGTGTACATACACAGTGAATCATAATCCATAAAGTACACAGTGAATCAATCCACTGTTAACCACATTGCCACTACACAATTTGAAATTAAATATCTCAACAACCACAGATAATTACGTAAATTTATTAGCGCTCAATCATATTAGATAAATCTACACAAACAATTAGAATAAAATATATAGGAAGACAGCATTGTTTATTATTATTCACTCGACATTGGCTACTTGTACTATTTATTAATTTGTGAGTTGTGACATTGGCAGAATAGTTAGTCGACATTAATAAATGCACACCAAATTTAATTAAAGCCGAATTTACAAACTTACCTACTTACCTTATGACGATTTTGATTAACTCTTTAAAAAATTAAATCAGAAAAATAATTGTTGCGCGCAGTAAAGTCTGTAAGTAGGTAGGTACCTACCTACCTACCAGACCGCTAGTCTATGTATTCAGGCCATGAGTTGGTAAGTAGCTATATTTCTCTCCTACTTTGCTGTGCCCTTACAGGGTCCGCCCTTTGTAACATCCGATATAAACCAGAATGCAAAATAAATAAATGAAATAATTCATACCTACAAAGTAGGTACTTTTACAAAACTAATTTCGTAAAATCAAAATGTACTATTGTCAGTTTTACCAACGCTTGTTTTGTCGGGTCGGGGGCGCGGGTTGAAAGGGGAAGGGACGGAACGGAACGCGATGCGTGTAGGCAGTAAACTCTTTCCTTCAGGGTGACCAGATTCAAATCCTATTTTACGTATAATTTAATACTTTTTCGATATTTTTTATAGCTTTTTTAGAACATCAATAAGTTTTTAGTTAAATTCCCGCATTCTCCAGTCAGCCCGCGATCATGGCGCTTGCAACAGCGTCGAAATATCTAGAGCTCAAAACAAATAATGATCACGGAAGATATCCCGTATTACGTGACAATATTATAACGTTTACTTCAGAATGATGTACTGAATACGTGTTAACCGTTTTTGTTTTCGCGTCAGTGAACCTTCCACCCCGTATGTATAAATTTAATATGCCTGATGATGATGAATAATTTAAATAAATTGTATAAAAAACATTCGTTCTATTCAGTTTCACCTTCACATCTTCATTTCTTAAAAAAAAAAGTACGTAGAACTACGAACTTTTCTAATCTGGCCTACGCGTTTTTTTAAATCCGAGTTGGCAACACTGCATTTCGCTGCTTTGTGAGTGTATTTGTGATGTGAACGGTTGTTTGTTGGTTGTCCTCCAATCTCCATATCGAATAGAGATGGGTCGTCGACGTATTTTGCGTCAACGAAACTAGACCGTCTAATTTCGTTCATCAACTAGTTGAATTCGTCGACTAGTTTACGCGTTAACTTGGTAAACTTTACGGCGTCGACACGACGCGCGACGGCGACGTAGGCGGTAGATTTTAGACTAGTCTCCCGCGTGCCATAAGTACCTATTAACTTGAACTTCCCTTCATACTTTTCCAGGCTTAGGACTGGCTGAATACCTACTAAATACTACCATACACCGCATCCTTTTCTTCACAATCTCATTCGACCCGTACAAATATGAACTCCTTTTGAATAGATTTAGATCACAAATTTGTTTGCACGATAGTTCAACGGACGAATGAATTTGTACGCGCATCGTCGATCGTCGCGTAAGTCGCGTTGCGAGTTTCAGTTTAGCCGTCTGAGGCGTCTACGGATTCGACTAGTCCATCGTTTATCGGTGAACCGTCGATTCGTTCACAGTACGTGGACGGTCGAATGAACTAGTTCGTTCATTCAACGACCATCACTAATATCGAACTTAACGACTGCAACTGCATTGCATAACTTAATTAGTTAATTAATAAATAATAGTTAATTTTTAATATCGTTGTTGGCTTTTATTAGAATAAAAATCCGAGTGTCATAGAGGTGCGAGTGCGTTGTTTGGTTTGCCTTGCCGCAGTTCGGTCGGTCGCGCGCGGTGCGGTGGGCGGTGGCCGTTTTGTTCGAAATTTTGTAACCTACCTACCTACCTACTAGGGAAGGACAAGACGATAATGGCATCGTGGGGAGTGTCTGAAGAGTCTCAGAAGATATTCAAAGGTATGTAACCTCAGACCAATTTGGTCTGAGTAACACTATTTATGTACTTACTTGTTACGTAATCGTTTATTTTCTCGATTCTATCGTATAGAACACCTAAATAAGGCTAAAAGTGTCTTGGTGTTTTTTGTCTCCGACCAACCGTTGGTCGTAAAAACGATGACGATAATTTAGGTTAGAACTGTGACCAACTACGAGCGAGCGTAGCGAGTGGTGCCGCGGCAGCGGCGGGCGAGCGCTCTAAATTGGTCGCGAAATTTTTCTAAGTATTTTTTTCATAGTGGCCTAAGACGACACACTGACCGCAGGCGGGTTGGCGATCGCAGTAGTATTTAAGTACTTAATTTATGACATTTTTACCTTTCCTTTTTAGAACATGAGTTAGACCTGTTCTGCATTGAAAATATTATGGAATCCGATATTAACGAGCTCATACCAACCCATAGAATAAAAGACCGAATTAAATTTAAGGCCGGACTAGCTCGGATGCAAAATGAGAACAAAGCATTGGTAAGTGTATCTACATTTAACTCCAGAATCCTCTATGGATAATGCTGTGTGAATGTACTCTGTAATGAAAGTGTTATGATTGTTATACAGGCAGAGGTTCCGCTCATCATTACATGGACCATCTGCTAGGTTTCGTTAGCCTGTCTTCAAAAACGTTTTCTGCACACTATTTTCTTTGCACTTATTAATAGTAAGGGCTTATTTCAAGACGTCTGAGTAACGCTAGGTACTTGACCATTAAAAATCATATCTCTCACTTTGTTTGTCATCATGTCACAAAGAGAGAAGGATAAGTAATTTTATTTATGTATTACTTAACGTTACTCAGTCAATGTGAAATAGGCTCTAAGTAAGATATTTATTACTATATATAAGATAGTACCTACATTCAATAAAAATAATTTTACAGAGCACATTGCCCATGGACTCAATATCAATTGGCTCATCTAGCTCTGGATTGAGCGGCAGCTACCCCTTGACAAAACAAACGGTTAGTTTCTTTATTAAATTATTCTATCAATCATACTGTAATCTGTTTGCCCTACATTAGAATTTAGATTATATTGTAAAAACTTGCCTGGTCAATAGTCATTTAAAAAAAAACAATCCAAATCGGACCTTATCAGTTACATTAGGTTTTTTTGTTGTGAAACGGTAGGTACTAGGTGATTTTTAAAATTCTGGCGAATATCATTCAGACCGTTAGTTTTTTTGTTAGAAAGATGATAGTCCTGAGATGGTTCTCAGCCATGTCTGGTAGACATCCATGCAGGAGTTTTCTTAAACTTTGTTCTTAAAAAGTTGTCGCTTCCAGGAGACATATTACATCCCTAGTAGAAAATATGAAAAAAAAAACATATATTCCTGCAAGAGGGAAACTGGTAGACCGATACCACAATCAAAGATGCGTTTGGAAATCTGGCCTCATTGATGAGAAACGCGCACCTACAACAACACCTCCTGTCGTCATTGTTGAAGGTATATTATCTATATTAACTTATCTTAGTAATTGTTGGTAATTATGTAGATTTCGTTAGAAACAATCTACCTATTGGTCTTGCACCTAAAGTAGAGTTTTCCAAAAATTTCACCATAGGGGGTCTAGTTATGACCCCTAGAGCCCAAATCAACCGCCGGTTAAAAAGTTTACATATAATATATCAGGTATATGTATACCTATGTTGGTTGGTTGGTGGGGTGGGGCGACAAGCAAAATTTAGCCACACTCTACAGGTCGCAATTATGCACCGATTGCTTTCAAACTTGGCCCAAAAATCGAAAGGGTCAAAACTTAGGTTAAGTTTGTGAATGGGCGGAATTCGTCTATGGGGGGCGGCGGGGGGGGCAGTTTTTCGAAAAACAGTTTTTTGGCCATAACTTTTTTCCTATGGAAAAATTTTGAACCGTATAGCATTTTTATCATTTGGAGTAAGAATACGGACAACTTTTAAATTTAAAACTTTTTGATGCAACCCTTAACTTGGGGAGGGGGTTGAAATTTCCAAATTTTTATCCAAAACGGTAAACATTTTTACTGTAGAAAATATTTTTATTTGAAAGCAAATTATTTATTCTACAATTCTTATCTTATAAGTTTAGCGATAAAACTTATAGTTTTCGAAATAAAAAATTATAACTGAAAAATTGAGGGCGTTTCCATGCTAAACTCTCATAGGAGGATTTTAAAATTTATGACAACCATTTTTCAGCTTTAAAACCATCATCTGCCCGTTAATTAAATATTATAAACATAATGGTGGTACCTTCTTTGAAATCTACCTCCTGCGGCTTGCCGTAGGGATTTTTTTCATTCAATGTCACCTCATTATGGGAGACGTTTGCTGCGGAAAATCATTAAGTTAATTTTAATAAATATTAAGTTGCATGGCCAGACAAAAACCATAAGCAAAACTTGTAGGTACTATGGGAACCAGATAGCTGATATATTACGAGTACTATATACTTATATAAATATACTATGTAGTTGTTTAGCCATACAAACGGCGTATGATGGCCTTTCCAACCTCTCTTTTGTATTCTGTGGCTACTACCAACTATCTACGAGCTATGATAGCTGTGTATCAAATCCCAGCACCCAGCTTTCTAGTGTCTTGTGTCTGCTGCTGAGTACTCGCACAACGGACGGTGACCCTCGTTCGTCATAAAAATGAAAGACTATCGTTTGCCTATGAAAGCAAACGATGGTCTTTCATTTTTTCCTTTGGGGCCCGTATAGGCTAGTTACGCCACTAAATATAGGCTACCTAAACATATAGTAAAATGATAGGGTTTTATTTCAGAACCTGATTTATCTCTCCAGGATGAAAACTCAATAAAATTGTGGCTCAAGTTTAATAAGGAACCTTGGGTAGAAATTAAACAAAAATGGAAACTTTCACAAAGACTGCAAAGCCTAGATTTGAAGTCTAATAATAATTCCATTCAGGATGTTTGCAATGAGTGGCCGTCACTTAAGTCGAGCCTAGGCTACAATTTGGTAAGTTAACTAATTAATTTCTGAAATTAAACTTGATAAAAAAACAGTGTTAAGTTTAATACGTTTTTCATTATTTTCAGGTTGAATCAGATTTTGACGTCTTCTTTCCAAACTGCAAGTTGAAGTTATTCAAAAAATGGCCACATTTTATGGAAAAATCGTTGAAAGTGTATAAAAAACTTACAGCATGCGAAGAAACTTTGAAAATTCTTGCCGACAATCCCGGCGAAGGTAAGCAGGCAAACGCGCAAATTTTTTGAGGTTGAGCAATCATTGCCGTGGTGGTTGCGGGTATAGAATAAGACCAGTTTTAAGCTCCTGTAAAACTTTAAAATAGGTACCTACTTGTGTTTCGACTCAAACTGGGATCTTGCGATGTTCTCGATCTAGCCTATTTAAATACAATTTTACTTGAACTACGAAGCCATTAAACTCTTACAGATTTTGCCTTCTTAATTCCACGCAGATCGAATAAATGGTTATTGTAATTTTCTTTCAGATGTCAGGGATTATGTCTACTTAAAACTATTGAGTAGAAAGATGCCACCCACTATTAAAGTGGCTTTGAAAGGAGACGGCAAAAAAAAAAAAAAAATAAGCCCAGTATAGCTGAGTCCGAAAAGTCTCATTCTACATGTAATGGTATGTATTAATTACTCTGGTACCTTTATAAAAGTCATTTGATTTTGAAAGTCACGGTCTACCAAGGGACCAAATTTACAAGCTTTATTTTTAATAATGAATTTTCTCTTACAGAATCAAAACGAAATACGAAACAATCGAAACTACGGCAAGAGGAATACCTCGCTAAAGGCCTTACGTGCCAACCGATAATTGTAGAAGTGGGGCCGTCAATAGAAGAGATAACGGATTTTTACGTTCATTTCGAAACGGTGATCTACAAAATTGACACTTTACTTACAGCGGTAGATGTATGTTTCAAGTTGATTCACGTTTTCAATGCAGAGTACTCGCTAGAGTCAATTAGCGTCTGGACCTTTATCCAAAAATATTTTTACGAAATCGACTGCCGAGCCGATAAAAAAATTTCAAATGTGGCTTGCTTTATCTCGGACCTTTCGTAGGAATTTATACTAAGCTTCATACTTAGCCTTGTACCTAACCTGCTACTCATTACCCGTTAATAAGAGATGGCAATAGTTTAACCTTTTGAGCGCCACAGTCGTCTATAGACGACACATGAAAATGTGACCAACACGCCACCGACGTCTATAGACGACAAAAAAACTTTTATTTTTTAACTTTGTAAGTACTGTTTAATGCAAAACAGTGTCAAATAATATAAAATAATGATTTTAAAATTTTTGTGCCTTGGCGCTGAGGGCACGCTTTTTCGTTTTTGACGTGGCGGCCGAAAGGTTAAGCAATCTCCGTTTCTCCAGCTTAACACAATTTGAGTCTGTGAATTTTGAAAACATTGTGAAACATTGTACATCTTTTGACATAATTGTTTTTATAAGCACGGCCACAAATTAACAAAATGTTTAATTGTTTTGTATGTTCTCTTGTTATAAATAATTACAAATCACTTTTTATACACTTCAAATTTTCCCATAACTTGGGCCCTAACTCGGTTTATTGCTGTAGACAGTTGAATTGTATCAGATCATTTCCGAATATTCGCTCGTTTCGTCGTCACCTATTTAACACTCATATTTCAACATTAAATAATATACCGTCTAAAGTCTGTCCGTCAAACCGTGGTGATATAAATTAAATACAGGAATCATGGAGTAGTTTAAACGTAAGTGATATTAGTGAAGATATTGCTGCTATTGTAAATTGCAGCAATTTCGAAAATAGTTATCATGTATTATCGGAAAGAGCGGATATTTATAAAAACTCTACCTCTGCTTTCGCACTGTCACTGTGTAGTAATCCTACAGTTAATCGTAAATGTGCGCAAGAAATAATAAATAATGTTTCAAAGCAAATAACCGGAGTTATCGCTAACATGTTAACTGATTTACTACCGAATACTTCCAAAGTTAATGCCAATAAATTAAAAAATACTATTAAAATAATTTCACAATCATTTGATAGATTATTTCTCCGACATTTTCTCCTGTAATGAGTAATGGAGATTCCTACTGCAGAGTAAAGTACTTATAAATATATCATAGTTTAAGATTAACTTGGGAAGAATGCTTCCTAAATCATAATTATAGTCGAGTGCAATTAGACATTAAGGCGGAACGAAGTTTATAGTGGTCGGATTTTCATGGGACTTTTTTTATTGAGTTCCTAGACGAGTGGAGAAGAAAGAAAAAAAAATTCGCCACTTGCGACTTTTTTTTTTTAAATTTCCTTTGGAATATTTTTTTTTCGTTAATAAATAACTTCAAATTTGACGAATACATATTGTAGCGTAATATTTTGACCTGCGTGCATCCATTAAACGCTAATTTGGTCCGTGCAAAAGCATCAGTTACCAATTTCAAAAGAATCTTAGTCTTAAAATTCGATATTTTAGAAATAATTGCAGAAAATAGGAAATTTTCTATAAATACTTGAGATGTGCATTACATCGACAACAATGAACAAAGAAACAGACCAAATTAGCATTTAATGGATGCACACAGGTCACACTATTACGCAAAAATATGAATTTGTCGAATTTGAAGTTATTCTCAAACGAAAAAGAAATATTACAAAGGAAATTAAAAAAAAAGAAGTCGCGAGCGGACTTTTTAAACTTTCTTCTCCACTCCTCTAGGAACTCAATAAAAAAAGTCCCATGAAAATCCGACCACTATAAACTTCGTTCCACCTTTTGAGTATTTTTTGTCTAATTGCACTCGACTATAGACAGCGTTTTCGAATTAAAGAAATTTATTGTTTTGTAATTTTTTTATTATAATGTGAATTGTAGAATTAAGTTGGTACTTACATAACATAACTTAGATAAGAATGTCAATAATTGTTCCTGTTTTTGTTTTTTAAATAAAATGTTCTTGTATTTTTTGTTCCTGTTTTTGTTTTTTAAATAAATTGTTCTTGTATTGTTTACATTTATAAATATATCATATTTTCAGATTAACTTAGGAATAATGCATCCTATATCTTAATAAACAACGTTTTGTACAAAACAATTAATTTCTTAAAATTCGAAAACGTTTTTTATTATAATGTGAATTGTAGAATTAAGTTGGTACTTACATAACATAAATTAGATAAGTAACTATGTCAATAATTGTTCCTGATTTTGTTTTTTAAATTAAATGTTCTTAATTTTTTTACATTCTGTTATTATTTTAGTCCCTATTCTGACCAAATCTTGGAATTGTAATATTTAATCATTCATTGTTTTGTATAATTATGATAATTTCACCAAATTTTATTATTTGAATTATTTTTGTGTACATTTAAGGGGTCCTGTTTATTTTGCTATATTTATTTTGACCTAGGCATCTACTTTCGTTTATTTACGACTTTACTTTGGAACGTTCTACTTGGTATTTTGTTTTTGTGTTTACCCAGTAACATTGCACTTATCTGGATATCTTTGATATTTTATTTTACATAATATTTTACTTAGGTACCTACTTACTTGTTTATAATCTTCATGTATTTGTTTTCATGATTACCTACTTACTTACTTAGTTATCTCTAAATCTTTTAGAATAACCTTCCTACGAAACGAAGTTTTTTTTAATCAATTTTGTTTCACAAGACATTATTCTAAGAAATTTAAAAACAACTAAAACATGAAAGTAAGTACCTATCATGACACTTTTGTGTGTAGGTAAATATTGCGAAAGCAATATTGTTAAAATTTGTTTGTAGATTCAACCAAAGTAAAGTTGCAAAATATACGAAAGTAAATGAGTAAACCTAGCAAAGCCAGTTTCGTAGAACGTACTATACAATAATGATAATATAAACGATACTTATTTAGTAAAAAATACATAACATGACCCGTAACGTATACAAAACAGGTTTATTCAAAAATACTTACAAAATCCTTAAATTATACGAAAGAGAATGATTGAATATTACATGACTAGTATCGCATAGTCTACAAAAGCTGAAGGGTAAAATATACGAAGCCGATTTAGCAAAAAACACTAAAGTGAACTCGTTAAGTCCACGAAACAGAATGAGTAAATATTGCAAGACTAGTATCGTACATTCTAGGTAAATCATGTTGTAAAATATACTAAACAACTTTACTTGAAAAATACTAAATATGACACGTAAATTATACGAAAGAAAACGATTGAATATTACAAGACTAGTATCGCATAGTCTACATTAAGCTGAAGGGTAAAATATACGAAACCAATTTAGCAAAAAATACTAAAGTTAACTCGTTAAGTCTACGAAACAGAATGAGTAAATATTGTAAGACTAGTGTCGTACATTCTAGGTAAATCATGTTGTAAAATATACTATACAACTTTACTAAAAAATACTAAATATGACACGTAAATTATACGAAAGAGAATGATTGAATATTACAAGACTAGTATCTTATAGTCTACAAAAGCTGAAGGGTAAAATATGCGAAGCCGATTTAGCAAAAAATACTAAAGTTAACTCGTTAAGTCTACGATATAGAATGAGTAAACTTTGCAAGACTAGTATCGTATGTTCTAATTAATTATGGGGTAAAATATACGAGACAGGTTTACTGAAAAATAATAAACAATATCCTTAAATTATACTAAATAATGACTGTGAATATTACATGACTAGTTTCGTAGAATAGATCGATTTTACAGAACTGAATAGTAAATTTTAACCAACAGGTTAGCTGAAAAACACTAAACAAAATCCTTATATTACGAAACTTAATGAGTGAATATTACATGACTCGTTTCGTATAATCGATCGATTTTACGAAACCTGTTTGTAATTCTAACCGATTCGGATACGTAGTAAAAATAACGTTATTACAACTCTAATGAGTTATTAATACCATACCAGTTTTGTAAATGTTTAACTATTTGGGTTTAGTAAAATCAACAAAAATGTGTGTAGGACCTATATTAACACTTGGCTTTTGCAAAAAATACTGAGAATTTAGTATATTTAACAAAGGTATTTTTTCAGTGCGGGTCTGGGTATTTGTGTATGTGACTTTATATGTTTGTGAACGCACCCACGATACAGGAGAAATTCCTAGTGTGGGGCAACGTTTTTAAAAAAAATATATATATATTATAGTATACTCAAATCAGATTATGTACGCTATCATTTCAGACTGATTTTCCATTATGGCTTCAGCTAAAATGGTGAAGCCAATAACGCCAGCATCGATATTAAAAAGTGTATTAACTAAAATACATTTTAAAAACTAATAGAAAATGAGTAAAGCGTCCGAGCCGTCCGTCCCATTTTAAAATCTATCGTCTACCGGTTTATCCGTGTAAAATATTATTTCCTTCACGACAGACCAGCCAATGATGGTCGAACGTTACCGAACGTACACGAAACGTGTCGAAAGAAGCCGAGCGCGGTGAAAAATTTATTTACCTGACGCCGCCCGGGGTCACATGTTATTTCTATGGTCTATATTAGGGAAGCCTTTTACCACGAGTGGGTCAGGAAACTGCCTCTAATAGGTACTTTTGTTGTGAACCCAGAAATGTTACTCTGGGTATTTCAGGAAATTTCTGGATTTTTTGTAAATGAAGGTCCAACTGCGGTACGTACGTGCCTGGTTGTAATCAGGTTTTTTGCTGATTGCTACCGGTACCAAAACATGGATTCATAAAGGAAGCGTTGCGCCTAGAAAGAACATGCCATGACGTATTTTTCCATCATCTAGATACTGTGATAGGTAAAGTCTGTTTTAGCGTTAATTGTTGTTTTTTTTTTACTTATCCTAGTGTTCATAAAAATGGATCTTAATCTTACTACAATATAGCCTAAACCTAAACTGTTAAATTGTTTTCTCCTCTGTACTAAGTGTATGTGTAATGTGTCCGATGGCACTTTTCTTATTGTGTCAGTTATAAAGAAAGAAAGAAAAAATATTTATTTGTCGCAGAGACATGACAAGCATACAATAAGACACACACACACACACACTACACATACACTTCTTTCTTGTGTTTAGTTGGTAACACTTGTGCCTGAACGGTTTTTTTAATCGTTACTTGATGAGGCTGTGCGTTTTCTTTATAAATTTTACCTTTAAATAAAGCAAACTTTAAATTATTACTACGTATAATTACGTAATTAAATCCCTAACTCACGATTGGTTACTAAAATCAGTGTCACTTTGTCACAAGTTTTCTAAAGAAAAATCTTCCACTCACACTTGTATCGTGGCATGAATTTTTCCCACAAACTCCGCTCGTTTTTATACGAACATCTAGGTGTATCTCTTTTAGGCTAAGAGAATGGAGCCCTATTTTCCGAGCGCACGCCTCTTTTGTTTCGTCCACATTCATTAATCTATATGGGATGGGAGGGCTCTTAGCCTACGGCCTTCTACGGCACTCTGACGGCACTCGACTGCCGTGTTACTTGCCGTGTTACTTTTTTTAACTCTTTTAGTGCTAATAGCTTATTAATGTAACACTTAGCAGGTTCCTGGAAATGACTGGAAAAGGTTTCATTTTGTCAACGAGTTTTTTTATCTCACAAAGGTTTTAATTATGCATTGGAACGAAATTAAACTGAAGGTAAGCTAAAATGGATCGTATTTATAACTTAAATTAACTTAATATTAATTCGTTCAGAATTATTATGAGTTGAAAATGATTGAATAATCTGACAACCTTTCATGACTGAAAATGAAAATCTGAAATAAATCGAGCATGATCAATTTTAAGTCTAACTTTAGCGTTACACTTTATTAAATTATGCTTATCATAATATTAAATTATGCATTTAATTTGCGCCACGAGTTGTAGGAAGCACAAAAAGGCTGCGTTTCCAACGAAATTATTTATTTACCTCGCTACCGTCGGCAACGTACAAACAATAAATATTAATTATTTCGTTAGTTTGTGCTTTATTTATTTACGTCTAGTGTATTGAATGTACATTAAAGTCACTTAAGGATAAAATATAGTTACGGCACATATGGTACAAAAAATATATTGCTTGAAACTGGCTTTTACGGTTACCCATACTTAATAGTAAAATATTTGCTTTAATGTGCTGTGTTTATGACGATACAGTAAGGTAGGTACTTATATCGTGATAAAATGCTACTGGCTCTGCCATCTTCTTTTCTAGACTTGCCATTTAATGCATTTAAAGCCAAAGTAAAATCTAATCTTTGTTTAAAAGCTTACTATTCCATTAACGACTACTTAAATGATAAGAACAGTTTGTCGCTGAATTGAACACAAGACAGTGTTTGTTATTTATGTTCTTTTTTATGTTTTTATTATTATATACATTTTTATTATTGATTTGTGTCTGTAGTCAATCGTAATATTAAGTTACACCTTTCTATTGTATCGAGTCTGGTTCTTCTGACCAAACAGACAGATGTGTTGCTGGGGAGTGTGTTCCGCCACTTCTTCTTTCCAGCAAAAAACACTAGGAAGTGTCGAATGGTGGGCTTTTTGGGGGACTGTCACTTGTAAATGAGTAAAGTAAAGTAAATTTTGACGTTAGAAAAGTGCTAATTATCAGCCTAGTTTGAATAAATGACTTTTGATTTTGATTTCTCAGGACAATCTTATAATACTCGTGTTCTTATATTTTACTTTTCTATATTCTTATTTTTCTTGTATACTTGTATTTTTGTAAGAACCACGTACCACCATCTGATAGGGTTCTGAATCACATTGAGGTATATAACGTAACCGTCGGGACTGCGGGTTGTTCAAAAGAGATACTGCGGCCTCGGCGCAAGGGCTAAGAAAGAACATGGGTGGTTTTTAGTCAGTAGAAGTCTGACACTCCTTTCCGGTCTGCCCAAGAGCGGGAGGGGTTATTTGATGATTTTCCACCCGCCAAAAAAAAAGGTAGGTATATAACGTAAGCGTAAAATAATAATCCCCAAAGGGTTAAGCAGAAGTGTACCCATTAGTACACATCTCGCCAATTATGTTTTAAGTCCCATGTAATAGGTTGCGAGTCTATTGCCATCAATAGATCAGAAATACAGACGACCCGGGAATCGATCCCAGGACCTCATGCTGGGCAGTTGCGCTTGCGACCACTAGACCAACGAGGCACTGAATGAAAAATTTTCCGACCTTGATTTTCTAAAAGAATTTTGAATAAGTCTAAAATTCCATTTAATCATAAAAAAATTGGAAATATTAAAAAAATAAGCCACACTCAATAAAATCTGTTGTTTTACTTATTTCCGTCGTCTCGAGTATTCAAAATATTGCGCATTTTTGCTCATAAAAATTCGGTTCACGTAAGTCGTAACGCAAAATTTAAATGAAATGATAAATTGGGTGTATTATTTTGACTACATAAATGATTAATACTGAATAAGACTAACTGCCGTACTCAGAGATATTTAATGATTACTTAAGCCATCACTTAGTAAAGAGTTTGACTGAATTTTGTGAATTTTTTGTATGTAAAATCTTTACTAAGCGACGGCTTAAGTAATCATTAAATATCCCTGAGTACGGCAGTACGACTAGGTTTTGCACGTGGCTTTACCCGCGTGTAGATCGAAAATTATACCACAAACACACGCAAAAACCATCTGTCTATCTAGCCGTTTCCCAAATATGTTGGGGACGGATTTCAGTTTAACCGGATACAGCAGAATACCATTAATTTACATGCAGTGACCGCATATAGGTATGGCCTCCACAACCTAAATAGGTAGGTATAACGCTCTGGGCAGAGCGGAAGGGAGTGTCAGACTTCTACTGACTAAAAACCACCCATGTTCCTTCTTAGCCCTTTGTGTCGAGGCCGCGGTATCTCTTTTAAACAACCCGCAGCGTGCTTACGTGCCTCAAGTAGGAAACTCGGTAAGTAATAGATGGTCTACCATCCACGGATACATCTGGGCAAGTGCGGCTGAAAATCGTCTCGAGAAGCTGTTATTATTTTTCCATGAGCTTCTTCATAAATTATGACAAGTTAAAATTAACATGCACATAAAATAAATGAATGAGAATACTAGTATGAATAACTTGGTACTAACTATCAACTATTTAACTCAAATATAAATCAATCAGTGCGCCTGCTATAGATTCCGTTCCCGGGTAGGACAAGGCTTTGTTGGTTTTCGGAATAAATCTCAAAATTACACCCAGAAGTATACACCTGTCTAACGCTTCAGGGTATTCTAGAACTGAAGGTAACTTTAACTTAGCACTGGGTAAGCAAACATACTTTACCTCTCTCGACTTGATTGGCAGAAATGCTGATTAGCTCAATGAGGTTGCCGGCGATACGAAACCCAGTCTGATTCCCGCATGTAACATGTTGGATTGAGCCCAAATTCAGCTTTTCCAATGTTGAGTGCATTTGCATGTTTGAGTTAGTACGCACTTGGTTACAACAATGCTTTCAAAGATAAAGATATTTTTACCACTGACGTAAACCCAACCGCAATGAAAATAAACGTCACATATTATAAAATTCGGGTCGGCTGGTTACGTTTCGAGGATGGAACCGGGCAGATGGGCGATGTAAGTCACACAGTGGGTGCCAAAAGACGGCCGACGTAACCGAGGCAGGCCCAAGAAACGCTGGCGTGACGATTTGGACTCATACTTAACGGATTGGACGGAGAAGGCTAATCGTAAAAAAAGCCTTTGCCCAGCAGTGGGACAGAGTAGGCCAAAGAAAAAAAAAATGGTTAAATGAAAAAGCAATGATGCAGCATATTATTATCTAACTACAGGGTCTTCTTATATTAAATCATGGAAAAGATGTACTGAAAATGTTTAAAGTCTAGTCTATACAAAATATGATGAATATATATTTTTTTAAAACATTGCCCCACACTAGGAATTTCTCCTGTATCGTGGGTGCGTTCACAAACATTTTAACTTACATACACAAACACACCCAGACCCGAAATAACTATCTGTAGGCCATACAAATATTTGTTCCATGCGGGGATCGAACCCGCGACACGCAGCGCAGCAGTCCAATCGCTCAGCCACTCAACCGTGCCGTCGTGCCGAATGTTTTCGTAAAACTACTGCCAGTTTGTTTGTCACACTTTCGCCGCTTGACAGAATATATGGACAGCTACTTACAGAATACCATCGAGGATGACGATGTGAGATGTTCCTGTGGGAAAATTTCTAACCTGCACACGAGCCAAGCTGTGGAAAAAAGCTAGTACACGTACTTAAACTTACGCCTATTTTCCATGGAGGTAGGCAGAAATCAACAAAACGCCACCTGCTAAGATCCGTACATACTCCTTTTTCCTCATACACATTCGTACATTTGATCATTCAAGCACGCCGGTTGCGACAGAATTTCTGATTAACTATTAAAACTGTCTAGTTACAGATGTAGTTAACAGTTGAGTGATAACTGATATCAATCTGCAGATAATGTTCCATAATTAATTAATTAATTCTGTATAGCTAATTAGCACACACAAATCCGTGTAGGATTACCTATCAAACAATACTGATTAGCCCCTAATATACATATATGTTATGAACATTAATAACGGATCAACATACTTGTAGGTATGTACAGTCGAACAAACTATTTGATGTACACGCAAAAATTATATTTTTTGTATTTAATGCCTAGTATTTTTTACTAAGGGTTGTTAAGAAGTATTTTCATGTAAAGTACAGTTGCATTCGGTTCAACTGGAACTCGGCCACAAAGGGAAAATGCTCGATAAATGATGACTACATCTAAACTTAAAAACCTTATCTCTTCATAATATAGATAAAGCTCACTATGATATGCGCCGTACATACTACGGCCAGCATAAAAAAAAATCTTATTTGCAAAAGGAACTGACTACCAAAAAAACGACAAAAACGTCAAAAATAACTTCACTATTAGAAGTAGTTTTTTTCAAAATAGTTTTTTATTTTACCCTTGTAGGTTGAATAATCCCGCGTAAATTCTGGTGATGAATTACATATTTCGAAATCTATTGATGAAAATACATTAAAAAAAAATACATTGACCGTAGAATTTCCTCCTTTTATGAAGTTACATAAACACTCTACAGCAAGTCAAAGATTAAAATTCCTCCACAAAAATACGAGTGCGAGTGTTATCAAGTTTTTAACTCAATTTCGCGAATGCTATATGACAGCCTTTGTCATAGGTCGTCTGAGCGTGACAGTTGCATAAAAGAGAGTTTGCACACCCAGAGGAGGTTCGATTTGTTCAGTGATTGGATTGTGCTTCGTTGAAAATTCGAACGTGGATAAAAATGGAAAGAACATTGTAAAGAAATCAAAATGCTGACTGTGCCGTGATCAAAACTTGAATGCGTACTTAATTATTTAGTCGTCTGTACCGTACAACAAGTATGAAGATCATGTTTGTAGACTGGTTTCACAAAATAATATCACAAAATTCATATTGTTTTTCTTAGCATCAATGCCAATGTTTTTATAAATAATCCCTAGGTATAAGTTTACATAACAAGGATAATTTTCTGGAAACCCAAGAGGGAAAAGCGTAGGGAAAAGGAATAAACATTTATTAAATCATACCGTATGTGAGAGTTAGAAATGAGTGTTTTATTACCGACCCAAGTTTGTGGCCAGGAAAATTGCGAGCAGGCATTTCTGTAAGGCTCTTTTTTGCGTTCATGTAAGGCGATTCGTAGACTGATTATTTTATTGTGATGTTTTTAAGTGACTGATACAATTTTGAGTAAGTATTTTGATTAATGAAATCATAATTATGAATTCGGAACTCCAATAATACTTTAGATTAAGTAAGTTCTAATGATTGGTATTGTGTCTGTCGAAAATTTCAGAGCTGCTTTTACTTCTGGCTCTTAAGATAATATCACAGTACCCACATACAACTTACACAAGCTATACATCTAGTAACTGGTTTGAGTTCAGATAGAGAATACTCCGGTAAAAAAACAGTGTTTCCTATCCCGCTTATTTGGTGGCTCATGTGGCATTATGAGCGACGGCTGTCGTAAAACGTCAAAACAATATTAACACGGAAAGTGCTTACACGACGTCTTTTATGAGCGTCAAGCTTAGTGTGAGTAAACCAGTATACCAGCAGTACACTCGATAATTAGCTCGGTATTAACATAAACACCTTATTTATTTTACGTTGCGTGATTTCCTAGTATAATATGTGTACTTATCGAAAAAACAATTCTATTTGTATTAAACTAAGGCACTAACTCTTTTTTAACCACGTTATAAAAGTGACGTCTAATAACATTCGATATAATCGTAGAGTTATGTACTGTTAGGTCTGTGTTAGTTATTTTTATACGAAAAACCTTTCACGTAATATAACAAATGCCGGATTATTACTTAGTAAGGAATTCTCTTGCTAATATCAGAAATCGCCTTCATTTTCCCGTAATACAAAAGTTGCACGTAAGCCGGCGTGCCGACATCGAAAAACTCGTTAAAAATCAATACGTAGCGGCAATGTTTACACGTAGTCATAGCGAACAAGCCGTATTGGATGTCAGCCAATCGCGAGGGATATTTGTCGAAAGCCATGACAACCGTGGATACGCACCTGTGCTTCGAATATTTGGTCAATAAGCACAACAAACATTCAGAATTAACGCGAATTCATTCAAACGATGAATCAAGACGCTAAGAAAATCGCGAACAGTCTCTACGGACGAGTAAACGTGCCGGCTGTCGAAAGATGCCGAGTTAACTTTTGCACAGACTTAGAAAAGTCAGTTTTGATGAGCAACTTCGAGAGGCGGGCATGGACCCAAGTTGGGCCCGACGATGAATGGAACTTCTACTGGGCCTCCACGCAGACGTGCCGGAACTTATTCAGCGTCGAGAGCGGATACCGGATGAATGACAACCAAATAATAAATCACTTTCCAAACCACTACGAACTCTCGCGGAAGGACTTACTCGTGAAAAATATAAAGCGCTATAGAAAGGAGCTCGAAAGGGAAGGCAACCCTTTGGCGGAGAAAGCCGAAGTCGCTTTACCCGGAGGTCAAGTGGTAACTCGGTACGTTCATCTAGACTTTGTACCTGTTACGTTTGTGCTCCCCGCCGACTACAACATGTTTGTCGAGGAGTACCGTAAATCACCGCAAAGCACCTGGATCATGAAACCGTGCGGAAAATCTCAGGGAACGGGAATTTTTCTCATAAACAAGCTATCTAAACTGAAGAAATGGTCTCGTGAAGCAAAAACGCCTTTCCACCCACAATTGACTAAAGAAAGTTACGTTATTTCGCGTTATATAGACAATCCCTTACTAATAGGGGGCAAAAAGTTTGACCTGAGACTTTACGTGTTGGTTACTTCTTTTCGACCTTTGAAGGCTTATCTGTTCCAACTCGGCTTTTGTAGGTTTTGCACGGTGAAGTACGACACAAGTGTTACGGAGTTGGATAATATGTACGTACATCTTACTAACGTTAGTGTACAGAAACACGGCGGGGATTATAATAACATACACGGTGGTAAGATGACGGTGCAGAATCTGCGCTTATATCTAGAGGGGACGCAAGGTCGAGCGGTTACTGAGAAGCTGTTTTCAGCGATGCAGTGGCTGATAGTGCATTCTTTGAAGGCTGTGTCATCTGTGATGGCGAACGACAGACATTGTTTCGAGTGTTACGGCTATGACATAATAATTGACAATCAACTAAAGCCGTGGTTAGTGGAAGTGAATGCGTCTCCTTCATTAACATCAACGACAGTGAACGACAGGATATTGAAGTACAAGTTGATAGATAACATGCTGTCGGTGGTACTTCCACCAGACGGTGTGCCTGACGTGCGCTGGAACAAAATACCGAGTGCTGAAGCTTTAGGTAACTTTGACTTACTAATAGACGAAGAGTTGTTGGAAAAGGAAGAACCCAGTCATAGTCGTGCTTTGAAAACTAAATATAAGTGAAAAACAACTTTATTGTGAGTGTATCTAGATAAAACTTAGTTCGCTTTGTAAGTACTGATATCATTTTAGCACCGACGAGTTTCTGTAACATTCACAATAGCGATACAAACTTGTAACCTATAAAATTCAAATGTTCTAGAAAATTGAAGCTAGCGACGGAAAACGCTATCTGTACTACGGTGAATTGGTACTTACAGTTGAAGCAATCAAAGATAGTAAAAATTTTAGATCCTTTGAAAAATGCAAGAACAGTACTATGTTGATAAATAAAACCAAAGTTATTTGATTGGAAATTGTATTCATAGTGTAATATGTTTCAAGTATATTTAATAATACGTATTACTAATTACCAGACCTTATTGCTATTATTAAAGGATCAAAACATCGTTTTATCAGAAAGCTACATTGTTATGTAGTTTCTGCCACCCCAATGTGAAAATGCCGCAACTTTCTGGTTTCTGCATGCAGTGGCACTATCTACATTATTAAAAACATTTAAGCCCCTATCACATGTTGCGATCTCGTAAAACTGCCACGAGAAAAGTGTAAAATTAGAGACTTGCTACGTCAAAAGAAGCCGCCGTGCATACGTCGCGATTTGCATTTTAAAGTTTGTGGTGGAAAAATAACACCGTCGGGCCATTCTATATGCTAAATAGTGAAGAACTTCCGGGCGGTTAATGTTGTACAAGTTTATATCTGCCGCGACCGCCAGAACTTGCTTTTGGAAGCAAACTTTATAATTTGGCCCTCAACGTTCTCTTTGGGAATTTGCGAAATTCTTTTTTTTTAAATTATATGGCGTGTGTTGACGCTTTTTATGTGGTTTTTGGTAAGAAGATTTGATGCGGGTTTAAAAGAGTGGTTTTGTTTTTCCGGCGGAATGTGGGACAGTTTAACAATGAACGCAAAACAGTTTTGTTTTCCGTTGAGCGAAACAGTTTGCCTTAGGTCTGGCCAACTCAAAAGTGTTGCGACACAGCTTTTTAAGGAAACTGCCTGAAGTAGCTACATATCTTTGTTGATATCGTTGCCACATTACCTTATTTTTAAATGTGTCTGCGTTTACACAGTTTTGACCTAGTCTGTACACAATGTTAGGTACAAACGTGTTTTTTTATTACAAGACATAGTGCGGAAGTAATATTTAAAATCAGACTTGATTGTTTCATTGTAATTTTTCAGGTTTCCCTAATTTTGTTATTCATTCGTTTATTTTGTCTGTAGGTATACATGTATAAATATTTTTACATTATGTAATTTTTAATTTTTTTATTTTTTATATTTCTTCACAGTGCAATTTAACCCAAAGGTTGACTAGAAGAGAATGCCTTGTGGCAAGTCTGCCTACATACCACTATTGTTTACATTTGAAGTTTACATAAACACATTTTATACTTGTCAACTATTGCAAGAAAAGGAAAACCTATCAATAAATCATAATACGCCATACTGGATACGGCATCGCTTGTAAGCGGATATTATTTCAAATTGGCCAGTGAATCACTTTGCGCGCTTATAATGATGTGCGTCCACGAGCTCCAATGGCCACATCGTACGTAATAGTGCTATTATGAACGGGTACTGAATGGGTTTATGACCTGCTCGGTTTTGGAAAAAGTAAATTATGTGATAGTGTACCTGTGAATGTGTTTTATTATGACAGGTAAATCTTGTTTTATATGGGGAAGTTGTGCAATAATACCAATAAAATTTTAAACTGACATAATGGCTACTAACATTATCATTCAACACTAAACGGGATAGTTACCATGTTGGTTATTTGTTTTGAGTTCCATATATTTCGAAGCAATATTGTATTTTATTTATTTGGGAAAACAAACGGTTACACATTACAATATTATAAATAGTTACATCTATAGTCTTAGTAAATGTATAACCAACGACATTTTCCACATATTATAAAAACAATTAGTTATAAAAACAATGCGATGTGCGCTTACAATATGAATATAAGTATTATGAACTAAAAAATAGTGTGTTATTCTTAAACTAAACATACAGGCATGCAGCTTAATAAAATAGAAAAAAGAAAAATACAATAAAAATAACAGTAAGTACTACAGTAAAGATACAAGAGAAAAAATATACATTTATCACTGTGTCTAATATTAAATGGATTTACAAACAAGGCCTTTAAATTTCCACCGTAGACGCGGGCCTGTGGACGGTGAGTGATGGGTAAGCTCGCCGTCCGTCCGTCTTATGACGACGACAGGCCGTGTCGACGGCGCGTTCGTGTTCCACGCGCGCCTCAAAGAGATGTCAGCAACATGGAAGGGGCCCGCAAGGGCCGACGCCTGTCGAGGCTGCGGGTTGTCCGCAAGGGATACCGAGGCCTCGACATGAAGGGCGAAGAAGGAACATGGGTGGTTTTTAGTCAGTAGAAGTCTGACACTCCCTTTCGCTCTGCCCAAGAGCGGGAGGGGTTATTTGATGATTTCCCACCCCCCAAAAAAAAAAAAAAAGGCCTTTAAATTTTCCAATGGGTATGGCAAAGATGTCTAAATTCTGAAATATTCACAACATTATTGTGTGCAATAATGTTGTGAATATTGTGAAGTATTACAAATATATCATGATGTCTAATGATATGCTGTATTTTATAATTATGTAATATGTTTCTGAAGATTTTTATTGTCGTTAAAGCTGCAACATTAATTTTTTAAACGTTAAAAGAATTTGTAGATTATATTTGTGTTTGTTTTTCCTACATATAAAATTTTGAAAAAATGATTAAAGCTAATAGAAAACAACCACCAGACTATGAGAGTTTTTATTAATTTTCCCGCAACGGAAAATGCCTTCACAAAAATGTTCGTAAGTAGCGTAAACATATCTGAAATGAAAATGAAAGCACATCAAAAGAAGGTAAATACCGTAAAATGATGGATTGCTACAGAAACACGACAAGCACGTGACGTTGAAAACATTAAAATTTGCACTCAAAGGGGATAATGTAGGATCAAAATAATACGCGAAATGTAAAAGCAAATTCAATATTACAATGAATAAAGGAATAAAGGTTTTATACGTCACATTTTTATTGAACCTTTCAAGTGTTCTTTTATCAAAATGAATATAATATGAACAGTTGAACACATAACACAATCAATGCGCAACACAATGATCATTACTTTATGACGAAGTAAAAAAAAATATAAATAAGTGGTATTGAACTAGGATAAACACTAATTCCGATAAACTATGTATTTAACATTAAATTTATCTTCTTATTTTTTTGTGATTTTAACTCACGTGTTTCCTAAATCGGTGGCCAAGTGGCAAAAATGGAGAATTTTGACAGATTGCTTAAGAATTTCTCCAAAATGTCAGCTGTGAAAATTCCTCCTAAAGTAACAACCAATCATAGCATTCACGCAAAATGACCGTTGGCGCTATAATTTAAAAGATACATGCATTAAAACTAAATGTACATTGTAATGTACATTGAGCATTTAGAAGAGAATTTTGTTTTTAGTGCTGGGCCGTAATGCTACATATTACTTTGTTCAGTACAATGTACATTGGGACTTACGAGGTTAAGCATAGTGGTTTGTTTATTATGTGACAGTGTAGCACCTTAAACTATGTACCTATATTGCTGTGGCCTTGGAGGGTTCATGTATGAAACCTATAAACTTGTAACAACATGTAAACTACATGAGTGCAATAAATGATAATTATTATTATAACATCAAGCTTGTAACCTCCGAGGGGTACGCATAGGCGTACCTAAATAGTACACTCACATTTCACCAGTTATGCTAAGTCCCATGTTACCTATTACATGGGTATAAAGCATTTTGCCATCAACTGGTTATAAATCCAGACTCTATGACTGCTACTGAGAAATTCCTGAGGGAAAACCCAATAACACTCTGCTCGACCCGGGAATCGAACCCAGGACCTCATGCTCAACAGTTGCGTTTGCAACCACTACACTGACGAGGCATTCAAATAATATAATTATAATAATATCAAAAACATAATTTAATAATCTAAACTTTTAATTTCTCGTCTATCGTATTTATTCAGTAAAAAAAGCGATAGCAGATCAGTTTAATGAGAGATGATGAAATGGACAAAAAAAATCGGATTATCGCGGGCCACGGAACAAAAAATGTTGGACACATGATAGGACGGTGTCACACCGTCTTAAGTGTGCTTCACCCTAAGGCTAAGTTCACAACAAAGCCGTTTGTCTACAATAGCGTGGCAAGTAAACACTTTTTAGGGTTCCGTGCCCAAAGGGTAAAAACGGAACCCTATTACTAAGACTTCCGTGTCCGTCCGTCTGTCTGTTACCAGGCTGTATCTCAAGAACCGCAATAGCTAGACAGTTGAATTTTTTACAAATTATGTATTTCTGTTGCCGCTTATAACAAAAAATACTAAAATAAAATAAATATTTAAGGGGGGCCCTAATACAACAAACGTGATTTTTTGCCGTTTTGGTACGGAACCCTTCATGTGCGAGTCCGACTCGCACTTGGTCAGTTTTTTTTAAAACTTGGTTACTTATGTTCTATATTAGATAAAAAAAAAACATTGTATGTGTGACTGAGAGCCAAATAAAAGTCCTCACTTCTAAAAAAAAATTTAAAGAAAGAGTGTGAACAACACAATACAGCCACAAAAAAAAATACAGGATAACATTCAAGTTTAAACTAAATACACGCTTATTTTCCAAAATATTATGTTTTCTGTTTATTTAATTGGTTAGCAAACAATCTTCAGTGCATTTAAAATTATTAGAACTTAAACGGTTATAGAAAATGATTTAATGATTATCTGGTATGGAAACGATTTACATTTCTAACATACTTCAGGTAGTACGTTTCACAATAACCGTTATACCTATTCCTCTAAAATACAGCCAGTAGAAAAACAAGAGACTGCAACATCTGCATCTGCATCCATGCCAGTATTTCTGGAAAGGATTAGGTGGAACTGTTCTTGTAAAACACCCACTTCGCTAAAACATGTTTTGACCTGAGGCCTGCCGACAAACTGTCCTGCAGTTTGGCAGAAAATTTGTATAATACCCACTCATGTAACTTTGGTTGAAATAAAAAATTAAAAAAAAAATACCTCCATGCAGTAACCATCACCGAGCAGAAATACAAACTCCGTTTTGCTACTGAGAAATTCTAGAGACGATAACACACTCAAATAATCCATAAGACGTTCATAGCAACTGATGTTTTATTGAAATGGTACTGTCGTCTTTGCAGCGTAAAGCGCTCTTCATCTAAACTTAGCCTTACCGTCTAATATATACGACAGCGCTTTACACCGCGACGCGACCTCCTAATGCATGCTGCATACTTTTCCCTGTCGCATATCGCAGGGTACTGCCACACAACATAATAGTGGGTAAAGAAGGTTGGCGATAACACACGCACACATAGACACGCGTATACATTTAAGTAGTTGGTAGCAATACCGCGGCCGACAAATAATGATAAGCCGGTAGATCATATACCTAGCCTTTTCCCAACTATTTTGAGGTCGGTAAAACTCGGTATGTAATGAGTGATCACCCATCCACGGACCAACCTACGCAAGTGTGGCTTAACTTAACCTAAAAAACGACCCGAATGACAGTTATTATTAAGTCACGAGTTCTAATGATAAGCTAGTAGATATAATTTATAAATGAGTTTTAGAGTAACATGTCCGTAGAGTGTACTCGCATGGTGTGTTGCTGGGCCATGAGTCTGTACTCTATGGCGACGGGCAATTCTGGGTAGTATAAGTTTGTAGCAAGCGAAACTTTTTTAGCGACTGTTCTGCCCACCAAACGAGTGGCCATCGATGAGCGAGTAATATCATTGTATCTCTTGTCTATGCGATATACGAGAGTATTCGCCGGCGGTGTATAATCAGTAAGCTACTTTCAATATTGTATTTCTTTTAATTTGAATTTTGTGTCTTCATGGGACCTTCAAACTTCTTCTTGAGCGAGATACTGGATCATGACAATTTAGGATCGCCGTAAATGTGCGTGCATCTATTTTCGCTCGATATACAGACCAGGACTTCTGTATAATATCTTTGCAGTTTGTGGTACTGCTATGTGCGCATTACTTATGTAGTACACTCTACGACTTAAAGGAACGCTTAGTTGGAACCCAGAGTAAATTGTAACAAGTGCTGCCAAGCTTTGAGATTTGTACCGTATTTTTAATATTTAATAGGATTTGGCTGTTGTTTGGCATTGTTTGCGGCTACGTTTCTTTGCAAAGGATTTGTAAATGCTGTGAAATAATTACAGGTGTATGTTGTTCATGCTTTTGTTTGACTACAATTTGTGAAACAAAATTAGAAAAGAAAGTTAGTAAAATATTTGAAAAAATATATTTTACCGGCTTGCGTATGACCAGATGTATGAACGATGACGAGAAAAAAGGAGTATTTAGGTCGCGTTCTGTGGGTTCTGCCTACCCCATTGGAAAAACCGCCTGAGTTTATACCTATATTTAAGTTTACATTGATTAGTTTACCTTGGAAATAAATTAACTCAGTTTAACCGAGTCTCTAAAGCGCTTTAGTAAAACATACCGCCACAAAACAGGCCAAACTTTTCAGCCACCAGAGAATGGTCGAAAAAATAAAACTGAAAAAAAAGTTCAGGACGCCAGCAGTAGCCAGGGTACGCCAGGGTATTTTTTCGATCGATAGAATGCCAGTGGAACGGCCTCCTGCATATTTGAATGTCACGTTTTTGCTCCGAGCTTAGAATGCGAGGTAACTTCGATTGAAAAATCCGCGAAGCGCCTCGTCACTACCAAAGTTATTAATCACATTGCGGCGAACTCGCTGAACAAAAATGTACTATCAAAATTGTAGAACTAGCTCTTTTTTATCTGGTAATAGTCACTGTGATTTATGAGTTTGGTAAGAGTTTAATAACTATTACCTATGGTTCACCTGCGTTTTCCACTATAAGGTTTTAATAGAGTTGCTTTGTCATGGATCTCAATTTATATCTAAATTTGAGTTGAATAATGTCTGTGACTTCATTCGATCGTTATCGATACCTACAAGCATTTTTAATTGAATGAAAAGCGCTCACTTAAGTTACATTTTATCCAAGTTTCACCGATTGCGATATAAAACAAACATTTAATTTTCGATCGAATAAGAAGAATTTGTCGGGATTTCCAGTTCAGTTCCAGAGAAGTCTACTGGACTAAGCATCTCTAATTTGGAACCACACATACCGTGTACACGTAAATAGGATTGATCGTATCCAAAGAAGCTTCACTAGAAATCGTCGTATTAAAAGCTTTAGCTGTCCACAGGACTCCTCTTATGGTCAAGACGCAGCCATTTTCATATGTACGTGTTCACTCGAACACCTAAGAGATGTAACGGACCAAACCCTCTTTTATAAAAAAGATAGCGTTTTAGTAAAATGCTCCTGATTTTTTTGCGGAACTAAGACATAAAACCATTCGGTGGAAAATCATCGAATAACCCCTCCCGCTCTTGGGCAGAGCGAAAGGGAGTGTCAGACTTCTAGTGACTAAAAACCACCCATGTTCCTTCTTAGCCCTTTATGTCGAGGCCGCGGTATCTCTTGCGAACAACCCGCAGCCCCGACGGAAACAACCCGCAGCCCCGACGGGGACAACCCGCACCCCCGACGGGTCTACTTTAACCCCTTACGTTTATACTGTACTAGCTGATGAGCGCAGCTTCGCCCGCGTGGATGTCAAAAAACTTTACAAATTATGCACTAAAACCTTCCTCAAGAACCGCTTTATCCATTGGTGAAAACAGCGTGAAAATCGATGCAGTAGTTTTTGAGTTTATCGCGAACAGGCAGACAGACAGATGCGGCGGAGGACTTTGTTTGATAATGTTTAGTCAATGAAGACTTTTAACCAACTCGGAGTCTGGCGACGTCTTTGCGATATCAGACACTGGGTAATTAATTCCACCCACTTCTATTCTCTTCTTTTCAGGTTTTAATTTTTTTGCAATATTATTCTGTATTTCCCAGCAGCTTAATGTGGGGTTTGTACCATTTTAAAGTTATCTTTTTTTTGTATAACTTATGAAATGGTATCTTACTTGCCCTTTCATTATTCTGCGAGTGTAAGTCGTTGAATAGCCATAAAGTAAATAAATAAATAATAATAAAGTAAAGAAAGTTTCTTCAAAACATAAACTTAATTTTTTAAAAAGTTTTCAAAAACTCGAAGTAAGAAATCGCGTACTTTTTTATTTCAAGTAAACTTTCAATACGTAATACTTCATTTATAAACTTGACTACCAACGGTTATGCGGCTAAATTAAATTTAACGTCCCGTAAAATTCACCAGGTTTTTACTGCCATAATTATACCTGTTTTCATTGCTTACCATCACTTTACAGCACCCATGTATTTCCAGCAAGCAATAAGCAAAGTTTGGCGTGATACACAAACGATCTTATGCCACTAGCTATAACGTTCTAGATTTAATGTCAGCAATCATGTGTAAAACTGTCAGCTGGCTCGCCTATCTTTATTCTATTTACTACAGTACATGGAACAGTATTTAATAAACTCGATATTATAGCACACGTGCGAGGAAATCTTTCAGGCGAAAATAGCGAGCTGTTACGATACAAATAGGATTATGTGTTTGAAGAAGAAAATATTGTAGGACCACAACGGACGGGAGCAGTGAAGAGTATGTTTTAAAATACTTTATTGTACTCCAACAATACGATACTTGAGGTACAATGCTTTCATTTTATTGATAATCATTTCGGAAAATTCAATCGTAATTCTACAGTTACATCGGGTTTCTGTTATGCCAATCAATTAGCACACAAATTAGCTAACAGACTGTCAAAATGTTAACTGCAGCGGATGGCTAACTGAAATTACAACAGACAATTACATCAGTTGAAATGACATTGACAACCTGTTAGCTTGTTATAGTATTAATTATCATTTATCAGAAATCAGGTATAATTTCGGAGCAAAAGTTTACTTCACCACTACATCACTATCACTACATAATATAAAACAAAGTCCTCCGCCGCGTCTGTCTGCCTGTCTGTTCGCGATAAACTCATAAACTACTGCAACGACTTTCATATTGTTTTCGCCAATAGATAGAGTGGGTCTCGACGAAGGTTTTAGTTTATAATTTGACTGACATCCATGCGGGTGAAGCCGCGGGCATCAGCTAGCTAGCTCTAAATTTATTAAAACGTACCCTTCCTTTAACGGTGATCTATTGCAATGTGGTTACAGACTATCAAAATCGCTAGATCACTGTCTAGAATTTTGCTATACCTACTTTTTCGCAACCAAGTAAGGAAATAAGGAAAAAGAACACACTACACACACCTTGTCATCAATATTTCTATGCCAGCCCTAAACTACATGTTCCGTCATTCCGACGGTGAACGGTGGAGGGGAATTGGCGGAAATTGCACTCAATTGAAGGCATCGTCCCTAGCCTACAAATTACGAATGTACTGCAAGTCGGAGCTATGACGGGATGTGCCAGTCTATGGCTCGTACGTGATCACGGGAATCAAATCTGCTATTCATAGCTTGTTGTTGACTGGGGGCTTTTTCAGTGATTGGGAAAGGAGAACTTTACTGTAACTTTGCGCTTTTTTCTCGTGCAGTTTATCAAGTGTTGGATTTATTGATGAGTATCGTAGGTGTTGTGGTTGCACGTGTATAATTTCTTCCAAGCATATATAGCAAACAATCATTTGGATCGCCATCATATGCAGTCATATTTTTCTCACGGATGAGTACAGACCTTTATTTTGTACTATTCGTTCCTGGTCCGCCCCAGTCTCAATACAGCAAACTGGCTGTTTGTCTTCCAAAACTTCTTCTACCGTCTCTCGCTACCATTCAGGGAGAGCTCTACTCATCACATCATCACAACGTCCTTAGGGAGTGTACTGTTCACCTCCACTTCAGAGCCCATACTCAAATTCGGACAACCTGAACTATGTCAGATTTTTGCGTTACAAACTCCATATTTCAGCGATAGACCTTATATGGCATGCTCCATAGTCCTTTGTGAAATCTTCATTTTGTATACAGTCTTAACTAAGATCAGCAGCTCATTTAGATTTCTTTGGTGTAACTACTTGAAACTAAACAGAACAATTTCCATCTCAGCATTCCATAATTATTCAAACCGTAGCCGCGTAGTTCCTAAAATCTATTAATAGTTTTCCAGAACATTCTTAAGCTTATCCTAGAGTCAGTCGTTGAAGCTAACTTATAGCATTTCCGAACTTTCAAACTGTTATCAAAGTTCACGTTTAATATGCCCTAGGAACTACTTAGTATCACGAGCCGAGAGAGGATTTAATGAGCTCTTTGGAGCAGAAAGCGGTTAAATTTATGAGTGTACTGCAACTATAAATTGCGGTTGTGCTTGTATACTGGTTATCAGGTTACGTGGGATATTATATTGGTTTTCATATGATATTTTAATATCTGTGTAGCGCTGTCGCCAACATTATAAAAAGATCAGCAGCGACATCTAAAGCAAAAAATAAAAACTACAAATCATGAGACACAACCAATACACTGGTCGAAAGATCCTACCTTTTCAATGGGGGATGAGAAACCTGCCTTACACCTTCTAAACCTGCATTAGTATATCTTCAAAACCATCCGTTCCCTTGGGCTTACTAATTGAAACTAAAGCATGTTAAAACTACAATTCTATTTTGAGTAAAATATTTAGCTTAATTACAGTAAGATTTGGATAATTATATTCTATGTGTTTGAATAAAAAAATAACCTGATCTTTTCCACAGAAACAGCTCTTGATATTTTTATCCTAATAAAGAGGAAGAATTGGAATGTAGACCATGATCAATTGCAACCCAGTAGGTAGTAACAAAAGAAACAAAAATAGCGTAAGTTTCTAGCGTAGGTACTATTTAAAACAATGAAAAAGTTACTTACTTTCTCATTGTATTAAATTACTAAAACCGTTGAAACGTTAAACTGAATTAAAAACTCTACAAAATAGGCTTACATTTATTCAAATTTAATCTACAAGCAAAAATATTTCAGTTCAAGCCAGACGGTCACATGAGCGAAACCGAGGTTAATGGCTAGTGCAATAAATTTCCCACCCAATTTAATTACGGCCATTTAAAATACTACGAAATACGTTTACGAGCTACGAGCGACGATATTACGAGCCCCACACAACGTTAACATAAAAAAATGAATGAATCAAGTTAAAACGAAATGTTCATAATGAATTTTGTACACTACACAACGCATGGCAATTACCTCGTGTTACTACATTTGCCGCGTAGCAACCGCTACGCCGTAGGCATTCGTAGCAGATGTAGTGTAGCCATAACTACGCGGGTACATTACGCTGTGTGGAGTCGAATCGTTTCGGTGAAATATTTGTATTACTGTGGGCACCTTTCACTCTGCCTTTATTGGTATTTTGGGCTAACATAACATCACGCCAATGATACATAAAGGGGTAAGCTAAATTACAAGAGCAACCCAAATCTCCTTTGACATAGAATAACGGGGTTCGATATAATTATTATACAGCTACAGGAGCTGTACCATTGTTTCCTTTCGTTAATGATTCAACAATAGCCGTTTCCTATTGTCATCATTTACGACGCGGGACGATAGGCTGGTTTATGTATTTCGTTGATGTTTTCCTTAAACTTGAGAACAACTTGAGAATTTCAAAATTAAACGACCTTTTAGTATTGAGCGGGTTGATAAATGACGACAACCGGTTTAGTTGAGGTAACTCGATAGAACTTCTGATAAAATGGCAACTCTTTGAATTATTTAAGTAACGAAGTTAGCCAAAGTAATCATTGACTTTGGCGGGGGTATCTGCGCATAATAAATGCAATTTAAATATTTCACCCTCTTGTTTTGAAAGTGTTGTAGTATCAGCCTGTTAATGGGGTGCATTTAAATTCGAAGAGTGATAAAATAAATGATCACTGCGCCTTGGGCAATCAGTTCAATCCAGGGATTATTTTGTTTAAGGTATGAATTATTTGATAGAGCAGATCCAGAAATTGACGATATTTATAGTGTAAAAATTAGAAACTTGCATGTTAAAAATTGCATGTTCTGGAAATCAATAAAAAAGTACCTTCTGCAAATTGTTCAGGTATTGTTTTGCGCGAATTGTGGGTATTTTAAGTAAATAGTAGAAGATAGGTGCTTCGGGGAAAAAACAGGCGTGATTCTTCTTAGGCATTTTCTTCTTAATCGTAATATGTATGACAGTCCCATCATACGATCAATGCATATCGCTCATATCTGAGTCGTGATGTTTTTGAATGACAAATTATGTATAATCAAATTATTCGTATCGACATTTATTGTTTTCATCATCATCATCATCATTGCAGCCATAAGACGTCCACTGCTGGACACAGGCCTCCCTCAGAACGGGGGGATTTGCCAAAATCGCCACGCGGCAGGCTGGTTGGCGATCGCAGTATGGTTGTTACGAAGGCACAAAAAACGCTTATTGTCTTAGATTTCTGCAATCAACGACTAATTCTATAACTTATTATTTGAACCCTTCACGAGCACTTTAAACAAATTAATTTCTGTCTTTTCTATTAGCTATTCAGCAATGCGCTTATAATATCTCCAACTGCCAATACAGAGCAGTATCTGCAACCAATATAGCAGTTTCTACCGTCATAAACCGGTTTGCAGTCGGTATGTTCGTAATTCATGTCGCACGTGCCGCTGCGACAAATGCAATGGTCGCAGATATACAAGTCTACGCGATTAGTGGTCGCAATTTGTGGACAGTGCTCTACGTATAGAAGTGGGTATGTATGAAAGGTGCTTTCAGAGCTTCGTACCCGTAGGGTACCAACGGGAGACATTTACTAAGCTTATCCGTCCGTCTGTCTGTGTCAGCAGTCTGCTGTCAGCGGGCTGTATCTCATGATCCGTGATAAATAGCCAGATGACAGTTTTCACAAAATGTGTATTTTTGTTCCCTCAATAACAACACAAATAATTTAAAGAAGCCTGCGATGGTACAAAACCCTTCAAGCGCGAGTTTGACTCGCACTTGGTCAGTTTTTTTCTGGTATTCATTTATTGTATGTAATACATTGTATGGAAGAATGTAGTAGAGATAATGTTTAGCGATTTTAATTAACATCAAGAACAAACTACAGAAAGCTACCAGCAATGATCTTTACATTCTGTTTTTGTATTGATAGTAGGAAAATTTTGCGGTCTGCCACCATATTCTGTTTTTACGCCAGAATTTGACGTAAAAGTAATAAAGTCATGTAATGTTGGTATTGTAAATTTAGATATACGTGTATCTAAGCCTCTATGAAGATCAACTGCCATTGTAGTTCAAGAAACCAGTAGCAATTCGATTTTTTTATTAAAAAAAACTGATTTTGTTCTAGTAAAAAGTTCTACTCTCCTTTGTACATGGTTGTCAGTCTCTTACTCAAGTTCGGTATAAGAGCACTCGGGTACTGAACAATAAATCGAAACATTTTCGCTAAACACAATACTTAACTTTACACCATAAACACACCACCAGTAACTGTAACACGGCTCGAGTAAATTCTCGAAACAATTTGAAACACAGCACGAGTTTATCTTGAAAAATTGCTTTTATCGCTCACCCGAGTGAACTCTGGAGTCTGTTCGTTGGCGTTCGGTAATAACTTTACAAACAGAGTTACCCGTCACGATCCAGCCTTTATTCACTCACTATACACTGTATTATGAAATTCTCCATTTACAGACATAAAACTCGTCGGGTGCGACATAAAGTTTTATTTTTACTACACTTCCGTGCGTTTTCATAAATGTTGAGTGCGGGTGTGAGAGGTCGCCTTTACGTTTGTGTTGATGAATTTTCTTAATGAAAATCTTTTGTGGGTGCGTCCTTATTACAGTTACGCATGGAGTCTAGGCTTTAGGCGACGATAAAGATAAAAGGTAGCAAATTGAGGAGATCGTAAACATTTTTGGCTGAAAATTCTGCCTTGGAAAGGGAATACAAAACGTTGAGTATCTCTGCGCGCCTGGCAGAGATATTCAATTGAGCGTCAATCATTCTGAAGTGAAGCCCGACACTTGATGGTTTCACGTTACGCTTGACTAGTTCATGCCTCGCGTGATAGATGGCTCTGTCGCCGTTCTTGGCCATCATATGTTAGGCTTCACAGGACACACGGGAGTGGTTCGGTTTTTACTCTATTTTCTTTCGTACGCCACATCAATCAAATTGGAATTCGTGTTTTGCGACTCCAGGAGAACTTAAAATGATTGGATTCTTATCCAATCTCAAAATAAGTATAACATTGCTGCAAGCTCATGACAAATAAGCTTTACGAAGAAAATATAATTCAACTGCAAAACATAAAACAAAAAAATCCAAACATTCAAAATTGCTGATGAAATCGTCTCCATGAAATAAGTTTGGTTTGCTATAAAAGTCGAACGTAAGCTTTCTACCTTGATAGCCTCATCCAGATAGCCGAGTAAACTAATCTATCTCCTGATAGTTAACGATTTAATCTAGCCAATCCCACCGTACGAGCCACTTACCCGTTTTAGACCACGTGAAGTTGTAAAAAAGCCATTTCGTAACACCCATATACTAAAATAATGTACCTATATGCACTCCGGTTGACTTTGTTTAACGACAGTGAGGCGAGAGGTGTTAAAATGATGCTTACTCACATGTAAACTGGATGCAGAGATGTAAAAGTAATGACAGATTTCTGTTCTTTTACAACTTCTTAAAAGCTTTTAACTTTAACGTGCCACTGAGTAGCTTTGTCACGAGTTTCCGACTTATTTTGGCCAGTTCGTCATCATTTGCCAAGCCTGTTCCTAACTATGTTAGGGTTGGCTTCCAGTCAAACCAGATGCAGCTGAATACCAGTATTTTACATGGAGCGACAGCCAATCTTACCTTCACAACCTAGTTAGTATTGGGTAGTACGATACCCCGTATGGTATGTATGGTATAAAGGGTGAAAAAGTACCCTTAACAAAGTCGAAAGGCACTTGTTCTCCCCGTCACTGCGATCATTTTTTTCTTCTAGAGACCATCTGGGAACCCCCTAGTTACGGAGTTATTATGAGTTAAAGTTCCAAATGTTTCACAGTTGTTTTATAAATATTAGTTTTTCAGGTTATAACTTTACTTAAAAATTACCTCCATGACCCGTTTATTATTCAAAGCATCCATTAGCACAATGTATTAACCATTCGTATGTCCTGTAATTAGACACAATTAAAAAGCCATTGTGTCTCGCGTGGATCTACGTTTACAAAAGGTTAAGAGTGCTACATTGAGTTTTACCATAAAATGGGATGTTTCACCCCAAAAAAAGTCGTTACCCAGCAAACATTTTTGTGTAGGGGTACTTAGTTTGATGTACATAATGCTTGGTTGACGGTTTCGTGAAGGGTTCGTTTACACCCTGTATGTAAATTTATGACTACCACTGTTAATTTCTGCTTTACCTAAAGGTTGACTGGCTGGAAATGCTTATGATGTTATGTTCGCATGTGTACTTTGTGCTTGAAGTGTGAAATAAAGGTACAAATTTATCATTTAGACTTCAGAATATCCGTATGTCCATTTGCAGATGGGCTGAAATCAAAACGCGTAATCCAATTAAGCGATTTAAAAATACTCCGAACATAGTATTGACGGGGTGTCATTTATTGAGTAGTATCTATTTCCGTAGGGAACTCGATTGGTAAATGACCGATTTAATCGATTCTGTATCGAGTTGCGTTCGTAATTGGGATCGCTCAAAGTTTCTCGATGTTTGTCCAATAGTTATAGCTTTGGGTATGTAGTATACTTGCGGGACGCAATTAATTGGTATCTTAATTTGTGTTGTGTTTGTTTTCGTAGTTCGGGGATGTTAAACGGTAGGGATTCGATTAGATTGCTAATAGGATTGTCAATATTTTCCTGAGAGATGTCCAATGGAATATTTTTAATATAATAATATTATGTACGGTTGTATTTTCTATGATTATTATTCGTTTATTCATCTTTTCCATTACTTTTCAGATTTTTTAAATATTCTTATATAAAATCAATTAAAAAAGGGCTGGCTTTTATCTTGGCCAGAGGCTAAGTGTTGCCATACAACGTGGGAATGCCGCCAGTCTTTTGGGCACATTACCGGCTGACAGCGTTGAGGTGCAGTTTTTTGATGCCCTTTTATAGTTTATTGTTAGTTTATTTATTAGTTTTTAATTAATGTACATAGTTAGTTAATTCTAGCAAATAATAATTAAAAAATATGTGTAGTTTTGCTTATGATTATTTTTATAATCAAAAATCTACATATATTACCTACTCAAGCAACCACCATGCCCGCTATCCAAATGCTCTTTCATGCGTCATAAATAACAACTGTCTCAATATCAAACTCTAAAACCATAAAATAGAGACATTGAACTCTTCAGTGTCGCATACAAATCTATAATTCACACTGCAATCAACACAAGTAGCTGGGGAGCGATATATTCCGTCGAAGTATTCCTGGAAACAAAGTGATACAAAAATAGTTTCTTTTGAAACGGGTAGCTTTAAATTGCCTTAATGTATAAAGGATTCCCGTATATCGGAGTTTTACTTGGCATAAGTGTCACGTTTCTGTCCTCCACCCTTTAATCAAGGGGTTTCTTTGATTTAATATACTACTAGCAGCGTGTAATTTAGTTATCATTCTTATATGGATTTATCGACATCAAAAGACCCGATGTTTTCTATCGAAGAATACCTGTCATTGCAAGCCTATCTGTATTGGGTATATTGTATTATAGCGGGACGAACTTATCGCCATTGATTGGGCAGAGTTCCAATATTGGATGGAACAATTATTCTAACAGACGCGACTATACTTTTTGGGGACTACTTTTTCTCTTCCAATATCAATACTACTACTTAATACCGGTGAACTGTTGCCGATAGATATCAGATGTTTGCGATGTTGTTTGTCTGCCAGAAACAATGATGTAACAAAAGCAATTAAAAAAAACGAAGTCATGCGTGAAAAATATGCATAGATATAAAAAAAATGCGTAACGATTGTATGAAACGGTGCATGAATCTGGAAGATGTAAATAAGATGTCAGAACGTTACGTTAACAAAGGGGAGAAGCGTGACGGAACAAAAAATGTATGTAGAAAACATACAAAAACATGTGTCGTACCTTTTATTTGCATGCGTGAAAGTGCAGACAAGCGAATGAAACAACACTCCATTTGCTGGCTCGCAATCACGAGGGCCCTCAACTGTTCCCACGTTCCATTAGACATTGCCCCAATTTGTAAAGACCTCCATCCCACTCCACCTTTAGAAAAAGAAGAGAAAAGATGGAAATGTATTTATTATTTTGCAGAGGTCAAGGATTTAAGATTATACCGGGACTTTTTGTAGACTCCGTAATGAATGAAACGTGAAAGCTTACCTGAAAACTGAATAGAAACACCTTTTTTTTAAGTTTTGGTTCGTTAACGTAGGTATTTCATGAGGTTTAGACTTTCTGCGTTGTAATTATGAGGTTTGTTATTTTTTTTTCATTTGTAAGACTAACGAAGTATTTCATAACGTAACGAGATATTTTTAGAAAGCTTTTTTAATGGAATATTTTCTTCAAATTTCGGATTTTGTTTTTTTTTGAGTTTTATAAAAGTTCAATTTATTTAATTTTCATTTTTTGTTAGCTCCGACCAACGACATGGTCGTTGGCTCCGTAGTATATGTCCAGTTGTACGACTTACAAGTCAAAATAAAGATATTTGAAATATCTAATCAATAAAGTAGGGGTTTTAATTTTATTTACTGTTTGAAAAATCGGTGTTTGACAATATTTTGCTTAAATTCGACTAGAAATTGTTAAACAAAAATCACCTTTATAAAGCAAGGTCGTCGGTAGCCTATTGAGTTGTTTTTTATTACCAAAGTTTTAAAACATTTTAGGGAACACTTCAAACTTAAATTGGCATTTAATGGCAGTTTCTAAGTCCAGTTTTCTTCCGCAGAAGGGTTTCGAAGTAGATTAAAGAGGTGTCCGTCAAAATGAACGTCTTGCTTTTAAAATACAAATAAACTAAGTAAATAAATATAAATTAATATTTTTCAGACCATTTTATTTATATTTAATATAAAAAAATAATAAATATAAATAAAATAGTCTGAAAAAAATAATATGATAGCTCGGCCAATATGTACGATGTAAATATAATACTAGTGTAGTTTTTTGCTAGCGATTAAGTTTTTAGAATTGAATCATTACATTATCAGTTCACCCCTTGAACACAAACTTTTACCACTTTATAACGAGTGGAGATAAAATGTTTTACGGATACCGAATAATATTCGACGAACCTGTTTGATTAATTCGTTGATAATTCTGTATATTTACGAAATATGTTATTGTTCACCAAATAATGAAATAACTCATTAACACCTTTTGTTCGTACTTTATAGTTTATTAAACTTAATCCAGTTCCATATTTATTTAATCAAAATGAGAGTAACTATGTAATATTGATTCTCAATTATAATTATAACATGAAAAAAGTAATCATTGTTCTGACAGTTTCAATAAAATTTCCCGGAAATCAACATTGCTATCACAATGAAAAAAAGGCTACAAAATAAATTGCAAACTCGACAAGATATGGATTCACACGTTTTATGTTTTCCAATAGTTTTATAAAAACTGAATGTGAACACGAATGTACGAAATTGGGTGAACATTTACATAAGGAAGATTTACAAGGAGGTTCTCCTTCATTACAGAAACGTCAGACCTTCTGATGCTGATCTTTTGATTGCGTTCGTGTGACATGGGAGGACAGTGTGGCAAGTGGGAAAAATAATAGCTGCCCCTCGAAAATACGGGTAATTTAAAAATAGAATGAACGAAATTGTTTTTGTTTCGTCCGGTTTCTCTTGCTTTTTTATTAGTGTTGGTATTCATCACTTTGGAGGGCTTGGTTTGATCATACCTAAAACCTAAACAGAACGAGAGAATCTGTTTAATACCGATGATTTTTAAGCTTTGCTTAGGTAAAACCGGACCAAAGTTAATTTCTAACTTCTAACAAAAAATAACATCGAGAACAAAATGCTTATTACCGGATATCTAGAGATTTAGAAACTTTTTTTTTTTTGGGGTGGGTAATCATCAAATAACCCCTCCCACTCTTGGGCAGAGCGGAAGGGAGTCTCAGACTTCTACTGATTAAAAACCACCCATGTTCCTTCTAAGCCCTTGTGCTCAGGCCGCGGTATCTCTTTCGAACAACCCGCAGCCCCGACGGGCGTCGGCCCTTGCGGGCCCCTTCTATGTTGCTGACTTGCTGACACTGTGTTCTCCAGCCGATCCTCACAGTGGTCAAATACATCCGGGCGTTTCCTCCCGCCTGATTCGGTGCAGGTACCTCCCGGAACAACCGTGTCCAGTGAGGACTTGCGTCAGACGGAAGGTGAGGGCGCCGTGGCGCCTCTCAAAGAGGGGTCTTACCGCCACTATCGTGGCGTACCCGGCACGGGGTTGCGACAGTCGCTCTGTCCATGTCGCCATGTGATCGCACCGGGGGTCTGTCCGCTGAGCGCCAATTTGCCGCGGCAACGGAGTGACCCCCCGGTGTAGCGCCTCCGCGCGCCATTCATGCAGGCGCGCGAGGACCGCCCTGATCCCATTGCGGCAATCCGGCAAGGAGGTTCGCCGCCTCGCGGGAGATCGTGCGGTAAGAGTTAGGTACTTCAGTTTACTTTTCTATCTTATATTGCCATGGAGGTATTTATAGTGAAGTTGTAACCTTATAAACTAATATTTTTTAAAGCTTGTGAAAAAGTTGCAACTTCGACATTTAATATTTCCGCAACAATGACAATCGACTTCGTTAAGGGTATTGTTACACCCATTATAATAGTTTTTTAAAGTGTAAAAACAGGCAGGTTAAAATACACAAGGCCGCTAGACGCAAGATCTTGACATATTTCTTTTGTTTCCCTTTTCATATTTTGGTGGGAAACATAACAAAGAAATAAAAAAGCATCATCAAATTTACTCCCTTGCGGCGTAAGCAGAGATTGAGTGTCGGCCGACGTGATGGATGATAGGTACTTGAGAACTGTGCCTTTGCCGACCCAAAGGTGGCCTTTACTTTTATAATATTTTGGTTTCCGCATTTTGGTACAATTTAATATAACAGAATGTTTTAAACTTTTTTTGTAAAAAAAGTTTGTGAAAGAATGCGTCATGAATGAAAATAAATTTTATTAAGCCACATCTGGTGCAAGACAAAACAGATTTACGTTAATATAATTATGTATAGGTGGGAAAACACAGAACTATAATAATTGGTACTAATACTGTATCCACAAACAATAAACAAAAGCACAAAAGCTTGTTAAAAACAATAGATTTTTTATGTAGATCCAAACCCAAAAATGATCTAGGGTTATTTAATAAATCCTACACACTCGAACACTTATGATAAAGAGTAAATAAAAATGTATAAACATCCCAACGTATATTTTTTTTGCCTTGCACGTACGTTACCGCGCACGCTCAGACAAAAACTTTGTATATTGCGAAGCCCTATCCGAATGCCCGACTTACATCCCGACCAAACGCCTATCACGGCAAAATATTTCAGAACAAGATAAACAAATAGGACGTAAACAATGGCATGTAGACCATATCGCTGTTTCCCTTTGTTTATCCAAGCTTATTTAGCAAAAGGAAAAAAAACAGGTATTTTCGTACCGTCAAACTCGGGTTCAGATAGGATCTAAATAATAAATCATCTGTACCAAATATGGTACACGGGTCTCAGTTTTAGTTCCCCCAGACATAAATAATTCTATGAATTTCCGCTTTCCTTGTGACGTAACAAAAAGTTCACATCTCCGATATGAAAAGGCAGATTATCGCGTCGTTGTTTAGAAAATGATACAAACAAACAAAAGAAGAGAAAATATTGAGCGAGATTTCCTCAGGGAATTGAAGTCGCCTCCACTAAAATTGGATGGTAAACTGAAGACACAATGGCTTTTATTCTTTTTTTTTACCTTGTCGCTAGGGGAGCGCGAGGCAAGCCCGGCCCCGCTACAAAAATATTTGATCGCCTGCCCATCAATCAATGTTGATATTTTTAATTTGCTGTTAAAAGCATGGCTGACTTTGCTACATATTATGAACACCAACGTCGAAAATTAATTACTCTACCAAATTATGCACAAAACAGTACCTATTTAAAGTATCAACGAACTAGTAAAAGATTAAAAAAAAATAAAAGCAAAATTGACAGTGACAAATCATAATCTTTCCTGACCATTTTATTTTATTTTTTGTTGAGACTATATTTTTGTTTTTGTAACAATGCCTACCATTGAGATTTTTTAGAACGTAATGACACTAGAGCCGAGAAAAGTATCCCCCGCAGTTTACGGCAAAGTCCCACCGCCAGTTATGGAGAAAGGTAAATTGACTTATTGTACCGACTTGGAGAAATCCGTGATAATGAGCAACTTCGAGCGACGCGGTTGGACCCAAGTGGGGCCCGACGATGAATGGAACTTCTACTGGTCCTTCACAACAAATTGCCGAACAGTTTTCAGCATCGAGAGCGGCTACCGAATGAACGACAACCAAATGATAAATCACTTCCCAAACCATTACGAACTGTCGCGTAAAGATTTATTACTAAAAAATATCAAGAGATACAGAAAGGAGCTTGAACGAGAAGGTAATCCCATGGCTGAAAAAATAGAAGTTCAATTACCTAACGGACAATTGACTTATCGCTATTTGCACCTAGATTTTATACCAGTGACGTACGTACTGCCTGCCGACTACAATATGTTTGTCGAAGAGTACAGAAAGTCCCCCCAGAGCACATGGATCATGAAGCCGTGCGGAAAGTCACAAGGGGCCGGAATATTTCTTATAAATAAACTATCTAAACTTAAGAAGTGGTCTCGTGAAGCGAAAACTCCATTTCATCCCCAATTGACCAGTAAAGAATGTTACGTGATATCGCGCTACATAGATAACCCGCTCCTAATTGGCGGGAAAAAATTCGACCTCCGTCTGTACGTACTGGTGACGTCATTCCGACCATTAAAAGCATATTTATTCCAACATGGCTTCTGTAGATTCTGTACGGTGAAATATGACACGAGTGTTACTGAGCTCGATAACATGTTCGTGCACTTGACTAATGTAAGTGTACAGAAGCACGGCGGTGATTACAATAGTTTGCATGGCGGAAAAATGAGTATCCAGAATTTCCGTCTGTATTTGGAAGGCACAAGGGGGCGTTCAGTAACCGATAGATTGTTTGCAGAAATGCAGTGGCTTATTGTTCACTCCTTGAAAGCTGTCGCCCCCGTAATGGCTAACGATCGCCACTCCTTTGAATGTTACGGATACGATATTATAATAGACAACACGCTCAAGCCTTGGCTTGTAGAGGTGAATGCCTCACCGTCACTACAGTCGACCACTCCTACTGATAGAATTTTGAAATATAAATTAATAGATAACATTGTGTCTGTGGTTGTACCACCTGATGGCATCCCTGACGCGAGGTGGAACAAGATCCCCAGCGCCGAAGCCCTTGGTGACTTTGACCTTTTGATTGATGAGGATCTCCTAGAAAAAGATGACGCAAATATACGCTACTACAAGTACACACGTGCTAGACCGTAACTTTGTAACATTTTCTAGTATTGTAAATTAATAAAAATCGTAATTTAATAAAAAATCAAACCCAGTTTAATCGGTTTATTCAATAAACAAACCATCTGAATACACGTCACACAATATTTGAAATATATTTTAGTTTCTGCGAGCTCCTCTCTCACGTTGATCCACCTCCCCCTTATACATGGAATCTTCGTCGATGAGTATTTGAAAATCCCCTAAAGCCTCGGCGGTGGGCGTTTTGTTCCAGCGTGAGTCGGGGATCCCACCCGGAGGCAGAACTACCGATAAAAGATTATCCACGAGCTTGTACTTGAGTATCCTGTCGTTAACCGTCGTGGCCGTCATCGATGGGGAGGCATTCACCTCTATAAGCCATGGCTTTAAGTTATCGTCTATGATTATGTCGTAACCGTAACACTCGAAGCAATGGCGGTCATTTGACATAACGTGCGCTACGGCTTTTAACGAGTGCACTATCAACCACTGTATGCTCTCGAACAGACAGTCGGTCACTTCGCGACCCCGGGTTCCTTCCAAATAGAGCTTTAAATTATGTATGCCCAGCTTCCCCCCGTGCTCACTATTGTATTCACCGCCATGTTTTTGTACGCTGACGTTCGTAAGGTGTACATACATGTTGTCGAGCTCAGCGACGCTTGTGTCGTATTTCATTGTGCAAAATCTACAAAATCCATTCCGAAACATGTAAGCTTTTAAAGGGCGGAACGACGTAACGAGGACGTAAATCCTCAAATCGAATTTCTTCCCTCCGATAAGAAGCGGATTATCTATATAGCGAGATATGACATAAGTATCTTTACTCGTGAGATGATGCTGTAAGTATTTCTTAGATTCCCGCGACCATTTTTTCAGTTTCGACAGTTTGTTTACAAGGAAAATGCCGGCGCCTTGGGATTTACCGCAAGGCTTCAAGATCCAGGTTTGTTGGGGATATTTTCGGTACTCTTCGACAAACATGCTGTAGTCGGAAGGCAGCACGAACGTTACCGGAATGAAATCTAAATATAAATAGCGCGTGATGACTTGCCCGCTCGGGAGATTTACTTCAGTTTTTTCCGCAAGGGAATTACAGTCTTTTTCCAAATCTTTTCTGAATCTCTTTATGTTTTTTACGAGTAGATCCTTACGTACCAGTTCGTAGTGGTTGGGGAAATGGTTGATTAATTGATTGTCTGCGAGTCGTAAGCCACTCTCCATACTGAATATATTTCGGCAATTTACTGTGTTTGACCAGTAAATGTTCCAGTTTTCTTCCGGCATCACTTGCTTCCATCCTCGTCTCTTGAAGGTGTTTATCACTATGGATTTTTCATAATCCGTACAGAAATTCAAGTGCTTTCCTTCGTGCGATATATTTGTAAGACGGTATATATTAGCTACTGATTTCTTGGTATGAGTGGGGACACTGGGCACTACCCGCGAGGACCGCATCACTGCTATTTATGATAAAACAAAAATAGGGTTTTTGCAGCGTTATAAGAAATAATATTCTATTCTATCGTATTTTAAAAACTAAAACAAACCATGACTGACCTGTTTTGACAGTTACATTGCCATGTTAGTAAACATCGTTGTCATGGAAACTTAAAGTTATATTTTAGGGGAGAAAAGTAAGGAAACAAATTTATAAATTCTTGTTTACCATGGAGATTTTAATGACTCGAATGATTATTACAAATACATCGCATCTTATAGGTACAAATGCGAAGACTGCAACTGGTTTCTATTTAAATCTAACAATTAAACAATCGATGACAAAATTAAACATTTTCATGATATTTCGGATAGACTCTCCAATATTAACCTTCATTCGGCTTTCACTCTTATCAGATACTGTTGTTTTGGTCCAAATTGTATGTATTTTCTTCGTTCTTCTCCTCTTTGGAAGAAACCACTTTTGGACAAAATTGACCAAATTATTCACCATACTTTAACATCCATTCTTAATGTGGCCCTGGACGACCGAGTGTGGCAGCAAGCCACCCTTCCAATTCGTTTTGGTGGCCTCGGCGTCCGCAAAATTTCTAGTATAAGCTTACCGGCGTTCCTGTCGGCTGTCCACAGCACTGAAAAGCTAACCAAAAAAATTTTAACCCGCTCCCTGGTTGACTCGGAAGTGCTGTACTTGACCGATGCAGAGAGCGCCTGGAAAATGGCTTGCCCGAACACGGATCGGCCCGAGAACCCATTTTCCCAAAGACAGTGGGATGAGCCGCTCTGCAGGTTGGTACGGAATAACCTTATTAATACTCGTACATCTACCAATACTGCCGTGCGTGCCCGCCTGCTGGCTGTGGGTAAGTGGGAGTCGGGCCTCTGGCTTCAGGCACTACCGTCACCATAGGCACTATGCTAGGTGACACAACCTTCCGGCTCGCAACATGTTTGAATTTGGGTGCTCCGTGTGGGGCTCCACATCGTTGTCAATGTGGTGAAGTAGTCGACAGCCTCGGACACCATGGCCTTTCCTGCAGTAAGAGCGCAGGTCAAATTGCCCGGCACGCCAGCATTAATGATCTCATACGACGTGCTCTGGCCACCGCCGGTGTGCCTGCTGTTTTGGAACCCAATGGGTTGGCACGCGTCGATGGGAAGAGACCAGATGGTATGACCATAATGCCATGGAAGTTGGGTAGGCCTTTGGTGTGGGACGCAACTTGCGCCATCTCATCTTCCTAGCACGGTGTCCTGTGCCGGGGCGGCTGCTGCAGGTGCTGAAAACCTCAAACGGCGCAAATACAACAACTTAATTGGCAGTTATGTGTTTGAGCCGTTTGGGGTTGAAACACTAGGGCCTTGGGGTCCGAGTGCTCACCTAATATTTAAGGAAATTGCCAAGCGGTTGGTCGACTCTTCACGTGACCAGAGGGCTGGCCTGTTCTTTGGCCAAAGAATCAGCATTGTCATCCAACGTGGGAATGCTGCCAACCTTCTGGGCACTTTTCCTGTTGACAGCGGTGTGGATGAGTTTTTTGACGCCATGTAATTCTTCTCTTTTTGATACTTGTATATATTTTATTATAATTTTAGTTTTGTAAATTGTAGTAATCTAACAAAATGTTTCCGTTTGGTTTTATACCTAAAATAAGTAAAACTGTACAATAGTACATTCATGTTTCATTTATCCACAAGCTTCTACCAAGCAAGCAAGAACATCTACATATAACGAGAAAGCTTTTGTTACGCTATTTAAATTTTAAGAATGATAGACAGCCAGTTCCCGTAAATCTAAGACGCAATACTTTCGCAAAATAGACGTTGAACAACGACTTATCCGAAGTAAAGAGACTTGTAACATCCTGAAGCAAACAACTTATATTTTAAAGCTGGAGTTTGCAAGTTAAGGTTTTCCGGAACTAAGGATGCTTCGATACTTTGGCCATCCGTCAAAAGCAGATACGAAAATATCCGAGATGGTTTACCCATGTTAAGAAACGGGGTGTAAGTGAACTTACGATATCATATTATAATATCCGAATAAATACTCTGTATTTACATATCTCATTTTTTTTAAATACGACGATGACCAAAATATTTATTGGATCGCCTGCATAAGTGTTTGTAATTAAGATAGTTCGGGAATGTACTTTTGGGTTAAAATAAAAGGCCCTAATTTGTAAGCCAGGTAGGAATGGTCCAGGGTATGAACCACCTGCCTGAGTGTCTTTCACCGAAATCCATTCAAAATATTATAATTATGTGAAACAAGTATTTTTAATTATTAAATCGACATATTTACGTTACGTTTACACCGCGCGTGCTAGTCCCACAGGTAACAAACAAAGTTACTTTCGCATTTATAATAATTATTGAAAAATTATATCTGTTAGAGAGAAGCTTGTTGAACAGTTTGCTTTCCTCAATAACACCATCTACTGTTCTATGTTTTGGTGTTTCATGTTCCAATGTATTAAATAGCTAAATAAAATGATTTATGTTTAAAATCTAAGCTCAGTTATATTTCCTCAATCAAAATACCCACACTTTCATAAATAACAAAGCGTAAGCTAATCGACATTGCATTCGTAATCAGCGTCATAAATTAATGGCGTTTGCAAATGGCCGACAACTGGCGAAACGTGGCACATGTAAATTCCACTTGAGCTTAGTGCCCATAAATTCATTATTATTCAAACGTTTCGCCCACTTATCTTGCTTCCCTGCTAATTCTGGATAGGCTGTGTGTTGAATTCGTCATTGTTGACTATTGGAAAAGTTTAAAAAGAACCGCAACATTAGAATTTCGTATACGAAACGTAGAGTTGCCTACTTTTTTTTGGAGGGAGGGAAATCATCAAATGACTCCTCCCGCTCTGGGTGGAGCGGAAGGGAGTGTCAGACTTCAACTGACTAAAAACCACCCATGTTCCTTCTTAGCCCTGTGTGTCCGGGGCCGCAGTATCTCTTACCAACAACCCGCAGCCCCGGCAGGCATCGGCCAACTTGACATTAAGCTTAAACAAAATATATACTTCATTTCTGATAAACCTTTATAGAAACTTTATAAATTGTCAGAAACTAAGGACGAGGAACTGTTCAAGTTGCTTGTTTCCATTGGAGAAAAAGGAAGCAAGAAAGCCCTCGGTTGTTACACAATCACATAAAAATTGGTCAATGTATTGGGCTAGATACTAGTAGGTACCTATTCTCGGATGGGGCTTTTGGCCAGAATAATATCCTTTTATATCGTAAAGAAAAGGTTATAACAGAACCCTTTTCTAAAAGATATGAAGCTTAGGTTTTGTAATAATGCTATTCTATGAACAACCAATCCTTTTTTTTGGTGGTCTATGAACAGCCTTACAACTAAATATATGGAAAACATGTTTTTTATAGACTTCAATAACATGTTACATAACATAACATCACGTCTGTAATCTTCAGAGTGATACAGAGGTGTATCCTAGTAGGTACTACCACTAATAACTGTAAATAGTCCGTATCTATACCAGTATGAGAATTTTTCCGCGGTTGTTCGAAACAGGTACCGCGGCCTCGGCACAAAGGGCTAAGAAGGAACATGGGTGGTTTTTAGTCAGTAGAAGTCTGACACTCCCTTCCGCTCTGACCAGAGTGGGAGAAGTCATTTGATGATTTCCCACCCCCCAAAAAAAAAGTATTGGGATCTTTAGCGCGTGGCTGAAATCAGAACTAACGTAATTTTATGTTCAATAATATTTCCCAATGTAATACAGAGGAGCTTCTGGCTAAATAATAACAGACGCTCGTGACAATCCAATCTTTAGACTAAGCCGTGCTTGCTTAGATTAGTTCGTGGATGGGTGACCACCCATTACATACCGACCAAGTTTTCTCCGTGCCTCGGAAAGCACGTTAACGCATTGGTCCTCATCATTTGTATCTCTTTGACACTCGTTTCGGTCGGTGGCCCGAAAGTCTGCCAACCAGTCTAACTAACGATATCGTATTACCCAGTACTAGCCTAGCTGTGAAGGGCAGTCTACCTGCAGATTATCTACTTAATGACAGCATGATTGTAATCTAAGATAATTAATTTAAATAAATAAAATATGTAACTTTTATATTTGGACGCCGAAATTAAAGGCAGAATAAGAGACCAATTTTATATGTTTTACCAACCTTCTGTACCTTGTTTACGCAAATAAATGATTTTGATTTGATTTGATTTTGTCGTTCTATGTGAAATACTGGTTTTGGCCCATTCAGTCAGACTTGAAGCCGACCAACTTGGGAAAAGGCTAGGCAGATGATGAGATTTCACAATTCAATTTTATTTTCACGTCTCCAAGTCTTTAGTGGGTCAAACAATCCTTTATGCATTGCACGTTGGGTCGTCAGTGGTCTCATTAGATCACTGACTGATTGGAACTAATTAATAACAACAAAATAATGGAAAATCGATTGTAATCACATACAATCATCATCACCGTAAACTCCAAATAGCCGGCAACGAGCACCGGCATCGCGTATAAAAGCCACTTGAGCTTAGCGCCCATAAATTCATTTATTATTAAACATTATGCCCATTTACGGCCACTTATCTGCCTCCCCACTAATTCACGCCGATAGGCCGTGCGTATGGCCGTTATTTGCAACTCAATGTGCGTCTTAGTATGAATAATTCAATCAACTGGAGAGGTGGAATGAGCTCAAGATATTAATGTTAGTGCTTCTTTTATTATTTTTATACGTATAAGGGTGTAAACTCAGAAGTCCAAACTCAACGTTTGCCAAAGAGCAGAGGACCGTAGCATTCTTAATATTAGACTCTTCGATAGAATGCGCAACACCTCAATACGTTTTAAGACAGGCGTCGCCTATGTTGGCGTTAAATCTGCCAAGTATAAATGAGGCCGGGCGCGTCACGTTTCTAAAATGAAGCCAAACAGGGCAAAGATAGTCACACAGTGGGTGCTTGAAGACGGCCGTCGTAACAGAGGTACGAGTAGGTCTAGGAAACGCTGGCTTGACGATCTGGGCTCATTCTCAACTGATTGGACTAGACTAGAAGGCATTGAATAAACAAACTTGGAAAGGTTTTGCCCAGCCGCACCAAGCTTAAATAAAAAGGGGTGTAGGTAGACGGACATAGCATAGCATATTGCGCATGAAAAAGTACAGTTTCTAGCAAATTAGAAGTAGGTACTCGTAGGCGCGACTGTCAACAATTCCTCAAAGTCAAAGTCAAACATTTATTTGCAAATAAATATGGTTACAGAAGTTCTTACAGTAGTAGTAGGTAGCTTAGCATACTCAATCATAATATAATGACATGCAATTTTTTTAAATATAATTGAATTGATAGAAATGGATTGATTTTATATAGTTAAATTGGTATATGTAATTGAATTGATATAATTGAATTGATATAATTGAATTAATATAATTGAATTGATATAATTGAACTGATAGAATTGAATTCAAATAATAGGTTTTTAGAATACGAACAAATCTTTTAAATTTAAACTCAAGAAACTCTTTTATGTCATAAAATGCATTCTCAACCAACCATCTGTGTAAGGTCCTTCTGAAACGGACCATTGGAAGTTCTTTAATTTTGTTAGGAATCTTATTATATATTTGAATACACATAGGATAGCAGCTCCGCGCATACTGTTCAGTTTTCGTTCCAGAAATAATTAGTCTATTAGGATATCTCGTTTTAAAATTACATTTATCTCCCAGCTTTTCAAACATCTCAGGGTGAGATTTGGTAAATTTACATACTTCTTCAATATAAATACCAGTTATTGTAAGAATTCCAAGTCTTTTAAATAGTGGTTTACAGGATGTAAGTGGGTCTACATTACAAATCGCACGTATACACCTCTTTTGTGTAACGAAAGCTCTTCCGAGATGCACCGAGTTTCCCCACACCAGTATACCATAACGCAGTATTGAACCAACATATGCATGATAAGCCTGTAATGTGGCTTGTCTGTTTATTAGGTTTGATATACGCCACAGAACATAAGCAGACTTACTGAGTTTTTCACATATCGCATCAATATGACCAATCCAAGAACACCTCTCATCTAGAACTATCCCAAGAAAAGTCATATTATCCGATTGTTGTATCTGTTTATCCTGATATGTGATGTTTAAATCAATTTTTTGTTACAAAATTGTACATATTTGGTTTTATCTAGGTTAGGTTTAAGGTTATTTTTTTCCATCCAAGTCCTCTCCCATTCAATCTTCGCTCGTTTTGAGCAGCATATTGTTACGTCTGCTACTATCAATGATATTGTCCCCCATCCTTAACGTTGTCTACCTAGTTAATCTAGTGTCATTTGGTTTTATCTAGAATTTCGAAGTAGCAGCCCAGAGTCTCATCATCTTCTTGCCCTTGTCCCATAATATTTGGGGTCAGCGCAACACTATGTTTCTTCCATTGTCCCCTGTCAGTCGTCACGCCATCATTTACTCCTTTTTCCTTCATATCATTCCTGACACAATTCATCCATCTTTTTTTTTTTTAAAAAAAACGTTGCCCCACACTAGGAATTTCTCCTGTATCGTGGGTGCGTCCACAAACATTTAAACTCACATACACAAATACCCAGACCCGAAACAACTACCTGTGGGCCATACAAATATATGTTCCGTGCGGGGATCGAACCCGCGACACGTAGCGCAGCAGTCAACTGCTTGAGCCACTGCGCCAACCGTGCCGTCCATCTTTAATTGCTTAATTGGATTTACTTAGTTAGGCTCGCGCCCTATTACATATTCTTTAACCTAACTGGCGAAATGTGGGTGCAGCTTTACAGCTGCCTACCTCCTGGGAAACAGGCGTGATATATTTATAAATAATTTTCACAGAGTGTTGACACGACAGAGATACAACGCTGTGATAGGAAATACAATTTCATCACAGCGAAATAATGACGATACAGGTACTCACTGAAAGTGGAGTGAAATTGTATAGGTATTAAAATATTTTCACATACAGATTCCTAGAGCTTTACGGACCATGATAAATATTTTATTGACTGTGGAATTTAAAGGTTTGTTGCGTGTAACCGACAATTTTAAGTGTACGATACACTCAAAATTGTCGGTTTTCCGTATCATTCATTCTAAAATTGTTCATAAATTCAGTTCTTGTATTCAACTATTATTATTGGCTTCTTAACGTCCTAAACAATATTGGAACAAAGGAAGTATCAATTTCAAGTCATTAGACGATGATTTCCGTGATTAAACAGTAAACACCCACAGTTTAACGTTAACGACACCTACGTACTATTTGTATTTCTGAGAAAACGATTTCCTTAATGTAAAGGTTCTAGTATTAAAAATACGGAGGTAACGCTGACTGTATATCAGTCCGTCCGGCTGTTTATCTGTTTGTATATCTGTTTCTCATTTTTATCACGTATGGACAAATCGATGTGCCCACACAGAAATACTGTGACGTGGGTTAGGACATAATTATTTTTTTTTTATCCTGGTATTTCATTCTCAGGGAGTACGAGTTCGTGGGTAAGGCCGTATACAGAAAGAAAGCTGGTAGCCGGTGCCGATTTACCAGCGCTTGTCGGCGCTGGTAGATAGGCGTCGTTGTTGTACGTGTTGTCGTACTTGTTCATTAATTTTATATGGCGGGTGGCGCCAGCGCTGACCGGCGCGTGTCGAAGATTTTCGGAACTTGTCGGCGACTTTCGGCGCGTATCGGCGCTTGTTCATATAAATGCCTGCGCCGGTTACCTGCATGGACCGGTTCCTATAAGCGCTGGTAGATCGGCGCCGGCTACCAGCTTTCTTTCTGTAAACGGCCTAAGTAACAACAACCGCTCGGGTAGAGCTTTAGGTTAAGCCGCGCTTGCCTGGGTTGGTTCGTGGATGGGTGACTCTTTACATATCGAGTTTTCTCCGTACATCAGAAATAACGTTAAGGCGTTCGTCCCGGCCGTCATTTACAGATCTCTGACAGTCGTTACAGGTAGTCAGTGCCCCGAAAAAACCAGTCAAACAAGGGGTATCGTATTACCCATTGCAGTACTAACTGGGTTGTGTAGGTCAGATAGGCCGTCGCTCCTTGTAAAATACTGGTATTCAGCTGAATCCGGTAAGACTGGACCCCAACGTAGTTGGGAAAAGACTAGGCATACGATTACGTTTTCAGTGACAAATTCCAACATCCACGTAGGCGCAGTCGCGGGTATAAGTTAGTCTTAACATAGAACTGATAAAAACTCATTAATCATTTACAACGGTAAATGATTAATGACTTTTTACCAGAAGCTTCAAAGATATCTTTTTCTAAAAATGAAACACAAGTTAAAAATAAATCGTTGGGAAACGTGTGAGGAAGCAAATAAAATCACTTAAACTGCAGTGTGAAAGTTGGTCAGGATTTATTGCTTGCTTTGGAACAGTTAATACTGTACCTACTAGTCTTTGGAACATGTGTTTTAAAACTGTGTGTGATAAAAACAATATATTGAGTTTAATACTTAGTCTTTTGTTAACTCAAACATATTTCAAATAGAGCCTTATTACCAAGCTTACGCGTCTGTTTGTCTAACACAGAAGTGCCTTAACATCATCATAATTTTCCTGCCCTTATCCCAATTTTTTGGGGTTGGAGCATCATGTCGTCTTCTTCCATCATGCTCTATCACTCGTCGTTTCAGCAGTCACCTTCTTTCTGGCCATATCATCCTTCACACAGTCCGTCCATTATTTCTTTGGCATTTCTCTACTCTTATAGCCATCTGCGTTCGTACTCCATATTTTCATCACTACGTTTTCCTCAATCCTCTTGTCCATACCACACTAACCGATTATCACACACTTTCAGACTTCATCTTATATGCCCATTTCTTATTTTACCCATTCGCGTTACAGCACGCATCCCCTTTAGCATTCTCATCTCAGCCACATCACAAGACTGCTTTATTACCGCAATATGTTGACAGTAAAGAAAAGGTATCTCTAAGTAAGTTTTATGGTCGCTATATCACCAAATACAAAAATAAAGAAAATTATTACGCTTTCGGCGGTACGGAACTCATAGTCGATCGATTTCACAACAATCTCGAGTGGGAGTTGTATTTTTCTTAGAAATATACTTTATAACATATCGTTTCACAATAATCCGGTAACAATTGACATGTCACGTGTGTGTAATGTTGTGGTACATACACGGAATACACGGAAAATTGCTATTGAAATCGCTTCGTTAGCAATTATGGGAGCGTTCATATCATTGACAATCTATTCATGAAAAGGATTACCTATGTATAGGTGTACTTTTACGACAAGGCATCTTGTTATTTTTAGCGTAGGACGTTTTATAGTGATATCTATGTCTAATGCAATCGTAGATGCTTTATATTTCTTACCTACAAATCTTATGACTGCATTACGTGACGTCGACAAACTGAAGCGCGAATAACGCTTGTGCGACATAACTGTACTGCGACTCACTGTAGTTCGAATGCACGCTTATGCGACAAACTGAGGTCGACTTCACGCTAGTTCGACATGAATCGCATGTTAATTAAATTAAAGTCAGTTCATTTGACAGAGGACATATTATAATAACAAATTCGACTTATGTGCACAAAAATACTCACACCCATTACCACATTGAAGTCATGCAATTAATTACCTACATATATCATATTATTATGTTCCACCCTGGGACTGAATCTGTCAACAGTTCAACAACTGCATTGTCAGTCACCCTGCCGTTAAATCATCCTGGATGGGCTTCCGACTTCGATTATGCAACGCAATTGGGGTGCAGGTGAGATGTCATGCTTGACGGAGCATGACCATCGGTATAGCTGCACCTATGCACCGATAACTATAACTAATGCAGAAATATACAAGTTCTATACAAACACTTCACGAAGCCGTCAACCAAGCATTCTGTAGGTATGACAACATCCAACTAAGTAACATAACATAACATTACGCCTGTAATCCCCGAAGGGTTAGCCACAGGTGTACCCAATAGTACACCCACATTTCGCCAGTTATGTTTAAATCCCATGTAATAGGGGGCGAGCCTATTGCCATCAACCGGGCTCAAATCCAGACTCCGTAGCTGTTACTGATAAATTCCTGACGGAAAAAGCCAATAACACTTTGCCCGACCCGAGAATCGAACCCAGGACCTCATGCTCAGCAGTCGCGCTTGCGACCACTCGACCAACGAGGCAGTCTTACTTACTCGTCTTACTCCAACTAAGTAATTCTACACAAAAATGATTATTGGGAAACGACTTTTTTAATTGGGGTAAAAATCAGCTGGGGCGTTTCACTAGTTGTTAAGAAGTCAAACAACATGGATCCGTAAATTTAGCTGTGCAGAGCTTTTCGTTATTCAAATACACAATTATTACAGAAATACATTCAACCTACGCACGATATTTTGGTAATAATTGGTAATTTTTCCTCTTCACTTTGATGTTTCAAAACGACGCGTTATTTTTAGATTAATTCTTAGGTCGGAAACACGGAGTGGGAGACTTTTCCCATCACTCCAACCCCATAACTAAGCTAAAGTAGTAGGCAGAAAACAAGACTGGGTTTCACCCCTATTTTACTCAATTTGTATACTGTTTTTCAGTTTTAAAGTATGTAGTTGACACAACATAATGGTGATTAAAGTAAAGATATAACTTATTTTTAAAACTGTTTTTTTACCGTGTGAAAATTTGAAACCTTGGAAATCTCCGTATTTATGTAGATGGTGCCCAGGTCCAGTTAAAAAGAAAATGTCACAATGACATGAGGACACGACGTGTCTTTCGACTCCTTTTTTTTTTTTGGCGCTTGGAGAATCATCAAATAACCCCTCCCGCTCTTGGGCAGCGAAAGGGAGTGTCAGACTTCTACTGACTAAAAACCACTCATGTTCCTTCTTAGCTCTTCATGTCGAGGCCGCGGTATCTCTTGCGAACAACCCGCAGCCCCGACGGGACCCGCAGCCCCGACGGGGTCTTTCAACTCCTTTGTGACTGTTTTCACACTCACAAACGATAGGTTTATACCATGTATATACCTCTGAAAATATTATATTTTAATATAAGGTTTAATAAAAGGAGTAAATTAGTTTGTGCCGAATTGGTTTAATTATATATAAGCTATTCAGTAAGTTTCTAAATTAATGTTTCAATAAAAGTTAAGAACAATTGTCATAGTTAGTTACAAAACTTTCTTTTATAAAAACTTTTGTCTCTAATTACGAATAGAATTAGGGGCGCCTTTCTGAATATTTGAAAGTTTTTTAAAACAAAGAATATTAAAAAATTATGTTCACTCAACAATTTAAAAAAGAACACTTTAATGATAAAAAGTGTGGGTTTCGTTTCCGCATACCAATAGCGGTTATTGCCCTTTCTCTAATATCTCTTAATACTAACCAAAACAATAAACTATTTTATGGTTTAAATGGATAAAAATATTGATTTAGGGTTGTGCTACATCTATTATACAGAGCAGGAGTGCTCACATACGCGTCAGTATCGACGATGCGTTCAGCAGCACGGACTGTAGTGATATTGCGTATCTTTGTAGATGTCAGTGGCTATCATAGTGTCCATCGATTAACTGTCAAATGGTTATGATTTGGTACAAAATAGAACCATTTGACAGTTAATCGATGGACACTATGATAGCCACTAACATCTAAAAAGATACGCAATAGCCCTGCTGGTCCTCGTTCTAGCAACTGACGGTTTTGAGTGACGGAAATTGATAGGAGAAAGGAAAAACGCGCTTCAGCGCTTTTAGATGCGGTTCTAAATACACTCGGTTCCAAAAATAACGGGTCAGTCACATAAACCCGAATATCTCCCGAACTACGTATGCCATCCTAATGAAACGAAGACTGTTCAATTGAGAATTTAATTATACGGATAAAAAATTAAATAAAACTTATTTGCACCCACAATATTAATTATTTATAAATTATAAATTTTTCTTAAGATTACATTTTTTTATGATTGTTTTTTGCTGTTTTTCATCACTTTCTTTATTCTGTCACAAAAAAAAATATCGTGAACGTCTTCCACGTGCATAATTATTAATCTGTGAGGTGAAGCATGGCAGTCACGCTAGAGGAATGTACCAGAATCCTAACTTTTTTGGAACTTGGGCGGAGCCAGCGTAAAACAGCCAGAAACATTGGTGTATCTTTGTCGACTGTTCAGCGGGTAGTCCAGCGGTACCAAGAGACCGGATTACACCTTAGAAGACCAGGAAATGGCAGACCAAGATGCACAACGGCCAGGGAAGACAGACAACTGGTGGCTACAATGCTCCGAAATCGTTTTCAAACTGCTGTTGGTCTAAAAACTCACTTTATTCGCTTTGGAGGTGGCAATTTAAGCGCTCAAAGAGTAAGAAGACGTCTTGCTGAAGCAAATTTGAAACCATTGAGGCCCGCAAATGGCCCCAAACTGGAACGGGGACATCGAATTGCAAGACAGAGATACGTGCGCGAGCACCTAAACTGGACACTAGACGATTGGTCTAGGGTAATGTTCACGGACGAGTCTAAATTCATGCTTTATAAGCATGATGGTAGGCAGTTGGTGTACAGAAAACCAGGGGAGCGCTTTCATCAAGCGTGTGTGGAGGAAAAAGTGGCGTACGGTGGAGGCTCCGTACAAGTTTGGGCTGGGATTTCTGCTGAGGCCCGCACCGAGCTGGTACTCATTCAAAATGTGAACTCATTAATATTGTGGGTGCAACTAAGTTTTATTTTATTTTTTGGCTGTATAATTAAATTCTCAATTGAACAGTCTTCGTTTCATTAGGATGGCATACGTAGTTCGGGAGATATTCGGGTTTATGTGACTGACCCGTTATTTTTGGAACCGAGTGTAGTTAGGCAGAGACTATGTACCTATTAGTACACCCACATTTCGCTAGTTATGTTTAAGTCCTATGTAAATAATAAACGTCAATTTATATAGGTTAAGCTAAAATACAATACACACAGTAAGCACAGTATATGCCTATAGATATACGATAGGTTTAGGTATGAAGGCATTATATTACAATCTACAAAGTATCCATACTAATATATATATTATATATATATATATATATATATTTTATATATATTTATATATTATATATAATATTATAAATGCGAAAGTAACTCTGTCTGTCTGTCTGTCTGTCTGTTACTCTTTCACGCCTAAACGGCTGAACGGATTTTGATGAAATTTGGTATGGTGATAGATGATAACCTAGAAATGGTCATAGGTTATAAATAATCACGCCATCGTTCTTAGGGGGTAGGCAGTAGGCAGATAACTAAATTGAGTTAGTGATTTTTAGTCGTTTTTGTTGGGACTTTTGCTCTTTCACGTCTAAACGGCTGACAAGATTTTGATGAAATTTGGTATGGTGATAGATGATAACCTAGAAATGGTCATAGGCTATAAATAATCACGCCATCGTTCTTAGGGGGTAGGCAGTAGGCAGATAACTAAATTGAGTTAGTGATTTTTAGTCGTTTTTGTTGGGACTTTTGCTCTTTCACGTCTAAACGGCTGAACAGATTTTGATGAAATTTGGTATGATGATAGATGATAACCTAGAAATGGTCATAGGCTATAAATAATCACGCCATCGTTCTTCCATACTAATATTATAAATGCGAAAGTAACTCTGTCTGTCTGTCTGTTACTCTTTCACGCCTAAACGGCTGAACGGATTTTGATGAAATTTGGTATGGTGATAGATGATAACCTAGAAATGGTCATAGGCTATAAATAATAACGCCATCGTTCTTAGGGGGTAGGCAGTAGGCAGATAACTAAATTGAATTAGTGATTTTTAGTCGTTTTTGTTGGGACTTTTGCTCTTTCACGTCTAAACGGCTGAACAGATTTTGATGAAATTTGGTATGGTGATAGATGATAACCTAAAATGGTCATAGGCTATAAATAATCACGCCATCGTTCTTAGGGGGTAGGCAGTAGGCAGATAACTAAATTGAGTTAGTGATTTTTAGTCGTTTTTGTTGGGACTTTTGCTCTTTCACGTCTAAACGGCTGAACAGATTTTGATGAAATTTAGTAAAGTAATAGATGGTTACCTAAAAACGGATATAAGATCAAAATGATCACGTCATCGTACTTAGGGGGTAGGAAGTAGGCAGAAAACTGAATTGAGTTAGTGATTTTTTTATGGTTTTTGCTGGGAGTTTTGCTCTATCATGCCTAAACGGCTGAACGGATTTTGATGAAATTTAGTTAGGTGATAGATAGTAACCTAGAAAAGGATATGGGCTATTAATATTCATGCTATCGTACTTAAGGCGTAGGCAGTAGGCAGAAAACTAATTAAGTTAGTGATGTTTTAAAAGTTTACCTCATTCACGCCTTAACGTCTGAACGCATTTTTATAAGACTTGGTTAATATAAAGATAGGATCCTAGGCACGGACACAGGCTACTTTTTACGGCGGGAAAATACCTCATTCCCGCGGAAATCTAGCGTGATCGTGTCAAGAAGCGCATGACGCCCATAGCTACTGAAATAATTTTGATGTTTTTTTTTTTAACTGAGTGTTACTAAGACTTCAAGTTAGTATTTGATCACTTTTCTTTAGAAAAGAGTTCTTTTTCTCACGGACAATTATACGTGGCTTGCTCACGTGTTTCAAGTAAACAGAATCTCCATGTGTTGGCCAGAGAGGGAAAAACAAAGAACATAGTTTACAAAAATGTATTACAGTAATAAGGCCTCTTATTTTTAGCTTCCTACATTATTATACTACTTACATTAAGTTAGTACTTCCTACGCAGACGATGTTGCGGATGTCACACTGTCTAACATCGGGGGTTGGCAGGTAGGTAGTTAGTAGTATATTAAACCGATTTACATTATTTACTTTTTATATTTACTAAGGAAACATTCGGAGCTATCCATTATGTAGCTTAGGTTGCTTTTGAACAAATTTTGATGTGAAGTTGAGGACTGGAACACGATAGTGGGACATTGTTGCAGGGGGACTTACAGCCGGGAGAAAACAAAAAAACTTATGCGGACGAAGTCGCGGGTAAAAGCTAGTACTTAATAAATTGCGAAATTCCTATCTTCTTAGAACCACACCCCCAAGAGCCTACGTAAACAAACCCCAATGTAATCTTATAAATACTGATACAATTATGCTTACAGGTACCATTATACTCTTTGGGCTATTCCTAGCTACAATTTACCTGTAAGCAGGTACGCCTTCTTAACAATAATTAGATCCCGTAAAATAAAAGTGCCCTCTAAAATAAATAAAATTAATTAACTGTTGGTACCAATTTGGTAGCTAAGTATTGTAGTCAGTGGAACCGGTGATTATTTTTTACTAGTTGCGCAAAATCGTGACTGCTCGTAGAAATGGAGCGAGTCGCGAGACAATATGCGTAAAAACAAAAAAAAAAAAAAAAAAAAAAAAAAAAAAAAAAAAATGACTAAGGTGTACGTAAGTAGTAGAACGTCTCACATAATGTATAACCTCAGCATGAATGATTTAAGCAAGATTTTTTAACAATAATTTTGATTTTAAAGAGTTTCCATGGAGTTTCATTTCCAATCTTCTCTATGCATATCGATAGCGCTGTAACTGTGACTGTAGCTATGCTTTTTTTACATGTAAAAGTGCCTGTAATGGTCTAATGGGAGAAAAGCTTCGAGTTTGAGTTTTGAATCAACCTAAGGTTTTGATCTCAATTAGCACTACAAGCTGAAATTAATACTTACTCACTAACTAATTAGTAAGTAGATCAGGATATACTCCAACTAAAATTGTAAGCACTCAACAAAAAAAAAAAATATATAACACACTCTTCAGCGTTCTTTATGCAGATATCTACTTGTAAACACAAAAGAAAACACAACATCGGGAGTAGGGACTTGTGAAGTATTGTGCGCATGATAAATGAAGTCTCTCCCACGTTATTAGGTGGCTGCATGAAAATCATTTGCAATATGTTACTTGTCAGCTGAAGTCATGTTCCTTTGTAAAATGTTTTACAGAATATTTCGTATGAAAATGACTGTTTCCTGAACTAAGCTTTAAGTGTTTTTTAATCAATCCATGGTAGTGAACTGCTTTAAAATTATATCATCATCTGCCTTGCCTTTTCCCAACTATGTTGGGGTCGGCTTCCAGTCTAACCGGATGCAGCTGAATACCAGTATTTTGAATGGAGCGACTGCCTATCTGACCTCCACAACCCAGTTAATACTGGGTAATACGATACCCTTTGGTAAGACTGGTTGTCAGACTTTCAGGTCACTGACTACCTGTAACGACTGCCAAAGATCTATATATGGCAGCCAGGACCAACAGCTTAACGTGCTTTCCGAGGCACGGAGGAAACTCGGTATGTAATGGGCGGTCACTCATCCACATACCAACCTAGGCAAGCACGGCTTAACCTAAAGATCGAACCGAGTGGCAGTTATTATTAAGCCACGAGCTCCTCACCTAAAGATCGACTCGAGTGGCAGTTATTATTAAGCCACGAACTCCTCCTTTAAAATTATATACTACTGACATAAACCATATCTCAGTTTTTAATTTCGGGTTCTAATTCTTAGTTTATTTTTAACATATTTACACAACCTCTTGGCTATACCGTAACTAAGTAGTTTAACTTTTAAGCTTCTTTTCGTTATCAAGACAGGAGTCCTAAAAGTTTTTTTAAATATACGTATGATTTTGCATAGAATATTGTGACTCGTGGATTAATAATCTTTGATATTCGTTACGAGTACCTAGTCTGAAGGCCAAAAGTCTGACATCCAGTCGTCGTCGTACCAAGAGGTATCGTTTTAACCAGTAGCTGGGTTGTGAAGGTCAGTTATGCAGTCGCTCCATGTAAAATACTGGTATTCAGCTGCGATCGATTTAGTCGATCGATCGCTCGATCGATTTAGATCGATTAGTTTGGTAATAGGTTAAAAAGACCTACATAGAAAATGGTTTAAATCACATCCATATGGACAACGAAAAAGAAATTAATCTCATTTCAAAAGTATTCTTTTTACAAACTTTAAAAAAAAAATTAAACTCAATTTTTTCATATTTTATTTTCATCACTATGATACACAGCACTTGTAGTCTCTACGAGCCATATTTCGCCGTAAACAACACATACCGTTACTGACGGGTAAGTGCCATTAATTGGCTCGTTAATAACGAGTTGATATTCGGTAATTGCATTTACATAATTGCTTTTCATGCTTCATTTGCTAGGGAAGGATCGTTGGCGCTCATATGCCTGATTGCGTACGTTCTTTTGAGTGTATCCAGCCGGTAGCTGTGAGCCCTCTTCATTTTATGAATGCTGTTACGATGTTTAAGAGAGGCTAATTACGCGCTTCGTATTTCCAAAAATGAAACATTTTGAAAGTTTAGTATTAGGTAGTTATGTTTAAGTCCCATGTAATATGAGCCAGCATATTGCCATCAACCGGGCACACATCCAAGCTCTCTGAAAAGAAAGAAAGAAAGAAAAAGTATTTAATGGTCTCACACAGGACAAAGAAATTAATAATAAGAAATTGTCAAAAAAGAAAACATGAGTAATACTTAAAAAATAAAGCTGGCAGCTCTGGCTGCTACTAAGAAATCCCTGATGACCAATCACTTTGTCCGACTTAGGAATCGAACCCAATACCTCATGCTCAACAGTCCCGCTTGCAACCACTAGACCAACAAGGCAGGTAGAAAGTTTAGCATCGTTTTTGTAAAAACTGACAGTATGATGGTAATGTAATGACCATAAAACAATTCAGAAAAACAGTTTAATAAACAGTTTAATAATCAAAATCAAAATCAAAAGTCATTTATTCAAACTAGGCTGATAATCAGCACTTTTCGAACGTCAAAATTTACTTTACTTTACTTTACTCATTTACAAGTGACAGTCCCCCAAAACGCCCACCCTTCGACACTTCCTAGTGTTTTTTGCTGGAAAGAAGAAGTGGCGGAACAAACTCCCCAGCAACACATCTGTCTGTTTGGTTAGAAGAACTAGACTCGATACAATAGAAAGGTGTAACTTAATATTACGATTGATTACAGACACAAGTCAAAAATAAAAATGTATATAATAATAAAAACATAAAAAAGACATAACATGTCAGTAAACTAATTTTGGAGAAAGAACATAAATAACAAACAAACATTGTCTTGTGTTCAACTCAGCGACCAACTATTCTTATCATGACTTGTTCTCTCATTGTTCACTCATCGGAGTAACTAAAAGTATTGATATGAATTTTTCTGTTTACTTTGCTTTTTAATCCTTTACTGGTTACTGTCCGCGGCCTCATTCATATCGATATGGAGAATAAATAAAATGAAAGTCCCAACTGACTGACTGAAACATCAACGTCCAGCACAAAACCTTGGAACAAGAAATCTGAAATTTTGCACAGAGGTTCCTTTTATAATGTTAACAAGGAATAATTTTTTTTTTCAAAATTCAACCCTTGACGGAAGTTAAATAGGGGATGAAAGTTTGTATGAAAAATCGTAATTTTTGTAGTTAAGAGAATTAAAATTGGTGTTTATTTTAAATCGAGGTAGTACGGTCGAACAAGCCATTAAGTATGCAGCCTGTTAACTTGCATTTACGTTTAGGATTATACAGATACATTTAGAGACAGATGTCAAACGACTTTTTGACGACGCATTTGACATCAGTCGCTTAATGCCAAACGTGTTTTAAACCAAAATTGCAATCAATATTTTCAGTGTACTAGAATTATAAAAATTTCTGCCTGTATGCTTATTAGCTTGTTCGACTGTACCTACGTTCCCGTGGGATATTTTCCGATATCCACACGAGCGAAGCGGCGGACAAAAGCTAGTGGAGAATAGATTATTATTCCATGGAAACGTCCCACCAGTATAGAAGTCCGATATGTATATGTATATATCCGTTTCTTTAATTTTGCCTATATTTAGTCTGTACATAAATTGTTAAATAAATAAAATGCTTTTGAAAACAATATTATAACATTCCACAAATGAATAGTAAAAGGATTTATTATTATTATATTATTATAGCTAGCCTATGTTGTCCCACTGCTGAGCAAAGGCCTCCTAAAAGGATAGTACTGTTACGAGCTGGGTATGGGATAAATAAAAACACTACCAATTAAACACACGAAATAACTTTATTAAACACAAAACACTAAATAAACAATCACTTCAACACTACTGAACACTTTATCGCACTAGATAACTCTTCGAACCTTTCGTTGTCTCGCTATAAAAGTAGACTGACTGCTCTGACCTCTGTTGGTCCTTTTATACTCAAACACACAAAAGAAGTTCGAGAAAATTCCCTATTATTAACTAAAAATGAATACAATATTCACAAAGAAAAATAACTAAAAAAATAAACTTAAAGATAAAAGAACCAACAAGGAAGAAGTTACGTTACGCTTTCGGCATACGGTCGAAATTACAATGGCAATTATGTCGCCGACGCCCGCCGTGCTGACCTTGTAAACACAATGGAACTATACCTACAGAGTGTAATGGAGTGTTTTAGGCACTACACAATTATAAGCGAGGTTTCTTGAAGATTCTAGATGACCGACGTAACAGTACATATATTTAAATCTGAAAATATTTGAATAGTACTGTTTGAAATACAAATTCTAAGGGAAATTCAAATAATAATTACAACATTCAAACCAGCCAGCATTCATGGAAACTTGTAATATTGTTTACAAAAGCGTATGAAATATGCTTTAATGCTCCCTCTATCATTCCAAGAACTGTGGATAATTAAAATATGAGAGGAATAAGTGTGGTATAAAAGCATAGTTTTCAGAAACTAGCTGCTTAGCATCTATTCGCTAGCGATAAAAACATCCAACTCTAGTTACATAAGGAGAGGAGGAGGAGGAGGGTTGTCTTACATAAGGAGAGTGTCGTCGAAAAGCAGGAATTGAGAAAATAATTTTTTTTTATTTTTTTTATTTGTAATGGACTTGCTCTTGACCTCAATCATATGAACTCGGGAAAACCGACGCAGGCAGGGAGTTCCACTCCTTGGCTGTGCGCATAATAAAGGACTTAGCAAAGCGCTTCGTTCGAATGTGTGGAACATCGACTAGGTATGGGTGATAACCTGCAGTACGCCTAGTCTCCCGATGGAAGAAGGGAGATGGTGGAATCAGCCCGTGGAGTTCCTGCGCACACTCTCCACATCTGAAAACTTAGGAATCACAGGAGAGAGGGACTCCTGGCTAAAGAATGATAGCCACACAAGTCGATCGTCACGGCTAAGCAGTGCTTGCTAAAGTTGGTTGATGGCTGACCATCCCGTCGGGGCCGCGGGTTGTTCGGACAACCATGCAGTCTCGCCACCATTTTGCCCTCGTCGCTGGCAATCTAAATGGTGAATGCCTTTACAGTCATCCACTATTTCCTGTAATGAGCAAACAACAGGTCACGTAGGACACGTGACATAAATTAATTATAGGTAATGATTGTGCGTGCGTGTAGCATGTCCTAGAACCAAAATTTCGAAGACTTGTGACATCTACCAATCCGCATCCGCGAAGAGAGGAGACCTGTGTCCCAGCAGTGAGAACTTTCACAGGCTGATGATGATGACAATTTAAGTGTAACACCCTCATCATCTTAATTATCTGCCTAGCTTTTTCCCACCTATGTTGAGGTCAGTGGAAAACCCTTATGAAATAACAACGGAAACAAGAAATTATAACACAAGTAGCATTATTTCTCGAAATGTTGCCGCCATTTTCAAGTCCACTGGCCAAAAATACGGCACTAGAGTTCGCAAGTGTCGGCACCTTTTAAATAACGTACAGCAATGGTTGTTCATATCGAGTGTCAGGAAACTCGTTTATCGCAAGAAAAATGGAGTCGCCTTCGCGTATTCTTATTTCAATTGAAGTTATTCACAAGCACCATTTCAAGCTGCACAATTCAGTTTGAATTTATAGCGGGAAGTTATTTCAGCCGCAGTGCTTTTGTCGAGTTAGCTATGCGAGCTGTTACGAATGGCGTCGGTAAAATATTAACGAGTTTATAAATAGTTTTTCCGTTTTTTTGGCTGGTTTTTGTTTTTTTTATAGTTCTGTGGTTTACGTTTTGAATAAAACAGATTCTTTTGCGATGTTACTGTACTTTTTACTGTTTGTTGTGAAACTTTCGTCCGATTTGATCTTCTTTTTTAACGCGTCGGGTGAAATACTCAAACATTTTTCAATCCAGTTTATAGTCCCCTAAACAGCTTCATCATTGGTTTAAGAGTGCAGCTGGTAATAGAGGATAGGCGAGAAAGCTGGACATAAATATTGATTTAGTATTCAGTACCTGAATTAATATATTTGAAGAATATTGAACAACAATAACCCAATCAAGAGATAAAATAAATCCAACACTTGCCTCCGAGATAATGAACCATTAACATTAATGACGCACATGAGTGGACGCAAATTGATAATAACACATCGCAAAATAACACTGGCTGTGAGCAATTAAGCCCGATTTCACCAATCAGGAGATAAGTGGAGTGGTGTAAGATTGAATTAATCTGAGAAGAATGAGTCAATAAGAGAAGAGAGGAGCTCGTCGCTAGACAACCACTCAGATCAATCTTCAGGTTAAGCCGCACTTGGCTAGGTTGGTCTGATGGGTGACCATCCATTATACAAAGAGTTTCCTCAGTGCCTCGAAAAGAACGTTAATAAAAAAAAACATTTATTTCAGGTTCCCCCATATTTAAATGACAAGTTACGAGACACATAAAAAAATCAATAAATAACCGTTCAAAATAAAAACAAAAGCAAAATAACATGATAAAAACAATGTTAAAAAAAAAACAGAATTAAAATGTCAAAAAATCAGAAATACAATGGCACTAAAATCAAATTGAAATCCGAAGACGCACAAGTTTTCGATATTGGGAATCGCGTTACGGAACTCAAATTGAGTTGGGCAGGACACCTAGCAAGGCGCAGTGATGACAGGTGGACTAGGGCTGTCACCGAATGGCGTCCAAGAACTGGCAAAGAAGTGTGGGTCGTCCGGCGGCAAGATGGGCAGACGACATAGTTGCCATCGGGGGCAAAACCTGGATAAGGCTTGCACAGGACCGTGGAGATTGGCACAAGAAAAGAGAGGCCTATACCCAGCAGTGGGTGAGTTCGGGCTGTGGATGATGATGATGATGATGAAAATCAAATCAAAGTCAATGTAAGCGATGAAGTGTGTTAAGCCGATGGTCCCGGCTTTCATTTGTAGAACTTTGAAAGTCGTAACAGGTAGTAGTCATTGGCTTGAAAGTCAGACAACCAGTCTTACCAAAGGGTATCATATTATGTGTAGTACTGGGGTACTAACTGAGGTCAGATAGGCAGTCGCTTCATGTTTTCCTAACTGTGTTGGAGTCGGCTTCCTATCTAACCGGATGCAGCTGAATACCAGTGTGTTACATAAAGGGACTGCCTGTCTGTCTGTATGTCTGACCTCCACAACCCAGTTAGTAGTTACTAACAGCAAACATAATGAACAATGTCAGTTGGGGTGGCACTGACCCGATTTCAAACACACGAGGCACCGTCACCCTATTAATTTACATTCAATCCATGTTTATTTTAATAATAATTGGATCTAATCATAAACTAATAGAGTTAATGCAAATACCTGCATACGGGTTGTGTACATGGTGACAATATTATGTGGCTTGCTTCGATAGCTGTTTACACTAGGTGTATCGAGGTAGACAGTAATTGATCAATAACCGTTGATTTAAGTGGGTGGATGGCTATTGTAATAATCTAAATTATAACCTTAATAAATTATTACCTAACTAGCTATTGCCAGCGGCTTCGCCCGCTACAAATCGAAAATTATCATATAAAATCTGAATAAAAACTATCCTATGTAGTGTTATTCCAGGTTATAAACTATCTGTGTACCAAATGTTATCCAAATCCGTTCAGTAGTTTTTGCGTGAAAAAGTAACAAACATCCAAACAAAATTTCGCATTTTTATTATTAGTAGGATAAGGATAGTAGGATACATAAAATTACGCCTGTAATCCCCGTAGGGTTAGGCAGGAGGTGTACCCATTAGTACACTCACGTTTCATCAGTAGCGTTTCATCATCATCAACATCATCCACAGCCTGAATTTACCCACTGCTGGGTAGAGGCTTCTCTTTTCTTGTGCCAGTTTTCACGGTTCTGTGCCGGCCTCGTTCAGATCTTTCCACTGATGGCAACTATGTCGTCTGCCTTCCATTTGCCGCCGGACGACTCACACTTCTTGTATTACGTTAAAGTCCAATGTAATAGAGCACCAGACTCCGTGGCTGTTACTGAGATACTTCAAATGGAAAAACTCAAAAACAAAAAGTAAAAAAAATACAATAATTTACGCATAACACAAAAATTATAATATAAAGGGTGTAAAAGTACCCTTAAAGCAAGCGAAGGGCACTTGTTCTCCCGATCAATGCGATCATTTTTTTGTTCTAGACCATACCTGGGAACCCCCTAGTTACGGAGATTTATTAGGGGTCAAAGTTCCAAATTTTTCACAGCTGGTTTTGTAAATACTAGTTTTTTAATATAACTTTACTTAAATTCCCTCCATGACCCGTTTACTATTCAAAGCATCCACTAGCACAATGTTTTAAGAGTGCTACATTGAGTTTTAAATGTGATTTTTGATCCCCAAAAAAGAAGTCGTTTCCCAGCAAAAAATTTTGCGTAGGGGTACTAAGTTTGATCTATAGAATGCTTGGTTGACGGCTGTGTGAAGGGTCAATTTACACCCTGTATAGAAAACGGTCAAAACTTCCTTCTTCCTTTAGCATTTCCTACGCCCACATTACACGATCCGGTTGCGAGTAGGTACTACTTACAAATCTGACCTTTTTTGAAGGACACTGCCCACAAGGTATGTCCTTCTGTGAGGGTGTTCTCTCCAGGGTTTCTATTGGTCATTGTATTTCGTCAAAATAAACGAAAAATATAAAGAAGAAAAGAAGTCATAAAGTAGGCATAATTATGTTAGGGGATTATTAAATGAACAATGAAAAAGTTTTCTTCGAAAATAATACGGGAATGGTTTTTACTGTTTCCCGTGCCAGAATGGACTACGATGTTGATTTTCTATTTATGGACTTATTTTAAAAAGCAGTAAGGGAAGTTTTCTAAACTTTCGGTTTGTTGTGTTTAAAAGGGTTCTTTGGGTAGTAATACGAGAAAGTATGATGAATATTTGACTAAGTAGGTATATCTACAGGATTTTGCCAAGCGGTTGATCGATTCTTCCCAGTACCAGAGGGCTGGGCAATTCTTGGGTCAAAAAGTCAGCATTGTCTTTAAACGTGGCATTATTGCCAGCCTTTGTCACCAGAAACAGTATCCGTTTCTGTTGACAGTGTGTGGAAGAATTTTTTGACGACCTTTTGTACTTTTTTTCTTTTCTACAATTTTGCATTATTTGATGATTGCTATATAAAGAGTGTCGAAAGGTACGAGTTCTCCCCGTCTTTTCGATCATTTTATAAAGTTAAAGTAAGTCATTTTACTCAAGATTTTTTTGTACTGGTTTTTAAGGTAATAACTATACTTGAATTACCTCCATATGAGTTACGTTGAGTTTTACGGTAAAACGTGAATTTTCACACCAAAATAAAAAGTAGTTTTCCAGCAAAAATTTTTGCATGTAACTAAGTAACTCTTACTTAGTTTGCTGTACATAATGCTTTCTTGACCGTTTCTTGTGTCCTACAACCTGCCAGCGTTGCCAGACGTCCCGATTTTAAAACCAAAATTAAATGTCCCGCCCGGGACAGACTCAGTCTCGCTTTTCGGAGGAAACGAGGGCAAGTGGCACAGACTATTTTTATTTTTTTTAAATTAATTATTCAGAAGACGAATAAGACTGAACTATTGAACGATAGGGTGGGTAGGTATGGTAAAAAAAAAAATATGGTTATTTTTGTTATCTATTGTCACGTAAACGTAATTTGAACTCAAATAAAAAGATAAATATTGAAAAACTTCTGTTAATATACGTTTTTTTACTATATCCCGCTATCGACGAAAGAATCCCGCTTTTTTCATTCAAAAACTTCTGAAATCCCGACTTGGCCAAAAACAAATCTGGCAACGCTGCTTTACAGCCTGTTTAAGTAGATATTTATAGTAATTGTTTTTATGAAGGCAACCTACATTGTTTGTTTCATCATTAATTGTATTCATTTAATGTTCGCCTTATTATTTTAGAACGATTGGTTTGTGATTAATGGCCTACTTCAATACACTGTATTTTCAATTTATTATTTGACCTTTCACAGTAAAATAATCTATCTACTTAAATAACTCTTATCAATACTGGTAAAATAATACCATGGTAACTGTATCCCATAATAATAATAAAACAGGACATGATCGGGAAATTGACTTCCGACGTTCAATATTACAGAAGCGCTGGAATAAAAAGGATTTTTTTTTGGGCCTTTTTTTTCCCGCTCTTAGGCAGAGCGAAAGGGAGGGTCAGACTTCTACTGATTAAAAACCACCCATGTTCCTTCTTAGCCCTTTATGTCGAGGCCACGGTATCTCTTGCGAACAACCCGCAGCCCCGACGGGAGGTTTTGTGGGCCTTACACAGATTACGTGGCATATCATCACGCCTCTTTTTGCAGGATTATAGTACACCCACATTTCGCCAGTTAAGTTAAGGACAATAAGTTTAAATCAAAGCTATGCCGGGCACAACTTCGAATGGCAAAAAAATTCTGATAGAAAATCGAATAAAACTTTACCGAGCATGATAATTCCGTATTTTCCATGTTTTTACTAAATATAGGTTACCATTTGCTAGGTTTTACTTACAACTGCTGTAGGATAAAACTTTATTCTTCTATTTCTGTAAACTGTCCAGAAGTAGAACATATTTAGTTATGCATTCTCTCTCAGCCAGTTCCATAAATATTATATGTAAAGAATTGGTTTATTTTGAATTAAGAAAAGGTTCTATATTTTCTCATCTGGAAGGTTCAGCTCCAACAGTACGTACCAGTGAACCTTCCATTCCTTCAATCACATACAAATTAAATTGCATTCATGTAAAATCAATACAATAATCATCTGCCTAGCCGTTTCCCAACTTTGTTGTTTTCGGCTTCCAGTCTAACTAGACTAGGCAGATGTACCTAAATACCAATATTTTACATAGAGCGACTGAATATATCTGACCTCCACAACCCTGACCTGGTTGTCGGACTTTTGCGCATCTGACTATTCGAAGCGACTGTCAAAGTTGTAACAGCACACAGTACCAAAATATTGTAAAATAAATATTGCTGTTTCATTTTATCGTAATATTTTTATTTTTACCTTTGTGCTCTTCTATTTTTACGCATTTTCCTTTTTTTTTTGTATTTTGTGTGTACATAAATAAATAAATTAGTAAAACTGCTTACCAGTTTTAATGAAATTACATTGATGTATACAGCTAATCTATCTCAAATAATTAAATTATGTTCAGTATTCAACGAAGGAATATCATACCAGTACAAAATAAGATTTATAACTCACTAGCTTTTGCTTTTAGCTTTTGTTTGCCTCGTTGGTCTAGTGGTCGCAAGCGCGGCTTCTGAGCAAGAGGTCCTGAGTTTGATTTTTTTTTTCGGGTCGGGCAAAGTGCTATTGAGATTTTCCACCAGGAATTTATCAGTAACAGCCACGAAGTCTGGATTTGTGCCCGGTTGATGGCAATAGGCTCGCCCCCTATTACACGGGACTTAAACATAACTGGCGAAATGTGGGTGTACTATTAGGTACACCTCTGCCTAACCCTTCGGGAATTACAGGCGTGATGTGTGATGTGTTAGTAGCTTTTGCTGTGACCACGTGTAGGTTAGAATTTATCCCACAAGAATGTATTACTAGGATAAAACGGATCTTATGTCTTAACCTAGGTCATGGTCTCTATTTGGATCAAAGGATACGGACGGTGAACAGATTTCATCCAAATTCGTTCAGTCGTTTAGGCTTGAAAAGTTTACAGGCAGATAGAGGTTATTTTCTTATTTATAATATTTAGTACAAATTTTGTTTTTCAGAAATGAAGCACCGCAAGCAAGTCTTAAGTAAAATGAGGTGAATTTCAAAGGATTCCGCTTAATTGGAAAATGAGACCTCGCGATAGTCAATTTGGTAGGTAACATCAGTTGGGATTGAATAAATATTTGAGATATGATCCTTCTGAGTGCCTGGGAATACGATGTATTTTGTAATACAATAATTGAATTTCCCCTTAAGTCTGAAAATCTATTTGAGTTACTCAGTGCCTGCCTCAGTACTTCGCTATGAAAATTCCCATGAAAATTGTTAATGTAATAACTGAGGGTAGTGAAAAGACCAACCTGCAAATTATATACACGTAAGTAGCGGGGTCCCAGCGGCGGCGACATCTCGCGCCCGGCCCTGGTGCAAGCCATGGTCCGGGGCGAGACGGAATGGGACGCCGCCGCCTCCTTCTGCGAAGCAGTGATGCTAGCGAAGGTGGTGGCGGAACGCAAGAGGGAGAGAGCCTCTCGTCGCGGGAGACGCTCCGGGCGTCGGGCGCTACGTGACGGCTTCCAGCCACCGTAGACGCGAGCCTGTGGACGGTAAGTAATGGGCTAGCTCGCGTCCGTCCGTCTTATGACGAAGACAGGCCGTGTCGACGGCGCGTTGTCAGCAACATGGAAGGGACGCCCGTCGGGGCTGGGGGTGTTTGCAAGAGATACCGCGGCCTCGACATAAAGGGCTAAGAAGGAACATGAGTGGTTTTTACTCAGTATAGAAGTTTGACACTACCTTTGGCTCTGCCCAAGAGCGGGAGGTGATATTTGATGATTACCCACCCCCAAAAAAAAAAAAATAGCGGGGTCCTACTGCTTGTCATCATTATCCACAGCCCAACTTCATCCAATGCTGGATATAGACCTCTATGTGTGTGAAGTTCCTATGTCAGCCCGCAATCGATAGCAGTAATGGCTTACTGTACCTCGTATAATATAATTAGTAAATTGTTATAAGCATCAGGGCAGCTAGATATCTGAATCAACTTAAAATTCAGCCATGATTCATTGTTAAGCTAAGATTCCATAAATACAGATGAAGTAAAAAGAGCTGTAAATTTTCATTCAAAATTCATTTCAGATAGTTGTTTCGGGTCTGGGTATTTGTGTATGTGACTTTATATGTTTGAGAACGCACCCACGATACAGGAGAAATTCATAGTGTGGGGCAACGTTTAAAAAAGAAAAAGAAAAAAAAATCGTAGCCCACAGACATCGGAATCAGGGTCTGAGGTACCGGAGGTTCCTCAGGCGAACCTTCTAACAATAGACACCGTGTCCAGATGTACTGCTTTCGAAATCAAGCTCTTGATGCAACTGCCAAACGAATCCAGCATTCGCAGATATTGGTCGAGGCTTAGCTATTAAGACATTAGCCGACTCCACTATCGACACATAATATAATAATATGTAGATTTCAAGAAATATTCCATGTTCTATAAATTCACTCTTTGAAGCCTATTTGTATTGAAATGAAAGGGTTATTTCACTTTACTCATTTACCTTTGACAGGTAGGGCTTCTATGAAATAAGCACAAAGTGAAACACACTTATGCTTTGTGTTGTAAACAGATTTTCCTACTACGTATGTGAACATCTACCTAAATACGCAATAATAATATGGTTTCTCGGAAAGCTTTTGAAAGCTTTTACATGTGTCATGTATTTTCCGTATTTACATAAGTAGGTACGTTACTGATCTCCATAATACCAGTTTGGTTGTTTGACCGATAAATAGGTCCAATATTATTTTAATCTATCTATAATATAAAAATTAATCGCTCAATGTGTTGGTAAGCGCATAACTTAACAACGCCTGGACCAATTTGACTAATTCTTTTTTTTTAATGTTCGTTGAAGTTCAAGGATGTTTTTACGGCGAGAAAAAGTCGAATAATGGCCGGAAAAGCCCTAAAAATAGCCCTTTTCTTTTCCCCGTACGTTTTCTAACTAAAACGTAAAGTCAATTTGAGCTTTATTGCTATTGTATAAAGTTCAAGTGTTAGCGGAGAGGTTCCGGGAAGGCAAAATAATTCAGTGACGTTAGTGTGTCAACTTCAAACAGACCATACGTCATAATGTCAATAATATACAACGTAGTAGGTATGTAGGTACAAAAAATGGCATTGCAACGCATGCCGGGAACAGCTAGTTAACAATATTTTATACTCTGTGCCTAGCAATTCGGTCCTAGGTGGTCACACAGTAGTTTGACGCGTAAGTTTTTCAGCAATATAGCTGTTCCGAATCCGTGTGAGTTAGAAACTAGTGCGCAGACCCCGAAATAAGTATAAGAGTAACCCGTAAATCTAGAAAAATAAATAACATCACAACTATAATAAACAGTCACTAAAGACATTAGGGTTTTTGTTCACACTCATATTTGTCTCAGAAAAACAGAGAAAAGACGTACCTACTTTTATCTCGACAAATATTAATTTCACCCTTGAGGAATACTTCTAGCGAAAGTACGTCGGTTACCGAGAAAAATTGGACTACATTACGTACAATAAGGCGCTGACAAGTATTTTAGATGATAGTGTTAGTCTCTAGTGAGTAATAAACATGTTCTAGAAAGTTCTTAGGAAGATGAATCGTTCAGCTGGGAGTTTAAGATAACACACAATATGTATTATCTCGCGTAAATTGAAATAATATAAATATATTTTGGCCGTATTCACTTTCGTAAGTGAATGACTAAAAAGATATACAAAACTAGCGGACGTCACGCGGTTTCACCCGCATAGTTTTTTTCTTCAAATGTGTCCAGTAGTTTTTAAGTTTTTCATTACAAACATACTCACACACAAAAATACAAATATATCCTCTTTATAATATTAGTGTAGATTACAGTCAGTTTTGTTAAAAAAGTCGTGGCATCCTGTCCGTGGATTCCACTCCCGAACTGATTCTATGATTCGTTGTTTATCGATGGCTTCTTTTGCTACAAGACGCGGGTCTTGTAACAAGAGAAGCCATCGAGAAAACTAATCGTAACACATAACTCATTTGGTAAGAATTTTGGTGTCCAAGTCAGAAAGTCAGCAGAATAATAAAATTTTATATTAAACTCTTTTTAAAATGTTAAAAACCTATTCATAAAAAAATATCTACAAACCATCGCGATTTTAACAGCGATATCCCAGATACTGCAACTCGGTGCTACATTATTAATAGAAAAGTCCATTACTAGGAACAGTATACAGTATGGTATTAAAACACCCTTTAGTGTTTAAATCACCATTTCTGAGTAATTATTTGTACAGCTAGCCCATAATGTTCCACTGGTAAAGTTCCTCCTCATTCCTTCCAACGGTTACGATTCTAAATCTGCAACTTCTTTCCGATTCTCAAGGAAGACATCCAGCGCGTCCCGCCGTCTCTTTCGTGGTCCGCCGCTACTCCATGTCACTGTTTCAGGTCACCAATCCTGAGCAAAAATAAAAGGAAACCTCACAGTTTTATTTAATACTTTTACAGAAATAAAGTCAGGCACACAAATATTCTAGGACGCACAAACTCAGTCAACTCGCCTCAAATTTACAATAATGCATGATGTACACATATTTCCTTTGCCTCCCCACAGTCGGGTATCGCAATATCTCGTGAGGCATACTCGTGCACTCAAATATAATATTTGTCTTTGGCATATTTATTTTCCAACTTTATATTGAGGGTGAGCTCGTGTTCTTATAAAAGTCGTGTGTTTTGAGAGAAAATAAATGTCTTGTGGTTGGAGGTTTAAAGTGATTTTGATAGCATAATATTTAAGTGGAGTTTCAATATTTTTATTGGTAGAGCATTCAATGTAGACTTTATAATCACATTTATACCAGACAAGCTCTAGACGTGAAGACTTGTAATTGGCTGTCTGATTATCATAATGTTATTTATCACTATTGTATCTAGCTGTAAGTCTTCCAAAGTCTTTAAATAAATAAATAAGTTACGTTAAATTTACGCGCCGCGCTGTCCTAGTCTGTCAATGGTGCGTGTTAGTGAACACACTACTTTGAATAAGCCAATCAGAACCTCACTCTAAGGTCCCTATATTTCAATAAGATGCGCTTATCGTTCTAAATACTAAAATTATGAAGTTTTTTTTATCTCCTGTAAAGTTACCAACCTTGTAGTTACGCACTATTGCAAATAGTAGACCAGCGCTATTGCAGTATCGTCGACGATTTCCTTAAATTCCAATATTTTTAAGATGTAAGCATTGACTTATATATTACTGCGTAAGGACAGGGCGGACGGCATGTTAAAATGACGCCTCAAACGTGGTCCCAATATGGTCTTTCCTAAGCCGAAGTGAACTAGTCCACGATCGGCTCTCTTCGGGTGCGGTCGTAAATTTTATTAAAAGCTTTATTTATGTACTTTATTCCTCGAAAATACCATGCCCCTTATACAAGGTTACATTAACGAGCAGACTACACCGATTCTCTGTATGGCGAACGCGTCGAGCAAATGTTCGGACGACCGTATCTTGATGCTATTATTTTGATGAAAGCCTGATTGATACTCATAATCAAATACTAACCTATTCACATATTATTTATTATCCCGTTAAGTCTTATTACAAAATGATCTTATTTTACTTTTAAAGAAGGCTTATCTCCTTACTTACTTATAAAAGCCAAAAAAACTGTTTTTTTTTTTTAAATCAAATACCTATACGAAGAGCCATTCAATAACGTGTAGAAATAAAGATGGACATTACCCAAACCTTCTTCGTAACGATAGTTCTTATGTTTGGAACTTGGAAAAGGGACCGCAAAGCGATATTAATACGTTTTTTATCTGCCATAAGCCTACGGTAATGTTGGTCTAAAGATCCCGAATGTTTCTCAGATCGTCGTAAAGGAATCTTGGCCAATCAGAAAACAATTTCCTTGGTATGTAGGTAGTTACAGCGGTGGTATAAAAAGCGTGAGATTGGTATGTGAATTCGTGCGAGAAAATGATTTTTTGGAACACACATAGGTATATAGATAACTGATGAGATGTACTATTGTACCTATGTAGTACTACCGACTCGTAGGTATTGTGGACGCAAGGGCGATTGCTGATTCTCCTTCCTAGATTCGATAACTTGTTCGGAAAAAATATTTTTCTTTAAATCTTTTCACTTATTTCCTGTACTCTGTATTATCTGGTTTTTTTGTCCGTTAACTGGCAGTCTTGATGTGAATATATACTTCATGACAAAACAATAAGCATAAGCCTATATTGTTCCCACTGCTGGGACACAGGCCTCCTCTCCGTGAGAGGAAAATGGGCCATAATCTACCACGCAGGCCCAGTCCGGGTTGGTAGATGTCACATGTCTTCGAATTATTAAACAATACTTAAACATTAATAAATGTCATTTACTGTACTTCTCTGATTTCGCTGTTTGGAAATATATTCTAACACACCTTAATATACAAATTAATTTCTAAACTATCTATAGCGATTTTATAACTCGTTTAAAGCGAAGGTTAAAGGGAGTATATTATAGTCTATCAGCTACCACGTTAAATAGTTTCCTTGCGATGGCATATTCGATTTCCGGCTTTCACTCAGCTTTGACTTAAGTTCCGTTGTAGTTTATTATCTCCTCTGTGTTTTGAAACGTGTAGATTAACGGTAGAGGAAGTTATTAGTTATAGATATGAATATTAAATGGCACCTCATTTTAATATGCATAAGATGCATAAACAAACTTCGACTAAACCACTTACTTATTTATGGTTTAGGATCGCGAACAAACAATATAATACAGAAAACATGATTTGCTAATGTACAACAAAGGTAGGTAAAATTCTTTACTAATATACCCAGTCGTAGTATTATACCCAATGGTTTATTATTAGATATATTAAAATATCCGCTTTAACCATATAAAAATAAATATTATAGTATTGGATTATTTTTGATGCAATTTTAGCGAAAATCGTGTCATTGTAAATGTGTGTTTTTGGTGGTTGACAGTCAACTTAATTTTACATTATTTCTGTTTATTTCGATTTTCATTAAACGTTATGTTTTCATTTTCATATTTCTCAATATTTCGCTTAGTCAACACTTGGCTAATATTACCAATGTAATCTACAGATTTAAGGCAGTTATTCCAATTTATTTGGAGTCGGCACAACATGTCTTTATCTTCCATTTACAACAAGCAACAAACAACCATAAACTTTTTTCTCTAGAATATTAAATCAGAGAATACACAAATATTTCAATCGAAACTAAAATAAATATCGTTAAATTCTGTGACGTAACGAGTGTCTGAACCGCACGAGTACGTTTCTCTTCAACCCGGCGGCGGCGCCTGTTACTCATTCGATTATGGAAAAGAGCTTTAAACACTGCCTTATCTTAGACTATGAGCATTCGTGCTGTATCACGTATAAAGCCACGAATAATTGTATTATCTGTACCAAGTTTAACATAGAGTAATATAACACTCATATCGAAACGCAAATTAATTATTTTACTACTTTTCAATTGTAATCTGAGGAATTAGACTAAAAGTAGCTACTGTTGAAATGGTTTTTTTGGCAACAAAAAATAACTGCGTTTAAATAAAGACTCTAAAATCTTTTTCTACTCAAATATCAATCGCGAAAACACTGACATACTTTATACAAATTGATTTCGCAGACATTGACTTTTAAGATAACCGAGCCAATTCCCATTTTTTACCGATCGTTGACGTTAGTAAAATGTCGACAGAATAGCTTTGACAAATAAAAACTAATCGTTTAAAATTCAAAAATTTAAAAGTTTATTACCAGAATTGTAGAGGTCTTAGAACCAAAACGAACACTTTTTATTGTAACCTCTGTTGTATGGATTTTGATGTTTTTATATTGACTGAAACTTGGTTAAATTCTAATATACTTAGCAGTGAACTGTTTGATGATAGGTATGTAGTCTACAGAAGAGATAGGGAAACAACTGGCTTCCATCCTAATAAAGATGGTGGTGGAGTTTTGATTGCTGTGTCAACTAAAATTAACTCGAAACGGATTGATTCTTGGCAAAGTAAATGTGAAGATCTTTGGGTCACTATTGACATTTCAACTACACAAAAATCACGACAACTGGCTATCTGTGCAGTTTACCTTCCTCCACCTGTATGTCTTCCCTCAATAGAACTTTTTATCAAACACTGTAACAACGTGTTTGAGACAACTGATATTCCCATTTGCATTGTCGGTGATTTTAACTTGGGCAAAATAGTCTGGGACCCGGGTACCCTTAATAATTCATTACCCAGTACTTGTTTGAGATTATTGGAATTTATGAATGTGTGTAAACTTACTCAGCATAACATTGTTAAAAACAGTTCAGAGCGTATTTTAGATCTAGTCTTGTCAACAGAACCATCTTGCACCGTTACTGAATCCATTTGCCCTTTAACAGCTGTTGATAAATTACATCCTCCGCTTGATTTTACTTTGTCATTGTTTAAGGAGCCTAATCTCCCATATAATAAGCTTAACCAAAGAAAAAACTTTTATAAGGCTGACTACGAACATATCAGAACCTTTTTGAATAAACATGACTGGATTCAGCAATTTGAGGATTGTAAAGAGGTGGACAGCATGTTAGAAGAGTTCTATAACGTATTAAATACTGCAATCAACAAATTTGTCCCTAATTGTAAGTCAGTGACCTGCCGTTATCCCCAATGGTTTAATAAAGCAATTCTAAGGACCCTTAAAGAGAAAAATAAGTTAAGGTTGCGCTTTAAAAAATATAAAAACCCGTTGGATGAGTTGGAGTTAAAGTTAATTTCAAAACGTTGTCAAACCCTAACCAGAAATCAATACAATAACTATATGAAAAAACTTGAATCGGAAATTAAAGAAAACCCGAAGTTATTCTGGACGCATGTAAAGGCGAAACGTGGTGGGTCTAGTACCTATCCACTAATAATGACTGACGGACAGACTACTACATCGAATGGCACAACCATATGCGATCTTTTTGGTACCTATTTTGCATCGGTTTACACATCTGATCATGATACAGAGTTTAAGAGCGACTCGGATTTTCTTAACTCTATAGAAGTTAATACCCAGAGCCTAACAATTCCTGAACTAGACAGTGATACCCTCCTCAAAAAATTACAATCTGTGGACATCAGAAAAGGTGCAGGTCCCGATGGAATTCCCCCAATATTTATTTCTGCCTGTGCTACGGCCCTGGTTGCCCCACTTCTGATGATATATAGGAAGTCGTTAGTTACTGGAACCTTCCCTACCGAATGGAAAAAGGCCAAAGTGGTTCCTGTGTACAAGTCGGATAAAAAAGACACAATATCCAACTATCGCCCTATTGCCATTCTCTCCACCTTTGCCAAGATTTTTGAGTCGATAATCTGTCCTCACATTCAAAATCATTTCAGACTTTATCTCAGTGACCATCAGCACGGCTTCGTTGCGTCTAGGTCGACTACCACAAATTTATTGTCTTTCACGGAGTCCCTAATAGAATCTGTTGATTCAAATAAACAATTCGATGTGTTATACACCGACTTCAGCAAGGCTTTCGATAAAATTTCTCACTCCATACTACTACATAAACTAGCAACCTACGGTATTATTGGACCCTTGCTGAAATGGCTGGAATCCTATTTATTCAATCGTGAATTTTATGTTGTGGTCAACGGATTTCGATCTTCCGGCAGTTATTTGATGACTTCCGGTGCTCCTCAAGGTTCACATCTGGCTCCCATATTATTTATAATATTTATTAATGACCTCCCTAGCTGTTTTTGGTTCTCCGAGTGTTTTTTGTATGCCGATGATTTAAAGTTTGCTAGAGTGATCGAATCCCCTTGTGATATTGTGCTCTTACAAGACGATCTGGACAGGGTTGTTGACTGGTGTAAAACTAACAAAATGCAATTAAACTTAAAAAAATGTTACTGCCTGTCATTTACTAGGAAGACTCAGCCTATACACTCAGAGTACCTGATAGATGATACAAAGGTACAACAAGTCGAGACAATTAGAGATCTAGGAGTAATATTTGATAAAAAAATTACATTTGTACCTCACATCGAGAATACTATTAAAAAAGCATCCAAAATGCTCGGGTTCGTACAAAGAAACACAAGGAGTTTCAAACTCATCGGTACCAAAACAATGCTTTACAATAGTCTTGTACGAAGCGTCTTGGAGTATTGCAGTGTAGTATGGAGACCACACTACGGCACGCATAAGTTACTCTTAGAAAGAGTCCAAAAGCGGTTTTTGTGGCACCTTGCTTTCTCGAAAGGAAAAAGCAAAACACTGCCCTCATACAAAACGCGATTGAAATACTTCAAGATGCATTCGCTATCAACTCGAAGAGACATAATTGATGCCTTGTTTCTTTATAAACTCTTAAGACATAGAATCGATTGCCCTAACCTAATTAGTCTCCTAAAGTTTCGTGCCCCATCCCGATATCCACGCAATCCCATCACACCGTTACATCCACCCCTGCGCAGAACGGTTCTGGGTGCAAACTCTCCGATTCCACGCCTGTGTAAACTAATAAACAGTTGCAGTGACCTTATAGATTTGCATCACAATACTTTGTACCAGTTTCGGAAAATAATTGTCGAACATTTCTCTAGTACTACATGTTAAGTAATTTGTTGTAGTCATTTGTTGTACCTAGTCATTTATTAATTGTTATCTCAATATTAGTATTGTCTTCCATCTTACTGTGATTCATTATTCATTATATTAATTGTGTGATATGATTGTTTTTATGTGATTTGAATTATTTATTGTGTCTAAATGTAATGTAATTTAATTAATTTAATGGTTTTGTCACTCAATCAGTGCTTTGATTTGATTTTATGAATAACCTACTTAATTGAATTATTTGTTGTCATAATGTAATTTTGTTAATTTTGTCTAGTAGTCTGCGTTTTAAATTTAAGCTATGATTTATTTAATTGAATTATTTGTTGTGTCAAAATTTATTAATTTCGTCTATCAATCTGTGCTTTAAATTCTGTTGTATATTGTAATGTGTTCCTATTCATTGATGAACTTAGTTTTATATTTTTTTGTATAAGCAATCATCAAAGCATTATTGTTTGATTAATATAATATAACCACAAATAGTGCATGTGGTGTTAGCCTATTATTAATTGTTGCACTTATAAATGTACTTATAACCACTGTTCTGTAAAAATGTATTGTGCAAACAATTGTTGGTTAACCAAAATAAATAAATAAATAAAAAGTCAATTTTCCATCTGTGTTGAGATAAAAGGCTTTAAGCATACTGTGTCATGTACCGTTTGACTAGAACGGAACATGGAGCTGAACTAGTCACGTGTTTTTTTTGTGTTAATATTTGAATGTTCGATAAGTGTTAGTTGTCTATATATTTTTGTCGAATAGGGTAGTTGACAAAAAAATCTAATTATTCCGTCAGATAGATTTCCAAAAAATATTGGACACGTACTTTTTTTTCACGTAAATAATAAATGAAGACGGTACAGTGCTTCGAAAAGTCGTTCAACGTCACAGTTTGAGGTACATTTTTTACCAGAAAGTGGCGTCACCAGCCTCAACTCACTATCTTCGACACGTTTTATTTTCGTCAATTTTTATTAATTTGATAAAACAAAAAACACGTATCCAATATTTTTCGATAATCTAAGAAACGGACTAAACAGAACCATACTTTTTTTTAGTCAGTCAACTACCCTATTGGAAGGGACGGTCCATTGTTCCAGATTTAATGAAGTTGAACAAAGTGCTTTGGAATTTCGATAGTGACACAAACTTTTATCTACCTACGTGATTGACCTGAAACTAATGTTATGACAAACGTTTCGTAAACTGCCTGGACGATCAATATCATCAAACGGAGATAATCCATTTGGTACATCATTGATAACAGTATTAAAAAAAATATGAAAAATAGGTAGGTCTACCTATTCTTTCAAGTCCTGTAAAAGCGGCAACCATTTTACATAAAAGGAAGTTCGACTCAAAAAGCCTGGATTAATCCTTGTTGGTTTCGGTAGCTGGTTTCAAAGAATTCCTGCATTTTGTCGGTTGCATTCAACGTTTCCGAAGCGCTGAAACAATTTTATTCAAGTCCCCTTTTACTGTTTCGAGTGGCTTGTAATTGCCTTTACCTCAGTTCATACAGAGTTTTAATTAAAATTAGACTTAAAAAAGGGGATTCTATTCAAATTTAGCCAATAGAACTCCCAAGAATGAAGTGGGAAGTAATTTAACCTAGCTAATTTTCTTTTCTGTTAGTCCATTTTACCAGAAAAATAATAAAATAATTATCATCATCTGCCTAGCCTTTTCCCAACTATGTTGGGGTCGGCTTCCAGTCTAACCGGATGCAGCTGAGTACCAGTATTTTATATGGAGCGACTGCCTATCTGACCTCCACAACCCAGTTAATACTAGGTAATACGATACTCTTTGGTAAGACTGAATGTCAGAATTTCAGGTCACTGACTACCTGTAACGACTGCCAAAGATCTATATATGGCAGCCGGGACCAACAGCTTAACGTGCTTTCCGAGGCACGGAGGAAACTCGGTATGTCGGGTGGTCACCCATCCACAGACCGACCTAGGCAAGCACAGCTTAACCTAAAGATCGACCCGAGTGGCAGTTCTTATTAAAAGCAAAAATAATAAAATAATTATAACAATATTAAATAACACGATATTACGACTGCGGCTGTGTGAGTACCTCGTGGCTAGATAAGAACAGCCGCTCGGATCAATCTTCAGGTTAAGCCGCGCGTGTCTAGATTGGTCTGTGGATAGTGACCATCCATTACATACCTAGTTTCTTCTACGAGTATTAAAACTATATTTTTTCTATTAATTTCTAACTAGCTGATGCCCGCGGCTTCGTTCGCGTGGATGTCGGTTACCGCGACCAAAAGTAATCTTATGATTTGATTCGTTCATTTAACGACAAAAACATATTAAGATAACAATAAAACTCAATTATTTTCACACCTGCATTGATTGGACATATTAAATCATTTCGGCTGTCAATAAATAATGGTTGTGGTCGACGGTAATCGAGCGAACTGCCATAATCAACACTTTCGGGAAATGGATTTCTTATCGTGATGTGTCTATAAATAATTTGAAATAAAAACACAATTTTGATGATGATAACGTTCATCATCACCCTCAGCTCGACTTCATCATCTTTCTCATCTTTTATTCTTTCTCTTTGCTTGTGCCAAGCTCCACGTTTGACAAAGTTGCTAAAGAACTATTTACATAAGTCACGTATTTGAGTGTAACCCCATGCCCTAATTAAATCGATTGGGCGTGCGCATATGGTTTGGTCATCGAGTGTGCGTGACATATGTCACTGAGTTTGTTCGGGAAACGACTCTACGAGTATGTCGGGCGACCACGTATTCGTATTTGTTGTTTCTAAATGAATGCGACGGTTGCGTTCACCTGATTAGTTTGGCGGACATTTAACGTAATTAAAAAGTGATTTTCTTTGCCAAGTTTCTAAATTATTTCTGTGTAACATTTCCCAGAACATAGGAACATAGTCCCATTTGAAATCAAATTTAATATGTACCAAAATTGTGTTAATATTTCAATCGACAATATTTACACGTTGTGGGGTCCAAAAGTGTGCTTGTATTGTATATTGTGTATTGTATAACTTTGTAACTTAATCAGAAGTAGAGAGGCAAAGCATTTAATTTAAAACAATATTTACTGACTATAATTTAGAACAACACAAACAGATCCAATGATAAAAGCTGGTTAACCAATAAAGTTGCTTGCTAACTATTACTGTTTATTTGCGTGAAAGTTGGAAACTTGTGCTGGATCCATTAAATGGGCTCAGACGTCTAATTGGATGTAGTTCTGACGTTAACCGCTGTGTGCTCGTTAAACTAAAGTTTTTCTGATATTTTTTTTTATACTCACCACAATTTCAGCCCCGAAAAGTATTCTAATTGCTTCGGCCAAATTATTCGTTGTAATGAGTTCGGAAATGGTCTATTCCCGTTTTTGTTTTTTTATTCGTGGTTGGCTCGAGTTAATTTTTGAAAACAAAAGAGTTCTTTCCAGCCAACGTTTATTTGCTTTTCTCTTACTCGCCGATATATTTTGTTCTCTTTGGCGATATCGTGCAGTATTCTCGTGTAGGTACTAATTGTGCAACAGCTGTACTTCAGAATTCTATGTAATTTGGACGGAGATAGAAGATTTTATTTTTGATTGATAGCATTTTTCGCCGTAATAGTTTCAAGAAGCTTTCACAGCGTATAACTTTTTCGAAAGATGTTATGATAAATCTTTCATTAAAATGTCTAACACTAGCGGACGTCACGCGGTTTCACCCGCGTAAATCCCGTTCCCGTGGAAATACAGGAATATAAAGTAGCTTATGTCACCCGGGAATAGTGTAGCTTTCCAACGGTGAAAGAATTTTTGAAATCGGTCCAGTAGTTTCGGAGCCTATTCGTTACAAACAAACAAACAAATCTTTCCTCTTTATAATATTAGTGTAGAAAACACAATTAATAAAACATAAAAATGGACGCTATGAGCCACAAACTAGCAGAGTTCATATTTTATGATCTATATCGCTAAGCGAACAGAATTTCTACGAACTAGAAATAAAACTATTACCTACTGAAACCTGTAATAGACCAATGATAGTTCTCTCACTACCCAACACAGTTTTAACGAGCTAATTGGTCAGTTCAAGCACTAAGTGCGACAAATGAAACCAATACCGGTAATGAAAGCCCGTAATTGGTATGTTGATCGTTTATAAACATAGAACGTTCTGTGGCCGATAATACTTGTAATCTATTAGTGACTGTAGTGTGCGGAATTTGGTAGTGTATTCATAATTCTATGAACTAAGAAATTAATGATCTTTTTAGAGGTAGAGTTTGTAATGTTGCCCGTATGGTGTCGGACGTAAAGAATAGCACCATCCCATATCTTCCCGTGGGTGTCGTAAGAGGCGAATAAGGGACTTACCAGAGAATGGGCAGCAGCGTTCTCTGTGCTTTCGTAACAACCATACTGCGATCGCCAACCCGCCTGCCAAGTGTGGCGATTATGTCAAAACCCCCCCCTTCTGGGGGAGGCCTATGTCCAGCTGTGGGCGTTTTATGGCTGAAATGATGATGATGAGTTTTTAATGTACTGATTGAGACATACCGCGAACCCGGATTCAAAGGCTAAGGAACATGGGTGGTTTTCAGTCAGTAGAAGTCTGACACTCCCTGCCGCTCCTCTCAGAGCGGAAGGAGTCATTTGATGATTTCCCACGCTACAAAAAAAGGGGGATTATGACTAAGTAATTGTTGTTTTTAACCGGTAAGACTGGAAGACGACCCGAACATAGTTGAGAACAGGATAGACAGATGATAGTGTTGAAATTTCCACGCTCAGAAACGTGGCATTACCCACATAGTGTGATCGAAACCCGGTACAATTTCTTGGTGACTTTTTATGCATTTGCATTCGAATTTTCAGTTGCAAAAACAAGTCAAAGCTCTTTGTAACACTGGACTGTTTTTAATAATAAAAATCAGCTGCCGATACTAACAAATTAATGTTGATGATAACCAAATGCGCTATTAATTAATTTCGTTCAATTATTTGAAGGCAATAATTGCAGCCAGTTTATATAATTAACTCATGCCGTGATAATTTATTTTAATACAAATTATACACAACACCAAATAACTGGCAACTCGGTGTTTTTGGGATTTTCCATCGGGATTTTTTCAGTAACAGCTCGTAGTGTGGATTTGGACCATGTTGATTTCAAATTTCTTGTGCCGTATTTTCTGACACTTTAGAACAGCTAGTGAATGTGACCCGTATACCGGCAGTTATGTTGAAATCTCATTTACTAAAAGGAGTTGAGTTTGCTAACAGATTACTATAATATAGTTAGCAAAGTCCACGCAAAAATAATTAACAAAATAATTGTACCTATTAACATAATAATATATTAATAGATACAAACTGAAAGTGTTGGCTTACTTATATGGTGGCCTTGAGGAATCAAACGTCTGGTTACATACTCATAAGTAAGCTCGTTTTCAGTAACATTAAGATACACTAGGCGAGACCTAAATGCATGCTTAAATAAGAGGACACTGTTGGGTTTCAAACTCCCAGTTGACAGTCGAAACTCTACCACACAATGGGCGGTCTAATCCCCCCCCCCCCTCGAGTATGACAAAACGGGCTGACCGTAGAGTTACAGGCAGTAGAGAGTTTATTGCCGTAAATCATACATGAACGCCTCTTCTGAGAACAGATCCCAACAAAGTCGGGAAAAGACTAGGCAGGTGATATCAACCTATTAAGTCGTTACAAAACCAACAATTTAACGCAACAATTTTTATCTAAAAACTAAACAAACATGTATATAATATATGAAAACATGTAAATATAAGTATGTAAAAACTGAATACTCCACTAAATTTTTCGGTTACTTGATAGCTACACAAATGGATTCATGCGTTACATATTGCGTCTATTGTGAAAATGTGGTGATTCTTATTTTCAGTTATTGCAATGTTAAAAAAATGTTTTTAGTTTTTTTCCCACTTTTTTAGGGTTCCGTACCTCGGAACCGAAACCGAAAACGGAACCCTTATCGGATCACTCTCTGACTGTCTGTCTGTCAAGACCCTTTTTTTCATAAACGGGGGGATATCAAGCTGAAATTTATATCCAATACTCAAACTTCTAAGCCAACGCAATCAAAATATACAGCCGTTTATGCCGCATTTTTCCGCAAATTTTCGACACTCGCAAGGGAATCAAAACCTACAAGGTACTTCCCGTGCACTAAATCTTGAAATTTGGTACGAAGCAACGACTTAAAGCACAGATACAGAAAAATTGCGAAAACCGAAAATTTTTAGTTACATCATAATATAGCAAAAATATTTTTATTAAACTTTGTTTGTACGGAACCCTCGGTGCGCGAGTCCGACTCGCACTTGACCGGTTTTTTTTCTTGATGGCGTAGATGGCCCTAGTAGCCAAAACATTGAGTTACTACAACCACGAGAACGTGACAATACTCGTAAAACATCCCCTTTATATCAGAAACTGACCAAGCAATCCAAAAAAATAACCTTTGATGAAAACAGAAAACTAAGACAGTACATACCACATCCAACATTCCCGTAATCCTGAAACACGAAACCGTTTGAAAACACGTGTCACAAACACAAGAATCATAATCTAATCCTACAGTCCCCGCGGCACAATTTGGGTAAGTGCAACGTTGTCACAGTTAAGACACGACAAAGAGCGAAACTAATGCATTTTCCTTAATAGCGTCGTTATGCTAGTGTTTTCTCATAACTGTTATTGTTTTAGTGGACATGCGGGGTTTGATGGAAAAGAATACTTGGAAAATTATAAAACGGTATAATTAAAGACTCTGTATCGTGTGATCGATTGACACAGCAATGATAGTGATGTGACTGTCGAACTACCGAGTCAAGCTCAAGGGCTGCGGGTTGTTCGCCAGAGATACCGCGTCCTCGACATAAAAAGGAACATGGGTGGTTTTTAGTCAGTAGAAGTCTGACACTCCCTTTCGCTCTGCCCAAGAGCGGGAGAGGCTATTGGATGATTATCCAACCGCCAAAAAAAGTCGCTATGTCACGTTTTTGTCGTGTATGTGTAATTATTACTTGCTTCTTTTTTTTTTTCGACGGCATGTAAAGCCAAGTCAGAGGCCTTTGGGCGACATAAAAACTCTAAATCTGATTCAGGTTAGGCACCAATCTCATCGGGGCTGCGGGTTGTTCGAAAGAGATACCGCGGCCTCGGTACAAAGGGCTAAGAAGGAACATGGGTGGTTTTTAGTCAGTAGAAGTCTGACACTCCCTTCCTCCCGCTCTGGACTCCCGCTTGGGATGATAACGCAACAAAAAAAAAAAATTAAGAAAACAGGGTAAGTCAGACTTCATAAGAGATTATATGCTATTCAAAAATCCTGTCAAATCCGTCCTGCCGTTTCGGAGTTTAGTCAAAACAAAAATACAGACAAAATAAAAAATATTACATTTAGTTATAAGAATTTTGTAATTACAAATATATACACATTGTCATTTCAATTTTATTTATTTATTCGCATTTATAGTAGTTTTAGATGAGTTATGATCTATTTTACTTTCCTATTGAAATGGTAGTTCGAACTGGTTACGAAACGCAGTTGCAAAAACGGCCGGAGGGATTCAACACATTGAAATACCTAAAGCAAAACAATACCAATTACAAAATCATTTGAATCCATAATAATTTATGCAAACAACTCACGCCAATTTAATAAAAAAGTTCTCAAACTCGAGTAAAACTAACACCAATACCTACTGGAAATGTTTAGTACCTACTTTTATTATTATTGAAAAGTTTATTTAATACTTATTGACGTAGGAATAAAGTATCTTTTCCGGGAACATTTTGTTTCCTATACTGCCCTGGTTTCTGATGTGAAAACACAAACTATAGGTACCAAATAGTGCCCCTGGGTGCCATAAGTGGTAAGTGTTCCGCGGTCAATGGATAAGCCGATACGTTACGTTATACGTTCGCCGCTCTCCACTAGTTTGTTGAAAATGTTTATTTGTAAATACGAGTAACTGCAGTTGCTATGGCACTAAGCTGAGAGCATTTGTGGCGTATGATATAGGTGACAGGCTCGAACCCAAACAGCTACTTTGTACACTCAGCTTTCGTCGGCTGTGATTAAGTCTCATATGATAGGGGGCGAGCCTATTGCCATCAACCGGGCACAAATCTAGACTCCGTGGTTGCTACTGTGAAATCCCTGATAGAAAAACCCAATAACACATTGCCCGACCCGGGAATCGAACCCAGAACCTCATACTCAGCAGTATTTCTTTACCACTCTCTCAAAACGGTGAAGGAAAACATCGTGAATGTCCCAGCTCCTATCACCAAAATAGGTAAGTGATTTCAGCTACAGAAAAGCACTGTGCCCACGTCGCGGTTCACGGCCCTCTCTCTGTGCGAACTTTATGGTTCATTTGGACTTTTACTTGTCCCGTCCTGGCTGATAACATATTTTGACTCAGAAATAGTTGATTGTAGAGGAATAAAGTAGCTGTACTTACCCCTTTTCAGATTATGTGGCAAACAAGATATTAAAGCTTATAATTTTATTGTTGTGCAGAACACGTACTAAAAATAATTCATAAAATATAAAGAGTAATTCAGGACCCAATCGAAATTCCTTACAAAAACTTCTCCCCTTTATAACCTAACTTTATTTTCGCAACATTTTTCCTCTTCAATGTAATAACCTAAAAGATAAATACTATAGCCGTGAGTCTAATCTTCAGAACAAAAAAGTTTTGTTTACTTTCTACCAAGTCTTCTTAGAGTAATTAACGAAGACAAAGTAGCTACAAAAAATCTTATTTTAGCCTAGTCATTTGTGTTATTAGGGAACTGTCTAGCTCTTATTTTTCTAGGCGAAAGTTTTATGATAATAAAAACACAATATGCCTAGTTCTCATCAGCTATACAAACATTCAAAATTGAACGGTCTGCTTATAATTCGAAATAACAGTTTTAATTTACTGAACACTGCCGCTATGAAAGTATTTACTGTATGTACTTAATTTTTTTAACTTTTTAAGATATCATTTGCCTTTTCTCAAATAATTATGTTAGGGTCGGTTTCTAGTCTAACCGGATGCAGCTGTACAGCAGTATTTAACATGGAACGACTGCCTATCTGACCTCCACAACCCAATTGGTAGAGACTTAGAAACTTAGAACAAAATTTAAAACCCTCAGTCATTGTATGAAATAATAAACTGTGAACTGTGATTAAAATGTGCTGTTTAAAAATAGAAAAGTTTAAATAAGTAATTAAGAAAAAAAATCTTTTATTGAGGGTTATTATAGTGGGGAAAAGTTACTAAAAGGTTAATAGATTTGTTAGACCCTTGGTTATCTGCTTTGTGTGTGCGATGTACTGAAAGGTTTATACATGAAACTTTTCAGTACGTTTGGCATTATATAATGTTACACAAATTAAAACACTATATTCATTCATATTCCTTTACCAACTCTGTTTCTCTCATTAATTATACTCGTATTTACCTACGAATATGACAGAGTGAAGCTTATGCATGTCCGCTCTGCTATGAATTTTAACGTACAAACACACGGCTGAAGCTTGTCGCACACCTGTAACCACCTGCACCTGGTTAGCATCATTCATGTCATTTTTAGACTTATTTCTGCTTCTAGTGGTCGCGAAAACGACTGCTAAGCATGTAAAGTGACAGGCCCGGTCACCAAAACGGAGAGGAGCGGAGACGAGAGGAGATGTGCGGAAATCGGCCAATAACAATCGTTAAAATTTACATGTGGTCTTTCGCCCTTCCTGTGATTGGTCGAATTTGGTACATCTCCTCTCCGTCTGCTCGTCTCCGCTTTGGTGGATACCGGTCCTAATTGGGTTAGTCCATCAGGAATTTCTCAGAAGCAGCCACGGAGTCTGGGTCTTTGCCCGGCATCAGGTTCGCTCTCTATTACAAGGGAATTGAAGCATGACTAGCGAATTGTGGGTCTGCTATAAGGTACATCTCTGACTAAACCTTAGAGATTACAGATGTGATGTTGTTACTTCTGCCATAATGACCTAACCCACAAGTTATTTCTAACTTTGTTAAAGTATTCTTCAAACTAATATCATATTACTGATTCAATCAAACCAATTTACATCCGACACGTAGGCTTAGAACAGATTTAAAGTTAATCAGCGTTAACAACTCAAAATGAGGGATAATTTTGATGTGGGTTGATCTATTTTGGCCGAACTACACTCATTAGGGTTCCGTAGCCGAATGACAAAAAACGGAACCCTTATTATAAGGGTAGTTAAATCGTAAAGCGGTTCAAAGAATACATCTACCTACCAAGCTTCAACTGTCCCGTCTTAACAGTTTCCGAAGAAAGTGGCTGTGACATACGGACGGACAGACAGACAGACAGACAGACGGACAGACAGACATGAAGAATCTATAATAGATTATATACAAAAAAAAAAAAGATTAAGGGGGGTGTCCCCATACATGGAACTGAAACTAAACTAAACAACTTTTTTCATGAAACCTATTCGTGTAAATCAACCCATCACACAGCCGTCAACCAAGCATTCTGTACATCAAACTTAGTACCCCTACGCAAAATTTTTTGCTGGGAAATTACTTTTTTTTTTTGAGGTCAAAAATCACATTTTACGGTAAAACTCAAAGTAGCACTCTTAAAACATTGTGCTAGTGGATGCTTTGAATAGTAAACGGGTCTTGGAGGAAAAACTAGTATTTCCAAAAACAGCTGTGAAAAAATTTGAACGTTGACCCTACACCCTATATAGGGTGTAAAAGTACCCTTAACGCAAACGAAGGGCACTTACTTCTGTACCTTGTAACGTAGTACGTTACACTTCTCAGTTATTAACATAATTAGCATAATAACAATAAAAACACATCAAAGATGCAATGTTTACATTCATGTGTCAACTGACAAGGACGAGCCACAGATAAAAATAAGTAGTGCGGTGACAATCAATACTTACTAAGAGCCAGATAATGCATAATATCGGTCGCGCAAGTGAGGATTTGTCTACGGCTCGCATATGTCCCATCGCTATTTAGGCTGCCAACTCCATCTTTTCGTTTGACATAAGGAATTTTAGTCCCGAAGCGATCACACGTCTCACCAGATCCTAATTGTCCAGTGAATTACACACGTGTCTTAACTCGCCATTATCCGGGCCTAAACATAACTTAATCCGAATTATTCTCCGCCATCGAGCATTTAAATTCGGTGTCTTTGAAAACCCCATACTGGGTAAGTGTTGGAAAGCTTAATCATGTGCATATTTTTGTGTTTCTTTTGTCTTTGCAGGTTAACTTGGCATGTATGCTTGTTTTATCTAAATTTGTGCTACGCCAATGTTCATTTAATTAAATATAAATGCCTTCAGCTCAACTCATTTTGTATTTGGTGCTTCACACCGAAAATGTACTGTCATGCCGTTTTTCCACGCATGAGATCATGTAAACTCCGTCTGATTGTGACAATCCACCAGCATCCTCCATTATCGCACGGTGCTTGCTTTGCTTGGCTTGGTGTCGCAACCAGCGGAGATGACCCTTAACCATCTCGTGACACGCTGGACGTCATTTTCCAGGGTCCAAGGTTCCGGCTGACGTCCCCAGCTACATCCGTCAGTTCGGCTGCACATCAGCGGCTACTGGAACCCATTTTGGTTCCGTCGCCTGTTCCGGCATCCCACCGTTGGGCATACCTGCCACGTGGGCCGCGTCGAGCTGCATCGGGTCGACACCGACACCTGAGCCCTGGTGTCTCCAGCGTGGCACCTCGCTGCGGGCATCGCCACGCCGGCTATCAGGGCAGTACTGTGCTCCCCTACAAGACGATCTTTGGGTTTGTGAACCACAAACTTGCCCACACCTCTTTTATTGTTGAAATATATTTTATGTTGACGAGGTTACGTGGTCTTATTTTATAACCTGCGCCACGTACACCCTTTCCGTCACATTGGCGCCCAAAAACGTGGTTTTGTGGTCACATTTTCCTAAGGGTTGTCTTGTGGGTATTTTTTTTCTATGGTGGTGTGTTGTTTTATGTAAAACGTTACGGTTGCCAGCAACTAAGGTGTACGTTGCGGTTACTTAGTTTATTTTAATTGGTAGGAACAGGTTTGTCCCGTTGTATCTACTTTTATGTTGTACAGATATTGTAAGAACGAATTTACCGTTCCCCAGTAGTGGTAGAGCTAATAGTAACGGCTCGCCCCGGGGAGGTACCACGCTCTTTCTTATTTCTACCGGCAAGCAGCTTGCTGTGAGCCGGTTGAAGGGATTGGGTTGCCGGGTTTTCAATTACTGGCTACTATAGACATAATAACTTTGTCTACTGCTGACACAATTAGCGTTTATTAATAATATCTCTAATATCGCTCATAAGTGTCAACAATTTTTTTTGTTATTTTATTATACTAGCTAACTTAGATTCATTTATCATCAATTTAAATAAGAATTTAACTTCATAGTAAATCATAAAAAACAACAACATTAAAATCAAGTAATACAACTTAATACTAAAAATTTAGTAACATACAAATTGTTTCTACAAACTTGTAAATTGGAATTAAAGCCTGTATAATATCAATTAACCTTGTACTTGTATACATTTGACCTGGATCACTAATGTTCTACGCAGTGAACATTTTTATTGTTGACGACTCAAAAATACAGTACTATTTCATTGAATTAACAGCTGTTTCCAACAATACAATTCCTACCTACTGTCAACCTATCCACTAACCAACCAACCTACTGACAACCTAACATACCTACCTACATATTATTTAATAATTTTTCCTACTAACTGTCCACCTGCCTATAAACTTGATACCACTTACCTTGTTCATTATTGTTATACTGAGTACAGTCAACAGCAAAAATTTGTCATTGGATGTCAATAGTGACTCATATTTTATTTCACAAAATAATATTGTCATCTTTTCAGAATTAAATACCAGAAGCGTACACATTAGTTGCACCGATTTTTTTTTAGAAACTTAGTAAATTTTTGGAACTAAAATTTTTTTTTCACAACAAAAAAAAAAAAAAAAAAAAATTTTTTTTTTTTTTTTTATATTGTTTTCTTTTCTTAACGTAGCTTCCTCACTTCACACGGCCAACAACCAAGACGTTATAATTAAGTATATTTTGTAACAGTCGGAGTAATTGACGCTCATAATACTTTGCTAATTGCTATCCAACACTTACCAGACTCACGTTTTTTTTTTAAATTTTAAACTCAATTTCAAATAACATAATTATTTTTTTGAACCAAATTCAACATGGCTTATCCAGTAAAATTCATGTCGCTGCAAAAAGCAGAGCTCGAATACGAAGTAGCTATCAGAAGGGAAACACCCGCCACTACTGTTCAGGAATTGCGAAAACAGATTGCAAAATGCGGACCAATGTTTCCTTCTGAGGACATTCTCACTAGCCCATTTGAAGTATCGGAAGATTTAAGTGGAGTTTTAGACGTTTTAACTAAGGCAGATAATAGTTTAGGTACCTCAGGATATGTTAGGTAAAGACTTAGGTTCCTGGCATATAAAGGACTTAAAATTAGTAGGAGTTCATAAGTAACATCTTTAACATTTTAATTTTTTTACTTTTATTTATATATTTATGCTACTGCATAAGCCAGTGCATGAATATTATCCACTGACGGCGACACGCTCACTCGATGTCCTCATCAGTGACATAATACGTGTCTTAATCCGTCATTTATTCGGCCTCCTATTTCAGCCCCGATGGAGAACCACGCTCACTTGTTTTGTCTTGTGCCTTACCCGTGGTCTCTCCACCTTTAATCGGAACCTCTGAATGGGTAGTCGCCTAACTCGGTACATTTTTACCGGGAGTAAATAAAAATATCTGAGCGGTTTGCAACTCGATAATTAAGCCATTGCAGGAGCGGGTGGTTACTCCTAAAATAAGCCAACATCCAATTTTCTTTTAATACACAAAAATAACTTCTGAGCGGGTTGCAACTCAATAATAAAGCCTTTGCAGGAGCGGGTGATTACTCCTTAAATAAGCCTTAATCGATCTCAATTTTATAGTCCCAGTAGACTTCTTTTGCCTTCTTTTGCACTTCTGTTTTCCGCGAGTATCAAGTCAACTACGGACATGGAACTCTCACATAGCTGCTAGGGCGCGGACTCACCTCATGTTAAGGTGGTCTGCCAGTATGCAAGGAATACGAGTATGAGTTATGATGGATGAATGATGAAGAATAAAAGGGGTCGTAAAACAGATGTAAGTGCAATGGGAGTAAAGGATTTTTACTGGAGTAAAAACCCTCACCAAGCGGCGGGGTACTGTAACGTAGTACGTTACACTTCTCAGTTATTAACATAATTAGCATAATAACAATAAAAACACATCAAAGATGCAATGTTTACATTCATGTGTCAACTGACAAGGACGAGCCACAGATAAAAATAAGTAGTGCGGTGACAATCAATACTTACTAAGAGCCAGATAATGCATAATATCGGTCGCGCAAGTGAGGATTTGTCTACGGCTCGCATATGTCCCATCGCTATTTAGGCTGCCAACTCCATCTTTTCGTTTGACATAAGGAATTTTAGTCCCGAAGCGATCACACGTCTCACCAGATCCTAATTGTCCAGTGAATTACACACGTGTCTTAACTCGCCATTATCCGGGCCTAAACATAACTTAATCCGAATTATTCTCCGCCATCGAGCATTTAAATTCGGTGTCTTTGAAAACCCCATACTGGGTAAGTGTTGGAAAGCTTAATCATGTGCATATTTTTGTGTTTCTTTTGTCTTTGCAGGTTAACTTGGCATGTATGCTTGTTTTATCTAAATTTGTGCTACGCCAATGTTCATTTAATTAAATATAAATGCCTTCAGCTCAACTCATTTTGTATTTGGTGCTTCACACCGAAAATGTACTGTCATGCCGTTTTTCCACGCATGAGATCATGTAAACTCCGTCTGATTGTGACAATCCACCAGCATCCTCCATTATCGCACGGTGCTTGCTTTGCTTGGCTTGGTGTCGCAACCAGCGGAGATGACCCTTAACCATCTCGTGACACGCTGGACGTCATTTTCCAGGGTCCAAGGTTCCGGCTGACGTCCCCAGCTACATCCGTCAGTTCGGCTGCACATCAGCGGCTACTGGAACCCATTTTGGTTCCGTCGCCTGTTCCGGCATCCCACCGTTGGGCATACCTGCCACGTGGGCCGCGTCGAGCTGCATCGGGTCGACACCGACACCTGAGCCCTGGTGTCTCCAGCGTGGCACCTCGCTGCGGGCATCGCCACGCCGGCTATCAGGGCAGTACTGTGCTCCCCTACAAGACGATCTTTGGGTTTGTGAACCACAAACTTGCCCACACCTCTTTTATTGTTGAAATATATTTTATGTTGACGAGGTTACGTGGTCTTATTTTATAACCTGCGCCACGTACACCCTTTCCGTCACAACCTCAGAGGTATACAATAGTAACTCCACTTTTTTTGAAAATATGTTTTTTGCACTATTCAAATCGTAAGAACCAGTTCTACATAATGGTATACGACATTAAGTCCTATGACATCTATGAAAAGAAATATCCAATCGTATATGACATTAAATCCACTAACGTGTAATGGGTATAGGACCTCAAAGGACGATAATATTATTTACCTCTAAGCTTTGCGTGAACTTAATGTTGTTCATTGGAGTTAATGTTCTTTACCTCTGAACGAAAACTCGCGCGCAGCTGTGCGTGCAAAACTATCCGCGTAATAGTTAAACATTGTTTTAAATTGTTATATAATAACCTCATGTTTTCACGCGGAAAATTACTATGTGGCCTAGTGAATATCGGAGTTCAACATGATACAACTTCGGAATATGATAAGTACTTTTTAAATTAGTTTTAATAAAATATTTCAGAGAAAACGCAACGAGAGGTAAACTATAGTATCTCCTGTAAACGTCTTATGCCATTGATCTTTATATCTTGGTGTTAAGATACTTTTTTCCATGTCAAATATTGTTAGTAGGTAGGTTCATATTTTTGTGAATATTAGACTTTCTTATGATTCTTAAGGTATCAGTATTTACTCATATTAGGGTGTCGTGATAAGTAGTACCTTTTCATTAGTTGATAACAAAATATTGGAGTAAAACACTTCGCGGATAAACTACAAGTAGGTACCTTTAATTGTCATGACATTGATTTTTATTACTTTGTGCTAAGGTCCATTTGTCAGTGACATAAACACAACGGGTAGTTAGACCCACACCGCCTTATTACAAAAGGTAATTGGTACCTGGTTTAACTTAGACTTGGTTTATCTCGCATGACGTCTCACTTCAATAGTATTCAAAAGAAAGTGATAGCATGCAAGATAAACCAAGTCTAAGTTAAACCAGGTACCAATTACCTTTTGTAATAAGGCGGTATATGTTCAAAGTAGGTTTTATGATGATGCTTGCGATCCATCAATTTACTAATTAGATACTGATCCGAAAACGCACAAAAATAACGTTTCATTAATAAAAAATATTAATTTATGATAATAATAGTATTATTTTGTTATTTTTAGGACCTCAGAGAAAAGATCACCATTTCCAAGACTGGCACCGTTCCTACCAAGTTTTTTTTTCAGAATATTGTCAAGACCTGGACATGCCTGTAGCTCCCTCCAAAGTGTGTAACATCGGCGGTGCTATTGATTATGAAGCACAACCGTCAACCTCCTCTTTGTTCACTGGCATTTTTGTTGGAAAATATCGAGAAGACTTCAACAAAGGTACCTACGTACCAGCTTACAGTTGACAATAACTGGTCGCCAATACTTTGTATGTATGGTTTATATTCAAGACTATCCCAAGATATTGACGTGGCTCCGGTTCCAACCGAAGTAATGCATACCGTCGGCGATGCTGTTGACGATGATACATAACCGTCAGCCTCTGCTTTGCTCACTGTCATTTCAAATAATCTCGTGATATCGACTAGCTTTCCCCGCATGAGAACAGAAGTTGGTATGAGCTCTGGGGAAGATTTTTCACCATCAGACGAAGAGTATATTCCGATGATCTAGAAAATATGAGACAAAACGAAACAACTCAATCGCTGAACAATACTCCTTCAGATATTTAGCCTCAGACATGGAGCGACAACTGTGCGGGGCAGAATAAAAATATTTATTTAATGATGGCTTATTTGTGGATATTGTCTCAAAAGGAAAGTTTAGAGGTAATAAACCACAAATATTTATTAAAAGGGCATACTCACATGCAAGTAGATGTAGTCCACTCAATAATAGAGAGAGAAAAGAAGAAAATCCAAGAGTTTCCCATTGTGTTCAAGAAACTCAAAAATTAAAGTGGTAAACATGGAAACTGAACATTTCATGGATTTTTCTGCCTTTTGCAACGGATCATTAGTGCCTTTTGTGCACAGAAAAAAATCCATTGCGGGAGAGTCTGTATCATATCCTTCTATAGTGTGGATGCAATTCCGAAAAAATGAAATAGGTTCGATGTTCCACAAAACTTCTTTTGATCAGGAAACTTTTGAAGAAGTTAGTTTCACACGAAATAAACGGAGAGGATTTTCTATGCTCACGCAGAAACCTATACGAGAAACTCAAAAGCCCATTTCGAGATTTAAATACAATGACTTAGAAAAATCGTTGCAGTGGATTCCATCCATGTTCCACGAATATTATAGGAAAATTCCATGTGCAGATGTCCCTGACTTACCTGAAGCTGTGTTGGGTTTTAAAAATAAATAATATTTTGATTTTCAGATTTGTAAAGTAACTTTTGTTTCATTACATTAGTAAACCCCTCCCCAATTCATAAAAAATTCATAACGCTACACACTGACAAGAGACATAATGTTTCTAGGTGCCGAATTCCAATAAAATCCATAAGTTTTATTTAGAGGTAAACAAAAGTATAATATCATAATGCTTTCTTAAAACACCTAAGTTCATTTATGATACAAGGTAAATAGTCTCAAGTCCTCAAAATCAGATAAGAATTAACTTTATTGTAATTATGAGTAATACATAATAATTCCATCTCATTACAATAAAAAATACTGTTGAGTTTGTTTCAATATCTTTAAAACAACTATATCAAAATTGCATTCAAAGTTTCACTCCGCGCATTTTTGCCTCTACTGTAAAATTTTCGTTTTATCACATAATGTTGTATACCTCTGAGGTACAGACTTGTTCTCCCCACTACTGCAATATTTTTTTTTGTTCTAGACCATACCAAGGAACCCTCTAGTTACGGAGATGTTGGGGATCAAAATTCGAAATTTTTCACAGCTGTTTTTGTAATTACTAGTTTTTCATTTTCTAACTTTACCTAAATTAGCTCCATGACTCGTTTACTATTCAAAGTATCCACTAGCACCATGTTTTAAGAATGCTTCATTGAGTTTTAGCATAAAAAGTGAATTTTGACCCCAAAAAAAAAATCGTTTCCCAGCAAAAATTTACACCCTGTATACATGAAAAATTTGGAACTTTGACCCCCAATACCTCCGTAACTAGGAGGTTCCCAGGTATGGTCTAGAACAAAAAAATAAATGATCGCAGTGGTGGGGAGAACAAGTGCCCATCGTTTGCGTTAAGGGTACTTTTACACCCTATAGATAGGTCTCTAGAAATGACATTGAGGTTCCAAAAATCATAGTTTCGCAAAGGCATTCGTTTGAAAGGTAGACACTTCCAAAGTGGTAAAAATGTGGGCCCCCCTTCTAGCTTTTAAACTAAGAAAGTGAAAAATCCAAAAAAAAATATGCTGTAGATCGCAATGAAAACTTTCAACTTTATAGGTAGTAATTAGATCTTGAGATATTGCACATTTAAAAAACCGCAAATATAACATTGTCATTCATACAAACACTATGGAAAACAAACTTATCACAAAATATGGCTTCCCTACTAGGATGGTACGGAACCCTTTAAGTGCAAATCCGACTTGCACTTGGCCAGTTTTTTACTCAGTAAGAGTAGATATTTATAAAAGGTGCGTTGAATATGGAGCTTCATAGAAGTTATAACGAACGGCTATAACTGTACGTTGACCTTAATTTCTATCGCACGAACGGCCACACAGTTGCTAAGGGTTAAGTTTACAGATCAACGCTTTTGTTCCAAATAAACGTGGACTTGAATAACAAACCCGTTCAGGGACCAGATTCACAGATGGTATTACGTTCCGTAAAATAATACCTTGAAAGGAAAACAACAGAGTAAATTGTTTTTCAGTAAATCAGTAGGTATTATCAGAAAAATAAAATTGCTGGGCGTATTGTTAGGGCCACAATGGCGATTTGCAAGTAAGGAAAGTGTTTCTTTATCACACTCGCTTTATGTGCATAGCAACAACTATGGGCGACGTCTTCGTCGTTTTTGTGTGTTTGAGTATACACACCCCATCAAACTACCCGAGACAGTCCCACCTTGAATCTAGTGCTTTAATGATAAAGTTGAAAATCTATTAAAGACATTTGACAGATTGAGTACAAGAGAGAGAGCGAGACAAGCGAGCGTGCAAGGTTATGAAATACGCAGAACACGTCGCTCAGTCTCACCCATGAAAAGCCCGTTCACAAATCGTGTAGCTAGAAAGATGCTGGCAATTTGTCAGTATGATAATGCTCTAACGAAGTAATTTCACAGAGTTCTCGGTAACGCAAGGGTTTTGAAATAAACATTAGATGGAATTTTGTTAAAGAATATTTTTTTGGGTTAATACCGGCCTAGGTATGTACAGAACATGAAGGTTTAAGTGCCCGTGGCGTGTTCTGAGAAAAAAACATATTAGATCATTATGGCGCTGCCGCTGTAAAGAAAACAATATCAAAGTAAAATATAACATAAAACCGCATCTGTACTCCCTGAAGGATTAGGCAGATATATAACCTACATTCACATTACGCCTCTTATTACGATATAATATGGGGCGAACGGTTAGTTTACATCCATCAATTTCTATCTACCAGTTACAAATCCAGGCTGTTATTTAAATAATCCTGACAGTAAAATCCAGTATGTAACAGTTTGCCTGACCCAAACATTGAATTAGACCTTATGCTTCGTGGTAGCACTTGCGACCAACGAGGCAGTTAGTTATTATGTACATAATATAAAAGAACAATTCAAACCGACGCTTTAAAGTGAGTGAAAATCACGAACAGAGATTCCGATACATGTAAATATACACCATCATCATCTGCCTAGCCTTTTCTCAACTATATTGCGGCTGGCTTCCAGTTTATCAGCTGAATACCAGTATTTTACATGGAGCGACTGCCTATCTGACTACGATACCCTTTTTTTTCATCATCATCGAATAACCTTGGGCAGAGCGAAAGGGAGTGTCAGACTTCTACTGGCTAAAAACCACCCATGTTCCTTCTTAGCCCTTTATGTCGAGGCCGCGGTATCTCTTGCGAACAACTCGCAGACCCGACGGGGACTACGATACCCTTTGGTACGAATGGTTGTCAGACTTTCAGGTCGCGTTACATTATAATAATATATAATTATAATAAAACCGATTTAAAAAAGAACATTTCCTTAAAAAAATCAAATCATCATCATCATAATCATCAGCCTACTAAAGTACAACTAAAGTAATTAATTTGTCGCGATAACCGACACCCGGGCGAAGCCACGGGGATTAGCTAGTTTCAAATAAAATAAACATTGCGTTGTTCAATAATTCAACAACAACATCATACTACAACAATTCTGAAAACTTGACATAATTATAACAGGCATGTTTATGAACATTTATATTTCCAATCCAAAATAGCTTTATTAATTTGACATAGTGAAACATTGGAATTTGCATCAATAATGAGCTTGTCCAGTGAACACGACAGATATCGACTTTTCATTAAACATTTAAATTTCAATGCTCGTACCAATTAATTCATGCAAAACAATGATGAACTAATTCATTAAATTGATACTATAACTTATATTTACTTTATATCTGAACTGGTTGGGCTTGGCTGGCTTGGCTTAGATTGGACGCTGTATATAATAATCTGGCCCAATAGGATGTCCTTGATCCATCTCAAATAGAATACCAGTGTGGAGTCCCTCTGCAGGAGATGCTTCACCTCCTGTCCTGCTCGCCTTGCAAAACCACTGGCACCTTTCTGAATTTATTTAATGAACATTTATATACAGCTAAGCTGGTTGCTACATACTGGTCTAACACAGTTTGTAATTCAACGACCATAAGAAGAAGAACTTTTTAATATTCTGACCAACAATAAAAAACAACCCACACATTTTCCATGTACTCTTCTCACGTATAACATAACATTTTATTTTTCAGTCAACTTTGGCCCATATAAATACCTTACAGCCTAACATACATCACGTATATACGTACGCATACATACGTTACGTATACTTAGTAAGAACAGAGATTTTCGACTCTTATGGCAAATAATTCCGAGGTCAGCCACGCTTCACAAACGCTCGAGGTTTATCTCGGTCGCTTCCGTTATACCAAAAAAAGACAGCCAGACTTGCCACATCGATATCTCGGACCGAACATTTGTGAATACGAGGGCTGATTTTACTTTACCAAGTAAATTCTGTGTTTCGTACAAATATTAAGATTACTCGTAAAATAACATAACATAATATCACGCCTGCAATCCCAGAAGGGCTAGCACATCATATTATTTAGGATTTCTGTGAGTGTCTTTGTATTTTCTCAGTGCTTCCAGTCGGATTTCTACTTTTACCAATTGTGCATCATTTTCAATATCATCATCACATAAGCTGCAATATGTCCTTAGATATGGATATAAAGACTCTCGAGTTCCTGACGGGACAGTTATTTAAATACCTAAAGGGCTTTTCGAATAAAAAGCCTTCCAAACCTTCCAACTTGTTTCCCTGCCTTTGTCTCCTACACTAAAATTTAATTACTTATAACTTGACATTGGCTAAACGCACAAACCGTGCGAAGCAGAAAAAAAAAACCTAAAGTAGCGCAGCAGTGCGTAGCGCATTTGCGGTCTAGTGTCGTTGTCTCTGCGACAAATAGATATTTTCTTTCTTTCTTTTCTTTCTTAACTAACTATGTTTGTGGCCAATAGATAGGTACTGTTAAGTGCAGTTATCTCTAGTTATTTTGTAATGTTTTGGTATTTACGAGCTATGCAAATCGCTGAACCAGTGCAATGTTGCGATTTGTAGTGACATGACAACAACGGGTCTCATTCAGACATTGCAGCCGGGGGGTATAAATAGGGAGGAATCAATAGACCGCTCCCGGAATACCTCGGTCACGTTGTCTTGATTGACTTTGTAATTAGCACCGGATTGAATGGCTTCTAGTTTGCTATTGTTTCAAGGGAAATATTGGTTTGTCGATACAACATTGTGTTGGATCTGATGAGCTGTTCTTGTATTTCAACTTAGTTTATGCGGATATGAAAGAAATGGATCGGAAAATTCTCACCTCTGTTTGGTTAGTCTAACTTTAAAATTAATTCACTTTTAATCAATGAAGAGCCCAAACTGCTATATAAAAACATTTTACATTTTGCACTTGAGTTTCTTATGCAACGAATGCTGAATCAGATTTTTTTTAAATTTTTAATTAAAAATTTGTTGTATAATTTTTCATGCAACCTCATTCCGTAAAACTACTGGTTGACTGGCTTAAAACTAAACACCAATATTTTTAAGTGCAAGCGCTTCAACTAGCGTTCATCTGACCAAAACAATATGAGCTAAATTGCACTACGCTCAATCCTTACTTCACCATCATCATCATCATGCCAGTCCTTGTCCCATTCTACTTGGGGTCGGTGCCATACGTTTTTTTCTTCATTTTTCCCCTGTCAGACGTCACGGCATCACTAAGACAATAAGATTTCTCGTTCTTATTGTCTCATCGTTCCTCACACAATCCAATCATCTTTTCTTTGGTGGTCTCCTACGTCGTGATAAAGTAAAACACATGTTAAACCCCATTATCCTATATAATGCGACACATTATACAATCCTTTCTCAAATTAACATCGACAAAACATTCCCAAACTCCATTATCCAACAAGATCCTCTACAATACATGCCTTAACAGCGCCATAGACATTTTTAACTCACTTCCTTGAATGTTAAAACTCTTAACATCCGTATCGCGTCTCGTACGTTTAAAATTTACATCAGTTACGAACGGGGAAACTCTTGTAATAAAATCCGTGGGTTTCGTGAGTCCCGCTGCTTCGCGACATATTTACATAAGTATGTTAAACTTCATTCGTTTCGATATGCCGCAGGGTAATTGGAACAATTGTTTATTTGTGAAAATTCTAGTTTTATTTTTAAAGTGCCCAGTCTGTTTAGCTTTTGATTGATTACTTGATTAGTGCATTATTCTGGTCAGTACGTAGATAGTTAAACATATTTTTTCTATTAGGTTGCCGTTTCAATAATAATAAAATTAATGGTGTAGTGCTTGATTAATTAAATGCCGATTTATGCAAGGTATGATTCCTTAAGAAGTGCATTTACAAGGATACTTGTACTTTGTAAAAAAATATTATTAGTTTCGTTTATGGTTAAAATAATCTACCCTTAGCTAAAAATATTAATAATTTCGTTTATGGTTAAATTACGAACAGCGGTGACGAGTTTGGATACTGATTGGTTATAATTTTTTACCCGTTAATTTTATTACACGAGTAATGTTCTGATCAACCAGAATGAACATTTTATGAATTTACTCTTAAGCGGTTTTTCAATTTTCCAAATATTCTAGGATTTTCGCAAAAAAACCTTTTTTTCAATAACCCTGCGACAAATACACGAGTTGTAATGTGTAATTCTTATTCCGTTCTCGTGTGCCGTACGTCTGTACTTATCATACAGTTTGCTTCTTGTCAGATTTTATTGAACGAATGTTGGGCCAATGTTGGAAGTTCTATGTACCGTTTGAAATGTCTGTGATGTGGGGTGAATCTGTCCACAAAGATTTTTGTTATGATTTTTTGTTTCGTTCAGTACTTTTTTCAATCTTCTCTTGCCTTTGATCTGTTACGCTCGGAGTTTTGACATGGGACTAAGTAAAAATGTTGAACATGGTATAGTTGACAAAGACATTTTATTGTACATTAGAATTATGCAGAGCGTTCCAAAAATTGAACCCTGTCTATAATAAAAAATATGTTTATTGTGTCTCAAACGGCTACATTTACAAATGTGAATGAAGCAGGCCCAGTAAGTAATTAATAATACTTATGTTGAGGTTGTCCCTCTTTCCCAAAATAGATTGTTAACAATAATGAGACTTTACAAGATTAAAATTAAGAACTGAGGTTTAAGAACAACAGGAAACAATGGCCTATAAAATAAAAAAAATTAAACCCGACTACTATTAAAATCGAAGACTAATAAATCCGCGGTCTTAAAAATAGAAAACAAGAAAATAATTCTTGTCTTCTCTTCTTATCCATCAACGCCTTATCCAATGAATTAATTATCGTCTGGTAAGTAGGTAGATAATTTGTATATTTCAATTTAACGTAAATAATTATAAGTAAAATTATTTTATAAGACAGCTGTAATTGCATGCCACTGATACCTGATGCTCCTTCATGACGCTTTCATTGATACTGAAGTCAACTGCTAGTTACCATTATCAAGGTGGCCCTTCCTTATGGCTTCGCCGTAGTCGGGATAAAAGGAGCTCTGAGTAGTGTGTAATTGTGAGTATGTGTAATCACACAAACACATACTATCTAGCTATGTAGTAATGTGTGAGTGTGGGTTTGTGTATGTGATATAAAGTATTAAATGTAAACTGATGACGACGAAAGAAAAATAAAATTGGTAACTGAACGCAGCAGCTTGATTGATTAAATTATTTTAAACAGAACGTTACGATCCGATATTCCGATTACATTTGGCAGCCGACACAAACTACCCCTGACACATATTCTACACCAATTCCATACTTCCGATACCCGAAGCTACCTAATTCGGCCTCTACCAATATTTATCGAAAATGTTTACGCGTAATCTACATATTTGAACGGACCAAAACTCGGTTTAGAGGCAATGTACAGACAGTTCCCGCCCGTGATGACGGATTGCGTACAAATATCGCGATCATTCCGTGGTGAGGATTGAAGGCAATTTTCAATGCGTCACAATAACCCATATCGAGATGTGCGCTTGTATTGGTGACAGGAGACCAATATACGGATTATTTTGTGCCTGTTTCGGCTTTACACACACACACGTTTTCAAGGTAATTTTCACTGTACAACCTTGGACGAAAGTTGTTCTAACGAGCTCAGTTTCTGTGAATAAGTAAGTGACCTTCTTGGTACTGTTACACACAGTTCATGCAATATGATAATAATTTACACATTACAGGTAACATGGGCCTAAATACGAGCTTGTTAAGAATGAATTCACTGATTCAAATTCATTATTTTTTTTTGAGTTACAATAATGTTTAAACGTTGTACGTTGTGTTTTTGTATCCATAAAATGAAGATAATAATTTATATGAAGTTTTATCTACACTCAATTTATAAAGAGGAAAGAATTAAATGTTTGTATCGTTGTATGTTTGTAACAAATATCTTAAAAAGTAATAGACCGATTTCTAACATTCTTTCATCACTGCAATTCTACATTATCCCTGAGCAACATAGGCTGCTGTGTGAAGCCGGGACGGACCGCTAGTAAACGATAAGTAATTTTATTCGATACAACATAATTACTCTATATTTCTACTTCTATTTGAACCCAAGAAGACACCAGACACAACTAGCTCGCAGTACTGGCACAAACGTTCGCAGATAACTTTGATTGATACGACAGTGCGTGAATACGGGTGCGATTTGTCACCAGGGAACACGAACAGTTTTAGTACTGTTCCATGTAGCCCCTGAGAGCTTCAGCCTTTGTTGAAACTCGAGATTATGTTGAAAGAAGATTTGGGACGTTTGCGATTGCTAAAGGTTTTCTCTCAGGCTTTGCACTGACTTACCTACTTTATTGAGATACTAACGTATTGCGAAAGTTATGTCGAACCTAACAGTCGTGTACGTTTTGTTTTCATTATTCGAATAAATATTTCATATTCGAATTTTAAACGCCATTTTGGTCATATGCCTGTATTTCCAGAAGAATTTGGCAGAGGTTTACGTTTTAACAGTTTTGTATAAGTTATGTGTAGGGTAAGTCTATTGACATAGATTTTTAATCGACTTCAAAACCAGAACGAGGTTTTCAATTTAATTGTATGTATTATGTTTGGTAACTCCCGTCATCTAAGAACTGATTTGTAAATATGTTTATATGAAAATACTCTCCGATTGGTCCTATAGAAATTTCAACTTAATCGGTTCAGTAATTAGGTTCATAATGGCCCTTAATGACTTGTAGTTCTTTACAATGTAAGATTGAATCATGGCAAGAACTAGTGTGATATAGCACTACAAGTAAAACGGTAATAAAAAATATATCAGTTATTTTTTTGCAAAAACTTTTTTCTTTACTATAATTTACTACTGAATCTTTTTGCAGCTACAATCACGTTTCCAAAATGGATCAGGCATTAATAAACAAACATGTAATCCGAGAAACGTCCAGATTCGTTAAACGCTTACACAAAAATAAAACAGAACGTACGACTGCGGTCTATAAAAAATAAAAGACAAGTTCAGTCGCCTTTGGGTAAACGTGTGACGTCATATTATGCAGAAACGAATTTATTTATGAATCCAATGCTGAGATGAAGCTGCGAAATCTGCCTCGAAATACGTGCACCGAATATTAATACGAGTAAATAAAATTGAAATGTTTGTTTGTTTTTCGGGAATGTACGGTTTTATGCGGTTTTTCTGTTGACTTGTTTAGGAGCTAAACGAAGTATTGTGTGTTTATTTGCTTTCAATTTGTTCTCCGCAAAGGGCTTTAGAGACAGGATTAACAAGAGATAATGGTTGGTAGAGGAATTTAGTTCGTATGGTGTTCCATACATCTCGATGATGAACATTCTCAATTCTGTTATTCGTCATCTCACCTTCACCTTCTGACTCACGTACTCGTAAATTGTATTTTCAAACTTCATCGGTATTTTGAACATCGGAGTTCAGTAAGATAGTCGCCTCACCTGTCAAGCCTGAGCTTCGGTCAAGGTGGCTCATATAATGGGTTGTTTTAAGCTACTACTCCATTAATAGAGTTTCTACTCAGTAAAACAGTGTTCAGAGGTAGGGCTGCCCTAATCCTACCCCTGGTGTTGATGCAATAAGCTATGAACGGAAAACTATTGTGGATATTGCAGTGCAGCCGAGTCTGCATCTCGTGTTTCGACGGTCAGTTGGGTCGAGTGGTTAGCCCATTGTATATGGTGCACGGTTTAGCCCATGTGGCTCGTTTTCGGCATTCGGCTAGTGATAATAGAAATCGAACCCACCAGCATCTCGTTTCAAAATACTGCTCTGTCAAGAAAGTAACGGGTTTTTTACATGTAAGTCTTGAGTTTTTTACAACTCATCATCATCTTCCTGCCCTAATCCCATTCTATTTGGGATCGGCACAACACGTTTTTACAACAGATTTTTTTTTTAAATTTATTTTTTAGGTAACCAACAGCGATACATTAAAATATATTACAAAAATTATTGTTACAGTTTCTATGGCCAATTAAAGGCTACCCTGTAAACTAGATATAATGTAAGACATGCGAACGGACTGACAAAAAAAAAAATACAAAATAAGAATGCAATACATAATGCAATACAAGATGAATTTTGGAAAACTTAACACAAAAAAGTTTAAATAATAAAAGTTAGCAGAAGAAGACGAAGAATGGTTGCTTTTTTTTATTTTATTTTATTTGGGACTGGCCGGCCACACTATTCCCAAACCACTGTAACTCCTGTAAGCCAGAATTAACAGTGGCGACCACGAGAAAAGCGCCGAGACAATGAAGCCCGACGAAGTCCAGAGAAACGGTTAAACTGTCTTGGATCCCGCAACGAAATTAATCAGAAAATAATAGCGGAGGAGTAGGTAAAAACATAATTTCCACTTCCCTCCATATCAGCAGGAGACAGAACAGAACAAGGCCAATAGGCACACAGGGACGTATACAACTGGGATAAGCCCACTTGCCTAGCACCACGAATATTATTGTCATTAATATTACTGGGTCCTAAGTTGGGAGCTGTTATACTTGATTCCAATAATAGGTATGACAAAAATTCTTGAACGCACGGAAATTTGTTCTAGTTTCTACAAGGTCCGTATAGTAAATAACTCGGGATGTAACCTGTACATTATCCAACATAATATTACGTTCATTCGAGATGATGATTCGAGAATGGTTGCTTGTCATTTACCTCCGTTTATAGCCTTCATGATACGTTTTTTGAAGGTCAGTTTATTACAGTTAAACAAATCAACTTCTGAAAATTTCGAGTTATAAATTCGTATTATTACAACTAATTTACAAAAATAAATATTATATTTTTCGATCATTTCACGATATTTACACATTAATTAATAACACTTCTCTTATTCGATAAACAAAAATATTATGACCAGTATAAACACTGTAAGCGGATATTCCGTTCGACTATTAATTTTCATATTTTTTTTAGGGTTCGTTATTTTTTTAACTTCGACATACGGATTATTGGATCACGTCAGTATACAAAGCAGACTTGTTTCATAGTTCGTTTCAGTTATTAAAAAGTTTTTCCAGTCGCCGACTGCTATACCAAAAATTGCCGATTTTTAAACAATGTTTTGTTTTTATAATCCTGTTAGTCGCGGTTTCTGTTGGTACCTACATTGTTTTTAACGTAAATTCAAAAATGAAAAAAAAAACTTCTGTAATAAAATGATCATTTACGAGTACTTGGTAAATGAATGATAAGAAAGAGAAAGGAGTAAATGCCACCGTGACGTCTAACAGGGAAGATTGGAAGAAGATAACGTGTTGCGCCGACCCCAAATAGAATCGGATAAGGGCAGGAAGATGATGATGATGATTTACGAGTACTTGGTACATTGTAAAACTTAAGCTTTCTAATTCATCAGTACAGGAAATAAAATGTCCCGTCGGGGCTGCGGGTTGTTTGAAAGAGATACCGCGGCCTCGGCGCAGGGCTAAGAAGGAACATGGGTAATTTTTAGTCAGTAGAAGTCTGACACTCCCTTCCGCTCTGCCCAAAGCTTTCTAATTCATCAGTACAGGAAATAAAATGTCCCGTCGGGGCTGCAGGTGGTTCGAAAGAGATACCACGGCCTCGGCGCAAGGGCTAAGAAGGAACATGGGTGGTTTTTAGTCAGTAGAAGTCTGACACTCCCTTCCGCTCTGCCCATTCCAATTCATCAGTACAGAAAATAAAAGGTGCCATTTATTACAACAGCCGTTTATATATTTACTTGGTACTTTCGTTTCGTTTGAGGGTGAGTACGTATAAAATCAAGCATTCACTTGTAACAAAACATTGAGCCGCTATTATTATATCGATCATTGTATCGCGGAAAGACACGACCGTTGTTCTAACGTTTTTGTAAAGAATAAACGCAAAATACAAAAGGAATGTTACAAGTGAATGCTCGGTTCCCACTTCGAAAACCGTGTCGAGTATTCGAAGAAACGTTACATTACATGTAATTACTTGATCAAATCTTTTAACATTACATGAACATGGTCTAATCGTCGCAACCACGACATGGCGTTGAGGGCCTGGGTTCGGTTCTCAGGTCGGGCAAAGTGTTATTAGGTTATTCCATCACAAACTCAGTAGCAGCTACGGGTTTGGATTTGTGCCCGGTTGATAGCAATAGACTCGCCTGCATTGCATGGAACTTAAACATAACTGGCGAAATGCTGGTGCACTTGTACACCTTTGCCTAACCCTTCCGGGATTACAGGCGTGATGTTGTGTTATGTTGTGTAGAAATGGTCTTGCAAATGCTCTAGTGTATACTCACCTCACTGTGAAGATGATAAAAAATGCTAACAATCAACCAATAACAATCAATTATATAGCTACTAAAACATCAAACAAGCAGCAATAATGGAAGCAAAATCTACGTAAGTACAACATTTACATACTCACGCCTATCTCGTATAAAAATAATGAAAGTTCCTGAGTAACGGTAACCTTCCTTTCCTTCGTAAAAGTGAATTTTCATCACAAACGCACGGTGGATATTAGGCACACTTGAGGCACACACTTAGCTCCATTTATCACACCTTTATCGTACGTTACGTAAAAATATCGTACACACAGACGTCTCGAACTCTCCCCTCTTATTTTCTCACAGCCTACTTGTCTTTATTTTCCCTTTATATAAAGAAAGTTGTTTATCTAACTAATCCTTACAAATCTTCATCGCTTTACTTCTAAAACGGACAAAAGCCTTGAAAGGGCTCTCCGCTTTTTTCATTGAATCTTTTTCACTATTTTAAAACGTTACGAACTTTTCACATTTTTCTTTTTGCTTCAGCTGTACCAATTTATTAGATTTTCTAGTGAGTTGAACCGGTAAATCTTTCGAAGAGTTTGGTGTATTAAAATTGTTGATTAATTAATTTCAGACGAAATAGATTGCTTGTACTGAGAATTAGCGTGCCTCTCTCATCTACATAGTAGGTTACAATGTAGAATTATCGCTTGAACAATGTTCTCGGGGACAAAGAGAGCGATGCGCGGCCCGCCACAGAGTGTATTATATCTAGAACCATCATCATCAATATTTCAGTCGAAAGACGTCCACTGCTGGACATAGGCCTCCCCCAAGTGTCGCCACATTGACCGGTCTCGTGCTTCTTGCATCCAAGGTAGCGGGAATCCGTACCCGCAACCTTTACCAGGCCATATCACCAGGATATATCGAGAATGCAGCCACTGAATATAAATAAACAATTACTGTACACACCTCATAACAAACTATTTGCAACCCAGCGGAATTACGGAGCATCAATATTGACAGTACAAATGAATTCGACAGGTCCACAACATGGGTTTTCTGTTTTAAAACTGTGAAAAGGAAATATTTGATGTTACCATTCCTCGTTTTATTTACCTATTTGGGCGTATGATTTAAATGTTTTGTCAAACGATTACGTATACGACACGGATATAATTAAAACATGAACGACCGTTTACATACAGTTGTATTTTAGCCAAAACGCAGCTAGTGATGTACGTCAGTAATTCACAAATACGGAAATTTGAAAACGAATTCTACTTGCAAAGATGTACTTCATTATTTTCTCAACCTTCTTTGTAACTTCTACTTTTTTTTTAAAAAAAAAACGTTGCCCCACACTAGGAATTTCTCCTATATCGTGGGTGCGTTCACAAACATATAAAGTCACATACACAAATACCCAGACCCGAAATCAACGAAACAACTATCTGCAGGCCATACAAATATTTGTTCCGTGCAGGGATCGAACCCGCGACACGCAGTGCAGTAGTACAATCGCTTAGCCACTATGCCAACTATGAATATAACTATGAATCTTAATGAATGAATATTGATTAATTTAATTTTGATTGTTATTGAATTTTGTTTGTTTAACATTTTCCTCAACCGACCGATTAGTATTACGACCACATAATCAGGATAATCCGGGATCCCGCTTATTATAGCCCTGGTAGAAATGGATCCAGAGAAATTCCAAGAATTTCAATCTTGTTTACCTTCAATCTACAATAATAAGAAAATTAAAATTGACAGGGCCTCACTGTAATTTGTTCCACGAAATTGAAGTCTGAAATAGCAGAACTAAAATAAATAAGTTTAAAAGATTTGCCGCATGGAACATAGAGTGAAAAGTATAATATATGAAGAATCTATTTCTATTGTCCTCGATTATGAAAGTAATACATATGTTCCGAGATTTTGATATATGTGTTTCTAACCTTAATTCAGATAAAAAGTGAAAACAGAACGTTAAAATGGGTGATTGACAACCAATTCGGTCCCAGTATACTGCCCGTGGTGTAAAATGTCGTGCAAAATCGACGAAAAAACAATACGCCGTTTGCGTTATGTGTCACTGTCATTCAGTTTCGTTCATTTCATTTCTCTTGGCATAAGTATCCTACTCATTGGTTTCTCCTCGACTTACGTAAATGTGTCCAAGTGTTGCGGAGTCTTTGTTGTGGCTTTTTTTCGACAACTTTTGCTTATCCTTTGGACTTAAATTCATTTGCCTTAACAATTAATCAACGCTTGTACACTTGTAATCGATTTTCTGCCTAATCGTCTGATTTTTGCGAGCAATATTTATAGCAAGACTTCGATTTACCGTCACACTGTTTCTACAAGAACTTCGGATGTAAGAGCGAGCAAAGCGAGCTCAGGACTTGGGGCAAATCGACTCGGACTGGTTAGGTTAGAACAGAATGGGTGGGTCTAGTCACCGAGCGAAATCAAACCTATCCACGCCTCTCGTGCTTTTTTTTGTTTAAAAAAACTCCAGCTAGCTTCGACCACACCTTTTAAGCAACTAAGCGTTTTGAGGTCAGGTTCTATTAATTTGTTTAACACAAGAACGGTGCGTTGTCTTTTTATGGGAGTGATGCTAGGCAAAAGGAAGATACTCCTTCGCTCTCATTCTCTTCCATTTCTATACCACTCCTTGTAATGTTTGTTTTTTCTATATGGGTTTTTATTTTTAATTCGCTGCTGGAGTTAGGAGTAGGTTGTATAAGTAATTGATACCTCCTTGTACCTCGTTATAAATTAATTTTATTTTTTAATGTTCTAGAACAAAAGCTTCTAATTTCAAAATGTCAGGATGACTGGGAACCGGGTCGTCAGAATCAGTCTACGCCAGGGCTCAGTACGGAAAACATCTCAGCTACGAAGCTTACTAGTTTTTTTGAGCAATTATAATCTTCATTACGGTGGTCTGCGTCGTGAAGAAAAGTGCCCGAGTGACGTTCCTCGGCCCACCTCCTCGGCCCTCCTGACGTCCGCCGGCATATGCTACAGCCGGAAGGACGTTTCCTTGATCCTCGCGTCTCTTCTGCGTCTGATGGAAGCTGAAGATTGACTGCAGGCTACAACCGGCCCCTTTGCGAGCTCAACGACTGGAAGGCCTGACTTGAGGCTTTCCATCTGAGAAACCCCTAGACTCTTCGTATCTAAGGACCTTTACCCCGGTTTCCCTAATTTTTGTATATATTATTTTAATAAGAATTCTCCAGCATCCAGTAGGTAGGGCTTGATAGGTTTATTTACTTTATTGTCTTAAAATTAAATAACTGTTTACCTTTTTCCCTTTTTCTATTAAACTGTGCTCTCCTCCTAGGTAGGAAAATGCTTATTGTGGCCTTAAATTTATCAGGCTCCCCCTGTTAAATGTAACGTTACATCCTGAGGAGGAGTGGTATGGCAGGCCATTCGATGCTAATTTCTTACCCGAAAAAGAAAGACCACAAAATAAAATCAAAATAAAAACATCACCACATAATTTCATTACTTAAAACAGCATAAAACTAACACATGTTTGAAATGCAACGTTGGTACAATATTAATTAAAGCTGAAAAGACGCGAAGCATGTACGCAACAATATTTTACTGAAATAAGAGACGTAGTAAAAATATTCATATTTTAGTTAAAACTCAAACTTGTATATTTTCCGAAGCACCGCACCACGTTCGTACGAGTAAGTTGGTAAATCCCGTATTTCCAAAAGGTTTTTTTCCCGTTTGTTCCCTTAACGGTTCCGGCAGACAGACACGTCAGTTGAACTTTTTTATTTTTTAAACACGCAGTCTGAATACTATGGATGTTTTCAGACTGTATTTTTATGCGACAAATAACTCTCTTCGTATAAAAGTTTGCAAACCATTTTTAAAATGTTCTAGCACATGATGTATGTGTTGTGATTCGGAAAAAATTGGGGGTATTTTGACGAATTGTATTTTTTTTAGTTACGTGTGGTTTTATAACAAAAGTTTTGGTAGTGTAGTGGACATTCAATTACTGTAGCCGCATACATAGAAAAAAGGTATGTGACGATTTATGAAAATAAAATATTATTTTACATAACTAGCTTGTCTGTTACAGATTTTAGTTTAATTACAGTGCCTCGTTGGTCTAGTGATGACAAACGCTACAGCTGAGCATAAGGGTCTAGGTGCAATTTCTGGATCGGGCAAAGTATTGGTACTTATTTTTATTATTAAGCAGCTGCCACGGAGTCATGAAATTTGTGTCCCGTTGGGATAAGGGCAGGAGAATGATGATGGCAATATACTCTCTCTTCAATAGGGTACTACTTAACCCTTCGGTAACTACAGGCGTGATGTTATGTAATATTTTGTAACAGGTGTTAGACTTATAAAATATTCTATTAAGTCTCATCTTTTCGGGCGTTCCTTTCATTATGACTTGACATGAGGTGATGTTTTCATTTAAATAGTAATAGCGTAGCATATAATAATTTGTTACGCTCAAAAATGCTTAATTTAGACGAAGATACACACATCAACACTGTCTAGGGATATTTTGGATTTACTCAATTTACTCAAAATGTGTTAAAAATAGCATACAACATGTATATATTTTTATAAAGCCCATTTATCAGACTACACTCCAGAATAAAAGAAAACAATGTTTTTTTGCGTAAACAAATTTTTATTCAAATAAAGAAAAAACATGAAATAATGGTAAAACTAACAACGAATGTGTTTCTCAAGAAAAATTTACAATTATGGAAAAAATTATTTGTTTTTAACAGTTCTGTGAAAAATCAGTAGTCAGTAAAACCACCCATGACGTTAATAACGGTCCTGCAACGGTTTTTCATGCTTTGGATTACGTTATCCAAGTCTTGCTGCGGTATATTGTCCCAGGTCCGGCTAAGATGCAAAAAAAGTTGCTCTTCCGTCGCAACGTTTGCAGGGAAATTCCTCAAAGCCCTTCTTTGGAGCATGTCCCACGCGTGTTCTATGGGGTTTAGGTCAGGCGATTGAGCGGGCCAGCCTAAGACCGATACGTCGTGCTCCTGCAACCAGCTCGTCACCACTCTCGCTGTGTGCGGACGGGCGTTATCGTGCATGAGCGAGAATTTTTGGCCCATTTGTAGTCGATGGGGGTAGATTATTGGTACTAGCACCTCGTAACGGTATTTTTCAGCCGTCATGGTATTTCTGATCTTAACGAGATCTGTTCTTCCACCAACACGAATTCCCGCCCAAACCATAATTGTCCCGCCGTGGTATGAATGGACTTCCTGAGGATGTTGCAGACGGCTCTCACGACCAGGAACTCGCCAAACACGCACTCTACGTGTATCGGGATGGAAACCGAACCGGGACTCATCGGTAAACAGCACTACAGACCACTGGTTTTCTTTCCAGAGCAAATGTTCACGAGCCCACTCTAGTCGTCGTCCACGATTTCCTCGGCGTAGTGCTGGAGTACGAAGCGGTCTGCGAGCATGGAGGTTAGCTTCACGCAGCCTTCTCCTCACAGTTTGGTCACTCACAAGCAACTGGTGCCTCTAAACCAACTGCATGGCCGTAACATTTGGTTGTCTTCTCGCGGCAACTTGCAAAAATCGGTCTTGTCGTTGAGTGGTTATGCGCTTCCCGCCTGGGTGTCTTTCAGCCACTTCACCAGTAGCACGATAACGTGACCATAACCTTGATATCACGTTTTGTCTTGTTCCAAACTCCTCAGCAATACTCCGTTGAGTAGCCCCAGCTTGGAGCATGCCTACTGCCCTTCACATTTCTTCTCTAGTTAAATGGCGCCGCTGCATGATGCACACAATAACATTAATTCGGAATTAACCGATAACTTGTTATAAAACTTAAATTGGACACAAAAAAATAGCCACAAACTACTGTAGGTAAATGAAACCTTCGGACTTCGCTACCATTATGCCGCGTAAATCTTTTGTTTTTAATGTATTTTTTCATATTCAAATTTAGAATCGTTCAAAAAGGCTTACAAAATAAACTTTCTTCAAAAGAATTTAAAAGTGGCCAGTATTTTTTGAGTTTAAGAACTTTATACAAAATATCCCTAGACGGTGTTGATGTGTGTGTATTTATGGTCCTTAATTTTCTTAAAACCTAAGTTTTTAATGCTTATATCGCCCCGTAGTTGGAAAATTAAATAACTCTGATTTTGTAGTTCAGAGATAAACGCGATTAAGTGTTTTTATTTCAGTTAATGTAGGTACATTTGTTAAAAACTGACAGACAATTTTACCGTCGGTAATTTTATATTTTGTGGACCTGATTACCTTTTACATTATGCTTTAACAAACTGAACTCTATCTTTAACTATAACTTATTAACAAATAAAAAATCAAGTTGTTTAATTTTGCCACAACTGTTATTTATAACGTAACTATAATTAGCTACTTATTCCTTCTATTTATTTAGTTTTCCTTAAAGCTAAATACATTTGGTAGAGTAAAATTTGGTAAAATAAATGCAGTTATTCAATTTATCAAACTCAAAATATTTTTAAATGTAAAATTTAGAGACCTAATTACAAGAGACATACTTAAGTAGTAAGTAAAAAAGTTAGAGTGAACAGGCCCCTTCTGGGTAAGCTCGCTCCATCGTAAACTTTGTCTCTGTCATCTCAGACCAAAACGAAGAGTCAAGAGCAAACCCATCACAAATAAAAAGAATAGTATAATTTAAAATTAATTAACAAATTTAAAAGGAAAAAGAAGAAAAGGAAGGGAGCTTATTTCAAAAGGAAGGGAGTGTCAGACTTTTACTGATTTAAAACCACCCATGTTCCTTCTTAGCCTTTGTGCCGAGGCCGCGGTATCTCTTTCGAACAACCCGCAGCCCCGACGGGCGTTGGCCCTTGCCAAGGGGCCACCTTCCATATTGCTGACAT